>JAKFHU010000747.1:25777500-27027500 GCA_023783475.1 Daubentonia madagascariensis | reverse complement strand
CAGCTGGCTGGAAAAAACTAAAACCTCAAGTGTATGGTAAGAGGAATACTGATGACGAAGCAAGCCATATCATGGCAGGGGACTTTTAAAAAGTTCAGGGCTTGGAGACACTAGTTCCTGGTCAGTGAAAGGAGTCAGTGCAAGGCCAAAAATAGGGTAATTATTTGTAAGCCTATATATGGAAGAGTTAAACCCAGATCATTCTATAATTCCACCTAGCCAGATGAATGCCCCAGGCAGAACAAAGGTTTACGCTCTGGAGAAACAATAGGAGAGAACTGAAAATCATAGTCTTGTGTATGGTGGAAAACAGGGACAAGATGTGTAACTGAAATAGATTTCACTGAAGGCCTGCACACTTACTACCCTTTGCTCCTAGAACAGCTACAGCCCCACAAAACTCCCCCAAGCTATAAGCCTAAGGATTCTTTTCTAAAGAAACTGGATAACCACAGGGGAAAATACATCTACATACTAACTTGTGGGAGCCCTACTGCTAAATGTGTGCCTGCTCCATTCAATGACTAGACAGTGAAACTGACCTATCAGCTACCCTAAATGTGCCTGCACAGCTAAGAATCACTCTTAAATGTGGGTGGGTATCGAGTCTAGTAGATTTTATTTTTGCCAAGATATTCACCTGCCATCCCCACCAGAGACCCATTCCTGATAGAAGGATTATTAATTTTACCCCATTGACATAAAACTTGCTCATGTGATTTGCTTTGGCTGCTGAAATATGAACAGAAGGCTTGTACTCCCCCTCTTAAAGTAGAAGCTTTAAAAGTTCTTATTTGTTTCATTATTTCTCTTTACCATCTGTAATCACACCAGTGGTGTCTTACACGGGGGATTGAAAAAATAGAAGGGAAAAAGTAGCATAAGAAAATTTTGATAATTGAGAAACATGAAATATTATATTGAAAATGCCTCTCCAATGCCCAGGACAACAAATAAAAGTAGAATCACACAAAGACACATCATCATGACATTTCAGAAAAACATAATTTAAGAGATAGTCCTATAAGATTCTAGATAAAAACAAATCATTACTACCACCACCACAGGTCACTTACAGCACTGGGATTCAGGATCTAGGTAAATTTTCCAAAGCAATACTGAAAGCTAGAAGACCATGGTGGAGTTCCTTCAAAGTCCTTAGGGAGAAAAATCTACTCTAAAATTCTATACACAGCCAAAATTTGAATCAAGTGTGAGGGTAGAATATGCATTTCTCAGACCCACAGGCACTCAGATAATAGGCCATATATACATTTGTATTAGTCGGGGTTCTACAGAGAAACAGAACCAACAAAATACGTGTGTACATATGTATATGGGGGCTGGGGGAGGGGGAGAAAGAGAGAGAGAGAGAGATTTATTGTAAGCTATTGGCATCTAGGTTATCCAATTTGTTGGCATATAATTGTTCATAGTAGTCTTTTAGGACCCTTTGCGTTGCTGTGGTATCAATTGTAATGTCTCCTCTTTCATTTATACTTTTATTTATTTGTGACATCACTCTTTTATCTAGCTAAAGTTTTGTCAATTTTATCTTTAAAAAAACTCTTAGTTTTGTTTATCTTTTCTATTGTTTTTCTATTCTCTATTTCATTCATTTCTGCTTTAATCTTTCCTTCTGCTAACTTTGGCCTATTTTGGTTTTTTTCTAGTTCCTTGAAGTATAAAGTTAGGTTGAGGTATAAACTTCCTATTAAAACTGCTTTTTCTGCATCCCATAAGTTTTGGTATGTTGTGTTTCCATTTTCATTTGACTCAAGATACTTTTGAATTCCCATTTGATTTTTTTTGTTTCACCTATTGGTTGTTCAGGAATGTATTGCCTAATTTCCACATATTTGTAAAATTTCTTCCTATTATTGATATGTAGTTTCATACCATTGTAGTTGGAAAAGATCCTTAATATAATTTTCGTCTTCTTAAATTTTTAAATATTTGGCCTAACATATGATCTATCATGGAGAACATTTCATGTGTGCTTGAGAAGAATGTGCATTCTGATGCTGTTAAAAGGAATGTTTTATATGTATGTCTGTTAGCTCCATCTGGTTTAAAGTGCAGTTCAAGTCCAATGTTTATTTTTTGATTTTTTGGTCTGAATGATCTAACCATTGTTAAGGTGAGGTATTGAAGTCCTCTACTATTATTGTATTCTCTATTTCTCCCTCCAATTCTGTTAATATTTGCTTTATATATTCAGGCACTGCATTTTGGGGTGCATATATATTATAATTATTAGATCTTCTTGAAAGATTGACTCCTTTATTATTATGTAGCGATCTAATCTTTTTCTCTTGTTACATTTTTTGACATGATATATTTTGCCTGATATAAGTATAGCTAGTCCTTCTATCTTTTGATTTCTGTTTGCATGGAATATCTTTCCATCCCTTCATTTTTAGCCTATTATTGTTAAAGCTAAAGTTAGTCTCTTATATGCAGCATACAGTGAGTCTTTTTGTAATTCAGTCTACCACTCTATGTCTTTTGATTGGAGAATTTAATCCATTAACATTTAAAGCTATTATTTATAGGTAACAACTTACTATTGTTATGCTGTTAATTTTTTCTGAGTTTTATGTAGTTCCTTTGTTCCCTTCTTCCTCTATTGCTGTCTTCCTTTGTGAATTGATTATTTTGTAGTGATATGCTTTCTTTATGCTTTATCCTTTGTGTATGAATTTTTGCCTTGTAGTGACCATGAGGCTTACATAAAACATCTTCTATTAAATAGTTACAGCAATCTACTTTAAGCTAACAACAACTTAGATTTAATCACATACAAAGTTCTACACTTTTATTTGTTATCCCCAAATTTAATGTTGTTGATGTCAAAATTTACATCTTTTTATATTGTATGTCCATTAACAAAATATTGGACCTATAGTTATTTTTAATACTTTCATCTTTTCACCTTTATACAAGAATTAAAGTGAATTACAGAACACCATTACAGAATTAGAATATTCTAAATTTGACCACATATTTAACTTCACCAATGAATTTTATACTTTCATATTTTCATGTTACTAATTAGCATCCTTTTATTTTGACTTAAAGAAATCCCTGTGGCATTTCTTGTAAGGTAGATCTAGTGGCAATGAACTGCCTCAGCTTTTATTTGTCTCAGGAAAATCTTCATCTTTCCTTCATCTCTAAAAAGCAACTTTGCCAGATAAAGTATTCTTGCATGGCAGAATTTTTTTTCTTTCAGCACTTTCAATTTATCATCCTATTCTCTCCTGGCCTGCAAGGTTTTTGCTGATAAATTCACTCATAGCCTCATAGATTTTACCTTGTATATGACAAATAACTTTTTTCTCAATACTTTCAAAGTTTTCTTTGTCTTTGACTTTTGACAACTTGATTATAATGTGTTTCAGTGATGTCCTCTTTGAGTTAAATCAGTTTGGGGAACTTTTGACCTTCATGAATGTGGATATCTATGTCTCTCTCAAGATTCAAAAACTTTTCAACCATTATTTCTCTGAATAAGCTTTCTTTGCCTTTCTTGATGTCTTTGCCTTCTGGAATTTCCATAATGCATATATTTGTTCACTAATGGCATCCCATAAGTTCCATAGGATTTCTTCACTCTTTCATTCTTATTTATTTATTCTCCTTTGACTAGGTAATTTAAATATGTCTGTGTTTGAGTTTCACAGATTCTTTCTTCTGCCTGATTGAGTCTGCTGTTGAAGCTCTCTAGTGCATTTTTTCATTTCATTTGTCTACTCTTCAACTTCAAAATTTCTATTTGGTTCTTTTTTATGATTCCTATCTTTTTTGTGGAAGTTTTAATTTTGTTCATGTATTATTTTCCTAAGTTCCTTGAGTTGTCCATTAGTGTTCTCTTATATCTCACTGAGCTTCTAAAAAATAATTTTTAAATTCTTTTTTAGATAACTCATAGATCTCCATTTCTTCTAGGTCAGTTACTGGAAAATTGTGTTTCTTTGGTGGTATCATGTTTCCTTGTTTTTTTGTGTTTCTTATGGCCTTGCATTGATGTCTCTGTGTACCTGAGGGAGCAGTCACTCACCTCTTTCAGCCTATCAAACTAGTTTCAGTGGGGAAAAATTTCACCTGTGAGTAGTTCCAAGAGCTCTGGCTGGATGGGTTGGTGCATTTTCAATTCTAAAAGGGTACAGCAGTGTGGTCACCATGCAGCTCTGTCAGGTGATGTCAATGTAGGTAAAGACCATGGTGATCCTCAGCAGCCAAGCCTGTGGTTGACTGTGGCAGTGGTGGCTGCTAGGACTGGTGGTGTCCTTTATGGTGAAGTCTGCTATGGTCTTACATTGGGGGACCTAATGGGGGAAGTTCTAGCCAAGGGTAATCCTCTTTGTGTTATATCTAGTGTAATGGAACCCATGCAGTCATGACAGTACTGGGATCCAAGGCACAGGTGAGCCCATGAAGGTAGTAGTGCCAGTGTTTAAAGTACAGGCTCTCAAAGTGGCAGCAAAGCTGGATTCCAGTGCTCAGGAACTCTTCGAACACCATAGCACATGGGGCCTAAGACACAATGCACTTGCTGAGGCAGTGGCACCTATGTCAGGCATAGGGGTGTGTGCAGATTGCCCACAGAGACAGATTTCAGGTCTCTGGGGCATGCCATGGTGACTGGGTCCCAGGGGAGCAGGATGTAGCAACAGCATGGGCCCAGGGATGCCACAGCACAACAGTGGCCTGGGTCCTGGGGATGGCAGATTTCAACCACAACTTTGGCCCCAGGGAGTGGGGTACAGAGTAGCATAAGTGTAAGCCCCAGTGATTATGGGTCAAAGCAGGGACTTAGGACTCAAGGCACAGGAGGCAGAACAGCAGCAACTCTAGTGATGTCAGGACAAAGCTGCAAATCAGGACCCCAGCAATGAGATTCAGAGCACCCACAACCATTCCCAGTGATGATGGTTCAAAGCCATGACTCAAGATCCAGAGAGTGGGGTAGAACAGCAGCAATTCAAAAATTGGTAAGTCCCTTCTCCAGTTAAATATGGGCATTATGTCCTAGCATTATCTAATCTCTGTTCATCCTGTTCTGGATTTAAAGGAAAGTTTGTTTCTGTACTTGAACTGATAAAATGTTGACACTCATCAGCTAAGACAAGTTATGTATATAATTCCTAGAACAACCAAAAACTATGTACAAAGAGATACTCTAAAAACACTGCAGAGAAATCATGATAGAGTTCTAAAAAATGCTCTTTTGTTGGAGATTCTTTGTCTACACCCATTGGCATTCCCACATTGCCAATTTCACCATGTTTTTCCATGGGTCCCAAGGTCTCTAACCAATCTGCCTTCCTCTCTCCACCTTTCAAAGTATATTAGTCTGCTAGGGATGCCATAAGAAAATATCACAGACAAGCATAAACAAAAGAAATTTATTTCCTATAGTGCTGGAGACTGGAAGGCCAAGATCAAAGTATCAGAAGGTCTGGTTTCTCCTGAGGCCTCTCTCCTTGGCATGCAGATGGCAATCTTCTCCCTGTATTCTCATATGAGCTTTTCACTGTATGCATACATTTCTGATGTCTCTTCCTCTTCTTATAGGATACCAGTTGTATTGTATTAGGACCCTACCCTTACAACCTCATTTAACCTTAATTATCTCTTTAAAGGCCATATCTTCAAACATAGACACATTGGGAGTTAGTGCTTCAATGTACGAATTCATGGTGGACACAGTCAGTCTGCAACACTCTATCCTCTGGACCCCCCAAACTCATGTGTTTTTCACATTCAAAATGCATTCATCCTATCCCAATAGTCCCAAAAATGTTAAACCATTCCAGCATCAATTCCAAGTCCAAAGTCTCATCTAAATATTGTTTAAAATCAAGTATAGATGAGACTTGAGGTGTGAGTCATCCTGAGGTAAAATTCCCCTCCAGTGGTAAACCTGTGAAACCAAACAAGTATAGGCTTCCAAAATACAATGGTGGTACAGGTATAGGACAGACATCCCCATCCAAAGGAGAAATCAGAAAGAAGAAAGTTCCTAACAAGTCCAAAACATAGCAAGGCAAATTTCATTAGATTTTAAGGCTAGAGTATAACCCTCTCTGGTTCCATGCTCTGTCCTATGAGCTCACCTGGGTAGCAACTCAGCCTTCTGTATCCCCTGTAACTCAATACAAACGTGTGCTCAATAAATATGTATTGGATGGATTTTATGCATATTCCTTGGAACACCTCATTTTCTACCAAGGGAATGCATGGAGAATGTTGAAGATGTAGGGAGTATGTGTAGCATCTTTATAAATAATGACAATAAAATTGCAAAAATACCTTAATTGGCTTTTGGAGGATGTTGTATTTAGAACAAGAAAGGAAAAAAGGAATAAAAGATGGAAGGAAGGAAGGAGCTATTGTAACCTTTGATGTCTCCTTTATGGCATAAAGGAAACCAGTGTGAAATAACCATAACCTTGTTTTATGCTGCAGACAACTTCAGCAAAGTTTTATAATCCTGTATGTCAACATTAGAATCTGTCCTGCATTCCTGGGTGAAAATGTGTTCATGTTTAAAGAGTAAGGAAAAGGACTTGTTGTTTAAATCTTAGTCATTTATCTTCAGCACAACTAGTCCAAGAACATGCTTCAGAAATGTGGTTTTTTTCCTTTCTTAAGAAATTGTTGAGAAAGCTCAAATTTTAAATATATTGGAGCATTTCTAAATTCTATTTTTTAAATGTAAGAAATTAAACACTCCTGGGTTATAGATTTTACACTGTATCTGAATGAAGGATTTTCTTTTTAAGTGAGCTCCAGCTACAGAACTCCATTCAGCTTTCTGAAAATTATGTTTGCATAATATCCCCTGTGACTCTTTGCTTTTTCATACAACAACTTATTTCCATGGCCCTGCTGGCATACCTCTTCCTTACCTCCAATAGTATGTTTTCTCCCACGACTTAGAATCTAATATGTCTTACTAAAGAGCATAAGTGAAGCCTTCTCCTATAACATCAAGAACTCACTTGTACACAATATGACATCTTACCTACTGGGTCAAACATGACTAGCTTCTTTGTTGTTTCAAAATTTATTGGTATTGATTCCAAGGCAATATGACCTCGGAACCTTGATGCCACTTCATCCTTCTGAACATACTTTCATACCTCTTCTCTTATACCCACATCACCTCTGGTTGCTACTGTAGAGATATCTGATTTTTAAGTAGACTTAGAGCAATCGACACTGATGGAGCTCTCTAATTAACTGTTTTGCCATACCTAGGTCAGCCTTTCCTATTATATCCTAAACTGGCAATATAGAGTTTTGACCTTTATCTTTCAATTGAAAAGTAGGAGGGGGGAAAAGCCTAAAATTCTGCTGATTTGTATACTAGCTAAGTAGCTGTTATTTGTACAACTATACACCTGGAAATTTATTTCTTGAGATGTTATTTTGGTAAAATCATCTCACTTTTAGTTCAATATTATAACCCCAAGGGGTCCAGAAACTCACTTCATCAATGTCATTGTTTTGTTTATCATTTATGGAGAATTGTAATTCCTGGGGCTATTCCTATCCCTAGTAATTCTATTTTATTCATTTTTCTACTCTTGAACAGAACAATTGTGATTGTACTTTGAAAATGTTAAACATGATGAACATGATTTATATATGCATACCTGCTGTAATTATACCCCAGTAAAGCAGTTAGAAATTTGAGCTCTCCCTTCATATTCCCCTAGTCCTAGCCCAATCTAAGTTTCAGCAAGGCAGGCAGAGACAGTGCTACTTATGTTAATAGCTGGGGTTCATCAGCATAAATTGCTTTTGGGGTGCTCCTCAGTGTGCTTGATGCTGTATTTGTTGTTATGATTCGTAGCAAACAGCAGAGGCACTCAACGATTTAGCTGCTTGTGCTTGGTTCTTGCCGCAAGGGAGCCAAGGGGCTTTTAAATAAACTATGTATGATTTCCTCACATGAGATGCTATTTAAGTGCTACACATGACAGGCAAGTACATTTAAGGGAAGCTCAAATGCATCAGTTGAGATATCCAGAGCCAACATAAAAGTCAGCTCCAGAGTGTGGCCTGGTGAAGCAGTGCTGGGCTCCGAGAAGTCATTGAATGAAGGAGGAGTGCAGGAGGGCAGGGAGACAAACACAAATGTGGGAGGAATACAAAGATTCACAGGTTGAGATGAGGGGAGAATGAGGATCTTGTAGGAGAAAGTGTGAATGTTATATGGTACAAAGCAGGACACAGATTCCAAAGTGAAGCAGAGCCTCCACTTTTAGCATATGAAAATTAAAACACAATTATTACTGACCAATGGGAGAAATTCCCATTAATGGCCATGAATATATTGAGTCTATCAAGAAAAAGAGAAAGCACAACACTTGTATTAAATGTATCAATATTTGCACATGCAACTATGTTTTATACATGGTAGTTGCTCAAAAAATGCTGTAAATACATGTCCCAATAAAAGTCTTTAATATTTAAATACCAAAGTAAAAATGGAAATATCAATTGAATAATTTTGCTATTTATTGTAATCTAAGTTACATTTTTGCATTTCCATGATCAAACTTCCACTCCAATTTTATAGTTGTGTAATGATCTTAAGATATTTATGTTTTCTGGCTATAGGATCTTTGTACTTTGTAATTTTCTTCATATTTCTTAACATTTTCACGTAAGAAACACTGGTGGGTAGAGGTTCAGGCTTATTTATTCAATTTCTTCGTATTTTATAAAATACCACCCCCCCACACACACAATATCTTCTTTTACCTTGTTTCTTAGTTATGTAGCCCTTTCTACAAACATGGTTTTTGGGGTTTTTTTTTCCTCTGAAAAATACATTCTTTTGAGTACACAATGAAAGAGTAGGGTTTAAAATTATAAAGCCACTGAATTTATGTGTCTGTATTTTGACACTTGATAGTCTGCTTTGTAGTTATGTATCTATCTCTCTTCCCACTAGAAAGTGAGTTCTTTATCACTTCTTGACCTTTTGACTAAGATCAAGTGAAAGTGCGTTCTTTGAGTTATGGACCTAATTTTTGCATACTCAGAGCTTCACATGGTGCCTAATATATAATCGGTACTCATTAAAAGGACTGAATGCATTTTGAATTTGTAGCTTTGTAAATATCTTCACATTTAAAATCAGCACTTTGATTAAATTCCTACTATATACAAGGTGCTGTGCATCTCTGAACTTGGACTCCAGGTACATGTCATAAGTTTAAATCAGAAACATCTTCCTGAGCTTCAGTTGTTGGGGAGTGGGGAAGGAAGGAAGGAAGAGGAGTAATGATATTTTATGGCATACATTTCTGTCCAATGTTGAAAACTCATCTTCAGCCTAGACTCCAATGAAAATCCTTTCTATCAAAAAGAGTTTTCAATTTTCATGACTTCCTCCATAGCTCATTAGATACTGAAGGCATTCAGAGATCAGGATACAAAGTACTCAGAAGGTAAAAAACATTGCAAGGCTCAGAATTGCAATGAATGAATGAATGAATAAATAAATAAATGTCATTCTTGGGTAATATGCAAAGTAAGCATCCAGCATGTTTTCAGAGAGAAATGGAAAGAAAAAAATTCTGTATAAATTTATTGAGAAAATTTTAAAGTGAACGTTGTATAAGCCAATACAAGAAGGCCTGTACCTACAAGCAAATGCCCACAAACTAATGAATTGTATATATAGCACAGAACATCCAGAACAGGATGAACAGAGATTAGATAATGCTGGAATGTAATGCCCATATTTAACTGGAGAAGGGATTTACCAATTTTTATATAGGGCTTCCCACTGAATATAATTTTTTATAAATATGTTTGCTTGCTTAAGAAAACTCTTTGGTAAATAGTGATAATCCTTATCTCAGAATGTTGATTGAATCATTATTATCAGAACTGTTTTAATCTTTGTATGGTTTTACTTTTAAAAACCCTCTTAAGAAGTATTAGATATAATCATCTAGATTATTTTGGCCAAAGTTTCAGAGCATAGAGTGGCCAAAACAGGGTAAGCATCCTCACCCATGAAGAAATTTGCTTTAACAAAACAAAATAGACGAGTGTTCATTGCACTTTATTTACATGCATGACTTATCTCCCAGAGACTCCAGGAAACCCTACAGTCACACATCTTTTGTTTCATACTTACTGGAGAGGAATTGTGCCCTGCACACATTTTATTGGCTAGTGAACTGCAGGATTAAAAGAAAAAAAATACAACTCCCGCCAAACTGCTGCAAACACAAGGCACTGTAGTTTAAGGGATCTCTTGAGGACATACAAATCATTGCACTTAATGGCCTGACTGTACAAACAGTCACCGAATGGTGTTTATTTCTGGATCCAAGGCCATAAAATTTGTCAGTGGCCCTCTATGCAGAAATAGCCTGCAAGGACATTTCATTTTGCAATCTAACTGCCTCAATTTCCATGGTTTCATAGGAAAATGAGCCCAGCATTTTGTAAATGGCGGGAAACAGCCTGAGTCTGACATTCAACAAAGATTTTATTTTCTACATTTACATTTTTAAGAAATAGCAAAGCTCTGTGGTATGTTCATGTTATGATAATCAGTCAGACATAAAAGAGAGAAGGGCAAAGTGGCAAAGGCGAAGAAAAGTGGAAAAGGAAAAAATATGTGGACTAAAGTTAGCATGTAAGATTTAGCAAAAATGGAGAAGCAACTGGTATCACGCAACTGAGCATAAAACCAGACCGCTCATCTGATTTGGCTTTCAATGAATATTTTTCTTTCTGAAATTTCAAAGGCAGTTTTACAGTGCAATATGTTTTCTAAATTCTAGAAATCAAGCAGCCTAGGACTTTTCTTCCTCTCTGAAATATTGTGATTAGAGGTGGATCCACAATTTATGCTTGTCTCATAGAGACTATTATGAAGCTGCCACTATGGCATATTAAAAACATGCTGTGGTGAATAGCCCCAATATTTAAATTTTTGTGATCGGTCTCATCTATTCATTCTTTTGACTTCAGTGATACTTACTTTCAGTGACCACAAAATTATATAACTTAACTACTAAAAATTCCTAAACTGCTATCCCTATATGGACAATTGATACCTTTTAAAACCAATCAATAACAACATAATGGCACTTTCACCATTAACTTCTGATTCTTACCCTCCATCTCAGCTGGTTTGTTTGTTTCTAAGTATGTTGCTGCTGACTACCTGTGTAGCTTAGTTCCTCGTCTATCAGATAGGCATAACAATAACTACTACACAGATTTTATGAAGATTAAATGAACAAATACAGATCCTTGGGTATAACAGAGATTCAATAAGTGTTAGCTTCCTTTCCTTCCTGTTCTCCTATATAAATATTCCTTTTCCTCTTGATTGGATTTTTATAGCTCTTATGTATCCTTCCGTTTGAATAGAGGACACTGCAGCACTAATGGGAAGGGAGCAAAGCAGACAGACTTGACAGGTATGGTGACAGTGCAATTAGGATTTGCTGAACTACTGAACACAGGGAATGAGTGAAAGAGAAATGAGGATTCATCGAGTATGAATTATGTTATCAGATTGTCGATGTTCAAATCCCAGCTTTGTTCCTAAGTAGCTGTGCGAACTTGGAAAGATATTTAACACCTCCATGTTTTGGTTTTACATTGAATAACATTAATATTGTACCGGACTCATCAAGTTGTTAGGAGAATTAAATGAGCTAACGTAGAAAGTGTGCTGAGCCTAGGAGGATGCCGGCTGCCATTGCAACTCCCAGTTTCTGACTTGAGTGATACATGGAGGGGAAGTTCTTTTTAGTGAGGTAGGAAATATGAAAGGAAGAGGAGGGTTTCAAGATGACCATGCTTTTTTCAATTTGGGTTATATGAAATTGAAGTGTCTATGTAAATCCAGATGGAAGAACTTTAGAAATAATGTATATTTGATATAGTTTTGTGGCTTTACCACCTCTGAATATTTTAATGATAGTTTATAAGCTAAGAATATGTTAGATGGCAGGAATAGAAAACTAGATCATCATGGTTTAACAAACAGATTGTTTTTGTTTTGTTTTCACATAACAAACTATTTGGGAGTAGTTAAATGCTGTTTAAGGGCTCAAGGATGTCAGAGTCAACATATGCAAGTCTTTTGACCTTTCTCTGGAGACAGCAAGATGGTTGTCTAGCCTCCTCCATTACAACAGTATTTGAGATAGAAAAAAAAACACCTTGTCCTCTTTTTGTCAGGAAAGAAAATGCTTTCCCAGATGCCTCTAGGAGACTTCTACTTACTGATTTTTTTTGTTAAAACTGTATTATATGGCCAATCTTGACTACAAGTTTGGCTGTGATGGTGAAGATTTAATTAGACATCTTTGCAGGCCTGATAAAACTTAAAAATTTGTTAGTGAAGAAAAAGGCATTTAAATATTGAATAGAGGGTTTGCCATAGACAGAATGAATAGTCATCTTTATGTAAAGATTTAAAGGGGATTTTGCTACTGAGAGACTTGGGAGTGACTAGATGATCTCTGAAGTAATTCTTCAGCCATTGGATTTCATGATTTAATCTAGCTAATCTTCAAAAGCATCATTATGTAGTTAATTGAACATTGTCATTGGGCAATAACATTTTATTAGCAAACAAATCAGAAAAATAATAAATAGAAAGTAATTGCATTTCAGACCTCTCTGCTGGTTAAATGTTATAAGATGGCTTAGCACACATGTAAGCACTTATTAAACACAAGGCTTTAATTCCAATTTCTCTCCCCCTTACCTTTACCCCTCCCATCCTCAAATAACACAAATACCTATGGCTGGTCATATAGTTTTTTTGGTTCATTTACTTGCAAATTATTCAGAGGCATTAATACATTATAATTCATTTTCTAAGTGAATTACAAGTGTAACTACTTCACAATACTGTTTTCCTCCAGTGTAATAGCCATGTGTTAGGATGTTTTTTGTTAAGATGTCAGCCCATTTTGTAACATGTACTATTATCACTTATTATATTGTACCATATAATTTATGTATTACAGAAGTAATTATTATAAATTAAATTTGTATTAACTCAGTAGATTGCTGTGCTCAATAGTTAGGAAATAAAGGCCTTAACTTTTTATTGCATTTTAAAATAAAAATTAATATTTATCATTTAGTAAAAATTACAAACACTGCTCAAAATTCAGTATAATCTATTCCTTGCCTTATTCAACATGTTTCTGGATGAAAATTTTTTAAACAAGAAAGAAACATTTCTGTATAAATCCTTTTAGAAAATAAATAGTTGAAGTCCAGCTGAGAACTTCCAGGAGAATAATTGCTCCAAACCTTTGTTTGACAAAGAGTCAACGTGCAGAATAAATTGATGTGTTTGTGAATTTAAACAATGGATTTGGATCGTATTTTACTATTGCATATTGGCTGGAAACATATACCCTATAGGTAGCAAGTACATTTCCAGTGATTGCTATAATTTTACATGAAGCAAACCTGATAATGCAATAAAGGGACTACTTACCTAATGCATTGTAATGATTTAAGCAGTTTCTTCATTTTTAATTGAGTGATCATCTTCACACACATGGGAAGAAGATAATAACTTCCTTTTCCTACATACTTTATTCCAGTGGAGACCTTGAAAAAAATATTTAATAGAACAGAGTTAAGCCTAAGTAGGGGATGAACAGGAAGCTTTGAAGGATAGAAATTGGAGGATGGGTTTCTGTTTTTCTTAGAGAACTGGAGGAGAAAACTCGTCATTTTGAGTGGGTAGTAGAACATGGACATTTTACTTGCTGAACTCCTTAGAAATCTCTTGGAAGAAATGTGGATTAGTAAAAAATAGAGATACATAACCAATGAGAAAAGAAGGCTAAAATATTGTCGTATTGATCTAAGTGGTTGTAATGCAGGGTGTTTCCACTTTACTATCACTTTTCTTAATAAAATGTTAGGGAAAATATTATCAGACTAAACTTAGGATGTATAAGGCAATTTGAGCAAGAATCAGACTACCAATACTATCCAAAAGCATAAAGTAAATGATATTTAACATCAAAGCCAGCCCCCCCCACCCCAATGCTTAGAGATAGTGACCACTGCCATCTCTCCCCAGGAAACACAATAAAAATCAATAATACTGAAAGGATAAACTGAGTTTATGTGAGTGAGATATTTGTGTTTTACCTTTTCCTGGGTTTTTTTTTTTTTTTTGAATTAGGTATTTCGTCTATACTTAGCAGCTAACATGTTGAAAAATCCTGCGAAAAGAGGGGAATCTTTTAGGAATCAAAGTTTTAAGCATGAGAAAAAAAAGGGAATCTTTAGAATCTTCTTGATCTTCATTATTCAAGAAAATGGTTCTAAAACTTTACTCTTTGTTATAATACTTAGAGATTTAACTTGACTTGATTAAAACATATCTATAAAAAAAACTGTAGCAAAATCATACTTATAGCAAAATCATAGAAACATTCCTTTTTAAGTTGAAAACTAGACAAGAATATACATTATCCAATATTATACCAGTGGTCCTAGTAAGTGTGATAAGAAAAGAAAAAGAAATTAAATGTATGTGATGTTATTTACCTGTTATTGGATTGTCTTCCTATGAAATCAAGAGAATTTAGAAGTGAACTATTGGACTTAACAATTGAACAATACCATTGTATTCAAATTTGATGTGTAAAAAGAAAATTGCATTCATCTACCAGTGAGAAACTGTATTCTCAAAGAAATATTCCTTATGGTTTCAATGAAAAATTTTTTAAAAGTAACAGATCTAGGAATAAATCAATCAAAAGATACCCTAGACTTTTATGGAGAAAATTAGAAAACTTTATTAAAAATATTAAAGTATACCGAAATAAAATGAGTGATATGTGGGATCATGAATAAGAAAACCCAATATTGTAAAGACTTCGATTATTCCTAAATTGAAATTGCACAATTTCAATAAAAAATGCTAACTGTCTTTAAAATTTTATTTTATTTTTTGTTCAACTAACACATTTATTCCAAAGTTTTTATGGATAAACAATGGAAAAAAATAGCTGAAATGCTCCTAAAGTAGGATTATGGGAGAGGGATCTCACAGTATCAGATGTTATAAAGACATAGCAATTAAACTATAGTAATTAAGACATTTCACTATTAGTGTAAGGATAGACAGATATATGTTTCAAAAGTATAGACATCAGACAGACACACATGTGGAAATTTAGTTCACATAAACAAGATGACTCAATTAAGAGACAAAACGATGAAGTATTCAAGAAATGATTATGGTGCAGTTGATTAACAATATCGAAAAATAAGTATTTCAATCTCCCTATTCTAGTTTGCTAGGGCTGCTGTAACAAAGTGTTACAAACTGAGTGGCTTGAACAACGGAAATGTATTGCCTCACAGTTCTGGAGACTAGAAGTCCAAGATGAAGGTGCCATCAGGGTTGGTTCCTTCTGAGGGCCTTGAGAAAGAATCTGTTCCGTGCCTGTCTTCTAGCTTCTGGTGATCTGCGTCAATCTTTGGCAGTCCTTGTATCATAGCAGCATCACCCTGATCTCTGCTTTTATCTTCATATGGCGTTCTTGCTGTATACTGTGTCTATCCCCAAGTTTTTCTTTTTATAAGGACATCAGTCATATTGGATTATGGACCATTCTAACATCCTTATTATAACATGATTATGTCTATAAAGACCCTATCTCCAAATTAGGTTACATTCTGACATACTAGGTGTTAGGACTTCAACGTATAATTTTGGGGGAGATATACTTCAACCTGGGACACAGCACAGATCCCTCTTATAGGCCTCTGTTGGCGGGTGTGTGTGTGGGGGGGTGTCAAGCATGGAAAAAAGGAAAATTTTGAGTTCCTTCAGGGAAGTTCCAGGCACCGGGCTAGCCTTGCAAAAGGAATGGGCAACCTAATGAGACAATGGCTCTCCAAGCAAGCCAGAGACATGAGGTACTTTGGTTCCCTCTGGAAACTAAAAGATGGCATCTTAAGATATGTTCTTGAGTTGTTTTTCAGAAACTCCATAAGATGGAAAATGCAGACAATGGGGAACTGAGAAATTAAACTCTGACTGCCATTCTTTGTTCTAAATTTCCCCCCTGAGAAGCCTGTCACACCCATCTTAATATTCCTTTCTTCTAACCCAAGAATCTCTGAATCTATGCCCTCCCCGCTTCAGGATATCCTGCCTTTTGGGGCCAGGCCTTCCTGAAATATACCCCTGCCTTAAAAACTCTGGCTTGTAAGCCATGGGGATTTGGGTTTAAGCATTAGCTGTTCATTCTCCTTGCATGGTGCCCTGCAATAAAAATGCCTCTTTCTCCCTCTGCAACTCTCGACTCCAGTGTCTGGCTTTACTGTGCCCAGTGAGCAGATCCCAGTTTGGTTCGGTAACAAACCCATAACACTCCCTCATGCCATTCATGATAATCATATCATGGTAAGTCAAAGACTTACATTAGGAAAAGAGTACTTTTAAAAGTGTAGAATAAAATACAGTACCTATATGACTTTGTTCAGCAATTTAAAATAGCATAAAACGTAAAGAGAAATGTTGATAAATGTGATTATTTTAAAAAGGGTAAACTTCTTTATATCTGAGTGGTAAGATAGACCACAAACTAAGAGAACAAATATATATTTGCAAGTCATATAACTGACAATATATTGATATCTATATCATATAAAATCATTATAAATCAATAAGTAAAAGACAAATACTCCAGCAAATAAATGGACACAGTATCTATACAGACAATTCATATAAGATAAAAATCAAATAATCAAAATTGCAATAAAAGCTGCTCAATCTTACTAATGCTAAGGGAAATGAGGAAAAATGCCATGGAAAGATATCTTTTCTCACACATAAACTGACAAAAACTAGAAAGTTGCAAGTGTAAAGTGTTGGCAAATATATGGAGTAATGGGGACCCTCCTATTGTACTGGTGACTATATAAATTGCTATACCCACTATGTTTCATAATATATCATAAAGTGTTCTGTGTGTATCCCTCATGACAAAGCAACTTCTTGTATGTATGCTTTTCAGGAAGATCCTCACATGTGCCCATGGAGATACACACACACACACACACACACACATACATATACATTTTAAACACTATTTTAAGTAGTGACAAATTGGAAAACAATCTAAATGTCAATCAATAGAAAAATGGATAAATTATAGCATACTTACTATTAGATCCTTAAATAATTAGAACAGAGTTCTATGTATTCTGTATAGCTGAATCTTGCATACACAATACTGACAAATTTAAGTCATAAGAGAACACACATCATAAGATTTTATCTATATAAATATTACAAGTATGCCCAACAATATAATCTATTGTTCATAGATATATACATCTGTAGTAAAAATGTAAAGACTTCTCAGGAAAGATAAACATGAAATTCAGGGTAGTCATTGGCTCTGGAGAGTAGGAAAGATAATCAAATTAAGGTAAGAGGGTGAAGGAAATCAAAATATTTTAGCCCCAAATATATTTCTTTGACATATTTTGAGATGGCTGTCAGAGAGCCAGCAAAAAGAGGTAGCCCTGAAAAGCTGCCTTTTATGGGAAAAATTTGCATTTGTGGAGAATCTGCATTAATGCAACCAAGCCTTCCCTTGTCCAGATCCAGGAAAGATTGAGAATCTGACACCTTTAAATATCTATCAGAAACATTACCATCTATTCTCTGAGGGCTGCTACCTGTGAGGATTCATGTACATGATAAGACCATATTTGCTAGCCAAGTCTTCTCTTCTCTCACCCCCATAACCTATCTTGACACTAAAACCTGATTTACCACCATCACCTGTTTTTTTGGCTGTGCTCTGAGCCCACATTCTTTCTGTAATATCAGGATGGTAGATAAGCTTCTGCACCCCATCGTAGGGGGTTGGGTCCTCACTCTGAAGGCTCCTGTGTACATGTTAAATAAATTTGTATTCCTTTTCTCCAATTAATCTCCCATTTGTGAATTGATTTTTCATCAAACCGTCAGAGGGCAAAAGGGAAGCTTTCCCTTTGCCCTTACAGGGTCTTTGACTTCATTTTAATGTTCTTATTTACCCTTGCCAGTGGGTACACAGGTGCTTTTTACATTATATTTTACATCTTTTTTTTTTGTATGTCTGGAATACTTCATGTTGAAGAAAGACATCCATATTGAAAAACTAAACAGAAAACATAAATAAAATGGAAAATGACTCAATACATAAAAAATAGCCACAGTATGAAATGGAAGAAGAACAATATAAATAAAACCAGACAAAGATAAATGAGGGTAGACAATAAAATATATTGGAAACTATTTCAAAGTCTGTTTGCAGAAACAACTCAGTATTATCAGAAATGTGGACAACAAACGAAAAACAGAATCAAAAGAGTGCTTCACCAAGAGAAAAGGGGTGGGGGGACATGGGCAAAAAATATCCAAAACTGCAGGCACTTACTGGGATGTAAATCAAAGCCATCAATTGAGCTGGTCATTTACCTTGAGTTATTGCTTTGTTGGGAGATATAAGTATACTTGTATTTAATACTTTAGGGTGGCATTTGGCAATTTCCTTCTCCTCTTTTCTAGAGTTTCAAGCAGCCAGGAGCTCTCTGATTTTTGCACTGAAAGTCCCACTTCCTGAGAAATCCCTTAGTCCTAGATGAAGTGGGATGGTTGGTTACTATAGTAGGTGGGCTTGGACAGCACAGTAGTTTTTACAGAAGTCGAACTGCTATTCCTAGAATAATTTCATGCTAATTCCAGATATAAAAATTTCAGCATCTTTTAGTTATTTCCAATACTAATGACTTTAATTATTTATTAGTTTACTTCAAATAACTTGTGTGATGAGTCTAGAGAGACCCTCAGTGCAATAATTGCATTCCTAAAGTTGCGGTAAACATGCTTTTTAATCTGGCAGACTTTCTTTCTTATGAGCATTTTACCTTTAAATTGTCTTGCACCTTTCATCTTTCGAATATGGGCTTTGGAGAAGCTTTCTCCAAACTATAGAAGTAACTATCTACAAAGCAAGGAGGTGAGTTCCAAGTACTGGTATTGTTTAAAAGTAGTCCTGATAATTCTAATATGCCAGGGATGAGACTTAGAGGAATAAGGAACAATTTTAATAGATGATCATATGTTAAATATTTCTTTAGGTATTTTATGCATATTTATTTAATGAAAATAACTTTTTCATTTCAGAAATGCCTTTACATATTGGTTTGGGGATAACAATTACTGTGTATATGTGTATATGTATGTATATATTTAGGTCTTCATTAGAATTAGACTATTCTATAAGTTATTTAAGTATTTAATCTAAGAATTTTATATTTGATTTCTAGAATTAGAATCTTGTAATACTGGATAATATTAATGATTAACTGGCAACATTATTTGATTATAAACCCTTTGGGCCTTTCCAAAGCAAAAACAGGTTTTGATTAATGTATATTTAATATCTCTTTTACCAGAATTATGCAAAAGAGAGAAAATATATAAGAATTTATTATTTTCATTTAACAAAATCAATGATGTACAGAAATCTCATCTCTTATTCTTTCTTTTATATTCTATAGTACCCAATAAAACTAGCTATGCTAAATGATTAATTTCTAAATTTAAAATGAAATGTCTGCTACAAAACTAAATCATGGCTGGTAGACTGCATGGCATAAATCCTTCACAGGGTGCTATAACCTTTATAGTTTTTGAAATGTGCCCCATCAAGGAACCCTCAGGCAAATGTACAAGGGACCTATATGACATTTACATAGCCACTGTGTAAGATTAGACTTTGTGATCCTCCCACATCATTAGGCAAAGCCTGAACAGAGCAGATGCATGACAGATTGCCCAATGCCTGATGCATAGCAAATAAATAGAGAAACAATGGGGTTTTACTTACACTTGGGCCTCAAATCCAGAGGGTCCCCTGACAGGGAGCAATCTTTAAGTTCAAGCCCCTCAAATGAAAGGTGCAGGACATGCATTCAGTACCAGTTCTTTCCAGTAGAACATAATCACCCATTAGCAGCATGATCTTCTTCTACTACTCAGGGCTAAATAGCAGGCAGCAAATATCTTGCAGCTGGTATATTTCTGCATAACTGAAAGAGACTAGTGAGGTTTATTTGTTTGATTACTGATTGATTTCCTTATGGTGGAAGAAATTATGTTGCCCCTGGTCTCTAGCAGTTGAATTTTATTCACTTAAATTTAAAGAAAAAAAAAACCCTATTTTCAAATTTGCCATCATCCTGAAGAATAATACACACTAGTGTAGAAGAAGGTAAATTGAAAAAATTTTCATTGCTTTCAGGTAGGAATGGTTGATGTTGTAAGAACACTTGCCTACTTTTTGGATGGGATTTAGCCTTTCTATCTGTGTTTAAAAATCATTCATGAATTATAGTGACTAAGAGATGAAGTAGCAAAAACCCAGGTACAGTGACTATAGAACCCCAGGAAAAGAGTCAGCAGGTCTGAATTCTGTCCCTAAAGGCAGAGATAAATAATTATTGAGATTTGGGCAAGTTTCTTGACTTTCTATGTCTTGTTTTTTATGAATATAGGATGACTGTGTCATTTGTCATACAAACCATGACACGTCTGAGAGTAAACAAGGGTGCTAATCATAATTATACCAGGTTAACAGGTCTAAACCTGGACTGTACAGGAAAAACCAGAGTTTGTGGTCACCTTATGCTATGGTTTGAATGTACAGGCATACCTCAGAGATAATGTAGGTTCAGTTCCAGACCACTGCAATAAAGCAAATAAAGTGAGTCACATGAATATATATAAAAGTTATATAAAAATGTATATATAAAAGTTATTAAAAAAACTTAAAGCATTATCTTTTAAGATCACAACTTTCCCCCAGGCCAAATAGTTTACACTGTACTATAGCCTGTTAAGTGTGAAATAGCATTATGTCTAAAAAAAATACATACCTTAATTAAAAAATACCTTATTGCTAAAAAATGCTGACACGGAGTTAGGAAGTGAGCATATGCTATTGGAAAAATGGCGCCAATAGACAGGCTTGATGCAGGGTTGCCATAAAACTTCAATTTGTAAAAAACACAGTATCTGGGGAGCACAATAAAGCAAAGTACAATAAAAGAAGGTATGCCTATACGTGTCCCTCCAAAATTCATATGTTGAAACCTAATCAACAATGTCGTGGTTTTAGAAGGTGGGGCCTCTGAGAGACGATTAGGTCATGAAAGTTCTTCCTCCCCCTCTTCTGCCCTTCCATGTCTTCTGCCATGTGAGGACACAGCATTCATCCCTTTTGCTCTTTCCATCCCTTCCTCCATGTGAGAACAAAGCAAGAAGGCCCTCACCAGACATGACATGCCAGTGCCTTGATGTCGCACTTCCCAGCTTCCAGAATTGTAAGAAATAAATTTCTGATCTTTACAAATTACCCAGTCTAAGGTATTTTGTTAGAGCAGCAGGAGCAGACTAAGACACTTTGCTTACCTATAAAATAAAACTTGACATTAAATGATCTCTGATATTTAGCTTTAAATGGCTATAATTTTAAATCAGCCTCTCTTGAATAATATAGTGTCACCAGGAATGGAACCTGAGTCAAAATTGGGTAAATAAGGCAATGAATTGAGTAACCAGAAGTCAAACAAGAAAATGAGACTTTCTTTTGCATCCTTATCCCTTCCATCTATTTATCAAAAGAGTGGAGAGAGGATAGATTTCTTGTTAGCCACTTAAAAAATATTTTGTGTTATTTTGTATTGTTTTATAAATAATAATTTTATTCATAAGATCTTGCCAATTTATTGAAAGTCTCCTGAATTTCATGATAATGAAAGTTGTTGTGACAGCAAGGTTGTCATTTAATTTTCCATTTTCCTGTCAGATACTGCACATTCAAAACAATATCTGCATAATAATTTCTCCTCCCTCTCCTCCATACACACACACACACATACACACACACACACGCACACACACACACACACACACACACAAGATCTAGAACTGGAAAAAGGTAAGTAGAAAAGTACTTGTAATTTCTCAGATAGCAGTTTCCAAAATAGGTTGTGGGGGTCAGTTCAAGAAATAGCAAAAAGACTTTCAAACATTTAACATAAATCAGGTAAATAGGAGGGAAGTAAATTCAAAAGCCTAGAATATTTATGTCCCAGTTCTAGGTATTTCTATTTCCCAGTAGAGAGTTTGGCATTGGAATAGTCTTCCAAAAAGTATACTTTAAGGCTCTGAAGGAATTAAGTTTGGATAGAAAATCTCATCCTACATCAAGACTGACTGGCAACATATGTAACCTTGAAATAAACATATTTATAATAAGTAAATAGATCACATTAATTCTTTTTTTATATACTTGAATTGTATTTTACAACTTATAAGGCATTCACATATTACACATTGTCTTACTACTAGCCTTAACAACTCTGTTAATACTGTGAAATAAAAATAAAATCCTAAGGCCCCCCTGACAGATTGAGCAGACCCTCCTCAGCCAAGGAGATCCCAGAAAAACTTTAAAATTAAGTTTCCTAGCCATGACAAGATGGGAGGTTGGTCACACCTCAGTGTACTCCCTTCCTTGCTAACATTTACCATATTATTTCCTAAGAGTTAAACAGAAACTAGCCCTGGATGAATAAAGAATTTGAAGATTTGCTCCATCACTGACTTCAGCCAGTCTCCAGACACTGCAGTCATACTTCCCTCCCTCCTTGTGGTTTCCACAGGGCGGCTGACCAGTTTCATCATGTATTCCTTCCTGATAAAGCTCTCCTGTCCATGGACTAGTTCTGGCCAGTTAATGGAGGCTGTGCACAAGGCACCTCTGTCCTTTGCTTCACCTTTTGACATATAGAGCCTAGCTTTAATGCATTTAAGTTAAGTCTCCACCCATATGTAAACATGGGATGTATGTAACATACATGTTTGCTTACTATGCAGGTGTGTGACCCCCCCCATGAGGATTCATAGCTCCTCCTTAACCTGTTGAATATGTATGTTTAGCTGAACCACCTGTCTTAAAGCTCCTGACCCAACCTTCCCCCTTTCAAGTGCCTGATTTTGGTTTCAGCCAAAGGCTATGTTTCCCAGCCTGCAGGTTGCAACCCTTTTAAAGAAATAAAACTCTCCTTTCCAGATTTATAGATTTTGTGACTTTTTTGGCCAGCAGTACTTATTACTATTATTATTATGTCTTTTACATTTAAGGAATCTGAAGCTAGGGAAGGTTAAGTGACCTGTCCAAGCACATTTAACAAATAAGAGGAAACTCACTGTAGTTTTGGATCTCAAATATTATTAGGATCAAAAATGGTATTTCTGGTGACCTTGAAAAAATTATTAAGAAGTTTAGAACACTACTATGTGAATTTAGGGTAACAGACAAAATGACTCTAGGAAGTTACTAAAAAAACCTTAAAGCATTATCTTTTAAGATCACAACTTTCTCCCTAGGCCAAATAGTTTAATTCTGGATAGGAAGAGTTTAAATTTTATTAACAGATAATCAAAAATTCCTAAGGCTTAATTCAGGAATAAAAAACTCAGCACTTCCAAAATATCAATTACAGCAGCAAAAATTGCAAAATACTCTACTCATGTGTAAGAATATATTTCCTTTCCTCTCTTCTTTGTTCTGGTGTAGCCAAGCCTTCCTGACCTTCTTAATTTGTGTTGGCACAATCTCTAATGAGGATTTGGTTTGTTAAGGGAACTCACTAAACTCCAACTACTATAAAATAGAGCTCCTCCAGGAAGTGAAAACATTTGCAAAGAGGTGCAAGTAATACAAAACAGAAACAGAAAGTCAACTTCTACATTTGACAGATATATACCAGAGTTAGAATTTTTCTTTTAAAATAATATAGTGAAATCCTGTTTAAGGAAAATGTGTGGATTAAAAAATATTTTAATTCCTTTAAACCACTTTTATGCCTCAATTGTTAGAAAGAAATGCTTCTAAAACATGATTTATATAATTTTCTGCAACAGAAAGTAGAGTATCTAGAAAATAACTGCATTTTTTTTTTTGATGACTACAGATCTTATTGTGCCTCAGGGTCATCTTTCAGAACTTTGTTTTCATTTTGTAAGACCCTTGATGAAGATATTTTAAACAACTAGCCTCCAGACATAGTCTGGAAGTTCCTTTTAGAAAAGAAAGCCCAAATATTAGCTTGTCAATTGCTTATATTTCCTTCGCCCCTGAAAAACAAATTGAGTAATTCCAGAATCTCATTACTGGGATCTTATTGGGTCTTTATGTTATAAATAATCAGATTCCTGACATTATTTCTGTTGAAGAGATTATGAAAAGAGATCATGTATCTGCTTTTGGATTTGAACATTCATTGCCTTCACATTTACAAATTTTATCATGTCCATGCAATTTCCTACACTAGAAACTTAGAAAACATTATCAGCTGTCCAAGATGGCCTAAAAGTTTCTCTTATCTTGACTAAACTTCAGACAGGCTTCTTCCTGACTCAAGGGTCTGACTTCCCTTTTGTTAAAGCTTTACTTTAGAAAACTTGTACTATAATTCTTCATCTGACTCTGGACGTAAATCATTTTTAGAAAACCTCTTGGCACGTGTAGAACACAGGAATGTTTTCCTTAAGGAAAGGGAAACAAATCTCATTGAAATGCAATCATCAAAGAAAATAGTGCTCCTATCTCCCAGTCTGTATGGGAAAACAGGAACCTAACTTTAGTGGGCACCTTGCTTCATGTTGAATATGGCTCATGGTGTGTGATTAAACCCTAGACAAGATTTTTGCTCATCTTGTCTGCTTACTTTTAATTCTACCTACTAATAGTCTTTTTTGAGAGAAGTAGATTCAGGCTATTCTGCAAAAGGATTTATAACTTATGCTAACTAGAGTAACTAATAAATACTTGGAGCTCTCTGAACAAAGATCCATAGGAGAATTGGGCTCTTTAGAATTGATCTGTGAGGCTGAAATATGCCCTAGGCACACATGTCATTATTTTAAGTTTCAAACTCCATCTCAATAGCAGGAGCTTCATTTCTATCCCCTAGTTGTTACAGTAAATTAATAGCTAAGTTGGTATTTCTGTTGTTTTTTATCCTCTTGCTAAATGGTATAATGTAGGAGTCAAAAGTGGTAGACAGGTGGAGGAGAATGAAGAATTAAAAGGAATAGTTTCTAACAGTGTAGATGGTCACTATAGTTGTTTACTTCCTTAAGTTAAAAAGACTGAGAAAAATAAATTATGAACAGGTGGCAGAGCAGTGAAAAAGGAATATAAGGAAATTAAGTTACCTCTCCTTTTAAAGGAGAGTCAATATAATCCATTCCTTAGCCTTATTTCTAGCTCTACACCCCTTTTGAGAGTAATAAAAATACAAAAATATTTCCAAGTAGGCAAAAACAAGTTCTAAGGCTCATTACCCTTATGCAACTTACAGATTACTAGAATTAAACATAACTCATACAGTATTGAGTCAAAAGTGGGTAATGGCCACGAGTTGCTATTATCAGGGATGTTTAATAAATCATATAAGAAACAATGGTATTTCTAATCAGAAAATGACTTACTCTGCTGAGGAATTTTTTTTAAGTCCTTCCATCACTACAATTCAAAAGAGAATGTTAGTCTTGTTACCAAAAGTTCAGCACTTGTCCCCGAGGTCACATCAGAAGAACGAGGACAAGTGGTTTGAAGAGAAGGAAAGGGAGATTTATTAATTTGCTGGCAAATGAGGAGAATGGCAGACTCACATCTTAAAGTACCATTGTCCTGACCATAAGCAGAAATACAGAGCTTTTAAAGGGAGGGTTTTAAGCTTCAGGGTACTGCTGTTTAACTACAGTTAATGATTCAGGTCCAGTCCCATCTCCATGGAAGACAATCTCCTGACCTCTGCCTGGACCTCTGCCCAGACCGACCGTCTGTTGAGCCATCTCCTGTGGTACAAAGAACAAAAGACACTCCCCTGCCCCTCCTGACCACTGGCCTGAGTCAGGGATGCAGGTCTTATTAAATAATTCCCAAAAAGAGGTTTTAAAGAGACAGCTTGTAATACATTTTGCCCTTTTTCAGGCCATTCCCTCTGTTACAGTCTCACAGAGGGTATATGTCCACTGGAGAAAATATAAACATAGAAGACTCAGAGATGAATAGACATTATTATCCTGCAACCATTTTTCTTAGTAAGTAATGCAGTGACCCTTATCTTTGCCAACTGAAACATAACATATATATAAAATATATGTGTGTGTATATATATAATGTCTTTTGAGTAAGAGTAGTTGGAAAAACTTAAATTATTTGTAATTAAAAATAAGAACCCTGTAAAAAAGCAGACATCTTTACACTGACAGTAGAAAAGAAGAACAAAATGGGGCAAACAGAAAGAATCTAGATGTGGCCTGAACTTTTCCCCCTGACAAATTTTAAAAAAATAAGATATTTTTCAAACACAGGTCCTCAGGATGCTTCAGCAAAATCAGATGGGCTACTTCTTTCAATTCTTGGCTCTACCCCAAACCCATTGAAATATAATCCATGGGGCTGGGCTAATATATTCAGATGAGCTTTATGTAAATCAAAATGTGGATGTTCTAAGAACTTTGCTTACCATGCTTTTTAGTTCCCACTATAAGGGCAAAGAGAATTTTCCTTCTCCTTCCCTCATTGTGGAGGTCTGATATTCAAGTCTATAAAACAAACCAACAATAAATTGACAGGAGAAAAGACATACAAATTTGTTAAATGCCCATACACATGGGAGACACACAAAATAGGAGACTCAAAGGAAGGCCAGAAGACTGAATTTTTTATCCTGTACAGAAAGGAATAGAGGCTTGGAGTTCCTGGGGGGAGGTGGAGACAGGTTATAGGAGGGTGAGGGGAAGAAACACATGGTAAGCAAGACTGTCTTGTTCTGCAAATGAAGCCTTTCAGGTTGCAGCCCTCAGAAAAAACAGATGGTAGCCTGTGGCAACACTTTCTCTGCCAGACTTTTAAAATGTCAGCCCTTAGTTTCCTCTTCTTGTGAATTAATCTTTCCTAGATTTTGATATGGAGACTTCAGAGAAAGCCTCTTCCTGCATGGCCTGTTTCCTTTATTGATGCAGATAGATGTAAATTTCTTTTACAAAAGGATAGTTTTTCAGAGCTATTTCTGTATCTGCAACCCCTCTTAAAATACACCAAAGAAGCACACTTGAGTTGACATATTTTAATCGCCAACACCACATATTCTTCTATATGCATTTTCATCTAAATTTCTTGGTAAGAAGATGGAAAATATATTTTTCTTTCCTTTTTCTCTTTTTTGTCCTTTCCTTGCATATTTTCTTTTCTCCCATTTTCCTCCTTCCCTTTCTCCTTCCTTCCTTTCTTCTATCCTTTGTTCCTTCTTTCCTCCCTTTTTCCCTCTTTTCTGGTATTAAAGATTTATAAAAAATTACTTACATGTGTATGAAACAGTGAAAATACTTACTATATAGCTTTTGTAGTTTGTTTATCAACAAATATAACTTCCAAAGTTATTTAATAGGCTTATAGGCTTTGTTTGCTAGTTGTTGACCATACTAGATAAAGTCCATTTCAAGAGAAGTTTTTCTCTGAAATCTTCTTCAAGTATACCAAGTCTCTAGGTTTTAGGTCATGCATTGTTTGGGAGGAGGTTGAGAAAGGCTGCCTGTAACTTCATGATACTATCACCTGTATTACATGGGTCCTCTACATTATTTGGCCGTATTTGCTTGCAAAAGGGCAAAGTCTAGGATCACAGATGATATTCCTAGATACATGAATATACCCCTTACTAACTTATAAAAAGCAGAGTCGATGAACTAAAAGAGATTTTCGTATTGTTTTAAAGTTAAAGGGAAGGACCTTGGGGTGAAAAAGTTTATACCTTTCTCAAAGTTTTGGCTAACTAATTTGAGAATTTAATTTTTCTTTCTTCTTTGCCTAAAGATTGGTTGTATGCATAGTGATGTTTTTAAGCAAGTTATTATACCTCACAGAGCTCTTTAATGACATTTTTAATAAAATGTACATCTCTATTAATAGAAAGATTGGTTGAGATTCCCAAGCAGGAAACACAAAATTTGGGCACTTCAGAACTATAGCTATCCAAAGGGGAAGAGATTTGACCCACGTTGAACATAAACATACATCCACCAGAGCATACTCATACTCCATTGAAGGGGGTAATTATATGAAGTCCATTTGAAATTATTCAAGTAGGCCTGAGGATTTGGCTGTATCCATGTCCTTCCTTTACAGTTTTGTCAGGATTTTGTTGTGAGTAGAAGAGATATAGAGACAATGTGTCCTTGTGGTTTTGGCTGATCTCATTCGGATCTTACTGAATTTCCTCTTGAGGCCTTTGGCACTACCAGATACCCTCTTTGGAACTCTGGGGTTAGCCTCATGAAATTTACATCCAGATCTTTCCTAATATTTTTTTCTCTGACATCGGGACAAAATTCGTCTTATATAATGGCCCCTGTGAACCTATTGCTGAGACCTAACAGGGTTACAGAGACAAAAATTTTGTAAGGACTGTCTGTGCTGGCTTAATTATTAGCCAGGACATTCCCACTCCACTCCCCTTAGTTTCTAGGGTTTGTGTATGTGTGTGTGTGTGTGCGTGTGTGTGTGAGCTTCTGCATTCACAGTATCTACTTCCTTTAGCAGCATTAAGGCATCTAGAATTTTCTTGACCTGTTGTTCAAGGGTTGCTGCTGAGGTTAAAAAGCCTTGCTTTTCCCAAAGAATCCCACGTTAATGGAGGACCTACTCTCTGTGTAAATATTAACTCTTTCGTCTCTGGAAAGTTAGCAGGCTCTCATGAGGTCAATCATTTCTGCTGATTTGTCTCTTACTCACCCTAAATATAAGAGATTATATTTCAAGGGTGAACTGAGATCTTTTATGGCATAGCCAGCCTGATAATTTCTCATTTCTGATGATTCATCCACAAATAGGTTCAATTTTGAAGTATTCGAAGAAGTCTCTAATAAATCCTTCTGCAGCGTTGGCAATCCTTAGATGCTAAATAGTCATGTGTTTCCTCTTTTTCTGGTGAGGAAATAAATGTGAAAGGGTTCAAAGTGTCATACTGATGGGTAGTAACATGAGAAAAAGAAAGAAACAATACTTCATAATATGTAAGCCAGCTCACCCAGAAATATTGTGTACTTTCTATAAGTAGCAAAGATTTTACATCATTTAGACTATTAGGTGCAAAGGAGACTTTAAGACTTTATCATCAGAAGCCTCCATGAGTTTGTCAGTGGCTGATAAGTCAAGGTGGGCAATCCTTTGCCACTGGATCAAGAGAGAGACTGTCATAAGCTATGGGTATTCAGTGGTTTCCCTGTAGTAGCATTAAGACACATGGGTCTGACCAGACTGTTCATGGACAAGCAAATAGACCACATAGGGGAGAGTTACAAAGTATGTAGGGAAGAGTTGAAGACATAACTTTAGTTTGCAAAATTTCTGTGCATGTTTATGTTCCCAAAGTGACAAGTTCTGTCACTGAGAGTTTATTTGGTCAAGTCATAAAGAGAAGAAGCAATTTCAAAGAAGATAGAAACCCACAGTCTACAATAGCCAGTGAGAGCTAAAAATTGCCTGAATTGTCTTTTAGTAATTAGCCAAGGTAAGATGTGAATGGCTTATTGTCAGTCAGAGGTAGTGATTTACCTTCATGAGAAAAATTATGAAATAATAAAAGAAAGAAAGAAAGAAAGAATGAACAAACAAATGAACAAATGAAAAATTTGCTAACAAAATTGCAATGTTTTTCTTTAATACATTTTTATCCTTTTGGGGATAGAACAATAAGATGGTAATAAATTTGTTTTAGAGCTTTACTTGTGCATCTTAGCAAAGGTCATCATTAGATCAAGGTAGAATTATTAATATAAAGGAACTTGAGGTCCTTGAGATTCTAAGAATTTGTGAGAAGTAAAATCATTAAATCTCTGGGACATGAAAATCCATGTACACTGTTAGTTTTACTAAGTAAAGTTGAACAAGTGTAAAACACCTGTATCCAAGGAGATCCTAAAGAAATAAGAACATGTGTTGACAAGTGTGTATGGTTGAGGAAAGACCAGTATTTGGATCTGGCACCCCTGGAAACCTGGGCACAATTGTTTCATAATCCTATCTTAATAAATGCACCAAAGTCTACTGACCTTCTTAAGTTAAAGAATTCACAGGATAGAAGGATTAGATTGCCTTTATACTAGTTCTTATACTATGGGCTTCAATTCTTCCTTTGCTTCTAGTTCCAAAGGATAATGTGCAAGCTTTAAAAATATTACAGATCAATCATTCTGAACCATGATGGGGTCGGCTTCTCTAATCTGACCAATAGTAGTAGAATCTTTGGCCCATATAGAGTCAAGTACCTTATAGAGATCTTCAACTTGTGCCTTATATAGCACAAGAATTCAGGTAAGTCTCATCCTAAACTAGGTATGGCATGATTATGAATAAGTGAATCCTCAGGAATGTCAAGAAAGAGATCCTCTGAAAAACACTTAATTTGGCAATTCCAATTACATAATAAAACTCTCCCATTTAAAGTGGATAAAATGGTATCAGAGAGGAGAAAAGTATGTTTCCCAAAGGACCAAGAGTAACAGTTATTGGCTAGGAGAGAAAGAGTGACTGACTGCTGCTGCTTAGGTCATTCAGTGACTGCACAGGAAGGGGATGTACATAATGGTGGGGTTTATTGTTGAAAATGTAGCATCTGTGCCTGTTAAAAATAATAAGAAAAAAACTAACTTTGCTCTCTAATAGGTAATGATCATTCTTAAATGTATAGGAGAAGAATTGGAAATTGAGCCCTACGTTTTCCCTTTGAAGCCCCTTGCCCACCAGACTTGTTCTTGCCTCTTTATTTTTTGGCCAAAGCAGGGCAGTTGTTATTTTGGTGTTACATTAGTTACCGGGACACTTGAAACAAGTTTGGGAGACACTAAAACTGACAAATGTTTAATTTGCAAAATCATTAATTTGTTTTGCACCTTACTCTGTTTCAAAATGTAGGCCCTTTCAAAATGTTCAGACAACTAAACAAGGTATGTCAGGGGAGTCAGAGGAGTTATTTCCCATCCTAGTCTTTCTTTAACTTCTAGCTATACATTTGGGGAATGGATTTTTATTGTCAATTTATAATTGTATTGTGTTCAGTGAATAAAGCTCCTATGACATCATACTTTATCATTCATTACTTTTGATTTAGCATATGGTTGAATTTTTGGAATGTTTCATATGTGTTTCAGAAGTATCTTTATACTCTGTTTTTTGTTTCTGTTTTTATTTTTTTTTTTAGGAGCTATACAAAATATAAAGACTGCTGAGAATACATACTTTCACACATACATATATACACACACAATAAACCTTTTTAATAACTATGGTTGAGATCCTCTAAAGTGGGCCATCATCAGTGTCTTCCCTCCTGGAATGTTCATTCCTCTACCTCCTTCAAAAAGCACGGTCACTTTCCCTTCCTCTTAAACCTCAGATGACTTTGTGACTTGCCTTGAACAATTAAGTGGGACAGAAGTGGCGCTGTGGAAATTCTACATCTAACCTTTGGTAGGCTTTTCCTTATACTCAGGGATAGCCAGTATACATTCAACAAATTTGGGCTAAACTAGTGATTGAGGAGCTGCTGTGTGGAGAGAGAGGGAAAGGTTGGGTAAAGGTGCACTGAGGTATATGACGTGTGATGATGTCTCCTTGTACCTTCCTGTCCAGCCTAGTCTTTAGATAAAGCAGCTTTATGAGTGTCCCAGCTGATACCACATGGACCAGAAGAATTATTCCGCCAATCCTTTCCTGAATTCCTGACCCTCAAAATTGTGAGAAGTAATAAACCTCTCTTGCTTTTAGCCACTATGTAAGCATAGATAACGACAACACCTAACAATCTATAACTTTTTTTGTCTACTTTTTATTGTTTGATTAAAAAAAAATCCGGGTAATAATGTTTTACTTTGATTAGGAATTTACCAATTTCTATTTGAAATTATATTATTGTCCGATTTATATTTTTAGGATATTATTGTTAGCTGCATAAATAACATGTAATGAACAGTTCTAGAAGGCTTATATTGTACCTGATACACTTCTAAGTGTTTTATATATACATTTAATCATAACAGCAACCCTGTAATTAGCTGCTAATTTTACCATGACTTTGTCGGTTAAAAAAAAAAAGGAACTGTAAAAAAGTTCTCTAATTTGTCCAAGGGCACACAGTGAGAAGGAAGCAGAGCTGGGATTTGAAGCCAGGAAACCTTAAGGTATCCATTTAGGCTTTTTTCTTTATTGTTGGCATTCTAAGGTCTCACTGACTCTTTTCTTTTTTCCTTTATACAACTCTATCTATGTTCTATCTTTTGGAGAATCATTAAATTTGTGGTTCACCAAGAATTCCTTTTCTTAATTTCTATCAATGCTATATTTTTTTTCAATTTTAAGATTTTTTTAAAATTATGCTTAAAAAGTCTAATATAAGATTCTAAAAGTAATTTCAACACTCCAGCCAGAAATCCCCTCTATTCAGGTTCATGCCTATTTTATCTTCTCAACTTTTATAGGTAATATCACTTTCACCCCAGTTAATCTATTTGATAATGCATAAGGCTCTGTTTTACTAATAATACTGAACAGCTAGACTTCAGGTACTTATCAGGGAGTAAAATCTTGACATTATTACTTCGCAATAACTTTCAAAAGATTGGATAAGATAAATATGCTTAGGCAGTGCTTTTGGAATTATATACAAAGTATCCATTTACCTTAGTTCACCAAAACAGAATTTGCAAACTGATGGCCAAACCAGGTCTTCATATCTAGACCTGCTTTGTTGGGTCTACACAGTTTATTGTTTTTTAAATTGTATTTAAATCCCTTTACTTTGAATCTGCTCTCACAGATACTTAATTTATGCTTCTCTTGCTCTAATTTTCCTTATTTGCCTAAACTTCTGAGTGCATTTTAGTTTGTGGTCTCTACTTTGAAACCCATTCTTTTGTGAAGCCAGACCAAGAAAGATATCACAGATAGAGAATGCATTAAATTGATGGCCCTACTAATTTTATTGATTTTATCTGTGGCATAAGACTATCAAATTATATTGAATAACATGTTAAAATCAGTTCCATAACATTCAACATTGTATTTACTATAGGAATGTTTTTGATTATATTATTCATTATATAATGTGGACTCCTCTTTAGGAAAACCTGTTGGATAAATGTACTTCACTGTTTACTAGGATAATTATCTTTCCTTAAACAACTGACTTGTTTATGCACTATAGATGCTGTGACTTGTGTTATTGATTTTATTTTCTTCTTCCACTTCTAGAACTTAGAACTAATTTTTTGTCTTCCTTGGACAAGGATTCAGGGCCTCATTGCCTAAATTTTGAGTGTTCAACACATTCCTGCCTCTATCTTGCTTTTCTACATTTGATTACTCTTAATCCCATTTTCCTTACTTATTATAAATGCATTTTACTTTGCAGATTTATGCAGCTATGTTAGTCTTCATAAATCCTGTTCAGGTATAGTAATATGCCTACAAAAATCAATAAGTAAATATATTATTCCTGTTACCCATTACGTATTCAATCTTGATATGCTTCTGAGTTAATATTCTATTGCTATATATTTGTATCTGGAAATAGTGGGCCTCATTTTTCCATCAGAATCAATAATCTACTACCCAGATTGGGCAAAATCTACAAACAGAGTGCCTACTAAATTTAATTTTGAGGAACTTCTTTATGTCCGAATATGGTACACGTTACAATAACAAGAGAATTCAATTCAAATAGCACTTTTAATTCCAACCTGGATTTCCTTTCTAAGTCTCTGTTTCTTTTCAGATCCCAGGTGTCTGCATGTGACACCCTAGATGGAAATCTGCATGATTATTTGTCTCTATATACTCTTTCTTCAAAATTAAACATTTCTTGTGTTTTCTAATGTTCTCAATGACTGTGTAAAAATATATGAGATCCCGTAAGCTTTTTGGACATAGGTGATTTTGATTAAATTAGTCACATAAATACTTTAGTTAAGAATGAGTTAAATCAGTGAAATTACAAACTTGAAGTGTTCTGTTTTGTTTGTTCTTTTCCCACCAAATTGGCCTACAGTTACGTTTATTTGACCAGTTGTTTGTGTCAGATTGACAACCTAATGTACTCACCAATAAGTTGAAATTATCTTTTTTATTGTACCTCTGTCTGCCTCGCCTGCTGTGAACATGTATAAATTCAGTTATGCATACACATGTACATACATCACAGTTATAAAATTAATCAATACCTTTGTGTACTAGACAAATTAAGTCTAAGCCAAATGCTCCATATTTCAAGGCCCAGAATAACTGCACAGTCCAAAAATATGTACAGAACTTCACACAAGTGCACAGAAGTTGTAATCATAGTATCACAGAATGGACCTGAGTGATCATGTAGGCCCAAGTTCTCACTTTACAAGTAAGAAACATCAATGATTTTCTCTGCCTTTCAGTGGTATTAAAATTAATAACTAGATAAATCCAGAACTGAGGCCCTATCAAATTCCAGATACTGTGCACAATGCAGGAGATAATAGAGGAATGACCCATACAATGTTTAAGGATTTGCATTCTAGCATGGGAGGCAATAAGCTGAGGGTCATAGTAAAAGTAGAATAAAAGCTAAAACCAGGGGATACTTAAATGTCATTGAAATAGGAGGGAGAAACACAAAGAAGTACAACTATGTCATGATTGGGATATTAGGGAATGCTTTGGAGAAGGGAGCTTGTGTCTTGAATGCAATGAAGTGGATGGTGAAGAAGAATGTTGTATAGCAGGAAGGACTTGCTTGAATCACAGAACCATGAGAGAGCACTACACTTCAGTGACTTGGCAGTTGATCTGCATGACTGGTACAAAGGATGCATGTTTCCTCACAGGAGGACAGGAGGAGGATCTTCTGATTGTGAGGCTTTGGGCAAATTACCCAGAGGCTCTGGGCCTTTACTTCCTTATCTTAAATTTGTGATAGTATTTAAAGCCTACCTTGCAGCATTATCTCCACAGCAGGGAGAGAAGCTGGAAGACAGGTAGAGTGCAGGAAGAACCTGGTCCAACCAGATGAGGAGGTCAAAAGTTGTCCTAAATGCAAGTAGAAGCAATTGGTAGATTTTAATCACAGCAATGTTAGTGTTTTAAAATAATTATTCAGTTTGAAGATAGATTTAGGGGAGGAAGTAGATAAAGGCTGATTCCATTGTAGATACCAACCCCCAAAATAATAAGGACCCCACTTGGGCAATAGAAGTAGGATAGAAATGAAGAGGCATGTTTGAGGGACATTTGGGTGGTAGAATCAACAGACACTGATAACTGAATAAATGTGAGAGATGAAGAAAAGGGATGAGTTAAGAAGGACACATTGACATTATTGATTTGGGGGACTGGGTAGATAGCAGTTCAATTAACCAAGATAAAGAGAACATGAGGAGCAGCAGCTTTAGAAGGAAAAGGGAAGTTCAGACTGAAGTGCCTGCTATGTACAAGAGGTATTTTATCGTTAAGATTTGGAGTTTAGGAGACAGGTATGGACAGAGGTACTCATGTGATTTCCATCACATCTATGTTAAGTCAAGGACTATGTGAGACCAGGATTATTTAGTTTGTGTAAAGTGAGATTGGGAAAAAGCCAATGACAAAAAAAAAAAAACCATGAAAGTCAAAGTGTAAAAAACATGAAGCAGGTTGAAAGAAGTAGCAATTTTAGGAAAAAGAAAGCCAGGAAAATGCATCACAGAAACAAGGGAAAGCTTTCGCACAGCAAAGGAAATAATCAACAGAGCGAACAGACAACATACAGAATGGGAGAAAATATGCGCTTGCTATACATCCAATAAAGGGCTAATAACAAGAATCTACAAAGAACTCAAGCAAATCAGCAAGAAAAAAATCAAATAACCCCATCAAAAAGTGGGCAAAAGACATGAACAGGAGCTTCTCAAAAGAAGATTGACTAATGGCCTATAAACGTATGATAAAATGCTCATCAAAGAAATGCAAATCAAAACTACAATGCAATATCACCTAACCCCAGTGAGAATGGCTTTTATCAAAAAGTCCCAAAACAACAAATGTTGGTGTGGATATGGAGAGATAGGAACACTTATAGACACTGTTGGTGGGACTGCAAACTAGTGCAACCTCTATGGAAGATAGTATGGAGATTCCTCAAAGAACTAAAAATAGACCTACCATTTGATCCAGCAGTCCCACTATTGGGTATCTACCCAAAGGAAAAGAAGTCATTTTATCAAAAAAGGCACTTGCATTTGAATGTTTATTGTAGCACAATTTGCAATCACAAATATGTGAAGTAAACCTAAGTGCCCATCAATTCATGAGTGTATTAACAAAATGTGATGTGATATATATATATATACACACACATATATATACATATACACACATATACACATATACACACATACACACACACACACCATAGAGTACTACTCAGCCATAAAAAGAAATGACTTAATGTCTTTTGCAGCAATTTGGATAGAACTAGAGACCATTATCCTAAGTGAAGTATCTCAAGAATGGAAGAGCAAACACCACATGTACTCTCTAATAATTTGTAACTAATTGTGGGAACACATGGACACAGAAGTAAAAAGTATTGGAAATCAAGAGGAGGGGAGGGGAGGGGCAAAAACCTACCTAACAGTACAAGGAACAGTGTTCGAGTGATGGGCACACTAGTAGCCCTGACTTAAGCATTATAAAAACTATCCATGTAACAAAACATTTATACCTCCTTAATATTTTGAAAAAAAAAAAGGTGCTATGGCATGAAAAAAAAGAAATGAGGGAAAGAGAATCTGTCAAGGAAAGGTTCCTTGTCAGGGTCCAATACTGGAGAAAGGTCCATAAAGAAAGGATTTGAAATACATAGTATGTATGAAGGTTACTGATAATTTTTCTAGAGCAATTTCAGTGGGGTAGTAGAATCAGAATCCAGTTTTAGAGTCAATGTGATTTGACTAAATAAAAAGATCATTATAGTGTAAAAAACAATACTTTCCAGATCTTGGTTGAGGAGAAAAGAAAAGAAAATAAGTTAAGGATGTTATGTGGCCAATGAAAGGTTTTACATGCTAAAGACTTGAGCTAGTGTGTATAATAATGACAAAGAATAAAGAGTGAGAAGGGTTAACGATGAAGAAGAATGGGAGGAAAATTGATGGGCCATGGGCCCAGAGGAAATGAAAGAATGTGATCCGGGCACAGGTTGAGGGGTTAACTGTAGACAAGAGGAACGACATCCTGCCAAAAAACAATGGAAGAGGTAAGGATGGGATGATTGCAGATAAGTTTATAGATGGGGTGCAAGAAGGTGAAGATGTATATATTATCAAAAAATAAAGCTGTAAGATAACATAGGAGAAAATAATAATGAATATTGATGTTTTATTTTGCCTTAAAACAGCCTTCATCAAATGGTAAACATAGTTCCTCAAGTTTATACTTGCAAAATTTTCAAAATACAGTGAGAAAATTCTCATGTATCTTATCCACACTTTTCAATACTTAACCACCTAAAAGCCTTGTTCCTTTTAATTGGTTTTGGAGACATTTAGTTAAAAATTGAAGTGCAGCTCCTTACCTCCACATTTATTATGGTAATTAAAAAGATGCAATCTGTTATATTTCAAAATTAAAAGTAAATTTTATATTTCACAGGAAATTGGAAGACAATGTCATATGGCAAAATTACCCTGAGTTATATTCTTTTGATCATCCTTTTTTAGGATATATTACATTTCAAGGTATCACAATTATAACTTCAATCAGTTTTTTAAAATAGGTTGATTAATTACAGAAAGATAAGCAATGGTCTTAAAGCAAATAAACAGAGAAAACAAATAAGCTACTATAAATGGAAAGCCTGTGTACTTATATAAAATTCAGTGAGCTCATTTCTGCAGAGTGGCTATGATATAAAAGCTCTGAAAAGCTTTTAATTCCTCATCATATTCAGTAGAATTGAGGGAGAGTGGGGAAGGAAGGGGAGTAGAGTCACATTTAGGGCAGATTTATGCTTATTGATCAACGGAGAGCATCTAGAAGCACCGCTTCTTAAACTTCCATGTGCCTACAGGATAGACATTAACCATGCTTCTTGATTAACTAATGAGAATTAGTCTTAATCCCATCCTTCTAGGTAGGATCCATCTATTGGTTTATCTCTATGCATGTCTTAGAAGATTTATTTATTCAACCTGGTAAGAGTGGTATTTCCCTTAAAAAGGAGAGCCCAGATCTGCATGCCAGAGACGTGAGTGTATAACTTTGGGCAAATTACCTAATGATTCTGGGCCTTTATTTCCTTATCTTCCTTATCTGTAAATAATGTTTAATGCCTACCTTGCAGCATTATTGTTGAGATTCAAAATAATGAATGTGTAGTATCCAACACATATGCCACATAAAAAAAGACTCAGTGACTGTTTCTTAATGACTATTGTCTCAAGAAAAGTATTCAGATCCTTGGAGGGAATTATGGAGGTATTAAATCCCAGAAAATCTTCTGATGATAAGTTGCTGCCCCATAAAGTGATTGCAGAGTTCCAAAGACTGCTGAGTAGGTCATAGGCCTGCTCAAATAACATATCCCTTGACTGAATATTTAACACTGAAGTTATATAAGTTATAGGTGCTATAAATATTTCTATTAACTGATTTCCGTAAAGTTTCTGCTGGGTTTTTTTGGTCAATATCTAAATCTTAAAATATATCTTTAATTTATTGTGGAATTATATACTCTAGCTGTGGTGATCATGAAAAGCAAAATGGTACGTGCTTTTTCAAATCATGTGTATTTTAAGCAATTAATCAAATACAGGCTGTTCTTACTTTTCTCAGTTTGATACATATGCATTTCAGTCACTACAATTTAGTTTAATAACACAAATCTCCAAAGATAATGGCCCAAATTTCAGTTACCATGATATACTATGAGTAATTGCATAAAGTACTTTTCTGATAGTTATTCCAGCCACAAATCACTACATACCTAACCAGCGTTTATCATGATCAATGGAAAATCACATCAGTTCTTTAAAAGTCAGTCAGTGATGGGTCGTAGTATACCTGTTAGTAAGTTCATACCCAGACAGCAAAGTGTGTAGTTGTGGTACTTCCTTGTTTCCCAAAGATAAACTTATGTGACATTTCAAAAAAATTGATAATCAAAGAAGGAAACTGGCCAAAAAAGATGAAAGAGTAGCAAAGAAACACAAAGTAATGAGTGAGGTGTCAACCAAGATGGCCGACTAGAGACATTGCTTGTTGGATTGTCCTGGCTGGAAGGTAGAATATTGGACTGAGGAGAGTGGAGAGCAGTTGCAGCCCAGGTGGGGATCACAGGGAGAGACTACAGAGACATCTGGGGATCCCACCATGAAAAACTGTGAAGCTGAGAAAGAAGAAGATAGGAGAAGACAGCAGCATGGACCAAACCCAGAGAGGCTCAGAGCCCAGTGAAAGGGCAAGGGAGGTTCCCCTCCCTGACCTAGGTACCTTCAGTGAACAGCAGAACACAAAACATATTGGAGGCACTTCCACCCTCCATGAGCCCAGGCATGACAGCTAAATAGGAATAGCAGGGTGAAACAGTGAATCCCAGGAGTTCAGGTGTTCAAAAGGGACACCCCACAGGAGAGTGCAATGAGTGTCTGGAATGCCAGCTTTCTTACACCCAGATACTTCCTCCTCTGCAACTACTCCAATCATGGCATCAGAGAAAGTAATTTTAGCTCAGGCCAGGTGGTAGCCACAGCCCCTCCCCTCGATTTCAACTGCAAGGGTACTCTGAATTGAAAAGCTCACAAAAGGCTGCTTCTTTAGGGTAGGTGCATGTTCCCAGCCAAGCCCGCCACTGAGAGTGGGGCAGCCACAATTTGCGAGCTTCCTCCTTGCAGACATTTTGTGGGATTGTGCACTGGTGGCTTAGACAGGCGGGCTAGACCTGGTAAACCCTGGAAAAGAGAATGGTGCAGGGAGACACAGGGGAGAGGACTCAGTCCCAGACTTGAGTGTCGAGGAAGCCCTCGCGGACATATCCAACAGGAGAGTGTGGAGGAGCACTGAGGAACAGGGATCTGTGAGCATGCCCATTCCCCACATCCACTGGAGAACCTCCATATTGGATAGGGGTGTGGCACTCAGAGTGAATTAGCCTAACCCCTGGTTCCCATGACAACTGAGTGCCTTAGATGCGCTAGCTGAATGGGAGCAGTGGCCCCTCCCCCCACTCATTACAATAAGGATTGCACCTTGAGCCAAGAAATTCGCAAGTGGCCGCTTTTCCCCAAGGGGCGTGTTCCCTGGCTGAGGCCCCTGCAGAGAGAGGCCTACCTCTCTCCTCTTGGGGTCCTGTGGTGGAACAGGGGTGCACTTTTGGGGACCCCCCACCAGCCAATGTTCTGTGGAGACTCACACTAGTGGGTCAGACACACAGACTGAGGGGTAGTTCGAGCACTGGTCTCTGGCGGTAAGGGAACTCACACAGACAGATCTGATGGGAAAGTGTGTGGAGCTCAAGGGAGCAAATAGGGAGGGCATTGTCCCCACCCCATAGAGAAACTGTGCTAGGGGACAAGGGTGGAAAGAGCCTGGCCCAGGGCCTTAGCACTCAAGTGATTGGGCCCCTCCCTCAGGAACAGCCTTCCCAGCTTGGAGAGATTGCCCTGAACTTCATACCAGCAGCTCCCCCTAGTGGTCAGATAAGCAAACTCTGAGCCCTGCTGAGGCTTTGCAAAGCCTCTCAGGCTTTCACAATCCAACCATGATCTGTCTTGCTCCTCCCCCCACCTCAGGGGGAGTAGAGATCAAGCAACCCCCTGGGAACTACAGGGTCCCTCCTAAAACTTAGGGTGTTAGTATGCCCCACCTGGGGGACAAGAGCCTGCCATGGGCACAAAAGAATATCTCAGCAGCTGGCTTTTCCACGTAAACTTAAATCAATGACAGGGGAAACAACCACATAGCTAAGCATAGCGCATTTCAACTCAACCAAACAGGGAGCAGCTAGTTTGTACTACCAAGTATTACCCACCATCTCAGAGATTAAGCTAGGGAACCTATCTCACTACACACTGTTGGGAAAAGGTGAAGACAGCAGGTCAGAGGTAACCTGAAAGGGTCATCAAACCTGCTAGAACACCCCATAGGCAACTCAGGTCCAGCACTCCTCTCCCTGGCATAGTCAGGGATCCATCTTTGGGCATTTGGAGACAGGCACATAAGCCAGGTTTAGCACCCCCAGGTCTCAATCAAGAGGCTAGATGAGAAGGAATCAACAAAAAAAGCTCTGAAAACATGAAAAATCAGAGTAAAAAGACACCCCCAAAAGAAAACAATAACTCCTTACCAATGGATACCAACCAAAAAAAAGATTGAAATGGCAGATGAAGAAATTAGAATATGGATTGTAAGGAAGCTCAATGAAATACAATAGGAAATAGAAACCCAACACAAAGAAACCACAAAAACAATGCAGGAAATGAATGAAATATTCACTAAAGAAATTGAATTATTAAAAAAAAACAAACAGAACTTCTGGAAATGAAAAATTAATTCAAGAAATACAAAACACATTGGAAAGCCTTACTAATAGGTTAGATAAGGCAGAAAAAAGAATCTCAGATCTTGAAGACAAAACCTTGAGTTAAATAAGTCAGTCAAAGAGAAAGAACAGAGAAATAAGAGTAACAAACAAAGCCTACAAGAATATGGGATTGTGTAAAAAGGCCTAACATAAGAATCATAGACATCCCTGAGGGTAAAGAAGAAAATACACAAGGGTTGGAAAACCTATTTGAGGGAATAATTGAGGAAAATTTCCCTGACCTTGCTAGAAATCTAGATATACAGGTACAAGAAGCTCAAAGGACTCCTGGCAGATTCGTCATAAAGAGGCAATCACCACAAAACAGTCATCAGACTGGCCACAGTAAACATGAAAGAGGCACTCCTATGAGCTGTAAAGCAAAAGCATAAGGGAACTTACAAGGGATAACCCATCGGACTAACTGCAGATTTCCCAACTAAGACCTTACAAGACAGAAAGGCTTGGAGCCCCAGTCTCAGTCTTCTCAGAATAATGGCCAGCTTAGAATTTTGCATCCTGCAAAATTAAGGTTCTTTAACAAGGGAGGAATAAAGACTTTCTCAGATAATCAAACAATGAGGGAATTTGTCAAGATCAGACCTGCCCTGCAGGAAGTACTCAGAACTGCACAACAGATACCCACCAGTGTAAAAATCACCCAAAAGCTAAAGGTCAGTGTGCAGATACCATGATGGCTTAAGAGGTAAAACAGAGCAATAAAGTTCTACTCAACAGGATAAGCAGAAATCCACCCCACTTATCAATTGTTTCAATAAATATGAATGGCTTGAACTCCCCACTCAAGAGGCAAAGGCTGGCTAAATGGATAAATATAATACAAGCCAAGTATCTGCTTTCTCCAGGAAACACATCTAACCCACAAGGACTCATTCAGGTGAAGGGATGGAACACAATATTCCATGCAAATGGAAACCAAAAGAAAGCTAGTGTAGCCATTCTCATATCAGATAACACAGACTTCAAATCAACAAATGTAAAGAAAGACAAAGATGGTAACTATATAATGGTGACGGGAATAATTCAACAAGAAGACCAAACAAACCTAAATATTTACACACCTAACACAGGTGTGCCCAGATTAATAAACCAAACCCTACTTGATCTAAGTAAAATGACAAACAGCAACGTTGTAATAGCCAGGGAATTCAACACCCCACTGACAGAATAGGACAGATCCTCCAAGCAGAAAATAAACAAAGAAGCAATGGACTTAAACAGGATACTAGAACAAATGGGCCTAACAGACATTTCAGAACATTCTACCCCAAAATTACTGAATATACATTCTTCTCATCAGCTCATGGAACATTCTCTAATATTGATCACATCCTAGGCAACAAAACATGTCTCAAAAATTAAGAAAAATAGAAATTATACCATGTGTCTTCTCTGACCACAGCAGAATAAAATTAGGAATCAATTCCAACAGAAGCACTCAACTCTACACAAAGTCGTGGAAATTAAATAACCTACTGCTGAATGATTATTGGGTCAAGGAGGAAATTAAGATGGAAATCAAAAGATTATTTGAACTAAATGGCAAAGGGGACACAAGATATCAAACCTCTGGGATTTGGCAAAAGCACTCCTAAGAGGAAAATTCAAAGCTTTAAATGCCTACATCTAAGACAGAATGATCACAAATAAACAATCTAAAGAATTGTCTCAAGGAATTGGAAAAGGAAGAGCAAGACAATCCCAAACCCAGCAGAAGAAAAAAAATAACTAAGGTCAGGGCATACCTAAATGAAATCAATAACAAAAGAATTATACAGAAGATTAATGAAACAAAAAGTTGGTTATTTGAAAAGATAAACAAAATCAACAGGACTCTCACTAGTTTAACCAGAAATAGAAAAGAAAGAACCCTAATAACTCAATCAGAAATGAAAAAGAAGATATTACAACTGATACCACTGAAATACAAAACATCATTTCTGAATACTATAAAAAATCTCTATGAACATAAACTTGAAAATGTTGAGGAAATGCACAAATTCTTAGAAATACACAAGCTTCCTAGGCTCAATCAGGAAGAAATAGAACTTCTGAATAGATTGATATCAAGTACAAAAATGAAGCAGCAATAAAAAATATTCCAACCAAAAAAAGTCCTTGGCCAGATGGTTTCATAGGCAAATTTTACCATTCCTACAAAGAAGAACTGGTACCTACACTGCAGAAATTATTTCATACCATAGACAAGGAAGGAATCCTTTCCAACTTATTCTACAAAGCCAATATCACCTTGATACCAAAGCCAGGAAAGGACACAACAAAAAAAGAAAACTAGAGAGCAATATCCCTTATGAATATAGATGGAAAAATTCTCAGTAAAATCCTAGCAAACCGAATTCAGCTGCATATCAAAAAAATAATCCACTATGACCAAGTGGGTTTCATTCCAGGAATGCAAGTATGGCTCAACATATGTAAATCTATAAATGTGATTCACCACATAAATAGAAGCAAAAATGAAGACAATATGATCCTCTCAATAGACACAGAAAAAGCATTTGACAAAATTCACCACCCTTCTATGATAAATACTGTTAACAAAATAGGCATAGACAGAACATACCTCAAAATTATAAAAGCCATATATGACAAACACACAACCAACATCATACTGAGTGGGGAAAAATTGAAAATATTCTTTCTTATAACTGGAACCAGACAAGGTTGCCCATAGTTACCACTTCTATTTAACATAGTCCTGGAAGTCCTAGCCAAAGCAATCAGGCAAAAGAAATAAATCAAGGGTATCCAAATGGGGGCAGAAGAGGTCAAACTATCACTCTTTGCTGACAATATGATCTTATATCTAAAAAATCCCAAAGACTCTGCCAAGAGAATCCTGGAACAGACAAATAAATTCAGCAAAGTCTCAGGTTACAAAATCAATGTCCACAAATCAGTAGCATTCCTATACACCAACAACAGTAAAGCTGAGAATCAAAATCAAAGACTCAATACCTTTCACAATAGCAAAGAAGAAAATAAAATACCTAGTAATATATTTAACCAAGGAGGTGAAAGCCTCTACAGGGATAACTATGAATCACTGAGGAAGGAAATCACTGAAGATGTAAACAAATGGAAAAACATGTCATGCTCATAGACTGGCAGAATCAACATCATTGTTAAAATGTCTATACCACCCAAAGCGATTTACAGATTCAATGTAATCCCCATTAAAATACCAAAGTCATTTTTTGCAGATCTAGAAAAAATAATTCTATGCTTCATATGGAATCAGAAAAGACCCCAGATAGCCAAAGCAATCTTAAGCAAAAATAACTAATGGGGAGGCATCACTTTACCAGACTTTAAGATATGCTACCAGGCTATAGTAACCAAAACAGCATGGACTGGCACACGAACAGAGACATAGACCAATGGATCAGAACAGAGAACCCAGATACAAAACTGTCCTCATACAGCCCTTTGATCTTTGACAAAGCAAACAAAAACATACACTGGGGAAAAGAATTCATGTTCAATAAATGGTGCTGCAAAAATTGGATAACCACATGTAGAAAACTGAAACAGGATGCGCACCTCTCACTACTCACAAAAATTAATTCATGATGGATAACAGATTTAAACTTAAGGCATGAAACTACAAGAATTCTAGAAGAAAATGTTGGAAAAACTCTATAGATATCAGCCTGGGCAAAGAATTTATGAAGAAGACCCCAAGGCAATCACAGCAACAACAAAAATAAATAAATGGAACCTGATTAGATTAAAAAGCCTCTTCACAGCCAAGGAAACAATCATTAGAGCGGATAGACAACCTATAGAATGGGAAAAAATATTTGCATGCTATACATCTGATAAAGGGCTTATAACCAGAATCTACAAAGACCTCAAGCAAATTAGCAAGAAAAAAAATCAAACAACCCCATTAAAAAGTGGGCAAAAGACATGAACAGCAGCTTTTCAAAAGAAGATAAACTAATGGCCAATAAACATATCAAAAAATGCTCAACATCTCTAATCGTCAGGGAAATGCAAATCAAAACCACATTGAGATATCACCTAACTCCAGTAAGAATGGCTTTTATCAAAAAGTCCCCAAATTACAGATGCTGGTATGGATGCAGAGAGAAAGGAACACTTATACACTGTTTCTTGGACTGCAAACTAGTACAACCTCTGTGGAAAGTAGTATGGAGATACCTCAAAGAAATAAAATTAGACCTACCATTTGATCCAGGATTCCCACTATTGGGTATGTACCCAAAGGATAAAAATTCATTTTATCAAAAAGACACTTTCACTCGAATGTTTATAGCAGCACATTTCCCAGTTGCAAATATGTGGAATCAACCCAAGTGCCTATCAATACATGAGTAGATTAATAAAATGTGGTATATGTATACCATGGAGTACTATTCAGCCATAAAAAAGAAATGGTGAACTTATACCTTTTGTAACAACCTGGATGGAACTGGAGACCATTCTTCTAAGTGAAGTATTACAAGAATGGAAAAACAAACACCACATACACTCACTGTTAAATTGGAACTAATTGATCAACACTCATGTGCACATATGGAAGTAAAATTCAAAGGAAATCAAGCAGGTGGTGGGGGGTGGGTAAAGTCACACCTAACAGGTACAATGCACACTATCTGGGTGATGGACACAGTTATAACTTTGACTCAAAATGTACAAAAGAAAATCATGTAACCAAAACTTTTGTACCTCTGTAATATTCTGAAATTTTAAAAAATGTAGTAAGTACTGAACATGAAATTTGAATTGAACGTAAATGGAGTTAGAGAAGAAATAGCTAACCATCAGAATGTTAACAATGCTGCCATTCATGAGAGACTCTAGGTATGTAGGCAAAGAAAAGTAAAGGTGAACTTTATTGACACAAATGGGGAAAGTGGTCAGGATGAAGATATCCAAGACAAGGTGATGTCAACCAAAACACACATTAAAGAAACTCTTGGAGATATTTCCCAATATTGAAAGTATAAAGGCTAACATGTTGGAAATGGTACAAACATAGAAAGGATCATGACAATTTGCCAAGGCATAGAAAGGATTCTCACTCTATATTGTAAGTTATTCAATGAGAATAAGATAGCAAACACTATTCAAACTAATCTGTATAAGTTTTTTCAACAAAATAAAACACTTTTCATTCTCAGTGTTGGCAGTGTTTTTAATAATAGTGTACTAAAAGAAATATTAATTTTTTTCCACTTTTTTTAGTTCCCTATAAAATATTAACTGACACAGTTTTAAATTTTTGACAAAATTTTGTTTTTCTGGGTGACAGGGTCTCACTCTGTCACCCAGGCTGGATGGAGTGCAGTGGTATGATCTTAGCTCACTGTAGCTTTGAACTCCTGGGTTCAAACGATCCTCCTGCCTCAGCCTCCAGAGTAGCTAGGACTACTAGGTGCTTGCCACCACACTTGGCTAATTTTTTTATTCTTTGTAAAGTTGAGGTCTCACTAAGTTGCCCCAGGCTGGTCACAATCTCATGGGCTCAAACAATCCTCCCACCTCTGCCTCCCAAAGTTCTGGGACTACAGGTGTGAACCACCATGCCTGGCCAAAATTTTCTTAAAGCTACAGAAAACATCATACATTTTCTGATTGATTATTTAAATTTCCTTACATCTTTTCAGCTTGCTCATTCATTTTTATAGTCCTGCACTACTATGCAAAGGACTGTTTATATCTACTGATTAAACACTCTGAATATGATGATCCACCATTTTCTATGGTGTTTGCATTTTGTGATGTATTTCCATGCATAAGGAAATATGTGAAGAATTTCCTTATCTCTTATCCAAAAGGAAGGTCACCCATTAACCACAGATTCTGCACATGAGTAAACAGAAAATTAGAGAGAGTATGTTACATGCCCTCAAGTCAGAAAGCAGAGCTCTAAAAAGTAGACATGCAAATTGATATTTTGACTTTAAAAATACCCACCTCATATATATGCTAGTGCAACTTCTCACTAGCTATTTGACCACAACCAAATTATTTCAGATCAATCAATTCTATTAATCAACACATTGAAATATGGCAAAGATAGTTTATCCTATCATCCTGGCAAGTCATTTAACCTCTCTAAACATTAGTTTTTTCATGGAAAGAGTCAAGAAAATGTTATCTATGTTACATGGTTGTGGAAAGAATTAAGTGTAACTATAGAGCTTAGTACATAACATTTGATAAATGTTATTAATTGGACCCCTTCTTTCTATCCATAGTTCCAATATTGAATACAAGTAGTTTACTGTTACTTCTACATTTATTACTGTGTAATAGCACAAAGTTCAAACTTTTAAGAAGAATGAATGATATTAATGTTAGTCCAAGAATAGACAACTCAGCGGCCCAGTATTAAAGCAATATTTCCATTGAATGAAAATCACCAGTGCTCAAAAGAGGAAAATTTGTGCACAGAGAACGAAGTCAATACCTAAGAAGACAATTTCAAGATGGACCTGGAAAGTAATGTGGATATGATGCACCATTATCTTCCCTCCACCTTGGCTATGGAGCTTGGAAATTGTGATTCCCCCAAGGATCTAAAAGAGATATTTATAGAGTAAAAATGAAATGCATTGATAGGAATACATCAGGGCTAAAAGATAGCATTAATTTTGGTTAATTTCTAGGGAATATTGTAAAACTTAATAAGAAGAAAGTTGTAGGTGCATTCAGTTGCAATCAAGTATATGTAGGTCTTAGAAAACCTTCAAAAATAAATTATAATGCATTTAATTGTGAACATTTAATGAGAAATACAGTTATTTGCCAAAAAGTGTAAATATTTTCCTTCAAACTACATTAATCAATGCAATTTTTCTTTTAATCCTTCTGGCCTCTTAAAATTTCCTTCCTTCCTTCTTTCTTTCTTCTTTTTATTTTCTTTCTTCCTTTGTTCTTTTAAATACAAGCTGAATGGGTTAAAAGTAGCTGGAATTGTCTGGGGAAGTTCAATAAAACTACTAATGCTGAAATAAATTGCAGGTGTTATATATCAGGTTTTTTATCACATAAAACTTTTATGTTTTAGGTGATATGTTTTAACCATGGTATACTCAAATATACATAATAACAAAAAGTAATTTATTGAGACTTACTTAAATTACTTAAATTTTTTAAATTTCCCTTTTCTAAAAAAATTCTCAAGTCACAGACAAGGTATGTTATAATAGAGAAAAAATAGATGTTTGTATGAAGCTTTTGAAATTAAAGCATAAGAGACAGAGAAGAAAATTGCATTGACATAGAAGAAAATAATTTTACAAAAATTCTGGAGAAAGCCCCTGAGGTTTTTAATAGAATGGTAAGAAAAGGAAAGGGAAATTATATATAAGTACCTATTAAAGGTCAAATATTTTCTAAATTTTATCTCATATCAGAAGTGGGTATTATTGTTCCTACTACACTAATGAGTCAGAAAAGACATATGCCTTGCCCAGGGTCCTCCAGTGAGTAAGGGGAATTCACACCCTGGTTAAAAATCAGGATTCCAAAACCTACATTCCTTCCACTGGTCCATGTTGTTTACTAATAAATATCAACAGTGAAATCTGAGAATTGATTACACTGTTCATAACCTAAAAACAAGGCAGCTTGGAAAGATAGGAATGAAAAAATATGTATTTGGACAAGTCGACCAGTATAAAAACTGTTTTTTGGTGACAGACATAGTTGCTAAGTAGGAGGAGGTGAGTAAAAAGTTATTTTCAGAGTTCGGGCAAAGATCTGTAGCTTTTTTTTCCAAATGATTCAAAACCGTACCTAAGAGAGTGCTTTTTCGCTTTTTTTCTAACAAATATTGTGAAACTAAGTGATTGCCAAAACATTTAAGTAATTTGTTATTCACTTGTATACCTTCTTTACCCAAGCTAATTCATGACTCCAATTTTATGCAGCTTTTTTACTCCTATCTTAAAAGCCATTTTTTTCCTTGAACAATGGGTCCCCATTACATAGTTCAATCACTAAATATCACTGTGTTGAGAAGTTTTAAGTTACATTTTACTGAAGTAGAAAATGCAATTGCATGTCTTTGTTAGAAGACAGTGGAGAAGAAAAGTAAACACTATAACAACAAAAAACAACAAAAACTCAGTGAGGACAAATGAAACCCTTGATGCAATAGGACGATGCTAAGGATTTAGTCATATTGAAAATACTTACTTAAAGTTTATTTTATCTTTTTTCCAAACTAACTATTAGCTGAAAGAAACTGAAAGTAAACTATCATTATTGTGGTAATACAGGAACACTGAAAAATATATGTATCCCTGACCTCTTTAAGGCCAATGACTTTCCAAATCATTTACTTACCAAAGCTTTTTCTAAACGAATAAATGTTATAATAAGCAGATTTGAATTTTCCTGTTTCTTTCAGTGATTTTCACTATCTGTTAAATTCATATTCAATAAGAATCTGTGAAGTTAAAATTATAAGAAAGATATGTATTCATATCTATAATGCCGCTCATGTTTCATCTGTAAAAGTGTCAAAGAATAACAAATCCAGGATTTTCTTTTTGAGTAAGAAAAAGCTAATGGGGCAAAATAGTGCTGAATCCCAGCAGATTACATAACATCCTGAGGATTCTAACTGTCACTGGTGTAATGTCCTAATTAGTTTTGTTGTAGGAGGAACAGCGTGAGAGAGCTTGATCTTTATTGAAGGCTGTCGCTACTTACTTCGAGTGTAAAATTTATATTGTCTTAGGTAATAGCATCAAGCTGCAATATGAACGCTGGATGTAATTTATGTTACCATTTACAGGCTATGTGTATTCTGCAAAAGTCATATTAACAACATTCTAGTCATTCCTACATGACAGTTCCTGTATTTATTAATAATAACATCCTAGACACATTATTTTTTCCTCCACACCCCTCCCCAGCTACAGCTTACAGAAATTCAGTAAATAAAATAAAGTTTATGGGTTTAGGAATATATTAGTTTTCAGCACTAAATGATGGGAAAATCAAAGGATACAGAAATTGAGATGTCTACTGAAGCAATCAATTCACTCTTATAGCAGCTTTTCCCTGTAATGCCGAAAAAGGACATAAAATATTATATAAGCATGCTTAAAATTATACATATGTATTTCTGTATGTATATAGCCATATAATATATATATAACCATATACATATGCAAATTTTTAGATATCTCTGATATGGTACTGCTAATTCATGGGCTAGATGAGAGAGAGAGAGGGAGAGGGAAAGAGAGAGAGAAACCAAATTAAATTTTAATAAATTTTCAAACAAAAGATTAGTGTCCTTAGGGATCCAATTGCTTTTTTTGTTCTGTTTTGTTTTACCTTAGTTCAACAGACTTTTTTTCAGTGCCTACTTACTGTATGAGGTTTTAGGGATGCCAAAGTGAATGAGGTAGGATCTTACTTCATGTATCACATAAGTAAGAGAATTGCTCTAAAGGTAGCCTTAGATAATTTCTTTAAAATATTGATAGCGATATATAAGATCATGGTAATTTTTTTCAGTGTGTTTTGCTAATTTTTAAGTGGTTCATTGTCATTTTGTAGCTTATAAAATCATCCTTAGGATGTTTTCATATCCTATTTCTATTGTTTTCTCTCTACCATTTATTCAATAGAAGAACCAACATGTTTGTAGCCAGAATACAACAACAGAGAACAGAATGGCTGGTATGTGTGCAAAGATCTGCAGGAGAGATTGAGAGACTAAATGAACATATTGGAAGAGCTGATGGTGGCCAATGAGGAGGAAACCAAAAGAGGATGCAGCATAAAGGAGGGGGATGTAGGGGCCAAGGAGAGAGTTCCCTTTGGCCCTCTGAAGTTTCCCTGAAAGATCAACTCACAAAAGGCAAATTAATTAGAGAAAAGGCATACAAATTTATTTAATGTGTACACATGGGAGCCTTCAGAATGAAGACTCAAAGATACAAAGGAAACTGTCCATCTTTATGCTTAGGTTCAACAAAGTAGGGACAGCAATGTAGAAATATGATTGAACAAAAAGGGAATGATCTAACTCTTAATAGGCTGATTGGGGAAACCCAGCAAGGCCTGTCTGTCTAGACTCTTCTTGGCCTCTCTGAGCAGCATTCCTTCCTCCTGGGTGTGGGGCAGGACCCTATCTTGAATGAGGGTCTTACGGCCTACAGTCAAACAAGAGGTCAGATAATTTCTTTGTGGCCAGTTTTTACACAGATAGGGCAGAGTGGAAGAGTAATATTTTTCGGTTTCATGGCTGGCTTTGGGAAAAAGTGGTTCTGGTTTCTACGACTCAGCTTGGGGAAGAGGGATTTTGGGAAAGAGGGATTTTAGTTGCTGTGGCTAGCCTTAGGGGAGAATGGGACCAAGAGACAGGAGGGCATGAGAAGGTCAAAGAAAGACTTTTGCTTCTGAGGCTGCTTCTGAGGCTTTCATTTTGAGGTATTGTTTTCTTAGCCCCCACAGGGATGATACAGCTTCTTCTCTTCCCTTTCTTACACCTTGTTTTCTTTGATCCTCCCCATTGATACAATGAGGTACTATATGGCATTAACTTTTGTGAAGAACAAGTAGACAGTATCATATTTCTTTTCAAGAGAATGACTTGAATGTGAAGTTCTGACTTTTTCCTTTAACTGGTACCCTGTGAGAAAGAAAATAGTCAATGAAATAACTTGAACCTTTCCTTTCTTTTCTTTTTGTTAGTGAAAGCATCACTGACCATCTGAGTGGCATTTTATCAAAAGGATGGCAACTGCTAGAGCCCCATCAAATCCAAGGTAACTTTTTTTTTTTAGTCCTATGGTGTTCATCTTAGGAAAAAAAAACAAGGACATAAGAAAACTAGGCCTACATACTGACCACACATAACTAGGAGTATTTATCATTTAAAATAGTTCAGGTTGCAGTAACAAACTGAAAATCTTGGTGGTTTATAACACCAAAGGTTGATTTCTTGCTTGTATGCACGCTCATTTCAGATTCACTGAAGTTCAGTTCCACATCACCTATCCTCTGAGAACCAGGCTGACAGAGCTGTGCATCTTACAAGAGGGGAAAGAGAACATGAAGAAGCATGTAGTAACTCTCATGCTTCTGTCTGAAGGGTCTTATATGATGAACACTCACATTTCACAGACACATTACCACACATGATGTCAATGAGAAAAAAGTAAAATTGTCCTGCAGGAGAGATAGCAAACTATACAGTCTATTTTAATGGAGATCTTTATAGGAACCCTACGTGAATAACAGTTCCCTGTTGTTTCTCTTAGACAATTTCCTGCTACTCTCCTGCTGGTTCACACAGTTCCAGGCACATTAGAGTCTTTACTCTTCCTCCTCCGACTCAGGGCCTACATACATGCTGCTCCTTAGGCCTGAACTGTGTTCCCTCCAATCTCACATGGCTCACTCTTTAGCTTCCTTCAGGTCTTTACTCCAATGTCACCTTCTCCATGAGGACTTTTCTGGCAACCCTATAGAGAAATCCAACCACTTTGATATTTATCTTCCTTCCTTGCTTTATTTTTCTATACTCTCTAACATACTATACAGTTGCCACTTGGTTTCTGTGGAGGGTTGGTTCCAGGACCTCCGTGGATACCAAAATCCATGGGATGCTCAATATTAATCCAAGAATGCTCAAGTCCTTGATATAAAATGGCATAGTATTTGCTTATAACCTATGCATCCTCCTTTAAATCATCTCTAATTTACTTATAATACCCAACACAATGTAAATGCTAGGTAACTAGCTGTACACTATATTACTTTTTATTACTGTATTGTTATTTTATATTTTTTAAGAACATTTTTGATCCGTGGTTGGTTGAATACTCGGTGTGGAACCTGTAGGTACAGAGGGCTGACTGTATATGCTATTTATATTATTTATTGTCTATCACTCTTACTAGATTGTTAACTACATGAAAATAGGAATTTTTATTCACTTCTGAGCCACCATCATTTAAAATAATGTAGAATTAGGTAGACATGTAATAATTGTTTCTTGAATGGATTATAAATGAATGAAACATTTGATATTATCAGTTTAGCTGTTTCTCCTGGCAGCTTAGCTGTCTCCTGCTGAGAGCTGTGGCTTTGAGGTCCTCCTCCCTTTCCAACCTAAACTTCTCTCTTCCCCTAAATTTAATCTCTCTTCATCTATCTGAGACATTTTTGAGGCAAGAGAAAAAGTGCTAAATTGGATATTTTGAGGTGGAGTGGTTTTTTCTTTTTGTTTCTGTTTTAGTTTTTGCCACTGAAACAGTATGTGATTATAAATGAGTTATTTCAACTGTTTGGGTCTCATTAAATGAAGTATAATGAAGAATATCATATTTATAATCAAGATACCTGAATGTATGTCCTAGCACTACTGCTTATCAGCTATGCTATGTGTATTATCTTAGCAAGATATTTTTTTGCATTATTTAAATTTTTGTTTTTGTTTTTTATAGTTTTTTTTTTCCAAAACTAGGCCAAGAAAATGATCTGTTGTAGTTACTAACTTCTTGGCTTTAACCTCCAAACCCTCCTCTGAATACTTGGCTCTGAGATAATGGGGCTGGGATCTGCGCATTACATTTCTGCTCTGCTGGCTGGCTACCCGTTAGGTTCTGCCAGTAGCAAACACTAGAGGGCGTCCCTGAGTCTGGAGGGAGAAGAAGGGACTAGCTCCCTCCTGTCTGCTTCCTGTTGGCTTCCAATCTGCTGGCAATTCCTAAAAGTTGTGCCTGCCGGGCTGCTTTACCCTGGCAGCAGCCTCTGAATCCTGTTTGCTGTTTTTCCAACACTTGTAGAATTAACTGCAAGCCCCTGTTCCCTGCTCCAGACACCAGCACCAGCCATACAACACCACCTCCTTAGAGGTCTGAATTTTAGCTCCATAGGACTCCTCTAAGCCCCTGAATTTTAGTAACTCAACCTATTCCCTTTGTTCCCTCTGCCCTAAGGGTTAGTAGCTGCTTTATGAAGTAGCTACTTTTGTGAAAACTTAGAGTTCTCTTTTTACCTGTTTCAATAGTTAGCAACTTTATATCTAGTTAAATCTTGACATTAAATTTTCTGTTGTTTTCTGTCCCCTGACATATGCTGATGTATATACTGCCTGTCCTATCAAAGTCATAGGGTTATTGTGAAGACAAGATGAGATCATGTCTAGGAAAACACTGTGTACACCTCAGTATTGTCTGAAAAATGAAGTGCCTGGATTGGAGTCAGCCAGGCAGGGTGGGCTTCATGTATGTCTGATAGGTTCCCCAAAATGACACATAATTAAATATCAAGTCCAAAGGTCAAAAATATTTATGTCAGGAAATAACAACCCCACTCACTCATCTATGTGCACCAGAGGAAACAAAAACAAACGGAAGACTGCCTGTTGCTGACTCTATTCTTAAAATGTGGACAAAGAGGATGGCACAAGTTATACCCATGGGAGGAAGAATGCATAAGGCCCAAAGTAGAGGGTATGTTGTTTAACAGAACACATTAATCAGTGTCTGGGTTTTAAAAAGGTGAAAATAGGTCTGTAACTGAGTTTCAGACTGGAGCCACAAGGAGCTGAATCATGGAATCAATTATTCTGGAGTTGCTGTGTGGAGGGGACAGGGAAGAAGAATTGGACTAAGTAACATGGCAGGAAGAATAAAGACAGAGATAGTGGAATCAGTCTGAGTCAGAGAAAATCACTGCTAAAACAAGGCAATCTCATATTCTAGTTTAAATAGCTTGTGTTGCTACTGCTGAAAAAAAAAAATCCCTACATCACTCTCTTTAGTAAAGTCTACTTTATGCATATGGCTTGTGTGAATGGTTCTGGGTGTTGTGTTTGTTTGCAAACCAAGGGAAAGCGCCTGAAGGCCAGTGCAGAGCAGACAGCTGGAACCACCCATAAGAGGTGATAGCTCAGTGAGAATAAGAATCCCACAGAGGCAGGAGGTCTGGGTCTGAAAGGACCAATTAGAAAGGCCCATAAAAGGACAGTAGAAGCTGCTACCACCCCAGGACTTAGGCGTGTACAAGGCAGCCATCAGGGAGGAGCCATTTCAAACCACATGCATATCTCATATTGCACAATAGGCATAAACAGTGGAAAGTTTACATCAAAACAAGGGAAATACATAAAAACCATTACAAAGTTTAAGCTCCCCTCTGCCTTCCCAGCCCTACCTCTACTCTAATCATCTCTTGGAAAAATGTTCAATAAGAACTCTCCTTTCCAATAATTTTATAGTTTGGAAATAGCAAATGAATTCTCATGTTATTTTTCATCCTCCTCCTACCCCTGGCTCTTGACAACGGCCCAGACAAACTTACATATTCCCTACAGTACCCCCACTGGCATCCCCAGCTCCCACACCCACCGCATGCATGCCATCATGTCCACTCTGTCCCCACTTCTTAGGACCTTTATACCCTAAGAGTGCTGTGTCTTTTCTTCCTAGACTAGCTCAGTTCCTATACATCCCTCCTCAGTCTACCACCAAGACTTATCACACATGCGTGCAAGCACACGTGCACACACACACACATACACACAAAACATAGGTTTCTAATCAGTTCAGTGTGTGCTAATTTTAGGAACTTTAGCATGCCCTTTCCCCTAAAGAAAAGGAAATTCTTCAATGACTAGGAGAATGATGACCACGACTGTAGATATTGCCTTATTTTAAATAAAATTTTCAATCCAGCTATTAGCTAGGGCTGCAGTCACCAGAGAGCTTGACTGGGCTGGAAGATTCACTTCAGGAGCTCCCTCATGAGGCTTTTGGCAGGAGGCTTCAATCTCTCTCTACCTGGGCTTTTCCATAGGGCTTCTTGTGACGTGGCAGCTGGATTTTCCCAGAGTGAATGATCCGAGAAGGAGAGAGAGGGGGCACCTAGCCTGGAAGGTTTCTCTTCCATGATCCTAAATCATACTTGGTGACATGGAATATGAGGTTAGTTTAACAAGAAAAATAAGTGTTTAAATCCCTACAACATTTTATACTCTCCAAAGTTCACAATTAGTTCTAGGTATGGAAAACTGAGAAGATAATCACTTCTGTAATCCATGGTAAAAATCAAGACTCTGGGAAGGTAAGGGAGTGACCTGAGGTCCTACATGTACTTAGTAGCAAAACTGAAATTATGAGCAACAGGAAAAAAACACTCAGAAGATTGAGTCATAAAACTCTATTCCTCTATTAATCATCTTTATGATCTTGGGAATGTTTCTAAACTCCCCTGTCCCGAATTTTCTTATTTTTCAAATGATAAATGCTGCTAATAACAGTTGGTATAGCATCATGGCTAAATATGTAGACTTTAGAACAAGACAGCTGGATTTCTTCTCCTCCCTCAGCCACTTACTACCAATGTGACCTTGAATAAGTTACATAACTTTTGAGCCTCATTTTCCTGAATGGCAAAGTGTGGAAGATCAAAACATCACCTACCGTATAGCTTTCTTGGTGAATATTTAATGAGTTGATATATGTAGATCCCTTAGAATAGTTCCTAAAACCCAGTAAACATGAAATAAATAGTAGTTATTACCACTATTAACATTACCTTAAAGGATTGTTATCCAGAGTAAATATGGAAATGTTTATGAAATATCTGGTATTATGCCTAGTGGTCATTCAGTGAATGGTAGTGAATTATGCTTCCTAGAGTATTTGTAATATTAGCAGATAGTCTTTCACAGGAGAGGATTCATTTGGGTTTCACTATTTCTGAGTGAGAGAGGGCATTTCAAATTATGTTCTATTTTTGTCCTCTGAGTTTACCAGATGAGAGAAGTATGAGAAAAATAATGTTGCACTTAACATCATGAAATCTGTGTTCAAAACCAGTTCTGTCACTTTTCTTTTTAGCTGTGACCAAGAGTAAATCAAAGCTTTCCTCTGCATTAGTAGGGATCCCAAGGCAATATACTTTTTTGGGGTCTTAATCTCCCTCTCTCATTTTCCACAAGCAACTAGCAATTTATAACTTATTTCAGCCACCAGATTGTCTAATATAGTAATTAAAGTCTGTAGGACTTACCATTAAGCAGGATTAAATTACTTTGTTATAATGGAGTACCCTGAACTTAGGCACTAATACGAAGGTTGGAAAAGTAAATTTATGGTTGGATTTTAGTGACATAGTTTGAAAGTATTCCTCATTTATTTGTGCACATATGGCCAGCCCACAGTTGCTGAGTGTACTTGATAAGATCTGTGAGGGCTCCCATTTAGAGCCTCAGAAGAGATGGCCCTCTGGCCTGCTCTGCAGAGTAGGAGTCTTTGGGGAGAGGGTATGCACTCCAGTCCCTGCTATTTGTGTAGCACCTGCTGGAACCTCAGATAAAGCAACTGCCACTGCCTTCACTGGAAGAGACAGAGATTTCACTCTGTAGTAAGCATAAACTGCAAGGCAATACTTTCTCTCAGTATCACTCAGCTGAGTACTGTGCCCAGGATGGGAAGACTACAGTGCTTTGCCTTCTTTCGGGCTGCACATCTCCCTTTCTGCCCAACTCGCAGTACGTGAACCAGTGGAAGGAGGCAGGAAGTTTGCTTTTATTTTCCTCAGAGCCGGCAAGTCTGTTTTTCTTGTATTTCTGCTCCCTCAATTAAAGGAAAAGCAATCTGCTTTTGGTTCTAAATTCAGAACGGTAAAAAAAAAAAAGTTTGCATCTTAAACTCCTGCCTTTCAAGTCGTCCCCTATCCTGATACATACCTTTAAGAATTATTGTAAGGATAAGGTAAATTACATATGATAAAAGTGCTCCAAAGCTGTTCCCTTTCACTTTTTTCTTCTCTATGAAATGAGAGAAAAGGAAGAAGGCAGGCAACCGTTAGTGTTTCCAGACAGAGATATAGATTAAGATTTTTTTAGAAACTGAAGCTTTAAAAAGAAAAAAAAATAAGAACTTGTAATACGGTCTCATTTTGCTTGTATTCTTGCAAGAAGGGATGACTCTAGATGGAGAAGGTGTCAAAAAAAAAAAAAAGCCTCAAGCTGAAAAGGAGACTTTTGTCACAATGAGCATCTTGCATTTTGCTGAAGTAACTTGGAAACAAGAGTGTGTACGCAGAGTACTGGCTGCTGTCATCCCTTGGAGGGAAACCTGGAAAGTGTCTGTTTTATCAGAATCCAGAACTTTTGCCACAAAAAGCAATGTAAAGCTTTTACACTTTTCCTCACTTAAGGGAATAAAAGTAACGCTATGGGGTAATAATTGTAAATAGTCATGGATGTCAAGGCAGCAGGTGGTTGAGGACACCTCCATAGGCTTTGGATTTTCTAGGAACATAGAGCTTACACTTCTAGCCCATGACATACAGGGCTTGGATCAGCTAAATATTAGTCAAGTATTTCAAATTTAGTTGTCTTGTTTAATTTTAATTGGAATCCTAAGTATAGTCTTCCACAGTACTCTTCTTGTTGTGTTTAGTTAACAAATATTTGTAACTATTTTAAGAATCTTCTTCTTACTTGTCCTTATCATCAGTCAAAGAATTTCAGGAACAATTGAAAAACATGTTTCAGTACTGCATTACTTAAATTTGGATTTAAAATAAAGGCAAGAGATACTTAAATTTGGATTTAAAATAAAGGCAAGAGATACTTAAATTTGGATTTAAAATAAAGGCAAGAGATACAGGCAAACCTTGGAAGTTTTCTGTAGCCTGAGACATGTCAGGGCTCACCCAGAAGGTAAAAAAAGGATTTCTACTAACTAATAGTAAAGTTATTGTTATCATTATTAACTATAGCTTTTTTCTTATGTAGTGTCAAGTCATGGACCACCTATGCACATAGTTATTTTGTAAAAATATCATGAATAATTACCTATTTTAAGTCACTTTGTTTTTTCTTATCTTTTAAGTACATTATTTAGATAATTCCACTAAGTAATATGTAATATTTTGAGTGTTTTTTTAATATTCTAGACATTGAGTTAAGCACTTTGCAATAACCTTTGCATGTAAAATGGAAATAAAACAGAATACCTTCTGAAAGATTTTCTTCTCTCCAGAACTCATAAACTTAAATTAACCATTTCCTTTTCCAAACCTTCTCTCATTTAATTCCATTGTCATCTCTATTAATAGATAAGAAAACTGAGGGTGGAGAATTTACCCATGCCAACAGTCATGCAACAGTAAGGTCTGAACTAGACTTCAACCAGGGGTCAGTCTGTGCCAAGGAGCTGGTCTAAACTGCTCCACTACAGGAGGTGACACGTACACCTTGATTTTGGACTTCCCAGACTCTAGAACTGTAAGAAATAAATTTCTGTTCTTTATAAATACTCACTCTGTGGTATTCTGTTACAACAACACAAGATGAACAAAGACATTACTCACATAAATTTTCTAAAAATATAATTCTGTTTAAGCACATTGCTAGGTCCCTCCCACATGTAAATCCTCCTCTGGGCAATTTTAATGATTACTTTTTAATGTAAATTTTTTAACTGAAGATCACTTTCCTTCCCCCCAATCACAAGTGTATGGCTTGGTAAATTTTTATGTGAACACATCCATTTATCAATTCTCAGATAAAAAACAGAACATAATCAGGACTCCAGCAGAACTCTTGTACACCCTCCCATTACTACCTCTAATATGCATAACCACTATTCTGATTTCTAAAACCACAGATTAGGTTTACTTGTTTTTGAACTTTATATAAATAGATTCATACACTATTCACTCCTTTTGATTGATGTCTTTAGTTTAATATCCTATTTGTGAGAGTCACTTACATTATTGTATATTGTACTACCTTTATTTTCATTGCTGCATAGCCTTTCATCAGATTAATATGTTATAATTTGTATATTCATTCTATGATTGGTGGACATTTCAGCAGTTCCCAGTTGTGGCTATTAATATTGCTGCTGCTATAAACAATCTTTCTTATGTCTTTTGGGTGTAGAATGGAGTTTCAATAGTTACATATCTAAAGTGATAATTGCTGGGCCATAGAGTATTTTTATTCAACTTTAGTAGATACTCCAGAATTGTACTATCATTTTGTTGTTATCAATAACACTATCAAATTGTTGTTATAATTGGCATTTCCTTGATGGCCAATAAAGTTTACCACCTTTTCATATGATAATTGGTCATTTGGATATCCTCTTTCATGAGATATGTGTTTAAGTCTTTTGGCCATTTTTCTATTTGACTGTCTACCTTTTTCCTATATATTCTTTATAGTGCTATATATTTTATGGATGTTTTTAGGTTGGTTGCATTCTTAAAAGAAGCATCTGAATGAAATAAGAAATTTTAAGTGCATTTGTAAAACAGGAAAATGTTATGACTTAAATGATAGCAAGTGACTATGTTTAGTAATATAACCTAAACAACCATTTGCATTCCCAAATCTTTTAAAAACTAACTTTTCTCATTTTTGTTTGCAATCATTAAAAAATGTATAGGTCATAAAAGATTACCCATAAGGCTATATAAGGACCTTACTTCAATTAGAATATTGGGGGTTGTATGTTTCTATTTTGTAAGTTCCCAAATGCTTTGAAAGGAGCTTATTATGAACACACTGTTCTTTTTAAAAAAATACATGGAAGATTTTAATTTTTTTTTAAATTACAGTCTTTGCACTCTGCCCACATTTCTTAATGGGTTTACTTTATTTGGTCAGATCTGAAAGAAATTTTCAGGGTGATATTTGCAACGTCTATTATGTTTGCAAATTCGATAAAATTCCAAAACTAAAACATGCTTGAGGTTTCATTATGATTTTTTTCTTCATGCCCTTTATAAGAGCTTTAATATTTGTCCAGAGTATTAGAACGTTTTCTGGCATAATGTCAACAAAATGAATATGCCAGAGTGCTCATATTCCTCAAGTTTCCCACTTCTCTTATGATTCTTCTTTCTTCTAAATGCTTGCTCTAGCCTGCTCAAAAATATTCACTCCATCAATTATCTCAGTAGACATAATCAAAAATGAAAGATATATTATATATTAAATGTGCTTCTTTTAGGATACAGTAATTCAAACTAGCTCTCTTCAAAAGCAGAGCATGAGCAGAATATGAGCGAAGATACACTTGTTTACAGCCCTGTTCTTCTTAAAATTATGAAAGGAAAAATTGTCAAGATTTAGCCATAAATGATGAATCATCAACAATATTGATGATTTACAAACTTAAAATTCATACACATTTGTCATATCCAAAGATCTCAAAAATAATTTCCAGCTGGATATGATGGAACCCACGCTGAGAATATTAATCAAATTAAAGCCAGGATTCTGGCGATCACTGCTTTCTTTTATGCAGAGAGTTGTATTGCTAGTTTTTCATCTTGTAGCTTTATACAAAACAGAAATAAAACAAAGAACAAAGGCTACAGAAGATGTAAAGATATGACTATTGCAGTTAATTTTTCTCTCATATAGGAGCACTGGAACAAAAACACCTTGTAGAACTATAAATTGCTAAAATTTAGATTCTGTATTCCTTCTTTTTAAGCTCATCTGAAAGAAGGTCAAAAGCAAAAAGCTTTTGTTAATTGTACAGGTTGGATTGTCCTAGACTTTGAAAATGTGTTTTAAATAGAGAATGAATCATTATGGATGAGCATATTGGATTTGTAAGTATTTGAGTGTTTTGGTACTTTATGCCTCAATGTTTTCCAACTCCCTGTACCATAGATGCTTCCCACATATTGAAATGCCTTACAGTTGTATTCAGAGTAAAGGAAACCAGGCAAGGAAGTCTATTTTCCAAAGAGAGTCCCTCTATATATAACATTCGTTTGGCTGTCAAAACAGAAAAAGGCTGTTTGACAAATGTCTAAATATCATAGTGTTCATGTAGGCTTGTTGTCTGAGGTTTGTGTTTTACATTTACATTTTAACATGTTTATTATATTTATTGTTCATATATAGATTTTCTCATTTCAGTTTTAAATGATGTGTACACTATTTTTTTTGCAGTTATGAAAAGTCACATTTTATGTAGTGAAGATAAATTAGTTGTCTTTAGTGCAGTGGAGTTTTATATATTCAGGAGACTGAAAAATATGTAAGAAAATATTTTTTATATTATTCGGCTCTTAGCCTTTAGTAAGACTTGATTAAAAAAAAACAAATACTGCAAAACTTTTTTCTCTTTTTCAGATCATTAGCATGAATAGAGCCATTAAAGGCCTGTCTTTCTCTGCCCCAAATATAATTAAATATTGTGCTTTTAAGTCTGTAAACTTTGGCTGGAATAGAATTGGGTCTGGAATGGTAGGCTAGAATCTTCTAAAGACTTCAGATAGATTCAAATGCTGCACATATACAAACTCAGGGATGAATGTGTAAGATAAGCAAGAATTTTGGAGTCCTCTTATCTCTCTCTCTGTGCACTTTTCACTCCTTTTCTAGGGTCCCTTACTTCCTTATGCCCAGTAATTTATTCCTATGTTAGTTCCTTTCTTCCTTGAAGGAAAGGTATGTGATTGATTAATTCTATCAAATAAGGGTGCAGTGATCTTTTTTGATTTTCAAGATCTCTTGTGCTATTTTGATTTAAATAGAAATTTCTGGGAGATTGTGGTGCTTAACCCAAAGAAATAAATGTTGATGTCTAGACTCTTTACTTCCTTTCTTCCTTCCTTCCTCTTTTGTGTGGGCTAGGGGTATAGAATGTAGGCAGAAGGGTCTTAGTGAAGGCTAAATTGAAAGTATTAAACACAAAAGAGGCAAGAACTTGGTTGTGAGGAGATGGCTCAGGCTCTGGACAAGTAAGAAATACGAGAAGGAGGCTGAAATTTGTGTACAGATTCAAAATACATTTTCCAAGAAGATTTTAAGACTCGAGTTAAATAATGAACATTGTAGACAGTTCTCTAGTCCCTAGGCTAGTCGTATCCAAAAAGAATCTATTGTTATATAGTCCTAGAAAAATGCTTTAGAGATTGACAGAGTTAAAATCTGTGCCACAGTTCTGGGTTAGGGCCCACACAGTGCGTCCAATTTCTCCTTCTATAATACTTTTAAAAGTCTGATTATACTTTGTTTCTTCTGGAAATGGCACCTATTCTGGGCACAGAGGAACTTTGAGAAGATTTTAAAAAGTCCTTCTGATTTTTCTTTATAGTTAATATCCAGTGATGGTCAAGAATGTAATCACAGGCCCCTGAAAATCTTAGGTACCTTTCTGTTTAGATAAAGTATACATTTTTGAATGGAAAAATTTTCCTGGTGCAACTTATATATTTGTTTCTTACTTGTTACTTTGTTCATTCATTCATACATTGAAGTAATAGTTATTTCACTTGTACCGTAGGTGATGGGATAAAGTGTTCGGACAAAGGAGGTCCCTGTTCTGGACAATGAACAAATAAATACATTTATTTGAGTGTGGGTGTCTCAATAAATCAATAAATATCTGTAGCTTTAGAAAGGATCAAAGGAAATCATCCTTAGATTACTCATCCCTTGTTTAATGCAATCAGATATCATTATTAGGACTTTACATCTGCATTTAGATACCTGAGTTAAGAATTCAAGATTAAAGGAGACATTTTAACTTTTTAAAAAATTTGCATTTTTTTAAAGATGGCCAAATACCTGGAAATTTTATCTTTTCGAGTTGCCCTACATGTGCCACTCATGACAGAAGCCCTCTTTGGAAATTTTATCTTTTCATTTGGTTATACTTTCAAATAAAAGATTTTTGTAAAATCTGGCATTATAAGGCATATATCAAAGCATCTTCAAAGAAATTCCAAGTCACTTATAAGCCAAAATAGATCTTTTTATAAAGTGGCAACTTGTGGCAATATTGAATTTAATGCAGGATACTTTCTTATCAAAAAGATGGGATTATTTAAGAAAAAGAAAACTACTTAAAATATCAATATGTGACACAATTATGCAATTAGGCCTTAAACCTTGATATTTTAAAACTTTTTTAAAAAGTCTGCTGTATAGCAACAACAGTATAAATGGGACTTGATTAAATTAAAAGGCTGCACAGCAAAAGAAATTATCAACAAAGTAAATAGACAACCTACAGAATGGGAGAATATTCACAAACTATACATCTGATAAAGGGCTAATATCCAGAATCAACAAAGAAGTGAAACAAATCAACAAGAGAAAAACAACCTCATTCAAAAGTGGGCAAAAGACATGAACAGAAGTTTTCCAAAAGAAGATAGATAAATGGCCAAGAAACATATGATAAAATGCTCAACATCACTAATCAGGGAAATGACAATTAAAACCACAATGAGATACCACCTTACCCCTGTTAGAATGGCTATTACTAAAAAGTCAAAAAACAATAGATGCTGGTGTGGATGCAGAGAGAAAGGAACGCTTGTACACTGTTGGTAGGACTGCAACCTCTGTGAAAAACAGTATGGAGATTCCTTAAAGAAGTAAATTTAGATTTACCATTTGACCCAGCAATCCTACTACTGGTTATCTACACAAAGGAAAAGAAGTAATTTTATCAAAAAGATACCCACACTCAAATGTTTATTGTGGCACAATTCAAAATTGCAAAGATGTGGAATCAACCTAAGTGCCCATCAATTCACAAGTGGATTAACAAAATGTGTTATATATACACCATGGAGCACTACTCAGTCATAAAAAGGAATTAATTAATGTCTTTTGCAGAAATTTAGATGAAACTGGAGACCATTATCCTAAGAGAAGTATGTCAGGAATGGAAAGACAAACACCACAGGTACTCTTTAATAATTTGAAACTAATCAATGGGCACACATGGGCACAGAGAGAAGTTAAAGGCATCGGAAATCAAGAAGGGGGAGTGGGGAGGAGAGGAGGGGTAAAAACCTACCTAACAGGTACAATAAACACTATTCGGGTGATGGGCACACTGATAGACCTGACTTAAGCATTATAAAAGCTATCCATGTAACAAAAACATTTGTACCCCCTGAATATTTTGAAATTAAAAAAAAAAGTGTGCCGTACAGAATGCATTTCTCTGCTCTATCTGTAACATTCAAGATCTGGCTCAAATCTTATTTCTGATCACAGTTGTGACTTCTTTGAAATAGATTAAATGTTTGATCTGTTAGGCTTGAGACAAAATTATTAAAATTACCTAAAAACTTTAGAAATTTATGCATTTATCTTTTAGCCTATTTTTTCTATGTATATTGTTATGGTTTGAATGTACATGTCCCTCCAAAATTCATGTGTTTGAACTTAAACCTCAAGGAGATAGTATTAAGAGGTGAAGCCTTTTAGGAAGTGATTAAGTCACAAGTCCATCTTCTTGTGTGGGGTTAATACCCTTATAAAAGAGGCCTCAGAGAACTGCCTAACCTTTTTTTCTTTTTCTGCCACGTGAGGGCACAGAATTGGCCCCCTCCAGAGGATGCAGCAACAAGGTGCTATCTTGGAAAAAAAAAGCAAGCCCTTCCCAGATATTGAACCTGCTAGAGACTTTATCTTGAACTTCTCAGCCTCCAGTACTATGAGAAATTAATTTTTATTATTCATAAATTACCAAGTCTAGGTATTTTTTTGTAGCAGCACAAATGGACTGACATATATTATAAAGCCATGTTGACAAGCACATAGAAATTCATGAGTGTTATAGCTTCTTAGTGAGTTTTTCCTTTTATCATTAAGTAACAATCCTCTTAAAACCAATATTATTTTCTTTAGGTGTATTTTATATGAGAATAATGCTATGAGAATAATGCTTATATATATTTTGTATGACAATAATTCTACCCCAGGGTTCTTTGGTTAAGCATCTCATTGAAATTGTGTGCTTATATGGTATACACACATCATGTAGATATAATCCCTTTGTTTCAACTTTTCAGTATCGATAGATGTATCTTGTTATAACTCTTTATGTTATAAAAGTATAGGCTGGATTTCCCTTCCTAATCCATTTGAGAATCTTTGTCTTTGAAAGACAAAGTAATCCATTTCCATACATTGTGACTACTGATATATGCTGACCAGTAACAACCATCGTCTTTTGAAATGTTTTGTAGTTGAAATTCATTTGTTTGATTTTCTTTCCTTCATTTATCTTTCTAAAGGAATTGAGTATACTTTATTACTTAAGTATTTTTTTTCCTTTACAACTTTGGAATTTATAAGGATAGACTATAAAAATTCTGCTCTTGTATTTTTACCATATATACATTAGTTAACAAAGTCTAAAGCTAATTTGTATCTCTAAATTTTTCCTGAACTGTATATGAAAACACTAGAATAGTTTCAACTTCATTTATCACTTCCCATCTTCCATATTAATATTATCTAGTGTTTTTCAGGGTTTTTAAAAATGTATTCATCATAGAAGCTCCTATCAGTATTTATGTGGTTTGTCATGTTACCAGAATTTCCAGCTTATTTCAAACAACTTAATCACTTATGATCTGGTGATATTGCTCCTGTTGTTTTCTGGACATACTACCTAAACCATACTACCTAAATTAGCGTTAACTAGCTAATTAAGGGTAAGGATGTTCACTGAGTACACACTCTGTTCAATGTGTGGCAATGGAATACAGAGATGAACAAGATTTGGACCCTATACAGAAGAAAGCTTTAACAAAGTGTATATTGGCTTCCTTCATTCCAGGTAAATTGGTAGAATTCCTACTTCTTCTAATACCTGTCATAGTGCCTTACTTACGTGATTGCTGAGCCAGTGTTTTCAATTGCGTGGAAAAGAGGTGAAAGGAGGGATGACATAGTCGTGACTTAACAGGCTGTTTCTTAGAGGAGAGATATTAATACATGCTCTTGGAGACAGACGGAGGAGTTGGACTGCGCTCTCAAGCCCTCTACCATCCCAGCCAAGCTTTCATCTCTGCAGAAAGAATTCCAGGACAAGCATAACATCCTGAATGGTCTCACTGCAGGTTGCTGGAGAAAGTACTTGTTCAGTCTCTTCAAAGTGGCTCTAATGAATTTCCTGCAAAGACTCCTCCACTGCATCACTGCCAGATGGAGAGTTTACTAGTGGCTCCTTTCCAGATTGAGCCAGGCCATGCTTCCTCTGAGGGCTATACAGTTTAGGCTAGTTGGCTAATTAACAAGCATTTAATAAATGCCTACTGTGTGTGGAGCACTCTCTATGCAATTCTGTTCTTTACTTATGAAAAAACCTACTTTCACATCACACCTAGGCTCAAGTCTCCTCTCCTTTGCCTCCTCTACTGATTGTCAATTGTGTTGATATTTCCTATGGAGATGAGCTATCTGAACCACACCACTTGGCATTTTAACACTTTGTCATTATTTGCTCCCTTACTGATGTCTAAGTGTAAACTTTACTTTCCCAGCACAACTGTAAGCACAAAGATTTTATTTTTCTATTGTCATTTTATTATACTTGAAGATTACTTGGTGATTGGTTTGTTTTGTTACTTAAATATATTATTTTCCTAAACGTGTTCCAGAGAATTCTAGTCCTTAAAATATTCTGAGAAAAAGAAGAGGTGTTGGTGATCAATGAGGTCAAGTCAGTTTGTGAAATGCTGCACACCATTTCCTTTATCTTGAAAATACATGCTGTTATTTGAAAACGATTAAGACTTTGAGATTTCATGCGTTAAAGAAAAAATTTTAACTAAGTATTTCCTAAATTTAATAAATTGTTTGTTTAACATAACCAAACATGATCTTAATTACGTGTGAATTTAAGTTATCTGAATTAAGAATTTAAATATCAAAGATAACAATTTAAATTTTATTTTCTTTTGCTTTTTGTAAGGACAGTCGAATACCTGGATATTTTATCTTTTCATGTAGGTATAATATATTTACAAATGAAAGCTTTCTCCCTCTCCCTTTATAGAACACCATTTAACATCCCTTAAAACCATCATCCTATCGAATCCGTGTTTGGGAAATACATTTTTGCATTATAGCAATGGTTATTGCCAATAATATAATCTGGTAGTTGCTACACCTGGGGGGGATATTGTTTGTTTGTCTCATGGCTGTGGTGTTTGGAACATCCTGGAAGATGTCCAGCAACTTTGTGTAGATAGTGAGTTAAGTTTTCTTAAACAGCCTTTGAAGCTATGGTCTGAAAGATACAAGAAAAACAGGCACAGCACCTATCACCCTAATGATTGTCAGGGTTCATTTAGATAATCAGATTATCTCTGTCACATTTTTTTTTCCTAAATAGGGAGGGAATGTCATTTGGTCAAATGGTCTAAATAACACCTACTATGCCAGAGCCTTCCAGTAAACTCAGAGACATTAAACCAGTTTACTTGAAACTACACACAAGTCTGCAGCACTATTTAGTCTTCCCATTAGATACATTCTATGGAATATGCCTGACAAGTCAAAGGGGGGAAAATTACTCTAATAAATGTGGTGTTTCTGTATTGTTAAATTTATTCAATAAATGGTTACAGAGTTTGGGAAAACATTTAGTAAACCCAAGATTCTGCCAAAATAATGGATAACGTAGTCAAGCTCCTGATGTGGTAGGTCAATGAGTGGAAAAGCTTAATTTAATTCTACATTTAATATAAATGGTTTTTTATTATACTACTCAGGCTGTTCATGTTGTATCTACCTATCATTTTTTTGGTTTCCTATTTTAAAAACTATTCTAGACACTAAAACATCTAAAAAATTATACAGAGTACCTATATGCCCTTCATGTAGCTTCTCGTAGTGAAAATATTTTGCATAAATATAGTTCAAGGATATAAATCAAGGAATTAACATTGATGCAGTATTGTTAACTGATCTATATACCTTATTAGAATTTTTCAAATTTTCTCATTAGAGTCCTTTTGAGCCAGGATCCAACTCCAGACCCCACACTGCATTTAGTTGTCAGATCTTTTCATTATCTTACAATCTGGGATGGTTTCTCAGTTTTTGTTTGTTTTGCATGACCTTGACACATTTGAAGAATGCTATTTATTTAGTTGGTAGCATTTTCCTAAATTGGTGAATATTTTTTCAGGGTTAAATTGAGGTTATGCACATGTGACAAGAATACACAGAAATGGTACTATGCCCTTCTCAATGTATCACAGAAGGAGGTACATGATGAGGATTTGTCTTACTACTGATGAGATTAACTTGATGATTTCTGCCAGTTTTACCCATTGTAAAATTTCTATTTTTCCTTTTGAAATTAATATGTATTTTGTGGGGAGATACTTAGAGACTATGCAAATATTTTGTTTTCAAGCACACTTTGCCCACCAATTTTAGCATCCATACATGACTTCTGCCTCCGATACATATTATTAAATTGTTTGCCAAATGGTGAATTTCTATTATTTCTTCTGTATTTATTAATGGGAATTCTACTGTAAGGAAGAGATGTTCCTTTTATTCCATTTATTCATTTATGCATTCAATTATCCACCTGTATCAATATAGACTCACTTATTTTATTTGATGGGCTATAATTCATAACTATCATTATTTAGTGTTTTCCTCAAATTTGCCCAGGTCTGGCTATTGGGAGCTTCTCTAAGTCAGCTCTTGTGACCCTCATCTTTTTTCAAATTTTTTCTTCACTTCCTTACTTTCTAGCACTCTAAGATATTCTGAACACATCTTGTTTTTCCAGAACTTTCCCAGCCCTGGAATCAATTTTTTCAAGGATTCCTATTTGTTTTTATTGGAGAATTGCATTTAGAAACTAAGATATAGGCATTTGGTGTCTTCACTGCTACTGGGATGTGATTGCTGTTACTCCTTCTCAGTGAATAGAGCTAGAAAATATTTGTGTGTGTAACAACACATACATACATACATCTGCATCTATGTCTTATCTATTCACGTTATTTATAATACAAGCCATGAGTTTTAATGGATACTTCCAATTCCAATCCAACATCACAGAGTTAATTCTAGCCTTCCCCTTTCCTTTTTGTAACTCCTTTCTCTGATAGTGAGAGCCTGTGTCTCATTACCCACGATCTATTTCTATAAGATATATTTACATAAGATAGTTTCAGAATTACTGATCCATATGACAGTGAAAACAAAATTGACTAACTGAAGTGTATTATCTGTATACACTCTTTTTTTTGTCTTTATCCTTACAGTATCGTGTCAAAGTTATTAATCTAATTATTTTTCCCTGACCTCTTCAGTGGGTCTGTGTTATTAATTTGTAATAGAATTAGGTTTATTTGTTATTGTTTGTATTCCATTTTTGGTACCCCCCCTCCCCACATCCACCTTAAGTTTAATTATTTATTGGCTCTGTTTGTGAAATGTTGCTATGATTTAAAGATGCAGAACTTTTCATAAAGAGACACCCAGGCGAGTGTCTCTCCCTCCTTCCTTCTAATCCACTCTCACTCCCTGACCCTTTTCACTCCATCCCACCACCTCTGTGCGTAATCCATCTCATTCATTTCTGATTTTTACTACCTGAATTACTTTTTAAACAAATGAACAGGTATATTCATATTTTCTTTACACTTCTTTCCTATATGAAATGCAATATACGATAAGTATTCTTTTGTACTTTGCTGTTTGCACTTGAAAACACATCCTGAAAATTACACCATATCAGTTAATAAAGATCTTCTTTATTCATTTTTACAGCTGCATATGGAGTACCAAATATTCTTAAGTATCTAAACATATAAACTGATGGTAATGACTATTTTTATTCATTGATTGTGATGACTACTTACATTCAAATCAAAATAAAATGCTGCATGACTTGCTGCCTGAATTTTTATCTCCTTTCTGGCTTCATGAATCAGGCAAACATACATGTCTCTGTCTTAGACTCATGCACATGCTCTGGCTGGTGCTTATCACCCCTTCCTGATGCTTCTTGCTTGAATTGGCTTCAGCTTCATCTTGGGATCTCATATTTGAACCTGAGTCATGAGTTTCTGGTTCTCCCTTCCTCTATTTTACTCTGGGAATTTTTCATCAATATTGGTTCCACCTTGGCAGCAACATGACTCCTAGTCTGTGTGCCAGTTTCACAGTAGACTCCCCATGGTGGTCTTACTTTTACTCTAGACCTAGTCTACCCTAGTCTACCTGGGACTAATCCAGTTGATTCTACTCCAGCGTCTATCTTTTTTCTCTGACTTCTCTGCAGCATTCACACACTTTAAACAAGATACCTGGGATACTGTCCAATTTGCAGAATAAAGCTGAGTTTTAAAATTTACCACTTTTTCTAAAAGAAGGTTACTTCTTTTTAACTATATCTTTGCAATGCGTTTACTCTAACTATTCATTTAGGACACTGTTAAAGCAGCTCCCTGACAAAATGTATGCATTTATAGTAAATGTTTCACTTCATGAAAACCTGATGAAATGGAAAGTATTTTGAAAATAAATGAAACATCATAGACTATTTTTGAAGACTATGCATGGGCAGATTCAGCAAATGTTGATAGCTTGGAAATTCCTGATTCTTTAAAGAGAAGAAGAAAAAAAATATTATAGTTCTATGCTAGAAAGTTATTAGTTTCTCTCATCTTACCTTGTTTTTACAGATGCAATGATTAAGACCCAGATCAGTTGTCCCAGGGAATCTAATTTATCTGAAAAGAAAACTTTTCGATTATTCAAATAACCCTGAACTGCACAAATCAAAATGCAGGCATAATATCTCTATGTTTAACTCTAAAATATTATGGGATCTTCTTTATTCCATTTTTTTCAACACACATAACAGTTCAGAAGTCAGAATTTGAGCTGTACGAAGAGCAGGGGACAACCATTAGAAGAAATAAATAGAAAACATATGCAGCAAATATTTGTGATAAAGTAAACCATTTCATTATCCACATGCAGTTTGAGCCTTTTTACTACATTCTCATCTTTAGCAATTTGACTCTCTTTCACATCAATAGAACATCTCCCAGATGGACCCCTGAGGTGGGTATATAAAGGGTATCTGATTTTTTCATTAATGTGAAGCTATTAAAGCCATAAATAGGAATTAACAGCATTCAACATTCACTGCAAAAGGACTTCTCTAGCAAATAGTGCACAGAAAAAAAAAAACAATTTTCCAGTAAGTCTGGCATTTAAAGGTAGGAGGTGATCTGAAAATGGTAGCATGGAGATGGAGATTCTAAAGGTGAAAATGGCACAATAGTGGCCCTTTTTTTTAAGACTTCACTTTTTTCCAGATCAGATTTAATTTTGCTTGTACTATAAATGCATGCACAGATATTTGCTACTCTAAAAATATCCTGTGTATACTTACTTGCCACAGATGTCTGATGAGTTACTGCACAATATGTTTGGGATAGGTAAAAATGATTTGAACATCTAATGGAATTGCAACTGAAATAAATATAGTATTTTAAAATAAACCACAGAGGCTAAACCTGATGAGATATTTTAAGGTTAGCATTACCTAGGTGATGCACAGGGTACTCACAATCCTCTGTCCTTTTTCCCCGCATTTCTTGTTGTCTGACATCCCTGTCTCCAGCACAGGAGATGCAGGCTTGTTCTAAGAGTTAGTTTCTTAGATACCCATCTTCTTTGCAGGTGTCAGCCACCAAGTGGCTGGGGGTCCTATCCACTATTCGTAAATAGTCCTCTACATTATATTGGAGATCAGCAACTTTTCTGTCAAAAGTGAGATTTTGAACTCTGATGGAAAAAAATGTAAATTGTGAAATTTAATGACATGGAGAACATGAGCAGTCATCCAACCCAAAAGCATCCAACTCAGAGCAGAAATCTCACTACAGCTAATACCTGATGGATGGATAACTGACTTAGAGCTTACTACTTTCACTTACCTAAAAGGTAATGCATTCTATCATTTCATAATTGCACATTCTGAACTATTAGAGAGTTCTTTAATTTTAGCTAGTATGCCTCTTTGTGATTTCATATGTTAATCCTATACCTGCCTTATGGAACCACTAGACTAAACCTAATATATTGTGTTACAAGACAGATTATAACTATTTAAAATATCTAATCTTTTAAAATCCCTCATATAATGTAAAATTATAAGACTCCCTCTTCCTTTCCCAAGATTTCACAACTTTATAGAGAAAAAATGGCTAAACATGCCACTTAACATCCTTAATAGCTCCCATTTAAAATACTGGCCCTGTCCACTTCTCTTCTCCAGAAAATCCTCTGTAAACTGCCTCCTGCTTCAGATCCATATCCTTTACTACTAGTCCAATTCTTGAATACTTTCTGTCCCTTAATGCAATGTGCTCCCCAAGGCCACCTCTCTTGGGGAAACAGGTTCATTTTATCTCACAAAAACCAGCTCTGACAAACCCTATACCTAATCCAGTTCCCAAAAAGTCTGGCTTTGGTTAGAATCCTAACTCTGAGTAGGTTAGGTAGCTCTCTAAGTAGAGTACCTAAATTTACATTGAGTTTTTGTGGCTCCACAATCCATGCCCAACTAAATAGATCAAGTTAAATTTTATTTACTAGCTGAGAACACTATGTATCCAATGTCCAAATTTGCCTCAAAAACAAATACATACTTTTTTTGAAAAAACAAGAATATTTCCTACCAGAGTCATTATCATTACTGTCACTATACAAAGACATTACTATTTTGCAATTTAGGATTATAAAGCCCAAGAATACAACTCAAATAAAAAAAAATACCCAAATTAGAATGTAAACCTTAATTTGCCTTCAATTTATTAGAAGATAAGGGAATTAACAAAGTTCTGGTCTCAAGAAGTTTATAATGTAGTGGAAGAAATAAAATAATTATAGTGCAGTTTGATCAATGCTTTGAGAGAGATAAATTCTCTGTGCTAAAACTGAATTAAAAGGGGACCCAACTAGGAGGAGTGGCGTCATATAACTAGGAGGTGTAAAACATGACCTGAGTTGTGAATCAGGGGTAAGAGGTAGCCAGAGAAAGGTAAGAAGGAGGATGGACCAGGCAGAAGCAACAAATGGATCTTGTTGCAGAGCTGGAAGAGGGACTGTTGTCCCCTGGGAGCTGCTTGCAGTGCTGGAATATCTAGTAAGAGTCTGTGAATGATGGGAGAGATACCTGGAAAGTATGCATGCACTAGACAATAAAACACCTGACAAAACAATGCAAACACATCTTCATACTCTAAAGGAATGAAAAAAATCACTCAAAATTTAAGGCAGAGGAGAGATGCTGTCAAATTTAGGAGAGTAATGTGAAGACTGGACTTGGGGGATGAATCTAAAGACAGGGAGACTAGTAAAAGGCCCAAGAACTGAAGTACTACCAGAGTAATCCAAGAGAGAAATAAAGAGAGCTTCAAACAGTGAGCAATATAGAATGTATGCTCCTTGAAGGCAGGGATTTCTGTCTCTTTTGTTGACTGAGAAGTCCTAAGTACCTAGAATTATGCCTGACACATAGGAAGCATTTTATAAATATTTGAAGGAAGGAAGGCAGGAAGAAAGGAAGGGAGGAAAATTTAAGACTTATCAAAAGAATTCATTGATAGATCTTGGTAGACTCATCCATTAGAGGATTATTCCATGTTTCTGTTTTAGTTACCTGGGTAATCAATGGTTCCTTTCATTGAGACAAAGACTGTAGGAAAGGTAACAGGTTAGTATAAGAAATATATGTCCAGCTTGAACATACTAACTACTAAAAGCCAGACATTATGTTAGGTACTGGAAATATAATAGTAAATAAAGCATGATCCTTGCCCTTATTGTGTAGCCCAAACAAACAAATATGTACATGAAATAAATACAGTTTATTAAATGAGGGGCATGATGAGGATGGCAAGAAGATAATTAGTGGAGGAAGTGGTCAACTGCTTCAGGTAGGTAGTTAAAACTGAAGTTAGGACCTGAAATGTTAAGAAGAAACCATATGAAAGCTAGCAGAAGAGTGCTCTAGGTAGAAAAGAGAGCTTGTCATGGCCAAGAACCTGAAAGGAGGCCAGTGTATCTACAATAAAGTGCAGGGAAGTACAGGCATAAAATTTATAAATGGGAACTGGGAAATTGGAGGTATGAAAAAAGTAGATGGTGTCTGGAAAGATAAAAGTTAGTGGTCAGAGGTTGGAAGAGCAGAATTTAGGTTTTTCAGATATATAGTGGTTCCAGATGATGGCAAAGTTCAGGATGTGACCTTGGGGATGCATGCCTGAACTGGAAACAATGTGAAAGTTATCAAAAGTGAAGAGGTCAAGGCATGTTAAAGAAGGCTGATAAATGGATTGCCCTCATGGTCTTTGAGTCAGGTTAGGTATATTGGAAAGCAAGACTGTGCTCTACGATTGTACATCTTTACTAATCTCTAAATGGGCAAAACAAATGGCTATTCAAAACATTGAAGATTCTTAGTTTTCTTCACATACACATAGGATAGTGTAAAATGTGTTGCACTTTACCTGAAACTGTCATCTTTACCTGGAGCAAAAAATAGTCTATATTGTAGCAGAAACAAATAATCCAGTCATTAAAATAATCAGAAGCAGTTATTCCTAACTTGCCTGAGTATAAGAGTCACCTAGGATGCTTGTTAAAATGCATATCCTTGGGTCTCATCACAGGTTTACTGAATCACAATCTCCAAAAACAGTGATTGGAAATTTTCATTTCTAATAAGTGTCCCAAATAATTCTCATGATCAGGCAACACTGGGAAATGCTGGTGTAGTAGAAACACAAAACATTATGGGTCAGGACACATGGATTCCAGGCCTATTTCTCTGCTAACCAGCTTTAGGCTTTTGATACAATTATATAATCTTTCTTGAGTCCCAGTTTCCTCTTCTAAAAAATGATTTTTTGAGCCCCTTCCATATAAAAATTTCCTATTGTTAGCACTTCTATGCATGGTGTTAGAATTTTTCCATATACCTCAAATCAATAGTTAAAATCTTATATGGTCAGGCAAAATAAAAAACAAACAGTGAATTACAAATGATTTGCTGAAGATTCCTTTAAATTGATGACAGCACTTTTCTTTCTTTCTAACATTTTCAAGTGCTGGCCACTTTGCCATACCTTTGTAGAAATAATCTAAGAGATTTTCAAACCCTCTTCTTTAAAGTCTCTTTAAAAATTTCAAATGAAATAGCTAATCAAAAGGAAAAAGAACACAGTAAAGATGAACCTCCTTTTACCCAAAATATATTTATTAAAATAACTATTCCTGTATTCAAAGGAAACTGCAACGGGCAACAAAAGAAATATAATTTTTATAACAACAATAATATTTTCTATTAAAATATGTTTTATGTTTTAGATTTCAAAGCCATGTTTGCCACTAGTTATACGATATATTACAACTCCTTATGTATCTATTATAATATTTTCCAAGCTGTGGGTTGGAAGGTATTAGTGGATTACAACTTAAAATGTTTTTCCTGATTAAATAAGACATTAAAAAAAGACACCACATATAATAGGTTAAGTATTATTTTGTGAAACTTTTGTTTCAATTATAGTCACATTTATATATATTTGTATGTATTCTGAGATTTTATATAAAACAAATTTCTTATGTAGTCATACTACACTATATAATATGAATTACTTACTGCTGTACTATAAAAACATTAATTAGTATGAGATATTAAATAAGGCCTGTGAATACTATGCATGAAAACAGAAGAAAAAGAATTTAGCTCAGGCGCCAATGAAATATGGAGTGAGCTCTGTACAATCCTGTTTATAAATACCCACTCCATCCAGTTTGTGTTCTCCCTTCAGATATTCAGGTAGGAAGACCCATTAGCATCAATGTCTGGAACCAGAATCTAAATGAAGCATGTACCAATGTTACAATGGAAAGATTAATCCTGTTCAAGGTCATACTCAGTGGTATGTTTAATACCAACATTATAGCCAGATCTGAAATGTCATCCTTCCCTATTTGCTGTAAACATCTTGAAGACAGAGATCATGAGTTTCTGTTCAAGACAAAATCAGTTTTTTAATTTATTTTTTTAGAGATAGCGTCTTACTCTGTCACCTAGGCTAGAGTGCAGTGGCAGGATCAAAGCTCACCGCAACCTCAAACTCCTGGGCTGAAGCGATCGTCCTGCCTCAGCCTCCCAAGTAGCTGGGACTACAGGCACACGTCACCATGACCAACTAATTTTTTTATTTTTTGTAGAGATAGGGTCTCGCTATATTGACCAGGTGTCAGCTACTGCATCTGGTCTCAGTTTATTTTAATTGGCATGGGGAAAACCTGGAAATTCCAACTGGATTTACTAATTTGCTTTCCATGAGCAGTGATTTTAAAAAGAGGACTAGACTCCTTGAATTTAGCATATACGAGTGTTTATGAATTTGAGGAAAATCTTCATGTACTTGAAAAAAGACTTGGCTTCTTTGTTATGTCTTTTCATGAAATGAATCTAATATACACAGCTATGTGTCAGATCTGGAACATAGGACCAAAAAAAAAAAAAAAAGCAAGTTGATGATGGGTATCTAGTGACAACATGGAATTTGCAGTTGTAAGATATAGATGTTCATTGAAAAACTGAACTGCAACCTGCCAAGGTCAGAGAGTGACATTTTCATAAATTAATGCTATCAGAAGCTGCTAGAATTTTCACAATTGCCTTATTTGAAACCAACAGAATTTCCGATAGAGGTCATACTGATTATGCTGGGAGCAAGTCTGAAGACTTCCAATGCATGTAAGAATTTTCTTTGAATAACAGTGATAAAACTCAAATAGACTTTTTTTTTTTGTATGCTAAAAGGAAACATATGTATGTTTGTATGTTTAATGTCTCTTCAAACAAAACATGTTTTCCATTTCAGATATTTAAACTTACATATCATTTCTTTTATAGTTTTAACCTATAAGTAACAAAATCTTAAACTAGAAGCTTTGGTTTGATGGAAATAGATTTGAATTGGAATTGGGCATCAGAATAAGAAATAATAAAAAGACGATGAGGCAGTGACAGAGGCTAAAGGAAAGGGGAAAACTCATTTTTCACTTCCTTTGAATACATATTAACTTCTGAGAAGTTCATACCTAGGCAAGCCCCAAACACAGGAATAAATTGGAAATTATGAAGTATTTATTTGGCTTTTCTCATTTGCCATTAGGTCATACAGAAAGAATAATCTAAAGCCATAATAAATATTGTGGTTTCAGGATATTCATTAAAACATTTCGTTTTATTTCATTTAAGGAAAAAAAAGGTGGCGATGGAAATGGAAAAATGATGACAACTCCTGTGAGACAAGGCCCATAACTGGGAAATAAGAATAGGGAATTTTAACTTAGCTGTAATTTCCCTAACCATATCTTTATCTACCAGAACTCTTATCATCTCACTTAACTTACTTCCTTCTCCTTTAAACCTCTGCAAGATGGGTTTTAAAGGAAATGGTTAGTCCCGGTTCATTATCACTCATTAGAGAACTGAAGTTTCCCAGGCAAGAGGGATCCAGGCCAGGAGTCTCCAGCTTTTTTAGCAGCAAGCCTACTATCCCGTTCCCTGAAATACAAAGCAATACCGGGAACAAGAATTTGGCCTTGTATTATACTTACTCACAGTGTAGGATTCTGTTTGAGCAGGGACCAGTGACTTCTGACCCTGCAGAGGAAACATTGCCTGTGGGTGGCTCCCGGCCCTGCTCCACCACTGGCCAGAAAGGTCTGGGAGTGTCAGACTGGTTGTCGGGGAGAGAGCCCTCAGTCCTGCTGAAGGCCATGAGTATGCCTTTCACTTTCCTGGGCATTGGTACTCAGTGTACACTAACATAGGAAAGAACAAACTGAAATGATAACAAGCAAGCAATCACAAAATAAATAATTTTAAAATAAGCAAACAAACAAACCAAGCAGCACATTCCCTGGGAAAGGACTGTGAAGCCCATTTGCACTTACAAATACTCCCCATTGAGCCCTGTTCTCCCCCGGTTAGCTTATAGAATGTCTGCCTGGCTTCATTATAAGGACTTCAATTATTTTATTTTTCTCAATATGAATAGTCTTTTCCCTTAAGTCACATTCTTATGGATAGCTCTGTCTGACACCCCTTTGTCTCATCCCTAGACAGATCTCTCTTGCTTGTGAGGCAGCTGAGGGGAAAAAAAAATTCAAATCAGAGCTGTTAAAAGCAGACAGTGTTCCTTCTTTTGGACTCTCCCCTGAAACCTCTAAATCTCTAAGCAACAATAGGCTCAGCTGACAGTCCTGATCTGAGATGTTTAAGAGGATTTTAGAAAAGATTTGGCTTTTGTTTGTTGTTTGTTGATATCTGAAATAAGGGAAAAGTATTTATTTCTAGCCTTTCAAACAAAGGGTTTCAGAGCTTGCTTTGAGAATAGGGCTGGTGATTGGGATGCTTCCATCTCATCCCACTCGGATCATCACTAATGTTGCACTACAGAGCTTGCCAAATTGTGGTATATCTCTCAGTACTAAGTAAATAAAGGGAAGTAAATGACCAACAATTTATCCTGTACTTGTTATGAGGAACTCAAATTACCTTGAACAAACAAATGTGTTTCTATTTTCTATTATTACCACATGCCATAAAAAGATAAAGGTATATGGAAATGATTATTTTTAAATGCATCTATCAATGCCTTTGTATTTCATATATATGTAACATTCATCCATTGACAAACAATAACTGATCCAAAACTTAATCAAATGTCTCATATGGGTGTTAAAAGACTAATGATACCAATAAATTACAATAAATTTAATTATAAATTCAATTGGCGTTTATTTGCAATTCATGAACACAGCAGCCTCCATTCTACAGAAAAGAATGAGAATTCCCACTGGATAATGGCAGAAAAGTGAGCTTTGTAAGGTGGGGATGTAACCACATCAAACTAATCTGGCTCAACTTTTGTTACACTTTTGTGTAACAAAAATTGTGGGTTGTTTTTCAGATGTCACAGACCCCCAGATTGAAGGTCATTTAACCAAAGCATGCCCAGATGATCCAAGCATGGAACCATGGGCGGCACCTAAGTGCTTGGACCAAGCAGTGGGGACTGAATTAAGAAGTGGACACTGTGGGGCAGGATCCAGGATCCAATCAGATTGAGCCTTGGAGTCACTCCATGGCAGGATCCAATCCAAGTACGTTTCCTGGCATCACCTCATAGAAAGATCCTATCAGATCATGTCTCATTATCATTTGATTATAAAATCACCCCAACCCCCTTTTTCAGATACATACTGCTTTGGGAACTATCCTTGGTGTGCTCCTTACTTGTGTCAAGTAATAAAACCCTCTTGCTGTAAACAACTTGGCCATGTCTATTAGTTTGATACCTGCCAAGCAAATGAACCGCTCTGTTTGGGAGGTAACAGGAACAAAGACACTGAACAATTTTCAAAAAGCTGATTGTTTAACATCAGGTTACTTCAGGTTACATTTTTGTAAGGATTAAAGCAGAGGGGACTTCTTTATTACACTGACCCAAGTAGCCTGGAATCCCCTGTTTCAGGAAAAACTGGTCTGTTTGGGGGATCTATTTGCATCTTAAAGTTTCAGTTTGACAATATGGCAATTAGCATGAGTGACTCCATTTTGGTTTGGTCTGGTCTGTTGGGGCATAGTCCAGGAGCTAAGCCCCAAACAGTGGCCTCCCATAATTTTTTTTTGATGGAGTTTGAGATAGTTCATGGTGCTATAGATCTGGGGGGATATATTCAATGATTTTATCCAAAATTAGTGGGAATTCACACCACAAGTGTATAGTATTATTGTCTCTTTCTCCTAGCTACAGCTTAAATATTGAGTACCAACACTCAAGCACCATAATTTAAAAGTATGGAAATGTCTCAGAAGTAGCCTCAGAAGTAAAAGTTTTTCTCTGACCTTCTCCTGCCATCCTGTCTCCCAGTCCCATGCTCCCCATGAGGCTAGCCATAGAAACTAGAATCCCCCTTCCTCAAGCTGGGTCATACAAACCAGACCCCTTTACCTAAAGGTAACCATAAAATACTAAAAATACTACTCTAGCTTTCCTTCCATCTTTCTGTGTAAAAATTGGCCATAAAGAAATTATCTGACCTGTCTTATTTGACCGTAGGTCATAAGACTCCCACTCCAAGAGGGTCCTGCCCCACACCCAGGAGGAAGGAATGCGTGCTCAGAGAGGCCAGGAAGAATCTAGACAGACAGGCCTTGCTGGGTTTCCCCACTCAGTCTATTAGCATTAGATCATATTTCCAATCATATTTCTACGTGGCCGTTCATAATTTATTGAACCTAAGCATAAAAATGGAAGATTTCCCCTGTATCTTTGGGTCTTCATTCTGAAGGCTCCTGTGTATACACATTACATAAATTTGTATGCTTTTTCTCTAATTAATCTGCCTTTTGTGAGTTAATTTTTCAGTGAAACTTCAGAGGGCGGAGGGGAACTCTCCCCTTCATTCCTGTACAAACAGTGCTGCCCTTGAAGGGCCAGAACCAGCCTCTATTCTGCTTTCTCCATTGCTTGTGGAAGACACCGAGATTAGATATCCCACGTATTAGTAGGGGCTCTGGAACACTGTGCTGAGAAGATTTTAAAAATTGAATTCAAGTGCAACCTTAGCAGGGAAAAAGAGCATGAATAATTAGTTATATTTGCATAGGTACTGGAAGGTTCTATTAGTCCTTGTGCCACACATTTTCCATCCCTGGCACAACCATTGCCAATTCAATTTATCATTCCATCATCTCTCCATCTGTTTCAAAATGGTTTATTGAACTTCAACTATATGAACTTCTGGGTTATATCCTGGGAAATCAGAATCTGTATGTCGAGTATATGTCTAGTCAAAATGCATTGGAGAAAAACTAAAACCTATTATAGAATACCAGCCTCTGATTCCCCTTCTCACCTGCATGGCCCCAGTTTCAGATATATATTTTTTAGATATTCTCTTTCCACTCTTTTACTCTCTTTGAGGGATGTGTCCCTGTACCACTTCTATTCTGCTTCCTCCGTGAAATCTCATGCAAATGCCTTTCTCTTAGCCTACAAATATTTAATGATCAGTAGTGAACTCTTCCATATGGTTTTTCTTTAACTGTAAAGTGGTCGCTGGCTTAAGCTGTCCTTAGGGACGCTTAAGTAGTTAACTCCACCTACGACATTTGCCACATTTTTGTCTGTTTATCAATCCCAAGTTTATTTGTTGCTTGTTTGTTTTTATTAATAAAATGTATTCTAGCTGCTTCCTCATCAACTGCCTCTTGGACAAAGTTTTCCTCCACTGCTGTCTCAGATTTCATCATGGGGAGAATCCAATGATACAGGAATGATGCAGAATATGATTATAAAAATAGACAAGTTTTTTTATTTGTTTTGCTTAAGACTGCAGCTACTTTTGGACTAGAAAAACACTGTGTAGAATCGGTTCTCTAAACTCATTTTTTAAAGTGCTTAGTCATCTCCATGGTATTTTCTCCCAAGCCATGTCATTTCACCCTAATCTAGATCCACTAATTAGGTGGATTGTTGTCTCTTCTTGGTCAATCTTTCTCTAAATATAGATATTTCCTGAAAATATGATTAAGCTAGTGTTTATGAACATTTGAATCCCAAAGTCCTCTTGTTTTCCTAATGTTTGGAAAAACTGAATTTAGCAAAGATTAGTTTAATAATAACCTCATTGTTAATAATCAAGGATTTTTACATATTAATAGCTGATAAAAAGAGGTATGGGCCACCCCAGGATTTATTCATTTATTCAACAAATATTTATTGAGCTCATATATTGTCCTAGATAGTGTAAAGGGATAAACAAATCAGATATGGCTTATGTTTCACATAATTTACAAACTAGTGGGACAGATAAACAAAATATCATGTTGAAATGGAACTTACAGATTAATGGAACAGATAATAAACAAAATATAGTTATAAATAATTTTTTTTGAGACAGGGTGTCACTTTGTTGCCTGGGCTAAAGTGCAGTGACATAATTCTAACTCACTGTGTAGGCTCAAACTCCTGGGCTCAAGCGATCCACCTGCCTCAGCCTTCTGAGTAGCTGGGTCTACAGGCACACACCACCACTCTCAGCTAATTTTTTTATTTTTTGTAAAGACAGGGTCTCACTATGTTGCTCAGGCTTGTCTCGAACTCCTGGCCTCAAGCGATCCTCCCACTTCAGCCTCCCAAAGTGCTAGCATTACAAGTGTGAGCCACTGTGCCTAGCCATAACTAATTTTTAACATTCTGAAGTATATGAACACCATGGAGGGATAGATAATGAGATGGTTGAGTCATCAAGGAAGATAACAAGGGAAAAAAATATTTAAGTTGAGATCTAAAGGATCCAAAAAAAAAAAAAGGCAAGTCCGACAGAGTGGAGGAAGAATATGTTTCAATCAAATAAAAAAGAATTTTCAAAACATGCAAGGTGGGAAAGAATTTGACAAACTCTAAGAATTAAAAGAAGCCAGCATGGCTAGAGTGTAGTAGACAAGGAGGCAAGAAAAACAGATGAGTCTTAAGAAGTGGGCAGGAGTCAGAGATTACTCACGAATTTGTAGGCCAGGATAAGGCCATGATAAGAATTTTGGATTTTATTAGAATTATAGTTGGAAGCCCTTGAAATGTTTTAAGCAGGCGAGTTGCATGTCCATATTTATGTTTGCAAAAGTCACACTGGCTACTCTGTGCAGCATGGATTTGAGAGAGTAAAGATTAAGATCAGTAAAGTCGTTACTGCATAAACCAGGTGATAGATGATAGTAGTTTGGGCTAATATCATGTCAAAGCAGATACTGAGAAAATGAAGATATTTTTAGTGGAAGAAATGAATGACTTGAGAAGGATCGAGTACTAAGGGTGAACATGAGGAAGAAGAAGAAATCAAAGAGGATAGCTGGTTTAAATAACCAGGTTTATGGTAGGACTAGTTGTTGAAATGCAGAAGTCTGGGAGAAAAACAGGAGAGTGAGGCAGAGTACTGAGATTTTTATTTTGAAAATACTGTTTGAAACACCTGCAAGATAGTCAAGAAGACATGTTGGGTGAGAATTGACATACAAAGTTGCAAGTGGGCAACTCAGAGTAGAATTTTGGGATTGAGATATAAATTTAGAAATCACTAGCATAGAAAAAATATTTAAGGTCATTGGGTTGAATGAAACATCTAGTGAAAACAGGTAGAGAAGAAGAGAGGATATATGAAGCCTGAAAGTTTGCGATTTTAGAGTTTACAATTGTAATGGCAGTGCATGTTATTACAATGCCTAAAATGTGCTTTGTACTTCATGTATTTTAAGAATTTTCATATGGTGTGGATGGCCATGAAATTGAGGGGATCTCACCTCTATTACGTAGATGAATTCCAACACCTCATTATAAGGTAGAGGTGGGGGAAGGAGCTTATTTGATGAGATTATGTTGTTGATTCCAAAGAAGATGCCGTTTACACCACCGTCAAAAACACTTGCAACCCCATGAAAGCAGTGCCCACATCGATTTTACTCACCACTGTATACCTAGCCTCTGATGAGTGCTTGTTTCATAGTTGAATTTCAGTGACTACTACTTGAATAAATGAATTACAGCCTTCACTAAAACAATTCTTTAAAAATATGGCAGGACTTTTTCTAATCTCAGTTGAAGGGCCAAAACTAAAGACATGGATTACACGTGCCTACTGTGTCTCAGAGAGGCTAAACCATACCCAGAACTGAAGCAGAAACTCATATTTTGGGTGAATTCTTTCAGTTGGAGTGTGTTAAAGTGGTCTTGAGACTTGGTGTTTGTGGGACAGAGACACTGGTATCTGGATAAATCTAAAGGGTAAAGGTCAGCTGAGCCTGACTTTGATAACAGAGCAAAATGACAAGGCTGTAATGGGAGTCACCTACACTTCCTACGTTTGGACTAAAGTGGGAAGCAAGGAATGTAACTGGCTTTAAGCCTTTTGCCAAGGACCATGCCTAAAAAGATTACCCGTAGGAGGTGAGGCAACCCCACAGAAAGAGTCTGCGCAGAGTTTACCACCAGAGAGAGGGTTAAGGAAGGAATCATTAGAGGTAAAGAAAAGGGAATGGTCAGTGTCAGAGGACCAGTGTGGGGTGGCCAAGGAACCACAAAGGCGACTTTTGAGAGTAAAGGCCTGAAGGCAGGCATGTGCCATCAGGGGGTCGTTGCCAGAAAATGACAGCACCAACAACCTATGAATTTTCTTCCTTTTCCTTTACTTGCACTTCCACTTTGTCCCTGTTCCTGCCCTTGAAGGAGCTAGAAATAGCAGCTAGTGGAGAGTAAGAAGGTATAGCATGGAAGAAAGGAAACATCGATTTCACCCTCCTTTCACATTGACAGCTGGTAAATGCCAGTCTAAGGCATGGGGAGTGATACTGCTCAAAGGAAGGGAGAAGCCGTGAATTGAATGAGAACTTGAAGTTTTGAATTATATTGCAGTGGACCTTTAATATCTGAAAATAAGGCTTATTCGTTAATGGCCAGAAGCAACTGCAAATTAATGGTTCTTTTTTAGATATTATCTGGGGGAATGGAAGGGACAGCCAATGCAATGGGTTGGAGGAGCAGTGTTAGAAAAATTAAATTACTTGTTTTTTGTACCCTTCTGAAATTACCTCATGAATAACTTAGTTCTAATTAAAAATTCTTCCAGAACTCCTATTACTACCTTCAATGGTATGTATATAACTGCAGACCTCAGATTGAGGCAGAATCACTATGGTAGGTTACATACATTTAAGAATTAAGATGGCCCTATATGTACAAGGTTGCTGAAAGAACTATTTCGTTGGCATGAAATCGTATATATATAGAAAATGCTAGAAATATAAAGGAAGATCTCTTGCATTTTCTTTTCTATTATGAATTGCAACATGGCTTTCTGAAAGCTAAGAACAATAATTATAGTGTGGAGTGGGGTATACAAATTGTCCTCGTGCTATCTAATAGATCTTTCTTGATAATTGAAATGTTCTATCTCTGTGCCATTCAACACCGTAGCCATTAAGCCACATGTGACTAGTGAATGCTTGAAATGTGGCTAGTGCAACTGAGGAACTGATTTTTAAATTTTATTTAATTTTGATTAATTTAAATTTAAATAGCCACATGTGGCTAGTGGACAGCACAGGTCTAGACCCCTTAAGGAATAATGCTAATCTACAAACACATAGCATGAAAGGGCACTATTGTAGAACTAACAAAGACATTTCCGTCTTCAAAAAGTCTATTTGAACTATTGTCTTGGCCAAGTATCCTGAGTGGATACCTTTTGCTCTCAGCTACATTGCTTTCTGCTAATCTGTGATGCATTTGCCCTCTCTTATTTGTCTGGCTAGTGCTTTTATAGTATTTGAAGAAAGGATGGTATGTCCCCCACTGTAGAAAGTACCCTAATTAAGACAGGTAAGTCATGCTGCTTTTGTTTATGTTACAATTTTCCCTGTAGCTAGAATTAAATGATTCTGTCAAAGGACAATGCTAGTGTTTGATGGCTTTTAATATTTTTGTCCATATCAAAAGACTAAATAAATGCAATCAATATTCCCAATTCCTAACTCTGTAGTAATTATTCCAATAAAGAGATATTCACGCTACCAAGCATCAATACATGCTCTTCATAGCCCTAATAAATCTGCTCCCAGAAAATAAACCATGCTCAGCTATGGCTTTACAGAGAGTATTAGCAAAAATGAAGATCAGTTGTATGTAATTAACCAACCCTTCAGTACATGGGGCTTACAAAATATGGATTTTAAACCCAAACACTTAATGAGAATGATCAGGAAATAAGAATCATATCCTCAAAGGGGCTGCATATTATATTTGGGGTTGCTCCTTAAGCAAATAACTCAAATGAGTATTTTAAATAGCACTGTCTATTCACAAGAACTCATTCTATAAATGTCTACTTCATCAAATAAAAACAATTACAAAATAATAATACTACTACTCAAGAGTTATTGAGTAATCCTTGTTGGCTGGCTCTTGTAAACTATACACAAATCCTCACAAAAATCCCATGAAGTAGATGCTATTTTTATTTCCATTTGACAAATGAGGGAACTGTGGCTTCGGGCAGCTGTCCAAGGCCACGTAGCTGGGATTGGAAGGGTGTGGTATTTGTCAAATCCAGGTATGTCTGACTCCAAAATGCATACTTCTTATTTATTACATTTTTAAAAATATACTTATTTAAAAACCCCACTATATATTGAAACAAGTCATTAACAGGGCTTATTATCAAGGAAGTGCCAACCTCCTTCCTTTTGCAATCTGAATAATTCCAACATTCTACACACCTTTTTTGGTGAGCTTCAGTTAGCTCAGCCTATTTGATAGTCTAACTTTGACTATTGAATGGTTAATAGTTTTACTTGGTAATATCTTCCTTTAAGATTACACAATAAAATGAAGAATAAATATTAATACTTTCAACATCCCAGTCATTCAAGAATCATTTGTATTACACACACATAAACACACAAAATAAAAACACAAACTGGTCCTTTAAGTCCAGCAGTTCATTCACATCCTATTTTCAGATCTTCTTGCACAAGAAATGTTAACAACACAAAGAAGGACTTCAGCATCAAATTATCAAATTACTGGTACAGTCATTATGTTATCAATGTTTATCTTTTTCTTCAGCTTTATTGAGGTATGATTGACAAGTATATACATTTAAGGTGTATAACATGATGTTTTGGTATATGTATACATTGTGAAATGATTACCACAATCAAGCTAACTTACATATCCATCATATCAATGTTTAAAAGAGGGAAAAAGCGGCTTGAGTTGAAGAAAGGTAAGACAGATTTATGAAATGGTGGAGTATAAACTTTGCTTTGATGGATGCTTTACAATCCATATGAAGTGAGAAAAAAATGAAAGGTGCAGTACTAGTCACCTCGGGCTGCTATAACAAAATACCAAAACCTGGGTGGCTTAAACAACAGGAATTTATTTCTCATAGTCCTGGAGGCTGAGAAATCCAAGATCAAAGGTGCAGGCCAACTTAGTTCCCTGGTGAGGCCCTCTTCCTGGCTTGCAGATGGTGCCTTCTCGGTTCGTTGTTTTGTCTGCACATGGAAGGAAAGGGGGGTGGGTAGCAAGCTCTCTGGTGCCTCTTCTTAGAAGGACACCAATCTCATCATGTAGGCTCTACTCTCATGAACTTGTCTGAACCTAAGTACTTTTCAAAGTCTCCATCTCCAAATATCATCATGCTGGAGGTCACAGCTTCAACATATGAATTTTGGGGGGACAGAATTCAGTCTATAGCAACTACATTGCAGCCAAACTCTAGGCAAAAGAGTGCAAGGACTCTCGGTAGGAGAGTGAATGAGCAGACCAGCATAGGAGAAATGAAAACACCCAGGACATCCAGATTATGGACAGCCTTAAATTCTATACTAAGGTGTTTAACACTGCTATTTAATTGAACTTGATTAAATTTGTTTTCCAAAACTCATTTGGTGACATATTATAGGCTATATTAAGGAGAGAAGCAACAAAGAAATTGGATGTAGGATGACTTGTCTCAATGTGAATGTGCCTCAAATTACCTTAACATTTGACTCACTTTATAAGAAATTTGATTCAAAACAGGTTAATGGGGACTGGGCATAGTGGCTCACACCTGTAATCCTGGCACTTTGGGAGGCCGAGGTGGGAGCCCAGGAGTTCAAGACCAGCCTGGGCAACATAGCAAGGCCCCATCTCTAAAAAAATTTAAAAATTAGCTGGGCATGGTGGCACACACCTGTAGTCTCAGCTACGCAGGAGGCTGAGGTTGGAGGATCACTTGAGCCCAGGAGTTTGAGGTTACAGTGAGCTGTGATCAGCCACTACACTCTAGCTTGGGCAACAGAGTGAGACCCTATCTTCAAAAAAAAAAGGTGATTTAAATGAGCATGACAATAAAAGAATCTTAGAAATCAACTGTGGATACAGGAAACTAACACATATATCATAGGGCCTCTTTCTTAAATAAGCACCTGGAAATATGTAACACCTACCACATATGGAAAGAACAACCTGTTTAAGGGACAGGAGAAAGAGGGCAATAAATCCAAAAACTGTCATTCAAAATTTGTTTTGAGAAATACTAAAACATATACATGAAGTATAGCGCAAAAAATAGTCACACTCCAATTTCCTGACAGCTTCTTTCAACTACAGAATTTACAGAAATGTTGGTTTGAGGCATTATTTTCAGAAGCACAAGGATTGTAACCTCACTTGTTCTTTTTTGTTTACTGTTACCTAACTTAGGAGGCAGAACAATTTTTTAAAATGATACTTTAGCTGTTGAATAATTAGGTAATGGGCATTGGGTGTGTATTGAGGGGGTACTGAATACTTAACAAAAAGGTCCCTTAAAAAAATTATTTCAGGGAAATAGTAAAACCAAGTACTCTAAATGACTTACAGTAGTCCCCCCTTATCTGAGGTTTCCCTTTCCATAGTTTAAGTGACCTTCAGTCAACCACATCCTGAAAATATTAAATGGAAAATTCCAGAAATAAACAATTCATAAATTTTAAATTGAGCACCATTCTGAGTAATGTGATGAAATCTACTGCCTTCTGCTCAGTCCTGCCAAAGGTGTGAATCATCCCGTTATCCAGCATATCCACACTGTCTATGCTCCCGCCCTTTAGTCACTTAGTAGTCGTCTCGTTATCAGAAAAAACATAGCACAGTTGTCCCTCGGTATCCTCAGGGATTGGTTCCAGGACCTCTAGGAATATACTCAAGGACCATATATAAAATGGTATAGTATTTGACTTACATCCTGTCATATACTTTAAGTCATCTCTAGATTACTAATAATACATAATGCAATTTAAATGCTGTGTAAATAGTTGTTATATCGTATTTTTTATTGTTGTATTGTTATGCTTGTTTGTTTGTTTTCAGATATTTTTGATCCAAGGTTGGATCCACAAACCTGGAACCTGCCCATACAGAGAGCTGACTGTATGTAAATATAGTGCTAGGTACTATCCAAGGTTTCAGGCATCCAGTAGGGGTCTTGGAATGTATCCCAGAGGATAAGAGGGGACTACTGTATTTGCATTTCTCTGCTCTTTTACTCCAAATGCCCTAACCTTAGTCAAGAAATAATCTTTAGTCTTAGAGTTTCCTAAACAAAAAGTGAAAGTAGTCCACTGGAGTTTTTATTTTATTTTTTGCTTATAAAACTTTTAAATTAATTATAGGAGAATTCTTACCTCTTTTTCTTGAGTAAGAATAGCTTAAGGGACAATGATAGACACAATGTCAGGAAAAAGATCTATGTCCTTTGTGACAGTCTTCTACCTAGCAAAGCAAGCGGTTTTACTGTTCAGAAGGTCCTAGTCTTAAGAGCAAGCACAGGTATCTATCTTTTTTGTTTTTTCCTAATCAAGAGCTCATATTTTTTCCCATATTTTCTTCTTTCAAGGATTATTGTAGCCCCATACGTCTTTTAAATTTTATCAGTTCCATAATTTTTTCTGAGTTTTTTCCATTTTATTTTCATATACAGGTACATGTTATATTATTTGCTCAAAATATTTTTATATGTAGACCATTAACAAACTATAGGGGGAAAAGAATTTTTACTAGTTTTTTGCTACCATTTTTAGAAATAAATGTAATGTTTGTCTTCAGGTATACAATTCTTGACATATTATTCTAAGGAAATTCAAATAAATCTAAATAAAACTATATAATATTGGCAGTGATCATTTTAGTCACTTTGTTGTCCCAAATCCTCTTTCAACTTAGAAATCACATTGACTCTGTCTCCTTAGGAAGATTGGTGGAATCTCCATTAATCATAAGGGTCATTGCTATCCAAAATAAACTTCACGACTGTTAACAGCTTTTTGTTGGATCAATTTTTTTCCTATTTTTTCCTTCTTACCTTCTTTTCCTCCTTACCCCCATCCCTTCCTCCCTCCTTTCTTTCTTTCTTTCTTCTTTTACGTTATATATGCCATCTGCCTTAGTCACAGTGGCAGTATTAATGAATTCTGCCTTTTGGAAGATACATATACTACAGAATCAGGTTTACTACTAAAATTCATCAAACAGACTGGCAATTTTACGGGATCTTCTTCTGCTTAACCAGTTTTACCTGCTTTTCATAACATTCTACATTACTTCATTAATTTATTAAGACCAAAGAGTGTACTTAGAGGTTGGCTGGGGTGTAGAGAAGAGCCATTAGAGGCCTTCTCATTCAATGAGGGCCAATGTTCTTTAGGAAATAAAAACCCATTATGATTCATTACAGAAGTTAGTTACAAAAATTTAGAAGATATCCTACAAGGGAAACAAAGCAGGTTTAATATGGAAAGCAGTAGAAAAAGAATACTAGTGGCTTTACAAATGTGGGGTGGGAGGAGTGAAGCCAACAAAAAATAAAACACACTAATACTCAATTCATAATACCACATCACCAGGGGATGATTAATCTTTCTAATACAGTTTTTTCTATAATTTATGAGGCATATCTATCTTTTTTATTTCACAGGCCCCTAAAGTTCGACATGTCTGAAGCAGAGAAGTAATCATCTTGTTTTACACCCCAGCATTTTCTCTTGCATTCTCTATAAACACTACAAGAAATAACATATTCTTGGTTCAATAGTCCATAGATAAGTAAGTTCTTGTCTCTGGCAAAGTTTTTCCTGTCTACTCTTAATGGAAATTAAGAATGATTTGGTCTTTCATAAAGCTAAATTTATTATATTTTTTGAAATTCTGAAATTACATTTTTCCTAATTTCATGAAATGGTAATTTAGAGTAAAAAAATTAAATAAGTCTGTATTTCCCCCAAATGTACTTATTTTTTTGTGCTGTTCAATGAAAACCCCCGATCTGTGAAGCAGGGTTCTTACATGCTCTTTTCGTTCAGTTACTTGCTCCAGTGGTTTGGAGATTCTGGTGAACCTGAGAATTCCCTGAGACCTTGTTAAAAATGTAGATTCTTGCTACCACATCTCTCCCCCAAGAGATTCTGCCATCAGTACCTAACATTCAATTTACTTTGGAATCATCCAGTTACTTCGTAGATTGAGACCCTTAAAAAAAAGGAACAAGTTATTCAATGAATCGCATCTATTTTTTCCCACAAATTTTGGAACTTACTGAGTGTTCAGTTTCTTAAATGAACGCGGTACATCTTGAATTTCATAGGTTCTGGAGACTGGCCTGGCCAAATCAACTAGCTATAACCTTGTTTCTAAAGCGTCCCAAGTAATTTACAAAGGGCAGTCCTGGCTGTTCACAAATTGGGAATTGCCTATATTCTTTTGAGAGCTACCTGTTCCCACTTGCGAGCCCCATGACAGGTGCTCAGCCCAATTCTGTTGAATGTTTTGTTAAGCCGAGGGGCAGAGTAAACGGCAAGGTTTTAAGTGAAGTAATTAGAGCTTTTCATTTTGCCCCACAGCTTTGTCCCAGAACTTATCATTTTTTTTCATTAGTAATTTTTAGACTGCCCTATAAAGAGCAAGGTAACCACTGGCGGTTGCGCTCGGGAGCGGGGTGAGGACGGCCGGTTCCCGCGGCGCCCAGGCCCACACGGCGTCCGGCGGAACCCAGCTGTGGATACACGCTTTTCCCCGCGCGGCCAGAGGACTGGACAGCAAGGCGCTCCCGGGGGGACATTGTGTGCGAGCAGAACGCAGAGACAGCAGGCCCGGGGGGCAGCTCCCCCACGGGAGACAGGACACGCCTCAGCCCGGGCAACTTCCCGGCCTCCTCTGGCTGCAAGCCAGCAGCCACCGCCCGCCACCTCCTCTCCTCCGCCGCCGCCGCCGCCCCGGCCGCCCTGCCGGGCCCCGATCTGCCCGCGCCTCGGCGCGCGGCCCCTCGGACCACGGCGCTGGCGGCGCGGTTGGGACGGGACCGATGTGGCGCATGCGTGGTGGCACCACTAGGCGCGGGAGTTGCGGCGGCGGGGATGGCGGCGGGGACAGCCACGGGCCAGGCCGCCTGGGCCGGGTTCGCGGGGGTGGCGGCGGCGTGGGCTGGCGAGGCCGTGCGGGCGGCGCCCGACAGCAGCTGGAGGACCGGTTTGCCGACCTGGCGGCGAGCCACCTGGAGGCCATCCGCGCGCGGGACGAGCGGGACCGGCAGAACGCGCGGCTGCGCGAGGAGAACGCCCGGCTGCGGCTCGAGAACCGGCGGCTGAAGCGCGAGAACCGCAGCCTCTTCCGACAGGCTCTGCGGTTCCCCGGCGAAGACGCCGACGGGGCGTCCGCGGAGGCAAACCCAGGCCCCGAGGAGGCCTCCACGAACCGCAGGGCGAGAGGCAGCGGCCGTGAGGACGAGCCGGGCAGCCCCAGGGCCCTGAGGGCCCGGCTTGAGAAGCTGGAGGCCATGTACCGCCGGGCCCTGCTGCAGCTGCACCTCGCGCAGCGGGGGCCGCGCCCGCGTGGGGACAAGGAGGAGCAGCCCCTGCGGGAGCCCGACTCGGGTCTCTGCGCCCGGGACCCGGAGCCCTCTGGGCCCTGGTTGTAGCCCAGGCCGCAGCCGGGGAGAGGCGGGGCCTCGCGCGGGCCCCTCCTCCTCCGCTCAGCGGCTCCCTCCACCTCGCCCACGCCCACGCCCGCGGCCGCGCTCGGCCGCGGAAGCTTTGGACCGCTGAGCTCTCCCGCCTCCTGTCCGCCAGCGGACACTTCCGGGTGGTGCTTCGCGTTCTGCCCGGCCGAGGTCGAGAGGGTGCCAGGGCCTTCTGGAGTCCCCACGTGCAGCGAGCACCTGCCTCTAGCCCCTGCTGGATTCTGTGGAGAGAGAGGCCTAGCAACGGAGGGGCGGGTTTTACAGGAACTGGGTGCCAGTAAACACTCCTACTTCCTGAACCTTCCTAGGTGTTGTGAGGCCCTGGTGTGTGTGTGTGTGTGTGTGTGTGTGTTCGTGTTCTCTTTTATTTGGTTTTTTGAGGGATGAGTAATGTGTTCTGAGTTGGTTGAGTTTATTGTCCATTCTTCAATCCCCTAAAGCCTTCAGCTATTCTCTCATGTGGCCAACATTTCAAATACAGTATTTGTTTTTATAAATCGGTATTACATGAATGTCCTATAAAGTACTGCAATTTTATAAAGAAGAGAATATATATAACCTAGGAACTCATGTCTACTCTTGCCTCCAGTCCATATGCATCTAATATATACTGATTCGTTTACCCCCTGCCCAGAGAATTTTTAAAGTATCTGCTTATAGGTAATCCTTGGAAATGGTAAATAAATCTGGTGCGTTAAAAATAATCTAAAAGTTTCCCACGCCTATTATTTGAAGTGTGTTAAATTCTTATACGTTTCTTTAAGAGATATACATGTATGTATATCTTACATATTTTATTATTCAGCTTTGGTTATCCTTTGTAAACTATCATTTTCTTTTTGCTTTATGTAACAGTGATCTTTCATAATAATCTAAAGATTAGATAATCTAAACATTTCATTTTTATTACATTTTGGACTTGACAATAGTGCTTAATGGGTGCATAGACAATTTGCCTTATTTTGGCTAAGAACTATTAAGAAATTATAAATTGCTAGTACATCTAAAGCCCGCAAACAGATTTAATTCTCAGTTGTGATTTCAGTGGCAGAAAAAAAATGACTAATTTTAACAACAAATGTTCTAAGATCACTTTTACTACATTTTGTTAATGAATAGCACTTTTGCCTACTAAGTAATGAAGAGGATACCATTGTGCGTGATAAAAATCACAGGTGTAAAAGAGTCTTTCTGTGATGGAAAACTCTTTGGGGGCAAAAAACATGAGTAGAATTGTTAGGGGAATAAAGTGTATTACTTATAGCATATTCCAAAAGTTTCAAATATTTATTATATATTACAAAGCAAAGTACCAGGGAAACTAATTCTGTGATTCTACTAATTCTGGGTTTTGAAGACACTTTGCATTTTACTTAAAGGTAATTGATATTCAGTTGTGAATATTAAAATCTTTCTCTATGGCCAAACAATATGAAAAAAAAGTTGGTGAGAAGAGGTAGGTACATGAAAAGAAATTTTATCTCCCTTTACTTCATTTTCTAACAGTGAAAGAAATACAGTCATATACTGACTGCCTGATGTTGTTTCAGACCACATTTATGACTGTGGTCCCAAAAGATTTTAATGTTGTATTTTTACTGACTCTTTTCTATGTTTAGATATGTTTAGATACACACATACTTACTGATGTGTTAACAATTGCCTACAGTATTCAGTACAGTAACATGCTGTACAGGTTTGTAGCCTAGGAGCAATAGACTATACGACATAGTCTTGGTATGTAGTGGGCTATACCATCTAGATTTGTGTAAGGTACACTCTATGATGTGCTCACAACACCACAATCAACAAAGGACCCATTTCTCGGAACATATTCCTGTCATTAAGCAACAAATGACAGTAAAAGATTTTTAGGAGGCAGCAGGAATTGAAGAATCAAAAAACATTTATCCACCCTACTGCTATTAAACTGTAACTTCAAGTTTAAATTGATCTCTTTAAGCTTAAGTTTTCTCATTAGTAAATGAACATATCTACCTTAAAATGTTATAAAAATTTTATTGAGATAATGTAAGCAAAATACCTGCTTCAAAGTAAGTGCCCTATCAGATTACAATCAAGAGCATGAAAATCATATTCACTTACATTTTCCTGTGCTTTCTGTATTTTGCTTCTATACGAGTATTATCAGAGATATGTAAATTTCAAGTAAGTTGACATTTTTTACTCCTTATCAGCAAATAGGGGAGATAAAACCTTACATAATAAGTAAATAATGTAATATAACATTCAAAAATACTTGCCAATTGTGGCAAAATAGGTTATATTCAACAACAAAGCAAAGCAATTTACATAGTTCTTAAACACTTTTTCCTTAAAATTATGTACATATGAGTGAAGTTTAATTTGTTGAATTTACTGGTGAAACAAGCTTTTGTAAACTAATGAGGCATGTGCAGGTACACACACACACACAAATGAGGATTACTTTTGAGCATAATTCTTGAAAGATTTTACAAATTCTGAAACCAAAATGCCGTGTAAGATGGGTTAAAGCTAATGTGTATTTCTCGTTTTATGAAGTTCCCTGTTGATAACTGATAAAGCTTCATGTAGTAATATAAAAATGTTTTGTTATATCAAAATACGTAGGTATTTAAGAAATGAGTAAAGTTGGTTTTTAAACAGTTGGATCTAGGATCTAGTTTGATCTGAAATAAACTATAGGTACAGTGAACCATACTTTATTACAATAACATTTTATTTTCATATTTTCAAATTACTTGTACAATGAAAAGAGGGCTCACAATTCATAGACATATGCAGCAAAAATATGTGTCTTCTTAGCCAACAAATTCAGTGAGGAAGATTGGCATTTTTTTAATCAGCATTTTTTATGGCTATTACAAAAGTACATTTTACTTTTTTCTCTATAAAAATTAGGATATGAATCTAAGCAATATAAAATAAGTGCTTATGTAGATCATAGAACAAGCTCTTTGCTAAACTTCTTGAACATTGTAAATATTTGAAGAATACTTGAAAACATTTTTTGTCTCATTTAAATATTCTTAGACATATTTTTGCCAATTTATGAATTTTGCCATGAGGAAACTACTGTTCGTCAATTCATGAGTATTGCCATGATGAAAGTGATATCAAAGTATTTAATAAATTGAATTAATATATACTGAAAAATTATTAGCAGCATTATCTTGATTCCAATGCCAAAGGCCATTTTATATTTTGCTAAAATTTGAACAGATTTTTACTGAGAATTTGTCACAAAATGTTTGGAAAATCTTCATGAATGACAAAATTTATTTATATTTCTATTTAGTGATGAATTAATAAATTATAAATTCTAATTTTTCTACTAGAAACTTTTTGAATATCTATCTTCTCTATCTGATATAGACAGTATATGAATATATTTATGCAATGAAAATAAAGATCAAGAAAAACAGATTATACTCACATCTTATAAGAATTAATCATGCTCAAATTTAAAATTTTAAATCTTAAGCTAAGATTATCATCTCTTAATGATCATAATTAAACTATATTGTATTTAATCCATAGCAGATATTGCTTATTAAAAAATTCATATTGAGAATGTACTTAATTGCCAGTATAATCTTTACATATTTTATGATAATTTATTAATAAGGAAGTCTTTTTTTTAAACCTAAACTCTGAGACATCTGTGGTACCTCAGAGAAAGTTTGAGAAAGGACAACTGTGAGTTTGTTGGTCCATGTTTCTTGTCTGAATGATAAGCATTCTACTCTAAAATTAAGTTCTTTTAGGGAGGAGCTCCAACAAAAATCTATGTCATATTCACCAGGGGCTTCATAGTATTTTCTTATTTTTTTTAATTTGCAATGACTTCTCAAAATGTGAAGTAGAAAGATACTCAAACATAAAAATGAAAGATATATATTATATATACACACACATATACATGTATACGCACATATATGAATTTTCAATGCATAGTATCCTCTTCTGTTGGTGTAAAAGTGATATTGTATATGTGAAAAAGCATTCAAAGAAGCCTCTTAAATATAAATTTATTTGGGAACCTAATCTCATTCCTGATAATCAGACAAAGCCTGATATTTTCCTTAAATCATCATTTAATTCCCTTGGAGAAATACAATCCATAATTTTCCTCGATTAGGATTGATAAAAGTTTCCCTGACCTTTTATTTTTCTCATTTCCTTACTTTATCTTTGACTTTGTCATTTTAAGCATATGACCTCTATTGTAATTTAAACTTAAAGGATCTGCTATTAGTTATGGTAAAAACTCTGTTGCTATAACAAAGGAACATAACAATTCAGTAACTATAAAAAACAAAGAATACTTTTTTCTTGTTACATATTATTCTTGACTCCAGTGCTTCAGGATGTCAGGAAACTGTGCTCCATATGGTCATTCAGGGTCTCAGATTGCTTTTATGGTCTTCCTCTGCCTTGCTCTAGGGCATTGTTTCATCTGCATGGTAGAAGTAGGTTACCATATCAAGGTTTCAGCACATAAGAAACATAACTAGAGCTGGAGAAGGCATGCCTGGACCTAAAAATGATATAAATCCTTCTGCTCACATTCCATTGGTACTTTATTACATGACCCATTTAACTTCAAAAGAGGGTAAAAAATGCAAGCAAGTAATACTGTCTTTTCCCAGCTATAATTCCATTATTATGGAAGAATGGTAAAACAGATTTTTATGAACAACCACATTAAGTGGAGGCTGTCATCTGCTTAAAAATTTTTAAAGAATTTATATGTCCTGCTATAGCATTTTTAAAACTACATAATTTAATTAAAAATAGAAATATAATGTGATTGCTTTATAGATTGAAAAAAAAATCTGAACTTTTCATTCACCTATGCACTATTCTTATGAATGCAAAATGTAAGATATTGCTTTAAATAAGCGAGGAAATATAGCTGTTAAATTTTGCATAGGACATCCCTGTAAGTATGAACTATCTCCAAAAATTGTATATATTATAAAAATATGGGTTTTAGAGCCTATACTTGGTAAACATTATTCTATTTTACATGTAAATCTAAATGTATAACTTGGAGGGAAATGTTTTCTGTAAATCTTGTCTCTTATGTACTAGAATTCTACAACCTTTAGAGCTGAAAGAGACCTTAGAGAGTTTTAGCCCAGCATCCTTCAGACATTTTTGCTGACAACTTTAACTTTCAAGAGAACTACATTTTACATTGCACTCTAGTTGAGTATTCCTGATTCATTTATCAAGAATGGTTAATAAAATTGAATGTGAATGCTCAATAACTAAAATATTAATAAACTCTAATAGAACCATTTACCTCCAAAATTTAAACATTCAGCTTGTGAATTGATTGAGAATCAATTTATTGGTTGACTTGAAACAAAATTTAAATTTTACTAAACATTATGTTATAAAAGATACTTTGACCTCAACACTTGTCCTCTTGAGTATGTAAAATGTCTAGGGGGTGCTTAAATTTCTCAGAGTATAATTAAAATGCTTAAATATACTTATATGGTAAAATGGTATAGTTTGTATCTATTTACTTATGCTATCCTTCTCAGTATCTTTCTGTTAATTACAGTTTCTCTAAACATAACTAATGTTTTTGTTAACTTTTCTGTATTACTTTTTAGGATTCAACTAATTCCAAGATTAAATTTGGGCTTCAAAAGTTCCAGGGGCTTTATTGGCTAATAGCAGAATACTATTATAACCCTATTATATTTATAATTTTTAAAATATTATTTTAAATAATTTGCAATTAATGTTAGGAAATAGCTAGGATCCAGCTCTTCTAGGGAAAGGGTACCCTGCCTTGATGCTGCCTCAAGCAATTGCCCTACCTGGGAAGAAGGATAAGGGTGGGCACTCTGTCTTGGTGTTGCCACACCCTTAATCCTACCCTGAGCAACTGCTGTACCTGGGGAAGTAGGGGATGACTTACCAATCTGGTGATTCCCTAGACCACGCATAATAGGATTTGGAAAGTGACCTAGAGTAACCAAAGGCTAATTATTATGTCATTAGCTTAAATCTACATTGTGGTTCACCCCGTCCCTCCAGCTGGGCTTTCAGAGAAGGAGCTGGCATATGCAGATGCAACATTGAGAATACCTGTTAATCATTTGGTAACATCCCACACCTCCCAAAAGTCCTATAAAAGGCCAATAAAAGGTAACAACCCAAGAATTCCCAGAAAGAGAGTCAGTCAGTCAATCAGTGAGTCAGTCTGTCTCTCTCCACTTGTAGAGATAGACCCATTTCATTTTATAATAAAAAGCTGCTTGTGTGAAACTGCTTCCTGTTTGTGGTCACTCCGTCCCACTGGCCCTGCTTGTGATTTTTTTCCAAGCAAGGAGCCAAAGAATCAGGATAACAGTCTGCCAAGAGGCTGGACCTGACACTTTGGTGTGTCTGGTTATTCTTCGGCCAAGAGCACACCAAGAACTGAGAGCAGACTGTCAGCCTGACGTTATCACATATTGATGTTGATGATAATAATTTCAATTAATATACCCTTTGCTGATTCTTTGCATTTCTGTGTATGTTTAAATTAACATAGTTAGAAAAAAAGAAGGCAAGTGCTTAAAAAAAGAATGAGGGCAGAAACACTATCTGTGTTAAAGAAAGGTGGTTCATAACACCGATGTAATATGGTGTCCTAATCAGCTCGGGCTGCTATAACAAAATACCATAAACTGGGTGGCTCATAAAAAACAGAAATTTATTTCTCACAGTTTTGGAGGCTGGAAGGTGAGGTCAGGTGCCAGTATGGTAGGTGTCTGGTGAGGGCCCTCTTCCACAGTGTAAACTTCTTTTAACCTCACATGTCAGAAAGAGAGAGCACTGGTTTCTTCATCCCTTATATAGTCACTAATCTCATTCTTAGGGCTTCACCCTCATGACCTAATTACCTCCTAAAAGCCCTACTTCCAAATGCTATTACATTGGGATTAGGGTTTTAACATTTAGTGCATTGCATAGGGTAATGCTGAGCAATGTATTATTTTTTTTTCTCCAAAATATGTTTTTTGAAATGCTGTCTTAATTTTCTCATTTTGATACCAACATATTTGTAATATATGTAATATATTTGTAATATAATTGCACTCTCTACCTTATATGAAACATTAGAATCTATCTCAGCAACTGTCCACGAAAATCTAAATCCCCATATCTTTAAACCTGCATCATAAACTGATTTGCTTGGTAGTGGCCAGAACTAACATTTCTGCAGCTGTTCAAGCCAGAGACCTGGGACTATCTATTGTTGCCACTATCTTGTATATTCTTTTAGAAGTCCTATAAGTGTGTATGTGTGTGTGTATGCATAAATATAAGTGCCAACATGTGTGCACGCACACACACACAAGCATGAATACACACTGTATAGGTCACCTCTACCCCCACCAGCAGAAAATATTAGATAGATATCATTTCAAATCAGGACCTTCCTAGGTGCCTCATTCTTTCTATTGCTTTGTAGTAGCTTTTGTTCTTAGTAGCAACACTACATTGTTAAATATCTTTGTATGTATGCATCTTATTTCATATTTGTACAAATGTCTCTTTGTGATAAATTCTTATAAGAGTATTTTTAGGTAAAAAAACAGGTGCATTTTTAATTGCAAAAGACAGTACCAAATTCTTTCGGCAGAGTTTGTACCAATTATGTTGCACCTGAAATCTTTGAGACTGCCTGTTTTCTGATACCTTTGCCACATGATGTAGTACCAAATGTTCATCTTTGCCTATATGACAGATGGAAAACTTAATCACGTTGTAAATTTTAAATTGCATGTCTCCTATTACAACTGAGATTAAGCTAGGATCACTATTTCATACAACGTTAGGAATTGACATACTCATAGATTACACTTAAAAGTTATTTATATTTCCTTTAATGTGAACTTATTTTTTTTGGGTGGGGGAGGGTGATATATCTTCTGACTGTATGCTGTTTTTGACATATAAATTTCAAAGTGCTCAAATTTCTAGGCTTTTATGACTTGTGAATTTATATAATGTATAATCATACACATGTGATATCTGATTCATCTGGAATTATTTTGGTGTCAATTTTGGCATAGGGATCCAAATATATTTTTAATCTAAAAGGCTATCTGATTGATCTAATCTTTATCATTGATTAACTTCTCCTTTCCTTACTAAAATGTAATGGTTCCTTAGTCATATACTAATTTCCTGAGTTTGTTTTTTATTTCTAAACTTTCTATTCTGTTCCTTGAATCGATCTACTTATGTAGCTGTACCATATTGTTTAATCACTACAACTTTATAAAATATTTCAATATATAAATGTTAATACCCCTCAGTACTCTTTCTTATAAAAATTTTCCAAATTTGCATGTTTTCAGACAAAAGCTTTACAATTAGCTTGTTTAATTCTAAAAGAAAACATTTTGTTGCAATTTTTACCTGGATTTAATTAAGTTTAAAGATTTATTTGGAGAGAATTGACATTGATAACAGCGAATCTATCCATCTCAAAACAGGCTTTGTCTCTTTATTTGTTCAAGTCTTTTTTTTTTTTTTTTTTTTTTGTCTCTCTTACAAGCCTGTGAAATTTTCTTCATGTGTATCTTGGACATTTTACTTAATTTGATTATTAAATATTCCAACCATTTTGTTGCTAATACAAATGGTACCCTTTCTCCTGTTATAGCTTCTGATTGTTTGAATATAGGTACATAGAAAGAAACTATTTTATGTTTTATATTCAGCCAAATTGAATTGTCTTATCATTTAAACTAATATTTTAGTTGTTTCTTTTAAATTTTTTAGGTCTACAATTTACCTTTTGCCCATAATGAAACTATTACTTTCTTTTTTTTCCCAATTTTTAGATTTTCTTTTCTGGGTTCTTATGATTGTCATTGTTGATTTCACTAGCTAACTCTTCCAGAAAAAAATATCAAGTAATAGTGGTGAATAACAAATAATTTGTTTCCAATATTAATAGAAGTGCTTCTGGCTTTCTCTATTAAGCATAATGTGGTTGTTCTCTAAGTTACTAATTTTGCAGACTTTATCATGGCTATGGTTATATTTATTTCATAAAAAGATTTTGTTTCACATTATTTGTGTTGCAGAACAGGTTAAATAGTAATGGAGTATATTTTGGTAAATTTCACATGTGGGGATCTCAAGCATAGATGGACTGATTATTTTGTGGGGAACAGAGTAGATTTTCAAAATTTTGCCTGCTTATTTGATGGAAATTTATCTCTTTACAAATTTGGCTCAAACTGACTGAAGAGAACAATTTACAGTTGGCCACTCACTACCTGCAGGTTCTACATCCACAGATTAAACATACTGCACATTAAAAATATTTGGAAAAAAAACAAGTAAAAAATAATAAAGTATAACAACTAGTTACAAAGCATTTACATTGTATTAGGTATTATAAGTAATCTAGAGATGATTTAAAGTATATGGGAGGATGTGCATAGATTATATGAAAATACTATGCTATTTTATGTAAAGGACTTGTACATCTGTGGATTTTGTTATCCTGGGTGAGGGTGGCAACCCCGGAACCAATACCCTGCAAATACTGAGGGACAACTGCATATTCCTTGGTCGAAAGAGTGTTTCCTATTTTGCTGAACACAGCAGTTCCCTGGCAGTTACCAAGTGATCATAAGAATGACAATGCAGAGAGATAGAAGAAAACTAATTTCTTGAACACATCACTGTAACTCTGATTGCCATGCCTGGAGGCCTACCTCTTTTGAGCTTCTAGTTACGTGAGAAAATACTTTTTTTTATTGTTTAAGCCAGTTTGAGTTAGGGAATTTTCTTAATAGAAGTCAAAATGGAATATTATACAGCAATGAGAATGAACACTACAATGATACACCAAAATATGGGTGTCTCACAAACACGATGTTGAAGGGAAGAAGACAGACACAAAACAGTATATACTGTATGATTCAATTTATATAAAGTACAAAAACAGTTAAAACTTATCTATGATATATGAAGTCAGAGTAGTGGATGTTCTTTGGTAGGCAAAGTCATTGACAAGAAAGGAGCACAAGAATGGTTTCCAAAAAACATTAGACCTACAGAAGAAGAAAAATAAGTTAGGTCTTTTTATAATGTGTTGGTAATCATGCCGTGTCTTCTGCTGCAGGGCTAAGTGAGAAGACCAAAGGAATGGGATGGAGAACCTAGAATTGGGCCCAAAACTTGATTTGTAAAAGAGCTGGCTTTGAGGTTTAATGGAAAAAAGATGGACTTTTCAATAGAAGTGTTGTAAAAATAGATAGTCCATACAGGAAAATTATTTTTGCCCTTTACCTCGTATCAGATATATAATTGTTTTACTTGTAAATTAAAGACAAATTTGAAAGATAACATTTCATAAAATTATAGGAAGCATTATTAGAGAACTTCTCTATGACCCATGATGGCAAAACATTCCTTAAACAATATATACCTGAAACCAAGAGGTTATTAATTTGACCAATTAAAATGAGAAATTCTTTTGTTAAAAGCCAGCACAAATTGAGTGGGATGCTAACTGAAAGAATATAACTGAAAAATATTAAATGGACAAAAAGCTAATATCTATATATATTTAGAACTACCATGAATCAAATTTAAAAAGAAAATCATCCCAGTACAGTAAAAGACAAAAGACTTAACAAGTCCTTCATATTAGAGAAAAACTGAATAGCCAATAAACATATGGAAAGATTTTCAAATTAGTAGTGATATAAAACTAAACTTCATCTCTTGAAGTCTATAACTTAAATAATGAGCATTTTCCTAATGGCTGAAGCAAAAACCAAAGTCTAGAAATAATTTGGAACATCTTCTCTAATGGTTCTTGTATCTAAATACTTATAAATCCTATAACTTTATTTTAGTTCTGAGAATAAACTGGGGTATATGTTAGACCAATAATCTTCAAAGAAGGGCAGGCAGGTATGTTGGCCAGCAGATAAAATAATCTCTCATTTATTTTTATCTCAGTATTTTACAATTTATTCTTTTTGTGTATGTTCTAAAATATTCTTATTATAGTACATGACTTATACATTTTGGTATGTGCTTAAAAGTATTTTATAGATTATGTTATAGTCTAAAGAATAATAAACTATATATTTCTGACTGGGAGTAAGAAAGCTCAATTATAGTGTTTGTCATTTATTAGTTTTGGACCTTAAGAAAATTACTTAATGTCATTATGCAATTTTTTCGAATATAAAACTTGCATAACAATGTATCCCAAATATAGACACAACTAGGTTTGTTATGAAACTTAAATTAGATATTATATCTGAACTTGCACTTTATGCTTTAAAGTACAATACCAAGGTAAGAACATTATTATTTATAAGGGATAATTTCTTTATATCACTTGGTGTTACGACAAAAATTATTTAATAATCATTATAGTATTTTAGATTTTCTATTTGTTTTATCTTCCTGACTGCTTTTTAAGGTTGAGAATTAATTTCTCAGAATTTGTTGGTGTATATCTTTTTGCTTGGCCTTTTATACGTTTCAAGTGAGAACACAGGGCAGATTTGTGTCTATCAAATATAAGAAGGCTACAAAATTAACCTGCAAATCTCAAAGGTTACATTATTAAATCTATGTGCTTCACAACATTTTCTGAGAAGAATAAAAGCACTTTTATGCTTTTAATAAGGCACATCAGTAATACTAATAATTCTAAGACTTGAAAACATCTGACTGTGAAGTTGATTATATACTCAAGCAGAAAGCTATAATCAAAAAGGTTTCTGAATCCAATTTTTTTCCTCAGTGGTTTTTTTTTTCAAATTATTGATGCAGATGTTGAATTTCTTAAAAAATACAAAATAATTGTATCTGAAGACTCCCTTTAACTAAAAAAAAGCTTTTACATTTTGACTCAACCAATATTTTTCTTGATAAAATAAATTCCTGTAAATTATTCTTCTGAAACTGAGGTTCAGCAGCATAAAAGGAGAGTCAAATGAAAATACAATATCTAAGACAGAACCAGATATCAAAACTTCACCCTCTATATCCATTCTCCATCCTTCTCCTCCCTACTCTGCTTTTATTACATTACTGCCCTCCCTTGCTTCTTAGGTCCTAGGGTAGGGTTGGCTCCCAGTTAAATTTGACCACTGGGAAATATTAACAGATCAAAGGGAGGAGGAAGTGTTAGGTCTGGGTTTGCCCTGGACTGGGTGTATTCTTCTACCAAAGATCACACACAGCTCCTGTATATCCACCCTCACTACAGAGCCTTCTGTCTCCAGATTCCGGTAAAGGTATAGCCCCTTACTATTTCTAGACAAAGAATTGTGAAGTTCTCCACTGCAACTATAACTAACTTTAGGGTACTTCTCTATTTCTCTGGTTTCCTCAAATCCTACCCAATTCTTTGTAAATGGCCCTTATTAAAGTATTTTAAAATTACTCACTTTGAGTGTGCCATCTGTTTTCTATGGAGATCTTGATTGATTCAATATATAAACAGTGACTATTGATATTTATTGGTATGTTTTAATTTTTATTATATTTTATTTAATGCATTTTGAAGATTTTATTGAACAAAAGACTGCCTCTCAAAATTTGATCTTCTTTGCTTAATCTAATTTGATGTTTTTTTGATTTAACTAACTCACAATGTCCATATGCAAACTTAGGTTTTGACCATTGGAAAAATACTAAGATATTAATTCTGAAGTTTTTTAAAATTTGCATCTAAAGTGATTCAATAGCATTCTATAGATATTTATTATTTTAATAACTCATGCATAAAATCCCTGACCATTGGTAACACAATCCATGAAGCCATTTACTCCCTCGAAGTGTTTAGCATCCAATGCAGAAATGCAGACATATACTATGAAATAGAAAATCAGGGGGAAAATATCAACTCCCCAAACTTGCAAGAACAGAATTCACAGGAAGTATTATTTGAGCTGATTCTCTTTTTAAAAAATTTTTATTTTTAATTATTATGACTACATAATTGTTATATACATGTGAGTGGTACATGTGATGTTTTGATACAGGCATACGATGTGAATTAATCAAATTAGGGTAACTGGGGTACCCATAACCTCAAACATTTAACATTTCTTTGTGTTAGGAACATTCCAATTTTAGTTATTTTAAAACATACCATAATTTATTATTGACTATAGTCACTTTGTTGTGCTATCAAATATTGTTCATTCTATCTATCCAACTATATTTTTCGCACCCATTAACCATCCCCACTTTATCCTCCTCTCACCACTACCCTTCCCAACCTGTAGTAACTGTCATTCTACTCTCTGTTTCCATGAGATTGATTATTATTAATATTTAGCTCCCACATATGAGTGAGAACATGCAAGATTTGTCTTTCTGTGCTTGGCTTATTTCACTTAACATAATGTTCTCCAGTTCCATCCATGTTGTTGCACATAACAGGATTTCTTTTTATGGCTGAATAATATTCCATTGTGTATATGTATCACAATTTCTTTATCCAGTCATCCGTTCATCCAATCAACACTTAGGTTGATTCCATATCTTGGCTATTGTGAATAGTGCTGCAGTAAACATGGAATTGCAGATATCTTTTCAATATATTGATTTTCTTTCTTTTGGATATATATCTAGTGGTGGGATTGGTGGGTCATATGGTAGTTCTATTTTTAGTCTTTTGAGGAAATTTCATACTGTTCTCCATAGTGGTTGTATTAATTTACATTCCCAATAACAGTATACAAGAGTTCCCCTTTCTCCATATCCTTGCCAGAATTCATTACTGCCTGTCTTTTGGATAAAAGCCATTTTAATTAAGGTAATACGATATCTCATTGTAGTTTTGATTTGAATTTTTCTTATGACTAATGATGTTGAGATTTTTTCATATGCCTGTTGGCTATTTGATTTTTCCTGTTGAGTTGTTTGAGCTCCTTATATATTCTAGTTATTAATCCTTTGTCAGATGAGTGGTTTGCAAATATTTTCTCCCATTCTTTGCATTGTCTTTTCACTTTGTTGATTGTTTCCTTTACTGTGCAAAAGATTTTTAGCTTGATGTAATCTCATTTGTCCATTTTTGCTTTGGTTGCCTGTGCTTTTGGGGTATTACTCAAGAAATCACTAGCCAGACCAATGTCCTAGAGCATTTCTCCAATGTTTTCTTTTAGTAGTTTCATAGTTTCAGGTCTTATATTTAAGTCTCCAACACATTTTGATTTGATTTTTGTATATGACAAGATAGATAGGGGTCTATTTTTATTCTTCTGCATATGAATATACAGTTTTCCCAGCATGATATATTGAAGAGACTGTCCTTTTCCCAGTGTATGTTCTTGGCATCTTTGTCAAAAATGAGTTCACTATAGATGTGTGGATTTATTTTTGGGTTCTCTATTCTGTTCTATTGGTCTATATGTCTGTTTTTATACAAGTACTATCCTGTTTTGGTTACTACATGAGCTGATTCTTAAAAGACAGGAAGAAGACCAAGTAGATGCACCTCATAGAATATTTATTCAAGCCTAAAGGAACATGAGTTAAGGATATGAATAGAGATATATACAGAATGCTCTAAGATTAAAGAGACTGTAATATGACTGAAGAGAAAGGTATATAAGATTTTATGTAAGTTGTATAAGGTAGTTTGAGTCAAATAGTAGAAGACCTTAAATTCCAAACTAAGACTTTAATCATCCAATGGAGAAAAAATCAAAGTTCTTTGAGCCGTTGATTGACTTAGAATTATATGATAGGTGTAGACATTATGATCAGATGTAGTTTTAAGAAAGATTACACAGGCAGCAAATAATTAGATGAAAGGAGAAAGAAGTTGGAGGTAGAAATGCCAGGAAAGGAATTAGACCAGTGGTTCAATTAAAAGGTATTATAATAGGGGCTGAACACATTCAGAACTGTTTCTTAATTTATTTTCTCTGAAGGCAGACCCTGAAGAAAGACAGTAGATAAAGATGATATGATTATGGGGAAAACATGCACAGTTTTAAAAGATAAAGGCCAAAAAATGAATTAGAGAATTTCCTATAGTCAAAGAACAAACAATGCCAGTTAAGGATATTGGAAAGAATACGCTAGAAATGTAAGGGGGAATCTAGAAGACTGTAATTCCTGAAGACCCAGGGACAATAGATTTTATGGAAGAATGAACTGTTTAGAACTGCAAAGAAATTAAGCAAGGTGCAACAGAGTACAAATAAAAAATGGTCCAATTCTTCATCTATCCTGTATCCATGGTCTTCATAAAGTATCTTTGCAACTCCACCTGTAAAGAGGTGAAGTCTATTTCCCAACCTCTTCCTGTTACTTTTGTTAGCCATTTTCTGCATTCCCAGAAAATAACAATGTCCCAGTTTGTGTCTAGGAATCAAGAGATGATGCACACTTTTACTCTTAGAGCTGCCATCATAGGATGAACACATTTAGGTGGTTAGGATGCTGGATGAAAGAAGTGCAAACTAATCACTCCTGTTGCCCCCTGTCAATAGCCAACCAACTGTCCTCAACAAGCCAGTCCCCAGACAATCAGTCAGCAGATCTCATAGATTTGAGCAAGCCCTGTAGAGGTCAACTTAGCCAGGCACTGATCAGCAGAACTAACCACTGGCAATTAAACTTGTGAGCAACAATTAAAGTCATTGTGTTTTAGGGTAGCTAATTATGCAGCAATATATAACTGATACAGGGAGACATCTTTTCAGGAGTGAGTTTAGTGAAGTGATGGCAAGAGGCAAGCCATTAGATATAAATCCTTAAGGAGTTACCAGAATTTGGACAATGATTTTTCTGAATAAATATATCTATGAAAGAAGAACAGTGTTGGAAAGGTTGCTGAAGGTATTATTATTATTATTATGTAAACAAATGGATTTCTGTTTTCTACACAAATGGATTTGCCTATGTTTTAGGGAGATGAGAACAATCTAATGTAAAGTGATATAACACGGTCTCAGAATAGGTGAACTAAAATGCACAAATGATTAGAATAGTTGAGTAAAGGAATAGATTAAATTCTTCATCTTAAAGAGGAGATAGGAGAAAGGGACTGGTGATAATGTAAAGGAAAAAATGATGGTGAAAAGAGGTAGATTGAGTGAGGTCTTATCTTTTCAACAAAGTAGTGAAATCATATGTTGAATTAAGTTAGTTAATTTTATGTCCTAAAAGTAAAGTTCCAAATATTAGTGAAAAATATTTAAAATGTGGTAAACTGGGAGATAAATAAAAAGATGGCTGAGTGATCCTGAGAACCCAGGTGAATCTGGATATCAAGAAACACACTACCGAGAGTGAAAATCATAAAGCATGCAAAAAGCAACGCTGACAAAACAACTCCCTCTCTTTTCGTATCAGACTTAACATCAGGATTAGGAAGCTGATGAGAAAGAGTTCCTGGGTATTTTGGGTAGAGATGGCAAACTATCCCTTTATGCCTGCAAGATGCTGATGAGAGATGGATGTTGGTAAATGCAAGGGAGATGAAGGCACGTGTAGAAAGAGGAAAGGCTGGATTTTTATGGCAGTCTCCTAGGATTCCCTATCTTTAACCTGGAGCCAGGAAAATCAACTGGACTTAATATGTTCACTCATAGAATATTAACATCAACTCATAGGATTATTGAGAAAATCTAATAAGATGAGTGTACGTGGAAGTGCATTGAAAATCTAAAATCTCATATAAATGAAAAGGATTTGCTAAAGCTAAAGGCAACAATATTTAAGATAACTTTTATTAAAATTGATTTTTAAATGATAAAAGGAATAAGCCTTATCATGTTGCTTAAAAATAATGGTTCTGTCTCAAGATAATCAAAGCAATTAATCTAAAACATTTGTGAAAGGAGATTAGAATAATACCTTGAGCGTTACATGTTATAAAATTTGTGGCTATACTCTTTCATTGTATAGATTCAACATTCACCAAAGAAAACTAAATTCAATTACTTCTAACTCTACCAGCCCTATATATCTTACTGCTTCTATCATGCAAAGTTTATTGAACTATTTTTTCCTATCACTTTTTGTGCCCCTTGAAAGTAAGTCTTTCATGATGAGAATTATTTGCTCTATCAGTCTACATGGATATTGATGAAACATAAAGCCCAGTTGACACATAATATTTGAGCATTGATGTGTTCCTTCTGCTGTCTTGAGCAGGGAAAGAAACAATGTAGTTTACCCTAATAGTTCATATGTTATCATTGTGGAGATCAAGTCTCAGTGAACATAGGTATAATAAGAGATAGAAAAAATTTTTTAAATCCATTATTCTATTAACAAAACCAGTGATCATTCATTTGTGAAATGTATGTTGAGTACTTGCTCTGTGCCAGGCACTGTGCTGAGTGCTAGTTAGTATCTCAAACATAGTCTTTCACTATGGAAGCTTACAAAGCATTGAAAGAAGATAAATAATAAATATATTTTTTAAATCCAGCATAATTTATTGTTTTTTTTTTTGTTTTACAAAATTTATTTTCAAGTTCTGGTTTAGATTAATTGGGAGGACAAGAAGAAATAAGTTTATCCTGTAAGAAGAAATAGAGTAATAGTATAGGCATTTGGTGGTAAGTCACTGTTTCTGAGCCTTTCTAGTTTACATGCACAAAACTATCTTTCCCCATTTAATTCTCCTGATCTGTACAACTTTTCCCCACCTCATTTAATTTTAGAGACAATGTAAGAGTGAAGATTCACAAACTCAACTTTAAATGGAAACAGATTACTTTTAGCTTCTTCCAAAAGTATATTTTGAAAAGAAAGAGATGAGTTTTCCTAGAGATGTATCTAATTGTTTGGCAATAATTTGTGGTCCTTCAAAAATAGGACTAATTATCATCCTGAAGGCAGGGAAACTTAGGTGGCAATTTGTAATTTTTAGCAGCTTTTTACTTGCAGCATTTTAAAGTTGTTGCAGCAGGGGGTAAAGTACAAAGTCATGTTCATTTGAATAGAAATATTTAAAATGTTATATTATAAAATCACTAAAGTAGAGTTCAGAGGAAATGAATGTATCTGTCGTCAGTTTATATAATGATGATTTGTATTTTGCTTCCTCTAATACCCTCTTAAATGTACTTATGACTTCAATTAGTATTCCTTAACATATATGTCTAATCTACACTGACCGACACAGTATCCACTAGCTAGATGTGATTCTTTCATATTTCAAATATAGATAGTCTGAATTGAGATTTGATGTAAGTGTAAAATACACACTGGATTTAAAATACTTAGTAAGAAAAAGTAAAATATCACATTAATAATTTTCATATTGATTACATTTTGAAATGATAACCTTTTGGAGATATTGGATTAAACACAATATATTAATAAATTAATTTAATCTTTTTCTTAACTTTCTTAATATGGTTATAAGAATATTTAAAAGCATACATGTGGCTTGCCTTATATTTCAATTGAACAGTGCTGTCTAATAAGTACAGAATACAGTGAGATTATTTTTCTCCCCTTAATACACCATTTTCTATTAATGAAGATTTACAATGATTTTCAAAAACAATATCACACAGCTTAGATATGTATTGAACTTTTCATCTACTAAAACCATGAGCTCCATTTTAAGAGAGCTGCTGATAAAGCAGCTCAACATTGTCCTGCATTTACTTTATATATTAAAAATTTATATATCCCACTTCCTTGTAAAAAGATTTTGCAAAGATTACCATAAATATAATTAAATGAAGAAGTTACAAAAAAGTGAAATATAGAAACAAGACAAGATAGAGGAAGAACAGGAATCATTCTGAGATAAAGTGTTCACTGCAATTGATTTAGCTAAAAATTTTTTACAAGGAGAAAAGAAAGACATAACCATCATCTTGGTTTTGTGGTAGAGTAAAACCAAAATTTGTTTAGAAGTTGTACTTATAACGTTTCCCTTAAATCTTTATGTATAGTGAAAAAGAAGGCAGAGAAATCCCTATGAGGTGACGAAAATTAGAATGCCTGAAGAATCTACTGTTGCTATATCCATTTATCCCGCTATTACCCTGCATGGTCTCAGTTGCAGATTTGCATCTTTGATCTGAAATAATGGTGACATGAGTAGCAGCAATAAGAACCCTCTTCATCAAATTCCATAGAGCATTTGGAAAATCAGTGATGAAAATTTTCAACAATACTAAGAGTGATCAAAAAATAAAATGCAGGGATTGAGTTAATCAAAACATAACTTGATATATCACAATTAAGGGCTGTGAAGAAAACAAAAAACAAAAACAAAACAAACAAAAAGAACATAACTTAAATTCAATTAAAAAATTATGCAGTATAAATGAAGAATATTATTTTACCAGTTTTAAGGAAAACCTGAAGGAGTTAAGAAATGGATCAAATGTAAGAAATTTAAAAATTTATGTACTGGCTTTAGTCAAATCTGAAAGAGACATAAAATTAAAATGAGCAGAGGTAAGAAAGAAGAAAGTGGTTAGGAGTGATGCAGGAGAGGTAGCTGAGAGTCAGATCTGCCTTGTAAACTCTGAAAAGAAGTTTGTATTTTGCTCTAAATGTGATGTCAAGCCATTGATTTTCAGCACTAGAATTACATAATTTCATTTCACATTCTAAAACATCAGTCCGACTACTCTGGTGCAAATAGACAGTAGGGGACCAAGAGAAAACTCAAGGTGATGCCTTTTAGATGTAGACTTGGAGATACACCATAAATACTTGGATATAGGAATCTGAGGTAATAGACCAGGCTAAATATGTGAATTTGTGCATTACCATATAGTGGGTAGAAAAACATTTCTGGGGAGTAAATATAGACAGAAAAGAAAAGGGGCCTTAAACTCCTAAATATTTAGATTTCACCTATAGGTGCCAAAGCCAGATTAGAAAACTTAGGAGGAGCATCTTTTGAGATAGAACAAAAACCAGGAGTGTGATACTTCACTGATGTCAAGATCCTATGAGAGAAATGTTGGATTATCAATTGTGCCAAATACTGTGGAGAGGCTGAGTAAGAAGAGGACACAGAAGCAGCCACGGGATGTGTTATCACATAGGTCATTGGTGACATTGACAAAAGGTAGTTTCAGTGGTTAGGTGAAAAGGAAGATTGGGAAGTAAGAAAATGGATCCTGGATGGCACAATTATGAACAAGTGTTTCAAGACTTTTCTGATCACATGAGCAATGAAAACAGCAAAATGAGGTGCATTATCATTTCATGAGTCAAGGGAAACTTGCTTTTTTTGTTTGTTTGTTTTGTTTTTTTAAATGATGAGAATGATACAATAGAGAGGGAAAGACTGACGATCCTGGAGGAAGAGCTCATAAACAGAGGGTCAAATTCCTCCAAGAAAAGACACAGAAAAAAGATGGTGGAAGCCTGAGCATAGGACAGACTGTTCTTAGAAGGAAGCAGGGACACGTTTATTCATTGTCCAAAGGAGAGCACACAGTGTGTGAAGAGGTACAGGTGGGTGGGCAGATTTATTGGAGGGACTCTGAAGGTTTTCCTTTCTTTTTCTATTTTCTCAACAAAGTGTGAAGCAAGGTCATCACCAGAAATGGAAGGAAAGGCTTTGTCTCATTACAAAAAGAATAAAGCCCCGTTGACTTTAATAAAGAACAGAAATCTGAACTTATTTTCAAGTTTGGCTATTACGTTTTCCTTCCAAGTAAACCCACGGCTGTGGACATGATTCTAAATAATTGAAGGATGATCTACAACTCAGTTTTATGTCAGTTCTCACTGTGGAACTTAGGGGTTGGTTGTGGAGGCTGGAATATCTACCAAACTGTCACTTCACTCATACTTCCCTTATTTTTTGAATCATTAGTATTCATAGAAAATCTGGAAGATAGCCAAGAGATAGTCTATATAAAGGTAGGCTGAGGTTTAAACTAGAAAAGGTTAACATTTATGTTTCCCTGGAACAATGTTTATGTCCAAATGGAACAAAGTATCTATTTCTGTTCATAGACATAAAAGATATAACAAAGTGTCAGAACTAGAGTAGACTAGATTCATTGCATCCATTTTATTTCCTCAGAGCTACAGAAAATCTGATTTCAAGAGACAAACATGAACATTGGTACTTGAATTGTGATGATTATATCTTACTGCAATTTATCTTTAAGGATAGTCCCATTTTGATATGACAATTTCAAGTTGAGTTGTAACCTATGTACTAAAGTCATCATTATTTACCCGTTGTAACTTAAGGTAGTATTGGAGTTCTTGTCTTGAGGACACTGATGAATCTTTAAAGATCAATGCATAAAAGAAGTACTACAAATAGTACTGTAAAATAAATTAAACCTGAATTTTCTTATCTTTTGCAATATCTCCTATTGTTCAATTTGGTGAATTGGTATTACAAATCCATTATTTATTATTTATTAATTACATAAATTTTTTAGATGTGCAATTTAAATGTGTTTTGTAACAATCCTTTTGGAACTTTACTCTCTTAATATTCAGGGCTTTCTAAAACAGTATTTCTATAATAAATTTATAATATGTCCAATTTGGATGAGACAATTGATCCCTGAAAATCAATGGGGGTATAATGTGATAAATCTTGGTCTCTAGAGTTAGACAACCTTGAATTCCAGTTCTGTCACCTCCACCTGTTTTATGATCTTGGGTAAGTCACCTAACTTCTCTTAAACTAAGTTTTCTCATGTGCAAAATGGGGAAAATAATATTACCTCCAGAGTTGTGAAGATAAATTGAGGTGATTCTCAGATATTTAATTTCCTCACCTCTCTTGTTGGACTTTTCATTTTTGATTATTAAAATGTGAATTAATTGTAAGGAGATGCCATTTACATTTCATTTCCTAGTCTTTAATGGAGATATATATGTGTGTGTGTGTGTGTATACATAAGCAAGATGTGAATCATAATAGTAAAATTGACACCTATGAACTCATCACCCAATTTAATAACTGGAATATAACAAATACTGCTTCATCAACTAGGTGCTTCTTTACTGTCCCATCTGCTATGATTTGAATATTTGTCCCCTCCAAAATTCATGTTGAAACTTCATCTCCAGTGTAGCAATATTGAGGGGATGGCCCTTAAAATGTGATTGGTTCATGAAGGCTCTGCCTTCATGAATAGATTAAGTCTTTCATGGATTAATTGATGGATGGGTTTATGGACTAATGCGTTGTCATGGGAGAGTCAGTGGTGGCTTTATAAAAAGACAGACCTGAGCTAGCATGTGAGCATGCTCAGCTCCCTTTCCATGTGATGCCCTGCGTCCACCGGGGACCCTTCCAAGAGTCCCCATAAGCAAGAAGGCTCTCACCAGATGTGCCCCTTTGGCTTTGGACTTCCCAGCCGTCAGTACTGTAAGAAACAAATTTTGGGTTTGTTTTTAATTATTCAGTTTGAGGTATTCTGTTGTTATAAACAATAGAAAATGGACTAATATAGCATCCTTCTGCCACATGGTCAGTGGTAACTTATTTTGAAGTTTGGATTCATCATTCTCCCTTTAAAAATATGTTTTTATCATATATAAAACCATCCCTAAAATATTTTGTTTATTTTGCTTTTTTGAAATGTATACAAATGGTATTTTAATCTTATGCAATCTCTATTTAAATTATTTTTCCTCAATATTTTTCTAAAATTTATCCAGGTGAGGTATGTGTTTATTTTTACTGTTGTAAAATGTTCCATTAGTAAATATAACAACATTTTTTTTAGTCTCTTTTGTGGGCTGTTTGAGTTGTTTCCAATTGCTTTGCTATTGGGAACTATGCCGTATCTTCTACCATTCAGAACAATTTATGCAAATATGCCTCTAGAAAAAGTGGAATTATAGGGTCTTTGGTTTCAGTTTTATAAGACTGTGTTATATTGTATTTCAAAGTGGTCACACCAATTATACTTGATTAAGTGTTACATAAGATTTCTTGGTACTCCATAAACTTACCATCATTAAAAAAAAAATTTATTTGGTTTATTACAGATCTCTCCATTCTATCTGTCTCTCCACCTATCAATTCATTTTATTTTTGATATGTTCAAATTAAATTGAGAATATCAGTACTTTTTGACACCAAACAGTTCAGCATGCATATCATTATCAGTTAGATTACCATTAGAGTTCAACATTTGTTTAGGCAAGCTTTCTTTAGGTAAAAATTTGCATACAGTGAATGCAAAAACCATATGTGTACAATTTCATGAGTTTCAACACATGCGTACACCTGTTGTGTGACTCAAATGGCTATCAATTTATAGAAAATCATCACTGCAGAAAGTTGTCTTACGCCTCCCCCCAGCCAATTTGTGCAGCCTTCCATGAAGCAGCCAATGTTCTGAATTTTTCACCATAGATTATTTTCCACGTATATAAAATATTTCATCAACTAGGTGAAAATATTTCATCAACTAGGTTTTAGGCTTTTTGGGGGCTTTTTTTCATGTAAATTTCAGAATTAACTTGTCAAGTTCCCCCAAAAAAACTTTATTGAATTTTGATTAATATCATATTGAATTTATACATAAATTTGGAGGTCTTATACTCCATAAGAATGATCTACCTTTGTAATCATTTGAGTCATCTTTAATATATTTTAATACAATTTTATACTTTTCTATATACCTTTTATTAGAAATTTCCTAAGTGCTTTATATTTGATAGCTATTATAGGTGATTGATGATGATGATGATTATATTCTCTGCTTCCTCCTTGTATACAGAATTTAATTTTATTGCAATATATTGGCCATATATTCAGGCATATTGTTAAACTCTCTTATTATTTCGAACATTTTTTATGTAGATTCTTTTGATGTTTTTATCTAGTAGTTATAGTACTATGAATAATCATTTTTATATTTACAATTCTAATAATTTCATATCTTTCCTTTTCTTTACCATGCTAAGACTTCCAGAAGTGTGTTAAATAGAAGCAATGATAATATATATCTTTACCATGTTTTTGCTTTTAAAAGGTCTGCTTTTAGCAAGATACACTTTATTTTAAGTTTCTTCTTTTATGTTTTGCTATTTCATATTTGTGAAAACTTACATAGTGAATTGATTTTGAATTTTATTATTTTCTATAAAGATTGAGATGATCTTATAGTATTTTCCTTTATTTTTCTTAGAAGCTGCAAGACACATACATATTAGACCACCCTCGTATTAACAAATTAACCTGAATTGATCATGGCATATGATCTTTTCTACGTAATGCTGTATTTAGCTCTCTAAAGTCTTGTTTGACTTTTGCATCTGTGCTCATGCATTAAAGAGGCATATTTTCCTATTACCTAAAAATAACTTATCAGTATATATTACTATCTTCTTTCTCTTTCTCACACTCCTATCATACCCTGCTTAAGCTGCTCCCCTCATTTCAATCAGTTCATATTTTCTAGCACTTCAGAGTAACTTAAATACTCCCTCAATTTTGTTAATTTAATCCATTATAATGGATTTGGATTCTCTTAAGGTAGTTTGCCCTTTTCCCCAGAAATAATGACATTTTGTGGGTAATGAAAAAACCTAGAATAGATAAAGGCAAAGTTTTGTTATTTACTTGGGGAATTTTAGCAAATTTGATATATCACCCATAGGACATTGAAGGACTCCAGAGGAAACACAACTTGGCTCCTTAGGCAGTCTCAAAATAGGCACAGTTTGACTCAGATTTGTCTAAATCTAACACGTAAACAAACAACTCTTTTTCTATAATTTACAGTAGGGAGGTAGGTTTATAGGTTTGTCTTTTCTGGTATCTTATTTTTGTTCTGGAATCTGAGGCAAACCGAACAACTAAGATGCAATCTTGTGTTTCTAATTATACCTCTCTCCTATTATAACTATTATTTTTGCTAGTAATATACTTTCCACCTCTTTTCTTTCCTTTCTCAATTTAATATATTATCTTTAATTGTGCCTTGTTATTTGTAAAACAGGATGATGGGAAATATTTCCCTTTATGACTCCTGACCATTGCTATTAGAGAGGAGTGGCCTGTATGTACTTAGTGAATTATTTAGACTCTTTCTTCTACTGCATTATTTTCTTTCAGTAAGAATATTTGAGGGATAGCAAAACAGTGCTATCTATATGTAATCACAAACTAGTAAATGCAAGTTTTATCTTTTATCAACATATGCATTTTCATAGCAGGATCAACTATGAAATATTAATAGAAAGACATATATATTTCTGAGGAGAAATTTGCCTTATAATCAACAGTTATGAAAATAAAATTTCTATTGTTATATAGATAACAATACCAATTTTAAAGTTCATTTTAGGGGGTATTATTATCATCAGTGTTTATTAGCTGACCTCTGTTAAAAATGAAGATTCTAATTCCATTTCAGCTTTTATAATTAATTCTAAGACAGATTTTCTGAAACAACATTCTATTTTCCCCACAGAATTAGTTCTGACTTTCAGAATTTTCTTGTACTTCAGTAGCATTGCTTCACTATTTTTGTAAACAGATCTATGCCATTGTAGTTTTCTTTATTTGTTTTGTTTCCCTGTGAAATTTTACTGTCTCTACCAAAAAAAAAATTATAAAATTCAGGGCAAAGTCTTATTTTCTTTTTAATTATCTTTAGTTCTCACATTGGTTTTGCAAAAGTTAAAATAACATAGGTTTAAACTCTTCACCAAACATAAGAGTTCCAGTTTTAGAATTATATTAATTTTAGAAACAAAGGACAGAAAAGGATGCTCATGAATATTAATTAAGTAGGTTCTAAAATAAATCATAAGTGACTAAAATTTCAGAACCTAATGATTCAGCTTCCATGGAAGACATTAAAAATGACAGCAGGATTTGACACTACAAGTTTTCTTTACTTCTTTATGACCTTATTTATTTAACTTTTCAGGGCCAACAAAAAGAATTAGGTATTTTATTTGGGTGCATGAATTTTTAACTTGAGGGTTTCTGACTCCAACTCTGTCAAGACCTCCTGACCTTACCACTTGAAGTGATTTGATTTAGTCAGCAAACATGATGGTCATTGTTTCATGTATAAACAAAAGCCATTTTTTGTCTTTCAAACTAGATTTAAAATTCACTGACATGATAGAAATAGAATTTAGACTGAATGCCATGGAATAATTGACAATATATTTATGTTGTGGTAAAAATTACCATTTTCATTGATACTGAGCCAAGATAAATTGCAGCATGAGTTTCCAAAATGTCTTAGAAGTTCGGTCTTGTTGTTTATCTTTAAGATCTCTGAGTGTATTTTTGCTTACTCAGTGGTTTGGAGGATGTATTACATGAGGCCTGAATGTTTAAAGGCATATAAGTCAATGAATTGTGATTGGAAAGGAGTCTTTATGTTGGACATAAATTTGGAGTAAGAGTAATTATAGTAAAAAATTTTTTAAAATTCTTAAGCAAACAAAGATGCTTTGAAGCACCAAAAGTTTATATCCTTCTTAATGCTCTTCTTGTTGCCATTGCTGCTATTTTTGATATGACACTAAATTGACATTTGCATTTCTTACTTCTTCCTGTATCATGAGATTTTAGGTAAGCTCTTTTAATTTAAAGTGCATAGCTGACTACTAAATCCCAAGCATCTATTACTATACACATTTTGTGTACTCAATAAACATTTGTTTACTGAGAAACAACTATCTGTTTTTGGAAGGGATGTATTTAGTCATCAAATTAAACCTCCCATCTTCTGTGTTTAACTAACCCAAACTTTGCAAAGAGGTTAAAAGGTCCAGGATTTCTTTATATTGTGCATTAATTATATGAATGGAGTTTCACATTTTTGTGTTACCTTTAATTTTGTTTTGCTTAACTTTTTTTTTTTTTTGGTCACTGAGGCTTTAGAGAGGATTAAAAAATAAACTTGGATTTGAATCTCAGTTCCAAATTTTTAAGATTTCTGATTTTTCATTTCTTGGATATATATAAAGAATAATTACATCTACTTTTCTAAATTATAAGGAATAAAGGAAATAACACTGACACAGTATCTTATTCATAATGGGTATCCAAGAGCCCTTTTTGTTGTTTTGTGTTTTGTTTTCCTTTGTTTTTTTTCCTTTTCAGTTAATAGGGTGGTAAATCTAGGTTACTTTTTCAAACTGCATTCTGTTGCTTTCAAAAATTGGTCATTGGCTTTTTTGTGTGTGTGATAAAATGAAAGATAAAAAAAGACTTGAGGCTTTGAATATATAAGATCCCTCAGGAGAAACAAGAATTAGAGGTTCCAAATCCTTCTAGGCCAACAGATAAATTTTCAGAATGGTAACTCTAAGATATGATCTAGTGAAATACATAAAATAATTTCTTTAACCATGTTAATGGCTTGTTTCATGACATTGGCATACTTAGTAGTTAATAATTCCATAGAGTCATGGACTTTTCTCTTGAGAATTGGACTTTCCTTCCCTTTAATTTCTGTGCATCTCATAAAGCACTGGATTTTTTTATTATAATACAGTTCATCCTTGAACAACACAGGTTTGAACCCCGTAGGCCCACTTTTATAGAGATTCTTTTACACCAAATGCAGATCCTGGGATGAAAACCCAGTGTATATGGAGGGCAGACTTTTTGTATTTGTCAGTTCCACAGGGCCAACCGTGGGGCTTGAGAATGCATGAATGTTGAAGTTCTTGGGGGTGGGGGTCCTGGAACCAATCCCCCATGTATACTGAAAGATGACTGTACTGTTAGATGAGCAATCTTTTATTAATACAGGCTCAGTGGGAGTATTTAAGAGCTAAAAAAAGAGGTTATAAGAAGACTTGTACTTTCCTCATACTATACCTTAATTAACATACCTTCAGTTTAGGTCACTTGTTAAGGAAGGACATGTAGCATAAAAATCTTGTGCATCTCAAGGAGTACAGGTAAAGAATTACTCAAATTTAAGACATATGTCCTCAAACCCTAGTTGAAAGCTCACAAGCATACCTTATTTAATACTTATTTGTAATGAAGCTTAAACTCCTTAAGTTCAGGGAACATTCTTATTATTACATATTTCCAAGTACTTCAGACTATTCTTTATCCTCTGAAAAATTAGTAATCTGATTAAAAATGTTGTGTGATCCTTTTTAACAACTAAGCATATGAAACTTCTTTGAAAATAAAAGCCCTACGAATAAATAAATGTAAAACATTATAAAAATAATGATGAATATGATGATGGTGGTAATGGTGGTGGTGAGGGTGGTGAAGATGATTATGAAGAAGGTGATTATATAATAAAGGGCATGAAATTTGAGGTGGAGCAGAATTGAACAGAAGAGCAAAGAGTTATGGTCCTTCTTGTGAAGAGTTTAGTATACCATGTGCACTAGTGTAGGTACAGACAGTAAAAAGAGGAATCATTTATAAGTACTATAAATAAATAAATTCAGTGTTTATAGTTTGGTGTTGCTGTGGTAGGTAGTTCGATGAGAAAGGTGCCATTATTATCTCCTGAGTAATAATAATTAAGGATATAATAGTTGAACACAAATGTCAATAAATGAACTTGTTTGGTAGGGATTAAAGGAAAGAAGAGGCAGCTTCTGCTTGAGAAAAGGAAACTCAACTTCTAAAAGAAGCTATCCAATCAGAAGATTTTCAGGGGAAAAGCTAGTTTTAAGTGAATGACTAAATGTGAGTATAAAGAAGAGAAAGAAATCAAGTAGATTCAAAATTCTCCACCTGGAAAGATGAAAGAATGGATGCCATGAATAGAAATAAGAAGATCAAGAGGAAATTTTAGTAGAAGACAAATAGCCATGATTCACTCTTGTGTTGAAGGAGTTTGAAGGAATAGGGAGCTTTACTTTTGCTTGGAAGGTACAACTAGGCAATTAAAAAAAGAGGCATCAAACCTGAGCTTCTATGGCTGATAGGGAGATCAGGTGACATTTAGGCATGAGAAGAAAAAAGAGACATTCTTAGGAAGTAAGACATTCTTAGGGAGAAACTTTCGAAGAGATTTGCCTAAGATGTGTTAAATCCAGGTAGAGATGTCTAGAGGCCAGGGTGGGAGGGAGGTAGAATTCCAATTTGCTATTTGGGAGAGGACTCAGAGCTGGAAATAAGGGATTCTGAGCCATCTGAGGAGATATGATCATTGAGGCTTTCTGAAAGGATATAATGGGTTATGAGTAGAATAAAAAGGAATAAGACAAAAACTCCAGGGGCTTAGACATGGCCCACATGGAAGTGTTGAGAGGAGTAGAATAGAGGAAACAGCAAAAGGAATCAGCGTATAAGAGCGGAAAGGATTTAAGGTGGTCAACACTGAAATGTTGTAGGAGACCAGGACATATTTTTTGAATGAATAAATGTGGCTGGACTGGGCGTACATGATAGCTCTGCACAAATATTGCACCCACTACCTTTAGCCTCTGTTGGGCTGAATGATAAGTTAATGTTTGTAAATATCTTTTCATTTATTGTATATATTTGTCATGTCATTTGTGGTTATTCAGAAAAGGGAATCCAGAGCACACGTGCTTCTTTTTAATTCGTGTATCTTCATACATACTTTCTCAAGCGCCTTGTACACAATTTTACATTCTGTTGTAACCACAGTTGTTTTTTGCACAAAGGATTTGCTAACAAGGACTCTGATTTCTCAAGTGAACCCAAACATTTCTAATTAAATGTCTGTTTAGTATCTTTCAGAGAAAAATTCCTAATGCTTCCATTAAAATTAGTAAGTAGTACATGTCTAAAATAATAACAATTGAGTTTGGTGACTTTAATCTTTGGATAGAAAGCTCCTTTTAGTAATTAATTAAGAAAACCTGGCAGAATTCTTGTGCTATAATTTCCCTAATATTATTTTTGGTGATTTTTTAAACTTAGAGAGTGATTAAGACAGTTTTTTTATAGCTATAAAGGAAAATTCAGAAATAAAGTTTGTCTGTAACTGAAACAACTTGATTTTTGCTAATTTTTAATACTTTAATTGATTCCCTAGTTGCTTCGGTGTATATATCTTGTTTACTCAACTTAACTATAAGATTATTGTGGACAGAGGCCATTTTTCTTTTCTTTTCTTTTTTTCCTTTTTTATCAGCCATTACATGAAACACAGTAATAAACTGAAAATCTGAATGCTTTGGAACATCTGAACAGTCTGAAAGAAACTTCAAGTTACATATCCGTCCATTTTTCTTAATTCTCTATCATTGAAGCATAGTTCACAATTCATCACAACTCACTTTATATGACTTTTTGTAAGAAAAACCTCAGAAGTATCTGTGTTACATACATACCTAAAAGGAAACTCTTTAACATGTTATCAACAAGATAAATGTCTTGAACTCAAAACTAGGGAAATTAGATAAAAGTGGAATGCTATAAGTGAGAACAAAACTTGGCACAAAGGAAATGCATCCCAAAGAAAAAAGAAGTAAAAGGTCAAGAAATTACAAAATAGGAGCAGGATATGGGAGCACTCTGTATTTTTTTGTTTATTTTTCATAACTAGCAAATAACTCATTGTTTTTACCTCTGACAGTAACATTTGTGCATAAAGGCCATTTTCATTAACCTTAGGTTTATAATTTCCAGCCTCCTTGCCCAAAGGCATTGCTGTTATTTACAATTTTTCTTAGTCCTATGCAAAACCAAACAACCATCAGTGTAAGGCTAATATATGTTAAGTGCCTCAGGCACATTTCAATTAAGTATTAACATAGATTGGAAAATTTCCAAAACATTTAGTGAATATTACTTTCAATCATTTTCATTAAAATTAATAGCAAGTGTTAAAAAGTAATATACCAGGGAGCGGGGGGAATTGAGTTCTTAGCTTTTAAAGGGCTGCTTGTGCTAATGTAGAAAGAATTTTAGTATAATTTAACCACATATTCCTAGTCTGATAAGATTCTGCATTTTGTGCGGGTAGAAGGATAGGAATTATGTGCAAATTAATTTTGTTTTAATACTTTCATATAGTGACTTCAAATTTTAAGGAGTATTTACTAGATACCAAAAATAAAGAACTGGTGTATGAGCAAGCTTAAAACCTCAAACTACATGCATTCATAATTCCAGAAGTACTTAATGACATGTTTTGAGAAACAGGTTTTTAGAAGTAGGAAAAAGAATTGTCCAAAGTAAAGATTATTATACGAATATAGAAATGCTAAAATCATTATAAGAGAAACAATGTCTGAGAATTGAATTTATGAGAATTTTTTAAAGTAGAAATAAGGAATAGAATGATATTAAATATAATGTTGAAATATCAAAATAAATTAAAAATATCATAATGGCCAACATTTACCTCTCAAAATAGTATTATATAGGATACGACCTTTAAAATAAAACAAAAATCACTGACCCTCCTCACTTAGTAACCTTTTATTTTCTTAGCAATAAAAAGGTCTCTGGCTGTATATCAGTTTAAAATATTTTTGGTATTGTGAACAGCATTTTATAAATGTGATATATTATCCGTTTTAATCTGTGAGCTATATATACACAAACACACAGATATGTGTATATATATAATATATAATATATGTATATTATTTTTAATATTAGGTAGTGATTTTTCAACCTTTTAAAGATACTACACATGAACACTGATTTTCCTCCATATTAAGTCAATGCTATATAATCTCCACACAGTGGAATATGAACAAGTTAAGGATTTTAAACACAGCTTGCTTCTGGGACAGCAGCAGCATTTTGGATGTTAATTACATTTTTTTTTTAAATCTTGATTACTTGGTTCTAAGTGCCCTTCAAATGTAAGAAAAGGAAAAGGATATTACACAAAGGACATAATAAAAAAGCATAAACATAAAACTCTTTTGTTTGCAAGGGCGATGGCCTTCTAGATGCTCACCTTTACATTGAATACAATTACACTGCCCCTCCAAGATGGCAGAATATCAAGAGCAGAAGAACAATTAGCTCAAAAAAAAAAATAGGAGAGGTAATTGTAGCATGGTCCTTAAGTGAGACGTCATGGTCAAGGTGAGGCACATTGGCCAGGAGTCCAGAATAGTGAATGTGACACCTGTTTTGTGGAATCAGAGGGGTCAACGAGACCAGACAGTAGCTTAGTAACTCAGCCAGTGAAGGACTAAGAGTGTGGACTCTCAGACAGGTCCTTGGGAGAGTATGGCTAAGCAAGAGCAACCTTGAGAAGCTACTGAAAAATATGACACAAGAATAGAATACAGGTTCATATTTTCCTTTGGTTACGACTGCATAAGAATACTAAGGTTAGGTACATGGTACAAAAAGGATGGATTCGGACTGAAAACTTCATTCCCCATGCCTGGGATAACTTCTTTCTCATCCCCCTTGTCCACTCTGGAAACTTTCCTTCAAATCTGGGGGTGGGAGAGATGTTGTTTTGTTTCCACATTTTTCATTCTCCCAACTCTGAACTACAGCTACTCCTTCTTTTGGGCTTCATAGCACTTCAACACACACACACACACACACACACACGCACCCTTTCTGTCTCTGTTGCTGTCTCTTTTTCACCATAGATTAAGCATCTCAAGAAAAAGGTTTATATCTAATTTAACTTTTTTTTTATTTCAAAATATTACGGGGGCACAAATTTTTTGATTACACGGATTGCTTTAAAATGCTTGAGTCATCTAATTTAACTTTGTATCTTTGACCCCTAGCACGCCGACTGACACATAACAGGTGCTCAAATATATTTAATGAATAAATTAATAATTTAAGCCTTTTAGGCAAACAGAATAGGATAAAGGGTAATTAACTTAGAATCATATGAAGTGTTTTTAAGGTAAAATGCCTCCCATATTGCAACATGATTCTAAGTAAATTCTAACAGAATTTGAAAACCTGCTGGATTCACTGTGCTTCAAGGAGTATTACTACAGACAGAAAAAGATGACTGATTGATATGAGGATAGATAGGGGACACTTGGAACTGCTATTTTACCACATTTGCCAATGTTTTACTAATCCTTAATTGGGAGGCAAAGGCATAAGAATTACATTTATGCTAAATATAATGTAATTAGTTATAAAGGCATGTAAGTTTTAGTTTGGTAGATTGTTATAAAACTCTTCCCTAATAGTTTGGTTGTTCTCAATTAAATTGTTTCCATAGCTTCAAATTGAAAAATTATATTTTTAGAACCATTTATCTGGTTATAAACCTGATCTCTTGATAAACTCTACAGTAACTGAATCTGCTAAAATGATTCATATTTTCCCATAGATGACTGAGTAGAGACAGTTTTCAACTGTATTGTTTCCCAAGAATCATATCTTGTTATATGGTTTTATAAAAATTATTTGAAATGAAGAAATAATGTATCCTTGAAATACTAGATAATTATTAATACATAAATAGCATATATAGTATAAGTTAAATATCTTCCATCTAAGGTTACATATTGATAACAGATCAAGTACCATTATGTTTCTTCATATAAATAGACAGTGGGAGCTTGAATGTTGTTTATTTTATTTTATTTTTTTTTACTCTTGTCTCTAATTTTATCTCTGTAAGACTTTGGTCACTATTTCAATAAAAGGTTTTTGCTATGTTATATTAGGCAATTTTCCTGATGAAGAAAAGACCCTTGTAACATTTTTTTTCTTGAAACCTGCATCAAGTTGTTGACTTCTTTCCAGTGACCTTCAAAGTATAATGTTAATATATCATTACTAATCTATATTAGAATTGAACTTGTAACCTTTTGACCTAGAATTGTATATTGGAAAGCTATACTCATGATTCCTATATTTGAGTAGAATATTTACCTCTTGGGTTATCTGTGAACAGATATGGCAAATTAGTGTGAACATAGTTGTAGGTGGATAAATCTTTAGGACAAAAATTAGATGCAATTCAATTATTTCAGGATGGATGATGCCCACAAGAAAATGTGACACACATATTGCACAGGAGTGTTCTACGGCTCTTTTATTATGGTACATAGGTCATGCAGCTAACTTTTCTTCATTTGAAATTTCAATTTTATCTTTGATTCTTAGTAATTTTAGTCAACTAGCTAAATATCCATGGTCTTTGTGGAGAAGGTTTAGCTATGGTCTACTTAGCAATATTTTGGATTAAGAATGACTTAAAATTTTGAAAATATAAAATGGATAACATAGCTTTAGGTTCTGTATGCCTTTATAAGTAAAACCTATCTACTACATAGGTATGCAACTGTAGAGGAATAGAGTCCCTGCTGTGGTACCAGTTCTCCTGCCCAGACCATCATTGCCAACTGATGGTGTCCTAGGACAGATCTGACAGGCACACACATGAGTTTTGTTTAGAGGAGGTCTATATTTTCATGAAAACTGAAGACTATTCTGAGTCAGACGGACTTGGTCACCGAAACTTTTATCTCAACCTTTGGGTACATAAGCAAGGGAAATTCTTTCCCAAATTCTTGCAAAATTCTGCCACTGTATCTCCAACACTTAGCAGTATGGGCTGTATAATTGATTCCATTGATGGGCCCAGCACGCTTCTGCTGTGCCACTGTGCTACCCAATTGACTCCATTCAAAGAAAGACTTAAACCAAACATGGTGGAAAATTATATCCAAACAAGTGGTCATCTTTCTCTTATCTCCAGATGTAAAACATGCAAGAGGTTCATTAGAATACCCTTGCTCGAGATCTTCAGAAAAGAGAGCTCTGAGAACAGGTACTATTATTATATACTAATCAAATATTAGTTGTCTAAACAGGATTTCTCTTTTCACCTTGAAATAATTTTTCCTTTGGAAAAATCTAATCTCCCTATATCAACAACATGGTGGAAACCACCAATTATAGCATCTTAATAAAAACTTGACCCAAGTAAAGTCATTCATAGTTTTTTTTTAGATGAAACTAGAGACTAATTCCTAAATTTGCAACTAGAGGGTAAGATTAATCTTAACTGCAGCCTCAAAGTCTGGAGAATAAAAGTAATGCGCAGAGAGAAGTGGAGATGAGAAAGGATGTGTGGGAGGTATTATTTCAGTCTCCAGTTCCAGTGTTTCTGTGGCTCGTGAAGCTTGTTTAGAGGAAAATTTTCCCTATAGTCTAAGCTAGTTTTGGTTGCGTTGCAGTTACTTTCTACTAAGACAGTCCTGAAAAAGTAGAGATGGCTGGCTACCTGCAGAATTTTTTTCTGTCAGGAACTTGAACTTTCTCTGCAAGCAAAATGGAGCAGCAGGTGAGGTTCTACCCTTGAAATCTTTATTTTCTTTCAAGTAGTAATATGCTGTTTAACCTTGCTAGTGGGACAATTATCGACCTATAAGGCTAATTTTAACTCCATTAACAAATATAGACATACAGATGAGCAATCAAACTGTAAAGAAAATAATACATTGCAGTGTTCAGTGTTTGAGAAAGTACAGGAAATGAACACATCTTCATACTCTTCTTTGGAATTATATATTTTAGACAAATTTTTGTGAACATATCTTGATGGTCTACATTAAAACTCTTGAAAAATGTACATACCTTTTGACCCAAAAATTCTACTTCTTATATATTTATCCTAATGAACAAGTGACGGGCGTGTAAAAAGATCTGTGTAAAAGGCTGTGTGTCATATCATTGTTTATAATAGTGATACATAAACAATGTAAAGTTAATAATAGGACATATGATGTAAATTGTTGTATTTGCTCTGCATAATCAATGCTTAGGAAAAAAAATGTGGTATATCCATAAACAGAATAAAGTGCACCTTTAAAAATAATGTTGTAGAATAATATTAAATACTGTAAGAAAACAGAATTTTAACAAATTTAATTTAAAGATCTAATTGGTTTTCATTAGAGATTTATGAATTGAGCAGCATTCCATCTATGAAATACAAAGGTACTCCACTGAGCATGGCAGAACAGTTGGATTTTGTAAGGTAGCTTGAGCAGGAATAAGAAAACAGCATAATGCAAAAAACAAATTGGTTAACATCAGGTTACTTCAGATTATTTTTCTTATAAGAGTTAAAGTAGAGGGTACTGTCTTATGCTGGCTCAAGCTTACTAGGCCCTTCTCCATTTCCATTGGATGCTATGAATCCCCTATTTTTTGGAAAAACTGGCCTGGATTTTCCTTTTTTTCTAAAAAAAAGGAAAAAGTTTGATTACATGGCATTTAACATGAGTGACTCCATTTTGGTTTGGTCTGTTAATGCCTAGCACAAGAGCTCAGTCCAAAACAATGGCCCCCAATAAATTTCATTTAATTATACTATAGCAAGATACTCACTATGTTTTATATGAAAAGGATATGTAAGAAAACATTATTTCCAGTATCATTTTATTTCTGTTTAAATGGAATTTTTATGTTAAAAAAAAAAGACTGTGTGTATATTTCAGTATGTTAGTAAAAATTATCTCTGGGTAAAGGGCTATTGGGTAACTTTCACATTTAATTTTTATTTTCTCAATTATTTCATGACAAACATTTTAAATTAGTTTGAACCAAAAACAATGGCATTCCACAGAGAAGTGATGCATTATTGATTCTGCAGAGCCTGAGAAAGTTAATATCACTTTGTGAATGATGTGCTTAGAGACTGCCTTATTTGCTTTTGTGTTAGACTATGGGATATGACTTTGGTATTTCTTTATCTTATGCAAAATATACTTAAGGCATGCAAACATTATGCAGAATATGTTAGAAAACAATATGGGTCAAACAAAAACACCGTGTACTTGAGTGTGAGACAGTTGACTTAGAAGGACATGCTCTATCTCTAGAGTAACTGAGGAGAATCTCCCACAAGTTTTGTGCTGTGATAAACTGAAAACTACCCATAACTATTTTCAAGATATATTGTATTCTCAGTTTGGGCAACTTTTACGTCTAAATTAGAGAGTTCACATTGCTTGGCTCTTTGGAATCTGACTGATATTAAGATTTGTCTTAGGAGCAGGTAGCTCTCTAATTGAGGCTTTGAGTTCAAGTCATATGTTTTAGGGCATTTATTAGAGAACTTTACAGTAGAGTATTGGGCACAAGCCTAGGCAAAAATAAAGTGATAACTTGTTTCTCACTCTTCATTTCTATTTGTGCATATATCATTTATTTATCTTGGGAACTCTACAGGGAGGAGCAGATGTGGTTTGTGGTAGAATTAATTAATTTTTGGTCCCCTAGAAAAGTACCATAAGAACCTCATCCACACTTCTGATATAAATTTAGAAGACCCAAGTCCACCAATTAAAAAAAAAACCTACTGGAAAAAAATTTCAAGTCTCTGCTTCCCTAACCTATCTACTAGAATATTATTTACTGTATCACAGGTGCCCAGAACATTTCCTGGAAACATTGCATAAATATTTGTTGAATAAATTGCATAAAAGAATGAAAAAAGAATTCATTATATTTGACAATAAGTGGCCATTAGTGACCATTACTAGAATATTTTATTATGAAAGTAGAAATGCTGGGTTGCTATAGGGTAAGGAATATATGAAAAATTAGGGGTCACTCTGATATTATAAAGTAGGCTTTGACTTTCTGAGTCCTATGCAAGGTCATTTGAACTGTCTCTCTTATTCTACTGGCTTACAACCCCTCTGTTAAATGATGGGACTTCAGACACTTCCCAAACGTGCCTCCCTAGGGTTCTCAAAGAGGGAGACATCCATTCTTACCAGTAATATCGTCAAGATTGCCATACTGTCTTATTCCTTTCTCCAGTGTTTACCCCTTTTTCCAATCTGCAGGGAAATGGCTTTCCATTATAATATTCAGCTCCTTTGAAAGGGGGGCCATATTAAAAGGTCCAGTGGCTCTAGTAACACAGATCTTTAGGTTGTATCACATACCTATCTTCCTCCCAGGATGTCTAGGTGCTCCCTGGGACTGAGTTGGAGTAAATTCAAATACAGCTCTCACTTTACCTAAAATCCACTCCTCTCTGAAATCCCCAAGGCTGGGCAGCTGAGACTGGTTCATCACGTATGTCTACTTCCCAACTTTTAGCTAGAGTCTTCCTTGTGGACCCAGTGCTCTTTCCTGTGATCTGATTTTCTTTTTAGGAGATACAACATGTTAAATATATATATACTTTATCCTGTTTATAGTGATACAGTTTTTTTCTCATGGGACTCCTGGTCATTGAACAAAATTCTTTTTCTTTTTTTCCTGTTAGGTGTCCTTGAGCACTCTATACTAATTACAGAATTGTCGTCTGCGTAGAGCACAGAGAGAGCCACTTTTGAGCTGTCACATAACCCTTTCTTCAGTCAGTCATGTGTCTCAGCTTTGATTCATGCAACACTCCCTACTGGATTTTAAAATATCAAATACATTTGCTTAAAATTTACCTCTTCTGCAAAGAATTTTAGCTAGTAGCTTATAGTAAAAAGGTGTATTTAATGAACTAGTAAAAATCTAAGGTAAGAACCAAGTATAGAGATTTCAATAAAAGTCAACACAGGTAATGTTATTTATTTATATTTATCTCTAAGCTTTCGGGAAGCCAGAATAAAAAGGAAACATACATAAGTCAAGTTATTAGAAAGTAGAAATAATAACTGCTTTTTAGGAGAAACAAATTTATAAGTAATTACAAACTCAATTGTAAATAGGGTGCACTAAGTGACACAAAATATCCTCAATAAAATGTTAACACAAATGCAATAAATAATTGAAATGCTTAAGAAGCATGTTGACTCTGTCAGTCTTTTTTTTTCTAGAATTATTTAGCATTGTGGTGAACCCACAAAATGCTGTTTGTCCAAAAGTAACTAACTTACAAAGATTTTATATCTCCCTACCATGATGTGATAAATGGGCTAATTTAAATTCAGCAAATATTTTCTGTTTTATGCTATGAAGTATGGCAGACAGCTTAAGTTGGGGGTTCAGCACATATGGAGCTTTCAATTTTGTGTAATATTATGTTTTCAGTAATAGAATGGAAGATTTATATATTCTTTAATTGACTAGGGATTAGTGGTATAGGTCAGTGGTCCCCCGGGACCAGTTTCATGGAAGACAATTTTTCCATGGGCAGTGGGCGGAGGAGGCAGGGCTCAGGCGGTGATGCACAGCCCTGTTCCTAACAGGTCACGGATCGGTACCGGGCCTTGGCCTGGGGGTTGGGGACCGCGTAGGTATAGCTGACGAAAAAGGTCAAGACTTCATTTTTTGTATTATGAAGGATTTGATAACTGCAGAATTAAAATGAGAAAAAGAGAATAATCAAAAACGGTGCCCATGATTTTGGCCTTACCCCCTGAAGACTAGCAATGCCATCTAGTGAGAATGGGAAAATAGCACGAAAAATCACAAATTCCTCTTTCGGACGTGTTAAATGAGAGATGCCTGTTAGACGTTCACGTCTTCCCTAACCTGTGTAGCATCTGATGGTGTCTAGCACTTAAACGCTTCAAAACCTATTCTCGTCTTGACTTCTCCTCCTTTCCTAATTATTATTTCTTAGCATTTCATTCTCCTCACCACTTAAAGGCTGCTTTTCTCTTGTTTTCCCATGTTAGCACAACCACACAGGACTTCAACAATTGTCTATATGCCAATGACTCCGAAATTAGGCATCCTTGCTCCTGAGCTGTAGAGACTCGTTGATTGAAGCGAACCTTGTACTATACGTGCCTCAGACGCTACTCACGGCCTTTCCCTGTATGCCTGCCCCTCTTTCCTCAGTGAACAATATTTAACATTTCTTGGGAGTTAACTGTGTATCAGGCGCTCTGCTAAATGCTTTATATTTATTTAATTATTTATTCCGCACAACAACTTACTCAGGCGAGTGTTATCCCACTTTACATATGAAGAAATTGAAGCACTTAGCCACGTAGCTAAGTGGCAGAGTAGTGCTCTCCGGAATCTGGGCTCAACTTCTATGCCATACAACACCTCTGTTATCACTTTCTGTTCAGGCAATTAAGTCAGAAACCTGGGAGGCATTTCAGCCTTCTCCTTCTACTTGTATATCCAATATGTTATCACATCCTCTTAACAGATCTGGAATCCATCTTCTTTGTTCTGTTCCTACTGTTAATGTCATACTTCAAATCTTTATTATTTCTAACCAGGACTATTGCCACAGCTTACTAAATAATAATCTTTTACCTCCTCCACAGTGCTAACTAGTATTTTATAAAATGCAAAACTGATCATATTCTTTTCCTACTTAAACTTATCAATTGTCTTCTCATTGATAGACACTATGAGCCTAGTGTTATGAATTTCGACCCACAAATATGGGACTGAATCTTACTTTGCTATTTATTTTACTTGTGTGTAAATTATTTAACATCTCTAGCCTTAAGAACCACATCTTAAAATGCATACATGGTAGTATCTATGTCATAAAGGAGCATTAAATGAGAAAAGGGATCCCAACTATTTCAGAGAATGCCTGGCATGTTGGAAAAGCATAATAAATATTGGTGATAATTTTATCATCATCATCATCATCATCATCGTCATCATCATTATTATTATTTTAATGTCTAGGGCAAATCCAAACTCAGCCTGGCATACAAACCCCCCCATGACCCATATCTGCTTCTCCAGTCTTATCTCACACTGCTCAATTCATATATCACACGTGCCAGGCCGCGTAACATGATGCATGTTTCACTCATCTGCACTTTTGCTCAGAGCCCTTTCTGCCTGGAATTCTGTTTTCTAGGTTGGAGATCTGGCAAAATTGTTTCTCATATTTTAAGACTCAAGATACATCTTTTACAAAATCTATCCTGATTCTTCCCTCTCACTCTACACAGGACTGAGTTTTTGCTTTCTGGTATCCTTCCTATATAACACAAACTTCTCTCACAGGGCCTATAGCGTTTGAATGTAGTATTTGTCTATATATCTATTTCCTTCTTTTAGCTTCTGAACTCTTCAAGGTCAAAGAGTTTTATTGATCTTTGCATTACCAGCACAGAGCTCAACGCCTAGAATATAACAGTCACTAAAGATGTGAGGAACACGCAGGGAAGAGCCCTGTTACTGTGCATGAGGCCACCTTAGACCATCAGCCAAACTGTCAGCTCCTCAAAGACGCATGAGCAAGCCCACTTCAGAACAACAGCACTGTCAAGTTAGACCACAGACTTGTAAGAAACAAAAAATGGCCACTTGGTGTTTTAAGCACTAAATTTGGGGCATTTGTTTCATGACAATACGTAACTCATACAGATACATAAATAAAACACCGAGAAAAGAAAGCAATCTAATTTCAATTCTAGATTTTCCGTGAGAATAATATAAAAGGAGACCATAAAGAGGAGTTTGTCTTTTTCCACAGGAGAAAAAAAAATATTTCATGAAGAAAAAAAAAAAACCACAAGATTAGGGGCTTTTTCACTCCAATTATAAAAGTTCTAGCTCCAGCTCATCACTCCCTCCGCCTCCGTTTTCTTAGCAGGCTATTGACAAGAGTCATCAGAGACTCTAAGGCATCCAGTTATTTTGTAATAGTGGAGAGCAACAGTGTGTGATGAGTGTCTGGGGCACAATGGAAGTCAGTATAGCTCCATGTACAATGTCAGGATTTTTCACAACGCTTCCCAATTAACTTCCAGAGAGCCTGACTACAATATCACCAGCTGCTCACTCAATCAATTTCTACACATTTTCCTGAGCTAAATGGGGCTTGCATGACTGAATTTGCATAGGAGTGTTCTCTAGTTGCAATGTCATAACTAGCGGGTGAAGTATTTGGAAATGACTTTTTTCTGCTTTGTGGGACATTCTCTTTGATTTTATATCTTCCCTGTCTCATTCCCCAACATTACTTTGCATCTATAAGATTTGTAATTGGAATGAGAGTCAAAAACCAGCAATGAGAATAATAAGGTAGAACTCACTTCTTTCCATAATTTATTCATTTATTAATTCATTTTTTTTACCAGATACTGATTGATTGCTTATTATCTGTAAGTGCTGGGGATACAATAAAAATAAGAAAGAGTTCTTGAAATCATGGAAATAAGATTTTAGGGAACAGTCTGGAAATTTACAAGTAAACCACAGATAATGATAGAGAGGCTGTAATTTAGGAAGGATAGTAACAGAAATCCTCTGTAAGAAGGTGCAATTTTAGCTGATGCCTGAAGAACAAAAAAGAGTCAGCACTGGGAAAACTTTGGGGAAGAGAATTTCAGAAAGATAGAAAAATATGGCAAATGGTGTTTTCTGGGCAATAGCTCATTGGGTACAGAACTGACAGGCAGCCAGTGGGACTGTAGCACAACACAAGGTGCATGAGTGATAAGAGATAAGATGGGAGGGCTAAGCAGAGAGTAGTTCATGCAGGGCTCTGAAGACCACACTGAGAATTTGGATTTTACATGAACTTGGCATTCAGATGACTCTGTCTGCATGGTAGAGATGAGATCAGGGAGTGTAAGAGAGAAAGAGGAAAGACCAACAATTGCAGTGATACAGGTGAAAGATGTAAGACTTGGATGAGAGAAATGACAGTGGAGACAGAAGGAAATGGGCAGATTATGCTGTATTTTGGAGGTGGAGCTGGCTGAACTACGTGAAGAGACGTTTTAGAGTTTCTGCATGTGCAAATTATGACTATAAGCCCTAGTTTTGGCTATAGCAGTTTATCAGATTCAAACCAAAGGGATGCTTCCATCCAGTGAAGGACATCATAATCTTGCCAAGATCAACAATTTAGGTTGCCTAATTTGCATATAGGCAAAACTATAGCCAGATGGGTAAAGTTTTAGAATAAGCTCATGGAAGAGAACTATTTAGAAGATCTAGATGTATAAAAATGTCAAAAATGTGGAAATTGAAACATTCTGCCAACAAAAAAATTCCCTAAACCAACATTCTTTCATAAGTGGTCCCTATTTTAGAGACATGGACAGGAAAACTAGAATTAAACTTTACAGTTATATTTTTGGGAAATTTATCTGCTTTATTCACATAAATCACTCAAATTCAAATGAACTATTAATAGTTCATACTAAGTGACAGACAAAGCGAATAGGAGACCAGTTCATGTTAAGTGTCAACATAATAGTAATAACTATGTACTGAAAATTTCCACATTGTCAAGTCATAAGAGAAGACTGGGATGAAAATACAAGACACATGAAGGTACAAGGTAGCAGGGAGTGCAAAGGAAAAATAAGGGGGGCAATGAAAACACTAAAATATTGAATCAGGAAAACCTTTGAGAAAGTGTGATACTTTGTAAGAAATTACAACTGGTGCCATATTGATATTTACACTGACTGAGAGTTATTCCAAGAACAATGTGCTTAAATTTTCTTTGAACGGGACCGTGGCTTCCAAGACACGCATCTGGAATAATGTAGATCTAAAGCAAAGCAGTGACCTAAATATAACTTCACAGTACCCAAGGAGAATACAATAATCAAAGGATAAACTAAGTGGGAATCCCACAGAGATCATGGGGCAATACTGTCAGTAAATTTACCCTATGGAACATCAGCTTGATGCTCTTGATGAGTAATTTCAAAGTCTCAACGAATTACAAACTATATCCAGAAAGTCCACATAAAATCTATCATACCTCAAAAGATAGGAGAATTTTACACCTAATGGGTACAATGCATGCTACCTTGGTGATGGGCACACTTATAACTTTGACTCAAACTTCACAAAAGCAAATCATGTAATCAAAACATTTGTACCCCTGTAATATTCTGAAATACTAAAAAAAAAAGAGATAGGAGAAGAACTACACCAGCAAAAGAGGCCTGGACGATCACTAAGAGTACATAAAAGAGATCTACCTGGATGGTTAGAAAGTGTACTTAGCTTAAGATTCAGCATATGAATACTGAACTTGGAAAATGCAAAAAGAAATAAAACAGAAAGCATGAGAGCAATGCACAGTGATTATTAAGACAAGTAAAAGCTTTGCAAAAATTAGGGACAAATCAATGGATAATACTGTCAAATAAAATACAGAAGGAGAATATATGAATATGCTGAATAGAGCAAATCATTACATATTAAATTCAAAATTTCAAAATCTACAAAATCAATCTCAGATATAATCCCAACAGACAGTGAATGAAGTACAGAAGCAAGATGGCATTTACTTACAGCCTATGTAGACCAGCCAATGGGAAGAATTAAGAACAGCATGTCAGAAATATTGTTTTTAAGGCCCTTTAACTCCTCAAAGGAGATACATGAATTAAAGAACATGGAAGAGAGTGACAAGTAACATCACCAAAGGATTTCACAAGTCATTATGAACACAGAACAAACAATAAAACAGACCCAAACAAGGATCTTATGAATGGCCATAGGGACTGAACACAGTCTTATCAAACAAAAAAAGAAATAGAAAATATTAAAAAAAATGCACTGGGTACAGTACGTATGCATTATATGAATGGAGTTATATTTGTTTGGTAAGACTAAATGCCAAGGACACCTACGTGATCACCTGTATGTTCTGAGTAACTGAACACAGTGGAACATTGTTAATATACTTAAAGAATATACTTTGTTCACAATGATTGTGATTATATTCATGTGGATATGTTATAAAGCATAGTAAATTAGAGTGAGTTAGAGAGAGGTGTGTATTATAGAGTGTATATGTGTATGAATTATGACTCTGAAGTCCCAGTTCTGTGATAGCACTTTATTATTAGTTCCAACTAATCAGAGATGTCTACATACAGTCAGGGACAGCATACCTTATCAGGACCAACACATTAGGGTTACCTTATTTCTATATAGAGTCATGCTCCCCATAACGATGGTTCCATCAGTGATAGAACAAATATATGATGCTGGTCTCATAAGACTATAATACCATATTTTTACTGTACTTTTTCTAGGTTTAGATACACAAATATGTACCATCGTGTTACAATTGCCTATATATTCAGTACTTATAGGTTTGTAGCCTAGCAGCAATAGGCTATACCATATAGCCTAGGTGTGTAGTAGGCTATATCATTGAAATTTGCTTAAATTCATTCTACAATATTCAAACAAAGACAGACTTGCCTAAGGATGCATTTTTCAGAATGTATCCCCATTGTTAAGCAATGCATGATTGTATATAAAACTATAGCCATCATATAGGTAGACATACTAAAGGCAGATGTGGAAATATCTAAGTTCAACCTATTAGGGTTGCCTGATTTACAATGCATAAAGCCCACATCCAGATGGCTGGAGGTAACAGAATCAGAGTTTAGAATAATTTTATGTAGGAGCAATACATATATTCATTAAGTACAAAAAATTACGAGTTTCATGACTCAAAAACCCTTTTTTTCCTGCTTCAGGGGAGCATGGTATCCCTTTGCTCTCTTAACACAGGAAATCTGGGTCTCTGGCCATATGCTCTTGACAGGACTCTGCACTCCATCATAAAATGTGGAAAAGAGAAACCAGAACCCCACTGAGCCAGGGACCAGTTTTTCTGTGCTTTTATCCATTCAGTTCTCATGGCAACTTTGCTGGGTAGATAGGTTAAGCCTATTTTACAGGTAAGAAAACTAAATGTTAAGTGAATTTACAAAATTTGATTAAGATTCACATGATTGTTAATTAGTAGATAAAGCCAAGATGGAAACCTCAATCTCTCTACTCAAAATTCTATTATTTTCTTTTAGGAACTTGATGTGAAGTTTCAACATCTGAAAGCTACCATTTACTGTTCCTTTGTTGTGACTGGTAGGGACAACACAGTGAATAACAGCTAGGTGGGAAACAACAATTCCCTTTGCCATCTCTGTTCCCATTTCTCCATTACTCAATGCAGGCTGTCTGGCGAAAACTATTACACAAAATTTGGTTTCAGCTCAAAATCTAAGTATGTAAGCCTTTCACACCCTCTCTTCTGATTTCACACTGTCAAAAATTGCAAAGAAAATCCAGTCTAATTTGCCTTTTCAGTAAAAAGAATGGAGAACTTGGAACAGACGTAGAAATAGTACATGGATCTGTATCACTGTGGTAAAACATGGCCCAATAATTGATATATATGTATATAAATATACATATATAATAGTTCATGAATATATAGTTTATATATGTAATCTTTAGAATATCAAATATATTTTAAAGAGAAGTTTTCTGAACATGAAAAAAAATACTAAAATCAACCACCATACTTGTTTAATGTGGATACATGTGTGTTGTTTAATTTTGCTTTTAGAATATTGTGCAGTGGCATCATGATTTGGTTCCAAGGTAGTGAATTAAGGAGTAGCTTTAAATCTATGAAGAAAGAATTTCTAATGGAAAATTTCAGACAAATTTTTTACAGGTCACATTATCTCCACTGCAACTATAGCTTGCACAGCCAACAATGTGAAATAATAACTCTTTTCAAGACAATTACAAGATTTTCTATTTTCCAGAGTTCTTTTCTAATTTTGGTCTTCCTGAAATAAAATGCTGAAAATGTACCTGCATATTTTCCAGGAAACAGGGAGGAAGAAAGAGAGCCCTTCATTAACAGCTACCAGCAAGGGCAGTACAGATATCCCAAAGCCAGGGCAAGCATCTGATTAATAAAATTGAATCACTTGTAAATCAGTGGTAAAGTGTCAGATCCTTGAATAGGTTGGAGGATTTATTCTAATGAAAGAATGGCAATAAAGAAGCATTTACAACTGAAATGGGGATGGAAGTAATTAAGAGTTCCTTTGAAAACAGAAGAATAAATGAAGGAGTTGGGTAAGGCTAGAGTGTTAATAGAACAGAGGAAAAAAAAACCAGCTGCAGATCATTTGTCTTCTTGATTGGCTAACTTTATGGATTTTTTTAAGGCAGCATTCTGTTGAAAACACTATGGTAAACATAAATATTTCTCCAAATGGCATGATAATGACTCTGGAATCAGATGTCAAATAATAAGAGCAAGACCACGTTTGAAAGTCAATGGAAAACAAATTTTTTTTCACAGTGCCACATTGAATATAATCTTTGAAATTGCTAAATGCTACAATATAGACACAAAGTATATCAGGTTGTTTAGCAATAAAACATCGAAGTTACAAAAATTGAAATGTTTGAAGGCAGATTCAAAGTTCCATTTGCTCACATTTTAATATATAGTTATTTTAGATTAAATCTGACTGTCCTCTCTGGCCCAAATCAGTTCTTCCTTTAAATACTTTTAGTACTATTGCCACAACTCCTTATTTGGGCTTATAAATTGTAATATGTTCTTAGTTCACTTTTAATTTGTATATAGTTCATATTCCAAAATAGATGCAAACCTCCTAAGAGAAGAAAACAAATGTTCTAGATTTTTGTAACTGTGGGAGAAGCATCAAGGTTCCAAGGAATCTCCAAGTGACCTTAAAACAGATCCAAGCTTACCTGAGCAGAAAAAAGAAAAGTAGAAAGAAATGTATTGGCTCACTTAAAAAAATCATACATAGATTTTTCAGATAACACTGGATTTAGGGCTTAAGATACTTTTACCACAACTCAATTTTTATTTCTCCATTTTTAACTGTTTCCCTCTCCAAGTTTAATTTTCCTCATTGGTGTAGGTTTGAGCTGGTTCTTAACTCATGATCACAGGGCTATAGGCTTTACTTTTTATATCCAGAAGGAATAGCTAGAATATCTTTCCCATAAATAGAATAGGAAAAAATACCTTATTGTTTCTCATTGCTCTTACTGTGATCACTTTTCCATCTCTAAACTAATTATTTTAGCCAGAGGTATGTGATAAAATAACTAGGGAGACCTTAGTTCACAGGTACAACACTTGAGCTAAGCATAGAGATCATCTAGTCTCAAATAAGTGTTGAGAATGGCCAGACAGGATGGACCCATAGAGAGAGATGCTGGGTTCAGTTATCAGAAAAAAATGTAAATGGATTCTGGATGCACAAACAAATTTGTCTTTTGCAGAAAAAATAAAATTATATATATGTGTGTATGTATATATGTGTGTGTGTGTGTATATATATATATATTAGAACTAAGGCATCTCAGGGAAGAATTCCAAAATGTGCATGAAAGTGTGTTTGATAGGGGAAATTAAGGTAGAGAAAGTAGGCTTAGGTCAGATTATAGACAGGCTTGAATGCTAGGCTGAAGATTTGAGACATTAAGCTCTTCTCAGTGGGCAACCATTAATGAGGATTATGAGCAGAAGAGTATCATGTACATTAGGTACCTCTTAATTCTTATTAAAATATATAGCAATGGAGATGAAATGTAAATGTCACAGCTACTGTACGCCTGGAGTAGGTTTTTTCTGTGATTCTTTTTCTCAGCCTTGTGAGGTAAGTTAGAATAGTCACTTTAAAAGATACTGAGTCTCAAGAGAAATTATATAATTTGTTTAGTTCATGTAAATAGAGAAGTTAGGCATTCCATCCTGTGTGTTCCCAAAGCACCTTCAAGGGATTCCAAATGGAATATTTTAACTCTCATACCTCAGAATATAGTTTGAGGCATAAGAGACAGATTAATCAGGATGCTTTTTGTAGAGAAACAAAAACTTAAAATCAACCCCTGGAAATCTAAGGATATACTTGTCTTGGCATGGTTAGGAAAAAATCTTCACATATACCAGAACTATTTTCTAAACCTTATTCCCCAAAGGGTTTTATAACATTGGCTCTGCCTATCAGGTCTTAAAGATCAGCAGAAGCTTTAACCTGAGCTGATTAGTCCTCTCATTATTAGTCAGGGATGTAGTCTGGAGGTAAATTGTCTTTTTTTATGCTAGTAACCCAATTCCTTCATTTGGTAATTATAATCAACAATTCTGTTACATTATAGTGTATTACATTCATAGTACATATCATAGTATTCGGATCTCTTTTCTTTATTTGGTTGCAATTTCTAGTGATCAATAAAAGTCTGCTGGTTGGAAGAAATCTTTCACTCTATAATGCCTTAGCTAATTTTCACTTTAGTTTTTAACTTGGAGTTGTGGACTGATATAAACAAAATATAAACAAACCAAACTGGGATCCTCTTGCCCTGTGCAGTAAAACCAAATACTGAAGCCAAGAGTTACAGGGAGGAAAAGGCTTTATTGCAGGGCACCAAGCAAGAGTATAGGCAGCTAGCACTTGAGACCTGGACTCCCTGATGGCTTACAAGTCAGGGATTTTAAAAGCAGGGGTACATTCAGGCAGGCAAAATTGCAAATCAATACATGAAGTTATACATTGGCCTGGCCCTAAAAGGCAGGATATTCTGAAGCAGGGAGAGAATAGGTGGATTCAGAGATTCTTGAATTAGCAGAAAGGAATGTTAAAATAGGTGGGACAGGCCCCTCAGGGGGAGGTTTAGAACAAAGAACAATGATCAGAGTTCAATTCCTCAGTTCCCCTTTATCTGCATTTTCCATCTGGTGAGTGTTTCTAGAAAACAATTTAAGAACATATATTAAGTTTCCACAGGTATCCAAACACCTCCAGACTCTGGCTTGCCTAGAAGACCATTGTTGTTCCCACTCACACTTTAAGGCTAGCTAGGTGGCTGGAACTTCCCCTGAAGGGACTCAAGATTTTCCTTTATTTCCATGCTTGAGGGGCCCAGCAGGCCCCTAAGAGGGGTCTTTGCTCTATCTCAATAATTCAATAAAATCCAAGTAAGTATATTTACTTCTTAATTACATAGAGTAATCTTGTAAATCTGGTTTTCAATTTGATTTATATTTTGTTCTTTTTATTTTTTTTGAGTTCAACTGGGTTGAAATGAGTTTTCATTTAAGTTATATACAGTAAGTCAGTTCTCAACATCACCAATAAGTTCTTGGAAACTGCAACTTTAAGTGAAATGATGTATAACAAAACTAATTTTCTTTTTCTCATCAACATTATAACAAAACAATGTTAAACAAAATGACATTAATTAAGGATCTACTATAGGTGGTTCCACTTAAAGTCATGGTTTCCAAGAAACTATCAAAGACATTAAGTGAGGACTTACTGTGTCTTGTATTCTTTAACTTAATGAGGTTACTGTAAAGCTATTTATTTCTCTGTTTTTAAATTTTAGGGTCCACACCTAGTTGATGTAAATCTCTAAGCACAGAAAAAAATTGAGGTTGAAGGCATGTTTTTGCTAACCAAAATATAAATAATAACACATGTTGAATGGAATTTAAGCATTGGTTTCTTGAAATCTAAAATAGGGATAACAACAGTACTTTTGTTATAAATTTGCATTAAATTTTAAGATAATGTTTTTATAGCACTTTATGGATTTGGCCTATGGTAGATACTTCCCATGGAGGTATTAATTTTATAGTACTTAAAGCAAAACAATCAATTAAAAGTTAAAGGACCATGAAAGTATTTTGGGGATATTCTATGCCCATGTCTTATATTTCCAAAGATAGTAGCAAACGAGATAAGACTTATTTCTGTATGGCAAACCAAATTTTACATGGGAATTACCTATTTTAAATAAACTACAAACACTTCACACATTACTTTAAAAAGTTACTTACTCCACGTTTTCATTAATTTAACCACGATATCCCATTTCATCACACTTGTATTAAAAAATCTTTGCTCATTCAAATGTATCATTTACAGATTTAATATTCATTTATTTGAATATTTCTTGAGGACCTACATTGTGCCAGGCATTGTTATAAATGCTGAGGAAGTCAACATGCCAATCCTGGAGCTTTCATTCTAGTTTAGAGAAAAAAACATAAAGTTAATTTAATAAATAAGTACATTATATATTACTTCAGAAGGTGATAGCTACAATACAGGGATATAAAGCAGGATAAGGGAGATGGAGTGCGCTATTTTAAGAATCTGTTGAATCAGAACAAGTCTATTCTTTACTGGAGTTCTACTCCTTAGAATGCTTTAAGGATATGAAGTTTTGTTTCACCTGTCCTAAATGGGTGGTCTTACTATTGCTTATATTCTGAAATGCAAAGTCTGGGCATTCTACCAAAAGGCCTAACTTTTCTCTGCTCTTGCCAACTGTCCCAGCTTATACTAAAACAGTCTGGATAGTGCAAAGAAAATGCCCACTCTCTGCCTGTTTGCCTTTGCTGATGACCAGAGTAGTTCTCAGGGTGCTGAAGAGAGTTCAAGCCTCAGCTATTCCATGCATCCAGAACTAGCTCTCTGTAAGAGCTAATAAAAGCATCTAATGTTCCTTGAGCCATTTCCTTTATACCAGCACTTTTCTACATGCTTTATAAATGCATTTAATTCTAAATAGTACAATTATATTTATAACACAATTTAACAGATATGGAAACAAAGATACTCAGAGTTAAAGTAACATGCTCAGACCACACACCTCCCAAACAGGAGGTTTGCAACCCAGGAATTCTGACTCCAGAGTCCACTAAGGATGAAATAAGTTATTTCTCAGAACTCCTCAAAAACACAGATCAGAATATTTTCCATGGCCTAATCATGGCAATCACAACAGGTTATACTCCAGTCTGCTAACATTTGGTTTTCTAACTTAAACTTCCCTAGTTGTGGTGAGTATTGAGGAGGAGGAAGGACAAACATTTCAGGTAAAGTAACTCCTTTTAGAAAACTGTCTCAAGTTTTTAAGGGTCATGTAACTGGCTCCATGAACAAATTTCAATGACCCCTATATGTTTTTTATAATCCTCTCCCTTAACTAACTACTCAATCTTTGAATTGTTTCCCAGAAATGGTGGATTTTCTGCAAGACAAAAGAGTTGAAATTCTGAAGGCCCCTGGGTAGACTCCCTAGCCAAGACTCACCATCCCCCTTAACCTGCCCCAAGACATGTGGCCCTTCCTTAAAAAGTCCATGATTGCCATTACTCAAAGAGATAGATTTGAGGCAGCTTCTCCTATTTTTCAGAAAAGACATATTTCATATTTTAAAAGTTCCTTTCTTCCTTGGCAATCCTCCATGTCTCAATAATTGAATCTTTGTGTGATGAGAAACTAGACCTAGGCTGAAACCCTCTCGCAGTTTCAATAACAATTTTTGTTCCCTGACCGGGAAGGTGTTGCTTGTGGTTTGGTGGCTGCAAAGTGGAGAGAGACCAAAAGCTTCCCTTAGCAGCTGCATGGCCATATTTTCTGGAGGGTGGCTTTGAACTCACCTGACAGCTGGGCTGTGACCAGCCTCTCACACATTCATGATTGCCTCCTGATTGCCTCAGAAGAAAGGACCTCTGGATTTTGACATTTATGTGAGTGCTATTTGAAGGTACTGCACAGTGGGAGATGCCCCTGTCAATTTCAGGGAGTTTCAAAGGAATTCCCATTTTGTTTTGGGTTGGATGAGCCCCCAACCATTTGTAATAGTGGGAAGTGTATGTACATGTATTTTACGTTAGGTGTACATGGTACCAAATTGGCTTATGAGTAAAAAGAGCTCTCATAAATTAAATAAATCCAAAGGATTTTCAAGTTCACATGAATTTAATAATCTTTGCTAAATAAGCTTTTTTTTAAAAAAGAAAATATATTTGTAAAATAAAAATAAAAACTTCTTCAAAATTGTCAGCATATATTTTTGTCTGGGTTTACTGGTTATTTTTATATTTGAAGGTGTCAGGGTTTGACACAAAAGTTATAAAACTATAAACCCAGACAAAACAAAATGATTTGTGTGTGTGTGATTTTTGATAAGTAAGACTAATATTGTTAATGTAATGAAAATAGCTATATCTCCTGAGTTAATGGCAAAAATATCCATGTGTTTTACTTTAAGGTTCTTACTCAGGTAAAAATGTAGACATGTCTAAACAAAAATAAGTGTCAGCAAATTAAATAAATAAAACTCTACATAAATGGTAGCACAAAAACAGAAACTTATGGTCAAAGGTTTATGGAAATATTTTGGGTTTGGCCTCTTAATCCTACTTGTAGATGCAGTTTCTTCCACTGACTTTACTGTCTGTGGAAAGATATATAAAAAATCTGTTTCTGACTCACACTTTTTATCATCTGATATTAACAGTACTGTTTGGGATTTAAAGCTGCCATACAAACTGTAGTTACAAGAGCTTAAATCAAATTGGAAGTTTCAGTTGTCCCCTGTTCACTCTGAGTACTGGTTGCGAGATAGCCAGGTATGTATACATTTTGTTGCCATAGCAAAGGCCTTTGCCTAAGAAAATTTGAAAAAGTGTCTCTGAACTGTTAATTTTTGTATAGTAATTTATTTAATAATGAACAAAATGGTTATTCTTAGAATGCAAAGAGAATCTCAAAACAATTTTAATCTTTGAAAGTATTACATGTACTCAAATTTGCACTTGAGTTGGAAAATGGTTTGAGACCAATTAGATTGTTTTGAAAATAGCCTGATCTTGATTCTCATGTAAAAAATTGTTATGACTTCATGTCATTATTTGAGATGTAAGGAATGATGTTAAAGGTTTTTCTGGTCTACAGTCAGGTGATGTCATATCAATAAATTTTATTTTGGAATATTAGTATTTTAGAAATATCTAATTAGTTAACATCTTTAAGCAGGATGTGTTCTAAAACTTCTAATGTATTTATAGAACTTAAGATGTTACATTATTCAGAATAGCAAGTCTTACTAGAATACTTACATTTATCTTGATTTTTTTAAGTTTAAAAGTAATTAAAACTATATTTTGTGATTGTTTCTTGGTCTATATATTAAAATTTTCCTTCTCTTTTCTCTAATTTTGTTTATGAGAATATGTTTAGATACTGAATTTGTTTAGACATTGAATGAGGGCACAATTAATCATGTTGGTTGTATATCTAATTTCACAGGCTATAAAAATTGTTAACAGAAAATAACTTAAAATGATACCTGGGACCTAAGTACTCTGCCTCCCAGATGTACTGGTGCTAAAACCATGGGCTTTCTTCACCCGGTTCCTTTAAGGGGCTCCACCCTAAAGCTGGTAACCTAATTAAGAAACAACCTAAATTGAAAAGACCAACTATCAAACTAAATCAGTCTACAGTTAGCTGGCTAATTTAAAGCTCTTTATGAAATGAATTTTACCTCTACAAAAAGAAAATTTCCATTTGTAAGGGCATTTCCTTCTCTGCACCTAAACCACTAAAGACTTGTAGGATTAAAAAAGACAATGGCTCAACGTTTATATAGCAAACTTTACCTTTGTTTAAGTCTAAGTTCCGTGCCTGGGGATGTAAATTTTCTACCTGGTTTCATGACTTTGGAAGTGCTAATTTAGAGATGTCTAGCAACAATTGTTTAGGGCAATAAAACAAGTAATCAAGAAATCACTAATCTAAAGTGGAGGAGGGAAACTATTTGAACATTAGCAAATGAAAAAGATTGTAAATCTTAAGATCTGCTTCTGAATGTGTGTCTATATGTCATAGTTTCAAGATTCTTTTCAGTAATTTGAAATCTTAAAATTATGTTATGTTAAATTAAGTAGTAGATAAAATGTCTGAGTCATTTCTGGGTAAATTACTGAAATAATTATCAAAACTAAATTTAAGTTTATACAATTTAACATCTTACATTAACGTGATACAAAAAGCTAAATATATTTAGATCTATTGGGGACTGATAACAGTTCAAAATTAACTTCCTACGTTTTTCATTAAAAATAATAGTTGTTAATAGTTATCATTGTAATTAACATATGTAATTAAAATTAGTACATATAAAAAATTCTCTATGTAAAGTATATTTTAAAAAGCAAGATTTGTTTTTGATTAAAAGGATTATAAAAAACATGGAAATATGGTTTTTGTTAAAAAATTAATTTTGCCTAATTTAAAGGTTTTAAAATTTTTCCTAAATTAAATAAATAAAAGTAACACATAAACTAAAATGTACAAAAGTTGGAAAGAACATGGTAAAAATTATATAAGGTTTATAAAAATCTTACCTTAGGGTCAAATTGATTAAAATTATATAAATTTGCTTATAAGGTTTTATTAAAATTAGCTTTATCATTAATAATACACTAATGTGAAGATAAAAATTGGTTTTCTCTTTTAAACAAGATCTTCATGTAATATTAATAGATATAGTGAAAGATTTTTGTTCACCTTTGAGTAAACTGCAAAAAAAAAAAGAGAGAGAAAAAAGGGAAAGATTCAGTTTGCCTCTTTATTAGCTTGTTTTTCAGTTTGTCTTTATTAGATCTTATTGTTTAAGAAACTGAGTCAGCTCTCTATCAAAAAGTAAGGTTTTTGCTTTTAAAAATCTTTGAATTATCACTTTGGTAGAATAAATGACTATTATTTTATAATAACCTGTGATCCTGTTTTATGACAAGTGTTTTGTGACAAAAAGAAAGCGCTTTAAACCTTTGATATTTTACAACATTCCAAAATCAAAATTCTAAATTCAGTCTTTTTGAACTTCAACTAATATTTTTTAACTATTAAAGCCACTGAAAGTCCAAGGGAGATACATTTGTCCTATTTGGTATGTGAAAACTATAAAGGAAGTATTGTCAAATATAAAATGGTGTTTAACTTTCTTTGAGTTATATTTATATAAACATGTTATTAATCTATGTACCAAAATTGTACAAGATTCCTAAAATTCTGATAAGTTTTGGTGTATCTTATCAGTGATAATTATGGCTATTTGGTTCAATTGTTGTATGCCACAAAAATAACCTAATTTATTTGTCAATTATCTTTTTAACCATGGCTATTCTAAGACTCTCATCAACCACAGATAATTATTATTTTACTTTGATTCTTCTCAAACGACAGTTTATAATAAGCTATAGTCCAAGATTTACTTCTCTAAGAGAAAATGTCATAAATGTAAAAAACTGAAATATTTTTATAACTTTTTATTTAAAACATTACTGATTCTTTTTGTTTTGTTTTCAAGAGCTAAGAAAAATATGAAGTAGCAAAGTTTACCTGGTATTTCTAGAATTTAAAAACTATTCAAACCTGCTGGCCTTAACCTGTTTTCCATTGCAACACTCTGCTGCTAAAACCATAAGCATCTTCCCTTGAGGGTGGGGAACCTGCATCCTTGGGGCTGCATGTGGCCCTCTGGATCATTGAGTGCAGCGTTTTGACTGAATCCAAATTTTGGATTTGGTTGAGAGGCTGCACTTGAGGATCTGGGGGGCCATATGTGGCCTTGAGGCTGCAGGTTCCCCAGCCCTGGGAGGACCATCATGGTAGAGGGGGGCATGTGAGATTGTAAGGGCTGATTCTGATGGGTGGAATTCTTTCAGACCCTCCAGATCAAGGACAGACACACGGATACCTAAACACCTGTCAAAATGAGGAACTTTGCCTTTTCAGGCATCATGGTCTAGGCACCCATCCCAATTATAAAGAATTTCCTACTTCCCATAGAATTAAAAGAAAATTACAGAGAGGGTATCAAGACACCTGATGACAGAGCTTCCTGGGTACAGTTTTTCCCAGTTACGGGGTTTATTCCAATAGACGTTTAATGGAAAATTTATCAGCCACCTTAGGACAAATTGCTACAGTGACTGCAAAAAATATTGCTGTAACAAAAGTCTCTAAATTCCTGAGCTTAAATGATTAACAATGCTTATGTTTTATATAACAAATTGCTATGAGTCTGTAACTTAACCCAAGATTACAATGGCTCAGTTCTCAGAGATAATTTTATAACCTTCTTTTGATGTTTGGGTTTTTAGCTCTTATGTTGCTTAAAACATTTTAAAAGTTGAAAAATGCCTGTTCACCTCCATTCCCATCTGGTCTAGAACATTTAATTGGCTAGAAGTCTTTTGACTTTAAGTCCTTTGGTCATTAGGATCCCACCGAGGGACAGGATGGAACCAGGGTAGGTGGCCACACCACCACAGCAATGGTGGGACGAAATAAAAGTTTGGCCATTAATGCTGCCTCTATCAAATCTTGGCCAAAAGGGGGGAAATGTAAACTAGAATAAAATATTAGACACCCCCTGCCCACTGACTGAAGGGACCCTCTCTTGGCCAAGGGGACCCCCCTCAAAAAAAAAAGCCCAAATTTAAAACTGAGTTCCCAGACAAGAAGGGAAAGGTGGTTGGACACACACTGATAGGTTTGTTTAATACCTAAAGGCAATAAACCAAATAATGGGGGATATTCATCTCCTTACCACTTTATCTAGAAATTTTGCTTGGTTTTCAGCAATGGATTTAAATGGTGCTTTCTTTTTCATTCCTCTTGTTCCTGAGTCCCAAGAACTATTTGCTTTTGAATGGGAAGACATAAACTCTAAGGCCAAATTTCAGTACTGCTAGACTGAACTTCCTCCATGGTTTAAAAACTCCCCAACAATCTTCAGAAAAATTCTGGCCAGAGATTTGAGGCAAATAGTTTTAGGCAAGGGAATGATTATACAGTATGTAGACATCCTGATAGCCAGTGACACTGAAGCTGAATCAAGGCAACATACCATAATTGTGTTAAATTTATTGGCTGACAAAGGATATAAAGCATCTCAGAAAAAGCTCAGATCTCACTTCCCACTGTTAAAAACTTGGGGTTTGAATTGTGTCCTGGAACTTGGAACCTCCTCCCACATTGGAAGGAGGCTGTAAATTGAGTAGCTGTCCCTACCACCCACAAACAGTTGTGAGGATTCTTGGGTATGGCTGGGTTTTGACAGATTTAGATTTGTGACTTCAAGCTAATAGCAAAACCCCTCTATAAAGCCTTGAAAGTGGAAGAGAAAGAACCACGTAGTTGAACCAGAGAATGCCATAAGGCTTTCTTGACTATTAAAAATTTAATGACTGCTCCCGCATTGCATTCCTGGACTTACATATAAGCCTTTTGATTTGTTCATTCAACAAAGGCAAGGAATTGGACTCCAGGGTATTGATGCAAACTTTGGAGGATCATAAGCAACCTGTACCTTATTTCTGTAGGCAATTGGATGTGGTAACAAAAGGATGGTCCGCTTGTCTGAGTGTGGTACTGAGTGTGGTCTGAGTACTACTAATGATATTTTACAGGAAGCTAAAATGTTTACCCTTGGGTAATTGGCAACTGTTCACAGCATGCATTATGTATTACTCCTGTTAGAACAAAAGGGAGGCTTTTGGTTAAAGGCCAGTGGCTGGATAGGTAAATATCAGGCTACTTTGTTAGATAATCCTAATGTAACTCTGACGGTGGTGTCCACCTTAAATCCAGCCACCTTGCTGCCTATGGACTCTTACTTCCCACTCTATGATTAAATTTAGATCATTGACTAAGTGTACTCTAGTCTCCCGGATTTGACTGAGCAGCCCCTGTTGGACCCAGATGAGAAGCTCTTTATGGATGGAAGCAGCCTTATGGAACAGAGACAATGCAAAGCTGGGTATGTTGTAATTACTGCCCAATAGGTAAATAAGCCACAAGTCCTACACCCCAGGACATCCGCCCAGAAGAATAAATTAATCACACTAACTAGACTGATTCTATGTGTGCCTTTATGGAGGTACATGCTCATAAAGCTATTTGGAAGAAACAAGGACACCTTACCTCTGAAAACAAGAAAATCGAGTATGAACCACAAATTCCTGAGTTATTAAAAGCTACTCTAGTGCTCAGAGAGGTAGCCATCATGACTGCTGGGGACATCAGATAACTGTCTATGGTAGACTTGAGGGCCAAAAGATCAGCCCAGCAATTGTCCAACCAATTGGCCTTAATCTCCTCTCTCCAATTGGATAGCCAGGGGATCCCTGTTTGTACAATAGTATGTCAGAAAATTATGTTTCCCCAAGGTCTAGGCAAATTGAATACTCTCCAGCTCCCAGAGGGACAGGTACTGTTGGTGCACCCTCTGAATGTATTTTTGTCTGTGGGGTCAATGGGAAAAAACCCTTGGGCCTATGATTATCTAAACAGCTGGACAATGGGGGACACTTGCTTGTTGAAAATCCTAACCACTCACTTTTCAGTTGATAACAGGTCAAAAGTTGCCCATTAAACTAGCTCCCTGAAATTCTTCTCATGAATGACTAGGCCTAGGGGAATTTTGGATGTAAATTCTATCTGGGGGATACCAGGCCAGTATTTCTCAGGAGGTAGTACCCATACTGGAGGGTGATAGGTACTTCTCTTGATATACTTTATTACCTTGGAGGGGAAAGGGTGGCAGCTCAACAATATGTACTGAAAAGTTTCAGTTACAGGCCCAACATTTTCATTCATCCTTATACCCCACTATGTACCACTTCAGCAGGAAGCATCCAGATAGACTGACGTCCTGATTCCCCAAGATTGAGGAATGAACTAAAAAGAAGGAGGGAATTGTAACCAGCTCCATGAATAAATTTCAACAAATTTCAAAATTCAAAGTCCATTTGCAGAAACAGGCAGTAGAGGTTTGCCTTTGTAGTTAAGTGGCCCCTCCTGGTAAATTTCCAAAAATTAGGGAACCCTCTGGATCTAAAAAATGATAATAATAATTTTCCCAAAATGTCAAACTGAGGTGTTTTGCTAAAAAAAATAGAGACACAAACAAACAGGCAAACAAAAATGAACATTTCCATTACTGTTCAACCACCCACTGCACATACATGTAAAAAAATAAAAACAATTTTCAACTTTAGTGTAATACTGTATGTAAATCACAAATAATGTATTTTAAAATATAAGAAAAAAATCAGCAAAATAAACATACTTTTTAAAAGTTAAAATGAAGTAAATAATGAAATAAAATAATAAAAACATCAGGCTACATTACAGCTAAGGCACAAAGAAATAAATTAGAATAAAACTGAACAAAGTAAAATCTAAGAAAGATTAGTAAAATGGAAATATAATAAAATAAATAGAAATAAGCTTCTTAGCAATTTAAAACTTATTTTAAAAATTAAAGGATAAAATATTAAAGTAAGCTATAATACAAAGAAACAAAAAAGTTTTAAAAATTAAAAATTATTTTAAAAGGAAGTTCAAAAGATAATAGTTATTCAAGCTCAAAAGTTACATTCCTCATCTAGCAACAGGAGTTTCAGAAGATAGCAGCATATTTTTTTATAAGACTCAAACAGTTCATTTTAACACAGCTGTTGAAAATGTTACAGCCCAACCAGGTTCATTGCTTGCTGCTCCAGAGGAAGCCAATACACTGAGACAGTAGAGTTTACAGCAGAGAAAGAGTTTAATATCACAGGTGCCATGTGAGGAGACAGGAGGAATTTCTCAAATCTATCTCCCTGAAAACTTGGGAAGAAAGGGTTTTTAAAGATAATTTGGCAGGCAAAAGGATAGGCAATTGGGTCTGCTAATTGGCTGGGTTCGGGTCAGAAACTTTGGGGTGTAGAAATTGTCTTTTTTGCTGAGTCGGTTCTTGGGTTGGGGTCACAATAGCAGTTAAGTCAGTTCCTCAGTGTAGGCCACTGGTCTGTGTGGGTCAGCTGTTCCACTGGAATGCAGGGCCTGGAAGATATCTCAGAAACTAGCCTTAGGTTTCACAAGGATAATGTTATCAATGGGGAAAGTTAAGAATCTTTATGACCATAAGCTATGTGACTCCCGAGTAGTAATTATAGGAAAGCAATCTAGGGGACAGTGGCTGGTTATTAGCATTAGTTTTAGCTGTGCCTGTGCCTTTGCAAAGTTTAGGCCCTTACCACAGTTCTTGCCCTGCACCCCTTTATTAATTTGTAAAGGGCGGTTTCAAAAACATGTGCTGAATTCCCAGAATCAGGGACAGAGAACAAGACTCTTATTCTCACCTCATATTCCAGATGGGCTCCTCTGGTATGTCCTGTTTACATGGAGCATTCTGAATATTTCCTCCGTATCTCAGCTCATAAGGCCTCCTGTAAGCCTGCTTCTCTTCAACTGTTCTTACACTCTTTGCCCCAAAATGATCTACTCTTGACCTTTCACCAATATCATTGAGTCTGTTTTGTCAATAGCTATAAATTTCAGAAAGATTGTTTTTCAGATACAGTGTAACTTCTCACAGCAATAGTGACATTTTTGAAAACCAGAGAAACTGCAAAGGTGAGATCTAAAGTAATAATTATTAATGTGGCTTTCTGCAGAGTGGTTAAACCATTTTTCAGCTGAAAGTATAAAAATAGAAAGGTCAAATAGCTTGCCTCATGGCACCCAGTTGAGGCACCTGAAGTAGAGTATAAGCCCTCTGTTTTCTGATTCAATGTTTTCTATTCTTACTTTTAGAATGAAGTAATTTATCTTTGAGATATTTTTCTGAAATCGTTTCTGTTAGGGTGAAGCCGAGAGGAAGACGCTGAAGTCTGAGATATAGCAAATTGCCGTTTATTTTGGGCACCTGGGTGCAGGTGGGTGGGGGCCAAAAAGAGCATCCACACCGAGGAGGGGAGAGTGGAAGAGTTTTACAGAAGGTTTGGATGAAAGTTTGGGGAGGGGGAGTTCTCTCAGGAACAGCTGCTGATCTTTTACAACCTTTGGGCTCTCCAGATCCCTGTGGCTATTTTTTCACCCGCCATGTGGTCCTTATCTGAGTTCTTTATCTACCCCATTCAGTTCCACACATTTTTCGAGTTCCCACCCTGAGCAAGCCCAACACTTTATTAATAGAAACTAACAAGTCTCTGATGTAAAGTAACGTGACACATGGAAGGAAATTAGAAATATTTTTACTCCAAAATATGGCATTTTCACATGCTGAGCTGGCTGAAGAAGCTTCAATCTCTCTCTGACCTTACCCCTCCACCCCACCGTTGGCTCTCCCAAAATCTTTTTCTTTTTTTTTGAGACAAGGTCTCACTCTATCTCCAGGGCTAAAGTACAATGGCCTCATCACAGCCCAAGTAGCTGGGACTATAGGCATGCACCACTGCTCCTGGTTAATTTTTCTATTTCTTTGTAGAGACTGGGTCTCCCTCTGGCTTAGGCTGGTCTTGAACTCCCGGCCTCAAGCATTACCTCCCTCCTAAGCCTCCCAAAGTGCTAGGATTCCAGGTGTGAGCCACTGCACCTGGGCCCCCAAATCTTTGAAGTTTCTTTGTCTGCATGAGATCCAGACCCCCATAGGAGAACAGTTGTTCTTTTTCCCCCTCTCTGTAAGACCAGGAATGTGACCACAACTGAACAGGCTCCTTAAGAAGATACTCATTTAAATTCCAAAGGGAATTAGCATCCTCACTAGTAATCCTTTATTGCCCCTCAACACAATTCCTCTTTCCCCCTTCCCATAATCCATTATCCGAAAGGCATATAAGCTTCTGAACCCCATTGGGGAGTTGAATCTTCATTTTTTGAGGGTTCCTGTGTATGCACGTTAAAATAAATTTTATAATTTCTTTCTTATTAATCTGCTTTATTGTGAGTTGATTTTTCAGCAAACATTCTGAGGGTAAGGGGGAAGTTTTCCCTTTGCCCCAACAACGATAAAAGAAATTTAAAGAGCAGAAACGCTTTTGTTCTTTTGGATTTGTGTTATCTGGAAGCAAAATCTAAACTTTCTTTGGTGCCATTGCAAAATTTTGTTTTATCTGAGAATTTTTGCTACATGGAATATGACTGGATATTTAAATTCATGTCAAAAAATTTCCTCTATGACCAAAAAGTTACACATATGATACTATAGAAATGTATATAAAAAACTAAATAATATGGGTTTTCTTGGATTGACAACATAATACATTTACAATGTAAGACAAATTTATCTTAAAATATTTTAGAAAATGAGATAAACCTTAAATATAGTTAGGAAGGGATCAAATCTGCAGGTGGTGGATGTAGGCCAGGAGGGTGGCTCCTAGGGGTAGAGAATCCAAGGACCAATCAGGGGAAGGGACTGAAGGAAAATGTAGAACACCTGGTAATCATTTGGTAATATCCCACACCTCTTGTAAGCCCTCCCCGCAACCAGGCCAATAAAAGGAGACCCCCTGGGAGTCTTCAACATCTTTCTCCACTCATGGAGACTGACCCGTTCCCCTCTCTGGAACATATTTTCACTTTGGGTAGCTTCTTTCTTTACTTTCACTTTGTATAGTTTCTTTCTTTTCTGTAATAAACTGTTTGTGTGGGATTGCTTTTTATTTGTGATCACTCCATCATTGGCTCAACTTGGTACCAGTACTCACTCTTGACACTGGGAACCAAGGACCAGGGAACATCGAGATGGACCTAACAATATGATCAAAAGGGGAAATTGCAAAGCTTATGAGTGTGACTCCAATTTGGTAATTATGCTGGACTTATTGAAAATTTGCAACTGACCATGATGCCATGGGAATTCCATTTTCTCCTTAAACCTTAAAAATATTAGCTCTCCCATACACATTTCCTCCTCTAAGGTCAACTTGCAAAAATAGTTAAGGGGCAGGTGTTTTTTATTGTGCCAACTTAACAGGTGAAAGAATCAGATAATGAGAATATTCAAGTTGTAAAAATGAAAGGATGTGTGAAGTGAACAATTCAACAAGATAACTGCTGTCACTCTTAATGTTTCTAATTCTTAGACTCAAGGGGGCACCAATTAATACCTGAAAATAAAATTTAAAAACCCACTTAAAGTATATTACATGGTAATAAGAAGACTTGTTATGGAGCCTGGAGTACTAGTAGCCTCATGACCCAAAACAAGATGACTGCCATTATCCTGATATTGCATCTCATGCAATTAATGGAAGTACTAATTAGTCCCCAGAAATGGCAAATCAGGTATACTTCAGCTTTTAAATAGCTGAATGAATTTGAAAAGACAGAGAAAAAAGTGACATATTGCAGCATAAAGCTGCATAAAGCAGATTTAGACATAAAACAGATTCTTATTACAATTTCATAAAAAGAGAAACAGCTTGAAAAGAACTGTTTTAACAAGTTAAAAAAGTCTCTGGTAACCTATGATCCTACATTTCTATGGCTTCCTTTTCCATGTAAATTTTGGCCTCATTTTATAAAATGACATTTGATTTCTGTTATGTGATTTTGGCTTCAGTTTACAAGTTTTAATATAACACTCTATCGTGGCATAATTATATTCTGAAACTAAAAGAATGGCAAAACATGGGAAGACATTATCACACTGTATTATAATCTCACTAGATTATTATTTTGTGAGGGTATATAAATCAAAGTAGGTCAACTGGTCTAAAAATAATCACAAATTTTAGGGGCTTATTATAGTAAAAGTTTATTTCTCACTCACATCAAAATAGGGAGAAATCAAGATATGTTTTTTAAACACAGAATTAAAAAGACTCACTGATTCATTCACAAAGAAGGCAAAGGAATAAAAGATAACTACAATTTTTATCTATCTATCTATGTATTTATTTATTTAATTTGTTTTGCTTACACCACCCAGTCTGTGGTACTTTGTTGTGGCAGCCCTAGCAAACTAATACACTGCCTGATTTCACATATTTCCTCATTTCTATTTCCTTAGGTTAACTCTGGTTGAGAAATATGGTCTTCTCTTAGTGGCACACCCAGTTTTGAGGATGCACTTGGAATGGAGAGAGAGGTGCAAGCAGAGGCTGAGACGGCCTGAGTCCCGGCTTAGGATCGGGGATGAGGACTGTGGCAAGCAGGCCTCTCCCTACCTCTCGAGTCCTTCTCTCTCCTCCCTGTCTCTCATCACTTGTTTTGCTCGCCCTGCTTTCCAGGATCTTTTCTGAAAAACCTCCTCCAGTGGACACGTGCTGTTTCCGCCTCAGCATCCTTCTTCCTTCTTCAGATTCACCTCAATTTTCCCGTGAAACCACCTTTACTGCACTATTGGCCCATATGATTGGGTGGTATTAACCACACCCCTTGGTCCTATTGGCTGGACCTGGCCAATCATAGCCATGGTGATTACATCAGTGATGACAGCTACAATTTTTAGACTTCATCAATTTGGGGGATGATGGTATCAATTAGTGAGACGGGGAAGATTGAAGGGAGCAAAGAATTCAGACTTGTGCCCCTTGGAATCAGGATGTGATAGAGAACTAACAAAAGATTTCACTGAGGAGACCCAAACAGAGACTGGCCAGAATCATTAAAATGCTCAACGGTAGAGGGACTTATGGGGGAGTTTCTTCTTAAAGGTGGGCTTCAATTCCTGGAATCACAAAAAGGAGTGACTTATTAAGGGGATTCTCAATGGAATTGCGTGATCCTTGCTTGGTGTAGAATAGAAAATAACCTCTCTATATCTCTGGTGCCCCGAAGGATAGTTTCACTTCGTGATCAAAGCTTGCAAACACTTTTTCATCTTATGGAGAGCTCCAACTTAGCATAGGAGACTGATGTGTCATTAATCAGAAATGCGGACAGTGACAAAATTGAAGAAAGTAACAAATTTAAAGGAATTTGGATTGAGTAACTTCATTACAAAAATGCCATTTGAGTTGGGCATTCAACAGGAGTTCATCTGGGAAGGTCAGAGTAAGAAATATTAATTAATACTTTTATAAAACTCTTCTAAAAATAAGAATTACATAACTTTAAAATCACTCTATCCCGTTGATAACTTTTGTTAATTTTCTTTGAGATCTTTTTGTTTTCCTCACTGTTTTAAATAATAATCTTATTGTTTCATTTAGTAGTCTAACAGTCATCCATGTATTCAAATAGATTAATTAACAGTATATTATGTATAGGAATTTGCTCTTGTGAATATGTCATAGTGTGACAAAAGCTTTTACAATACTGGCATATATATACTAGTGACAGTATATTTTACTATAATTAAACATTAAATTCATTTTGCACATCTTTTAGAAAGTGATTTACAGAGAAACTGTCAAGAGGGAGTGGTAGAGTCGGTACATGAATCTATGTTTTTGAATCTGTATCCAGTATTATGTAGTATTTTTATAAAAGAAAATGGCTAAAGAAAGCATGTTAGTACGAAGTTCAGAAATGAAAAGCAAAATCATTTAATAAGATATTGAGTACAGTTTGACACATAGAAGTGAAATATGCCATGGAAGGCCTAGTCCATAAAATCCTCCCATACAATCCTCCTCCGTTTTTTTTTAAATTTCTCTGTCCCTGAATAATCAAGATCATACTGAGAATCTAAATAGAAAGGACATGCATTCCAGACGACTGCCCGGAGCGGTCTCCCCATACCTATGTCCCTACTTTGGATAGTGATGAGAGTGAGAAATGAACTTTTATTGTATTAAGCCACTGAAATTTGTGATTGTTTTTAGAGCAGTTGAACTACTTTATTTATGTACTCTTGCTAAATAATAATCCAATGGGATTATAACATAGTGCAGTGATGTCTTACCATGTTTTGCCATTCTTTTAATTTCAAAAAATAATAACTACCATAGAGGGCTGTATTAGAACTTGTAAGCTGAAGCCAAACTCACACAATAGAAACTTAGTGTCCCAGTTTGACATGGAGGTAATAAGAGAGAAACATTCATAATAACCAAAACATCTTTATACTTAGTGTAAGGCATTTCAAGAGATTATTTTTGCAGATAATTTCTTCATTACTGGCACTTTTCTTTCAGATCTATGCAGCAATTTTTCATTCCCATGTTTCAAGATTGGAAAAAAACCCCACAAGTTAATATTTTGTTTTTTGGGATGCATTGGTCTTCAAAAGCATAAACAAAACTCCTTATTCTATAAATATGATAGAATCATAGAATCCTTCAGGAACAAGAACAAAGAGTTTCTTTAGTTAAGTAATTTACTGAGAGCATTAATATCATTTAGAGTTAATAAATGAACTGATTCTAAATTTGGAGTAAAAGAATTTTCCCTTGCTTAAAGTTGAATTCTTCTGGGTTGTGACTTCTAACTACTTACCTGATTTTTGATATCTGCAGCTAAATGGAATATACCTCATGGCTGATGCTCATACCTAATATGGGAACATTATGTACTACATACCAACCTGTGAAAAATTATTATGCATCCTAGCTTAAATTGTTTACGTAGTCCCAGTTTCTTCCATTTTGAATTATGGAGTTTTCACACCATTTAAAATCATGGAAATAGGTTAGGTTCACTCTAGCTACTTGTTTATCAGTATATCACAAGTTTCGATGTCTCATTTATTTCATGTTTTTAAAATTTCCACTATGTTTTCTTCCTTGGTCCATAGATTATTTCAGTGAGGGAATGTGGGCTGTAATTATACCAGTCTCTTGAAATTTGTGGAGGACTTTTCTATGGCCCAGCATGTGAGCAATTTTCATAAATGTTTTGTATGTTTTTCAAGTGAAAGTGTAGTCTCTATGTGCAATGGTCTCTAGATGTTTATTGTAATAAGCTTGTTCATTGTGTTGTTCAAATAATATAGTTACTGATTTTTTGTCTGCCTAATCTTTCAATTATTAGGCAGGTGTTAAAATCCTTTGTTATATGATCTGATTTTTTCTTTGTAATTTTGCTACTTTTCCCTTTATATTTTGAGTCTATATTATAAGGTACATGTAAATATCAAATTGCTTTATCTTCATGATAGATTAAAACATTTTATATTTTGTAGATGGTTTTTGTAAAGAGTATGTATCTGGATTTTTAAAGTCCTATCTGCCTACTTTGTTTTGTAATTGGAGAATTTATTTTATTTAGACATTGTAATGCATTTGAACGTAATTGCAGTATCAAATTTTGCACTTTTTCTTTTCTTTTCCTTTCTTTTCTTAGCTTTTCTTGTATTATTATTTCTCATATTGTTATTGACCCTTACCTGTCAGAAAGTTGTATACCCTATTTCTCTTTTCTTCATTATTACCTTAGAAATTGAATCACAGTTCCTGAATGTAAATCAAAGCTTAATGAATATATTTTCCCCCCTTAAGAATAATATATTAATAAAAATATTTAAGACACTTTAACTTCAAACACTTTCACCCAATTGATTGCTATTTTTCTTGATGATTTAATTTATTTTTTTAAAAAACCAGAATTTTATTATTAACATAGTAAATATTTGTTTAGATTTACGTAAAATTTCACAATTTTATTTATGAATCAGTTTTGCATCTTAGAACTCCAGTCTATGTTTTATTTCCTTTTAATGAAATTACATTATTTAGAAATCCCTCTCATGAGGAAAAGTGTAAACTTTCTCAATTTTTCTTTGAAAAATAATTTTGATGGGTATTTCTGCTCTGTGTGGCATTATGGGTTGACAGTTATTTTCAGTCTGGATTTTAAAGATATTATTTTGTGTTCCAATTTTTAAAAGTTAGCTGACAGCCCTTACTCTTTAGATGGCATATCTTTCATATTTTATACATTTTTTTCCTTCTGTGCTATATTCTTGATATTTTTTGAGATCTATCTTCTAGGTTATTGCTTGTCTTGTAGATTCTTTATCATATGTTCAATATCATGGTGTGTTTATAATTTTATTTATAATATTTTCCATATCCTGAAGTAGTATATAATATCTTTCTAATCTGGCTGAACATTGTTATGGCCTCTTTCTCCATTATCCTACTTTTGCTTTCCTTTTTTATTTTTTTATACAATGAAATATTATTTTCAAATATTCTGAATCTGATATCTCCAATACCTGAAGAAGTCTTTGTTGACCTGATATGGTTTTCAATTGTTTTGCCTGTTCCACTCATGATGCCTTGTTTCCTTCTGCATTTGCAATTTTGACCCTATGAACTGAGTTTTTGAGGTGAGAGTTGAGTGTGAATTTCTCCAAAGAGGATTTGTGTTTTCTTCTCCCACATGCCCAGGTTCACTATCAGTCCAGCACTTCTTGAAAATACAGTTTTTGCTTGAAATTATTTCAGTGTAAGCAACAAATGTAAATTCAGGCTGCAAACCCTTAAAAGGACTAGATTGTGAGTGTGAATTCTGAACACAGCTTCTTTGGGGTGTGCGTTTCCTTTCCTTCTTCTCATTGTTCTTCTCCTGCTCGTGTTGTTCCTTGTATTCCTTGTTTTTCTTGTTTTTTCTCATTTTTCTATCTCCACGTCTGGAAAGAGTAAAATTATTTCTAGCGCCTGAGATTTTATGCCTATGTTTTGTATTATCTACCCCATATTGGATAAACTCTAGGTTTTCTCCTATCCATGCTCCATGGAGTTTTGAAAACCAAACTCAAAGTTACAGGGCATTGGAAAATGCCCTGAATATGAAAGCTATCTTCAGTAATACTCGTCTCTCTTTTGGTTCCTGGTCTCATTTTGTTTTCAGCTGAAAAGAATCTGTACTATGTTACCTGCTTTGCAACTAATTTTCAAAAAATAATTTTTATATTTTAAACAGAATTTTTAGGTGTTTTCTGCAGGAAGATCACTCAGAGTATATAGAGTCTATTATACTACCAAAAAGAAAATGTGAAAGACAAAAACTTCCTGGTAAATTTGAATTTAATTTTTTTTTAACCAGGAGGTTTAAAGTATAGAAATTTCTCTTCTATTTTGTAATTTAGAATTCTTAAAAAGTGGAAGAAATGAATGGTTTCTCAATGGGGAAAAATAATTAACAAATTAAATACATATAGATGTGGTGGAAAAAGAAGAGAATTAGTGTAGCTGAAAACAACATAAACATCAACTGAGATCCAGAGGAGCCTGCTAATATAAAATCAACCAACTTCTGTTGCTTTTTTGTTGTTGTTGTTGCTGCTGCTGCTGTTTTTGTTTTTACTTAGCTATAGAAAAGATGCAGGACCACGCTAACAGCTTGAGACATTATCAATTAAATTTTCTCATTAGCTATATTTGGTTCCTTAATTGGCCTTTGTGACTGTAATTTCAAGTGATAATTATTTGTGGCACTAGCCTATTCCTATATCAATGTTATCTCTTAATTAATTCAAGAAATTGACTTAACATTTTTTTCCATCTTCAGACACAGAAGTAATTTGTGAGTTACCATTCCTTAGACAGCACAGTCAGCAATACTTTGAAAAATGACAGTAAGAAAGTCCAGTCTCACAGACTTAAACTATAATAGCACTGATGATAACCTCGGAGAAGGCCTGTTAAGGAAGAATTGTACCTATTTGGTGTGAAACTGAAAACACATGGGGTTGTAGACTAGAGGATGAGAGAAACATGCAAAAAAATAAAGGTATTAATTCATCTTCAATTCTCCAATCTCAAGAAACACATACTTGTAAGTAGTTAAAGCACTGTGTTCGTGCTGATTTTTTGGTTTCAACAGAAAGCTGGTAGTGATTGCTCTGCACCCCAGTATTTCCCACTGAATTGCTCAGGGAAATGCAAGGAAAGAAGCAATGTTTCAGTGGTCAATACTTTTCCAAACCTGAGTAGGAATTTTCACTCCTCAAAGTGATAATGAACTATTGAAGAAAACAGGGAAAGAAGATAGGAAGTTGCAATTCAGTCACCATGACTTTGGATCCTTACATCAGAAGCTATTTCCTTTACTAGATGGAGGCACCTTTCTAAAGCCAAAAGGACTTGTCCCTCACTCCCTTTCCCAATTCATATCTGCTACTTCTTTTTTTATTTTCACTCTCTTGAGTACCTTTACAGGCAACCCAAGGCTACAAAGGGCAGAAATGTTTACATAGTTGCTAAACTGGCAATAGGGAAGATTGAGCCTAGAAGTTTCCTCACAGCAATGTCTTAGGGATCAGCATTTCAGAATTACTTACTCAGGTAAAGGAAGAAGCCTGGGCTGCTGCAGACTATCAGAAAAATACCTCCTCAGAGCACATAAGAAGTCAAGAAGACCTCAGATTCCCTTCTCAGGCTAGCAAACCTATAACATAAAATAATAAATAAGAAAAACAGTAAATTTGTAATACATGTCATAACAAACTGATATAATGTGTAAAAGTGATACTCTAGAGAAATTTTCATAAAAAATCAAGAATATGACAAAAATTGATCACCAAGTTGGAAGAAAGATTCAGAATAATAAATAAAGAAAAATAATGTATACTTATTGGGCAACAAAGACAAACCTACCATTATTAGCAGAAGAAATAATTTTATACTAAGAACAATGCCACAGAGTCAATAGAAATATTATCTTTTAAAATATAGAGTTTAGCAAGGGTGCTGCTAGCAAAGCAAAAAATAAAATATAAATAGCTGTTGTACATGTTCATCATAGCCAGATTATTTAATTCCTATGAATAATTTTTTACAAGAAATATGAAGGACCAATATGAAGAAGACTTGACTAAGTGAAAATAACTGCCATGTTTGGTTTTAAGATTGAATTACGTCATGTCAATTTTCTACATATTAACTCATAAGTTGAATTCAATCTTAACCAGTGGATATTTTTTTCTTTTTTTGTGTTGAAACTGATTGTAATTCTAACAGCTTGAATTACAAATAGTTTGTAACAGCCAAATATATTTTGAAAAAATAATACTAATAGGTATTTTTAAGTTAAATCAGGCCAGACTTGATGGTTCCTGCTTGTAGTCCTAGCACTTTGGAAGGGCAAGGTGGGAGGATTGCTTGAGGCCAGGAGTTCGAGACCAGCACGAGCAACATAGTGAGACCCTGTCTCTACAAAAAAATGGAAAAATTAGCTGGGCATGCACCTGTAGTCCCAGCTTCTCAGGAAACTGAGGCAGAAAGATCACTTAAGCTCAGGAGTTTGAGGTTACAGTGAGCTATGATGATGCTTCTGCACTCTAGCCCAGGCAAAAGAATGAAACCCTGTTAAAAAAAATTAAATCAAAACATATACCTTTTCAATGTTTTAGCTGTGTGGAAGGAAATGCAACAGGACTAGATAAACTGGTCAAGAAAGTAAATAAAAACCATTACAAATATACTCTACATATATACATAAATAACTTGATATATGCTACGTACATTAGATATAATATGTACATAACTTCAATAGGAAAAAAATGGGTCCAGGATACAAAAAAATTAAAAATGAAAAAAATTAAATGGATAATTGTTTTTAGTGTTCAAACTTAATATTGAATAAGTGCATATAAACAAAAATTAAATACCGCTTTTTGCTAATTAAATGCACAAAATATTTAATTAAGTAATGGTATGCTTTGGAGATGTAGTAGGTTTGGTTCCAGACCACTGTAATAAAGAGAGTCACATGAATTTTTTGTTTTACAAATGCAAATAAATGTTATGTTTACATTATATTGTAGTCTACTGTGTGCAACAGCATTATGTCTAAAAAAAAACAATGTATATACACCTTAATTTAAAAATACTTTATTGCTAAAATATGCTAACGGTCATCTGAGCCTTCAGCAAGTCACAATCTTTTTGCTGGTCTTGGCTCAGTGTTGATGGCTGCTGACTGATTAGTAGGGTGGTGGTTGCTGAAGGTTGGGGTGGCTGTGGCAACTTCTTAAAATAAGAGAATAATGAAGTTTGCCACAGCGGTTGACTCTTTCTTTCATGAAATATTTCTCTGTGTCAAATGAATTTGTTTGATAGGATTTTAGCCACAGTAGGTCTTTCAAAATTTGAGTCAGTCCTCTCAAATCCTCCCTTAACTTTATCAACTAAGTTTATGTAATATTCTAAATTCTTTGTTGTCATTTCAACAATGTTCACAGTGTCTTCACCAAGAGTGGGTTCCATCTCAAGAAACCATGTTCCCAACACAAAAAAAGATGATAAATGTTTGAGGCGATGGATATCATAATTACCCTGATTTGGTTATTGCACATTGTATGCATGTATCAAAATATCACATGTCTCCCATAAATAAGTATAATTATTATGTATCAATAAGCTAGGCAGAGAAAGACAAATATAGCAAGTTTTCATTCATATGTGGGAACTAAAAAAATTGATCTCATTGAGGTAGAGAGTAGAATAGTGATGAAGAGAGGCTGGGAAGGGTAGAAGTAGGTAGAGGAAGAGAGGTTGGTTAATGGTTACAAAAATACAGTTAGATAGAAGGAATAAGTTCTAGAATCCCATAGCACAGTAGGGCAACTATAGTTAATAATAATTCATTGTATATTTCAAAATAGCTAGAAGAAAAGATTTGGAATATTCCCAATACAAAGAAATTATATATGTTTGAAGTGATGGCTATCCCAATTACCCTGATTTGATCAGTACACACTGTATGCATGTATCAAAATATCACATGTACCTGATAAATATGTACAACTGTTATGTATAAATTAAAAAATTTTAAAAGATTAAAATTATTTCTAACAAAAAAACCCCACTTTCTTTGCACATCCATAAGAAACAACTCCTTACCCATTAAAGTTTTACCATAAGTTTGCAGGAATTCATTTACGTATTCAGGATCTACTTCTAATTCTAGTTCTCTTGCTATTTCTACTACATTTGCAGTTACTTCCTCCCCTGAAATTTTGAACCTAAAGTCCCCATGAGGGTTGGAATCAACTTCTTCCAAACTCCTATTAATGTTGATATTTTGACCTCCTCCCCTTGAATCACAAATGTTCTTAATGGCATCTAGAATGGTGGATCCTTTCCAGTAGGTTTTCAATTTATTTTGCCTAGATCCATTAGAGGAATCACTATCTATGGCAGCTACAGCCTATGAAATGTATTTCTTAAATAATAAGACTTGAAACTCAAAATTATTCCTTGATCCATGGGCTGCAGAATGGATGTTATTTTATCAGGCATGAAAACATTAATCTCCTTGTACATCTTCAACAGAACTCTTGGGTATATTATCAATGAGCAGTAATATTTTGAAAGGAATCTTTTCTTCTTAGCAGTAGGTCTCAAGCTTAAAATATATAGTAAACCATGCTGTAAACAGATGTGATATAATCCAGGCTTTGTTGTTCAATTTATGGAGAATGGGTTTAGTAGATTTAGCATAATTCTTAAGGGCCCTAGGATTTTCAAAATATTAAATGAGCATTGACTTCAACTTAAAGGTACTGGCTGCATTAGCCACTAACAAGAGAGTCAGCCTGTCCTTTAAAGCTTTGAAGTCAGGCATTGATTTCTCCTCTCTAGCTATGAAAGTCCTAGATGGCATTTTCTTCCAAAATAAGACTGCTTGCTTTGTCTATATTAAAAAAAATCTTTTGTTTGGGGTAGACATCTTTATCAATTATCTTAGCTAGATTTTCTTGGTAACTTGATTCTACATCAGCACTTGCTGCTTCACCTTCCAATATTATGTGATGGAAACAGCTTCTTTCCTTAAACCTCATGAACCGATTTCTGCTAGCTTCAAACTTTTCTTTTGCAGCTTCCCCACTTTTCTCTTCCTTCTTGGCATTGAAGAAAGTTAGGGCCTTCTCTAGATTAAACTTTGGCTTATGGGAATGTTGTGGCTTGTTTGATCAATCCAGGCCATTAAAACTCTCTCCACATCAGCAATATCACTGTTTTTCTTTCTTATCATTTGTGCAATCACTAAAGTAGCAATTTTAATTTCCTTCAAGAAGTTTTTCTTTACATTCCCAACTTGGTTAACTATTTGGCACAAAAGGTTTAGCTTTCAGCCTGTTACAGCTTCCAACATGCCTTACTAGAAAAGCTTAATATTTCCAGGTTTTGATTTAAAATGAGATTACATGCAATTCTTCCTTTCACTTGAACACTTAGAGGACATTGTAGGGTTACTAATTGGCCTAATTCCAATAATATTGTGTCTCAAGGAATAGGGAGGCCCAAGGAGAGGGAGAGAGATGGGAGAATGGCCAGTTAGTGGAGCAGTCAGAACATAGCTGTTTATCAATTAAGGTTACCATCATTTATGGGTGCAGTTCATGGCACCCCCAAACAATTACAAAAGTAGCATCAAAGATTACTGATCACAGATCACCATAACGAATATAATAAAAATGAAAAAAATTGAAATATTGCAAGAATACCCAAAACAAGACCAAGGCACCAACTAATCACATGCTGTTGGAAAAATAGTGCCAATAGACTTGCTTGATGCAGAGTTGCTGCAAATCTTCAATTTGTAAAAAAACACAGTATCTGTGAAGTGCAATAAAGTGAAGCAGACTAAAATGAGGTATCTGTGCAATAACCTCCCTGTTGTGGAGAGCAAAATGAGATATTTAGTACCTTGCTGCTGGAATTAAAAATTGTTAAGACTTTTCTGAAAACCAGTGTGGCAATGTGAAAGGGCTTAAAATACACAGGGACCCTCTAGCTTTGAATTTTCACTTTGTTATTCACAAGTTGTGTGATTGGGCAAATCACTTAATCCTACTTTGCCTTGTTTATTCTTATGTAAAATGAGGATTAAATGAGTTAACACAGGTAAAATGCTGAGAACTGTGTCCATTATCATCATTGACATACTTATTTTTATTGTGTTTTCTACAATAATTTGGCTTTTCTGATAAGCCTTTCTGATAAACCTAATATTGTGCTATTTGTGTTTGCTTCTTTAATTATAAACATTAATTTTCTTAGAGCAGGAAGCTATCAATATGATAAAACTTCAGTTACATAAGCCCTTATTCTAAAACTGAAATTCACAGACTTTCTAAAGACATGTCGTTTATCTCGATTAAGCTGTCTTCATTTCTGAAAGGGTTAACACTTTTACAATGACTTGTTTCTTTGTCACCAACGTAGACAAACGACTAAGCTGGAAGCTAATGCAAGCCTTCCTCTAAACACTTTCACATATTTGAATGCCCTGATAGGTTAGGCTGTCAGTAGTGTCAGATGTAAAGGTATATAATGATCATGCTAATATTAAATGTGGGAAACAATGGTGACTTTAGGACCAAAGGTGTTGCCAAAGATGCCAGTGATATGCAGAGGTTCTTCTGAATGGATTAAATCTCATCAGTTATATATGTCTTAGTATATGTACAACACAAAAGACTGTAGCATCAAGGTCATGATTTGAATAGCTATTGATATACTATAGGAAGCTTTTGATTCATCAGGTCTCCTGAGCCTATTTCAAAACCCTAAGAAAAAAGTCAGGCAGACATTAAATTGTAATGAATTTTAGGGACAATAGGTTTCTAGAAGTCAACTGAGGCATGAAGGGAATTTTGTTTTATGCTTGTATTTCAGTTTGTTAGGGAGGTGGGAAGTGAGTGCTGGAGGAACAGGATTTTACCTAATTCTTATTTTAGCTTGCCATTTGATTGTAGAAAAGGATCCAGTCACTCAAAGTTTCTTCCAAGATACGAGGGTAACTTTATATTTTAGGCTGAAAATAGCAGTTTTATAAGATGATTATAATTACATATATTTCTATAGAGACCACAAATATAGACTTGTAGAATATAAAGCTTGAGACTATCACCAAGGCCAAATGTTTCCAAGTCTTTCATTTCACACATGGGGTAATAAGATCAGAGAAAGAAAGTGACTATAATTTTTCAAGGTCTCATAGATAGTAAGTGGCAGAGATGCAGCTTGTATTCAGATTTCCTGGCTTGCTATACAGAACCACTTCTACGAGAGGTGGTTATATTTTTCTAAAGCTATAGATTAGATGTAAATGCAAACAAACAAAAAGTACATACAAATAACTACTTCACTGATAATATTTTCAGGTTTGTTTATTTTTTAATTGTTGTTTAAATAGGAGTAGAATTTTTATTTTCAAAGCAACACCTCACCTTCCAAAGTACTGATAAAGCTGGTCTTCATGGTTCCCCTCTGCTAGACTAAATGTTAGACAAACTTCTTTCTGAATCTCAGCCCTGACCTCCCTTTTCTTAGATTATTTACTTAGGAAACTTGTAATTATAAATTCTTTCTTTGCCCATATGAGATGTAAATCTTTTAAAAATCTTCTGTCCACTTTTACAGCCAGGACTGTCTGGCTCAAGGACCTGTGCAACAGAGGAAATGGCCTGAAAAAGAGTAAAAATGTTTTCTGTCTCTTCAAAACCCCCTTACCCTTTTTGAGAACTAAAACCTATATCCCTGCCTCAGGCCAGTGGTCGGGAAAGGGCAGGGGAGTGTTCTTTGTTCTTTGTTCTTTGTGCCACAGGAGATGGCTCAAGGGAATTGTCTGGTGGAGGTCACAAGATTGTCTTATTCAAAGATGGGATGAATTAGAACCTTTAAAAGCTCTGTACTTCTGCTCAGAAGCAGGACATTGGTACTTTGTGATGGGAGTCTTCCAACATCCTAATTTGCTGGCAAATTAATAAACTCTTCTTGCCTTCTCTTCAAACCATTTGTCCTTTGTTCTGATGCAGCCTCAGGGACAAGTGCCCAGCTTTCAGTAACACCTGGGAGCCATTCCTTTGAAATGTGATCACCAAGAAAGAGTCTCTGTGAGCAGGTAGGAGCCTAACTTCAGTGCACACCTTGCTTCCAGTTGTAAAACTATTTCATAATGAAGATAGGAGAAAGTTTACTTTTCATTTGGGTAAAGCCAATTAGCAAATACAGATGGCCTAAAATCTCTCATCCTGCCCTTTGTTTCAGCAGAGTTGAGCTCAGACTGAGTTCTTATGTCTCCCCTCTATTTTAAGAGCCTCCAATAAAGTCTTCCCAGCCTGTTTAATCATCTGGTCCAATTTGCTCCTATAGTGTCATACCACCTCTTATTTCTACAAAACATCCTGATCCTGCTCATTTTTACATAAATTATTAAACCAACTTCATTTGATCTTACCTTGATTTTTAAAAATCATAATGTAGATGTTTCCATTTAACATTATTTCTTCGTTATTCCTGCATCATTAGTCTTCTCCTTGCTTCTTACAAGTTCTCTAAACCCTGCTGGGGTTGCTAATTGTAGAGGCTAAATAACATCTGACTTGCAAAATTTTGCATCTGAAAAGCCATTGTCAAATTGTCAAATTTTTTAACAGACTATTTTATCTTCTTTTTTGTTTTCCTTTATTAAGAGTCTACACAACTTCAGGCCTTTAAGAGCCTTAAATTTCCTCTCTGACTTGGATGTGAAGAAAAGTGGTATGAAATTAGTGGGCCAACATCCTGAAAGATTAGTCCAACTACTCTGTGCACATAATTAGAACTAATTGAATTAGTTCCATTCCTAGCAAAGAAGTAAAATCAATATTATAATTAAACTGCATTTTTGTATAATTGGATTTTCAAGTGAAACCTGAAAAAGGGGGAGGAGTAAAGAGTGTTTCTTATGTGTCTAAGTAATTAATATTTGCAGTAAGTTTATATCCTTAAAATAATCCTTCAGGAATTTGTGGCAATATCTTCAATTTCATTATCCAGAGCTTATTGCAGGAGTTCCTCACTCTAATCCTTAAAGAAATCATCATCTGTTGCCACTGAGCTGTCTGGCCAACTGGCTTACTTATTTTTTATCTCAAATATTTCCCTCACATTCAGTATTAGGGCTTTCAGGGACCATTTTATTGTGTATGTTTGTTAAAAAGTTTTACTCACGATCTTCTCCTTTTCTGGATCAAACAATATCAGTCTGAACAGGACTGGGAAGCTCAACAGTTCACCTACTAGTTCTTTCCTTGGAACTCACTGACTTTCCTTCAAGTGCTTTTTGCCACAATTCCATGTATAGATAGAATTTCTATTTACAGTATGATGTTAAAATAGACTCACAATTTATTCAAAAATAGTGACATGATTGGGGCCACATGGAGAGCACCATTTGACATGGCTCTTCTTTCAGAACTTAGTGATTTAGGAGAGGTGAATAAATTACCATTTGCAGAGTCACTTCCCTATGTCAGCAAGATAGCTAGGTCCTGTGTTGGGAGCGGGGAGAATACATAGATAAATTAGATGTGGTCTCAAAAAGTTCTCTTTAGTTAGGAGTAGCATACATTATACACACAAAAAGTGAAGAACAAAACAGTGTAGGTCATGTACCAAATGAGTGGCATAGAAGTATAAATATGCAGGTGCGATGCAGTAGAAACATTCTCAGGAGAGTTAGAAGACCGGGTACAAGTCTTAAATATGTACAATTTGATAACTATGTTCCCTGGGCACGTGTCAGTTGATCTATCTGGGCCACAAAGATCATACTTTGGGATGACGTGCTCATGGATGATTACATGAGGAACATGAAACATGAGCTAAATATTGAAAAAACAAGAAGATGTTGTTAGACAAGAGAGAAAAAGGAGGGACAAGACATGAGCAAAGGCAAAGACTTACCACATCTGTTTTGTTCGCTTTGTGTCCTTGGGGCAGGCCACAGTACCTGACACACAGGAGGTAGTAAAACCTACCTACTTACTGAGTAAATGAATGATTTGGGAGATGCTCCCATTGCTTCCAAGTGACCTAAAAGATCACATTCTGTATTTACTTAAGGATTAACAAGCAAAGAAACTAAACAACAAAAGAGAAACATTTTTGTGGAAACTTTCTTAGTGCCTTATAAAGGATGAAAGTAAGCATTTTCCATCCATACCCCATTTCTTTTTCTAGTTTGTATGCTGAAAGCTTATTTTGAAATTTCTGAGATCATGCAATTAATAAATAGCAAAATTGTGAACCAGCCTATAAAATTCCCTCATTGATGCTGGTTTCTAATCCAGGGAGAATTCCTAAACTGCTTTTGAACTTGACCTGTAACGTGCACTTGATTCTCCCATTTTGAGTTCAGCATTTCCATTGCAGTTTTTCAGCTCTTCATAACAAATTCTCACTTAAATTATATACATGTAAGCCTTCTTCTGAAATGTCTCCAATGCCCAGGCATTCCCCCTTTTCCCTATACCCTTAAAACTCTGGGGTTCATTGTACCTTCTTCTCTCCTCTGATGATGCCTTGGGTGTGCTCTTAACCGTTTATCTCCAGAGTCAATTTTGGATGCTGGCGGAAGGGGCACATTGTTTTGATTTCCCCTGAGCTTGCTGAAGTTCTAATGCTGAAAATAGAAGTGCCCTGAGAGGACATCTTTGCTTACCTATCACTTCTTGGCAATAGATAAATTGTTTCTCTATAGTTTTCTCTTTGAATTTTATGTTGAATCAGTTTTTAACTTGGAGACCATTCTCTGTTGAGTAATACTTTTTCAATGTGTCACATCATGAGATTTATTGCACTAATACATCATCAGAGTGGCAGCTGGCCATGATGATGTATAGCTTAATACATCATCAAAGCAATTTCTCATTCGGTTACTTATTACATAGGAGTGTTAGTGCTTATTTTTAAAAAACATATTTTTGCGCTTACCACAAATAAAAGAATCTTTCAAAGAGTTTGCAAAGCTCTTAGATCTGTCCCAATCTAGATAGGCAATAAAACTAGCATTGGTTCCCAGTAATAATAAATGCTAACCCCTTCTCTGCACAGTTACTGATATCTTTTTTTTTAGCTTTTTCTTTTTAAATAGGAAATGTATGCACTTGACAGATAATCATAAAGTACAAAAGTACCTACAACAAAGACTGCATCTTCTTTCTCTTCATATCTGGCAGCAATATAGTACCTCTCTCCAGAGTGAAAAACAACAATTCTTTCTGAGATAATGTAAGAATATACAGACATTTATGCATATATCTGTTTTTTTTAACTTTAAATGAAATCAGTAACATTCTCTTCTGTGTTTTTTTCCCCAGTTAGTATAAATTTAAAATAGTCTTATATAGATATACAGAGTTATCTCAGTGTTTTTGGTGATAACGTATTATTTTATTTAATGGATGTTGTATACTTTTATTAATAAATATCTCTTTTATTTCCAGTATTTTGTTACTATGAGCATTGCTACAATAAAGATTCTCACATTCATCTTTCATGACAATTTGAGAATATATATACAAATATTCCAAAATGTGAAATTGCTGGCATAAATGTTTTGTGCACGCTAATTTTATATAATTATTGCTGAAATTGACCCTACAGTAGTCTAAAGAGTTTATATTCCTCCAACAAGGTACAAAAATTCTTTACCAGGGTATAAATAAACATATTTACCTCAATGTCATATTCATAAAACAAAATTTTCACATGAATTTGAGTCTTGAGTCTTTTTTTGTATTTTCTATTTTTTCTAGGTATTTGCTTGATTTTTTATTTTTTTTAAGAGTACCAGTACCATATACTTTTAATTACAATAGCATTCAAAATGTTTTTATATTTGGTAATCCATTCCTCACATAAAACTGAGGAGGGAGGAGAAAGAATAGAAAGGGAAAAAGGTGTGATTAAGAGTATAATATTAATGCATACAGAATGAAAGATAAAAATCACATGATCATCTCAATAGACACTGAAAAAGCATTTGATAAAATTCAATACTGTTTCAGGATAAAATCTCTCAACAAATTAGGTATAAAAGGAATTTGCCTCAACACAATAGAGGCCATGCATGAAAAACCCACAGCTAAAATCATACTCAATGGTAACAAAATAAAAGTTTTTTTTCTAAGATCAGGAACAAGGCAAGGATTCCCACTCTTGCTATATCTATTCAACATACTACTGGAAATTCTAGACACAGCAGTGAGGCAAAAAATAAAGAAAGAAAGAAAAAAGAAATAAACAGCATTCAAATTGGAAGGGAAGAAGTAAAATTATGTGTTTGCAGATGACATAATCTTATATATAGAAAATCCTAAAGACTCCCCAAGAAAACTGTTAGAACTAAAAATGAATTTAGTAAAGTTGCAGGACACAAAATCAGCATACAAATATCAGTTGTGTTTCTATACTCTAATAACGAACTTTCAGAAAAACAATTTAATAAAATGATCATATTTACAATAACACCAAAAATAATAAAATACTTAGGAATAAACATAATCAAGGAGATAAAGGACTTGTACACTGAAAACTATAAAACACTGATGAAAGAAATTCAAGCAGACACAAATAAAATAGAAGGATACCCTGTGTTAATGGATTAGAAGAATTAATATTGTGAAAATTTTCATACTTCCACAAATGATCTACAGATTCAATACAATTCCTGTCAAAATCCCAAGGTCATTTTTTATACAAATAGGAAAAACAATCCTAAAAGTTCATTTTGTACCATAAAATACCCTGAATAGCCAAAACAATTTTGAGCAAAAGGAACAAAGCTGGAGGCAGCACACTTTGTGATTTTCAAAATATATTACAAAGCTATAGTAATCAAAACAGTATGGTAATGGCATAAAGACACACATAGAACAATGGAACAGAAAAGAGAGCTCAGAAATAAACCCAGGCAAATACAGTAAATTGATCTTCAATAAGATGCCAATAATACACAATAGAGAAAGGATAGTTTCCTCAAAAAATAGTGTTGGGAAAACTGGATATCTATATACAAAAGAATAAAATTAGATCCCTATCTGAAAGCATACACAAAAGTCAAGTCAACGTGGGTTAAAGACTTAAATGTAAAACCTGAAATCATAAAACTCTTAGAAGAAAATATAAGGAAAAAATCTCCTTTACCTTGAGCTTTACAATGATTTCTTCAGTATGACCACCAAATGCTAAGGCAACAAAGGCAAAAATAGACACGTGTGATTACATCGGACTAAAAAGCTTCTGCGCAGCCCAATAGGTAATCAACAAAATGAAAATGCAACCTACAAAATGGGAAACAAATATTTGAATATCGTATATCTGACAAAGGGTTAATATTCAAAATATATAAGAATTCATTCAACCCAACAGCAAAAAACCAAATAACCTGATTTTAAAATGGGCAAATGAACTGAATAGACATCTCTCCAAAGAAGACACACAAGTGGCCAACAGATATAAAAAGGTGTTCAATATCACTAATGATTAGGGAAATGCAAATCAAAACTACAATGAGATGTCATCTCAAACCTTTTAGAATTGCTATTATGAAAAAACAAAAAGAAAGAAAAAACAAAAGATAACAAAAATTGGCAAGGGTGTGGAGAAAATGTTGTATGACATTGGTAGAATTGTAAAATGATGCAGCCATTATGAAAAATAGCATGGAATTTCCTCAAAAAATTAAAAATAGAACTATAATATGATCTAACAATCTGACTTCTGGGTATACATCCAAAAGAATTAAAATCAGAATCTCTAAGGAATATTTGAACTCCCATGTTTATTGCAGTATTATTTACAGTATCCAAGACATGGAAACAACATAAATATACATGGATGGATGAATTGATAAAGAAAATCTGATATATGCATGCAAGGGAACATTATTCAGCCTTAAAAAAGAAAGAAGTCCTGCCATTTACATCAACATGGATGAACCTGGATGACATTATGCTAAGTGAAATAAGCCAGACACAATAAAGACAAATAATGCATGATCCCATTTTATATGAGGAATCTTGAGTAGTTAAACTCATAGAAACAGACAGAAGAAAGGTGGTAGTGGGGAAAGGGGTGAGGAAAATGAAGACATGCTAGTCAAACAGCACAAAGTCTCAGTTATAGGAGATGAATAAGTTCTGTAGTTCTACTCTTCAGTGTCCATAGTTACCAATATTGCAATGTGTACTTAAGAATTTACTAAGAGGGTAGACCTTATGTTACATGCTCTTACCACACACACAAAAAAATTAAAAATAAAAATAATATAAAGACTGCAGGCAGGAGGAAATTTTCATGGTGATGGGTATGGTTATGGCCTTGATTATAAGGTGATGTTTTCACAGGTTTATACTTATCTGCAAACTGATAAGATAGTATACATTAACTATGTACAGTTTTTTGTATGTCAGTCATACTTCAGTAAAGTGGTTTAAAAAGATAATAATATGCTTTAAATAATAAATAATATTACTGTTAACTGAAATGTCCCAAATCATTACATTACATTTATAACCTTCTTCTTTTTCACTCACAAGCCTGTTTAGAAAATTTAACTTTAGTTTATGTCATGAACAGTCAAATTAATTATTATAGGGAGAACCAAATTTTTTATATTCTCTCAAATGAGGAAAGGTAATGAGGAGCATGAGAAATTTCAATATGGAAAGTCTGTCTTTAATACAAGTTATGGAAGAAGTTATAACTGAAGGGAATCTGTAGAGTAGTTTAAAAATAATAATACTCTCCTCAAAAGCATAGTATTTTTATTATGGCTATCATTAGTATTAAAGGCAAGTCAGATCCTCTCCAGTAATCCCTCCTTTAATTTTTGCCTTGATGACCTTCATGAGTTATTCTATAATATCTATTATGAATTCATCAGTTTCTTACTTTAATATTTGCCAAGTCACTTCTTTTAGCATTTAACTATAAACCTAAGTCCACAGGTAGCAGCTATTTTGAAACTAGGTAACAGAGAGCATATTTTTTTGGCAAAAATACACAAATTTTATTTTCTTTTTCCCTGACTTCCTTGATTTAACTAACTTATGAAGGTGAGAGTATATAGATATTTAACCAGGGAAATTTTTTTTTCTTTGTAAGTCGCCTAAAGAGAAGAAACATATCAAGTATTGCTTCTGGGGAAATTTACCTCAAAGTGTGTGTGTGTGTGTGTGTGTGTGTGTGTAGTGTGTGAACACTTATTTCCAACCCTCAACTCTCTTTCCTCCTCCCCACTGTTCTGGGGAGGATACATTTCAGAGTAAATGTTTATAAAAAACTGAAGAAGGCTGTGTGCGATGGCTCACACCTGCAATCCCAAAATTTTGGGAGGCCGAGGTGGGAGGATCACTTGAAGCCAGGAGTTGAGACCAGCCTGGGCAACATAGTGAGACCCTGTCTCGAAAATAAATAAATAAATAAAATATAAGATGGAGTCTTTTTTTGGCATGAATTACAGTGTTTAAAAATAAAAAAAAACAAACTGAAGAGCTGAGGGGAAGAACTTAGTTTGGAGAGGATGGGAGAGAAATAATTTCATCTAAAGAGTGGAATTCTTGAGAATAGAAGGTGTTACAGGGGTTGGGGTGTAAGAGAAAAGCACCTATCTGGAGAGAGAGAGACAGAGAGAGAGAGAGAGAGAGAAAGAGAGAAAGTAAGAGAGAGAAAGATTGGAAAATGAGACCAATAGCAGTGACTAGTCATTTAATTATATTACATAATCTTTACTTTTTAATAACTTTTATTAAAATCTACTTAATAGTCAATGCTTTTAGAATTGGATCTATTTGAGTGGTTATTCTGTTTACAAGGTGGAATGAGTTAAGAGTAAAAGCAGCCATTAGGCTGGGCGTAGCTGTTCATGCCTGTAATCCTAGCACTTTGGGAGGCCGAGGTAGGAGGATTGCTTGAGGCCAGGAGTTTGAGGCCAGCCTGAGCAAGGGCAAGACCCCATCTCTACAAAAAACAGAAAAATTAGTCAGGTGTGGTGATGTGCACCTGCAGTTCCAGCTACTCAGGAGGCTGAGGCAGGAGGATAACTTGAGCCTAGGAATTTGAGGTTGCAGTGAGCTATGATGATGCTACTGCTCTCTAGCTTGGGTGACAGAGCAAGACCCTGTCGCAAAAAAAAAAAAAAAAAAAAAAAGCAGTCATTAAGGCAGTAAGGACCAAGGCCCTTAATCCCCTAAAAGTTTGCTGAAAAATCACTGACATAAGGCAGATTGATTAATTGGAGAAAAGGCTGTCAACTAAAGAATGACAAGGTTCATAAATTTGGAAAGGAGAGCTTTATTTCTTATAAAGGGTTGCAGCCTGCAGGTTGGCCATTCTGCGGGGCTGGGAAGAAGCTGAGAGTGTGTAGTTTGAGCAAAAGGAAACAGGAGCAAGAATTTACACTGAGGTGGTGGTCGAATATACATATTTAACAAGCTATAGTAGAAGCCATGAATATTTATGAAAGGAGAAACATGTTCATGTGCAATTGAGCTTCATGCCCCTTCATAGGTTGCATGTACAAAAAATAACACTGTTAGCATGATCTGAGGGTCGAGTTTTCAGCCCTCTGACATCAAAAGATGAAGCAGATGACACAAAAATCCTCTGTGCACAGACTCTGTAGACTGGCCAGAACCATTCCATGGTTGGTGGCCCCTTATCAGGAAGGAATGCTGATCAGTTGTTTTGCCAAAAACTGCAAAAAAGGGAGGAAGAGCATTAGGTAGTTGATTGAAATCAAGCAAGTCTTTCCAAAAGGCTGCTTCTGTTTAACCCTTATGGCAGAAAGCCTAATGGCAGTTAACAAGGGAGGGGGTATAACAAGGTGTTTCTGACCTCCCATCCTGTCATGGCTGGGATTTCAGTTTAAGGTTTCTCTGGGGTCCCCCTGGCCAAGAGGGGTCCATTCAGTTGTTTGGTGGGCTTAGAATTTTATTTTTATTTCTCAAGGTATACAAGTTTATTTAACATGTATAAATAGGAACCACCAGAATGAAGACCCAAAGATACAGGAGAAATTGTGTACTTTTATGCTTAGGTTCAATAAAGTGTATACAGCTGTGTTGAAATATGATTGAACAAGGGTATGATCTAATGTTAATAGACTGAGTAGGGAAACCCACTAAGGCCTCTCTGTCTAGATTTTTCTTGGCCTCTATGGGCATGTGTTCCTTCCTTCTGGGTATGGGGCAGGACCCTCACTGGAATGGGGATCTTATGGTCTACAGTTCAACAAGGTAGGTCAGATAATTTCTTTATGGCTAGTTTTTACACAGAATAATTTTAGGTTTTATAGCTGGCTTTCTGGAAAAGGGATTCTGGCTTTTATGACCTGCCTTGGGGAAGAGAGATTCTAGTTTCTATGGCTAGTCTCAAGGGAGAATAAGACTTAGAGGCAGGAGGACAGGAAAAGGCCAGAGAAAAACTGTTGCTTCTCAGGCTGCTTCTGAGGCCTTCGTTTTGGAGTATTGTTTTCTGAGCCCCAATGGAGCTCAGCCATGCAGCATTACTTTTGAAAATAAACATTTTTATGACAGAATTAATTTCTGCTTTAAGAAGTTAAGGTCTATTCCTTCCTAATATAATAAGGTAATCCTAAAAAACAGAATGTGTGAGACCTTAGTGTACATTTCTCCCCACCTCTGATTTTGTAAGGTCAAACAGTTCGTAGCCAAGCTGGAGTAGTTGAGCAGTGGTTAATAACTCAGGTTCTGGGATTCAAACTCCAGTACCAACACATAATAGCTTTGGCAAATTATCTAATCCTAACGAATCTCAATTTTCTTATCTAATCCTTCCTCAAATTTCTAGTGTTTTTTGAGGATTAAGTATTATTATCTAAGGTAATAAATAGGTTATTAAAACATAATTAATTTGTTAATCAATCTTAAAGTTTTCTTTGCACATTGGAGATCAATAATTGGCCAGGTTAAAAAATGACAACTGGATAGAAGAGCTCACTTTGAGTTCAGTTCATAAAGTACTAGGAAGCAATACCACATAGAGAGGAAAAAAGTACCAAATTAGATTGGACAGATTCTGAAAAAAGGCTCTTTGCTTAATATACCTATTCATGAGGCTGTTCATGCACTTTGTTATTAACAAAAATTGGACTCAGATATTTTGTCAAGTGACTTTAGAGAGAACACTGGAATCAAGTTGCCATATGTCCTGACTTTTCTCCTATGGTCCATACTTCAATTATTTGTAAAAAGTATAGTCAGATTTATCAGATAATATATCTCAATTTTTGTTTTGAAAACGTAACTGTGAAAATGAGGTAGCACACAAGCAGTACTTTATATAATTTATGACTAAAAAAAGAATAATGTCCTTAAAAAATTGTTCTCTGACACATTGATCAAGCAGGACATTATTCATATCCAGTTATAAGCTGAAATTTATAAAATAATTAAAATTTTAATTCATTCATAGTTTGAATTTAAGCATTACAATTTTTATTTATAAAATTTGATAATTTAATAATATAATGTATCTTGAATATTTCTTAACAATTAAAAATAAAAACATATCTATTTGTAAAAAAAAGATAAAATACTCACTTTCTATATTTTGACTGAACATGAGAAAATATTTCTAAGTACTAATGTTAGGTAGACAGCCAGGGACCTCCACTCCTCCTGGGGACAAAGCTGGGCACCCCAAGCAATTGCTACATCTGGGGGAGGAGGGAATGCCCTACAAATCTAGCAATCAGAACTTAGCGTGCCAACTGCAAAAGAATGCAGAGGATTCTCCAGCCCACAGGCCAAGCAATACAGGTACAGTTGGGTCTGGAAGGTGACCTAGGACAACCTAAGGCCAATTATCATGTCATTGGTTTAAATCTACATTGCAGTTCACCTCGCCCAAATGGGCTATCAGAGATGCTCATGGGAGATCCACATGCTCAGTAAGACTCAGGTCATATAACTACCAACTGTCTATCAAAGTGGTTTCATGGTGATGTCTGAACCACGAGGAGGGCCCAATCCAGACACTATAAAACAAGACCCCAGACCATGAGCAAGGCCTTTTTGTTACAACAAGGGGTCTATTCATCATCTGTGGTGAAAGTGTCTTGCTCTTGCTCTGTAAACCTATGTCTTGCTCTTGCTGTATAATCCTTTCTCTCCTCAATAAACCTCGTTTCGTGCTTACCTTGCTTTCGGTGTGACTGGTCATTCTCTGGCCAAGAGCACACCAAGAACCAACATTTCAGACTGCTGACCCGACATTAATACAAATACAAATACATTTTTTTTGGAGGCAGAGGATATTTGATCCTATTTCATTCATTCATGCATTCATTCATCTTTTGCTGTTATTATTCTAGGTGATACCTAATGTTGTTATACCTTTAAACATATGCCTATTATAATGTTAACAGAAAAAAAATCCAAATTCTGTAAAATAATTTAAGGAGGTTTATTCTCAGCTGAATATGTGTGACCGCCTGCTCAGAGCAAATGGGCTCACGAGGTCCTGAGAAGATGTGCCGAGGTAGGTTTAAGTTTGGTTTATACATTTAGGGATAGGAGTTCCATTTAATCAAAGTGGGGGGCCTTACAGGTTATAGGTGGGTTCAAAGATTCTTTGAGTTATAATTGGTTAAAGAATGCAAGCTTCTCAAGGCTTGGGATGTTAAGTATTGATATATCTTATTAGAGACAAGCCACAATATACTAAAGTGATCTGTTAAACAAATTGATGGCCTGCAGAAAATTTTAACCTTTGCCCTTCCTGGTCTTAGGCCCTAGTTATATATTTACCCAGATAATGTATCTCCTTCTCTTCATGGCTAGGAACTCAGTTTTAGGGTTTTCCTGGTGTCCCCTTTGGCCAAGCGGGGGTCAGTTCAATTGGCAGGGTGTTAGGATTTTATTTTAGTTTACAATAATTTGGTAAAATTTGGTAACCTCATGGACTAGAGCATTTAGGTTTCCATGATGTACCTCTGCAGTTGGCTTATTAAGTTATCCATTAAAAAGAATTATAAGGTAACAATTATTGGTTAGACTCTGAAATTTCTCCTCTTTTGGCTATTATGAACTTAAAAATATCAAGCTATATAAACTATCATGAACCAACTTTTAATATTTACTTGCCAGACACAGTTTTCAGTGTTTTATGTGTGTTATTGTGCTCCTCGCAATAGGTAGAAAGAAGAGAAAAGTACTATTGCGCATATTTTTACATAAGAAAAAGAGAAGTGAACACCTCATCCAACATTTTGTAGTTAGTAGGTGACATTGTCAGGATTCATAAGGACACAATCTGTTTCATGACGTCTGGCAATTAACCACTGAAAGGACCAAGGCCTTTGGCCCCCTAGAGTTGTACTCAAAAATCACTGACATGAGTCAGATTGAGTAAAAGAAAAGGCACACAAATTTATTTAATGTGTATACAGGGGAGTCTTCAGAAAGAAGACCCAACCCCTCAATGGGGTAGAGAGACCTGTATACCACCTTGAGGTTTCAGAAAGAATGCCAGCTCAGAGCATGGTCAAAAACAGGTTTTACTGGCAAAACACATTATAGGAGGGAGAAAGAAAGAGGCTTAGCTAGAAAAAGTGGTCCTATTATATAGATGAAACCTCACAGGTAGCAACCCTCAGAAAGAATAGATGGGAAATGATTCTTTTTATACCTTTAAAGGTGTCAGACTCTCAGTTAATCTTTCCTAGATCAGACAGGGGGAAGGCCTGGCTGCATCAATGCAGATTCTCTACAGATACAAATCTCCCCCTACAAAAAATAGCTTTGCGGGGTTACTTCCTGCTGGACCTGGAGCAATGATTTCAAAGTATGTAAAAATATATATATATTTTGGGGTAAAATATTCTGATTTCCTTCACACAAAACTCAACCATCTCAGTATATATCATAATATGTCAGATATATTATATAATATATTTTGAGGTAATTATGGGATACTATATTTAATATTATTGTCAGGTAGAGGAGAAAAAGAAAGAGACGGAAAAGCAGCTTGGCGAGCAAGACAGGTTTTAATTATGAAACCTGAGAAGGGTCTTTTGTCTACATCAGACAAAAAGACCCCGGCTCTTACAGGCTGAGTAGTTTTAAGGGCTTTGGAGGGGCGTTACAGGGCTTGAGGGGGGATAGAGACCTTTGGGTGTTTTGCCAGTGGGTGGTTATCAGGAGCAGATGTTTTGGCTCAAAGAGGAATTTGTTAGATTTAGAGACTTTGCCTTGCAGAGGGGAGTGCTAGGGGAAGTGCTGATTAATGTCTGTGTGTGGGGAGGGGTCAGGAGACGGCTTTGCATTCCATCCTCTCAATTATTTGTGATTTTTTAATCTTTTCAAAAAATTGCTAGGCTGTTTGAAAATTAGAACACTTAAATCAATAAATTGTTCCAAATACTTTTTAAAAAATAGAATTGCTTGAATTGTGTTAAATATTTCTGCTCATTAAAAGAATAAAACAAACTTTTCCATGACTCACCATCTCTGTTCTAGTTTCATTCTTATCTAAAGGAAATATATAGAATGAGTAAGAAAAATTATTTTTATTTCTACAATTGCTATAAATTCTAGATATGTTTGAAAGGTCACTGCACACTGCTTACTGACCTGGTGGTACCAAGTGAAGTCAGAATTATTAATGAGAGACCTTTGACAACAGATGCTAGGGTAGTGAACAATACCTTTCCATAAGTACAAATGAATGTACATTGCTATAATCTCATATAAAATGACAAACGTACTACAATGCTGGTAGTGTGAACTAAAATAAAATCTTAAGCATTCCCCCCAGCTGACTGAATGGACCCCCTGTTGGCCAACGGGACCCCAGGAATACCCTAAAGCTGAGTTGCTGGCCATGAGAAGAGAGGTCAGACTTGCCTTATCATGTCCCTCTTCCATTCTTGGAGATGTCCTTTGTAACTCATTAACAGGCCTCAGGCTATACAAGACAAAGCTTAAATCACACCTGCAGGTCATCAGTTTACTTAACAGATCACGTGAGTCTGGGTATATATCTGATGGCTTGTCTCTGAATAACAGACTTCCTTATCTTAATTCAAGCATTTCCTTTCCAGTGACTCCAGATCTTTTAGACAAAGCTTAACTCTTTCTGCCAATTGTCAGCTAAAGAATCCCTAACCCCAGGTATGACTTGTAAGCCCCCCACTTCTGGATGTCTTGCCTTTTTGGGCTAAACTAATGTATGCCTTCCATGTATTGATTTATGACTTTACTTATAATTCCTGTCTCCCTGAGATGTATGAAAACCAAACTGTGGCCCAAACACAGCGAGTCCACTTGCTCAAGCCTTCTTGGGCATGGCTCTGAGACATGGTTCTCAAACTTGACCCAGAATAAACCTCTTTAAATTATTTTATAGTTTCACTTCTTTTTGTTGACAGTAGGAAAAATAAAAATAAGGAAGATGGTGGAAAAGAATTCATTGCTTAAATACGTTTGAAAGACAGAATTCTGAGAACAGAGAAAACAGATGTAAAGAAGACAGGGAGAGGAGATAGAGGCTAAGAAGAGAAAGGACAATTAGAAATTAAAAGGAAAAGTAGGAAAAATGCAAAGGAATAGAGAGGAACTCAAGGAAAAGAATTTAGAGGGTAAGGAAAAACTAAATAGAGACATGAGGATAAAGAATCACATTTCTTCAGCTTTTTGCCTCCCCTTATATGTACAAACATTCCCAGCATAATGTTTTGGTTTTCCTTTCTACAGTCTGTAATGTTTGCCATTAGGATTTCACTAGAAACCTCTTTCAGAACATTTTCAGTACATTGGGATTTTTTTTTACGCTCTCAAGATCATTGATAATATAACTTTTAAAAATTGTTAGATAACTTCAACCTCATGAGGAAGCATCTTTCTGGGAAATGATCTTTGAGAACTTAGAAGCAATGTTTTTTCCCCTAAACAAAATTAACCCTATACCAAAGCAAAAACATAAATAACAGAAATGGAAAATAGTAAATGAAACACTGATTTGAAAAAGAAATATAAATCTAGAATTTTCAAAATACTCCATTCTTTATCATCAATAAATTCTCTCTATATCCATGTAATCTCTGAAAGAATATCTCTTTTACTTTATTGCTGGTAACAATCTGACACCCCCCAGGACTCTGGCTTTCTTTATAGCCTTATTATGCAGCAAAACTTTTTTTCTCCCATACTCCTCCTTCCCATGGGGCTTAGAGTTGGGGTAGGTGACCTAATTGATCAATGCTACTTCCAGACCATTTCCCCTCTCTTTCCTCTAAAATACCCCATTGTGACTCTCATGTTGTCAGACTACACCACCCATGAACCCTGCTTTGTTGCAGTTACTCCTTTACTCCAGAGTGATTCATCTCCCTGTAAAGATTCTTAGTTTCTGTCTCAATCTCTCAAGTTAATCCTGTCTTGATTATTGATGATTGTATAATAGATGATCCTTCCCATGCCCTGACCTCTCTGTCCCAGACTTCCAATGGGCCAACCTCAGGCACACACCTAGGCTCTGTCAGTGAGTGATTGAAACTTCCCATAACCTCAATTGTAAACTTTCTTCTCTCTGACATCTCTTCTGGGACTTTTCTGGACACTTTGATCACCTGGGGCCTAAAATCCAATGACTCTCATATCTGTCTTTTCCTTTCATCAGCTTCACGTCCTTCCAGTCCTCCTCACCCAGCTTGAATTTATCAGCCATCACTGAAGCCATTCCCTGTACACACACGCAACTCCTTTGTCTCTTCTTGCTCTATTGCCACACTTGACAAAACACCAACCCTGGGAAAATATAACTGCTTAATGCACACATTTACATTTGTGCAGTTGACTATGGTAGGAAAAAGATCTAGAACCATCCTGATTGTTCTCACCTAAAATTAATACCTATTATCTTCAAATGCACCTTAATACTTCCAGCATCATATAATTCCTATGCTATTCTTTATCCCACTGTCTTATGAGACAATCTCAAACATCTCTTCTTCTCAAATTTCCACACATTCTTAGCCAATAACAGCACTTCCCAATTCACTGAGAAAATAGAAAGTTACAAGAGAAATCCTACAATCTCCTCCCCCATATATCTTCCATCTGCGTCTGTTTGCATGTGTTCTCTCTCTCTGTTTGTTCCTATAGATGGACTCTCCATACCTCAATCTAAGGCCTGCCCACACACTTGTATACTGGATTCATCCTTTCTTGTCTACTAAAGAACATCACTCTCTGTCCTCCATCACCCCTCTCATTTCGCCTTTCTACTGGATCATTCCCATCATAGTGCTATTCCCCAAAATAGCATGCTTCTATTTTAAAAAAATCACTCATCTCTACCACTCTGCAGCTATCACCCTACTTCTTTGCTCTTGGTGTAGCAAAATCCCTCAAAATAGTTGTTTACACTTTGTGCCTCCTAATCTTCCTCTTCCATTCTCTCACCAACTCTCATCTTTCTACCAAAACTACTGATGACATGGTTATCAACAATATCGCATTGCTAAATCCAATGGTCAAATTTTGATTCTCATATTACTTGGCCTGTCATCCACATATGACACAGCTAATGACCCCCTTCTTCTTAAAATGCTTTCCTCATTTGACTTCTTTGACCCCACATTTCCCCTGATTTTCTTTTTACGTCATTGTCTATACATTATGAATCTCTTTTAATGGTTTATCCTCATCTTTTTGATCTCTTAATGTTGGACTTTGTTGGTGCCTTTAACCTTTTTCCTAACTACTCTGTCTTGGGGATCTTATTTGGCTTTGTTCTTTAAGAGACTGACAGCATTTTCTTTCTAGTATGGACCTCACCCTTAGACTCCAGACAATTCTATTGCAATGCATAAAATTTGTCTAAACTTAACCAGTACAAGCCAGAGCTCCAGATTTTCTGCTCTCACACAAATCAGGTGCTGCTTCAATTGTTCCAACCTTTGTTAGTGGTAATTTTATACCTCAAAAGCTCAGATCAAAATATCCTGCATTCATCCAGGGGTTTTATTTGTTTTTGTTTGTTTATCTTTGTTTTTGGTCTCATATCTCCTGTCAGAAAATTCTGTTGGCTCTATCTTTAAAATATAACTAGAATCTTCCAATTTCTCCCCATCTCTACTATGGTCACCCTGGTTCTATCCACAAATATCTTGCCCTGGATTTTTGCCTTAGCCTCCTAACTGGTCTCTCTGCTTCTATGTTATTTCCCTAAAGTCTATTCTCAGCAAAGCATTCTGAGTAGATTTACTAATGCACACATCAGCAGGAGTCACTCTTCTGCTAAAAACCCTCCAATAACTTTAAGATTTTACTTAGAATGAAAGCCAAGGTCTTTAAAATAGTCTAAAAACCCTACAAGATTTGTCCCCCCACCTTTTATTATCTCTCTGACTTCCAACTACTTCCTATCCCTCTCACTTTTCATCAGCCATACTGATCTTCAAAAATGCAGTTTTGCATTTGTTTATACCCTCTACCTATGATGCTATACCCCAGTCTATCCACATGGTGAGCTTCCTTAGCTCCTTCAAGTCTTTGCTTAACTGTCATCTTCTGGAGAGCTCCTGTCTGACCACCCTGTCTAAATTATACCTCACTCCCTAACTGGGCCTCCTGCAGCTTTATTTTCTCAATAGTACTTTTCATCTTCTATGTAGGCTTATCAACTTTTCTTTCTTACAGAAGCCCCATGAAGGCAGGGATTTCTGGCTATTTTATTTACTGATATAGCCCCAGTACCTAGAAAAGTGTCTGGTATATAGTCAGCATTCAACATATATTTTTAGCTGTTGAGTAAATGAGTGAGTGATTGAATAAATGAATACTATTAATTGAAAGTTGCCTTAATTTAGAATGCTATACTGCTCCTTCATTTTGAATTTGTACGTCCTGGCACTATCCATGAAACATCAAGAACCACATGAGTTTTTCCTAGTTGCCTAACCACTTGTGCTCTCTGAGGCTTTGGATAATGACATTTTAGAGAACTAAAACTTTATATTAAGAATCATTCTCTTTAGTATAGATACTGATTTAGCAGAACTTTCTCAGTCTCCTCACATCCTGACATGATTTGAAATGACTTTGAACTCAATGGCAAAACATGGTGGTGATATTCATAGACCCACACCTATACTCGTGTACATATGGTGGCTTTCTTCTTTCAATTCGTTTTAATTTATGCTTTGGAGGTCCATAAGCATTGTTTACTACTCCTTTTATACTTATTAGGGCACTTGAATATAGGTTACTATGATACCTAATGGTGGCCATTGATTTATTTTTTGGTACCTCTCCTCTCCTTGTGCTTCAGATTTCCCAAACACACTTAAAGCATAACTTTTTAATATAGACATTTTCAGTGTTACAAAAGGTCTTGAGGTTGGGCTATCATTTTATTTTTTTTTACAAAACTGGATTTTTCAGAATTCCTATTAAAGCCTTTTCCTTTGCATTGGAAAATGTAGGAACCAAAAATGATAAATATCATAGAAGAGAAATAGGAGGAAAATTAAGACATGACTGGAAAGACTGAACACAGGCTCCCAGGTCAGAAAATATGTGATACACACATAAGAGGTCCAGTCCACATCAAATCAATCGCTGTTGCTGAGAGGGAAATAACTTTTTGAAGAGTTTAATTTTGAGGGAGGGAAGCTGGTTACTTCTGATGCCATCAAAAGTTCAATGATAGGGAGAAAACACAGTTTTAAGAATATTTACTGGACTTGTTGATCTATCCAAGATTATTTTATTTATTTATTTGTTTTTTTGGAGACAGAGTCTCACTCTGTCACCTGGGCTAGAGTGCAGTGGTGTCATCATAGCTCACTGCAACCTAAAACTCCTGGGCTCAAGCAATCCTTTTGCCTCAGCCTCCCGAGTAGCTGGGATTACAGGTGCACACCATGATGCCTGGCTAATTTTTTTTTCCCATTTTTAGTAGAGATGGGGTTCTGAGTTCTATTGTCATGATCCTAATGCTCCTGATATATTTCCTAAATTCTTTAACAATTTTCCTCTCATTAGCTATTCTGTGAGGAGTCCTGAGCCCTTTCCACTAGTTTATATACTCAAGTTTCACCTAGCTCATAATATTTCTATTATAATATATGTTTATATAAACATTTAATTTTCAAATGACTTTACTGTACTTCACCATTATTTGAAAGCCTTTTGCTCAAGCAAAGTGACTACTATGTTTGGTTTATGGTTTAGTAATTGAGTGTGTATTTTTTAAGTTTGGGGACCAAGGTTCATTTTGGTCCAAAATCTTACCTTAAACCACATTGAAAACTTCTTCAATCCAAAAGAGTGTTGCTAGAGAGACTTAGTTGTTTAGTAAGAAAAGCTGCAATGTAAGCTAATGGCAACAATGCAGGTAGGGAGAGTATTTTAAAATTTTCATTGTGATATTTTCAGCCAAAGTATTTGCCAAATCCCTGGCCTAAATGGAAATACAATGGTGAACAGGGAAGCAGTTTTAAATTACTACAGTTACATTGTCTGTATGACTTTGCCAACCTGATCTTAACTTATTCTATCTTTAAAACAAACAAAAAAAATAAAAGTGAGAAAAATCACCCTTTATTTACATAAAAGATGCATTGCAAGAATAAATTAAACTATTTCTATCCACAATATTACTGAGGTTTTGGACAAATGGTGCTATATAAATGCAAAGTGCTATTACTGTTACTTTTACGGAGATTGAAAACAGTGTACAGAATAATGAGGACTAGGGGGAAATGAAATGTTTATGTTCGTTTTATTTCTGAAGAAACATACACGGGAAATATGTAAGCTTAATCACACTCAGTTTTTCCTCCTCATAATTCAGAACACATTTATCTTTGTTTGTCCACAAAGCAAAATAGTTATTTCTAGCACTTGCTCAGGATCTGGATCTCAAGCTCATGAAAATGCTTTGGCTCTCCCCAACAGAAGCAGCCATTTGACAAATTGACCATTTGAGTTATCACAATCTTATGTGATCTTCCCACAATGCTGCACACCTCTTATCTGATTCTGATAGCTCAGGGACAACTTAACACATTGCATTTATCTTTATTGTGATTTAATTTTGAGCAGTCAGAATCTTGAGTGGAAGGAGAAACTGCTAGAATTTAGAAATCAGGTTGTCCTGCTTGCAAATTGCTTCTTTTCTTAAATACTTGGAAAGACACACACCATGACATTTTGACACCCAGTCCATTAAAATTTCCTTTCAGCTGCAGATGCTTCATTCTTTGCCCTGATTCTTTTCTCAAGTGATGCCAGCTCTTAGAAGAAAGAACTCATCATGATATAAGAATATAAGAGTAAACTCAGAGTAGCAAATAGCTGCAGAAATAACCCCACTTGATTCTGAATGATAATTTGTGCTCACCACTGCAGGCTCTCACCTCAACTTCTATATCGTCTACCTCTTCTACCTCTTCTTACCTGAGGTAAAGAAGAGTAAGAATTTCTGTGCATCGCTATTGACAGGCACTTATCAGGCTAAAGGATGGCCTTAATATAAAATAATACTAAACTTCAAAGAAGAACAAAGGATCTATTTATTGGAGGTGAAGGTACACTCTCATAATAGGTGGTAGAAAGCCCAGCAAGCTGAAACCCAAGAGATGACTTCCGTTAATGATACCATCAATGGAGTTGGATAACCATCAATAAACTGGTTTTCTTTTTTTTTTGTCCTCCAGAATTCTTGGTATAATGGAGGTGGACTAGATAATTTCTCAGGTAGTAGTATTTGATGCCTTGCAGATAATAAAAAAAATGCATGTTTGTTATAAGAAATTGTAAACTATATGAAAGTTTAATGATCAAAATAAATCATATTACTTTAATTCACCCAGAGATAAATGAATCTATATCTTATTCAGGTTTACATTTGGAAGTCATAAATTTAAAGGTGATAAATGTGCATGCCCAAAATGTAAAAGCTTCCAGCTTTTAAGATGACATTTAATGCATGTTTTTATTATGAAATTATTGTATGCTAGATTGTGACTTTTTAAATTTTTTTTTTACATTTTAAGAGTGTCTTAACAATACTTGTGCAAAATATTTGACTTTTCAAAAGCAAATGAAGCTTTAGAAATAGTTTTATTTTGATTATTGTCTTAGAGAATTTTGTTGGTAAAGTGAGGACTGATCATTCACATGGTGCACACTGATTAGATGGAATTAATTATTCTCATGTACCTCAATGCCAGCTTCAAGATTCCGATTTTTAGCACTTCTGAGAAGATGGAAAGGTAGGATTTTTGAGGCCTCTAAAGTAATTGATAAATATGCAAGTTCATGATTATGTAGAAAAAGCCTAAGAACTAAATTTCAGGTATAGATCTACTAGTATCTCCTTGTATGACATTGAGCACATCACTTCATCTTTCTGAGTCTCATCTTCCAATTTGTAAACAAAGGGAATGGGATTTGGTGATTATATATTTTCTTTAGTGCTTAAGTTCTATGAATACATGAGTCTTTGAGATAGACGTGAATGTCCCATCACTAATAAATGTGTGGTTAAATTCTCTTAGGAAAATTCTGTCTACTTTCATTTGCCTCAGTCATCTGTTGTTCTGCCAAGAAAGAGATCAATATTAAGCCCTGAAGAATGAACTGATTTCAGTTCTTGGAAAGAGCCCTTAAATTAAAATGAAAATAAAATTTCCAGTTTTACCCTTTATGGTCATAAATTATTCTTAATAACCATCCAATCTCCCTATACCAAATAGTGTGACCATTCAAAATTACAAAATACAGTTGATCAGGGTTCTACCTTTTTAAGTAAAAGAAGATTTTGAACAAATTGACTCACATAGAGATTATAGAAGTGTAACGAGAAAGATTTATGAATATGTTTCTTCGGAAAAAGCTGTTTTTCTTCTGTGGGTCTCCACCCACCAAAGCTTTCATGCTACACAATTCTAGCAGCTGCTGTACTTCACTTAAACTAGCAATATTATGCTCTTTCTGTTGCTCTTTTGTCTTTTCCAAGGGGCAACTTAGTGTGATTACAGTCATTATTTGACGAGGTGAAGCTGAATTTTGGAAAGATGAGATCATCATATATGCTTACATTTTCTGATATAGCAGAAAATATTATTTGAAAATATATATTTTAATTAACTCTTGAAAAGGTTATGTATTCTCTTGAATACCCCCCATTCTATTAGCGATATACCTTTTTTTCTCAAGAGTAAATTCACTAGAGGAAGGGAAACTATGATAATCTTTCACAGTAGTGGGATTTAATAAAATATAGCTTCCTAAATTGGTTAGGTCTTGTGCTTATTTTCATTCTCTGATTTCCCCTGGTTGCTCATACTTTGACCCAACACAGGGAAGCCTTAGATATCCAGTAGGTTACTAAACTTAACTGTGCATGTTCTTCTTTGTTTAGAGATGTATTCTAATTTTAATAATTACATATGTCATCCACTAAGAATAATAGTGGATAATAGCAAATAGTGCCAAACATATCAAAGCAAAAGAAGGAAGGTTCCAGTGGGAACTGTTACTTTATGATTCTTTTAAAAATGAATATGCTTGCTCATTTTCAAATATGAAGTTCAGGTACAAACATCATTAGCACTAGCTTAGTTGCAGTCATGAATTGACATAAACTGCAAAATATAAATTATACTCTTGAGTTAAGCCAAGTGATTTAATATTACTTTGAAATTGCCTTATTATGTTCTGCAAAGCGTAAGATATATTGGGGTCAGATTTGGCATTAGCATAGCAAAGTTATCTGGCAGGGTCTTTTGCTTTGTACTGAGGATCATAGGAAATAGGAGACAGACTAAGTGAAAATGATGAAACAGCTAGTATTGACCTGTACTATGCCCATGAATTTAATATTAAAAACAAAGTAGAAGAATTATCTGATATTTCCTAAAGGAAAACAACTGAGTAGGAGCTTTTAGGAACTTAGGGAACTCAGGTCAAAAATTTTCTTTTAGCTGCAAGTGAGAGAAAGCTAACCCAAACTATCTTAGGAGATAGAAAAATAGTAGAATGTGTTTTCTCATGTAACTGGCATGTTTGGTGATGTATTTGATCTTGTGAGGCTCAGCTATCTAGAGGAACTCAAATAATATCCTTTCTTGGCTTGGATTTTCTCTGTCATTGACTTTATTCTGCAGACAAGCTTCTTCATGTGGGGATAAACACGGTGTTCTAACCCCAGATTTATATTCTTCCTTCTTAAGAAAGCCACTGGGGGGGTGTCACTCTATCCAAAATATCCTGTGGAAAATGCATTGGCCTGCTTTTTGGGTTTTTTTGGCCTATTTTTATTTTATGACAGAAGATAGGCCACTGATACATGGAAAGAAGATAAAATTCCCCAAAGGAAAAAAAAAAGAGAATGGGAAGCTGTTCTCGGCAGACAAAAACTATAGTTATCTTGGCTATTACGTTTGACCTCAGATTATTACATACGAATGTTACTCAAACTCTGTTACATGGATTGTCATTGATCCATGAAATATTAATCAGTGTTCTTTCAGGAAAAATAATTTCTGTAATCAAACAATTTCAGAAAATATTTAGTTAACATGATATTAAAATTCATTTTTTTCTGCCTTATTGTTTACTAAGATGTATACATGATAGATATCAGATCTTAAAGGAGGAGGGAGACAGACTTCCATATGTAGAATTTACATAGGAAAATGTCCAAGAACAAACTTCATGACCTTTTCATCTTCTGATTCAATTAGAGAGAACAGTTGGCCCTTCCTATCTAGGGGTTCTGCATCCATGGATTTAATCAACCGCTGGTTGAAAATATTTGGAAAGAAACCAAAATTCCACAAAGTTCCAAAAAGCAAAACTTGAATTTGCTACACACACAGTACTATGTTGAATCCGCTTGAAGAAAATGATGTATAGGCATTGCATTAGGTATTGTAAGTACTTTAGAGATGATTTAAAGTACGTGGAAGGATGTGTGTAGGTTACGTGCAAATACTATGCCATTTTATATACTGTATTGAACATCCTCAGATTTTGGTATCCGTGTGGGGTCCTGAAACCAATCTGCTATGAATACTAAGGGATGACTACATAAACTCTCATTCCCAACCCTTAGTCATTCACATAGATTACAGGCTGCATGACTTCCTGAAGTTATGTAACATAGTGCTTCTCCCAACCTTACGCTCATCAGCGGGGAGCAATAGGGTGTGCTACTTTCTTAACTGCAAGTCTAGTTAAGAGGGCTTTTATGGAACTCTCAGAGAACTTAAAATACGCTCTCTGACGTATGGAGACTCTGAAGGCGGCTTGCTGACCCACGTTCGAGAAAATGAAAGTGGTCTTGCAAGCAGGATAGAGAAGACTATGTTGGGATTGACTTGCACACTCAGATTTATAAGGGAAAGGGGTGTATGAATATTTCCTACAGGATGGAGTGCCAGGTGGAGCAGTCTCGTGTGCTGACCAGTAGAGCCACCTAGTTGGGCAGAGGGATCCCAGCAGTAAGAAGCTGGACAAGATTATGGGATCCCTAGAAACTACGAAAGAAGTCACAAGTGACCACATGGAATTTAGGGAGTCAAATAAACTTTTAGAGAGATTCCTACCGATAAAAATATGCTCATAAGACCAAGATCTGTAACTTTCTGCCAGGCTCAAAGAATATGAATGGATGTTTTATTTTACTATGCCCTTATAATTCTTCCATCCATCCCTCAGTCCTCAGAGTGGTCAGAACCTGGGGGAGAGGAGATGCAGGAGAACAGTACGTTGAAGTTAATAATTGTATCTTTTCCTTCCATCTAAGGCAGGCTTTGGCTGGGGTTAGAATGAAGATAATGATTCATGTCTTGGAATAGACAATCTAATTTATGTATTGAAATTTTGTTTTTGACTGAAAGTACCTCTAAGGCAATCTAATCATTGTTTAATAATAATTAATAGACAAGCGTCATGAGTCTGCAGAAGTTTTCATTTAGGAGCCAGGTGAAGTTAATTTCATTGAATAAATTTTGAAGGGACAAACAATACTATAATTGCACTTTGATTACATCATGAATGCTGCATTAAACAAAATTAAACAAGTTTTTAGTTTTTAGTTTGTTTTTAATTGTGGTATTTTTCAGGGCCATTCGCATGCTATTTTGTTTGGGAATTCCCCAAAAGGAGTTATAGTGCATGGTCTTTCTCCAAATTATTGATCATGGAATCATTTTTTTTTTGGTGCAATATATCCACTTAAATCTCAAAGACTATAATATTGTATATTGTAATATGGGGAAACTTTGCAACACACTAATATGTAAAGCATAAGTAATAAGCAGAGCATATTTGAGATTTTAGAATAAAATGGTGAGCAACCTCTTTTAGCATTCTCCGAAACTTGGTAGGATAAGAGAAGAATACACTAATGGAAAATTATGCCCTATTCAAAAGAACCATCTGTTATATTGGAAGGCAAAGGAACTCTGAAAATCAAAACAATATCTATTTACCTACATATCTAGCTAGCTATGTACATATATATCCTCAGAAATCCATGAAAATGCAAGCAAATACAGAGGATGGAACAGTAGTGACACCACTATGAAATGCACTATGAAAGTATTGTATACTACCATCTAATCTATTGTATGGAGGAAACAGAAACCACTTTTTGTGTACAGAGCACACCTTGGCTGAGATTCAAATTATAATAGTGATTTGAGACTTCAACCATCTGGACATTCACTGGAATTCTCATCTAAATACAAGGAATACAAATCTTTAACTTGACTTTTTAAAATTCAGTATCCCACACCTCATCTTGCAAACCTTTACATCTTAGTATCTGATGACAGTAGAGAAGATAGAAAGTGTATGAGCAAGTTGATTTTTACTCATCTGAAGAAAATCTGACAATAATTAGGCACTTAATATTATTTATTAGATAGAGTTAGCCTTCAGTGATGCCTCAAAAAAATAAGATAAAATAAAATAAAATTCAGTATCTCAGAGGCGAGTAAAAAACTAATCAAACAGTTTGGATGAAACTAATTCTGTTGAACAGGGAAGAGCTGTTAGTTAAAGTAAAACAATGTGAACTTCAAGAAAAGGAAACTATGTCATTTTATAGTCTACATGGTATGGAGAGGATAGACTGCATGGTGCAGTCAGATGTACACCTTAGATTTTAAGAAGACAACTTTAAAAATATTGAAATAAATCACAGGCATGATTCTATGGTATGAAATTCTGAAATGGGTCGAAAGTCAAGGAAGTGTCCAAAAAAAAAAATGAATTCAGATCTACCCCTCCAAGAAAAGTCAACAAACTTCAATGCCTAAAGCATATATTCTGTCCCACCCAGCCAGTTAGCAGCAGCACCCTGGCCTTCAGCTATCAGAAAGTATATGTGTGAATTGTTACTTTGCAAGATACCTTAATACATAGGTCTTAGGGTCAGAAAGAAAATAAATGGTACAGGTTATTTTTATTTGTTTCTGTGTTATTTTTACTTTACTGACCATAATTTTAATGGCTTTGCACCAAATGAATAAGGGTTATGGCTCCCTTGAAAGCCCCTTGGAATTTATTTTGAAGGCTCGTGTTGGCCAAACATGCATATTGACCCATTCTTTGCCTTATTTCCTGTTTTAATTGAGTGTCAAAGGTTATACGTTGCTGTTAGAGTAAGACATGACTGGCAGCAGAGGTCAGGGACTCTCTGGCATTCTATTAGAGCCATAAAAACAAAACAGAATGATAATTTCACCTGTTCTAACCTCAATTTTTCCAGGATGGGACAGACATTGACCTTATTGTTTGTCAGCCATTGACTCTATAAGCGTCAGCTTCTCTAATTTTGCTTACTAAACAATAAGGGTGCTTTCACAACAAGGATGAAAGATAAAACAATGGAAAATACTCAGAGATGACTCAAAGGAGAGACATATCCAGGTGACAGAAAAGATAAAATAACCATCTTTATTCTTGGGTCACATCCCTCGTTTGGCCAGTTTACAACAATAACAGTTTCCGTCAACAACCTTCAATTTTATCTTCTTTTGTAGAATACCTTATAACTTCCTTTATGTGAACAAGTACAAGCAATAAATCTAATAAATTGCTCATGCTACCTAAAACCATTTGTGGTACTGAAGGGTTTATGAATTTCTGTGAAAGTTTTCTCTATCTTCCCCACCCTTTAAAATTTTTGGCTGGAATGTAGGTAGATATTTAAGGTTATCTTATATAAATATAAATATTTATATAAATAATTAATATTTTCTCACTTCTTTTCCAAAGAAGGCAAAAATGACAGTAATGAACTAGGCATATGTTAAATGTGTTTCTTTTAAAGGAGCTAGGATACTGATTTCTTAACAATAACTTAATGAAACAAATAAAGGTTAGAATTAGAAGATAATTTTTCTTCAATTTAAATAAAAATAAGAGTCTGAATTTGTATATGTTCTTTTGATGAGTAATTAAGTAAAGTTTTAAAAGCTGGAGCTTTTTGTTAATAATGAATATTTGTTGGTGATTTCCCATAACTTAAAGAGACATAATTCAAATATTGATATTAAATATTAATATTCAGTTAAAATTTTTTCATGAAAGATGATGACTATTGTTCAAAGGTCATCTGGAAATCTCATAAGTCATGGTCTTATCCTCAGTTTAAGACAGGTAATATTTTATTCTGTTAATCTGACCATTATTTTGAAGTTCTAATTTGATAATTATTATTAAACTTTGGATTATCAGAATAATAATCTTTTTAAACATGAACTTGCATTTTTAGTCTTTTCATTACCAAGACAGAAAGAAAATTAAAAAAAAAAAGCTACATAAATTTCTTGTGGAAATGATTGATGTTTGGGTTGGACTGAAAGATACAAATTCATAAATTAATGAGATGCCATAGACTTCCTAAGTCACTTCCTAGAAGTTAGATGTACATTTTTAGGGACAAACTTTTTACATAGCAGCATTAATACTTATAGGAAAATTAGTTATATTTTAAATCCTTGATTTTTCTTAAATACCAAGTGAAATAAAGTGATTTGACACATATTTAATTTAAAAAGAGACCAAATTATTAGCAGATAAAAAGTAAAATTTTCTTATTTCACAAACTGATTTAAATTTTTCATAAATGAATATTTATGCTTATTAATAAACTAAAATCACATGATATCATGACAAAATGTTTTACCTTGTATTTCTTTGACCAGAAGCCAATGAAAGGGGATCATAAGCTCATCAACTATGTTAAATTTCCGTAAAACCTTGTGAAGTTAGCTGAATTTCTGATCAACTTGATTGACAATGTCTTTAAGACAAGACTGATTTTCCTCTCATCTATTGATGGGTTATTAAATAATTGATCCGGCTGACCTGAATCTGGAAAATTTGTCCAAGTTGAAGTTGTTCCCATATGGAAAAGTTAGCTTAATTTCTTATTTTCCTAATTCTATTCTTATCGGGGGGCTTTTCACTCCTTCCATGTGGGGGGTTCCTGCGTCATAGATTTATGATAAATGGTGCAAATATTTTCAAAGCTGGGGACATTTATTAGCAAGATCATATATCTCTGTGAAGAGGTAGTGGTACGAGTCTTTCATCAGTTCTCCAGAGAAAGTCAATATCCTCTTCTTTATACAAGTCCCAGTGACAAGCATATTGCCTGACACATAATAGACTCAACAAATGAATTGATTTTGTGGCATTTGACATTCAAGTAGATCTTGGCAAAAAGAGTTTGACATACTTTAACTGTAATATTCTAGAAATATGTAATTCTGGGGCATAATATACACTTCGAATTAAGTCACCCAAAATACAAGAGAGAAAGGGGAAAAGGGACTTTGTAGTGCTGTTTTGATACAACTTTAAACTCATATTATTAAGGAAGGTTCTGAATTTTACAAATTCTGTATCACTTAAAATAAATGGATGGTGTCTCTTATTCACGTGTATTCTCTAAATTCATATATGAAAGAGACATAACAAAATTCACACTCAATAAACTCTTAGTAATTAACTGACCTCTTCTCTACGTACATGTTCTATCTCTCACAAATACCTTGGTGTTTGAACCTACACATGTAGAAAGGCATTAATTACTTACCATTGACAGTGCTTCCTCCTACATAAGAAGCTGGACATAAGAAAGGTGAATAAAAGGAGTAACATGATCTAGGTTTTAGGAATATTTGGAGCAACAATGGGTCTGAAAAGAGGACAATCCTGTTTCATTCCCGCTGATGTCCGTATCCATGGAAACTCCCTTTTAATAGCATCCACATCACGCTGGAAAAACAGGTATGCTACCTTTTGAAAGTGAGCGCATTAAAAGAATTCAGCCCTTTGCTAAGAAGGTCAGCTCTTGAAAGCCTTCAAGAGTTCTGGTAGCTGAGAAAGCTGGAGGGCTGTAAATCCTTCCTTTCGTTGCTAAGAAGCTTGGCTCCTGAGAATCACATCAGTGCTCTCTAACACAGAGCGAGGAATGTGAATCCTTTGTTCCCTGCATATGATGTTACACTCTTGAGTACTTGTTTCCTTTGCTAAGAGAACATGCTAGAGAGGCCTATTACGTGAACCTAGAGATTAATTATGAATAGACACAAACTGAGAAAGACAGGCAAAAAGATACACACTGTATAAAGAAAGAAGCCCTATTTGCAAGAATGTTAGATGGCAAATGCCATCACATTAGAAATACATGCACTGAAATAATATTCACATTGTAACATTTTAAAATATTTTGTAGTCTCAGCATTTTTTTTTACTATGATAAATATCTGTCAAGGAAAATGCCTTCCTCATTGGATTATTCAACACTCTCAACTGAAAGCAAAGGAAAAAACAGGAAAGGTCATTGTGCCTTTAAATCAAACTGTGACATAGCAGAACTACTCTTCTTTTACTATATAGTAACAGAAACCCTTTAAACAACTGTATAATAATTATTATTGTACAATAAATAACTACAGCATATTTTTAGAAACACACATAATGCAATGCATCAACTTTTTTCTATTTGCACAATTAGAAACAACAGAAATATATTAATTATGTGATAATTCGTACATTTGGGGGATCATCATGAATATCTTTAAATATTAATATGATACATGTGAAAACTGATGTACTAATTTCTGTACATATTAAGTTACAGAAATCCATATGGTCATGATAGACCATAATATCATCATTAGATGGCTAAATAATAAAAATCATTGAGTTATTAATAATACTGTCAGCATTAATAATAATAATGACATTTATTGACTTACTGTATGGTAAGGCACTATTATAAGCATCATACATTCATTTATTGTGCCTTAATTCTCAATACAATCTTATGAGTTGGGTACTATTATGGATTGCATTTTAAAGAGGAGGCACAGAGATTTTGAGTAATTTGTTTGAGATCAAACATAAGGCAAGAGGTAGAGCTGAGATATGAACCCATGCCACCATCAAGAATATTATTTAGAGATAGTAAAATGAGGGTGTCTGCATTCTATTAATATGAGTAATGGCTTAGAAAGAAAAAATGATAATCATTCTATTTTTCATATATTTTATAAAGTAATGTTCCATTTTTGAGTTGTTTTGATCATTAAAGCTCTTCTATAAGTGAAGATAGCATATTGTATAGCTGAAAAGACATATTCAGAGATAAGTGATTTTTCCGGTGGCATATGTTTAGTAAATGGCATAATATGGAACCAGAACAGCTTCTAACATTCGTTCTACTCTAATAGCTTCTTCTGTTCTTTTTCTAAACAAATACTATATTACAAAAAGCTTTCTATTAACCCAAGCAATGATAGAACAACAAAATAATAGCTATTTTAATACATATAAATATTAATTACCAACGCATTTACTTTTGCAAAGACTTTCTCTTTCCCAGCTGTTACTGCCAACAACATCAACATTTTGCATGACTCAGAAACTTGTGGCCATTTGCACTCTCTCCTAAAACCCAGTTGGTAAATTGTGATTGTTCTTTGTTTTAATTTGTAATTTATATCAGTTCTTTTTCTTTCAATTTCTATTATTATGAAAATAGAACCCTATGCCTTGATAACTGCAAAAGCCTCTTACCTGTTTTCACTGGGTATCCCCTCAAAATTATGATTGATCTCTAATTCAGAACAAAGAAAATAGCACAGTAGGAAACTTTAGTTGACAACAACATAGTGTATATTTCAAAATAACTAGAAGTAAAGATTTTAAATATTCCCAACAGAAAGAAATGATAAATGCTCAAGGTGATGGATATTCTAAATACCCTGATTTGATTATTACACATTGTATGCATGTATCAAAATACAACATGCATCCCATAAATACGTACAAATGCTGTGCATAATAAAAAAAAGAATATGTCCTGAAGATTCTTGCTGCCCAATTGTCAAAAATTTGGATATAAAAAATAACATTGTCTGAAGATTAGGCAGTCTAGGACTTCAAGCATAGCTCTGCACTTACCGGCTGTGTGACATTGAGCAAGTGTTTAAACTCCCTGTGCCTACTATAGCCCTCTTTATAATAGGGATAATAGGTTCTTATGAACCTATTAGGTTCTCATAGGTTCTTATGATGTCTAAATTTATTATTACATGTAAAATATTAAGAAGACTTTCCTGCACATAAGTGCTCAAAAATGTTACCTATTATTATTATTACATCTACTCCTTTTGTTCATTTATAAGATACTTAGAGGAGAGGTATGGTTAAATGCATCTTCCAGCCTGCCAATCTTAGGTTAGAATTCTGACTGCCTCTTTTGGCAACTGTGTGACCTTGAAAAATTTGCTTGATTTCTCTAAGTCCCAGCTTCTTTGTCTGTAAAGTGCATTTTAATAATAATAACTCTTATGAAAATTAAATGAGATAGTAAATGTACAGCATGTAGCACTAGATGTGGCTTGTGATAAATGCTCAATTGTTGTTAACTATTTTATTATTTTATTGAGATTGTTATAAGAAATAACCATATGAAATGTGCTACGAAATCATTACTGAGAAAAATTTTCAGGACATGATGGTATCCAATGAATTCAAATGCACCAGAAAAGTGTTTCTTTTTCTTTTCACAAAATGTAATACCAAGACAAAATATGCTACTTCTCTTTTTTTTAAATCTTATGGACATAACCAATTTTTGAAATAACCATATTTCCCTATTTAATTTGCTTGTTATAACTCAAACAAACCAAAAACCAAACGCATTTAGAATCTGAATTCAGAAAATGAATAGAAACTCCTAAAATACATTTATTTTTTAAATTTACTATTGGCTCATATGCTTCTTTCCACTTTTCTACCTTAATATGTCTTTTTCTCAGACCTGTTTGTCTATTGCTAAAGTAAGGATACAAGATTTTACTCTTGTTTCTCCCCTTAAAGTACTATTAGATCAGAATACAATTTCTATTTGCAAATAGATTGGATTCCAAAAGTTCTTTAATAATTCAAAATGTACTTTTTCATGTATTTAATTGGAAGTTATAATATTTTTGCCTTTATGGAAAAGTTTCATATGCTAACTTCTGCACCCATCCTTTCCCTGGCAAGTTCAATAAACTCATTTAATACATGTGATATATGATACGTTTGCAATGGACATAGTGAAGACCAATATGGAGAGAGTCACGATGCTGATACCCATTTTCACTGGCTTTCTCAGGATTGGTGCCATTCTCTCCAATAACTGGTAACAAAAGCCCCTTCCTAAAGATGGGTCATCATAGATATGTGCCAAGTTCTGGGACTTCAATGGGAATGATGAAATTTTGTTAAAATAATTTGACAGAAAGGAGACAATATATCAAGTAAGGACTCACTTTTCTTCATTTTTAATACAAGAAAATAATATACACTGAAAAGCTTAGAAGTCGGCCCCAAGAAAAACCTGTTTTCTCTAGCTAAGTGGGAAATATGACTCACACTGTTAAGTTAAGGAAACAATTTGTTTTTATTTCTTGTGATTACTTAATAAGTTGATTAATTATTCTCTTCACTTTTGACACCATAGCCATAAATTCTTTTCTTTTTTATGACTTTGGCCAGATCTAGGGGAAAATGATTGCCATTTGACATCATTTGTTTTTGTCGTTGCATCTGATATGGCCCTTATTAAAAGCCAAATATTTTTATTCACAGTAATGGGAACTATTACTGCTGATAGTTTCCTTTGTTTTTGATCTTTATCATTAAATGAAAACTTAAACTTTCTTCCTCTGTGGAAAAAAGTAAGTACCTACTTGGTTACTGAACAGTTGCCTTTCACTTAATGGAATGGATAAATTCCAGTAAGACTGGTTGAAATATTTCCCACTGGTTCCCATTATAAATCAGAAACTTATTCCCATGCTGGGGTAGAAATGTATTAAATTTGACTCAGTTCAAATGAGCAAATACTTATTGAGCACTTAGCTTACCTAAGATATTGTGCTAAGCACTGCATGGCACAAGAAAAAGACCTTGGAACTGCTCTCAAGTAATTAATCATCACCTTAAAAAGGATATTTACTATGCAAGGATATCTAATACAAAAGGAATACAAAGGTCTTAAAAGACATATAAACAATATATTAAGAGATTTCAGATAAAAGTTATATCATACCCTGTTTTAGGAAAACAAAAAAAGGCCTTGTGGCTTTTTGACTACTGGAGGAGGGGAGAGGGCATTCCAGGTAGAGTAAAACTTCTAAGCAAATGCAGAGGGGTAGGACTGTGTGGGCCTTTTCTCAGATTAAGGCCACCTTGGACAATGCATGGGATATGTATAGAGGAATACCAGGACTTAGAGATTTGCAAATATTTCAATCTTAAATGATCAGTTAAGATAATTGTATATGATTAAATAAGTATTGGGGGCCAAAGAAAGTTTTTGAGCAAAATAATAACTGTGAGTGTTAAAATTATCTTATGTAAAATGGTTCAGATAAGGGACCACCCAAACAGGATTTTATTATGAAAACCTTTCAATTTCTTTTTCCTTGGGACAGGTTATGCTCTGGGGTTCCCTCCTGACATCCCTGGTAAATAATCATTAAAAGATGATAGCAGAAGGGTTTCTCTGAATGTTGATAAGGGAACAAGAACATAGCAGAATACAGTATGTCCCTGTGGGAACAAATAAAGTAAAATTAATAAAAATGCCATAATAAATCCATATTTGACCTCCAAGATATATTATTAAGTTTAAAAAGGATGGTGTAGATCAATGCATGTACTTTTTTCCCATTTATGTAGAAACAAACTATCTTTCCTCCCCCCCAAAAAAAAGCCACCTGAAAAATACAGCTTATACAGGTTTAGAAGATTCATGAAGATTTCACAGGAAACTGTCACAGTTGTTATATTAATATTTCAGGAGAAGCCAGCTGAGTTTCTCAGGTAGGAGGGAGAAATGTATGAATTACTACCATGTATCACCAAATTTGGGGGGTAAAATAAAGAGTATATTTGATTTGATGAAAGACAGAGTATTTTAATGTGTTTTGGCCCTTTGCATTCATTTTGAAGTAGAGAAAAAAATACTAGTTAACAAATAAGGGAATATTGTGGGCTTTTGCTATAAGCCAAGACTATTAAGATGACTTCTTCAGGAATTAATTTATAATCAGTATTTAGAAATCCAGATATGTTTTGTTCACTCAAAATATTACTTGAAGTGTATTAGATATTTAGACACCATTACTTTATTTTTCTGCCAGAGTTAAGCACAAATTAAGATTTACTGTGTAGCATGGAAAGGAAGAGGAAGAGGAAGACACAGAGGAGGATGGGAAAAAGGAGAAAGGTAGCGGCAGTGAAATTACTGCCGTCGAGTTCTCGCAGCGTGGCCCTCAAATGCAGTGGCACGAGGTTAACACAGAGGCTCAGAGAACTTGGCTCCTGTGGATCATTGCTTGGACATGGAATATGGTGATTTAGTTACCCTTTCTGATTATCTTAGAGTTCCTCAGTAAGGACAATGCTAAAAGTGTTTAGCATGCGAGGGAGTAGTTCTTAATACTGAGAATACAATATTAATATAATAAATCAAAATGATGTTGACAATTTCGGGTAGAATTATTAAAACCGTACAACAAATGAAATTTACTCTACCTAGTTTTAAACTGACAATAACACTTTATGGTATGTGTTGGGGGGCAGTTGTTATCTCATCTGACTAACGAGAAAAATGAATTCCCAGATTTGACTGGCTTCTAATACATTAAGTCATAAGCAGACAGGAAGGATGGTTAGGTTTTAAGAAAATTTATTTTTGAGGAAAGGAAGCAGAAATGTGAATGCCTGTAATCCTGAATAGGTAAAGCTCTTTTTGGTGTTTCACAGTGAGCTAATGGACATGATGCAGGAAGCAGCTCTTTGGGCAGCAGTAACAGAAGGGAAGAAGAAAAAACACATTATTTTGACATTCTCAGGAACTGAGGATACATCATTTTAATGTACACAGTACACCTTAGCCAGTTAGGATTAAGTGGGTTGTACAATATTTTTTTCTATGTAATGCATGAATCAGATTAATTTACAACATTCATGTACTAGGTTATAAAGTTGGATGTTCCATTTTTTTCTAGGCTGAAGCAACTGGAAACCATTGCCTTTCAAGTTACCCCAGTGTTCCTGGCACTTTCAAATGCCTGGCTCCAGGTTATAAGAAAAGAATCTGTTAACAATACCTCGCCAGCAATAATATGTAGAATCAATAATGACAGTAGTCCAGGGTTCTCTTCCAGAATCCCCAAAGTCAATTTGAGCATCAGCTTGGGGAGTATCATGGGACATAATAATAATGAGGTGATGGTGATAATAACATGGATCTCTCCCGCAAAACTTCTCTGTCCTCTGCTAATTGTCCCTCATTCCGCAGATAATCATTGCATTCTTATCCAGCTAGCATCTCCTTTTTCAGCAGGTGGGTATAAGGTACCATGGGAAGGGGATGAATTGGCACATAATCCACATCGTGGAACAGAGATTTTTCTATGCCTTCCAGTACTCTTTGATATGCTGAATTTTCCCCAAAAGAAGTCTGGAATTATCCTTCCTAACAAGAGCAGATGTTTCAGCAGAATTCAGCAGAAAGGAAAGTGTAATCTCTTTCTACTAAAGTGTTCAGGACCTACACTTCTGACCAAGATGAAATAAAACAGATTGGATATACTCTCCCTCATGAAACAACAAAAATCAAAGAGACAAAATATGTGAAACAATGGTTTTCAAGAAACCAGACACAAAATAAAGTAAAGGACATTGATCCATGCAAGATGTAAACAGCTGAGGTGAGCTCTATGATTGCTTCAACTTAATACCTTGAGAGAGTTTCCAGGCTGCTGCACAGGAACGGGGAACCCAGGTGAAGCTTGAAGGACTCTCTGAATTGAGGAGGTACAGCTGAGAGTTGGGGAGACTCAGTTGGCTAGAATTTGGAGGGCAGAAAACTTCACAAAAAAAAAAACGATCTATAGATCTGTAGACAGTCACCATCAAGTATTCAGCATAGTACTGACCAGGGCATGGAAGTGAAGAAACTATATGAAGCCAGGGAAAAATTGGAACTAATCAATCAACACTTAAACGTGCACAAATGGAAAAAACATTCATCAGAAATTGAGCAGGTGGGGGGGCGGAGGGGATGGGTAAATTCACATCTAACAGGTACAGTGCACACTATCAGGGGGATGGGAACATTTTGACTCAAACGGTACAAAAGCAATTTATGCAACCAAAATGTTTGTAACCCTGTAATATTCTGAAATAAAAGAAAGAAAGGAAGGAAGGAAGGAGGGAAGGAAGGAAGGAAGAAACCATTCAAAACAATTGGAGGGAACATTGTTCAGAGCTCACACAGGGCCAAGAGTAGTGCCTGTTCTTACCAGCCAAACTGGAAGACCTCATTATTCACTGGGTATTGGTAGAGATGTCAGAAGGGGCTTGCCTTAGTAGAGAAGAGTCAGTATTTTTTAAGATGCCTAAGGACTTTTAACAGCAAGACCCAAAAGGATCAAATTATTTCCAAGTAATTTAACTGAGCTCCAGAGAAAAAGCTCAAGATTTATACTAATACAAAATATCTAGCACCCAAAAGACATATTTTTGCTGAACAATTAAAAACTCTTACATATTTAACCATGTAGCTACCATTTCTTTACCATGTACTGTTCACTTATTTTTTAAGCTTCATATTCCTATATTGAGAATTTTTATGTTATGTTTAATGTCATCATCTTTAACCAAATTACATATTTTATTAAAAACAGTTTGTTGAGATGTAATTGACATAGAAAAAGTTGTACATATTATGTATCCAACTTGATGAGTTTGGAGATAAGTAGTGAGCCCTCACCACTATCTAGGCCATGAACATATCCATCAACTCTAAAGGTTTCTCCCACCCTATTTATTATTATTATTATTATTATTATTATTATTATTTATGATAAGAACACAACATAAGATCTACCTTTTTAGCAAGTTTTTAAGTATACAAGAGAGAATTGTTCATTCCAGGTACTACGTTGTACATTAGAGCTCCAGGACTTACACATCTTGCATAACTGAAACTCTGTACCCTATGACTAATACCTCTCTGTTTCCTCCTCCCCCTTCCCTTGGAAGCTACCATTCTACTCTCTGTTTCTGTGAGTTTGACTGTTTAAGATTCCTCATATAAGTGGGATCATGCAGTATTTGTCCTCCTGTGTCTGGCTTATTTCACTTAGCATAATGTCCTTCACATTCATCCATGTTGTTGCAAATGGCAGGATTTCCTTCTTTTTTAATGTTGAATAATATTCCACTGTATGTGTATACTATATTTTCTTTCTCTATTCATCTACCAGTGGACATTTAGGTTGTCTTGGCTATGGTGAATGATACTGCAATGAAAATGGCAGACATCTCTTTGAGATCCTGATTTCAATTCGTTTATCCGGAAGTGGGATTGGATCATATGGTAGTCCTATTTTTAATACTTGGAAGATCCTCCATACTGTTTTCTGTAGGAGCTGCACTAATTTACATTCCCATCAATGTGTACAAGTCTTCCTTTTTCTCCACATCTTTGCCAACTCTTGTTATCTTTTTTTTTTTAACAATGGCCATCCTAACATGTATGAGGTGACATCTCATTGTTGTTTTCATCTACATTTCCCTGATGATTAGTGATGTTGAGCACCTTGTCATGTATCTGTTGGTCATTTGTATGTCTTGTTTTGGGAAATGTCTATTCAATTCCTTTGCCTATGTTAATATCAGGGTATTTATTTATTTATTGCTACTGAGTTGTAGCAGTTTCTTATATTTTTGGATATTAACACTTTATAAGATACGTGGTTCACAAATACTTTTTCCCATTCCATGGGTTGTATTTTCATTTTATTGATTTTTTCCTCTGCTCAGCAGAAGCTTTCTAATTTGAGGCAGTCGTGTTTGACTATTTTTGCTTTTGTTGCCTTTGCTTTTGTCATCATATCCAAGAAATCTTTGCTAAGACTGATGTTAACAAGATTTTTCCCTATATTTCCTTCTAGAAGCTTTACAGTTTCAAGTCTTATGTTTAAGTTTTTAACCCATTATAAGTATATTTTTATGTAGGGTGTGAAATAAGCATCTGATTCCATTCTTTTGCATGTAGATATCTAGTTTCCCCAACACTATTTTTTGAAGAAACTATTCTTTTTCCATTGTGTATTCTTGGCATCTTGTTAAAGATCAATTAAACATATATTCCTGGGCTTACTTCTGGACTTTCTTTTCTGTTCCATGGGTCTATATGTCTGTCTTTATGTCAGTACCGTACTGTTTTGATTTCTGTAGCTTTGTAATATATTTTGAAATTAGGAAGTGGGTTCTTCCAGCTTTGTTCTTCTTGCTGAAAATTGCTTTGATTATTTGGGGTCTTTTGAGGTTCCAATTAATTTTAGGATCTTTTTTCCTATTTCTGTAAAAAATGCCCCTAGGATTTTTATAGTAATTTTATTGAATCTGTAGACCACTTTGAGTAGTATAAATATTTAACAATATTAATTCTTCTGATCCATGAATACAGGATGCCTTTCTATTTTATTTGTGTCTGCTTGAATTACTTTCATCAGTGTTTTATAGTTTTCAGTGTACAAGATTTTGAACTCCTTGGTTCAGTTTATTCCTTAGCATTTTATTGTGTTTATGCTATTGTAAATGGAATTGTTTTCTTAATTTCTTTTTCAAATATTTTGCTGTTAGTGTATAGAAATACTACTGATTTTTGTATGTTGATTTTGTATCCTGAAACTTTACTGAAATTTGTTTATTGTTTCTAACAGTTTGTGTGTGTGTTTGTGTGCATGTGTGTCTGGAGTCTTTAGGGTTTTCCATATAGAGGGTCATGTTATCTGAAAACAGAGATAATTTTACTTCTTTTCTGATTTGTATGACTTTTGTGTCTTTTTCTTGCCTAAGTGTTCTGGCTAGACTTCACATTAACAGAATTAAGGATTTAAAAATCAAATCACATGATGATCTCAATGGATGCAGGAATGCATTTGATAAAATTCAATACCATTTCATGATAAAATCTCTCTGCAATTTAGATATAGAAAGAACTTTTCTCAACACAATAAAGGCCAAATATGAAAAGCCTACAGTTAATATCTTACTCAGTGGTAAAAAACTAAAAACTTTTCCTCTTTCATCTGCAACAAGGCAAGAATGTTCATTCTTGCTACTTCTTTTCAATGTAGTGCTCATTTCTTTGCAATATTTATGTATCAATCACTTCCACAATATTATTCATATTAGACATCAGACTTTTCATCTCTAGAAGAAGTTCCATTTTTGTCTTTTTATGTCTTGTTTCTATTTGACTTTTTGAATATATAAAATGCACTGACAGTGACAATACCATTTGCAAAGGCAATCTGAAATCATTAAGAATAAATCTGACAAAGTTTTTTTTCCAGTTTTCAGTATACATTTAAAAACTCATTTATATCATAGACTTGGAGATCACAGAGAGAAAAAAACTCATTTATAACCAAATAAGCTACTAAAAATTTAGCAAAATATTTGAACAGATATTTCACCAAATAATGTATACCTATTTAAAATAAGCACATAAAAGAGGCTCAACATCATTAGTTATGAGGGAAATTCAAATTAAAACTACAATGAAATACATCTAGAATATCTATACAATATACTCCTTCTAGATGAATACACTTACATAGATTAAAAACACTAATTTTAGTGAGAATGTGAAACAACAAAAATTTTCATGCACTGCTGGTAGGAAGATAAAATGATATAACCACTTTTGGAAAAAAAAAATAACAGTTTTCAAAATATTAGTCATATTCCTACCATATAAATCATCCATTCCACCCCTAATTATTTACCCAAAGGAAAATAAAGCATATATCCATAGAAAAATATATATGTGAATGCTCACAGCTTTATTTTGAATAGTCAAATCTGGAAACAACCCAAATGTTCATCAACAGATGAATGGGCAAACAAATTAGTATATTTATATAATGGAATACTACTCAGCAATAAAAAGGATTAAACTCTCAATAGATGCAACAACATGATTGAATCCCAAAATATGTATGCTGAGTGGAAGAACCAGACATAAAAAGAGTATATATTGTATAATTCCATTTATATAAATCTCTAGAAAATGTAAACTAATTGATAGTAACAGAAAACAGGTCAGTAGTTGCTTGGCTAGGGGTTTGGGGGAGATTACAAAGGGATGTGGCAAATTTTTAGTTGTGGATACATTCAAGATCTTGACTATAATGTTCATTTCACAGTTGTATACCTATGTCAAAATTTATTAAATTGTACACTTTAAATATGTGTAATTTATTTTACATTGATTATGTCTCAAAATATTAAACAAAGTATATATAACTTAAAAATATATTTTTTTAAGATTCCAAAATCAAATCTTGGAAAAAAAAGTATCTTCCAGTGATTTTGTCATGGTCTACTACCCAACATTTGTGGAGCTATGGAAGGTAGCCCTCATTGATACTGGTTCTGCATGCTTTTGTTCCTACTTCTCCCTACATTTGACATACCTCCCTTTTATCCTCAGCTCCATGTGTCAAAATCGCAAGCCTTCCACAGACCACTTCAAAGACTACTTCTTCCATGAAGTTTTCATTGTTCTCCCAAGCTGGAAATTATTTCTTGCTCTTCTGAATCTCTGTAAGCTTCTAGTATGTATCTCTCTGATTATATTTATATTCTTTCTATTGTTCACAGTGTCAAAAATCACTTTTTTTTTTGTAGCCAGGCCCCTTTGAGTCACTGAGATAATTGAAATACATCTGCTCATCTGTTAGAAACTGGGTATGTTTTTTGATATCTTGATGCTCAGAACCCTGGGGAGTAGGCTTGTGATGTCTCTAGCTTTTAAAGTATGATTTCTGGCCTACATTTTATCCACAGTAATTCCCTTCCTGATTTCAGCCTCCTCCACACATCATATGACAGGAAGTAGAAAGTACACACAATGGAAAATTTGTGCTACTTTAACCTTTGTCCTGAATTCTAAGATGTTTATTTTCAGATGATCCTTCTAATTTGTTTCCTCTAAGCCATTCACACTGTGTGACACCTTCTCATTAAATCCTCTCGCTATCCCAATGGTAGTTGCTAATATGATTTTCATTTCACAGATGATGATGATGAAGCATCTAGGGGTTTCTTAACTAACCTGGCCAAAGTTACCCAGCCAAAAGGTGAGGAAGCTAGCACTGGTAGCTACTTCCCTCTGACTCCAAAGCCCATGCTCTCAATCAGTACCTTATGTCACTTTTCCAGCATCTCAAATGGAACAGAAAAAACCAAATAGTCTAAGGCTAAAGGCATTAGAGCATATTTTTGTGGGGTAGGGGTGTAGGTGTAATTTATTTTAATCAACAACAAAATGCACGCTGATATTTGTAACATTAGCTAATACTTTGACTCAGGTCATTAGTCACTTTAATGGGAAAACCAAACAAGGTCTGTCAAGTTAAGTTAATTAATTTCATTTAAAAACAAAATTAAACCACATAATTTTTCTCTACAATATCATCTAATACCCAGTCTGTGTTTGATTTTTCTGGATTGTTTTAGAAATATCTTCTTATAGTAGGTTTGTTCAAATTAGCTTCTAAACAAATTCTGCACATATTTTTTGATGTCCCTTAAGTGTCTTCTAATGATCATAATAGCTCCTCCTCCACTTTCATGACATCCGTTTTTAAGAGAATGAATCATGGATTATTGTCCCTTTAAAGTGTCCCCAATATCTCTTAAATTACATAACAGGGCTATTAGATCCTATATAAATTATGGACAAAGACTAGTATTATATATTAATAACTTTGAATGTATCTTAGGACTCAGCTAAGAGTTATGCACATAATTCTTGAGGTTTATTGAACTGGAGTAAAAAGAATCACTGAAAACTTGTCCTTACAATCAAACTGTGGACACACCTCTTTCTATCTCCACCTAAACATGGTGCCATGCTCACTTATGCTCTAGTGTTCAGTGAAAGACCTTTTTCTACGCCTGATGCCTGTTTTCCATTCAATGCCATCATTCTCAGGAAGCCTGAGAGTTTCCTGCGTTTTTAATATAGATGTGCATGTGCACACATACACACTCCCACACAATACACACAAACAAAAACAAAATCCTGAACCACTATAGATTACATTTTTACTTCACTGAAGTTCATAATTAATTGACTCTGTCCATCTGTGAGAGAGTATTTAATTTCCTTTTAATTTATTTTTTCCCTTGGTCAGCACTTTTCAATTTCAGCACATATAATAGCAAATGCTGCTACTGACTGACTGAGAGACTAAGAATACAATGTGGTTTGTGTACATAAACCAGTTTGTTTTATTCCAGGGGAAACTGAAGGCCCTTATGTTTCTCTACCAGTTGGTAGAGACCATTATTTAAATTCAAATTAAAGAAAAACAAGTTTGCTGTATATTGCAAACAGTTCAGATCAGAGAGGATATTGCAGCAGATCGCTGATTACCACTTCGATGGGTGTCTTTCAGAAAGCAAAGATGTAGTTAATGTGGTAGCCTAGATTTTTCCAATAATGAAGCATATCAGCTTTGTCAAAGACTGACTTGCTAATTATTTAGGCCCTAAATAATGCAAGCCATGTTCTTCTTTGTTAGCTAATATCTTTCAGAGGTTGGAAAGATGGTTATAAAGAACAATTAAAGATATAGTTTTCTGGTATGCTGGACCAGTTCATAATATGCACAATATGAAATGTCATATGAGAAAGTCATTATCAGAATATTTTCCACTAGTTTATATTAATTTTTAATTTTTCTCTTCTTTTTGTATCACATCCAATACAAAGCCTTTGATGGTGTTGATGTAACTCTTGTTCAGTAACAAGAAATTCTAATTCTATAAAATTTCTTGATACCACATTAACCTTGCATCAGATAAACAAGTACATTGGGAACTGTGGTTAATACAGCTGAATATGAATATAATATATTGTATTTGAATAGAAATAGAAGAAAGTGAGTACAGAAGCAACTTATAATAGATAACCTTGCTACATGAAAGTGCTATTCTTTTAATACATCTGTTCCATTAACAGTATTTGTCAAAGGAAAATCTGTTGTTTTATGTATAGAAAAATGCTATGCTGCTTTAAACAATCCTGGTTTATTAATACTGCCATATTAATTTGGAACTTTTGTGTTATTCAAATTTTGGAAAATATTTTTCCCATTTAGTAGATAAGAGTAAATAACAACATATCTGATGTGACTCAAAAACCATACCAGTGGTTTAGAAGATCATATTTAATTCAATTATATATTTCCCAAAGTAATTTTTCTATTCATGTAATTTTAGAGAGTTAGTCTAAATATTAGTGAAATGTAAATGGTAGGCTGAATAATGGCACTCAAATATGTCCAGAACATGTGAATATTACTTAATATTGAAAAAAAACCTTTGCAGATGCTATTAAATTAAGGATTTGGAGATGGGAAGACTATCTTTGGTTACCTAGGTGGGCCCAATGTCTTCACAATGGTCTTATAAAGAGGAAGACAGGAAACGTCAGAGAAGGTGACATGCTGGCAAAAGGAGAGATTGACATGATAGATTTTGAAGATGGAATATAAGCCACAGAATGAAGGCAGTCACTAGAAGCTGAAAAAGGCAAAGAAACAGATTTTCTCCTCAGAGCCATGACAGGGAAATAGACCTGCTGACACCCTGACTGAAATGATTTTGGACTTCTGACCTCCAAAACTGTAAGAGAATAAATTTGTGTTGATTTAATGCACTAAATTTGTGGTAACTTGTTACAGCAGCAATAGGAAACTAATACAATTCAGTGTAAAGCTTGTGATAAAATGTCTGAGGCATGTGGGCCCCTTGGGAGTTGTCATAGTTATACCATGTTTCAGGCAGAGCAAGGGTTTTGAAGTCAGAAGTATCTGTTTTAGGATCAAGCACTATCACTTATTAGGCCCACACTCTTAGGGAAGTTATTAAGCTCTCTGAGGCTTATTTTCTTTATTTACAAAATAAGAAAATATAATAGCATCTACCTCTTAACATAATTATAAAGATAAAATGAGAAAATACATGTGCAAGTATTTAGTATAGTACCTAAATGTATAATAAATGATTGAAACTTTTCTTGCTATTATTATATTTTAGGCACATGTTCATCTCTGTTGCCCCATTCAATATAAGTGTTAGTGTAGAAAAATCAGTGAGGAACCAGTTAATATAAGTTTACTCTTTTTATCACTAATGGATAAAGAGTAGTCAAAAGACTAGCGTGACATCAGGAACCAGGAAGCCACAGGAATTGGAGGGACAGAAAAAAACTAGAGGGAGACATTAGTATTAGAAAGAAAACTAATATTTGTTGAGTATCTTCTCTATGCTATACTGGACCTTTAAACATGTTTAGTTATCACAATGGTACTATAGGAAAGATATTATTATCTCCATTTTGTTAGTGAGAAAAATGAGGCACAGAAAATTATGTTGTCCGTGGTCACAAACTTGGTAAATGGCCGAATAAAACTTTGAACTAAAATGTGACTAACTTTATAGCCTTACACTTCAACACACCAATAACAGTGAAAGTCTGGCATCCAGTGAGCTCAATCCTTTGGTCAGGGCAGGAATCTATTTCAGACTGGTGACCTCTGGTGCTCAATTGGTAACTGGCCTTAGAACACTTGACTGTGACATCCAAGAACACAAAAATTATGTCATTTATCTTTGTATATGCAATGAACAGGTTCATGCACAGCTTATAATAGAGACTCTTATTTGTTAAGATATTTCTCTGGTAAATCCATTGATAAAGCAAACTTTCTCTAAATTGCCTTTTTTGTTTAATCAATTTTAGAAATTTGTTGGAAATATTCCAGAAAAGCTTTGATTATATGCTTTCCTAGAATAATTCATATTGTAAATATGACATATCAAAGTGCAAGAATGAATTTAACTTACTTATCTGTCAAAACATGGTTCTTTTGAAGAGAATGGATTCTAAAGTTAGTCAGAGGCTCTGTTACAAGGCATGCCTTCAGCCCTGCACTGGGACAATTCCCTATCCATGGTCTGTTGCCTACTCTCCAATGAGCTTGATTCTGTATTGGTCCCAGTAGTTTTTTGATATTCCCATGACCTTGTTAGTTACATTTAAATCAAATTGACCATATTTGAATCATAGAATTGAAAGGACTATGTTTTTTGCCATGTAGTTATTTTAGCATTTTATGGAAAAAAAGACCAAAAAACCAATGTGACAACTTTTCATCCAGGTAAAGATTGCCTATTTCATATCCCAGTGGTTTATCAATCATGATTCCAACATCTTCTAGAGATTTGTATGATTCTACTGATATATGCTTCTTTATTTTCCCTGTATTTTGTTGACAATAATTTCCATGAGACTTAAAATCAGAGCATCTACCTTCAGACCCTGAGGTGAACAAATGACGTCATAAAAGCATTTATATTTCTTTCTGGTATAATAAGGCCATTTTCCTCCAGTCTCCCAGAAAAGAAACTTTAGGGTCAAGATTGACATTGGCTTCTATCTTTAATTATGATATTCACTTTATTAGTCCTATAATTTTCTTTAAACTGTGTCTTTAATTCATTCTCCTGCCACATTTCTGATAGACTCTTTCTTTGCTAATAATGACAATGATAGTTACATGTATTTGTCAGGCCCTTAATATATATCAAGAACTTTTCTATGTGACCTACATGTATTAAAATATTTAATGTTCACAGCACCCTCATAATGTAGGTACTTTTATTATCATTGTTTAATCTATAAGCAAACTAAGTCATCAGAAAGTTTAGCTTGCCCGTGCCCTTACAGTTGGATAGTAGAGAAGTATTACAATAATTATCTGCTTTTTAAATTTTTTTAATTTTCTCCATCCAATCTATACCAAAAACATTCACAGGCAATTCTTCCTTTAAAAATGTCACTGTTACCATGTTACACTCATCCTGAAGAATCAATAATGCCTACTTAATGTCTACTGCATCAATTCCTATCATTAGTCTATCTTTAAGGTTCTGTTCCATTTTGCACTATCCACTCTGACCTCCTCAATGTCTTCATCCTCCTCCTCTCTTTCTCACTCCTAATACAAATAAATTTTCACAGTTTTTTACCCAGAACCCTTGGGGGCAGATGAATAGCAGAATTCAGAAATTTTTGGATCTTGGAAAGATACTAAGGGAGGCATATCTGTATATTATGTAAAAACACTAGTTGGATCTGAGGCAGCATCTTTAAATAAACATATTAGTATTTTTGCAGCTAAATATGTAAAGACTCACACTAATTTGGATACATGAAAACTATTAAAATCCCTACATCAGTTTAGGTCCTATTTTGCCAATAAGCAATTTGTAAAAACTTTCAGTTTTCAGAACTTTGTGGATTTCAGGACTGATTATTAGAAATTGTAGAATTCTACCATGTTCATTATATGAAAGTCATCATGTTATCTAAAATGTAACTCTATTCCTATACTCACATATATAAATCTTATTCTTGCTTCAATACACAGCTTGAGCCACACCCTGCACTCCCCTGTGAATCCTGTGCAGAAGTACAACCCAATGTATTTCTTTCTTCAGCACTTAAAGGCCAATCCACACACTTTAACATTAGATGAGTCTGTATTTCACATGCATTCGTTTTCCTCAATTAGGCCCTAAGCAAATAAGGACTAGAGATCATGTCTTATTATTTTATATCACCCTATAACAAAAGGTAGAGTCACGTAAAAGTTTAAATTACTATCTGAACATTTTTTAAGTGCTCCAGGAAATTACTGGATTGACTGTGTTTAACAAGGTGAAACAAGTTTATGTGGAATATTGACAAAGATATGAAAGTTACTCAAGTGATTAGTTATGTTTTCTTTCTTCATAATGTGTTAGATCGACTTTTATCATTTTCTTTACTATCTGTAGAGATGTTAAATTAATTATTGATATATTATTTTAGGAAGACTGTTGTAACACAGTTATGTGTCACTCAATGATGGGGACATATTCTGAGAAATGTGTCCTTAGGTGATTTCATCATTATGTGAACATCGTAGAGTACACTTCTACACACCTAGATGGTATAGCCTACTATACACCTAGACAATATGGTATAAACCCATTACTCCTAAGCTACAAACCCATACAGCATGTTACTGCACTGAATGCTGTAGGCAATTGTAACACAATGGTACATGTTTGTGTATCTAAACATAGAAAAAGTTCAGTGAAAATACAGTATTATAATCTTATGGGACCAACTTCATACATGTGGTCTATTGTTGACCAAAACATCATTCTGTGGTATATGACTGTATATGTGAAGATCCTGAGCTTTGAAAATGGGTCAGCCATTGTTTGACTATTATAGGTAAACTAACTTTTCTGAGCCTGTTTCCCTATCTATAAAAAACACAGCCAATAATATCTATATGCAAGGGTTTTTCTCGAAGACACATATTAAATGCTCATCCTCCCACCCCTCTGGCTTGTCAAAGAAAGGAAAAAAGTATCCAAGATCTCAGTCTTTCTACCTGCCAATATTGTATTGTAATCTTGCAGAAGTAACTTACTAGACTTAATAGTTATTAATTCATCTCTAAAGAGGGAAGATAACTATCTTACCTAATTTAAATTAAGAATGTGGCTTTCTTGAGGCCTTCTTTGAGGTAAATGAAGCTGTGAATTTACCTTGCTGCTTAGTGTATGCTGCATGTGTTCTTTTATCACAGTTTATTGTAAAGAACTGACATAGTGCTGGGCTTTCAAGAGCATTCACATTAATGACAGTGAATTTTTCCCAAAGCATATTTATCTTCCATATAATAAAATTCTAGGACTTTGAGGATTTAGCCAGTTTCACATGTTTGCTCAGTAGGAAATAGGATAGCCAAGAGAAGTTAAAGTCCAAACCTGGAGACTGCATTGACCCTGCAATAATGTAAAGACCCTGGTATAATGTTCTAGCAGTATTTTAGGAGTAAAAAGCAAGAGGAAACTGAAAGAGAGGAGGCAGTCAAAAGGATCTGGTAGCGAGTAGTTGGCGGTGGTACTTCATGTTAGAAAATTGCATCTAAGAGTGTCTGGTTAAACTACAAGGGTTTTTTAAGGGCTAAATGTAATACAGTAAACTATCTAAATCTCCTGCTGAAACCTCAGAACCAAATGATGTATGCTCTGGCTCTAAAACAGGTGTTTGATGCTGAAGAGGTTGGAAGGCTCTCAGGTGTGCTCTTTGATGTGAAAGAGATGAATTGAGCTGAAATGTCATAAAACTTCTTACATTTTTTTATTCTCAATACCAACTAATATTTTATCTTTTACTCCCCAATTCTGTTTTTTAAAATCTATTTCTTAAATAGTCTAATCATCTTATATGTGTGGTTTTACAAGAGAAATGTTATTTAACTTTTCAAAGATTCGCTTCTTCATCTCTAAAATGGGACAATAATAGTCCGTATTGCATAGAAAGTTTGAAGATTAAATATGATAATATATGTAAAGGCGCTTTTACTAAGTAACTTTATAAAACTTAACTAGAATGAAGACAATTCTGTCAATGGTGTTGAGGGCTCCATTGATGAGGAAAATAGGAAGCAAAGAAAGAGTAAGAAGATGAAGAGTAGAACTAGGAAAAGTCAGCAGGAGGAGTAGCGGTAGAAATAAAATGAGAACAAGCATGGAACACCGCCTCGGTTCTTTCCTACTTAAGTTCAAAGCATTTTTCTTTTATAAGAGCATGTACTGCACAGATCTAAATGCAAGCTATACCAAACCTCCATATATATCTGCACGACAAACTAATATATAAAGCAATACGACTTAAAATTTATGAGCACGGGCTTGGAAATTGCAAAAACATCAGTTTAAATCCTGACTGCAAAACTTATCAGTTTTATGAACTGGCATAAATTACTTAAGTATTGTGAATTTTAGTTACATTTGTAAAAAGGAGGCTATTAATAACTTCCACTTTTTGGGTTGTCGAAAGATTGAACAAAATGAAGACTGGGCACAGGATTAGCACAATACTTGAGATATGGCATGTGTTCAATAAATAGTGGTTATTGCATTTATGTTTATTGTATTATATTCTCTTGAAATAAAATTTTACTGACACAAAAGCATTAAAAGGTCTGACATAATTAAAGTGGACCATGATTCTGTCAATGGTGTTGAGGGCTCCATTAATGAGGAAAAAAACGTGAAGCAAGGAAAGAGTAAGAAGATGAAGAGAAGAACTAGGAAAAATCAGCAGGGGAGTAGCGGTAGAAATAAAATGAGAACAAGCATTGAACACCGCCTCAGTTCTTTCCTACTTAAGTTCAAAGCATTTTTCTTTCACAAGACCACGTACTACAGATATGCCGTCTGTGTGTGCATGTGTGTGTGTGTGAGAGGGAGAGAGAAAGTAAAGGACAAGGGTGAAAGAGTTGGATGAGCAAACACTGAGCACACTCTATAATGTTTTCTTGATTAACTGAACAATGGGAAGTTTGCCATTTTGTCTCCCTGTGATTTTCATATGTTTTTGTATGTACATAATTGATGAAAACCATCTGGCTGAGAGGCTTCAATATTTTTAGTAATATATTGCTGTGACTTTTACTCTGAGCTATGAAATGATTTCTTTTTCTTCTTGAATGGGCAATGATTCCTCGATAGAAAGGAAACTTTCAGAGAGTGATCAGAGGGGCTCAATTCTTGCAATAAGTAGAATGGAAGTGATCTGCCACCAGAAATATTTGAGGAACCCTTAATTTGTGAATATTTTGGAAAACTTCTAACTAGGACAGAAAACTTTCAGCAAATTTGTAGGTATAATGAACTAACCCGTGCACTGAACTATTGTGCTGAATTTTACCAATTTATTTCTAATTTATAGGTATTTTAAAATTATATCCAGGGCCTCTTTTTTATACTGTCTAACATGAAAAATATTGTTAAGATTAAATGAGCAGCATTTTTCTCAGTTCTGTTCAAACCACAGATGCTATGTTTGATTTTATTTCTAACAGTGAGATTGAAATTCTATTTTAATATGCAGAACTGTAGCCCAGGGAGTAATAAAATACAGAGTATTTTCATTAGATGATGGCCCTGCACCTCTAGTTAACAGGAAAGCTGATTCATCAAACAGCAACCATCAAGACAGCATTAACTAAGACCTGGAATGAAAACACAAGATTGGGGTGAAAATTACCTGTTTTACATCATGTAATTGTAACTTTGGAGAAATTCCTAGTTTGTGGCATAAAACTGTTTCCAGGCACGCAGGAGTGTTTGCTGTAAATTTGCTGCAGATGGCCTGGAGATTGAACATTTTCTGCATTTCAAAGAGATATTAAATTTTATATCAGTTGCCACTAATTTAAAGGAATGAAAGGTGAATACCTTTATACTCTCTGCTCCCTTTCAGAAAAAGAAATGATCAGAACTAATTCTGTGTTTGAATTAGTCTCTCAAATATTTACATGAACAAAATAAAGAGTTGGAATTTGGGGCCCTTTTATTCTAGTGGAATTCACAGGTAAGGAATTATTTCTGCCAGTCAAAACGTCCCCGTGGACTCCAGGCAATAAATTGACAAGATTTCTTCTGATTATATAATTGATCAGAGAAAAAAGAATTGTTGTCCTTCTCCTAATGAATTCTAATGTACTCTACCATAAAAGCAAAACAAGTAACAGCAAAAATAAAAAATCACAACAAAAAACTCAAGCTTTGTGATACATGTAGTCATCACAGTTTATCACAAAATGTTAAATCTAGAAGAAACTTTAAAGATCATCCGGTTCACTGGTTTTAAGCTGTTCCATGGGGATACCTTAGTCTTAGTCCCCATGTCCTGACATACATCTCCTAAAACCCTTGGAATCACCAGAGTGATAACAGTGTCTGTTGCACGTCTATGAGATGATTGTTGGTTGGCAGCTCCTAGGTAGCTTCAGGATAGGATGGAGCTAGTTACCAGAAAGACCAAGGTGTGATTAGAGGGTTGGGACTTTCAGAACCCCCTCACCCTAACCTCTGGAGAGAGGAGAAGAGCTCAAGATTAAGTTGATCACCAATGGCCAATGATTTAATCAATCATAGCTACATATCAAAGATTCTATAAAAACCCAAAGGACTGGGTTTGGGGAGCTTCCAGATAGCTGAACTCATGGAGGTTCCTGGAGGGTGGCGCACCGAGAGGACCAGGAATCTCTGCACCACTTCTCCCATACTTTGCCCTGTGCATCGCTTCCATCTGGCTGTTCATCAGTATTCTTTGTAATATCCTTTATTATAGACTAGTACATCTAAGTGTTTCCCTAAGCTCTTTGAGCCACTCTAGCAAATTTATCAAACCCAAGAAAGGGGTCTTAGGAACCCGAATTTATAGCCAGTTGGTCAGAAGCACAAGTGAAACACCCTGAGACTTGTGATTGGCACTGGAAGTGAGGGGCAGTCTTGTGGGACTGAGCCCTTAACTTGTGGGATCTGACACCATCTTCAGGTGGATAATGTCAGGATTGAGTTGAAACAGAGAATACCTAGCTATATTCACTGCAGGATCTGCTGCAGAATCGTCTGCAGAATTGATCACTTGCTTGGGGTGTGGGGAAAAATCTCCACACATTTGGTCGCAGAAGTGTTCTGTGTTGTAAGAGTAGAGTATGAGAAACTGAGTTTGTTTTATCCTCTATCTACAATAACCTATTTTGGCATTAGACACTCCTGAAACTTGGTAAAGACATGATTGAATCTGATCACATTTATATGGCTTCTTATTTTTAGGCAGCATTCCACTTCCATCACGGCAAAAAAAGATGCAAAGTTGCCCAAATATCAATTTTGAATCAAATATGTATACATGTTCTTACACAGATAAACCAGCCTTTATTTTCTCTATATTCTCATGCATTTCATGAAAATAAAAAGCTGTTTTAACCATGGTCATATTTGCAATTCTTTTTAGGAGTGGTAGACTTACAGAGTCCAGCTTCAGCGTTTCCCTGCAGCTATTTATAAGAGATTATTGCATAATTATTCCCACAGGATAAGGCAATTTAGGAGAGCAACAGCTAAGCAATATCATTTCAAGAGCCTTTGAAGCAAAGAAGCAAGGGCCCCTGTCCTCTCTTTCTTGGTGAATTTGCTTAGAATATTAAATAACTATTATTATTTTCAATTTCAAAAGAGTATAACTACTTCAGCCAAACTTGGATTCACTCCACCATAGACATGTGACTTTGAACAAATTATTGCTTCTCTATGATTCTCACCCTCCACTTGTATAAAATAAATATAATTACAGTACCTTGTTCAGACTGTTGCTGTAAAGACTAGGGATAAAGTCCTTGGTATATAGTTTTATTGTAATAAATAGAATTATTAATTTATCTTCCAAAAGGAAAGTCTATTATTTCAATGAAAGAATAAAGGATCCTGAGAAAAGATGGGTTGTATTGTGCTTTGGGGAAAAATAAGCCCAATCTATCAAGGGCTTAATGGAATATTATCTGGTACCTTGATAAGTATGTATGGCTTAACAACCAAAGATTTGAGACTGATAATGAAAGAAAGACAGATCTGTCTAAGAGCCCCTCTCTTAGTCTCACAAGTGAGATTATTTCAGCATGGGGTTCATTTTCCAAAAGATCTTACTCACCTATCTCCATAATTAACATATTCTTCCTAAATTTTTTTTTTTTGCCTACTTTTATGTGTGGCTGAGGAAAAAATGATTAGAGAACTAATATTTGTTAAACAATTGCCAGGTGGTAGGCACTTTGTATACATTGTCATCAACCCTCATAACAATACTGTGAAGAAGGAATTTCTGATCTCATGCTACCGATGTGGGTCTGGAGCTTAGAGAAATTACATCATTTTCAAGGTCTCATAGTTCATACAGAGTAGGCTAAAGATTCAAACTCATCAGTATCCTTTGTACTCAGGGAATCACCTTCATTTTCTGTCTTCAAAAGTCAATTATTTATCTGCTCCCACTACTACTATGTCCTACTCAAGATTGAATACCTTAGACCTAGCCCATGCCTAGTACATAAGGGACAATATTATATGTTTGTTGAATGAATGAATGAATGGACATTCATCAAACTCTTAAAACCTTTGAGAAAAAATGTATAAACTCTTAAGTTTGTTTTTTCTGGACAAATAGGGAAGTAGGGGAATATCAGACAGTCCTTCCAGGAAGGAGATAAGCCATAAATTCTTCTTCATACTTCATAGTTCCTAAGACACCATGGGGAATATACAGGGTACTTCAACCATTATTGGCCAAATAAGTGTATTGTCTTTCCTTCAATACTGAGTACTTAGAATCCAGAGATATTTTTACTTATATTCCTCTTTAAAAGAAAATTTTAGACAATGGACTTTGTTAACACTTATGCTGAAGAAATTACTGCTAGGAGAACTGCAAACCAAACTCTTTCAAAAACAATTTGCAATTGAACATCATGTGGTAAAGCAACATGCCTACCAAAAGAAATCAATTAAACAAAGGCTAAATATTTAAAGAACATAGTATGTCGGGATTAAATTTTAGGAGTCAGAACAAAATGGTTGCTGGGTACATTTTCATTAAGGTGAGACTTCTCAGAAAGAAAGAAAATGAAAATAAACATGTTAACTTCTTCCCTATTGCATTTCCATTCCCCCTGTCCAGAAGCAAAATGGTGCTTCAAAGTGTCAGCGCTCTGATTCTTATCAAGGATGAAAAAACCAGTAACTGGCCACTACGTAGAGAGCCTGGTTATAACACATTGCAAGTTGTTAGTGGTCTTAGCTTCACCAGCATCTTATCCCATTGATGATTATCATCTGGTGATGTGCATGCACAAGGTGACTTCATCGCAATAAGGGAAAGAAAAGAGCTCATTACACTCTGAATTAGCAACTCCTGCAAAGATTGCATGACAGAAGGGACGATATTTTGAAATTAGATATCCAAGTTTCACATGGAGTTATATTTGATTATATATTCCAAATGCTGGTTTATTTTTCCTAACAGACAATATCAAATATCATGTTAAATTCACAAAGTAAATTTTTATCTTCTGTCAGTGGAATTTCATGAAAGAATATAGTTGGGTTTGCATCCTGACTGCTTAGATTCAGTTCTCAGTCCACTATATACTTCTTATTTTGACTTTGAGCAAATTCTTTAACATCTCTGTCCCTCAGTTTTTATATCTGTCACATAGGTATAATCATTTGTTCTCATACATTGCTGTCAAGATTAAATGAATATAAAACTTTATTGTTATATAAAACTTAACACTTAGGTGACTGTTCAATAATTAGATATTATTATGCATTCTAGATGTTAGCTTTCAAAACTAGATGTACTGCCTCTTTCTGAAAAACTATAAATACCTTTTACTCCACATTTTAAAGCAAATAGAATTGAGGACTGCCCTTTCTACTATTGGTTCTTTTGAAAGGGAGAGAACTTCTCTAACTCTGTCCATGTTTCTGTCTCTACTCATTAAAAGGAGATGACATTAGGGTGAGATCTTTCTCACTGTGGGCAGTTTTGGAGAAAACAATGTTTGTGTATTTATAGTCACCTGGTCACACTTTGCTAGTAGATAGGGTAATTACATTTTAAAAAATTGAACCTAGGCCTATATATCCTTCCTAATTGCATTGCTTAGGAGTGATATTTGCTCATGTACTTCCTGCTTCCCTATACTAAACACACCTGAGATCTTCTATGCTCAGTGAGTTTCATTGTTCTCTCTGTTCCAATTTTTTCACCTGGACCTGATGGATTCTCCATTGCAAGCCCAAGTATTTTTGATCAAAGGTGAGTAGGAAGTGGGAGGGAGTAGGAGAATCCATGGTGACTCCATGTCTAAGATTACAGGTTAGTATAAATCTTGGGTTTTGGGCATTTGAAAAATGCTTGCTCATCTAGTAGTAAAGGCGTGCTTTCCCTATTGGTTTGTGAGCCTTATTAGCTAGAAGCTGATAAGATTGGGAAATAATAAAGTTGAGGTGGGAAATGAGGGGTGAATTGTATCTGAACAGTATTGTGACATGAAGATTAGAAAAACATTGTTAGATTTGTCCATTCTGTAAAAACACTTCCTCTGTACCGTTATTGCTAGTGGCTCACAGATGAAGTTAGACCTGGATATTACTTTCATGTGTGTATCTCAATATTTGAATAAGATGTTAACTGATTCCTACAAACCTCTTTTGAGTCCTCATTTATTTTGGAACTCTTTTGTGCTTGCAAAACATCCTTCTGTTCTTAATCACTGCCTCAATATTCTTGCCACATTTTTTCGTATGGATTTTTCCCTCATTTACCATGTGCTAAGTATTTGAAGGATGACATTATGATGAGAAAGAATATACTAAAAAGAATGGGAAAATAGCATATTTCCTAGCATCAACTTCCTAGGCATTTAAGGGAATTTGAAGAAGATACTTGTCTTCTAAAAGCATCTCAGGTTTTCAGCATAATGAATATTTTTAAATGGTAGAGCTATAGAAGAATTTCAATTGCTTTCTTGTTTTGTTTATTTGTTTGTTGCCAAGCCCTTGGTCCTTTATGCCAGTCCAAATTACCTATGAATTATACAACTGCTGGTCTTGGATACCGGCAAGGATTTGATTTAATTGATCACTGGAGACAGCATAATATAATGGCTAAGAACTTCTAATTCTTGATCTAGACATTTCTAAGTTCAAATCCAGCCTCTGCCAATTACTTTCTAGTTGAGTAACCTTAAGAAAATTACATTATTTTGCTATGTCTTATTTTTCCTCCTCTGGAAAATGATCATAAATATTGTTCCAACACAAATATAAATTGTTATATGAATTAATTGAGATGAATAAGGTTAAAACCTTAAAATACTAGCACAATGCAAGTGCTCAAAAATATTAACTATTTTTATTACTCAAAATCATCACACCCTTTAAAGCTTAATAATCTTTACTTACATCAATTCATTTCTAAACTCTTGCATTTATTCCTCAGACTTTGATTCTTTCTTCTAACCATATCTTCTTGGGCATCACATGCTTTTCTCCTGGTACCTGAATATCTTCATATTTCCTCTTTCTTTCTCTCTCTCTCTCTCTCTCTCACACACACACACACACACACTTTGACTTTGCCTGTCTTTTAACCCTGGACTCTCCTCTTATTTCATGTGCTAACTCAATGTTCAAGTATCAAGCAGGTCAAAATCTAGTTTAGGCTGGTCATTCACCAAAGTCTCCTGTGCTGTTTTCAAATTTTATTTATTTATTTTTATTACTTAGACACAATAACCCACTTAGATTATTAAAGAAAAGCAAACAAAAACAAAAATATCATCTGCTTTCTACTGACCAGACAAGGAAAATGTGGATTTATAGCTCTTATTCATGTATCTATATCTATATCCAATCTCTATTTTACCTAAATGGTTTGGATAGTTAGCTATCATCAAACTGAATAAATCATAGCAGTCATCTCCTTACTAAAACAACAGAGGATAGTTACAAATGAGGCTTCTCTTTCTTTTACTTTCCTTCATCAATCATGGCAATTCAAGATATGGATAATCTTTTGAAATATGAAATGAAATTTGAGCATACATAACTTTGAATAGAATCCTAAAATCTCTTCACTTTTAACACATGTCCAATTCTTCAGTCTATAAATTATAGGCTATGCTTCCTATAAATTTTTACAGAGAGAAGGTAAAAGATAAATCAAATTAGGACCAAACATATCCTTACCCTGATTTCCAAGAAAATGCCTATATGGCATTGTAGATTTAAGGAAAGGCTGCTGAATAAAGGATTAGGGATTTAGATTTCAGCCCCAATCCAGTCCCCAAGTTGTTAATGCTTTTCAATTCATTACTTAGCCTTTGTGGACTTTAGCATTGTTAACAAAAGGCCATGAGATCCGTGGAGAAAAAAGAGAATCTTTATTTTTATCAAGTGAAAGTGTGCTGCGGGAAGAACAAAGGTAGGGTCTGGCTGAAATAGGGAAAGTTCTCAATCAGGTCTGTCTATGCAAATGAAAGAGTCAAATTTGTTCAGCTCTGATTGGTCAAAATTGTTGAGCCCTGATTGGGTAGTTTCCAAGCCCCAAACCAGAAATCTCTGTCGATGTTTCTTTCAAAGGGAGCTGTTGGCTTGACTGTAGAAAGGAAAGTTCTGTTTGTGACATTTTTACATCTTTCTGAGAACCCAGAGTAAGTGATTGCTCCCTCACCCAGTCATGGCCGCCTGGTTCTGTTTTATCTTTGAGCTTCTCAGTTGGCCATGGGGAGTCCATTTTGTCTGTCAGCCAGGGGCATACTTTCCTAGCACCCTCTTCTACATAGCAGGGTTAGATAAGTAATTTCTTAAGGGATTTCCAACTTGTCTATCCAATGAAACGTGATCCTTAGAAATACTCATATATCTGTGAATCTTACTTGGTACTATTGTATGAATAAGATACAGATACATATATATATATATTTTTTTATGTGTATAAAATCTGATACGGCAAGCCTAAGTGGAATGATGTTATTGTTCCCTTCCTTTCACATTTCTGTGCAAAACAATGGTGGCGCACCCAACCCCGCATCCTCTATCACCGTGGGATAAATTTTCCCTCAAAGACTTTTAAGCCTTCCTTTGATTTGTGGTCAGATTAAAAAATATATTTCCTTAATTTTGTTTTCTTCAGACTCATTTCCAGCTTCCTCCGTAAAAAGAAAAGAATAAAGAAATTAATAAAAAGTCCTTGTTAAAAATCTGATAACTGTAGTTTGGGATAGCAGGAGATATTGTAATTCACATTATGATTATTCTTTATTGGTCTCTCATTATTAACATTTTCAATACATTATGACAGCAAACTTTTGATAAAACGTCAAAAATGTGTAAATGATATAAGAACACCTATTTCTTAAATAATCCTATAGCTACTAAATACTGGACATTTATTTTGAGAGTATGTGGAATAGATTTTAAGTGATCCTAAGCTCTCTTACATACAGATTAAAAAAATGCCATTTTAAAAGAATAATCCATTTTTTCTTCTTTATTGTAGAGCAAATAAAGAAAACTACAAAGTCAAACCAATATAACCCTTTTCTGACCTTTGTTTAAGGCTGAAATACTAGATGCATATAACTATTCTGATCATTGCAAAGATTAGAGGAAAGCAGTGGCTTCAAAAGATTTAGATGAGTAAAGAGTGATCAGAGGAATAGCTGTGTGCCTTGGATCTATATAAGCCCAAACTTATAAACCACCCATAGAAATGCACCCATCATTAATTAAAAATGAAATAGTCTACACATAGTGTTATTGTCTAAAGGGAAAACAACACCCAAGGGTGGGAGTGGGGGCAAAAGAGAGGGAATGAAAAAAGGAGAAAGAAAGTACAACCAACTATTACTGCTCAAACCATGTAGGACTTGGAGGGAGCAAAAGCAGCCGCTAAATCAAACACTTAGCTGGAAAGGAGAAACAGAAAGCAAACAAAAAAAGAATTCAATTACTTTATGTTTGTTTTTGTAAATGGTTTTTCTGTAAGAGGAACAAAAACTATTTTGACTTTTTTCCCTCTGTACTATACTGCTGAGAGCAGCCAGTACCTTATGAGTAAGTCCAAGCAACTGCTGATACTTCTGCTAATGCTAATTAACCTCCTGCTACAAATATCAACAAACCCACATCTGAGCTTTGTCTGAACATCATTCCACCCTCCCCCTTATAATTCGAATTGCAATAGTCACCATTGCTTGCTACTTATCCACAAAATCACATCAGCAGTTGAAAACCAAGATGACAGCCAAGGTCACATTGTCTGTTATTTTCCAGACAGAAAAGAAACAAAGGCTTAAAATGGCTTCAAGAAGTCAAAATATAATTTCTATAAGGAAAGACAGATGGGGGATTCATGATTGGGTGTGAGGGTTAAGAGTTTTTCTGGAGATACTTTGACTTGCTTAGAATACTATTAATATCTTGTATCAGGAATATCACGGGCATTGGAAATTCATACATCTGGATTATTTCAAATGCAATGTATGTAATTTTCAAAAGCATGGTGAGGGCTCTCTCAAACTCCAGTATTTTTGCATAAATGCTCTTTAAGTCTTTATTCGGTTCAAATAAATCTAATTGTATAAGCCAAAGATAAACAGAGAAATTTTCATTCCTTCCTCTCCTTAACTATTCTCCAAGGTTGAAACAAAACCAGCATCTGCAATAGTTGCTTAAAGCCAAGGATACTTGGCAGAAATTATCCTAACATTTAAACTCTGCTGCCTGACCTGGGTTTCCTATTTGCTTCCCCTATTATATTCCTTTTATTCTCCTTTAAATTTTCAATCTTGTCTTAGGACATAAAGATTTTAGCCCAGGAATCTAGGAATCATCCCAGTGAACCAACAAGGAACAGGCTTTCTATTGGGGGAATGTACTTCAGAGGTCTGCGTTTGAATTCATATTTGCTTGTCCTCAATGTCCAATAATATTATATTTTGCATAACCACCCCGCCTGTGATTTTTTTCAGCTGGTTGAGATTTACATATAGAACTTGAAGGTTTTTTCCAAGATAAATGTGTGACATATACCATGTTACTCTTCTGGCAAATGCTCACTAGAGATTTCAGTATTCTCCCTTTCTATACACCTTTCTTCCAGATGATCTAGCTCCTAGTGATAGCATGTGCTATTATTATTCACGACATAATATTATAGTGTGGTTGATGGTAATTAGGAACTAATTGGTTAGACAGTATGGCTTAAAGCAGCGGTTACCAACCTTTTTGGCTCCAGGACTGTTTTCATGGAAGACAATTTTTCCATGGACCGGGAGCTGGGGGGTATGGTATTGGGATGATTCAGGCACATTACATTTATTGTGCACTTTATTTCTATTATTATTAAATTGTAATATATAACAAAATAATTGTACAATTCACCATAGGTTGGAGACCCCTGGCTTAAAACACATAATATAGATGATATCACTCCCGTGAAGATCCGGCCTTGCTCTCAGACTGACAGTTCTCCATAGCTGATATAACCCAGAAATATAACAGTATTAACAACATTGGTTTCTCAAGAAAAGAGGTGGTTTTATCTATTTAGTTACCTACCATCTCTGCAACTTTGGGAATCTATAAGCCCAGTTTCATTATCTAAAAAATGAGGATAATTGTGTTCCCTTTGCCTAAAATTTGAGGTAGATATCTTGTACAGAATGTATACAGATATATCTTGTATATGTAGTATTTGCCCATATGTCTGATAAACCTATACTTTATTCAAAAGGAACTTGGTGTAGCAAATAAATATGTGGTTCATTGGAAAGAAACAGAATCAAGTCAAATGGAATTTTATGCAATAATGTTGGACATATTAATGCTTTCATTTAAAAAGGCATTTCTAATTATCTATTGCTAGGTAAGAGAGCAGTAACTTGAGCTCTAAGAATTAATTTTTTCTTGCCATTTCAAAATTCTTTATAATTTTCTTACAGATCTACCATCATTAAAACAATATATTTATTCTTTTAGTTTTTTAGGATAACATAACAGTTAAGCCTAAAATTCAGTCAGAATCTGATTCCAGCCCAGTGTCCACAAAAAAATAAATCATATTATAGATAAGAGTCTATTCCAAGGTTTTAGTAGTCAAAGTTTAAAAACCTGGACTATACTTTTTGCAATTTTACAGGACTTGTTCTTCTCAGGCATACTGAGAAATTTGTATTATAGCAAATTGAAAAAAAAATCCATTTAATTCTTTCAGGAGCTTTGATAACTTGTATTGTTACAATTCTTAACATGGAGAACTAAAAGAAGCCTGGAGACTTACTTTCTTCTCCTATGGTTCTGCCTTTCCAGAGTCCCTGTGGTCTGATGCTAATTATTTTGGGGTTGTTTATATTCTTGTACCTATAAATGGAAGATCTTTACAGGGAGTAGATTTGCAGCAATTAAGAACTAGATTTTTGAAAGCTCACTCATTCCATGTCTGTTTGCATTTCCACCCCCCTCAGTGGGACGAAAATCAGAGGGTGTAATTATGGACTCCAGCTCTAACTGACGGACGGCCAAGCCAGTACTCTGCTTTGGAGTAAGTTCCACCCCCAAGATGAACTTCAGTTTTCTCATCTGTAAAATCAAAGTGGTCATACTTACAATCCAAATTTGGTATAAGGACTAAATTCAACAGTAAATGTGTAAGAGGATCTCAGTGTTTAGCACATGGTAGCACATAACTGATGGTAATATCCTTTCTTTGTTTTTTCTACCCTTCTACCTGTTCTCAGAAAATGAAGATAAGATTCTGTTAACAGATAGGACCAAGCCAGAGTAAGCCAGTGCAGATCTACTCTGAGATATTAATGTAAGCAGTTCAGAACTCTGTTCCAGAACCTGCAGAGATCCTACATTAAAAATGCTCTCTTTGGAATCATATTAAAGGGCTCTACAACAGCTATTGCGTTAATCACTCCATACTACACTAAGTCCTTTAAGCATTTCTGTAGCACCAGGACAATGCTATTCAAGGAGTAGAGGGATGTACAGACGAATAACAGAGTACTTATTTTTTTCATATAAGTTAAAGAAATCCAGAGCTACATTTTTTTCATATCTTAAAAATTTGAACTGAGGATTTAGTGTGTGGGAGGTAGAGAATAGAGGATGAAGTAGTAGAATCTAAAGGTTTTAAGCAGGCAAAGGCTGATGCTGCCTAAGGAGGCCATGTGGGCTTGCAGGTCTATGATGTTCACTGTGCCTGGCTGCTGTAGGCTTATTAGGATGTATCCCTTTTTTTAGCACACCCCTTTCCGACCTCAATTTTCAAGAACAGACAAACAAATTTGTGGCAAGGGAAAAAGCCCTAACTTTTTGCAGTTCCAAAGGGAACTTCATTAACATACAATCTAACATGCTGGTTTATCCTTGAATTCTCTCTACAACTGTATGGCAAGATAACTCTGAATCTTGTGCTTGGGAATTCATTACTTTCTGCCTTGGAAGGTCTGGCTATTTGAAAACATTTCCTTATGCTGAACAAAAACTTGTCTTCCTGTGGCTTCCATCTTTTCCCCCTAGTTTTACTCTTGGGATAATTGAATAACTGTCTAATTACTCTTTGAAAAAAAGTCTTTTAGACACTTAAGTTCAAACATGTTTCCATTTCTTTTTCAAGCCAAACATCTGTACTTTCTTCAAGCATTTTCAAGTCACAAAACTGTTTCCCTTCCCCCAACAGTATGTCTGTGGTGTTTATATCGCCCTTCAAGTGCAATTATGGATAAACATTAAAAACTGTGGTTTGACAAAAACAGAATAGAATGGAGCTACACTTTTCTTCACTGTAGATACTGTACTATTTTCTCTATGCCACCTGTGCTGGGATAATCTTTAGTGACGGCCCCAGTAAATCGATTATTCATAGGGACTTGATTGTTGATGTAATGTCTTTAAAGCATTCTCACAGATGCTGCTGTTTGTCCACATCTATGATGTGGGGATTTGAGGAAAGTTCAGGATCTTAGTGTTTTGTTTTTTGTTTTTCTTGTTTAATGTCATCTTTTGGTATTCAGCCCCTTCTTGCAGTCTATCAAGATATTTTTGGTTCAGGCATTCAAAGCATTTGTTGTCTGTTCCAATTCCATCTCATCTGTAAGCCCGATGATTATGTTTTGCACATATAAACACAGTCATTAAAAATATGTTTAACTGTTGAGATTGAGGACAGCTTTATGGCCCAACAACACATATCCCTCCAGGTTAGCATGGATCTTTTAATCTTGAGACTAGGAACAAATCTACTTGACTAAATGAGTATTCAGCACATACTTCTTCATCTCAATAACAGTTGAAAACATATCTGCTGTCATATCTCATTAAATGATTTACAGAAATCTAAAGAGACCATACTACCACATTCTCTGAATTACTAGGTTGGTAACTCTATTAAAAGTAACATTGAAAAACAAGTGAAATGTAGTGGTTAAGAGCTTAGACTCAAGTCAAGTCACTTAGATTTGAATCCTGACTCCCACTTTCTTGCTATGAAAGCTTAAGGAATATCCATGAACTCTTGATGCCTTGATATCCTACTTGATTAAAAAAAATGATTGCACTGATCTCAAATGGTTGTTTTAAGATTTAAATGAAATATATATATATATATATGAAGTGCCTAGCTTACTTAATAACAAATATAATTAATATTAATACATTAACATTAACAGACATGCATAAAGATTCTATAACTCAAAGCTTGTTTGTTAGTTATAAATTTGTTTTGTCTGCAACAGTATAAGTTATTAGGGAAAGAAAAAGTTCTTAACAAGAAAGAAAAAGGTACATGGAGAGGATCTACCCAATAGGGCAGTTATAAGTAGGACAGGCATGGTGCCCAAGCAGTCTGGAAGTCTCCATTGGCTATGGTAATTGGGGATCTACTGCAAGAAACTAATCATGGAATCAGTGGCCTCAGCCAGCAGTCACTGGTCATAGTTGGGGGTCTGTGCATAGATAGTGAGTTCCCAGTTATCAAGCTGCAGTTCAGAAAGAGAGATTCAATCCTTCAGATAGGGACATGACAATCAAGGTCAGCCTATGGATGACCAAAATTTCCAAGTATTTCTTAGTCTAATGGGCATCATTGGTCTTTGTATAGAATGGCTCTCCAAGGGGATTCTAACAACGTGAAATATAGATAATTGCTAATATCCACACTATATATTACCAAGAAGTTTTTGCTCTTTGAATTGTATGCCCATTACAGACAGTAATCATGGAAACATCAGTCCTATTACTTACATAGTCCTAGTAGTCAGTGTTTGGAGAGAACCAGTCAAAAACCACTCAAGAATCCATAATATAAAACTAATGATTACCTGTTATTTATTTTAATAAATAGAATTTCACATTTTTCTCTTTAAATTACAGATAATTTTTTGTCCCCTGCCCAAATATTTTACTTTTATTTATTTAGGGCTTTTAATTTACTTATTTGATAATAAATGTAAAAAGTTATGTTACATAACCAAACCCCTATGTTAATGATACATTTATCCTTTTATGCCACATTTATAGATAAATAAAAATATCTTAACATTTATTATTATTTCATTGAATACATTATGAATTTTAGGACAAGATCTAGATTGGGTTTTGCAGGTGAAAACATGAATTCCTTAATGTTTATTTACTTGGGGATGTTATTATATATTATCATTACCTGTAATCTAAACTTAAACGGATTCTTGTTGATTTTAATATTTTATATCAAGAAACACTAATCATTGCTGATTTAAATATGACAAAACCAATGACCTCTATTAATTTCTCTACCCTTATTTAAAGCAGCATATTTCATAATTTTTAAGGATAGAGAGAACTATTTCTTACTTGCATTTTCTGGGAAATTGTATACAATTTTCTTTATGGCTAGAGGCCAAAAAATAAAAGACCTAGTATTAAATGAAACAATGTATTTGTCTTTTCCCCCCTCTCTTAAGGTACTGGTGTTCTAAAACACCAAAATAAAATGGTTACACTGGTTCTGAGAACAGTTTACTTTCTTCGAGTTAGATAACATAAACTTGTGATGGGAAAACTTTGAACTAGAAATTTCGATCTTCCTTAAGCAACTTTCAATAGCCTACTATATCAAGTACGATAAGCTGAGAGCATGTAAAGTAAATTTCTTAAATCAAGCCATGCTATTCATCCATAACAATGTTTTCAATGATTTGGTCTGTTCTACAAAAGAATGAAAACAAGTGAATTACCGAGAAGTTCAAATTCCTAAAAAGGGCTAAAGTTTGGAAAATTTGTACCTACTGAAATGTCCTTCACTGTGAGATGCTCAAGGAAATCTAAACAGAGATTGGGTAACTATTGGATCTATTTTTTCTAGGCTAAATTTCCCAATGGGGGAAGGCAAAGATAATTCTTCCCAGTGGAACATGGAAGTGCAACCAAATGGTAGTCAAAGTAGAAATTTTAAAGAGACTATGCTGGCTTAATGAACTGCAGATAAACTCACTAATTTGGGTTATAAAAGCAGATGCACTTCCAGAAATGATCCATGAATGTAGGGATTGGTATTTTCAGGTTCTTATAGTATATTATGGTCAAGAACAGAGAAGGATAGTAATCCCTTTAAAATGGACCCTCAGATAATCTGAGATCCCAAGAGGCAATGAAATTTAGGGATTAAGAGTTTAGGCTTCACATTAACAAGCTTAGTCCTGTCTGTGCTCTGTCACTGGCTAAAATTTTATTGCTGGTCAAGTTATTTAACCTCTCGATGGCCCTGTTCTCTTATCCATAAAAGGTGGCTAGCACTGGAATGACGGAAGTGCTGAATGAATATTTTTTAAATGAAAGAACTTTCAGAATCATCTATTTTCTTTAATTTGCTCTATTGTGGGAGATCCATTAGGACTTGGAGAATAAAAAACAGATAATTGTCCCCCTCCCACTAGTTTAATTGCTGTCCTCCTAGACTCATGAAAGCAAGTATAGGGTTTATCTTTTCATCTTCCTTTCCCGATTTTTTAAAATGGAATTCGTGGTACTTTACCATGGCTGAAGGAATCAGAAAGATGGTAGTTAAAAGTATCAGTGATGGGACTCCAAATTTCAAATTCCATAAGCATTTTAGCTTTGGATATATAAGTATAGTTTGAAAGTGTTGGGTATGAATTTTCCTCTGAAATCATGTTTTCTATCTCTGGAAACATCTGACAATAGCCTGTTTAAAAGAAATAAAATTCTTTTTCTGTAAGTGTCTGAGTGATTATGTTTGACTACCTAACCTAAAGAACAAAGGCAAATATTTGGAAGGAAACAAGTATTCTAAAACTGAAAGGTACAAAAGTATAAGCAGAGACAGCTACGCATATTACAGGAAATATCAATTTCAGTAAGACAGATGAAATATTGTGATCCAAAGAAGTCAAAACTAAAAATAGTTTGTTAAGAGTAATGACCCACGACATACTCATTTAAATCATTTTCTTTGAAGTTTATGATTGAAAACTACTAGCCAACTGTATGACAGACATTGTAGAAAGAAAACACTTCGAAATAGCAAAAAAGTTTACATTTTGGGCCAACATAAAAAATGTATGCTAAAATTTCAAGTATAATAAGGTTTTTTTCCAATCTGGGAATTAGAGGGAAAAAGAAATGTGTTCCAAAACATTATCCACAGTTCACCTTACCACAATGAAAGTATACTCAAGGACTAATTTGTTAGGTACACCTATCTCTTCTTTTTACCAACAATCAGCTACATTTTCGTGAAATGACTTACTGTTCAATTACAATATAACTGTTGATTTAACTTAATTTTTAAAAAATAGGCAACTAAACTTACATTTCTGTTTCTCTTTTATAAGCCAAAAGAGACATTTTTGTACTGAAGACAGTTTTCTTCCACCTGATATCAATGCAGTTGATAAGGCTTTCATTTATTGCTTTGTACCCCGACTCTCCAATATACAGTACCTGTCAGTAGTTGCTAAGCAACTGTGACAATTGTGTAGCTCATATACACTGGCATTCATTGCCATCATGCTGTATTGCAGTGTGTGTGTCTGTGAATATGTGTGTGTGTGTGTGTGTGTGTGTTTAAATAAGAATAAAACTGTAGATCAGAATGAAACTCTTACAATAAACAAGAATAAGTGGAGACAAATAAATCTTTCACTAAGCATCTGTCACTCATATTAGGTAATTTACAGGCCTTTTTACTCTGATTCTTTGAGTGAAGATTCCAAGAAAATTGATCTTTTTATGAAACTTAGGAAATTTTATATTTATATCCATATTCAACTTACTGGGTATATGTATACATATATTTGAGGGTCTTAGAGGATGAAGGATTTTGAAGTATAGTGAACACGCAGGTAGGTGTTCTGAGAGAGGGCTGTCAAACTGTAAGTATAAGGATAAGAGTCTGTAGATTCTCTCATCCCAGATGCTCATCTTATTTCAAGCTTGTTCACTAGCTCTTCAGTAGCCATCTTCATTGTAAGTTTAGGAAGAAAATAGTTACAGTGGGAAGGTGCTGAAAGTCTATCCATCTGGAATGAACAGTGTGGGCCAGGAGTCATTGTCCTGTGTGTCTTGTCTTTAAAAAAGGATATTTTGCAATAGGGAGGAAAAGATCTCTGAGAAGCAGAATTGTTTTGTTTATGAGAATAGCCTTTTGAGTAGCATTCTACAAAAAAACCTAATTTTTTTTTCCATAAAGCTGCAAGTTATCAAGAAGGCTTTCCAACTGAGTATGGTATCAAACTGTTAGCAACTCATGCCAAAACTTGTGACATATATACCCATGTTCATCATTGCTCAGTCCAATCTTTGTGATCCCGTGACTGGAGAGCACTCTTATATGCTCACTTTTCCCGTTGAGTATATCTTTTCATGGTTTACCCATAAAGTAATTTATTTGTCTTAAATAATATGGTAATTTCTAAATCTCCACTTAAATATATTTAAAAGCTATTACAGTACTTGGAAGAAATATGTAGTGTCTTCTGTATAACCTTAATGCATAGCACTATGTTCAGTGAGCAACTATTAATACTACAGGAATATAGATATTTGCTATATTTGTTCTCAGAGGTAACGTATTATGGAGGACAATGAGGTAAACCCAATGAGTAGTTTTCAAGAAGATTATTTTTTACAGTATATATAATACTCCTATAATAGAGATGACTTAGAGGGTCTGTGCTTTTTATATATAAACACATATAAAATTTATTTATTTTACACATACACATTATAATTTATCTTAAAATGGATTAATATTCTATTAAAACATTGATATAAGGTTGTTTTAAAATATGTATGTATATTTTTATTTATTCATTTTGTAATAAAACAATTCTTTGAAAAATATCAGGTATATATAATATAGATGATAAAAAGACAAGGGGAAAACCCAAAAGGGGGTATACAAATGATTAAACTTTGACACATCAGTAAACTGGATGATCTTTATAGTTCCTTAAAAATCTAAAAATTTATAATTCTCTGAGTGACATTTAAGTATCACCTAAACTGGGCCTTCAAACTCACTCAACATCAAAGATTTTAATGTCACAGGAAATTTAAAAGGGATTATGAAAATTTGTCAGAGACTTGCTACTTATTGTATTCATGCTGTCCACATCAGGTTATGTACCAAAAAGGGTATACATAGCTCAATTATATAAGCTTGAACTTCTAAGTACTTAAAAGATGCCTAAAATTGTAAGAATAATTAGGACATTTTCATTACTTCAAATTAATAAAGGAAATATGAATATTCCAAAAGGAAAATATTTCTCCAGATAAATAATTAGAAATCCTGTCTTAGTAACAGTGACTATACAGGAAAGACTTGTATTTGTTATTTTTTTGTGATTAGTAAGAATTTTAAAATATATTTATGAATTTGGATATACTTTTACATGATAGGCATTACTTAAGATTTCATGTATGTAAGATGTTGCCTACTAAACCTCTACCTTTTTTCTTTGCAATTTAGTTTATTTAACTATCACATTAAACTCCATGAAAAGCTCAAACTCGTTAGGAAAATATATTGTTGTAGAGAATAATAAATGATATTTTAATAACTATATGCTTAATTTTCCATCTGTTTCCAAAGGCTGTAAGTATATTTTATTGCTATCAAATATTAAAGTTTAGTGCCCAGAAAAACAATACAAATGTACAGTTGTTTAAAATATGTTGGCAAACTTTTTTTCATGTTTTCTAATGCTAGGGTCTAACTTGTTTGTAAGACGCAAGGTTTAATTTACTAAATATAACTCCTGTAAAATAGATATTAATGATGAGTTTAAAAAATCATGTCGACTGCCCAAAATATGACACTTTCAAGGGGCTTATATCCACTAATTGGTGGTTGAAAGTGAAGATGAGTCAACAGGGATGGCAATAATGAATTTTAGAAAAAGAAAAAAGAATAAACCCTCCCTCTTAAGCTCTGAAACAATTGAGAAAAAGGATCTAGGCATATAAAAATCATATTTTAGCTTCATTGTTAGTGGTAGCAAAGTTAGATTATGTGGCTTTACATGTGCTAAATGTGTGTATAAAAAGGCAGAGAGAAGCTAAGAGTATTAATACAGCAGCCCTCCCTCCATTGTAAGTACTGTAAATCCACTGTGAGTTATAAGTAACATATATTGCATAGTGTTTCTCTTTGATAAAAATGTATTCAGAGCTTTATCTTACTTTATAATCAAAACAACTCTTAAAAACACCTAGATCAATGGTATTATCCAAATACAATAGAAGAGAAAACCAAAGCATAGACTTTGGGAATGTAACTCCCAAAAGTTCATATATTTCATTAGCAGCAGAAGCAGGAACAGAGTTTGGAAGCTGGCATAAAACAGATCTGCATTTATATCCTTGCAGAGCAACAAAATAGCTGTGTTACATCTAGCAGTTTCCATCACCTCTCTGAACCTATTATTTCCTATCTTTCAGAGTGGACTACAACTACATTTATCTCTAGGTTATTGGAAGGATTAAATTGAATTAGATAATATTTGTAAAAACACTTGGCATGTGATCCATTAGTGAACAAATGTTAATTCCTATTCCTTCTTCCTATTCCCGAGTCTTCATTCCTAATACTGGGCCTTTCCATTTTTCTATAATGTCTCTGTATCAAAGTTATTTCTAAGTTGTAATAGATTAGAAAAGTAGTATGTAATAGATCCAGTCAAAGGAAATGTAAATATTGGCTCAGGAAGAGAATTTGGTGTTCTAATTAACACTAGCAGGCATGGTACAACCTAGCTTCACAGACGTGTTTTCTACTTCTGCCCTGCAACACCTGATGCCTTAGTTGCCTATCGTAACATTTGTTCTGTTTCTTACTATGGCATGCTCTGTAAATATTTTTCAACAACTGAGCCCCTGTGGAACTTTAGAAGAAATAGCAAGATATCTTATTTATTTTTTCATTAAAAATTTCCAACTTCCGCAAGTGATTTTATTTTCCTTAGAAGCAATAAATGTTTTGGCCTGGAAATAAACAATAAATAGGGTATTAGAACACTCTTTTGTGATGCCACACAAAGCATGGATATAATTTCAATATTAAAGAGTTGTCTTAATTTCACTATTTGAGCCCTATAAAAGTTTATTCATAGAAGAAAAATAGATAAGCCAATACTTCAACATTCACTCAGGACTATAAAGCTCAATGCATCAATAACTTATTTAAAGAAAGAATGATGAGGTATTTCCATATGTATAGTATGTTTATGTTACTTACAGGATAATGGTTAGAGAGAAGATGATTAAGCTTTAGTCTTAAGTTCATCAATTCAGTCATCCATCATTTACTATTTGTAAGTATCTTTTCTGTTCTAGGCATAGTGCTAAATCTTGACTTATTAAAACAATAAAAAGGAAAGACACAGCCCTTGGATGGACAGGGCTCATGACCTAATAGGAAGAAAGGTAGGTTAAAAAATAGATGCTTTAACATGTTTCTGAGAATGGCCAATTCTTACTAAATTATCAACTTTGGAAAATTAAAATCATGCATATAATTCAGTTTTTACAATGATTGAAAAAGACACATTTCCTATTACTAGCTTTATAAAGGTGTGATGAAAATTCAAGTGCTAATCTTTGAGCTCCTTTTTTGCCACAACTAGAAAACTGGGATGATCATTGTCATACAGTAGAAGAATAAAGATTTTAAGGATTATCATCTTTATTGTTCTTTTTTCAGTATTTCTCAACATTGACCTAAATCAGCAGGCTTTATTCACAAAATTCTCACTGACTCAATGTCATTTATACAGTATCTCAGCATGTTACCAATGTCTATTGACTTTTCTTACTTAGAACTCATCTTAACAATTTGCAATTTACTTTAAAATTGTTATTGTTGCCTCCTAGAATACTATGCTTGATTACTTTTCCTCAATCCTTTTAGAAAATTAGTTCTATTCTGATACTTTACTCTTCCTGTGAATGTTAAATAGGAGATCATTAGCTCTAAGAGTGTGGACTCGATGTGTTAGCTTTGTCCTAAACTCTCAAGCACCTCAGAGAAGCCTTAGCAGACATTGGTTGATCTGAATACTTTACCATGTGTTACACAGAAAAATATAAGAAATATTACTGAACATTGATTGTTCCTTACAGAAGTTTATAATCTGAAAATATGTTAAAGCTCTATAAAGATTTATGGATTAAGATAGGTGTTAGGGATAAAATGTTATAAACTGTTTCTACTCATAACACTTCTGACACGAACTGTGTTGGCTTTTTTTTTTCACACCAGCAACCAATTCTCTAAGTCTCCAAATACCAACTGGGTGTCCAACAATTTGATTCAATTCAGATACTAACTACCCAGGTTAGCTTCAGATCCCACAGGTTAAGGGCTCAGCTCCACAAAATTTCCCCCATTTCCCACATCAATTACAAGTCCTACTCCTCTTGGACTTCTGACCAACTGGGTATAAATTGAGGGTTCCCATGAATACTTCCATGGGTTGAACAATTTGCTAGAATGGCTCACAGAACTCAGAGAAAGCAGTTTACTTACTATTTTACAGTTTATTGTAAAGGATATGATAAAGGATACAAATGAACAAGGGCAAGGTCTGAGAGGGTCCTGAGCATAAGAGCTCTGTCTGCAGGGAATTGGGGTGCCCTGCCCTCCCAGCACAAGATGCATTTACCAATACAGAAGCTCTCCAAACCCTGTAGTTAGTGGTTTTTATGGAGGTTTCAACTACATAGGCATGATTAACTAAATTATTGGCTAATGGTGAAATTTTGATTTAAAATAAGCCAATACTTCAACATTCACTCAGTCAATTATTATTGGCTTATAATTAGTGAAATTTTGATTTAAAATAGGAAATATATATTTGGCCTTCATCCCCGATTCCTGGCACACAGCTCTTAAAACACTTAGAATCTCCAAAGTGATATGTCTTTTTGTACACCAATAAAGTGACTGATGGCCAAGGGGTACCTGAATAGCTTTAGGATGGGGGGCTGGTTGCCCGGGAAACCAAGAAGACGAAGGCTGAGCTGATCACCAGTAGGCAATGATTTAATCAATCATGCCTACATAATGAAACCTCCATAAAAACCCATAATTACAGGATTTGGAGAATTTCTGGATTGCTGAACATGTGGAGGTGACTAGAGGGTGGTGCACTCAAAGAGGCCAGGAAAGCTTCACACCCCTTCACACATCCATACCTTGCCTTATGCTTCTCTTCATCTGGCTGTTCAATAGTGAATAAAGTGTTCCCCTGATTTTTCCAGCAAATTAATCAAACCTGAATAGGAGGTCGTGGGACCCCTTGATTTACAGCTGATCTGTCAGAAGCACAGATAAAACAGCTGGGTCTCATGATTGGCATCTGAAGCAAAGGCAGTATTGCAGGACTGACTCCTTAACCTGCGGGGTCTGATGTTAACTCTAAGTAGATAATGTCAGAATTAAATTGTAGGACACTGAGTTGGTGTCCCCTGGAAAATTGTTTAGTATGTAGGGAACCCCCTGCAACACATCCACTGCTGTCCGAAGTGTTCTGTACTGTATTGATTGTGTGAGTGTAGGAAAAACTGATTTTTCCTATTTCAAACAGTGACTTAATCTCCTGCCTCACCTCCTGATCCAGGTCAGGGTGGGGCTCCATGTTCCGACCCTTGAATCACATGGTTGGTTCCTCTGGGAAACAGATCCCATTCTGAAGCTATATAGGGATCCACCAAGAGTCAACTTATTAATATAACTAAGGTAAAGTTGAAAGGGGCTTCTTAAAACAATCCTCTCACCCTTATTGCTCAGGAAATTGCAAGAGTTTTAGGAGCTCTGTACCAGAAACCAGGGATGAAGAGCAAATATATATCTCTTATATCATGATATAACAAAGGTGCTATGTATCATTGGATAAAATTTAAATTATTAGATTTTCCTAGTTTATTAGTGGCTAGGGCTATAGAGTCTCTATTTTTTTTAAGACTCTGGACTAGACATGATACTAATTCTATTTCTTAGCCAGCTTTGACTAGGATCTTTTTGTATTCTGGAATCTGGCTGAAAGATCAACCCTTATTTGGGACATGCTATTTTGGGGGCACAGAGTAAAATGAAAGATAGCTAGAAGGATCATAAGATAGATCTTAAAGCTTCTGTTCAGAATAACTTATGATACCTCGTCTGTTATTTCACTGGCCCAAGCAAGTCACATGGCTGGATCTCATGCCAATAGGACAAGAAGAATTTCACTCACAGAAAGGCAGTACAAGTCACATGACAATGGGTAGGGATGTATAATTCTATTACAGGTGAGGCAGCAAATAATTAGAAATAATAATACAATTTATAATAGACTAAACTTTGGTTACAAATTTTTATTTCCTTCCCTTTAAAGCACAGAACATATTTACTCTTCCACCAGGAAGATTTACAAAAGGCTTAAAGTATTGGATTTTGTAATACTTTCTGCATCTGGTTCAATATGGCTCCCCTTGATCTGGGGTTTATGAAATACAATGTCAGACTATTTGCCCCCCTCAAAAAAAAACAAAACAGACACACACAGTAGTAGGACAAAGACAAAATAATAACAATAAATGCTTCCATTAAGAAAGGGGAAAAATAGGAGGCATACAATAGTCACTGTCCCATAGATAGTCTAAAATCTTCTGGGTTATGTTCCTAGATGAATCCCCAGCAATGCCCCCCTATAGTTGCTCTTCAATCTATCAGTGTCTATTTTCCTGGCTCCTCCTCCTGCATGCCCTTCCATTTACACTTTCTTTTTGGAAATGTACACATATGGTGAGAACTGCTTCATGCTTGTAGAAATGGGGGTCTGAGCAAAAGTTCCTTTTGTTTTTATCCTGAACAGTCACAAACATTTTATCCCTGTGGAGTTTTTTGAGTATTGCCAGTTTCTTAAACTCTGTATGCCAATAGTGACACCCACTCTTCTTTTTGAGATTTTATATATATAGATGTTTTATTTATATATATATATACCTCTTTATCCAGACTTAGTTACAAGATACTTGAGCATTTCAGGTTTCAATGGGAGATTCTTGCCCTTAATCTTAAGACCTTGAGCCATGTTCTTCACTGAAAATTTGACTGAGCATATCTTAATCAATTAAAAAAATTAAATAATATTTTTTTTTGTAGACAGGGTCTCACTCTGTCACTCAGGCTGGAGTGCAGTGATGTGATCTTACCTTACTGCAGCCTCGAGCTCCTAAACACAAGGGATCCTCCTGCCTCAGCCTCCTGAGTAGCTGGGACTATAGGTATGCATCACTATACCCAGCTAATTTGTCTTATTTTTTGTAGAGATGGGGTCTTGCTATGTTGCCTGGGCTGGTTTTGAACTCCTGGACTCAAGCGATCCTCCTGTCTAAGCCTCCCAAAGTGCTGGAATTACAGGTGTGAGCCACTGCTGTCAGCCAGTTAGAAAATTGTTAAAGATCGTGCTCTTAATTTTGACCTGAAATTGATTCTGATTAGCTCGTTTTATATTAAAAATTTTCTGTCACCTTTATTCTGATTAGCTCACCTCGGATTATGAGTTTTCTGGCATTTCTAATGACTAGTATTTTGCAGGGAAAGGACATGGTAAGGACTGTTACCAAAGAACTCACTAGATCATGAGTTTTTCTCTCCTTGTATAACTCTCTTTCTTTCCTCCTCCAGTACAGGAAAGCTTCATCTAGTTTTATAGTTTTGAAATAACATTAATGAGGAACACTGATTCTGAATAATCACATCATCTTCCAAAGTTTATTATTTTATGCCTGAGACAAATTTCAAAAAATGCATTTTGTGTGTGTGTTCTTCTCTATTATTTTCCTCCTCAGAAGTATGGTGGATTTCCTACTTTTCCAAATATGGCAAGAAGGACAAAATGGGTATTAAAAGCTAAGGGAAAATATGGTGTTGTTATTCCTAAATATTACTCTCTTGCAGATGGTCTTATGAAATTTTCTTTCCTCCCTGTGTTACTATTGCCATTTTCTTTGCCAGAGAGCTGAGTCAGAAACCATTTAGGTAAAGTTAGGCATACCATAACTATGACATTCTCTACAAAGAAGATTTTTATGAAGGATGTAAATATTAAAAGTTTGTTTCAATGGGAAGCAAGAGGCTGTATAAGCACACTAAACTTTGGCTTTTTATCCATTTGGATGTTTTTCTAAAGTCCTAGCTTGTATACATTGTAAGATTAGCTCCATTGATGGAACATAAGTATTAAGTCTCTATATCTTTGTATTTAACATTTTTAACACATGTTTATCTTTTATACAAATTGGCTAATTTAGATAAATTTTTAAACATGGAAAAATATTCACTTATGTTTGAATGGGAAATATGTTTACGAACTTAGATATTTTAGGGAGTTAAGTTTTTCAATTGTGCATAACAGACAAATGGTGGGTAATGTTTTATTGATGTCATTCATTTGTTCAATATATATTTATTAAGCATTTATTATGAACCAGCTGTAGTATTATGGGGAAGACAGGCCTTGAAATGAGCTTATAATACAAAGTGATGTGTGAATTAAGAGAACAAAAACAGTCTTAGAGGAAGGTATTAGATGATGAATCAGTCTGGGTCCACTCAGGAAAGAAAAAATGTACAGTAATTTGAACAGGAAAAGTTTAATATAAAGAATTATTAACTATAACACAAAGATGGGTTGGTTAATAAGAAGTAAAGAGAATTCTAAAGAATATGGGAATAGCAAATATAAGGATCAAGCACTACCACCAAATCTGGGATAGAGCATCCAAGAAAGAGCCCACGTACTCCTCCTCTCAACGGCTTAAATCCAGGCCTTGTTAGAGAAGACTTGGCAAAGATTCCTTGAATAACAGCTAAATGGCTGTGGTGTCGTATCAGAAGAACTTGCTGGAAATCTATCCTCTAGAACTTTGTAGAAATGTACCCACTAAAGTGTCGGGGAGAACTTTTCACAGGCAGGTGTGTCACCAGAGACAGCCAGCTACATAAGTGCCCAAAGGGGAAAGTGCACTTCAGGAGCCAGACACTGGAGAAACCACACACACTGCAAGAATTGACTAAGCAAGGCAAAGAGGGACCAAGGAGTAAAACACTTTCCTTCTGATAGGTGTCTCCAACATATTCTATTGACAAAGTATAACATTGTCCCAACCAAGGAAAAATATTTAAAGTGCCCCAATTCGTTTTCACAGAGCAAGTAAAAGAATGAATTTGGACCTGAGAGGCAATGAGTCGATAGCTGGCATAGACGGGTACCTACTTGAATCTATGGTGAAGAGGTGTGGTCAGTGAAAGTTTGCTAAAGAAGCTGGCATTTAAGATGAGGTCTAATGTCTAGCAAAGTTCTATTGCTGCCAACAAAAGAGAGAGAGAGAGAAAGAAAGGACAAAGAGAGAAAGAGATACAGAGAGATAACTAGTTACTCTACAAAAAACAAAGTTCTTCCTACTAATCAGTGAAGAAAGCTGATTACATACGATAAACATCTTAAGATATAAAGGCAGACACAGAGACACATACGTGGAATTATTTGGGAACAAAATTGAAGAAACAATCTGAGTAATAAACAGGAACTAGTTTTGGGCTTGCTGGTAATGTTTGTCAATATCAGGTAACCAAGGGACTTAGGTTTTGAGGGGTGCTTATGAAAGGTGACAATGTCTTAAACCTATGCAAAGAAAAGGTACAAGTCAGATCTCATATTTAGCTTTGACTTTCAAGGGGAATATATAAACCAGAAAAAAGAATCTGCCCAACAGAGGGACATTAAAATAGATTTTGGGCTTAAATTTGCTTTACCAAGGTATATTAGTCAGGGTACTTCAGAGAAAAAGAACCAATAGGATATACAGAGAGACATATAATTGGAGATTTATTATGGGAATTGACTCACATGATTATGGAGGCTGAGAAGTCCCATGATGTGCCATCTGCAAGCTGGAGAACCAGGAAAGCTGATGGTGTAAGTCTCGGAGTCTGAAACTTAAAAATCGGAAGCTCTGATGTTCAAGGGCAAGAGATAATAGATGTCTCAGCCCAAAAGGAAGGAAAGAATTAACACTTCCTCCATTATTTTGTTCTATTTGGGCCCTCAACTAATTTAATGATGCCTATCTACACTGGTGAAAGTATATCTTCTTTACTCAGTTTACTGCAATAAAATTCAGATGAAATAAAATTCAAATGTAATCTTATCTGGAAATACCCTCACAGTCATACCCACAAATAAAGTTTTACCAGGTATCTGAGCATCCCTTAGCCCAGTCAGGTTAATGCATAAAATTAATCAACACAGTGCATCTCAGAAAAACTAAATCTAGTAATATTAACATATTACTGAGATGCCAACTCCTTGGGCATGTGGTATGAACAAATGCACATCTTCCCTCAAGGGACTCATCATCAACAAGATCCTGAACCTTTTTTCTAATTAAGATTAAGAAAATATGAGCTCAAAATCCAAAATTAAAAACACAAAAGAAAATAAGCCATGATATATAATCAGATAAATATAAATTGTTGTATCTTAATTCTTAGAGACATAGTGTGTGAAATATTTAAAGAGATAAAAGAGACAATTGAAAATATAGATAGCAAGGAATGAATATCCTTTAAAAAACAAAAGATGAAACATAAAATGAAACTTCTAAAAATAAAAAAAAAATTCTGATCACGGAAACTAAAATGCAATGGACAATTATCAAGGATATGAGGCACACTTGAAGAGAAAATTAATAAACTGGTATATAAAAATGAAGAAGTTATTGGCTGTAGCATGAAGAAAGAAATAGACCTAAATATAGATCATAGATTAAGAGATCTGGACAATAAAATGAGAAGACATAAATTAAGTTGAATTAGAGTTACAGATGGAAAAATCAGGACTGGTGGCAAGGAAATATTGAAAAAAATAATTGAGGACAGATTAGCTAGGCAAAAGGCAGGTAGAGTTAGGGTCGGGGTGGGAGATGGTCTTAAGACTAAACATCCTAGAAAAATAAAAGGTTAAGTGCAAAATTCCAGAGAGGTGGTTGGCCAAAAATTTAGTCTTGGCTATATTGTAGAGTTTAATATCAGGGAAGCAATAAATCTGGAATTCTAGGCAGAGACCAGATCATGAAGAGCCTTATTATCTATGCTAGAGTGAATTATTTCCAAAGGGCAAGAGGAGCGTTTAAAGTATTTTAAGATATAGACTTCAGTTTAGGTAATGTTGAATTGAAGCTTTTGCTTAAGTAGTGCGTTAAAACTAATTAGAAATGCTTTAAAAAGTTAGTTGCTGGATGACAGCAAGATGATGGGCTAGTCTTTATTCCCACAACAATCCTCCTCAGTGTTTACAACTTCTCTGACTAAGAGCTTTGGATAATTTTTAATGTCTAATAGATCAATCTAAATTCTTTGGCAAGATGTTTCAGAGCTTTTATAACAAACCACAAATAACATTTCTAGCCTCATCCTCATAGGCTCCCAAACATCTTTGATTTTATGTTCCAAAACAACTTATCAGAATTCATGTTATCATTTATTTGCAGTGTTGTTATCTAGGTCGAGTGTGGATTCTAAACTCAAATTGCCTGTGTTTAAACTCCAACTTTTTTATTCATCAATTGTGTGATCTTGATACGTTACTTACCTCTGTGGTCATCAGTTGTTCCACACATATAAAATGTCTATTGGGTATTCAATAAATGTTAGCCAGTATTTTGCTTACATTAGCCTTCTCCTCATTCTCTATTCAATTGCAAAAACCCAATTTAAATGTTATTTTCCCTACGAAACTTTCCTGGATTTCCCCCAAAAAATGTTCACTTTTTCCTTTGTATTTCAAAAGCATTTTCTATAAAGCTTTGCTAAAGAGTCTTTCCTGTCTATTATCTACTTCTATTTATTGCTTTATCTACTGTTTTTATTGATTTATAGATCTTCCCAAGGACAACTTGGAAGTAGGTACTACCAATATCCAGCACACAGTAGCTGCATAATAAATGTGTGTTGAATAAATAAATGCATAAAATATAAGTGAATTATCAAGTAGATCATGTAAAGTAAATGATTAGTTATAAATTAGGAAATTTTAAAATACTTTTGTCCCAGAAGCATGAATACATAACATTAACAAAAATGAGTAATCCCTGAGTACTCTAGTTTTTAATGTTTTATTTCACATTACCCTGAGAAAAAAATGTAGAAAGATCAGCCATGTTAATAAAATGTGGATGTTACGAAAGCAGAGGCATACTAAAAATTCTTGCTGCTGGATTATAAAGATGCAATACAATTAGCTTTGGTCTATTCCCAGTTTAATTTAGTTTATCCCCTTAGGAGAGATTCATTCACCATATTTAATTTAGCTGTAACTCAATGTAGTAAATATTTTCCCAAAAAGAAATTGTAATGAGTTGAAGACATGCACCAGAAGTTTCTGATTTCTCTATAAAAATGCTTTGTTTTTATTGTACTAATAATACTTAAGAGGTAAATTTAACTTCCTATACTAATTTTACTTATGAATGCCATTAAAAATACCTCAAACTTTAGATGCCAACAGACTAAATTTAGATAGGATTTAGAACTTTAGAAATTTAAAATTTTTTATTTAATGTGATTTAAAAAAATGTAATGACAGAGAAGTAGGGAAGGAAGAAAGGAAGAGACAGAGGGAAGGAGGGAAGAAAAGGAATAAAGGAAGAAAGGAGGGAAGGGAAGGAAAGAATACCACACTTACCTATGCTAGATAAAAATGGAAGGGGGTTAGGCTGGGACAAGGGGGAAGGGGAACAGCAGCTTTGTCTAGGGGGTTTCCATTGAGAAACAGATGGCACTAGGAGATGCTTTGTCTACAACAGAGGGAGCAAATTGACCAGAAAGACTTCCAAGGAAGAACAGATGACATGTCAAGGGGGCTTCCAAGGACTGAACAGATGTTTGGTCTATGATAGGAGGTCTCCAAGGACTGACCAACTAGAAAGATGTAGAAAGGCCACAATGTGGAGATATGATCAAGGCCACAAATGAGGGTCTCTGGAGCATACGTGCAAGTAAGGTGACAGTATTCTCAAGTGACCTACCCTCATTAACATAGTAAAAATCACACCCACCAGAGCCATGACAGTTTACAAATACCATGGCAAACCCTGGAAATTGCCTTACAAGGTTAAAAATGGGGAGGGTTCCCAGTTCCGGGAATTCTCCACGCCTTTTCAAGAAAAATCATGAATATTCCACCCCCCACTTAACATAAAATTAAGGAATCAGCATAAAAGGGAAAATCTTGTTAAACTCAGGGTCTCCTCCACTCACAGGGGTTGACCCATTCCTTCTCTGGAATGTACTATGCTTAAATAAACTTTGCCACTTTGCTTGCTTACATCTGGTTGATCTGCTCATTTACTCCATCGACTCGGTATCAGTAACCGTTCTTTGGTATTGGGAACAAAGAACCAGGGAACACTGACATGACATCTGGCCCTCACACCTGACAAGGGTAAAGTAGAATTCTTGAAGTAATAATTATTCAACCCAACTCATGAAGTCTTTTGTGCTTAAAACGCCCAAATTTTAAATCTGTATTATTTATGATAATCACTACAATTTCCCAATTAACATTTCACATCCAACATTTTTTAATAGCACACATTAGAAAAAAGGTGTTTGCTTAATCTCTGAAAAGGTATTAGTGATGCAATCATTTAAGAAAAATTCTGACACATGGTCATGGCCCTTATCTTCTCATAACTGGTGTATCAGCCATAGACTGGAGGCTGCCCTGAAAACTGGAGCTTGGATACAGTGCTTACTAGGAGTGTGCTCATTGCCCTATGATATCTCCTAACACCTTTGAAAACTGGTCAGAGCTCTTAATCTTTATTCTATTACAGCAATTCAACCATTTGAAAAGCTTAAAAAATAATTGCAGAGCCATGAAACTTCATCACTACCAAAGAATCTATGATATCAAAACTGATACTGTGATTCTAATCTGAAGGGACTCTACCAAAGAATGGTAGGGTGTACTTCAATATTCATTCTTTTTCTCTGCTCCAATATGATTTCCATCAAGTTAAAAGGCCACTTTTTCATGTTTCAGTGATATCTCCACTGAGGGTCTAGAAATAATGCTGTGATAGTTTCCCTTTTGCTTTATGATAAGTGATGAATTTTTTGCAATGAGGACTTGGCTGACAATTTTGGAGATGGCAGAACAGGATCCTTCTCAGTATTAATCATGCTATTGACTCAGTGGTGTTTAAGGCAGCAAAAAACTTTATTTTAAGAAGAAACTAAGAAGATATGACTTTATGACTTGAAAACACCTAGGAAGAAGCTTAAGGGGAAAACATCATTTAAAAAGTCACTTTTTTGGCTCCATATATGTAAACCAAAAAGTGAATATTGTTATGATTGACTGACAATCAGATTCAAGAATGAGAGTGATAGAGCTTGTTTTAAAAAATAAAAAAAAAAACCAAGACATGTAACTACTTGCATTCTGATCACAAGTCAGCAGAAAAAAGGAGGGAGAGTATGAGAGAGACAAAAAATGTGTTTCAAGACATTAGCACTAAAGAACCAATTTGTCAAATATGAGAGAAATGATGAAATGATAAATCCAATGGATTCTAAACAAATATGCAACAAACTCTGAGGTTTTCTTTTTTTTCTTCAACGGTTGTGCCATTTGTACCATCTACCAAAGGACTATTTGTCACTTGCAAAGATGAATATGAGAAATTTTATTTTTGGCAAAATAGTGCCAGGAGAAACTGAATTGTTAACTCCCCACCATGTCCCAGTACAGTGAGACTAGAATATGCCTCAACAACATGAAGGAATCACATTTAAATCTGATGGGGATTGTAACTATCTCTTTCAGAAAGTTAAAACACTGAGTAGTGTGAGGGGAAGTGCATAGATTTTAGAGGCAAACTGGGATTTGAATTTTGGCTCTGCTACTAATTATATACCCTTCAGAAAGAGTACTAAGTAACAAAACACCTATTATGGGCTAGGACATTAAACTACTTTTGATAATTCTTAAAGTATTCAACAATCCTAGCCTCTCTGGTCTCCATGGTTTCTAATAAGTCAGCTGGGAATCTTGAGGACCACATGTATGTGAAGTGCTACTTCTCTCTTGCTGCTTTCAAGAGTCTCTCTGTTTTTCCACAGTGTAGATCTCTAAGTTTTTCCTTCTTAGAGTTTTTTGAGCTTTTGTAATGTAGATCAATATTTTTCATATTACTTCAAATGTTATTTCTGGCTCTCTCCCTCTCCCTCTCCCTCTGCCTCCACCTCCCCCTTTCCATCTCTTATGAATACACTGGTATGTATTCTTGATGGTGCCCCACAGGTCTCTGTGGCTCTGTTATTTTTCTTTGTTCTTTTTTCTTTCTGCTCCTCAAATTGGATAATCTCAATTGACTTATATTCAAGTTCTCTGATTCTTTTGCCAGATCAAATCTGCTGTTGAGCCCCTTTAATGATTTCTTATTTCAGTCATTGTACTTTTTAACTCCAGAATTTCTATTTGGTTATCTTTACTTAAATAAAAGTTTTGTGGTTTTACTGTCATTCTCTATTTGGTGAGAAATAATTCTTATCTTTTTCTTTAGATATTATCTCCTTTACTTCTTTGAATGTATTTATAATAGTTAATTAAAATCTTTGTCTAGTAAATCTAAAGTCTGGGTTTCTTCAGGGACAGTTTTTATTGACTATTTTTCTTTCTTTTTTGAGTCATACTTTCCTGTGTCTTTGCATGTCTCAATTTTTTTTGAAAACAGGATATTTTAAGTAATACAATGTGGCGGTTCCAGGAACCAAATGCTTTTCCCCTTACTCCCCAGCGTTTGTTGTTGTTGCTGTTTTGGGCTGTTGGTTTACTTCATGACTTTCTTGAACTAATATTTTGAAATCTGTATTCTTCATCATGTGTGGTTACTGAAGTGTCCACTTGGTCAGTTAATGATTGGACAGAGATTTCCTGAAATTCCTTGAACCAATAAGTTTCCCGACCTTTACTGAGGTACTTTATATGCATGTTGGGTCATGCTTCTAACACTATAGCATTTACAATGTTGACTTAGCCTTTATTTCCTGAATGCATAAAAACTCAAAATCAGCTAGAGATGTGAAATTACAGTATTCTTAGGCCTTTCCTGAAAATGTAGGCTTGCACATCTATGTGACCAGAAATATGTCAAAGGTTTTCAAAACTCTCCATGTACATCTCATTTCTAAGCTTTTCCTTTTAAGTTCTTTGGTTTAACTCATTTGTCTCAACCGTTATCCCCTTCTCAGGCAGTTCTGATGTTAAGAAATTAATGATAATTGCTTTCAATCAACACCCCTGGGGAAAATGCTATTTGTACTGAGTGAGCTGAGCTTTGAGTCAGGTCAAATAAAGAGAAGTCGTAAGAGAGGAGGCTTCCAAGGTGCTGACAGACAAGTGAAATAATGAAAAATGTCTGGGAATGTAACTTTTCAGGAGCTCTGAACATGTTCTGCTCCCTTCAGTGGCTGCTAGGCTGCTGATTTCCCAGCTACCATAACTATGAAGCTGTTAGTATTCAAGGTTATTGCAGAGCTAGAAAGAGGGGACTGATAATAGGGAAAATTATATAATTATAATGCCATAAGATTTACTGTTTTTAGCAAGATTTAGTAATTTTTAGTGAACAAATCCTTCTCAAATTGTTGCAAGACTTTTATTAATTTCCAGAATTCTGTAAAAGTTTATTTTGACAGTGTTTGCAGGTTTTCTCATTGTTTTTATGGAAACATCTGTTAGCCCTTATTCTCCCATTTTGGAAGTGGAGAATCCCATGCATTCTTAAACTTCCCAATTATTTAAACATTTTAAAATTGTTTTCATTTTGTAAAACTGTTAATTTTCAAAATATTGCAATTTTTACAATTTAAAAAATTTTTGTAACCATCTTTGTGTTTTACTTCTTTTTTTTTTACTATATTTTATATCCTAATACTATCTCCTCTAATTTATCCAAGTATATGCTAATCAAATCCATGTTTAGACCCCATTTTTTAATTGTCCACAGAGCCTAGTAAAATTTTTAGCACATAGTAGAACCTGTAGGTCCAATGCTAAATCCCCAGCACTTAGAAGGGTGGAGGTTCATTAATAGATGCCCAATATTCCTTGTAAGAATCAATATAGAAATGAGTGTTTTCTAAGTGACTTGTGTCTTTTTTCTAGCTCCCACTGTGTCTCATGTATTCTTTTTTATTCCAGACTTCTGACCTGACACCATAATTTTGTTTGAACCATTTCAAAGATGAAATAAGAAGATTATTCAACAGGGAAAACATTGCTGAGCCACAGGTCACACAGCCTCAATTCTAGTCCCAAATCTGCCCGCCTCTGTCCCATGGCCCTGGTAAGTCACTTTTAGAAGTCTCTGAGCCTCTTTTCATCACTTATGTAAAATAAAGTGGCAAACAATTCTTGGGTCACAGAACTGCAATAAGGCTAAATAACACTATGGGTAAGCACTTTGTAAAGTACAAAATGGACACAATTGAAATGTATTACTGAGCCCAATACTACTAGTTTTGCAGTTTTTAGTGAAACTTTGATGATTCACAGCAAGCATTAACTGTTAAGACACCTACTCACTTTTGTGGACAGGCAACCAGGGCATTTTCATATTGTACCACTGGTAAATTAAATTCTATACAGATAATGCTGATATTCATGAAGAATTTAGGCCTACTGAAGTGTAGTGTTATATAAAATAAGATTGCATTAATAAAATTATTTCTATGCTTTAATCTTCAAAAGCAGCTTCTAGGAGAACAGCTTTGTACTGTTCAATTGGAAGAAAATTAGACCATGATATCTCATCACAGCCACAAAGGAAGGCTGTATGTAATAAAATAAAATTGCTTTCAGTGTGCAAACTAAAGGAGGTGACTTCCTTTAACAATATAACTCATATTAGGTGAAATTTTTTATGGTTTATACTGGTAATACCAGGCATTTAAAAAATTTGTCCATACTCTTATAGGTCTATAAATGAATCCTCTAATTATGAGGATAATCCAGATCAATTAATGACATATTTTTTATAAAGTTGTGTTTCTAAAACCATGATTCCCTTTGAAGTCTTTCAGTACTCAGTCCTTTTGTTAGTCCTTCTCTTATCTGACTATTTTCATCATTGAAAATCAATAGGATAATAACTACTTGAAACCACTTTTTTTCTTTCGTTATTTTAAAGCTGAACACCCAAATTCTCTTATCCACTGTCCATCTTCTTGTCCTAACTTCTTTTTTTCTTGACTTCTTCCCTGATTACTTTAACTTCCTAATTATCTTTCTCCCTCTTTCACCAATAGGTTATATGCCAGGTACAATGATATTCTTACACTTTTAATGAAATTTACTTGTGGATTTACTTCTAATAATCAGGCATTTCAGACTTTCTAAATTAAAAGTTAATCAATGCAATAAAGTCATCATTTGAAAACAGCTAGAAAGGATGTCAAGACTTTCCTTTCCAAAAGGAACTGAGATATGTGTAAAAATATGACTTTTAAAAGAAAATATATTATTTAATCACTGATTCACTTATAACACAAACATTTAAAAGAGTTTTACTACTAAAAATTGTCACCCTAGTACATTACTCAAACCATATTGAGGTTCCAGCCATTGTGAAGCAACAGGGACAAGATTTCCCTGCCACTTTATAAAACAGAAAACCAGACAAATATACATTTTCAGAGAGGCCTCTTCAAGCATTTGGTTGAGTACTAATCTGTTCATGTGTGACAGGGAACTACTTGAGGCCATGGAAGAAACCACTGGACAGCAGGATGGCACAGAATTCCCAAAGCTCAAAGAGGGCTTGGAAAAGTCTGTGTTCCTATCAGACAGTTCCTTGGAATCAGTTTGATCCTTTTGAGATTTGTTTTAAAGCTTTTTTTGGAGGTTTAGAACAGACTTTAGTAGAACTATTTGAGCCCTACTACCAAGATGATAAACTTCTGAAGAGTTTACCCAGTGACTGTATTACAAGGTCTTTTTACTTGCTAGACTAAAGACTCCAAAATATATGAATTTTGACTCTTGTCTCATACCACATATAAAAATTGACATGAAATAGATCATTGATTTAGATATGAGCTAAAACTATAAATCTATTTAGAAAAATTATGAGAACATATTTTTGATCTTAGACTAGTTAAAGATTTCTTAATAAGATACAAAAAACTTGAATCATAAAAGAAAAATTTGTAAAATTTTATTTCATTAAATTTAAAAATATTTGTGTTTCACTAACCACTATTAAGAAAATGGAAAGTCAAGATGTAGATTAGATGAAAACATTTGTAAATATGTATCTAACACAGAACTTATATTTAGAGTATATAAAGAACTCTTACAACACAATAAGAAGGCAAATGACTTGATTTGAAAATGGCATAAACCAGAAAGTAAGGAAGTGCACAAAACAAAAAGTTGGTGCCTTATCAAAAGGACACAGGAGCCAACCTGAAAAGTTCTCATTAGCCAAAGCTGGAACAATTTAACTACCTAAATAGAGTAGTATATAATTACAATCCAAAACATAAAACAAATATTCACCTTGCAAGAATTATCAAATAAATAAATGTGGGGAACAGGACAACTCTTCCTTACAGAATAATTTTAAATCATATGTGTAGATACTCCTCTCACCAGGAGGTAGGTCCCAAATTTCATATTACATTTACTAAGTTTTTATGAGGGGATGATGAGGAGGCAGTAAAAGTATACTAAACTTTATGTTATTTATGGGATTTTCCACTCTTGACTGATAAAATCTATAAAAGCAGAAAACTGCCTTCGAAACCTGAAATGAGGAAAACCACCCATATGTCATTGACATAGTGCTATAGTTTGGATGTTTACCCCTCCAAATCTCGTGTTGTAATTTGATTCCCAATGTTGGAGGTAGAGCCCAATGGGAGGTGTTTTGGTCATGAGGGTAGGTCCCTCATGCATAGACTAATGCCCTCTCTGGGAGTGGGGAGGGAGTAAGTTCTTGGTCAGTTAGTTCCCGTGAGGGCTGGTTGTTAAAAACAGCCTGGCACCTCTCATTTCTCTTGCTTCCTCTCTCACCACGTGACCTCTGCACATGCCAGTTCCCCTTTGCATTCTGCCATGAGTGGAAGCAGCCTGAAGGCCTCAGCAGAAGTAGATGCTGTCACCATGCTTCTTGTACAGACTGCAGAACTGTGAGCCAAATAAACCTCTTTTCGTCATGATTACCCATCCTCAGGTATTCCTTTACAGCAACACTGAACAAACAAAAGAACATCAAGAAATGTAAGCAAGAGGAAGATTATCAAGAATAAAATTAACCTTGTTTTTTAAATATATATTAATAAAGATAAAGTAAAATGATAATGTTAAGCAAAGTAGAATGCATGGCAAAGAGAAAGAGAGAGTGAGATATTTATCATAAACAAAGGATAATTTATAATGAATATGTGATGGTCATGAATGTACATGACAAATATTATTGCAGCAAAATACTTGGAGAAAAGTGATTAGAAATGTTGAAAATAATTAAAAATAAGGGAAATTTATGTGAAAACCTTGAATTCATTTTATAGCCTTTAACAGAACAAATGAATAACAACAAAAAGATATAAATAAAATTAATAATAGAAGTAATGAAATTAAGTGAATAGGTGACTATCAATATATACAATAAATACAACTTTTTATATGTGTCTAGAAGGCAAAAATTAGTAGCATATAATTTGTTACACACGTATAGAATCTAGTTATATGCAGCAAGTTTATATGTTATGTTATCTGATCATTTATAAATAAAATTGTTCTCAGAAACTGAAATATCGTTTCCTTTCTTCAACAAAAATCTCTCCTAAATTAATCCCATGTGAAGGGAGAAATGCAAACTTTAATTAAAATTATTTTTTACAATGAAAGTATATTTCATCAAACCTTGTAAGACATGACAAAGTAACACAAAATGAAATATGTAAATAAAATACAGTCATATTTTAGGGGGAAAAAAGTAATATTTTTCTTTTTTATCAGTAGGTTCATGGCTAAGGCACCAATGACAAAAGACAGATTAGCAAGAGAAAAGCACAGCAAATTTATTTATTATAAGTTTTATGTCATACAGGTGTCTTTAGAAATGAAGACTCAACAAACAGGGAAAGCTGGGTATTTTTATACTTATATTTGATAAAGAGTGGATAGTTGTGGGGAAGTATGATTTGACAAAATGGTGTATGATCTAATCATGATAAGCTGGAGGGAACTTAGCAAGGCCTGTTGGTTCAGATTCTTCTCTATGTCCCTGAATCTACAGAAATAAAGACATTTCTTTCCTATGGGTACAGGGTGGGCACCTGTGGAATTAAGATTTTATGATCTGCTTCGGGGGAGAAAGGTGAGGGCAAGGTGAGAGTGACCTTCCTGCTTGTGATGTTTTCTCAAATGCCAAGGTGCCTTATTTTGGAGTAATATGTCCTGAACACCATCAATATACAAACACCTTTTCTGAGAAAGGAAGAGGAAGAAAGCACACAAAAAATACTGTGAAAGAATATGACAGAAGTTGGAGCGAGCACCTCAACTATAATGAATATGTTAAATACCCCTGTCAAAAGAAAGAATATGAGACTGAATTTTAAAAATTCAACTATGTGTTGCTAGGAAATGATAAAACTCAGGTTTGGTGAGACCTGAAGCTTATAAAAGTTTGTGGCTCTCTTAAAGAAAATGAATACATCATTATAAATACAATCTGGCACATAGCTTTGGAAGGTTCCTGAAATGGATATTTTATTAGTTTGCTGTTCAAGCTGTCTCCAGTTGCAAGATTTGCATATAAAACAAAATGTATAGAAAAACTAAAAATAGAGATTACCAAAGGCAAACCTAAACAAAAAGAATAACAACAATAAATGAGTAAAATTCAATATAAAAACAACAAATAAGAAATAGAGGATCAGGTTATGTTTACAAAATTGACCCCAAAATATAACAATGACGAATAGTTGTGTACTGAATGAGACAAAATACATTTGGAAATATCTGTTTGAAATAAAGATGTTTGTGAGAAAAATATTTTAATATAGAAGTATATATCTATTATGTTTAAGGGGATTAATGATAATTAAGGGCATATAATTTGAATAAGATATAATAATTAGATCTGTATATATTGTTGGATGATACTAAGATTTTTAAATTAGAGTATAATGTTAAGTATATATACATCTAATATATCCTAAAAACAAAACAGAATTGGGTTGAGAGACATCTTTTATATTTTTATTGTATATACCATCATATTTTAAATGTCCATAGAACATTTACTAGACATAATCCAATAGTAGAAAATGTTTCAGAGGAAGTGTCTGTTGAAAATTCATTGAAAAATTTTCACAAGGACTTACTTATTCTATAAAATATTTAAAGAGCCAAGCACTTTATGTATGAATGGTGGTTATCTGGTTTATTATTATTCTTTTATTTGGTTCTCTTTTACACTTTTAGTTCTCTCCAAACCCTGTAGGAGACATTTTCCAATGTCCTTTTGGGATGGATTAGAGATGATTTCTCCCCCTTTTCAATTTTGGATTATTATAGAGTGGCTTTCCCTTCTACTCATTACTGGCTAAAAACAGAGTTCTTTATCTGGCAGAAGTCTGGCAGTGTGTGACCTTGGGTAAGACATAGCTGCAAATTGAATGCAATGGTACCTGTCCAAAACAACTCACAAAAACACTTAAAGGGGTAAATTGTAAGAGTCTGAGAATTTTAACCATTCAAAAAAATGCTTCTCAAACCTAAGAGTCTATAATTGTAATTGTTCCTATTTCATTCGTTGCTATCCTATTCATCTTTTCTTCATATACATTGAAAAAAAGAATTTATTACTTTCCTTTCTGATTTATCCATAAGATCATACATTTCTAATTGGTATATTCCACATCATTTGCTTGGCTTATACATGGAGTCACATCTCATTTTAAAATTTAAATCAATTGTTCAAACACTCACTGACTCCCCATATTTCTCTCTCAGTCTTATTTCTCTGCCAAAAATTACCCTGGAATCCTGGGGACTCAAGTATTACAAAGAGGCATTCTTTCTTCCAAACACCTCCTTGTTGAAATAACTGGAATAACTTGAAAACAGGAGCCCACGTTTTCTGCTATAGTCACCTACATCTGTGCCACATATTGTCCCTTTGGAAAAAAGATGCACTAAGGGGAACATTTGTTGAGTTCTGAGATGATTCCTGTACTGGTCTAGATTTCCACAAAGTCACGGTGGTGGTGATGGGGGCAGTTCTTTTACGAGATGATCTGATCTTTGAGTTACCTCGTAGGCCTGATGTTATAGCTTCCCAGAGCCATGGCAAGTATATGGAATACAAACTTTCATACATAGAAAGGCTTCTTACACCTGACTTAGAATCTGAATTACCTTAGTTCATAACGATGATTCCAAGGTATTTCTTAAACGAATATTCGGAAATTTTTCCCCTGAAATTTCAAGTTCTATAACTCGCACTTAACATTTCAAATGTCTGTTATAGCATGTCATACTTAAGCTCATTTGAAAGACAGCCCAATTATTCACCTCCACTATCTATCTGGACAAAATAGCAAAACCATTTAGGAATGTGTGGATTTATAAAGTCATAAATGATCTGTTGCATCAAGAGAAATAAATTTACTTTACTTTCACTAATAATAGAAGAGTGTCTGGTACATAATGGTGCCCAAAATTTAAATAAATGAACTAGTAAGCAGAACTGTTTGATCAGTGATATAGACAGCTTTTATTTAGAACATTACCCTCAAATATCTACTCTAGGATTAGTATAAATAGAGATAATTATCCAGCATCTAATATAGTTAGAAGCATAGCTTTACCTAAAGCATACAGGAAACTTCAAAACAATTCTACTGTTATTCTCATTTATAAGATGGGAGATTAAAGAGGTTGGAGTAGTAGCTCAAAGTCAGAAAGCTAATAGTCAACACAGAATTTGAACTCAGGCCTCTTGACTTTAAGTCCAATGCACCTTACCCTATATATACCCAAGCCAAAACATGACAGAAAATGATGAGATGTACTATAGGTTTTTCATATCATAGATTGAGAGAGTATATTGAAATAAAAAAAGAAAATAAAGATGACAAATAAACATCAGAGTGGTTAAACACTTAAGCAGTCTTGGAAATATATATCAGCTATGTAGCTACTTTATCTGTAAAGATGAATTTTAAAATATCCACTCCTGGCCTATGACATAGTAACACTCTTCTTTTATTCAAAGTGCTAGGCTAGGTACTAAAGAGAATATAAAGATGACTTAAAAAAAAATCCCTGACTTCGAATGGCTTGTTTGAGAACTTAGAGTTCTCAAATACATTTTAGGTGGTCATGCATTATCACATTTAATCCTCAGAACTACTCACTTGGTTTGGAGGATCCTTGGGCTTAGTTTTCCAAGACCAACTACCACATAGTATTATGGTAAAAATTTCTGTGGGATCATGGTGGGCAGAGGGAATAAGAAGATATTATGTTGAATGATGCATATTTAGTATGTTATTGCAAAATACTCAAATTATCCAATCTCCTTCAAAGAGTCTGCTTCATCAGTTTCCTCTTCTCCCCTCTTCCACATTTGGAGGGACTCCATATCTCTCTTTCTGAGCAAAACATTTTTTTAAAGTGGAAAAAAGGATAGTTTGTTTGTGCTCAGAAGAAAGAAAAAAAAAAAAAAACTCTAGAAGCAAGTGTCAGAGCTCCAAAACACTATACCCCAAAATATGGTATTTTGGCATAATGAGAAAGGTCTCTTTGATTTTTTTCACCTTTCTCCCCTTAAGCCATAAAAAGAATTGTCTTTCTCTTCTTCCCTGAAAACCCTCATATGACAAGTCTCCTGCCGTGAAGATACTCAGAAGAAAAAATTAAAGATACAGAGACACAGAGATGAATCTGAACAAACAGTCCTTGCTAAGCTTCCCTTAGTTTATTACTATTAGATTATACCCTTTTTTGCCCAATCATACTTCTACATGATTGCTCATTCTTCATGGATCATAAGCATAAAAATACACACTTTTCCCTGGATCTTTGTGTCTTCAATTCTAAAGGCTCAAGTGTCAATTAAAACTTGGGTTAAATAAATTTGTTATGCTTTTCTCTTGTTAATCTGTCTTTAGCTATGAGGGGTGTCAGCCGTTAACATTGCGATGGGTGAGGAAAAGATACTACTTTTTCTCCTCTATATAAGCAAGAGTCACTACCCTCCTTAGAAGAAGTAGGAGAGGGGATAGGTTACAAATGACACTTTTCTTGCCATAACAATGTTTTTCTGTTATATACATTGTTATATCCATGAAACACCTAGGCAAGAAAGCTCCGACAGTCTGAGTACTTGCTGCCTTACTCAGTCGCAGAACCAGGATTCAGATTTAGAACAGCTACACTCTAAATCTAGCATTTTTCTCCAACAAATCAATCTTCCTACCCCATAAAACACTGTAAAATACGATTATGCATGAAAAACTGAAAGTAAGACTAGCAGAATTATCTTTTTGACTTAATTTGTATAAAAGGTGTTTATTTAGAGAAAAACAGTGAAGGTTTGTTGTCCAAGGCTGACTAGAATTTTCCACTTAGCCCAATTTTTTCAATATTTTAGATGCTATGAATGGTTTTGGTCTGACACTTAACACTTAGTTCAGATTTCATTGACATGACTGAAGGAGGACTTCTTTCTGCATTAAATTTTTATTAAAAAACAAACCAACAAATACCCAGACAGACAAATGAAATCTTATTCTTGAGGTTTTAGGTATTTAATATCCTTTGGGGTAGTAGAGTCCTATTTGATTTTTAAAAGAGTAATAATACTTTTAAATAATTAATAATAATAATTGTTAATGTGTGTTGAGAACTCACTTTGTGCATAATACATCCCCAAGCACTTCATTCATATTATTTGATTGAATTATCTCAAAAATTGAAAAAGGCAGGTATTATTGTATCCATTTTATACATTAAACAACAAACACAACAAGGCAATAACTATGATAGTGCAGCAATTAAAATCTATGTGCATCTGGCATCAGCATCCACTTTTGAACGCTTAAGACAGAGGTCACAAACTCAAATCCTACAAAAAGGTGGGCAGATGACATGAATGAGTAGAATACTCACAGAGGAAAATGCTGGGTAACGGTGAGGACTGCAAGGTGCTACCAAGCACGAGCGTTGTCTGAAGCACTCATTCTCAGCCCAGTTGACACCACCATCAACATCAAAGAGTAAAAATTGGTTCTTGGAGGGTGGGTGGAGAATTCTTTACTATTTTGATATATATAGCTCAGACATACACACTGTACATAGACATATGTCTGCAGTGCTTAAGTTTTCATGGAGGGAGAACAGGCAACAGCTATTCTCACCCAGTTTTGCCATGCTACAATGTTAGACCATTATTGCTAAGACTTTCACATTTTTTAAGAAAATCCTATAATCTATTTTTTACATGAAATTTTCTAAGTTCAAATATACTATGTAAGCCTAACTAAATATATCTGTGAGGCAGATTTGGCCCAGGGACAGGGTCAAAGCAAAAATTGCACTGGTTAAGAAAGACTCATTCAAGGCCATTGCAATATGAAAAAGAAACTGGAACTCGGTCTGAACTTGACTTTGCTGAAATACAATTCTGTGTTGAGCCTGAATTATGGTGAGCTGAATGTTGGACTTCAATGTTGGGCTTCAAATAAGAACAAAATTTTTAAAAATTTATATCTTTTAAATTTTGATTCTCATTGTCAACATTGTCATTGATGTTTTGGTTTTAGGCATATTTGATTCAAAACATGCACTTAGGAACTGCCAAAAGGAGAAAAAAAACTAACAAAGAAACCTGTATTTTGCTTGTCTGGCAGCTAAAATCTTTCGTGAACTCATAAATCAGTATTGTCAATGAGTAAACAATAGACCTTAAAATACTAGTTTCTATTTACAAAATTTCAGGTAGGCATAAAGATAAGATTGTAATTAAATGTGGATTTATTTAGATTTATTAAAATAGCAAGCAAAAATATTTCCAAGGAAAGATTATTAACGATCATTCAGAATATATAAAAAGAAAAACATTTTTACCACCACTTAATACGTGTAGATCAAATAGTAAAATCCACATAAAATAATAATAAAAGAATAATTAGAGAGAATGTGGCTGAATTTTTACAATGAATCATAATTAAGCTTTATATGCTTCTATGTGGAAATAAGCATAAATGACCTCAGCTTTGCTTTCTTTAAAACTGGTTGAATTGGGCCAAACTCTTTACCTAGAGGTAAAGATGGAATTTAGGCTCCATAAAAAGATAGAATTTAGATCCATGGGATTACAAACTAAACTTCAGTAGCAGTGCAGTGGTTAAAGCCATTATTCTAGTAAATAAAAGTGGGTTTCCGTCCTGGCTTTGCCACTTAGCGGCTGTGTGCCCTTGGATAACATGAGGATACAGCTGGGAGCTCTCCCTCTCTGCAGCCTTCCTCTGCCTCCACACCCTCTCTCTTCTTCCTTTCCCCTCGCACCTTCTCCTTGCTCTACCTATTTTTCCCTTTCTCCTAACCTTTTCTTCCTCTTTAGTTTTATTATATGGAATTAATTTGGTAGCCATCTCTATTTGAAATAAAAAATCAATTTAAGTACAAACAATATTGCTCGTATATTTTAATGGGTTTAATTTAAGAATACAAGCATTTAGAATTTAAGGATACAACTTCTATAGAAGCTTCCCAATAGAAATCACTGTTGATAAGAGGTAAAGTCTTGTCCTCAGCCTTCTATTAGAAACTGACCCAGGCATGTCTGCAAAAGGACTTTTAATTTTTCTTAGGTTTGTTTCCTGGCTTTGTAATTTGACTCAGATAACTACCATCTCTGCTGGCATATGGAAAGCTCTTTCTGAGGTATTGAGTTACCTTTGGGGTCAGTAAAGACTAAGTGAGATCTGACTACATGCACAGTGCTGCAATTCTGTATAAATTATATTGACCAGTATTCTATGAGAGTGGGAATATTTTCTTTTTTATCCTCAATGTTTTTAGAAAACTCTCTGCTAGAGAAGATTTCAAAGATGTATAAGATTACAAAGATGCAGCAGTTATTGGTGATGACAGAGAATAATCATGAACTCAGGCGTCTGGATCTAACTCAGGCTGAAGAACTGAGAGGCAAAGGTGTTGGGGGGTACTGATGTCACAAGAGTAGAGACTGGAAAGCATGTGAACAGAAAGAGAAAAGGGTGCTTAACTCATCAGTCAATGAAAGGGAGTGACTGAGGGACAGACAGATGACAGCAACATGGGGAGAAAGTGGGAAGTAAAAAAAACCTGGGGCATTTTTGAAGATCAAGACAGAGACCATTTAAAAGTGTAATGGGGGTCAAGGAGAGCTCCTATATGGAACTTAACAGAAGGAAATAGGCTAGAGGGGAAAAATAATGACATGGAACAGCTGTGTTTTACTTAGGGCAAAAGGTGAAAGGGGTATTCAGAGAAAAATTTGAAGATCTAGGGGATTTGCTTTTATTGACCAACAGAGTTCCAATGGAGGTAGAAATGAGTCAGATAAATGGACAAAAAATAACATTATGGGGATAAATTTTAGGTGAATAACTCGGTTTCTGGCTTCTGGTGCTGACTGAGAGGACAGACATGATGAGATTAGGCCTGATACTCATTTAGATAAAGATAGTTAAAAAATTTAAACTAGATGGATATGGGCCTATCAGGCAACTGCTCTCTTCTGCTGGTCCTGGTATTGTGAGACTAAAGAAATGTAAAGGTCTCCCAAGGAAATAATTCTCTTAGGTAGCTGAGGCACATTTCTCTGTGAGGACTTCCCTCTGTTGAAGGTGATATAGCCAGAATAGAAGCTATCTCAACTACAACAGGTATCTAAGGGCTGCATCTTCTTCAGAGTTGTACAGTGCTTCCTCTAGTGGAGCAGAAGATGAGCAGATCCTTCCTCTTCATTTAGTTGAATGGTGTTATAGCGGCTTAAGCACATAATACAGGGAGACTCCTCCTTTACTATAGCACTGTGGATTTGTAGTGTCTAAAATCCAAGTCCAGTAGATGCTATCTCTTTTCCCTATGGTGCCTAACACAAGATCTATAGAGGCTCAGGCTTGGGATGGTAAAACGCAAATATCTCTCAAAGGCAAAGTCAAGGTTACCCCATAAGGAAATCTTCAAAACCCAAAACATGATGGACTGCAATAGTAATTTACTTTTTCTGCAATTAACTTGCAATCAATAAAACATAAAAAATAATAAGTGAAAAACCCCCCAAACCAAAAAAAAGTAAATAAATAAAAACAAAACGTGCCAAGTCTGGAGATGGATAAATGAAAACTATTCCACACATAGTTACATTGAAATGAAATTACACACTATCAAAGGTAGAGAGAAAATATTAAAACATACTAGAGAAAGAGAAAAGACATTACTTACAGAAGAATAAAAATTGGGCAGATAGTAGACTTCTCATTAACTAAAATAAGTTCTAGAACAGCAAAAGAAAATAAAAAACTATCTTTCAAATGCTTAGGGAAATATAACTATAGAAATTTTTAATGGAAATTAAAATTCTATTCCCAAGCAAATAACCCAACAAAAATGAGGTTGAAAGCAGGACAATATTCATCATGTAAAGACTAAGAATGTTTGTTAGTTACAAACTCAACTCAGCACCGTGAAAAGTATATTCCTCACTAAAATGAAAAGTGAACCTTAAGGAAACAGTGGGATACAGAAAGATGATGAACAAAGAAATCAATAAAGCATATTGATAAATCTAAATGACAGTTGACTTCAAAAAAACCATTACTATTGGGGATTTTAAAAATGTCTTGGAACTGAAGTACTTAAAAACAATCCATGTATCATGTAGAAAGAGTGAAGAGTTTAAAATCTTTTATATCTATTATATGGTTTAGGAAGGGAAGAGGAAATACTCATTAATCTTAGACTTTATTAATATAAATATGAATAGGTAAAATTCATGGGCAAGAACTAAAGTAGCAGATATAACACAAATAACTTTCAAACCAGTAAAGGGTAGAAAAAGATAGTAAACTCAGTAAAGAAAACAGTTAAAGTGTAAAAAGGGATTTACAGAAAGCTCAATTGTAATAAATAGAAGAACAAAAATAAATAAATAAAAAGGCAATGAGATTCTGAAAAAATGGCAGGCTGATAGAGTCCTCCCACCTTACCACTCCCAGGGAAGGAGGTGAAAAATGCCATCGGCTGCCTGCATGCAGATCGCTCACTCCGAAAACAGCATTGTGAATTCACAGAGAAACATTGTGGGACACTCAGCCCACGAAAACAAGTGACAGAAACATTCACAAAGATCAGAGAGCACAGGGAGTGCAATAGAGCCCAGAGCGCCGGGAAGGACGCGCTTGCCAGGTCAGTGCAGGCGACCTGACCTACAAGCGGTTGCTCACCTTCCCCACAGATTTCCCATCCACTCAGTCAGGGAAAAGCCCAGAGTCAGGGCAACCTCTTGTTCGAGACAGCAAGCTCTGTGGAGAGGAAGCAATTGTGAGAGCCCTGCGGAACTCTCAGCTGCAATATACAGGGACTTCTCAGGGACGGGTAGGGACTGGGCAGAGATACAGCTTCCCGGGACAGTGAGCAGGAATCTGCAGGTGGGCATATTGCCACTGGAAGTCAGCGGGAACTGGGCACAGGAGTTGAACGGACAGTGGGACAAGCCCTTAGGGGCTGCTGGCAATTGCCTCCGCCAGACCCAGGCTGATTGAGAAGAGCGGTGTTCACGGGCGCGATCTGAGCCCTGTTGAGTGCCAGGCTGGCGGCGGCAGCCATCTTTAAAGTCTCCCGCCTGGATCTGTGAGCCGGGTCTCTAGCTCCACCCCACCCCTGGCCCGGGGTCTTTTTGGCCGGGGTGTGACAGGCTTCACCCTTGGTGGCCAGGGACAGCTGCATCCGTGGGTTCCAGGTGGGATGAGATCCCGGAACTGTAGTGGCCGAACCTTTGTGTGTTGAAAACAGTTTGCAGCCCGTCCATCTGGTCCTGCTACCCCTGCTCTGGCCTCCTAAGAGTCTGCTATGTGCTGGTCCTAGTGCCCGCTCTTCAGGTCCCAGCCCTCTTTACCCCAGAGATGGGTCATTTTGAAGGTTGCTGGTTATAGTGACTCATTTGGTATAAGTACTGGTTCTCATGGCAACCGAATGCCTCAAGAACCACAGGCTGAACCAAAGCAGCTCCCCCTGACCCTGCCCACTTCATTAGGGAATTTCACTCCATCCAAGAGTGCCTCCAGTGGCCACTATTGCCGCCCATGGGAACATCCCCGTGGCGGAGACTTCTGGGGATAGAGACACCCACCCACCTCTCCTTGGGGTCTAGTGGTGGAAAAGGGGTGCACAATTGGAGATCCCCCTATCAGCCAGTGTCATGTGGAGACACACGTCAGAGGGCCAGACATATGTGCCCGGATAAGCAACCTCTGAGCTGTGTAGAATTTTTCCAATTCAGCTCTCGCACTGCAGCCAAAAGCAATTGTGTTTCTACCCGCAGCTCAGGAGCAGCAGGGTCAAAGTAACCCCCAGGAGCTACAAGGCCCCTCCCAAAGCTTGGGGCTTTCACATACCCCACCTAGGGAATCAGAGTCTGCCATGGACACAAGAGAATACCTAGCTATTAGGGAGCTGTGGATTCATACCCTCAAGTACAATCCACCAGCTTGGAGCTCAAGCTAGAAGGGCAATCTCACTTCACTCCACCAGGAAGAGGAGAAGACAACAGGTCAGAGGTAACCCAAGATCAACCAAACTTGCTAAAATACACCTAAGGCAATACAGACCACTACTCCTCTCCTTGGCTCTGCCAAGGAACGAACCTCAGGGGCTTGGAGACAGGGCCATAAACTAGCCCTAACACCCCCAGCTCTCAACCAAGAGGCCAGATGAGAAAAAATCAGCAAAAGAACTCAGGAAACATGAAAAATCAGAGTGAAAAGTCACCCCCAAAAGAAATCATGAGTTCCTAAACAACGGATACCAACTCAAATGAAATGGGTAGAATGACAGAAGAGGAATTTTGTTTATGGATTATAAGAAAGCTCAATGAAATTCAAGAGAAAATAGAATCCCAGCACAAAGAAACCACAAGAAAAATGCAAGAAATATATGAAAAATTTTCTAAAGAAATAGAAATATTATGGAAAAATCAAATAGAAATTCCAGAAATGAAAGAAGCATTCAAGGATCTACAAAACACAGTGGAAAGCCTTGAGAATAGGCTGGATCACAGAGAGGAAAGAATCTCAGAGCTGGAAAATAACTCCTATGTGCTAAATAAATCAGTCAAAGAGAAAGAACACAAAAACAGGAGGCATGAACAAAGCATACAAGAAATGTGGGATTATATAAAGAGGCCAAACATAAGGATCATAGGCATACCTGAGGGAAAGGAAGAAAATTCGCATGGGCTGGAAAATCTATTTGAAGGAATAATAGAGGAAAATTTCCATGGACTAGCCAGAAATCTCGATATCCAAGTACAAGAAGCACACAGGACTCCTGGGAGACTCAACGTGAAAAGGCATTCACCATGCCACATAATTATTAGACTGACCAAAGTAAACACAAAGGAGGCACTCCTCAGAGCTGTAAGGCAAAAAGAGCAGGTAACCTACAAAGGGAAACCTATCAGATTAACTGCAGATTTCTGAGCTGAAACCTTACAAGCCAGAAGGGAATGGGGACCCATCCGTAGTTTTCTAAAACATAATAAAGGCCAACCCAGAATTCTGTATCCCGCCAAACTAAGCTTGTTATATGAGGGAGAAATAAAGACTTTTCCAGATAAGCAATCACTGATAGAATTTGCAAAGTCCAGACTGGCCCTGCAAGAAGTGCTTAGACCTGCATTGTACACTAACCAGCACAACAGACACCCACCAATGTAAAACTATCCAAAGCTAAAACTCCAGAACCCAGATTTCACAATGACTCAAGAGGTAAAAGAGAACAAGAGACTACCCAACAGAATAAACAGAAATCTACCCCAAATATCAACTCTCAATAAATGTGAATGGCTTGAATTGCCCATTGAAGAGACATAGGCTAGCTGAATTAAAAAATACAAGCCAAGTATCTGCTATCTCCAGGAAACACATCTCACACACACAGACTCATTCAGACTCAAGGAGAAAGGATGGAATACAATTTTCCAGGCAAATGGAAACCAAAAGAAATCTGGAGTACCCATCCTTATTTCAGATGATATAAACTTTATAGCAACAAAAGTAAAGAAGGAAAAAGATGGACAATATATAGTGGTGAAGGGAAAAATCTTACAAGAAGATTTAATAATCCTAAATATTTTTGCACCCAACACAGGAGCACCCAGATACGTAAAGCAAATACTGCTTGACCTAGACAACATAATAAATAGCAATGCCATAATAGCAGGGGACTTCAACACCCCACTGATGGAACTGGACAGATCCTCCAAACAGAAAATAATCAAAGAAAAAATGGACCTAAACCAGAGTCTAGAACATTTGGGCCTAACAGACATCTATAGAACACTCCACCCAAATAACACTGACTATACGTTCTTCTCATCAGCTCATGGAACTTTCTGTAAAATTGATCACATCCTAGGCCACAAAAGAGATCTCAACAAATTGAAAAAAGTAGAAATTACACCATGTATCTTTTCAGACCACAGCGGAATAAAATTAGAAATCAATTCCAACAGAAACTCACATCGTCCTCCAAAAACGTGGAAATTAAGCAATCTGTTACTGAATGACTACTGGGTCAAGGAGGAGATTCAGATGGAAATCAAAAGATTCTTTGAACTAAACGATAATGGGGACGCAAGTTATCAAAATCTGTGGGATACAGCAAAAACAGTCCTGAGAGGAAAACTTATTAACCTTAAATGCTCACATCCAAAAGACAGAAAGGTCACAAATCAGTAAACTAATGAATCATCTTAAGAAAATGGAAAAGGAAAAACAAACCAATCCTAAAGCCAGCAGAAGAAAAAAATACCAAGATCAGAGCAGAATTAAATAAAATTGAGAACAAAAGAACAATACAAAAGATTAATAAAATGAAATGTTGGTTCTTTGAAAAGATAAACAAAATAGGCCACTTGCCAGGTTGACCAGAAGCAGAAAGGAAAGGACCCTAATAAACTCAATTAGAAATGAAAAAGAGAGGTCATAACTGATATCATGGAAATACAAAACATCATCTTCGAATACTACAAAAATCCCTATACCCAAAAACACGAAAACATGGAGGAAATGGACAAATTCTTAGAAACATACTACCTCCCTAGGCTCAACCAGCAAGAAACAGAATTCCTAAACAGACCAATATCAACCACCAACAATGAAGCAGTAATAAAAAATCTTCCCACAAAAAAAAGTCCTGGACCAGATGGGTTCACACCTGAATTCTACCAAACCTACAAATAAGAACTGGTACCTATACTGCAGAAATTATTTGAAAGCATTGAGAAGGATGGAATCCTCTCAAACTCATTCTACAAAGCCAATATCACCTTGATACCGAAGCCAGGAAAGGACCCAACAAGAAAAGAAAACTACAGACCAATATCCCTTATGAATATAGATGCAAAAATTCTCAATAAAATCCTAGCAAACCGAATTCAAATGTACATCAAAAAAATAATTCATCACAATCAGGTTGGCTTCATTCCCGAGATGCAGGGATGGTTCAACATATGCAAATCTATAAATGTAATTCACCACATAAATAAAAACAAGAACAAAGATTGTATGATCCTTTCAATAGATGCAGAAAAGGCTTTTGACAAAATCCAGCATCCTTTTATGATAAGAACTCTTAACAATATAGGCATATATGGCTCATACCTCAAAATTATTAAAGCCATATGTGATAAACCCACAGCCAATATCATATTGAATGGGGAAAAATTGAAAGCATTCCCCCTTAAAACTGGAACCAGACAAGGTTGCCCACTATCTCCACTTCTATTCAACATAGTGCTGGAAGTCCTTGCCAGAGCAATCAGACAAGAGAGAGGAATCACGGGTGTCCAAATGGGGGCAGAAGAGGTCAAACTTTCATTCTTCATGGACAATATGATATTACATCTAGAAAACCCCAAAGATTCAACCAAGAGATTACTGGAATTGATAAATGAATTCAGCAAAGTCTCAGGGTACAAAATCAATGCACACAAATCAATAGCCTTCATATATGCCAATAACAGTTGAGCCGAGAAACAAATTAAAGATGTGGTACCTTTCACAATAGCACCAAAGAAAATTAAATATTTAGGAACATATCTAACTAAGGAGGTGAAAGACCTATATAGAGAGAATTACGAAACACTGAGAAAAGAAATTGCAGAGGATGTAAACAGATGGAAAACCCTACCATACTCTTGGATAGGTAGAATTAACATTGTAAAAATGTCTTTGCTACCTAAAGTGATTTACAGAATCAATGCAATCTCTATCAAAATACCAACATCATTTTTTACTGATCTAGAGAAAATAATTGTATGCTTCATGTGGAACCAGAGAAGACCCTGTCTAGCAAAAGCAATCTTAAGCAAAAAAAAAAAAAACAAATTAGGAGGCATCAATCTATCAGACTTTAAACTATATTACAACACTATAGTTACCAAAACAGCATGGTACTGGCACAAGAACAGAGACACAGACCAATGGAACAGGACTGAGAACCCAAATATAAAACCATCCTCATACTGTCATCTGATCTTTGACAAATTTCACAAAAACATACACTGGGGAAAAGATTCCCTATTCTATAAATGGTGCTGGGAAAACTGGATGGCCACATGTAGAAGACTGAAACTAGATCCATACCTCTCACCTCTCACAAAAATCAACACATGATGGATAACAGATTTAAACCTAAGATGTGAAACCATACGAATTCTAGAAGAAAATGTTGGAAAAACTCTTATGGACATTGGTCTAGGCAAAGAATTTATGAAGAAGACCCCCAAAGCAATCACAGCAGCAACAAAAACAAATAAATGGGACCTGATCAAATTAAAAAGCTTCTGCACAGCCAAGGAAACTATCACTAGAGTGAACAGACAACCCACAGAATGGGAGAAAATATTTTCATGTTACACATCTGATAAAGGGCTGATAAACAGAATCTATACGGAACTTAGGAAAATCAATAAGAGAAAATCAAACAACCCCATTAGAAAGTGGGCAAAGGACATGAACAGAAACTTTTCCGAAGAAGACAGAATAATGGCCAGCAAACATATAAAAAATTGCTCAACTTCTCTAATCATCAGGGAAATGCAAATCAAAACCACAATGAGATATCACTTAACTCCAGTGAGATTGACTCATATCAAAAAGTCCCAAAACAACAAATGTTGGCGGGGATGTGGATAGATAGGAACACTCATACACTGCTGGAGGGACTGCAAATTAGTACAACCTCTATGGAAAATAATATGGGGATACCTCAAAGAACTAAAAGTAGAACTACCATTTGATCCAGCAATCCCACTACTGGGTATTTACCCGAAGGAAAAAAAGATGTTCTATAATAAAGACATCTGCACACGAATGTTTATAGCAGCACAATTCACAATTGCAAGGATGTGAAAACAACCCAGGTGCTCATCAATACCCGAGTGAATTAATAAAATGTGGTATATGTATACTGTGGAGTATTACTCAGCAATAAAAAACAATGGTGAATTAATACATCCAGTAATATCCTGGATGAAGCTAGAGCCCATTCTTCCGAGCGAAGTATCGCAAGAATGGAAAAACAAGCACTACTGGTAATCACCATCGAATTGGTACTAACTGATCAATACTTATGTTATACATGGCAATAATATTCATCAGGGGGCGGGCAGGCGGGAGGGGGTTGGAGGGGATGGGAAAATTCTCACTGAATGGATGCGGGGTGCACAGTTTGGGGGATGTCCATGATTGTAGCTCTGACAGGGGCAGTGCATGAGCAATACATATAGGCAAAGTGTTGTACCCCTATAATATTCTGAAATAAAAGAAAAAAAAAGGCAATGAAAAAGCATGAGTAAAAATAAGAAGAAAACAAGTCCAAAATATATCTGTTATCAAAATTAATATAAATCTATTAAACTCACCTACAAGTGATAGATATGGGGCTTTCCTTTCTGGCAATATGTTGAACTAGATAAATTGAAAAATTGTTTACTTCAAAATATTGAATATGGTTTTAAAATGCAATAAACATCAATTAAAATACCTAGTTTAATAAGCAATTAAGGGGAATCCAAAAAGAAAAAAAATACAAACCCAATATGATAAGAATTATATGTTTTTCACTTCTTGGAGATGTTTATCAGTCTCAATAACTAATAGTTCTGAGGTTTAGCCACCCAGTGACAGAAGTTAAAGCATGAGGTCTGTGGAAGTCATGGAGTTAGAATCAAGATGTACAGCTAAAGATGGGACTCTTAAAAAACTATAGTTTGTATTAAAGAATAGACTATATAAAATCCATCTTTCTGCAAATGAAGACTGTACAGAAGTTTCTAAGCCTCAGTCCTAGATCTGGGTAAAATATGAAAAATAATTTTCCTTGATAATTCTAACTTCACATGAGTTTTGGGATTGAATTTACACTACTTTTTTGGCATGAGAAATTAATATAAAAGTGGTTTTGAGCTGGGCCACCTGGAAAAACCAAATATAAAAACTTTCTGGAGGGTCCAGTCATGGTGGCTCACACCTGTGATCCTAGCACTCTGGGAGGCTGAGGTGGGAGGATTGCTTCAGCTCAGGAGTTTGAGACCAACCCGAGCAAGACCAAGACCCTGTCTATACTAAAAACAGAAAAATTAGCCATGCCCAGTGGCCTGTGCCTGTAGTCCCAGCTACTCAGGAGGCTGAGGCAGGAGGATCGCTTGAGCCCAGGAGTTGGAGATTGCAGTGAGCTATGATGACACCACTGCACTCTACCCAGGGTGACAGAGTGAGACTCCGTCTCAAAAACAAAGAAACAAACAAACAAACAAATAAAAAACTCCAACTTTCTGGAGTGATTCCCAAAGATGAAAACTGTTCCAAAATAAGCTTACAAGCTAAATTATGCAATCCAATAGAACGTAATTTATCTTGATCAAGAGTGATCAGCAACCACAAATAAATAGATAAATAAATAAAAATCCTGGCGTTAGATAGAAATTTCCTTAATCTTATAAGAGATGTTAACAAAAATAGGAAATAATATACTTAATAGAGAAATCATAGAATTGCCCTTATAATCAATATCAAGACAAGTTTCCCTAATATTACCCGTAATATTTCTACTGAAGTCATAACCAAAATAAGAATCCATAATGAGTAGTAAAAGGCATAAGGGTCAAACAGATGAAAGATAAATAAAATATTTTCATTGTTTTCAGAGAAAACACAAGAAACTTGTTTTAAAATTCATAAGAGAAATCAAGTTTACTCAACACAGATATTGGTAATTTTCTCATATTTTTGTAGTAATCAATTCAAAATAAAATAAATAGATAAGTAAAAGCAATTCAAAAACTTAAAAAGTCATGCCACAGGAATCATAAGGTACTGACAAATAAATGTCACAAAATTATGAAAAAACTATAAACCTTTTTCTGAATGATATAAGGTAAAACTTGATCTAAATAAGTGGAGAGATATACTATGTTCCCAGATCAAAAACCAAATATCATAAAGATAAATCTAAGAGGAAGTATAGTGTGACTCAGAAAAGACACAGGCCAATTTTTCCCCTTCCATTTAAACACTCTAGATGAAAGGTTTTCCAACAACTGAAATAAATTATTCATATTTCTGCCCAGGATCCACTAAATATAGTGAGTTCTCCTTCTTTTCCAGGTGATATCTTGCTTTAAGGTGGTGTATATTGACAGCAGGCAGTCCACCAGATGACATTCAAGACCGTAGGCCTTTCCCTGGGCCTCAGGTTCATTCCTGAACTAGTTAGAGGGCAAGGTGGCCTCTTGGAGCTTATAATGGTTTGTGCTGTAGCAGAGTATTCTGGTGATGTGTTCTGGCCTACCAAGGCAAAGAAGAAACCCACACAATCAATTCACATCACCCCCTTGATTTCTTATGCTTTTTCTGCTTTGTTCCTTATAAGATATTTTTATGTAGGAAATAAATAGGGGAAACAGTTCATTGCATTTAGTCAAGTAAATAATTTAAAATAGCTAATGCTTAACTAACATTTGCTATGTACCAGGCACCACTCTAAGTACTTTACAATATATTGATTCTACTGAGGAAGATACTATCATTATCATCACCCCCAAATTGCAGATGAGTAAACCAAGCCATGGAGCAATTTAAGAAGTTTGTCCAAGGTCCTATAACTTCTAAATGGCACAGCCAGAATCATGGATCTAGGTAGTTTGGCTCTAGGATCCAGGCTTTAACCATTATACTGCACTGCTATTTAAAGTGCACATTATTCAAATGTGTGCCTGATAGAGTGGCCCTCCTTTGAGGAGGTAAAGCTAAAATATCTCATTTTATCAAGCTTGGAAACCACTCAGAATCTAGAAGTCTGAAGTCTCTACTTAGAATCATTTTTGTCCCAGATTCTAGAAATGACTCCTATTTTGCCTAAAAAAGGTATCCAAAGGTTTGCCTAAAAATGCTCTTATCAGTCATTTTTTAACAGATCAGCAGTGGGAAGGCCTCACAGCACAGGACAAACAGATAAATGTGGTGGAGAGCGCACTTAACAAATGCAGGAAACCAGGACTCTAGTCCTCCAGTCTCTGGCTCAATAATAAGCTGTGCACTTTGAGGCAGGTGCTTTACCTCTCTGGACCTCGGACTTCTCACTTGCATGATGAAGAAGTGATAGATAACTTTGGAGATCCTTCACTTTTCTAAAAGAGATTGTGAGTCTCTATTCTTCCCCCAACTATATGGGTTGTTGGTGACCAAAAGATAAAGCAAATGACAAGAAAGTTTTGACTGTGCTCTGACGTCAGACACCAGACGTGTGTCTGAATCCCAGGAATGTGAGAGGAATCTCTGGCATGGCCTTTCTATTTCAACGAACAAATAATCAGTGGAGAAGCAACCAGGTAATTATTAGTACTATAAAAGCCACCTTTTCATTTCCAGACTCTGCTTTTCATAGATTCATCCTTCAAACTATGTATTTTTACCAAAGTTCATCCCAGATCAGAAGACACAGATGGACAAAGAAGGACCTTACCTAACACAATCCTTCTTTACATGCTCCACTTTTTACATTTTTTAAAATTTCAAAACATTAAGGGGGTACAAATGTTTTTGTTACCTGCTTAATAATTTACAGGAGTAGTTTAATTGAGTTCTCACTGGTGGTGGTAGCAGCGCTAGGATTTCTAACTCAGGTCCCCAGGAAGAACAAATAAATTTCCTCCTTTGTTGAGTGGTATCTGTTCATAGCTCTTCAAGCTTAGCAACCACAAGCTGCAAAGAGAATTAGATGCCTTTGGCTTTATCAGGCATCCAGCTGACATTCAACAGAGCCAAGTTCTCAGCTGAGTTCCCAGTGGGTCATGACCTCATTTTTCAAGACTGTAACATGGATGAGCTGGGGATATAATAAGATAACACATCTTAGTGATCAACTTCATTTAAGTTTGTATTATCCTTTTTTATTGTGAAATAAGTAATAAATTTAAAAGAAAAAAGATAAATCTTTCCAAATTAATCTGTAAACACCATTCAATTCTAAACAAAATTCCAACAGAATATTTTATAGAATTTGACAAATAATTCTAAAATACATTTGGAATGAATTGTATTGAAACTCCTAAAAAGAAGAAGTAGAAAGAAATTGCCCTGCCATACATAAATGTTTTTTACAAAGTGAAATCAATGAAAGGCATGTTGAACATGCAGGAATAAACCATTTGATATGAGACCCAAGAAGAGATATATGTCTTAAATGGAGCTTTATGTAAATCAGAGGTGACACACTACAAGTCGTTGACAAAAGGAGTTGCTCTGTGTTAATTTAAAAAATTAGAAAATCTATTAAAAATTAAATCTGTTCCTCACACCCTATATAAAGTTAAATCCACATTGACTTTAAAATATGACCAAAAAAAAAACACTTACAGCTTTTAGAGGAATAACCTTAGTAGCAGAAAATTCTAAACCAGGCCAAAATAAGGTGCAAATCACAAATGAAAAGATTGATATATTCAATAAAATTAAAGTAAAAAACCTTTATGACAAAATACCCAAAGTAATGCTAAATGGCAAGCACCAAACAGAAATAAAAAAGACATATAGTCTATTTTCCCTTAGATATCACTGTGTACATTTGTAAAGTCATGGGGATGTTGGAAGCTGGTAAGGAGATTTTATGTTTGTCAGGGGGGCTACCCATACACTGATGATGGCAAAACAAAAGATAGAAGAAATGTGAGTTCTTGATGATGTTGTAGAGCTGCTGGATTAAGCAGTTTTGGAGACTCCTTATCTTGGACTCTTTTATTGAGTGATATAATGGTTTTCTATTTCTGCTGTAACAAATTCCCCCAAATTTAGCAGTTTAACACAAGAAAAATTTATCATCTTAGAGTTCTGAAGGTCAAAAGTCCAACATGGGTCTTAATGGATTAAAATCAACGTGTAGGCAAGGCTGCATTAGTTTCTGAAGGTTCTAGAAAAGAATCAGTTTCCTTGCCTTTTCCGGGTTTGAGAGGCTGTTCACACTCTTTGATTCATGGCTCACTTTCAAACTTCAAAGTCAGTAATCACATCACCCCCAAACGCTACCTCCATTTTCACTTCTCTTTGACTCTGAGTCTTTTGCTTTCTTCTGACACTTAAAAGTACCCTTGTGATTATAGTGGTCCCACCTGGATCGTCCAGTATACCCTCCCCATCTTAAGGTAGGCTGATTAGCAACCTTAATTCCAATCGCAAACTTAATTCCCCTTTGCCATGTAAATTGCACATCCATAGTTCTTAGGATTAGAACACAGACATCTTTGGGGAGTCTTATGCTGCCTACCACAAGTGATATTAAATTTCCCTATTGTTTAAGGTATATAGTTAAGGTGTTCTGTTATGTGCACTTAAGTCATCTTGACACATTACTCTTTAATTGCTTGTAGCTGCTACTAATAATTGGTATCACTTGAGTCCTTACTTAGTAGAAGTAAGTACTTTAATCCATTTAATTTTTACAATAACCCTGTAATTCAGGCATTATTAACATCATCCTTTTACAGAGGGAAAACTGAGGGACAGGCAGACTAAGCAACTTGCTAAAGGTCTCCAAAATTTGGGTTTTTACCTACTATACTCTACCGCTGTTCCGTATGTTTAAAATTTACATAAAGAAAAAGAAACAAATGAAATTCAGACACTTAAAATTAAAAAGAAAACTTTAAAAAAGTATAACCTCAGCCGTGTGAATCATTCTTACCATCTTAAAAATTTGTGCTGAACTTGTCATCACGGGAGTCCATACCTGCACACCATGGTATGAAAATACTTGTCACAGGTATTTCTCTTTGTTTTCTTTTCTGTGCTGTCAGAGTAGACTCCTCTTAATTGTCAGCGAACTTGTTGAGAAGAGTTCTTGTTTGGAGATCCCGTTCCTTTGCCTTTTTAGTGTGCTGTTTTGGTTCTGCTTGTCTGGTCGTCCTGACTGATGTTATGTTTTGCATTTATTTAACAGTATGTTTCATTTGCTAGATGTCAACTTCAGTCCCTTGGAAGATCCATTTTTTTCTGTTTGCACTTGCCTTTCAATCTCTTTGATTATTCCTTCGTTTTAACTTTTTAAATCTATTCATTATCAGTCATTAGTTATTTAATTAGGGTATTATGAGAAGTAGAAATTTATAATTGGATGTCTTTTGACTATTAACAGAAAACTATTAACAGTCAAGAAAAAGATTGTAAATAATGATTTAACATTAGAAAAAGTTACTAAATATACCCAGTTTTTCAATTTTTTATAGCAAAATGTCATTGGAATCCATTTTATATTAAACATTATGTTAATATGTTTTGTAAATTAAAAATAAATAAATGAGCTTACCCTACACTTACTTAAAACTGGTCCTTTAGGCAAGTTGCAGCTCTTTCATATCTTTGAGTGTAGAGAGATAACTGTGCAGAGTACATGCAATGACTCAACTCAACAAATATTTGTTATTTGCAAAGCACTAGTATGCTCCAATATGATGAATTCAAAAATTGGCCAAAATAAGTTTCTAACTCTCAAGCATGTATAGTTTCAGAGTGGAGTTAGACTTTACACACAGAAATATATATTAAAGCAGAATGTTAAAAGCATTCTGAAGAAGGTACAAAACTATTGGAGAGAAGAATGTTTCTCACTGGAGTTTATAGTTTATAGGAGATATGCTGCAATTCAACTTTTCCTAAAAGTGTTTGATCACAAGACTCATCTAGAGTGCTTGTTAAAAATACAAAATCTCTGCCTTTTCTTGGATGTTTTGATTTGATGGCTTCAGGAGGACTTGAGGATTTTTTTCCACAGGAAACTTTTGTAACTTTTATGCTCAGTTAAGTTAGGGAATTACTAATATAGAAGAAAACCTTTGCATTAACCTTGAAAGATGGGCAGTTATTCAAGGAAGTTATTGAGGAGAAAAGTATTTCAAGCATAAAACCTCTTGAACAAATGAGGCAAAAGTGGCAGGATGGCTTCCCATAATATTCGTTCATTCATCCATCCATTTATTCATCAAGCAATTCAGGGTAGAGAGAATACAAATATCAATAAGACACAGAAACTGCCCTCTAAGAATCCTTTGTAAAGATTAAAAAATAGATGTATAAATGAATAGCTATGCAAATATTCATTCAAGTTTATAGACATCTATGAAAGAGCTAAATGATTTCTTAGCTTGCAGAATGAGGGACTAAGTGATAAATAAAGTTCTGTTCATGAACTTCAAAGTATTGTATATCTTTCAGAGTGTCAGATTTCAAAGAAAAGCTGCCAGTGCTACTGAAATGGTGGTTCAAAAAGGCAGACTTGGGAATTCTGGATATGATGACAATTTAAACATACTCACTACTGCTGCTGCAAACTCCAATTGAAATGGCTATTTTTGTACCCCCATAATACTCTGAAATTAAAAAAAAGGAAATAAAATATTTAAAAAATAAAATAAAATATGGGTTACTGATGCAAAAAAAAGAGAAATGGCTATTTGAATGTAAAAATAGCTATAGACAGGAGAGGAGGAAAGAGGCAACTGTAAAACCAAATGCAGTCATTTCTACATTCTTGATGGCTGCAGTTGGGGTTGGGGTCTCTGATACTAGGTAAAAAAGATAGAATCATAAGACAGCTGCAGTTGGGAGAGGAAACAAATCTTCCTCTTTTTAGAAAACTGCTTTGATGAGCAGCATTTTGGTTATAAAAAAGTAATCCAGCTTGGTTCTGGAATGAGAAGGTTAAGACACAAGGAGCAGTTACATAAATAGTGTCAGTAGACAGGAGTAATATGAGATGGGTTTTGGTATCCTAAAGGCAGTTTCTAGGTTGGACTTTAATTCTGGGAATTCTGGAACAGGAAGAGATGGGTTTTTCTTTTAGGAATGCTCACTACTTTGTTTCCCTCTTTACCAAGATTCTAAAGAATGGAATTGGCAATGTATCTCTTCATCACCAGATTGTCCAAGGAAATGCCAACCTATCAGAGAAATACCAGAGCACTTAGATTATGGCCAGATGCCTGAGGTGGAATCCCACCTTTGATGTGGTTTCAATGTGAGAGCCTTTTAATAAATCATGAAATGCTCTGCACCTCAGTTTCCTCATCTAATAAAAAAGGATGATAACCTTTTTGTAGAGTTATTGAGAGTATGAAATAAGTGTACCTGCTTTTGGAAGTAAAATGAGAGGACACATGAGATTCACTCAAGCTGTTTAGAGGCAAGGAAGAGGCATAGACAGATTTTTTTTCCCTCATTCAAAGATAGTTAACAGATAAAGAAACCACTAAAATGAGAATTAAAAACAGGTTCTGCAACATGAAATAAGGATGTGATCACAGTAATGCAAGAGCCTGATGAAGAAAATATCTTTGAGTAAAAAGCTTTACTGTGAAAAACGGAAGTAAGCTTTAGACATTATGCTTAGTATTAGGCCATTAGATATGAAATGTCCAGTGTCGAATCAAAAGTATGGTTTATTATATGTCAAACAAGAAGCAGTACAATTAATCCAAGTATGTGCCTAAGCTATTGACATCTTCATGGTAGCTTGTTAATGCCAGCAGCGAAGAAGCCTGGAGAGAGAGTAGTGATGAAATTGTGAAAGGCGTTTTCCCCAGCTTGTTGAGAATTGAATAATTTTCCCTGCAAGAAGTGGTCCAAAGCCTGGAAGAAGTGGTAGTCAGGTGATGCAAGGTCTGGTGAATATGGTGAATGACGGAGAGTTTCCAAATCCAGTCTCTGTAGTTTGAGCAGTGTTGGTTGTGTGACGTGGTTGAGCGTTGTCTTGCAAGAGGATTGGCCTGCCTCTACTGACCAGTCTCGGCTGCTTAATTGCAAGCATACTCATCATTTCATCCAATTGGTTGCAGTAGACATCTGCTGCCATCGACTGACCAGGTCTCATGAAGCTATAGTGGACAATATCAGTGCTGGACCACCAAACAGACACTATTAGCTTTTTTTGATGAATATTCATTTTGGACTGTGTTTTGGCACTTCATCTTTATCTAACCATGTGCTGAATACTTTCAGTTGTCAAAAAGAATCTATTTTTTATCACATGTAACAATATAGTGTAGAAATGGTTCACCTTTATGTCATGACAACAAAGAAAGGCAAGCTTTGAGACAATTTCTCTTCTGACGCACATTTAATTCATGTGGAACCCATCTATCCAGCTTCTTTACCTTGCCCATTTGTTTCAAATGGTCTAATATTGTTAGAATCAAACCTTGATGCTAATTCATGTGTAAGTTGAGATGGATTCGCTTCCACTACAGCTTTCAGCTCATTATTATCCACCTTGGTCTCAGGTCGCCCATGTGGCTCATTTTCAAGATTCAAATCACCAGAACAGAACTTCTCAAACCATCAACACAGATCTAGAAAAAATAATTCTATTCTTCATAGCGTAGAATGTGCATTCATTAGCCACATCCTTCCCAAACCATTGCTATTTTGAGTTGTCTGCACTGCATTTGTTCCACGATGGAACTCATTTGAAGATAACACAAATTTTTGACTTATCCAAGGTTTCATAAAAATTGCTCTAAAAAAATTTGAAAGATAATCACAAGCCAAAATATGTTTGAAAGACTGAAGATGTACCTTCACAATAAAAATAAAACAAGAAGTGTCAAAGTGAAAAGTCAGAGATATCAACTGTCAATCTTAGTACTTAAGGGAATTGGACATTTCATACTTAATAATCTAATACTTACAAATTTAACACAAAAACAAAATAACTGTGATGCTGGTAATAAAGATAAAATGATATGACAACTGGCTCACCAAATGGAGTGAACAAAATCACAGGAAGAATGTGAGGAAACAAGAGCAGAACAACAATAAAAATCATTTTGGAGGAATAAAGAACAGAAATGGTGGTGCCAAGCATAAGCTTGAAAGATTAAGCAGAAACTATAAGAAATGGAAGAAAGTGCAATTGAATAATACTGTCCTGGACTGCAAATAGATTTCTAAGGTGGATGGCAAAGGCAATAATTTCACAGAAAGACAATGATAGGTTTAGCTGGATAACACTGAAAGGTGTATATTATAAAATAAAGAAAATTAAAAGGCAAGAAAACTGGGTAACATGATCCCATTTTCTATGAGGTTGAAGTTTCCTGGCATGTTTCTAAAAATCTCTAAGCAAATTCAGAGTCACACAAATCAAATTACAATGTTATTTGTTTATACAGATTCTTTTCATTGTGCAGTGGATCACATGAAAAGATAAAATATTTACTAACTGTATTAGTTTCCTAGGACTGCTGTAACAAATTACCAAAAAAAAAAAATTTATTCTTTTACACCTCTAGAGGCCAGAAGTCTGAAATCAAGGTGTTAGCAGGACCGTACTTCCTCTGAAAGTTCTAGGGTAGAATTCTTCCTTAACTTTTCCAGCTGCTGGTGGTGCCAGGCTTTCCTCAGCTTTTGGCTGCTTACCTCCAATCTCTCACACCTTTGTCTTCACGTGGCCTTCTGCTTTTTCTCCCTCTGTGTCTCTCCTTTGTCTGTCTCTTATTAAGATGTTTGTTATTAGATTTAGAGCTTGCCCAGATAATCCAGGATCATCTCATCTAGAGATCCTTAATTACATCTGCAAAGACTCTTTTTTAAAATAAGCTCATATTCACAGATTCAGGGTGTTAATATCTTTTGGCTACCATTTAGTCCCCTATATTGGGCATCTCTGTCCTAAACAACTAGGGTAAATTTTCCATCCCAAACCGTTACTTATCCAACTAGAGGTAATTTTCCAAATATAGTAAGTTATTCTGGCAAAAGGAACTTGTGTTTTTGAATTCTAAGCTTACAGTATTCTACTTTTCTTTTCGATGTAACTGAATTCTCTCCAGAATATGTGTGTGTGTGTGTGTGTGTGTGTGTTCATTTTTGGGGGGAGGGAGGGTAGGTAGTATCGGTTCTAACTATTTTGTTTTATAATTCAAAACTACTTGCAGGAAAAGAGAGTTGTTTACTGTTTGCTTCTGACATTTATATAACTCAATAAGTCTCCCTGTGCACTGGCCTTTTTAATAAATCAGAGCTAGATCACTTTATTCATAGCAGAAAATTTAATGCAATATTGTATTGGTCAGGAATTTTCTTTATGAATGTTCCCTCTAAAATATACACACTTTAATGTTTAAAATCTCATTCTTGCTCTGAAGATCACATTGTTTATATGCTATCCTGTATTCTATATCTTATATTTACTTCTGATAATTAGGTCCTGATCTCAAAAGCAATAAAATATGGCCCTAACTGTGCCAGAAACATAGTAAGTGCTCAGTAAATATTTATTAAATGTATGACAAATGAATGAATGCTTTATTATAGGTATGCATAAATAATGGAAAGAGTTCAAGGTAAGGAGTGCTTCTAAAAAGCCCCAAATTTTCCTCTCCCAGAGGTGAAATGAAGCAGGTTCTGGTGTAGACCAGAAGTTTATGCTGTTAAAACTTTAGAAATTCTAATGTGATTGTGATTATAAGAAGAAAAATGGCAGATCAGACCAACGTTGTTGTAAGAGTCCTATAGTGAGCTACTTAGCCATTTCAGAAACTTCTGGGAATTGCTGTGCAGTTGCTACTCTCAGGTACTGCAAGAAATTTTTTTCAATATAAACTCTTTCAAATTACTTCTATTCTGTCTGCCTTCAACAGTCTTTAGTCACAAACACACAAAAAGTTTATTATGTGTCTTATCTCCATGTAAGAAGTCCATTTTGTTTAGAAAGGGAACAAGCAAAAATAAATTAAGTGATTTAATCAAGGCCACACAGTAGGCCTACACTGAATTAAGACATAACACTATGTCTTTTAGTTTTCCAATAGTTTCTACTAAAAATAATAATGAAGCCAACTATAAATGCAACATCAAATTGTGCCTAATGATACCTGCTGCTGTACTGAAAATTCCCTTTTTTTCCATAATGTACAGAATTGGTGAATGTACAGTCAGACCACAAAATACATTACAGCCAGCAATTCATTAAATGATGCAGTAGATTCAAGGAAAGATTATGTTAAAGTTTATGAGAGGTTCAGGTCCAAAAGATGCACACATCTAAATTCTGATGGTGCTCAAATGTTTCAGTGCCTTATTAATCTGCTCAGTCTATACTGTCTTTGAGACTGCAGCAAAGAAAAAATATGATTGATTGTGCTGCAAGATATGTGCTTTTTGCATTTCTGTTAACTATAAAACAGGCACCATTTTAATTAAGCTGCTTCCAAGCAATTCAGGTGCTCTATAAAAATATAATGAAGCAATTAAGATGTGTTACAAGTGACTGAGATATCCTTTTCATCTGAAAATGTGAAAGTAGAAGTCAAGTGTTTCTTTTACTTTTTTATTTTTCTGTCTTTCCCCAACCCCAAAGCAGGGAGGCCATTTAATCTCAAGAAAAAGAAGACAGGGTTTAAGTAAAATATAGGTTGATTTAACATATATAATTAAATTTTCCTAAATTTAGTGCAAAACTAAATAAAAAAAATTATTTATATAATTTTTCAAAGTTTGAAGACACGTGTAGGTGTTGCAAATTGTGTTATGTCTATAAAAAACACCCTTATATTCTTTTTATAGAAATATTAATTGTGGTACCTAAACAAAGCGCCATGAGCTCATGAGTTTTTCTAAATCATGTGTAAGAGTGAAATTTAGACAATGACCCAGAGATTAGATTTACTTGAAAACTTAAAATTTTGGGACCTTTCTTATCTGGTGCATTAATTTACTTCTGGTGTGTCAGTATGACCTATATGCAGAATAATCTACTCTCTGCTTCCACAAGAACAAATGAGCTTTCTGTTCCATTGTGGAATTATCATTTATTAGGTCTGTTGATCATTCATTCAATCAACCAGCATTTATTGTCCTGGGAATGATGTTAGGTTCTAGGGATATAAAGGTGATCATGCACACTTATATAGCCCATGGGGAGCTTATATTTCTAGTGTGTAAAAACTACCCAAAGTGATGGAAAAGTGAAACAAGAAAATAAAATAATAACATGGTGTGGTAACTATTAAAAGTTAAAGTAATAAAAACATCAATACTAACTCTAGGGGCCTAGACAAGTTAGGTCACTCTGGTAAACTGATATTATATAATCCTGGAATAAATATCTTTGAGGATATATTTGAAGAAAGAGCAGGAAAAGTTGATATTTAGAATGACATGCAATCAAAAAATGCATAGTATATAAAAGGAAATAATCCTTACTTCATTTTGAAAATTTCACTATTGTCAAATTCACCTGCTTACCTACCTTTAATGTCTTATGCTGTAGGTTTAGACTATCTCAATGGCAATAGATATTTGTGCATGATTTTCTAAATATGCCATTTTTATTGCAAGGCAGAAGAAATGAAGACTGAAACAAATATTGGGAACAATACAAAACCAGAAATTATCAAGACTACCATTGGTACAACAGATATCATCTTGCAAATGAAAATATAGAAATTGGAGAGTTTAAATGAATTGTATAGTACTTCCAATGTAGAAAATGGCAGAATCAGGATAGAAAAGTCCAGATGACCTGACTACAGATCTTAGGTAGGGAGACAAATAGGTAGTTAGATATACAGTTAGATAATATGGTAAGTTGATATTAATATTTATATTGTCTTCTCTCATTTTTGTCATTTTTTTTCATTATTAGCAGTCCAGCATGAACAATAGCTCTAGAAAACTAGTTTGAGCTGTTAATCACTGTTTTTCTATAATGCTTTACTTATAATTAATGTACTAATTCTTTGGCTTATTCCTTGGGCATTTTCATAATGGGTGCAATTTTATAAAGCAACTGAATAACTAAATAAATATTACAGCTGTCATTAAGCTAGAAGGATGGTGCAGATAGAAATGAACATCATGTCCCTGAGTAACTTCTGTGTGTCCAATGGCAAAATCCTAAACAAATCCAAACTGAGATTTTAGTAATTCCATTTTAAGGATCCCCTGAAGGACAATTAACTACAAAAACGTCAAGGGCACATTAATGGCCAGGAGAGAGCAACATGTTGGGTATTCTCCTAGAGAGGAAAATGCTTGAAATCATAAGACTGCAGTTTCCTATCCTGGATGAATAAAATCACCATGGGATGGGGCACTGTGAATTGTGGAGAATGCAATGCTTTGTTTTTCAAATTCTACCACCATGGGTTTTCTCCTGCTGAGTTAATTTTTGGCTATTGAGAGGGACCAAGAAAAGAGGAAAAGTTGTTGGCAAAGCATGGGGGTGTGTGTGTGTGTGAGACAGAGGGAGAGAGAAAGAGAGAGAGAGACTGAGAAACCAAGGAGGCTTCACTAAAAATAATGGTAAACAATTCTCAACATTATGCCATCTTGCTCTACGAGTGCTGTAGGAAACCTGAAAAACAGGTTTTCCTGTTTAGGTTCCTACCTTCCTTCCTTCCTTTCTGTCCTACCTGCCTTCATGACGACTTCCTTTATCGCTTACCATTGATTGTTGCTGGGGTACATGGAACTATGCTGGGGAGTGTGAATATGTATATATGAGCCACCTTCTAAAACTAGCAAGAGCCAATTGTTAAAACATTGCAAAAGGTTGTGAGCTAGCTGTTACACTCCTGGTAGCTTGCCATTGGCCAGGCAGATGTATTTACACCACTAAAATAGGCCAACATACAAAAAAACCCACTTCCTTTCCTGTCTTTTTTTCCTTTTTGGAGAGCCCGTTTACTAGCACACCACTTGTATATGTATATATGTGAGGGTGAGTATGTGACAAGGAGGGCAGGGCACATATATTTCTTCTACCCTTGGAGATTTAAAACACAGGAGGTAAACTAAGTTGAGAGAAAGAACTACAATACAAGACAGTACAAAGTAATTTCTGTTAGGGATAAACTGTGGCTACAGGTATGCAGCATATGGAGAATTCACACTCAGCTGGTAAATAAGATATCAGAGTGTAGTTAATAGTGTTTGAACTTGATCCTTAAAGACTAGTAGGATTTCAGTCTGTGGAGGCTTAGATGTGAAGGAGAAGCCCTTTTAGAGGAACAACAAATGAGACAAGAAAAGAAGCGCTGAATTGGCTGCTTATTTGGCTGCATTACACATGATATATGCAGGATTTATGGTAGGCTAGAGAAGTAGGTGGAGGGATTTAGCTCATAATAACTATGTAACAAAGTGATCATATTTTATAGTCTTGGCTAAATCATTCATCCTAAAAGAAGTAAAGTAGAAATCCATGACTCCATTACATGGCTGACCCTGGTCACTAATTTTTAAACTTGGGACTCTGTTTCTCCAACTGTAAAATATTGATTACCTGCCTTATAGGGTTCCTAAAGAATTACAAAGAAAATCTTACTTTGGTTTGGAAGATGAGTTGCGAGCTTTAAATGCCATGATGTAGAAATAACTATGACATTTATTGAACACTCCATGGGTTCCTCTAACTCTCAGGAAATAATCATGTGGAAATGTTAACAGTGTGGAGAAGACCTGGTTTCTGTACTTCCTTAGGGTATATGATGACCTAGAGAAGTTTTACAGTTATCAAGTTCAAATCTCTAACCCCTCCAAAATAAATAATAATATGCATATGTGAGAGAGTATGTGTGTGTGTTTATTTTTTATATTTTTGAGAAAAAAGATACGTAGCAGTAAAAATGGTGTATTTCAACCACTTAGAGGGAAAAAAAGAAAAATATTCACTTGGTAGGGTCTTATGACTTCACAAAAGTTTGATGTTTTCTTCCTGAAATAATATTATTTGGATTTATATAGACACAGGCCAAGTGTATTATGAAATGCATGAACTGGTAAATACTGTTATATGAGAAAAGGTTTAAAATTCAGGAAATTAGCCTTAATCTTAGAGTCAAAGCTAGAAGTGATGTAGTTTTGAAGATAGAATGTGAGAAGAATTACCTGCGGATAAAATCAGTGGTGTACGAATGATATTCATTGAAGTAACGTTGCGCGCATTGACTCAAATTGGTTTTGGTGGAATTGAAACTTCTTGTAATTTATATAGTGCCATCATGGATCTGCACGATATGAGCAGAGTACAAAAAGTGCCCTCATAAATGTGCAAACATCATCCAGTAAGCTGAATTTTGGATGTCTTCATTGCAGATAAATCCACACATGCACGTGAGCTTCCTGAGGGCAGCAACAAGCATTAGAACAATTGCTCAAATAAAAGGCTCTGGAACCAGACTCTCTGGCTTCAATACATGATTGGCCATTATCATCCCCTTGACCTTGGATAAGTGATTTAACATATTTGTGCCTCAATTTCCTCATATGAAATAAAAAGAAAATACTAGTATCTACCAAGTAGAGACATCTTAAAGGCTCAAAGAGAATATGCACATGGAACACATGGTAAGTGCTATTCCACAAATGTGATTGAACTCCTATTAGGTTTCAGGTTCATAGGCACTTGAGACACATATGTGAATTTAAATAGATCTCTGCCCTAGTGGATCTCATATTATATCACACTGTAGTTAACATTATCATTATTTCTATTGCTATCTTTGTCTTTATAAAACTAGTACAGTGACTGATTAGTAGGTGCTCAAAAAGTGTTGCTTGAATGAATGTTCAACTAAAGCTGTGCCGATAGTAAATAAGCAGCACCCGTGAGTGAAGAGAATAAAGGTAAATATTTTGGAAAGTTAGAAAATTCTAGGGAAAAGTATAAACACAGGCACAGCAGAGTTCTTCATTGTGAAATATGCCAGAAGAATCTGTTTGTTAGAATGGAAATTCTAGTTGTCTCTATAGTCACTTCACACTTCTGAATATTGTTTTCTCTTTTGTCCTACTTCTGAATCTTTCTTTTCTTAGTGGCAAGAAGTCTGACTAAAGGAAATTTTTACATTGTGTATGAATAATTGTAGAAGTATGTTTTTTTAAAGCTTTATTGGTCTTTGAAATTTATCCAGACTATTAAATAGGTACAGTTAATTCAAATGTCTGGTAGAGTAACAAATGAGACATTGGTTTATTTTTTACTAAATCACAACTGCTAGAACCAGCTAAAGAGATCAAACTCCAAATTTTAAAATATATTAGTATTAGTTATCTCAAAGCAGATATTTCAGGATGTATTAAGGAATTGTAGCTCATAGAGTTAAGTATGTCTAATACTATTAGGCAAAAGAGAGAAGCACTGCTTAATGGATCAATTCCATTAGGGGAAAAAAAAAAAGCAAAAATTACAAGTGATTTCACTTTAGAAAGATAACTATAAAAATCAGTTACCTGCCCGCTGAAGTTCTTTTCCCCTCTTTAAATGCCATTTCTGTTCCGTCAGCATTGCCAGTATATGCAGCTACTGTACTGTGGAAAGTAATTATATTATATGGCAGATAGAACAAGGGGATATGCATCAGATTATAAATAACTTAATTTTGCAAAGGAATTTTACATCTTAATCTGCTGGACTATCACTTTCACTTAGGCTCTGAAACCAAATTATGTTATTGTGTTCTGTGATATAATTTAATAACTCACCCATACGGAAATGTCAGGTCGCATTTGCAACAATCCAGGGGCCATTAAGCCAGATGGAAGGTCATTCTGTTTGAGGATTGTAAATGAACCTGTCCAGCAAAGTTTTGGTTAGGGACAGCCAAGGACTCATTATGTAGTCAATTTACCCAACTGCTTGCAAGAACCACGCCAGTGCCAAGGCTGTTCTGTCCTTTGAAGTTTGAAATGAATTTGAACATACAGGGATTTTTACTTTCATCAGGCCAGAAAGAAAATTGCTTTTGCAAAAAGCAGTAATTTCCATATATTGCTTAGAACATTAGAATAAGAATTAAATGTATTGTTGAAATGCTGCTTGTGGAATTTTTGGTTTTTTTCTTACTCATTTTCCTCTTTCCCTTCTAAATTCTGCCTTTCCTTGGTAGTGAAATACACACACGCACACATAAACACAAACCATTCAAACAAGAGAACAGAAATGTACAAAGAAATCTATGCTTCTGAAAATAAAAATATTCAGTTAAAATAACTACAGTTTTTGACTTCCTTCTACTTGGCATGAAGTTAACAACTTTTGATTATTCACACTATGCAATTTAATGTGAATACTCCAAAACAAATAATTCAATACCAGTTTTTATTTAGATTTTTAAAGATGCATTTAAAAAATTTGGATGCCTCCAATGATGTTTAAGTTATTCTCTAGAGCACAGAACACAAAATTAGTTGTTCTATTAAAACGTTATTTTACAATTAGTATATTTTCATTTTAGAAAATGTATGATAGTTAATGTACTTATTCATAATCCCATATCTATGATAAATTTTAAAATGTTTTTCTACTTACATCTTTCAAAGCAGGATATTTTACTAAATTGGGTTTACTGATCACATACACAACTGATCCTCAGTATTTGCAGATTCCATATTTGTGAATTCGCCTCCTTGCTAAAATTTATTCATAACCTCAAAATCAATACTGACAGTGATTTTGCAGTCATTTGTGGACATGTGCAGAACAGAGAAACATTTGAGTCAGCTATTGAGCAAGTTCCCAGCTACGGAGGAAGAAGAATTTCTTCTCTGAACTCTCATAAGAAGATGCTCAGGGGATGGAGAAGGTGGGGGAAGTGTAGTGTAGTGCACGAAGCTCTGGCTCTGGGACCAGCTGGACACTGTTTGAATCCCAACTCTTGCACCTGTTAAAGGGGTGGCATCATGCAAGTCACTTCACACTTCTGAATCTTGTTTTCTCTTTTGTAAAATAAAGAAAATAGACTCTTCCAGGATGAGTTGCTTTTAGGATTTAAGATTATAATGTATGTGAGATGAGTGTATGTATGTGAGTGTGCATGCATGTTACCTCTAGAAACAATGGTTTATTATTTGCTAATTCACTGTTCGTAGTGTTCATAATGACTTTATAACACTTGACTACTATGAATAATGAGAATCAACTGTATATGTGTATCTTTATTCTATTATGATGTTTATTTGTATATTCATGCTATAACATGGAGAACAATCTGAGTATATATTTCATATAGAACATGAATATTTTCACACATTAATAAATATATTTGAAAATATTCTTAAGATTGCCTTCAATATTATTCTATACATGTATAGAGTTTTAGTTAGCACTCTTCTCCAGATAGACATTTATTTGGGTTTTCCAGGTATTTGTCAATTTAAATTGTGATAACTATTTATATGCTTAAATTATTGCACTTTTAAACTCAACTGAAGAAGCAGAAATTTTATCTCCCTCTTGGAGATATAATTATTTAGTAGGTTAGATGACATATTATAGTATTTCTCTCCTTCCAAGGTTAGGAGCACTGTTTTTAATTATAGTTTCCCTGCAGGGCAGGAAGAAGGTAATATGACTCTTGTTTTGGTATAGCACCAGAGTTGAACTAGAGTCCAGTTAAATGGCAAGGAGAACTTTGGGGAACTGTATGTAGAACACCCATTGTGTGAGTATGCCTTGTATCACAGAGAGAAAATGAAAAAGCTTTCCAATCTGGTCTGAGTAGAGCTGCCAGGATGGATAAGGGGTGCTCCTCCCTATCTGGTTATTTTAGAGTTGTACTGCAAACTAACTTGTGGGGACCTTTACTATGACATATTTATCCACACAACTCTAAGTTGTAGGTCTTAGACAATCAACTAGAGTTAATGCTTGCATAGGACATGGACCAGTCAGTTCCTATTACCAGAACCTAGAATAGTACCTACAAAGTAGAGGCACATAAGCTAGATACCCTAGTAAAGGAAAGCCAGCATTGTATTGTGGCCCAAACACTGGCCAGTTGGTCTTGGGTTCTAAAAACAGCTGATTGACTGAACTTCAGCCCAATTCTTGAATATTTGGATTAAATGTTAGCTTTAAAGATTTCCTTTATGTTATTTTTTTAAAGGTATGTTTCTTTGTAAACTGTGAGATAATGCACTGCTTTTTATCAAAAAGTGCTTAACAGAAAGTATCTAATTTCAGTGTGAGTTAGTCATCTATTTCCTTATTTCGTTTGTTCCCTACACCATGAGACAACCAAGGAGCAGTATCTTAATGCAAAAGCAGTTAAGGTTAATCTGCCCTCTTACTATTAAGCTTGCTATTTTTTTTTCCTGGTTCCCATCTTAGCCATTTGAGAGAGGTCACTAAATCATTCTGGATCAAATACTTCCTGCAGAGCCTGTACAGTGGAATAAAATGGAATAAGATGATTAATACATTGATAATGTCACAAGGACCTTGAAAGCATGGTTTGTAGATACCATGCCTGCAGATATAAGTATATAATCATATTACTATTTAGCTCTATTATGTTTTTCTTTGTAGTGCTCAATATATAAACTGACAAATTCCCTTCTAAATTACAAAATAAAATAAACCTGCATTATTAGAATATCAATAATAACAGAGATAACTATTTTTCTGATTAATGCGAGATAATATTTTGTAACAAAAACAAGCAATGGATTAAATCTATGTTGAAACTTAGATAAACTCCATCTAGAACCTATGGGATTTGAATCTATAAGATTTAAAGATGCATCTATTGAAAAATAGTAGATGGGTTAATGGGCTTTATGTTATTGTCAATGCCATTGCCTTTGTTATCTATGTGATGACAAAGATAAATCTTCATTAATGCTGCTTATATCAGTCAGGGTTGCGCCAGAGAAGCAGAATCAGCAGGAGATACACACACACACACACACACAGATATATTGTGGTAAACATGTCTGAAATCTTTAGGACACTCAATCAAGAAGAGAAATTCACAAGTGGGATACAATCCCTAGCTAAAATTTATTGTCTATAGGCAGTGTTCTCTTAACTCAGCGAAGGTCTACCCTCTTACAGACCTCACAACTGATTAAATCAGGCCCACCCAGTATAATCTCCTTTTTTATAACTTAAAGTCAATGAGCTAAAACTTTAATCATACCCGTGAAATCCTTTCAAAGTAGAAATTAGAATATTGTCTCACTGAATAACTAGGAGAAGATATACGGATGCTACAAAATGACTAGTTCCTTCTAACTCGCAAGGGAATATCCCTTGTAGCCCAATCCAACTGGGAACACACTAGAAGAAAACGTTGGGAATTGTGATATAGGCTAGCAAATTTGCTGCATCAAAATACATCACAGCTCACCCCTTGTCAACTTGGCACCCATATACATCGCTTAAAAACACACGGAGTCTCTAAACAAAGACAGTAACAGAGTTATACTTCTGCCTAATATGATACGACTACCTCGTGTTCAATCAGAAATAGGCTAAGCTGTTTTCCAGAAAAGTATATGAAGTCTTTGGGTGATTCAATACTCAAGAAGAGTGATGATATCCTGTGACTTAAATACTGAGGTAAGTGATAAGAGAATAAGAGAGGGGAGAAAACAGCCATATTTAGATAATATATATACAAGCATGTTTATATCAAAACAAGGAAGAAAAACTCATGGCTATTACAGTTCTCTTTTCTGAAATTGGTCACATGGTTACATCAGGTAAATAACTACCTTCCTCCAATCTAGTCCATATTCCCTTTGCCCTCAGCAAACATCTCAGCTGGTTGTGATTCTTTGCCCAGTGGAGTGACCCAAACTCATTCCTGAAGTGTCTGAGCCATTAGTACTGCTGAACATGTAGGAGAATAAAAAGCATACAAATTTTCTTACTTGGAAGATACCTTCCCTCATGAATACTCAGTCACTACATCACCTGGAGTGATGATCTGCCTATTTCTTTACTTTTACATAGATAAAAACTAAGACCGTGTCTATACTATTGTAGGACAATAAGTATTGGAAAATATTGATTTAATTATCTTTCCTAATATAGAGCTTCATTTCTTATCAAGAACTTAAAAACATGACCAAGTATATACATGACAATAGAAGTCACCATTAATTTCACAATCTAGTATCTATAGTATAATTTAGTATACAAACTACTATTATAATTTAGTATATTTTCTCCTAATTTTTGTATGATCTCATACATATATACTTCTGTAACTAAAATCATGTAAATACAAATGTTTTATATGCTAATTTTTATTATGTTAATTATTAATGAGGTCACATTAAGCTAACATTTTGGCCAAAATACCCAAATTTTAAACAATTTTTGTAGATTAATTTATTGCTCTTTATAAAGTCCATGAGGGTAACATATGATAAAGAATAATGATCAAGAAAAGCACAATCTTCATTCCTTAAAGCTTTTGGCCTCAAAACCCTGTGAACTCAGTTGGACCATGTGGAGATCACCCTTTACTGAGCTATGCTAACCCTCGGCCTAGAGCAGTGGTCATATAGTATAAATTCTTAGAAATATACCACAGCATACGTATATTTATTAACATATATTTTAAAGATATACAATTATACTGATATATTAAAAATGCTAAAGCATTTGATAATAGAAATTCAGATGAGGTAAAAATGAAATATTTAGAGTTTTTTGTCTCTGCAATATTGTTTTTTATATATTATATATTATAATGGTAATGTTAAATAATAATTAAGTTATTGTTTTAATACTTTCTGATATAGTAATCTGGTTCTAAGTTCAGTTTATTTAAATGCATTGTTTTAATAGCTATCATGGCCAAAATAGGTATTTTACAAAGAAATATGAACGCAGATGGAAGACTTGCATCACTGACTGCATTTCTAAATCATGATACTCACTATTAAAACTCATTTTCCAATTATTCAATTAATCAGGGAAACTAATTTAAAATCAGTTGTGCTTTTAAACAAATCTGAAAGTGGTGTATTTTTTTATATGTGATGAATAGGTTTGTGAATCCCTAAAATTACTTAAAGAGTATTAAATTTTTGAAAATTAGATCTTTAATATCTAATATGCAGAATTAGTGTGGAAGGCTTGTACGTTAATTTGAGCAACAAATCATATAATGGTGGAAGCAGTCCAAAATGCTAGTCTTCCAAATGCCCTGTCTATAACATGATATTCTTTCAAAAACAAATTAATTGCTTGTTTATTGATAAAATATTGCCTTCATCTTAAATGGGCAGATTGGCTGTTTTTTCACTTTATAAAAATATCTGTTATGTGGCTAGTGTATTACTGGCAATGCTCCTCATCACAGAAAAGTTAAGTACATTTGAAATATTTGATTTTTGAAAAATAAGAATGTATGCTTCCTTCCTAAGGTCGGAAACTCTTTAAAGATCTTTGCTGTAGGATAACCTTCACATATTTATCTGTGTGGCACAATTTTCACAATTATGTTGAATTTCTTTAATATATTTATTTTAAAATTTGACTACATTTAAAATACCTTGTTTTGATCAAATTAGTCAAACTAATGACATTTTCTAGCACTTTATATGTCTGGCTTAAACTTCTTTGCTGCAAATTTTGCCTGGAAATGATACAGTGTATGAATTCAATTGAATTGCTATATCTGTAACATATCACAGTTGTTTTGTTTTTTAGTCTTATAAAAGCAGCTACTTCACAGTTTTACTAACTCATTGTTTTCATTAAATAAATTATTTCCTAGTGAAATAGTATTTTTCTTTGAATGCTCACAAAAAGTAGTTCATGTATGTTATAATTAAAAAAAATACTAAAAATCTAGTATAATCTAAGGCACGTAGAAGCTTCTTCACTTTGATCCTGCTGCATAGTAAACATTTCACCCTACATAATTTGTTATCAGACTTGCTTCTTTAAATCTTCACCAGTGATGTTTCTACATCTTTCAACATTATTTACTGACAAAGAATGCATCTCAATTTGCTACCATATTGTTTTCCATATATTATTTTAGCCATTTTTAAATTTGAGATATAAAAATAATTTTTAATACTTAAAAATGGAAAAATGGAATATCTTCCTCTGTTAAAATTTATTCCTATGATATATCATCCTAAAAGAACTAACAATATTCACAAATTAAATTGTTTTAGACTTAGTTGTATTTTGTTGTTGCTAGTTTTAAATTGTCCCTTTCAAAGACATTACACTTTTCACTCACTTGATGTGAGTCCTTCAAGTGAAAGAATTTTCTCTTCTCATCCATCTTTATATTCCAATATGTATGGTATATAAAAAGTAAGCAGAAAATTTAACTTAATTCAGTTCTAATTTTAAATCTGGTATTATTGATTTGCAAATTCAGTAACTTGAATTATTTTACACAACTCAGCCTGAATGCTTCTTTATGTTACCTTTATGAGTCATTAACTTTAATACTTAAAGCAAGTAATCCAGTAAATACTACCACTAAAACTACAACTTTCTTTCTATCTATATATTCTATATTTAAACATGTACCTCATTCAAACTTTGCATCTGGAATACCGAAATTTTGAATAATTATTATTCCAAACATTTTTCTAATTATTGCTTGGTGTTATAGTTGTCTGTAATTGCTCGGAAAAATCCCACAGCCTTTCTTACAATTATAGGCAATTTAAGCTTACATTATTCTAGGTCTGTGCTTTCCAAATGGTAGCCACACAGTACATGTGACTATTGAGAACTTGAAATGGCACTAGTTCACACGGAGATGTGCTGTAAGTCTAAATTATACACCTGTTTCTTTTTACTTTTTTGGAACATGGCTACTAGAACATTTTAAATTACATATGTGGTTTCTATTATATTTCTATTGGACAACACTACTCTAGATGAACAATTGCTTTAACAATTGTTCCTTACTAACATATTCATGTTAGTTAGTTTTAGACTATACAACTTTGCCTAGAATATTAAATTAAATCATGATTATAGACATAGCCTAAATGTGTATGCTAAGAATCTTTCCAGTTATGTGATTTTTTAATTTAAAAAAAGGTTGAGAACAGAGATGAAGAATAAAAAGCAAAGCAAATTTTAACTGGACAAGCTAATTAACAAATTAGGTCTCCTTATACACACAACCTGAAGCAGCAACCTGGAAGTGAGGTGTAGGGGCCGGGTATCTTCACAGAAAGTCAAGGCAAGGCCTATCACAGGAACACTTGAGGCAGTTGCTAAATCTAGAAGCACGTACTTATTTCTCAGAGCAGCAATAAAACCCGGTTGATAATTTTCCCTGGAAGTTTCTGACAAATAGCACACACTGTTGTTTACATTTTTGTGATTTAACGTCTCACTTAAATTACACAGGTGCACATAAATATGTTCATCTGATCGCAGTCATTTCACTGCTACTAACATTAGTAAAGTAACTTAATATGAGAAACAAGCTAGTGCTAAATGGACTACTCTTCTCCATGGCTAATGTATTGAATGAAACTGTGGTGATTGGTAGTTACAGTTAATGTCACATTTCAGTCTTGAAAGGAACAACAGCTGTACAATGCTTCTTTAAATGATTTTCTTTTCTTTTTTGTTTTATTAATTTTATTCACTTCTTTTTTTCTCTACATTCACATCATTTTTTACACTAAGGGCATTTCTAAATAGTTCAGTAGTTATGCAACTATTTATTTTATCCTTTTTTTACCACATGCTACAAAGGTCATATAATTTATGTTTTAAAATGATGGGCAATTATATTCTTTCATATGTACATCAAACATTCACTAACAAAAAAAGAGTTATGACACTGAATTTTTAAAACCACTGTGGGGAAAAGACATAAAAACATTAATCAAGAACCCCATACTCGGCTGTCTTTTGCTTATGTCTATATGTTAATATCTAAAAATAGTACTGCCTTACTGTAGCACTGTGGAATAAAAACACCACCATAAACGGGTGTTTCTATGCTGTAAATTCATGGAGTATTAGTTACTGAAATACTAAAATGAAATTGCATATGTAAATTTTTACTTACAGGAATCGAGTACCTCAAGGCAAGAAAGAATATTAAAAAAGAAGAATGGAAGGAGGGAAGAGCACTAGAACGTCGCGATCACCATGTGTATTTATTGGGCTAAATGCTCTTATTTTTAATCCTCACTATTTTCATTTTCCATATAGGAAGAGAAAAGCTCACAGAGGTGAAGTAACTGGACTATGCTTCCATGTTTAGCAGTGTAAACACTTAGCTACCAGGCATTCAAGTACTGCTTCTTTGTGCTCTACTATCAAGGTGGAAGTTTGATAAATTATCCTAAAACAAGTAAATATAGGGAAACTGATTTGGCTAAGCAAGAGGATCCCCAATGATGAAGTCACAACATTACGGTTAAAATCATTGCTGATAAGAACGTGGGTAAAGCTACGACATCTGATAATATTGATTACAGATTAGGTGATCTGTTATGTACTTCTAGACAACATTTATTTAATCCTCCTAAAATTACTGTGACATTGCTATTATTATCACCAATTTACTTATTAAAGTGATGCTCCTAACATTTGAATAGTTTGCTCAAATGCAAACAAGTGGTAAATGTTAAAGAAAATAATTTCTGATTCTAAAATTTGTCCCGTAAACTACTATGCTATGCTGTTTCCAACTTAGTTGGTTGTTATCACAAAGAGAATGGCAAGAAAAAACCCAAAGAATTAAACAGATACAGAGAATTTCCTGACTACCTTTGTCTAGAAATTCAAAGAAAATACCATGTGTATGAGAGTAGGAACTATAATATTAATATAAAAATTAATGTTTCTCATTTCCTAAAAAACAAATACTGAAGCAAGAATTAACTGCTGATGCTATTTTGGAGGGGTTCAATTCAAGGCCAGCAAAAATTAAGGAAAGAAGGAAAGTGACTCAGGAAAGGATAGAAAACAAAGAAAGAAACTATACTACTACATTGGCCAGTGTTTTACAGTGAGTCACAAAGAGGCATAGCCAGCATAACCGTTCCTGGAGCAGTCTACCAGAAAGAGTGAAAGGAAATTTATCTCCCTGGATCCCATCCATTCTCTTCCTGCTCCCCCTAATCCTTTTCAAAGTTTGTCTCACAGGGAGGAAGCTGCACTGCATTTCAGGCTTGCATCATCCAGAGTAGCATTTCATTAAAGTCCAGAAGTGGCAGGAAAAGGGACCAGAGACTCCAGGCAGAGATTGGTTGAGCTCAGGACATACATGTAGTTGGTTGTCTGTGGTGGCACAGTCAGAGCTTGTGGTTGAAGATTTGAAAAGCAGTTGAAACTGAGAAAACCTATGGAGAATGAGAAATGGTCCAAAACATGATGTATCTAAGAAAATTCAACAGGAGGATGGAGAGAGCAAAAAGGGATGATGTTGGACGTCTTTTCATGGGCTTATTTGCTACCTGAATGTCCACGACAGTGAAATGACTGATGACTGTCCATGTCTTTTGCCATTTTCTAATTGGATTGTGTGCTCTTTCTCTTTCATTGTTGAGTTTTGATAGTGCTTTGTGAAATCTAGATATTAGTCTTTTGTTGCATATCTGGTATGCAAATATTTTCTCTCAGTCTGTAGCTTGTCTTTCATCCCCTTAAGAAGGTATTTCACATAGCAAATTTTTTAATTTTGATAAAGTTATATTAATCAATATTTCCTTTTTGAATTTTACTTTTGGTGTCAAGTCTAATTACTATTTGCTTGGATATAGATTCTGAAGATTATTTTCCATATTTTATTCAAAACATTTTATAGTTTTATGTTTGATTGGTTTATATGATCATATGATTATTCTTCATTACCTTGTTAATATGGTGAATTACATTGACTAACTTTCAAATATTAAACCAGTCTTTATTTCTGGAAGACAACCAATTTGGTCAGTGTATAAACCTCTTTTTATATGCTGCTGAATTCTATTTGATCATATTTTATTAAGGATATTTTCATGTATATTTATGAAGGATATTGCTTTATAGTTTTCTTTTTTGTGTTATCTAGTTTTGGTATCAGGATTATAGCAGCTTCATAAAATGAAATAGGAAATTCTTCCTCTTTTTCTATTTTTTGGAAGAGACAATGTAGAATTGGTGTGTTAATACTTCTTTAAACATTTGGTAGAATTCTTTAGTGAAACCATCTGGGCCTATAGATTTCCATTTTGTGAACTTTACATTATGAATTCAATTTAATTAATAGTTATAAAGTTATTAAAATGATGTTTTATATTGGATGAGTGTGGTAGTGTGTTCTTTAAGAAATTGATTCATTTATCTAATTTTTCAAATTTATATGTGCAGAGTTCTTCATAGTATTCTATTTTTATCCTTTAGATGTCTTCAGGGTCTGTAGTGATATCACCTGTTTCTTTCCTGACACTAAAATGTTGTATATTCTCTCTTTTATTCTTTATTGGTCTTATTAGTGATTTGTCAATTTAATGGATCTTTGTAAAGAACAACTTCATTGTTTCATTGATTATCTCTAATGTTCCGTTTTCATCTTCCAATGTTTCTTCTCTTATCTTTACTATTCCATTCTAGTTGATTTGTCTTTATTTTGCTCTTCTTTTTCTAGGTTCTTGAAGTGGGAGCTTAGATTATTTATTTGAGGCTTTTCCTTTTTTCAAATGTAAGCATTTAGTGCTATAAATTTCTCTCTCAAGACTGCCTTAGCACTATCCTACAAATTTTGATACTCTGTGCTTTAATTTTCATTCAGTTCAATGTGTTATTTGTTTCACTTGAGATTTCACCTTTTACCCATGAATTATTTAGAAGTATGCTATTAGTTTCCAAGTGTCTGAAAAATTTCTTGTTATCTTCCTGTTATTGCTTTTATGTTTGATTTCATTGAGGTCAGAGAGCAAACTTTGTATGATTTTAGTGTTTTTAGATTTGTTGAGGAGACTTTTACTCTCAGGATACCATCTTTCTATCCTGGAATGTGTTCCGTGGGCACTTCAAAAGAATGTCAGTTCTGTTGTTATTGAGTGGAGTCTTATATTAATGTTGATTGGGTATTACTGTTTGATAGTATTGTTGAGTTCTTCTGCATCCTTGCTGATATATGTCTAGTTCTATCTGTGGTTGAGAGAAGGATATTGAACTCTCCAACTTTAATTGTATATTTCTCTATTTCTCCTTTCAGTACTATCAATTTCTGCTTCACATAATTTGCAGCTCTGTTGTTTGGTGCATAAAACATTTAGAATTGCTATGTCTTCGTAGTGGATTAATCCTTTTATCAGTGTTCTCTGTACTTCTGGTAATATTCTTTGCTCTGAAGTCTATTTTATCTAATATTAATACAGCCACTCCTCTTTTCTTTTTAATGATTGCATGATATATCTTTTCCTATCCTTTTACTTTCAATTTGCCTGCATGATTTTATTTGCAGTGAGTTTCTAGTAGACAGCATGTAGTTGGGTTCTGTTTCCTTTTTCTATTCTGCTAATCTCTGCCTTTTAATTGGTATGTTTAGACAATCTCCATGTAATTTAATAATTGTTATGTTAGGGCTTAAGCCTGCTATCTTAACTTTTGTTTTCTGTTTGGTCTCCCTGTTTTTATTTTATTTCTTTGTTTTCTTTTTCTTGCCTTCTGATGGGTTTGTTAAACATATTTTAGAATTATATTTTGATTTAATGATAATGTTTTTCTTTTATTTTTTAATATTAAAATTTTTCATTTTACCATTCTATTCTTTGTTTTTATGAGTTCAATTTTTCTGAATTCCACATATAAGTGAGATTGTGTGGTACTTGTCTTTCTGTGCCTGTGCTTACTTCATTTATCATTAATATAATGCCCTCTAAGTTCATTCATGTTGTGGCAAATAACAGAATTTTCTTCTTTTTTAAGAATAAATAATATTCCATCATGTATTCAAGTGTATCTCTTTCTAGTGCTTTTTTGATGGTTTCTCTAGCTATTACATTGTATCTGCATAACTTATCACAGTTTACTGGTGTTATTATTTTGCCAGTTCAAGTAAAGGGTAAAAATCTTACCTGTATTTTCTTCCCTTTAACCTCCTCCATTTATGGTATAATCATTAAATATTTCCTTTACATGCATTATGAGACACATTAAACAGTGTAATCATTTTCATTTCAACCATGAAACAGGACATTAGGAACATTAGAAAACTCAGGAGGAGAAGGAAAATGTATCATACTTACTGTATTTTTATTCCTGCCTTATTGTTGGTCCTTCCTGATGTTCAACGATTCCTTCTTTTATCATATCCTTTCAGTAGGGAAATTGTTTTAGCCATTTTGTAGGTATGTTGGTGCTAAGTTCTCTTACTCTTCCTTCATCTGAGAATGTCATGAGTTGCCTTTATTACTGAAGGGTGTAGGATTCTGGGCTAGCAGTTCTTTTCTTTCAGCACTTAAAAAATATTGTGCCATTTCCTTCTGGCCACTACAGTTTATCTAATGAGAAATTTGCTCTCCTTTGAATTGTTTTTCCCCCATAGACAAGATTTTTTTTCCTTACTTTTTTCAATTTTTTTTCTATCTTTAGTTTTGAGATGCTATGTGATGTGTTTTGGTGTGGAATTCTCTGGGTTTAGCCTATTTGGTGTTTGCTCAACTGTAGATTTGTCATTGCCCAATTGGCCAAATCCATTATTTTCTCAGGTATGTTTTCAGTCCTTCACGCTTTCTCCTCTCCTTCTGAAACTCCAGTGATAGGAATTTTGATTTTTTAAAATAGTTCCACAGGTCCCTGAGGTTCTGTTATTTTTTCCAATCTGTTTTCTATGGCTTATTTACAATGGGCAGTTTCTATTGCTGTATATTCAAATTCATTGCTTCTTCTCTCTGACATCTATATTCTGGTGTTGAACCCAATGACTGATTTTTTTTTTTAATTTTGGTTTTTGTATTTTCCATTTGGTTCTTCTTTATACGTTCTATTTCTTTGCTGAGATTTTCTACTTCTTTGTTGATGCTCTCTGTTTCATTTGCTTCAAGTACATTAATAATTGCTTCTTGAAAAATTTTATAGTGGCTATTTTAAAATCTTTGTCAGATAACTCTAATATTTCTGTCATCTTGGTGTTGGCATCTATTGTTTTATTTTTATTTTTTCATTTAGTTTGAGATCTCCCTCATGAATAATTTTTTAATTGAAATTTGATATTCTGAGTGTTATACTATGAGATTCCAGATCTTATTTAAGCCTTCTGTTTTATCTGGCTTCCTCTGACGCTGCTCCAGCAAGAGAAAGAGGTAGAGTAGAGGTACAGGTTCCCCACCCGGCCTTGACTGACATCTGAGATGGGAGTTCCTTGTTACTCGTGGGTGAACAAGAAACAAAAAGAAAGCAAAGGGGGAACTCATCATCATGTAGTTTCTTGGGTTCCAAGGTCCCTAGCTGGTCTGCCTGTTTCTCTTTATGTTTTAGTATTGTGTATTTTCATATAATTTTCAGGGTTTTTGTTGTACTTGGAGGGGAGAAATAGGGAAAAGTACATCTGTTCTTCAGAAAAAGGGAAAAGTCATCTTCAGGATTTTTAGAAAATTGTAAATTCACAAATAAAATATAACTATTAACTAGAATACATAATTGATCAGAATATTCCATTTAACATACTAGATAATGAGTTTATTAAATAATGAAAGCATAGACATACTGAATAACAAGGAGATATTAACTAATATTTTATGAGTGTTCTCTGAGTGTTGGGTACTCTGATAAATATGTTACAGGAATTATTTAATTTACAATTCTTTGTTCAGTAACCCTATGTGGTAGGAACCTTTGTGTTTCTCATTTTAAATATAAGTAAACTGAGGCTTATGGAGGGTAAGTAGCCTTTGTAGGGTTTTCATGTAATCTAGAAAAGGGCACAAACATCCTTTGAACCCAAGGAGTCTAATATCAGAGTTGGTGTTTCAAACCATTGGGCTTGTGCACATTTGTTTCTTCTGCCAAGAATGGTTGATCCCTCTTTCTTTACTTTAAAATCTCATCCTTAGCTCCCTTTAAACCCCATTTTAAAGCTCAGTCTAAATGCTATGTCCTTTATGAAATCTTCCTTAAAGTCAAACCTGGTTCTTTTATCCTCTGTTCTCCTACAACTCTTCATCCACACCATTTCTATGTTCAGACATTTCCATGATATTTTTTGTCTATTTATTTCTTCCATTTTACTGTGGATTCCTTGATGAGAGCTCATTTACCTTTAAACCTTCATTACCTGACAGTATTGTAGTAGGCACTCAATGACTATTTGAATAAAACTGAATAAATAAATGAATAAGTTGATAGATTTGTCAATCAAAACAAAGTACACAATCAGCTTGTGTTATAAGAAAGAGACCTATGACCAGTGAATTCAGATCTGACGGTAGTGTATAACAATTTGCATAAGTATACAATGAAGATTTCATTGCACATTAAACACAACATTGAGAATTTAGATAATGTGGACTATAAAGTATACTCTGCTCAATAAATTTGTGATCCATATGAAAAGAATTATGGTGTAGTGGAAAACACTGGAAAGCTTTGAAGTCAGATATTCCTGGGTTGAAATCTTTACTTTTTCATATTCTAGCTCTGTGAACTTGGCAATCATTTAAAATCTAGGAACCTCAGGTTCCATCTAGAAAATGAGAGTACTTTCTGTTTCCATTTGTGGGCATCATGATCTTGGACTTCCCAGCTCCAGAACTGTGAAAAATAAATTTCTATTGTCTATAGGTTACCCAGTCTATGATATTTTGTTATGGCAGCCTGAACAGACTAAGACATTATCTCTGTGATAAAATCAATTTCCAAATCAGAAATCTCAGATTAGATGTGGCTATTTATCATCCCATAGATCCAATTGTTTACCAAGTCTGGTTGATTTCCCTTTTAAATATCTCTTAAGTCTGTCACTATCTGCTACCTGCACAACCATTAGTTGAGATCTGCTTCAGAATCAGCCCCCAATATTAGTTTTTCCTTTCTCCCTCATCAATAGAACCTCTGAATTTTAGCTGGGTATGTGGCTGCACAAAATAAAATTTGCATTTTGTAGCAAATTTGTAGCTGACAGCTAGATGAAGCCAAGTTCCTGAAGCCAAATTCTTGAAGCCAAATTCTTGACAAATAAGATATAATTAGAAATTGTATAAACAAATTTTGGGACATGTTCTTAAAGGGGAGGTGACATACTTCTCTCATTTTTCCCCTTTCTTTCTGCTAGCTGGAATACAGATGTGACAGAAGGAAATGCCACAAATGTCTTGGATCATAACGTAAGTATCCAGTGTTGACGACCATAAAACAACAAATAGAAAAAGTCCAAGTCCTTGTTAATTGATGAATAATTTTGATAACCCTAGACTGAAAATTTTTAAACTTCCTTTGGTTTGTATTACTGTTATATTGCGTCTTCTTCATTTGCAGCTAAACCAATTTGTAGCAATCAGAGCCTCTTAACTGCTTTCTCTGCCTCAATCTTATTTCTCTCCAAGAGAGAGAAATGCTGCCATAGACCATGATTTCTAAAATATAAACATTATTATTCTATTGTTTAGTTTAACATCTATCATCTACAGAAAGGTCCAAGATTATTGCAAAAGAGACAAAGATCCATCATAATGCAGTTCCTATCTCCTTTGCTAGTCTAGCACCCACTACAGCACACTCACACCCTTTGCTTCATCTACTCTGACTACTTGCTTTCTAAACATAATATGCTCTTTCTTTACTTCCGTCTATTCTTAACCCTGCAGCAAGATGATCTTATTGAAACCTAACTTAGATTCTGCCACTCTCCAGCTCAAAACCTCCAGTGGCCTCCCATCTCACTCAGAGTGAAAGTCAAAATACTTACAAAGGCCCTTACCAGAGGCCTTATGGGCTCCTTTGTATCATCTTCAGCTTACTCTTTTCCAGGTGCTCTTTGCCATATTCCTGGTCTTTGAATATGCAAGATATGCTCCAACCTCAGGGCCTTTGCACTGCCAGTTCTGTCACCTAGAATGCTCTTTCTTAGATGTTTCCTGTCTGTCATATCATCTTTTACGTGAGCTTTTCCCTGGGCACTCTAAAATTATGATCTCCCTTCCCTGAACCAACTCAAGCACGCCTTATCTCACGTCTTTTTTTTTCCTTTCATTTTTTTTTGGCATGTATCACTATCATACCATGTAATTTACTTTGTTTATGATCTCTCTCAATTCTACCAAAGAGAAGCCTCATTGTAAAAGGGATTTTGATCTTTTTTGTTCAGTGCTACTTCTCCAGAGCCTAGAAAAGTGCCTTCCACATGGTAAGTGAGCAATAAATATTTATTGTTATTGGCTAACTTTTCCCATATTTTGCCTTGAATATCAAAACTCTATGAAAACTTCCCACAACTATATCCTCCTTCGACAAAAATTCATGAGCACAGTGCTTCCAAAACACTTGTTTTACACACACACACACACACACATATGTTCACAAAGATAAGGGTAGTCTTAAATTATAAGTGGAATTTTAAATCGTATGCAATTTCCAATAAGATCATTATTATTTTCCACAATAGAGCTTTATGAGGAATAATTTATCTTTCTGTGTAATGATCTCTTATTCAGACTCTGAGGTAATGTTCATAGGTGGTCAGCTGCTGATTCTCAAAGCCATTGAATGTGCATTTCATGTCTGAAATTGGGCAAGCCATGGTCTAAATTCATGTAGTCTAGTGATTTTTTCTATGTTCTGCCTGCTGTGGCAACAATGTGATTGGAAAATGTTGGCTGTCTGAGTGTAGTAAACATCTTCATTAACATTTTTCCCATTGTTTTGTCATATTTATGTTATATTTATATGATTTCATATGTGTTCATGTAATATTTTATAATTTTATCTATATATAATAATGTATATATCATTTGCTCCCTTATAGTATAAGCTCCTTGGGAGAAGAAATTCTATATCTTTTTATCTGAATATCTGCAAGACATAGAAAAAGCATGTGTGTCAGTTAGGATCATTTTAGTTATGAGTGCCAGAAAACATAGGTCCAAATTGGCTTAACCAATAAAACGTAAGATGGATTCCTGATGTACAATGTTCTACAACTAAGTGATATCATCCAAAACCCTTGTTTTATTCATCTGTATATATTTTGCTTATATTAGTAACAGCTTTATATTGAAGCTTACTTACCTGGTAGTTGCAACACAACTGCCAGTGACACTCATAGCGATGGGATTCCTTGTCCCTGCCCTCTAGAAAAGAGAAGTAGATATTCTCATTGGTGGAGAAAAGAACATTTAGAGAAAAAACAATATCCTCCTTCCCCAGCATGGAAAATAAATACATCCCTTCACTCTGATAGGTAAACGCAAATCATAATCCTGTCCCTGCACCAAGGGAGATGCCATAATCTGTTTGATTGGCATATTCCCTACAGATGGAGATGGCATGGAAACCTGAAAGAATTGGTAATAATCAATGTTGGAACAATCAACATTAATTAAACAATCATCAGTGCACACTAAGCTTATGTAGGGGTGTTAAGTTTTATTTGTTGGATGATTGCCCATTGAACACTGCTTGCTCTAAAAAATGTGTACATATTTAAGGGCTTTGCAGAAATGTATCAAACAAATGATATTATATTACAGAACCTTCCAAAATTATCTGTAATTTTCTTATATTTCCATTTATTATAATATTATTTTGAAATTAACATGGGTTATTTAAATATTACCTATTCCTGATATTTTTGCATAGAATCTACCAACATCCTATCTCCAAATCAATGTTTAACCTATACAATTTATATTATAATTTTATCTTGTCTCTTTGTAGAAAACAAAATAATGAAATCTGTTTGAAACTTGTCTTCTCCTAAACCCTCACATGAATTCTAAATAGTGCCCCTAATTTTCAATGACTCCTCACATTTGAACCACCATAAAGCCCCTACAATACCATTGTTTGATTCTTTTGTAACATCAAATCTTTCATCCTCTCACATAGAATCTATTTTAACCTTGTCGGTGCCTCACAGACTTGAAAATTCCACTATCTGCTATAGCTAACTTGCTTGTTTTTAAGCTATTGTTACATAAAGTCAGGCACATACCACCTATGGCTTCCAACCAGGACCTATAATATGTTTCACATTCTTCAAGTTCACATGGTTACATGATTGTTGCAGCCTTACCTGTCCTGAATCCATAACTCATGATAATATCAGATTCCACTTAACCCATGTTCTGAGGACTTCTTTAGGATTCCCAGACTCAATTCACCTAGAGAATACATCTGGTGCTCTTATTTCCTTGGAATTGAATCATGAAATGCTCAATCCATTTTTTCAGTAATATCTATAATTAGAAATAACTATTGCAATCACCTAAAATGATCCTCTGAAGATTCAAATTGCCTACAAAGGAGATTAAAACAAAATTATTTTTCTTTTTATGCATATAGAAATAACTTCTGAACTACCTGTCAAAAAAGAACTTCATAAGGGGATATTGTGCCTTAATAAACACTATTACAAAATATCCCTATAATTCAATATTAGAACACAGAATAGTACAATAAAAAGACATAGGTGTTTGAGACAGAAAAACCTAGGCTTGAATCCAGGTGATAACTTCTATTATTTATGTGAACTTGTGAGTTATTTAAACTTTAGGAGTTAAAAATCAGAGGAAATGGATAAATTTTTAGAAACACATGACCTCCCAATCTTGAATCAGGAAGAAATAGAAATCCTGAACAGACTAATAATGAAACAGTAATACAAACTCTCCCAACAACAACAACAAAAAAATCCCTGGACCAGATGGATTCACAGCAGAATTCTACCAGACTTACAAAAAAGGGCTGATAGCCATACTGCAGAAATTATTCCATAACATTGTGAAGGAGGGAATCCTCCCTAAGTCATTCTATGAAGCCAGTATCACCCTGATACCAAAGCCAGGAAAGGACACAACAAAAAAAGAAAACTACAGACTAATATCCATTGTGAATATAGATATAAAAGTCCTCAAAAAATACTAGCAAACTGAACTCAACAGCACATCACAAAAATAATCCACCATGATCAAGTGTGATTCATCCCAGAGATGCAAGGATGGTTCAATATATGCAAATCAATAAATGTAATTCCTCATGTAAACAGAATTAACAACAAAGACCATGTGATCATCTCAATAGATACATAAAAATCATTCAATAAAATCCAGCACTGCTTCATGATAAAAACTCTCAACAAATTAGACATGGAATGAACATGCCTCAAAATAATAAAAGCCATATATGACAAACCCATGGCTGACATCATACTGAATGGGGAAAAGTTGAAAACATTCCCCCTAAGAACTGGAATAACACAAGGAAGTCCAGTGTAACCACTTCTATTCAACACAGTACTGGAAGTCCTGGCAATTAGGCAAGAGAAAGAAAGAAAGGGTATCCAAATTAGGAAAGAGGAGGTCAAACTATCCCTGTTTGCTAATGATATGATCTTATACCTAGAAAACCCTAAAAATTGCACCAAAAGACTCCTAGAATTGATAAATAAATCCAGTAAAGTTTAAGGTTACAAAATTAATGTACACAAATCAATAGCATTTCTACATACTATTATAATAACACTCAAGCTGAAAGTCAAATCAAGAACTCAATACCATTTAGAGTAGCTACAAAGAAAATAAAATACCTAGGAATATACTTAACAAAGGAGGTGAAATATCTCTATGAGGAGAACTATAAAACAATGATGAAAGAAATCATAGATGACACAAACAAATGGAAAAAACATCCCATGCTCATGGATTGGAAGAATCAACATTGTTAAAAATGTCCATACTGCCCAAAGTGATGTACAGATTCAACACAATTCCCATCAAAATTCCAATGTGATTTCTCACAGATCTAATAAAAATAATACTAAATTTCATATGGAACCAAAAAAGACCCAGTATAGCTAAAGCAATCCTAGGCAAAAAAAATAAAATCTGGAGACATCACATTACCTCACTTCAAATTAAAATAAAAGGCTATAGTAACCAAAACAGCATGGTATTGGCATAAATGTAGATACACAGACCAATGGAACAGAGTAGAGAACCCAGAAGTAGAACTGTATAGTTATGACCAATCAGTTTTTGACAAAGAAGACAAAAACATATACTGGGGAAAGGACACCCTATTCAATAAATGGTGCTGGGAAAACTGGATAGCCACATGCAGAAGAAAGAAACTATATCCCTGTCTCTCACCATATGCAAAAATTAACTCAAGATGGATTAGACTTACATGTAATACCTGAAAAGATAAAAATTCCAGAAAAAAACATAGGAAAAACTCTTCTAGACATTGGCTTAGGCAAAGAATTTATGAGTAAGACCACCAAAAGCAGATATAGCAAAAATAGAAATAAATAAATGGGACTTAATTAAACTAAAAAGTTTCTGCATGGCAAAGGAAATAATCAACAGAGTTAATAGACAATCTATAGAATGGAAGAAAATATTCATAAACTATGCATCCATCAAAGGACTAATATCCAGAATCTACAAAGGACTCAAACAAATCAGGAAGAAGAAAAGAAATAACCCCATCAAAAAGTGGGCAAAAGACATGAACAGACCCTTCTCAAAAGAAGATAGACAAATGTCCAACAAACATATTAAACAATACTCAACATCACTAATTATCAGGGAAATGCAATTTAAAACCACAGTGAGATACCACCTAACCCCTGTCAGAATGGCCCCTAAAAAGTCAAGCAACAATAGACGGTGTGGTTGCAGTGAAAAGGGAATGCTTATACACTGTTGGTGGGAATGTAAACTTGTACAACCTCTATGGAAATCCTTATGGAGATTCCTCAAAGAACTAAAGGTAGACCTACCATTTGATCCAGTAATCACACTATTTGGTATCTACCAAAAGGAAAAAAGTCATTTTGTAAAAAGACACCAGCACCAGAATGTTTATCACAGCACAATTCACAATAGCAAAGATATGGAATCAACTAAGTGCCCATCAACTGATGAGTGGATAAAAAAATGTGGCATATATATGCCATGGAGTACTACTCAGCCATAAAAAATAATGGAATAGTGTCTTTTGCAGCAACTTGGATGGAACTGGAGACCACTATCCTAAGTGAAGTATCTCAAGAATGGAAAAACAGATACCACATGTTCTCACTTATAAGTGGGAGCTAAACAAAGGATATAAATGGTCATGAAGAGCAGTAATGGACACTGGAAATTAAGAAGGGGAGAGATTGGGAGGGGAGTGAGGGATAAAAATCTACCTGTTGGGTAAAATGTACACTATTCTGATGAGGGGTACACTGAAAGCCCTGACTTCAGCATGATACAATTTATCCCCATAACAAAACACACTTGTATCCCCTAAATTTTTTGAAATGGAAAAAAAAATAGGAATGTAGTTACTTTATTAAATGGCTGCGGTAAAGGTTAGAAATAAATCTTTTGGAGAACATAAAACAGGCTTTAGCACAGAGTAGGGGAATCAAAAATTAAAAAAAAAACTATTATAATTATTATAATCAAGATAATATAAAGCTTTTATTTCAGAATTTACCCAAGATAAGGCTATTATTGATATAGTAGAGAAGGTTCTCTAGCATAATGGTTTATACCTCTATTATTGTCTTCCTACAATAAATCATAGAATTTTTACTTTACAAATAGAATTATAACACAAATTATTTTACTTTGAATGAAAACACCATGACTTTCACAATGAAAAATACAATTATAGTATTTTTGAAATTTTAGAAAGTAAAATTTCAAATAACTATAGTACTTTTTTGAAGATTTCAGAGTGTAGGTCAATGACAGAGCACAAAAACAACTCCCCATCCCAAACATCTATTATATGTGAGGAAAATTTAAGACTAAGGATATACCAGAAACTAGTCGTAATTGTTAAGACAGTGATCAATCATCCCAAAGGATTTCAATGTTTCAGTCTAAGGTTTTGAATGAAATATCAATCCCTTAATGAATAGGATTCAAAACAATTCCATCCATTTAGAAACAGTGATGTTGTCTCCTGTTTATTGGGTTCCCTGTACATGCCATGAATTGTACTGAGTCTTTTATATATTCTACTTTCACAATGAGTCTATGAGACAGGTACTGTCATCATCAGTTTACAGTAGAAGAAACTGAGACTTGGGAAGTGAAAGTGACTGTCCAGGTTCAACAAGTGGCTGATGTTTGGTTGGAGATCGGCCGTATGTGATTACTCTTAGTTATTGCACTGTACCTTCTTTAAGTGAGAAAACTGAACCAGTCAAACTTCCTGGGTGATAAATAGTTGGGTTAAGATATTTGGACAAGCTACCAAGCCAGTCCAGAGTTCTCATATATTATTTGTTTTATATAATCTGTGCATAATCTTGTTCTTTTAAATGCCTTTATGTTCTCTATAGATAAGCTTTTATAATTGAAAGTAGGCTGTTTTACCTTAGGCAAACTTAAGGATAAAAAAAAAATTACTTACCCACCTAACAAAATTTTATGACCTAAAATTTTTATGTTGCGTGTGTGAGTTGTGTGCGTATGTGTGTGTTTCGGTTTCATTCAAAAACATATGGGTGGAGGAGCAGTAGAACAGCATGTCAGAAATTATTAATTAATGATGCGTTATTTCTAGTGTAACTAAGTTTGTTCGAGGGAAGTATGGACAAGCAATTGAGGAGAAAAGAAAACTAGTTAAAATATATAATATAGACAGCACAAAGGAGCAAAGCTAGACAAAAACAAAACAAAATAAACACTACGGAGACATAAACCAGAAAAATTAGAGGTCTCTTTTTTTTCTTTCTTCCCTCTCTTCACTCAACTATTAAGCAGTGAGTTTCGGCTCAAATTCAACCCTCTTTCAAGAAAAATGTTATTTTTCCACATTTGCTCTTTATTCTTTTTGCATTAAAATAGCACACATTCCTTGAATGTCTTTTTTTTTTTTTTTTTGTAACTTCTGGAATCGAGACCAAGGGTTGACATTTACAGCTATAAGTGATCCAAGTGCTACATTAGCATCTATTTATTAAAGCTGATCTTTCATGTACAGTACAGCTAGGACATTTGGCCTAATTTGCCATACTAACATTTCCAGCTTGGCTCTGAGCAGGGAGTTTTGCCAACAGTGCTCTGTCCTATGGTGAAATAGTGCCTAATCAGTATTTATGAATAGGGTTTTAGAAGTCACTAAAGAGCACAGGAAGAGATTTTACCTTCTTAAAGCACAAATATTGCTGAGCTCTGGGAATCTGTACAGCACATTAGAATGGAATAGCTTTCTTTCTTTTTTTTAAATTGCAGTTAAAAATGTGTAATGTAATACTGTCAGTAATTTAAATGGAGTGTACCTCTTTCTTTCAGACATTAATGCTATTTGTTAAACTTTGTAATTACTATGCAAATGAAGTGCAGTACTTAAAAAATGGCAGTGCCAAGAGTACAACAGAGAAAAACAGTTTGAAATTCAAACTAATACAAAATAACCTTCAAGCCTTGTAGAACTCAAATATTGTAATTTTTTCTTCCTTTGAATGCAGCATTTGGGTGAAAGCAATGAGGACTTGTCTTTGTTCTTAATACGTGGATAGCAAAAGGCTTAGAGCCAGAGATTTGAAAGCTCTGAGACATATTAGCTCCCTGATCTTCACAACAGGTGGCTGGTATTTTTATCCTTCTTTTACAGATGAAAAAACCGAGTCCCAGAGATCCTTAACTCATTTGCTCTGGGTCACTTAAGCAAGCCAGTGACAGCCAGAAAAGGATCGGAGTACACCCTAACTCAAGGCTTCTTTGAGAATCCCCAGACAGCAATCATTTGAAAGAAACAGAATTTATGGCTGAAATTATGATTTCAGAATATTAAACACTGACTAAACCAGTGCAATCTAGTTTCATTTTATTACAGGTAGATATTTTGGAAGGGCAGGAGTTTGGTTTCCTAAGAATCAGCCCCCGGATAGGTAAATGTCTGTGAGCTGCCAAGCACCCTATACGTGAAGACAACAAGCATTATGAAAAAGGTGAGCAATTTTACACGTTTGTGTCTCCACCACCTAGCACTGTGCCTGACAGCGTAGGCACTCGAAGTATTTGTTGAATCAGGGACAGAATGAATGCACGGCCATTTGTCATTCAGTGAACTTTCCGCTCACCTTGCCTCTTTTCCCTTTCATTTACCTTCCCTACCTTGATTTCCCAGCTCTTCAAAACAGACAATTGAACAATGACAAAAATAGTTTTATCTTCCTCTATGGATTCTTTCTTCCCTGAACTCTTTTCTTACACTTGGACCTGAACCAACACGAGTTTTTTTCTACATTTCATCTTTAGAACTTTGATTTTTGCTGGCAATAATCTTATAAAGTAGAAGGATCTAAGGACCAGGCCTGTCAATAGCAACGTGTTGTCCTCTTTACGTGATTCTCGTTGCATTTTAAAGAGAAACCTATAAATTCCTAACCCAAAAGAATGAGAAACAAAAACTCAGTTGCATAATTGACATTTGTCATGGACAGTGGGAGAGCTAGTAGGGACCTACCGGTTGAGTTGAGTTTGGTAAAAGGCAGTGACATTCAATCTATAGTGATAGAAGTGGAAAACATCAGAGCCTTGATACCCCAGTACCCCTTGTGGCTAGAGTGTGGGCATGTGACATTGGCTGAAGCAATCAGACACTCCCTGCCCCACTTTAACTTTGAATTAAGAAATGTCAGGCAAAGTAACAGAGTCATTGAAGAGCCCATGTTGAGAGAAGGTTGCAGTTCAACGGCAACCCACCTGAGTTTCCAGGGCAGCCAATGGCCATGGGCAAAGTTAGTGTTCAGTGTCAGTGGTGACGGTGGGGATGCAATCTGTGCCATCCAGTGGTTGATGGTGGCAGCCATGTTACCTTTACAGCACTAGTTCTGTGACATCATTGTGGCTAAGGTCTTGAGAGCTGTTTTTATTCTGGCTGTTTTTCCATGTCTCAATCTTCAGTCCTGCTAGTAATTTTTTGAGTTATCTAATAATCTTTAGATAAATTTAATTGATCATGCAGTATCTGTTGCTTACAACTAAGAATCCATGCACTATATCAAGGCCAGCAGGGAGGTGAGGGCTGGGCAGTACTAGTGTGCTTGAGATGCTCTGGGAAAAATAAGGAATATTGCTGCGTTTGAAAAAGACTTTAGATCTCCATTTCAGAATCGTGGCTCTACTAATTAACCATGAGTGAGATCTTGTTGGGAAAATTACTAAACCTTAGTCTTCTCACAAGTACAAGTGGAAGTAAACACTATCCATCTTGAAGACCAATTGTAAAGACTGGGAAAATATGTAATGTGGTCCAGAACCACACCTGGCATGTGAAAGTCAATAAAGAATTCTGTTTATCCTTACATTTGGTCTTGTTTTTAAACTACCTATACTCTGCCATCTACCAAAGCAGTCTGACCTAGACTATAAAAGATGTTAAGACAAAATGAGTATCCAGAAATTGAAATAAAAACTAACTGCACATGCTTCTGAGAAGGCAAATTGAAAGAAACCAATACATATGGGACACTGGGTCACAGGCTAAACTTACCATTATAGACATTTACTACTCACATTTGCTCTAAGACATGGTATTACACAATAAAATATCCAGAGAGGAGGTCTTAAACATGATATGCTTTACTTCACCTCAGGAATACTATTTCAGTTATTTGAAGACATAAAATGGGATGCCAACATTTGCTAGTTTGATTAGGGAAGCTTGTATTCCTAAAAGCTATCTAATTGGCAAATAGCAGCAGCTAAAATAAAGGCCCTGGGCCATCAGTTCATTTCCATTATTGGTCCAATGTCATGATTGTGGCTCTCCTGATACGAAGGAGAAAGATGTTTTGTTTTGTTTGTTTTGTAGTGTTTTCTGCATAATCCTGGTTACACTGTCTTCTGAGACTACATGGAATTGTGACAGGCTCAGGCACTCTTTAGTGCCTAACAAGGTATGTTATTGGAACAGTCATTAACTCTTTCAGGGACCCACTCTCCTCACTGCTAAAATAAGCATTATGTTTTCTCTCCCTTGGCTTGTCGTGAGCATTAAATGAGATCATGCATATAAAGTTCTGAGCATGCCTGGTTCACTCTTTTCAAAATAGCTGCACTCACAGAATGGGTACTCCCTCCACTTTCAGTCCAATAAAATGCATATTCATGGAGAATCGGGTCACATTACTTCTGCACGACAGGTTTCTTCAGGGACGTGGGTTTGCCAAATCCACCAGCTGTCTTCATGTCTTCAATTCCCATGAGTTTTCTGCACATTTTCCCTGTCCTTTTAGTGGCTCCCCAGAGGCAGGCTTCCTCAGGGGGGAATCAGGGTGTAGGCGGATGCTCCATTAATTTTCTTGCTGGCATTTTACAGCCAGTGGTGTGGATGACCCAAGGGCAGCCAGGAAGGGAGACAGCTAGAAAAAGCTTGCAGGCCCCTATGGAATATTTCCACTATCAGAACATAGTGAATGACAAAACTTTAAAAACTCCTATGAATTTCAGAGAAAGCTTCTAGGGTAGATGGTGGTATTAGCTGAGTCGAGGGAGTGGAAGAGAGGAAAAACAGAACAGCAAGAGCAAAAACATTAGGTGACACTCCAGCATGTTCCTACGTGGGCCTTTCTTTCTTTCATCTTAAAATCCTAATTCAAATTTAAAAAATTTTAAAGAATATATAACACTATAGAATGCTTAAGAAGTGTAATAAATTGATATCACTCAGCTCTTTACTCAAACACACCATTCATTTTAATTTTGTATATCTCTTCAAGTATTCATCATATGGAAAACACAGCTTGAATATTAGTAAATAGGGCTCATTTTCACTTCATGCAATACTATGTAATTTTCAACGATGCCACATAAAGTTCATAAAGTAACATAAAGTATTATTTTTACTTTTGATGGCTCAAAAGTGTTTACCAATTAAACATATTTCTATTTTTTATATAATCAAATATCAATAGTTGGATAATTTGATTGCTTTCATACATTTCTTATTACAAACAATTTTTAAAAGAACATTTTTGTTCATTGACAATGGTATATTCTATCTTTTGGATAATGTCTTTGAGACAAATTCTTCAGAATGGTATTAGTCAAACCAAGGGTAGGAATATTTTTAATCTGTATGGAATGTGATATGAACAGATTATGATTTCCTACATGTTCAACTTTCTTTTTAAATACTTTAAAAGTAAAAAGAAATCTTACAAATCTCTTAAGTACTCTTGGAGGTAAAGACATAAGTGTAAAATATCTGTCTCGTATAAATGGAAAGATTAAAGTGCCGAATATTTAAACGATTTGCTTGAAGTGACACCTCCAAGCCATTAGCGTAATGTTCCCGGGCCTAAGCCACATGTCCATTAGTTTCAGATCCCTTCATTTGCCTTGGCCCAAAAGACAACTTTGTAAGCAATTCAATTTCACTGCTTACAAGTCAGCTACAGGATGCTAATTGCTGTCCCATCATGCACTGCAAAATCCAAGCTCGAAAGTGGTGCTTCTCCTGGAAATACTCTTAATAGATCTTTGTGAAAGAAAAACTCAACACTTTCTTCTTGGCTCCATACACTATTAACTAATAAGCAAGCATAAAGCCTAGAAAAATTAGTCCAAAGATGATTGCTATTTATTAGCCAACTTCTGGCTAGCCAATTCGTTTTTGTTTCTACTACAAAGTAACCTTTTTCTTCTTGTCAATGCATTAACTTATTAATAAATTTGCAAAATGAGAAAAGCAATTTAGGAATTAATAAGAAAACATGTTTTTATTTGGCATGCTCCCAAATAAAAATTTGATCAAGATCACTGAGTTCATTTAAAATGTAACTGTTTCAGTCAACATCTTGTTTTTTACTATCTGATAGAGACATACAAATTATTACAGATTTTAGTCTTTTTTGACCCCGAGCAACTCCCCATGCTGCCTGCCTATGATTCAGTTTCTTTCTAGAATTTGTTGCTGAAGATATTTTTAACACGAGAGGAGGACTCATCATTAAGATATAGGGCAGCTCTTTACAGAACTTCCTCTGAATTGTAAAAACACTTCTGTCTCAGACAGGTAGAATCTTTCATGATTTGCAGCTGTAAAACTTGGCTAAGTAATTTAATATGACTTCAAATTTCGGGTGGTTTGTTATTAATTTACAGATAAAGTCTCAGTGAACTCTTCTGGACTATGAAAATTAGTTTGATTTAGGCTTCCAGGATAGCATTTCAGTACCCAATTCCTGGAGAGTTTTTACCTTTGGGTAACATGATTGTTACTATTTAAGAAAGAAAACCTGTTGATGACTGAGATTAATTGGGTATAATGTTCTTCCTGGGCATCTAAAGGGATGGTATCTTGATCAAATCAGAACCTTTACTTTCATTTCCCCAAGTATTCTAGCCAAAATATTTAAACATATTTCATCCAATCTCCATCCCTTTATGATATATACAATGCAGAAGAGACTCAGTGACATCTAGGTTAAGAAACTCTCTTTTGTGGTACCTTTTGGTGTAGTAGGCTGGAAAATGGTCATCAAAGATGTCCACATTCCAGAACCTGTGAATATATCCCTCTACATGGCAAAAGGGACCTTACAGAGGTGATTTAAATTAAAGATCTTGAAACAGGAGATTATCCTGGATTATCTAGGTGGGCCCAATGTAATCACGTGGGTCCTTAAAGAGGGAAGAAGGAGGAACAAAAGAGGAGGAGACAATATGCCAGTTGGAAAGAGAGATTAAAGTACTGTGGCCAAAGTATACTCACAGCCTCTAAAATTGGAAGAGGTAAGTAATGTTTTTTCCCCTGGAGCCTCCAGGAGAAATAGCCCCACTGACATCGTGATTGCTTGATTGTAGCCTTGTAAGACTTATTTTGGAATTTTGACTTCCAGACTGTATAAGAATACATTTGTGTTGTGTTTAGTCACTAATTTTATGATGATTAGTTATAGCATTAACAGGAAACTAATACAGTAGCTTTGAGAAGAGGCTGGTCAGTAACTACATGGTGCTATTCCATCATGCACTACAAAATCCAAAGCCTAAATGTGGTGCTTATTCTGCAAATACTCTTATTGGATCTTTATAAGCATTACTTGTTCTTGGCAGTAGTAAATGTAACACGTTTTAAATTGTGTAGCATTGTATAAGTATAAGGTTTTTATTGTTAGAAAACAAGTAATGAAGAAAAATTTATTTATTCACTCATTAATTAATATATACTTTTATTTGTTCTTTTATTTGTCAAATATTTACCATCTAATATATACCAGGCTCTCTATCAAATGTGTGGCATATAAAGATGAATAAAATTGTCCTGTCTTCAGAGAAATTGCAAAGGGAAGTAGGCTGACAAGTCAATAGAGGACAATTCACTGCACGATATAAAATGCAAGAGGATGCTAAAAGACAACAGACAAGAGATGGAGAGATGACATGGTAGAAGGGGAGGACACAAAAACTCTTTTCCAAGCGTATATGCAGATAGAGCTAAGTTATTTCCCAAGTATTCCATATTCACATGCTCACAACACATCCATAATGTAAACATCAACTCTCATTTTGTAGATTAGGAAACCAATATAGTGGTGCACAGAGATTTGCCAAAATTCACATAAAGAATCAAATGTGAGAGCTGGCATTGGAAACACATTCTATGTTCGGAACTCTTTCCATTATATTATGTTGCTCATCATAGAATTATTTCTTTGGGAAATGCACTCAGCATCCGTGGTTATAAGAAGGCAGAGCTATGTCACACTTTCTGGAAGCCAGAGTGGTTTCTCCTCTAACTCAGACTTTATTCCTTTTACAAAGATGCCTACAGTGTCTACATGCTATTCATCTTTGGGTCTTTAACATGAGCACAGGGTTTTGTATATAATCTCAGCACAACACATGCCATAAGAATGAATGGGGTTGATGTTTATTTATTCATTCAAAAATCATTATTGTACATCTTCACTGAGGGGGAAATCGGTGGAGAATATTTATAGGGTTTCAGGGCCCAAGTTGGATGATTTTAAGGTGTGTATTGTGAAAGGAGAACTACTTGAGTTTATGACATAATAGCTTGGATTGGTGGACACAATAAAGTGGAGAACTTGAAGGCAATTTTCATAGTGAGCTTTCAGTTTTGATAAATAAGTTTTTTTATTTTATTAGCAATAATATCTCTCAGGGACAAGTATTTTCTAGGACAAGTAACAAGGTGATTTTTCCTTGTTTTCTGTATTGTTTAACTTAGGGACAGGAAAATATAGATATATCTTCATGTGGGTTCAGTTCCAGACAACTGTAATAAGGTGAATATTGCAATAAAGTGAGTCACAAAATTTTTTTTTGGTTTCTCAGTGCATATAAAAGTTATGTTTACACTATACTGTAGTCTATTAAACAATGTACATACTTCAATTAAAAAATACATTATTGCTAAGAAATTCTAACAATCATGTGAGCCTTCAGGGAGTCATCATCTTTTTCCTGGTGGAAGGTTTTGCCTTGATGTTGATGGGTGCTGAGTGATCATAGTGGTGGTTGCTGAAGTTTGGGGTGGCTGTGGCAATTTCATAAACAAGAAAACAGTGAAGTTTGCTGTATCAATTGGCTCTTCTTTTCACAAGAGATTTCTCTGTAGCATGTGAGGCTGTTTAGTAGCATTTTACCCACCATAGAACTTCTTTCAAAATTGGAGTCAGTCTTCTCAAACTCTGCCACTGCTTTATCCACTAAATTTATGTAATATTCTAAATCCTTTGTTGTCATTTCAACAATATTCATAGCATCTCAAGTAGATGCCATCTCAAGAAACCACTTTTTTGCTCATCCATATGTAGCAACTCCCCATTTGCTCAAGTTTTATCATGAGATTGCACCAATTCAGTCACATCTTCATGCTCCATTACTAATTCTAGTTCTCTTGCTATTTTCACCACATCTGTAGTTACTCCTTCCACTGAAGTCTTAAACCCCTCAAAGTCATCCATGAGGGCTGTAATCAACTTATTCGAAACTCCTATTACTTTGAATATTTTGACCTCCTTCCTTAAATCATGAGTATTTTTAATGGCATTTAAAATGGTGAGTCCTTTCCAGAAGGTTTTCAATTTACTTTGCTCAGATCCATAAGAGGAATCACTGTCTATGGCAACCACAGCCTTACAAAATGTATTTATTAAATAGTAAGACTGGAAAGTCAAAATTACTTTTTGACCCATGGACTACAGAATGGATGTTGTGCTAGCAGGCATGAAAACAACATTAATTTCCATGTACGTCTCCATCAGAGCTCTTGGGTGACCAGGTGTTTGTTGGACGATTGTCAATTGTCAATGTATTGTCAATGAGCAGTATTATTTTGAAAAGAATCTTTTTTTCTGAGCAGTGGGTCTCAACAGTGGGCTTAAAATATTCTGTAAATCATGGTATAAACTGATGCGCTTTGTTGTTCCATTTAACTTATTTATGCAAATAAGTTTAGCATAATTCTTAAGAGCCCTAGGATTTTTGAAATGCTAAATAAGCATTGGTTTCAACTTGAAGTCCCCAGGTACATTAGCCCCTAACAAGAGGGTCAGTCTATTTTTTGAAACTTTGAAACCGGGCATGGACTTCTCTCTAGTATGAAAGACCTAGGTGGCATTTTCTTCCAATATAAGGCTGTTTTGTCTACATTAAAAATCTTTTGTTTGGGGTAGCCATCTTCACCAACTATCTTAGCTAGATCTTACGGCTAACTTGATACAGCTTCTACATCAGCACTGCTGCTTCACCTTGCACTTTTATGTTATGGAAATGTCTTCTTTCCTAACACCTTATGAACCAGTCTCTGCTAGCTTTAAACTTCTCTTCTGAAGCTTTATCACCTCTCTATGATTTTCTAGCATTGAAGAGCGTTAGAACCTTGCTCTGTTTTACACTTTGGCTTAAGGGATTGTTATAGCTGATTTCATCTTCTATCCAGACACTAAAACTTTCTGCATATCAGCAACAAGGCTGTTTTGCTTTCTTATCATTTGTGTGTTCACTGGAATAGCACTTCCGATTTCCTTCAAAACTTTTCTTTTGCATTCACAACTTGGCTAACTGGTGCAAGAGGCCTAGATTTATACCCATCTTGGCACCTTCGACATGCCTTCCTCATTAAACTTAATCATTTCCAGCTTTTGATTTAAAGTGAGAAATGAGTGACTCTTACTTTTAGTTGAACACTCAGTGGCCATTGTAGGGTTATTAACTGGCCTAATTTCTTTTTTTTCCCCTCAAGTTAAGCATAGAGAAGTATTAATTAGCCTAATTTCAATATTGTTGTGTCTCAGGGAATAGAGAGGCCCTAAGCAGAGGGAGAGAGATGGAGGAATAGCTGGTTGGTGGAGCATTTGGAACACACACATTTATTGATTAAGTTAGCCATCTTATATGGATGGGGTTCATGGCACCCCAAAACAATTGCAACAGTACCATCAAAGATAACTTCTAACAAATCACCATAATAGATGTAATAGTACTGAAAAAGTTAGAAATATTGCAAGAATTCCCAAAATGAGACACAGAGACACAAAGTGAGAACATGCTGTGGGAAAAATGTATCCAATAGAAATGTTCAACACAAGGTTGCCACAAACCTTCAATTTGTAAAAAATTCAATATCTGCTAAGCACAATAAAGTGAAGCACAATAAAATGAGGTATACCTGTATATCTAAATACACGAATAGGAAGTTAGATGTATTTCATGTCTCAGACCAAAGGCCAGACTCACATCATGTGATTTGCACTGGCTAACGAAGCACGTGTCACAGTGACATGTATCACTTCTGGGTAGAAGCCTTAAGAGACAGTGCATGTCTCCCCATATTTTCTGTGCATTCCACCACAGTATCTGGCGTGTTGTAGCTATAGTGACTGCTTTATCAGCCTGGGTCCCAGAGGGAAGGTGGCATAACACTGATCAGAGGTCCTAGTCATCCTGTTACCAACATAAAATTTGTGTAGGAAATACACTTTTTTTTTATTGCTTTAAGCCAATAAGATAAGGGTTATTTTTTTCCTGCAGCAAGATATAGTCTCTTCTGAACAAAATAGATGCTAGGTATATATCTGGTAAGTATATAATAGACAAATGAATGCATGAATGAATGCATGACTATTAGGTAATGCATTAAACACAAACTCTTCTCAATTTTTCTATTTACATCTCATACAGATGTGCCCTATTTTAATAAAACATGACATATGGAAATCTGAACTTAAAAATTAAATAAGGGCATGATTATTTCCACTATGAAACATCCCTCCCCACTTGAATTCATAGAAAATAATAAATCTTTGACCTCCCATGTATAGGATATACAGCAAAGCACAATTATATCCAAATTTGTCTCCTCTCTTGTCTTCATCAGGAATATGCTGCAGATCTCTAGCATAATTCTTCTTGTTTACAAATAACTTTATGCAGCAACATTAGCTGCTATGTAGGACATGGTATTTTTCTAGATAACTTCTATAGGTAGACTTTGGGGGGGGCAATTGAAGCAATTAACTCATTGATGATTAAGTTCAAAATAAGAGAAACTTTTATCTTTCCTCTTCTGGTATAGCAATCCTAACATCCATATTACATTATAATATTACAGAAAATTACTACTATAATTATGTACCTTGCTAATGTCTGTATAATTCTAGAATGAATTATTAGTAATATTGTGCCAGAAGACTGAGTGAAAAATTCTGAGCATTATTCATGTCTCTGCCAGCATATTCTTCAGCTAATCATGACATAACTAGTACAATAGTTTGTCATCTATAATTGTTTGCTGAATAGCTGGGCATCCACCTCATAATGGAAAAGAAAATGTAGAGGAAAAGGAAAAGTACAGGAATAAAAAAGGAAGGATTTCAATATTTTATTGTGCTCAGCACACACACAGCACACTGTTCAGGAGTATTTCTTTTCTTCTTTTCTTTCTTTCTTTTTTTTTGTTTTTTAGAGATGAGGTCTCACTATGTTGCACAGGCTGGATTTGAACTCCTGAGTTCAGGGGATCCTCCTGCCTCAGCCTCTGGAGTACCTGGGACTAGAGGTGTGTGACACTGTTCCCAGCTTGTTTAGGTGTCTTGTGTGGGCCAATATGACTGTAAAAGAATGAAATAATATGGATTTATTTCTCTATCATTCTGTATATATGGCTTTCAAAAGTTATGACTTCTACATGAGCTTAATTTAATTCTTAGTGAGAAATGGTTATCTAGTAAACCAAATAATGCATCTATTATATAACACGGTCCATTATGCCTCCCTGTCCCTTACCTCATCCCCATACTGAGCACCCACAAATCACACATTTTTATTCAAGCATTTTGCTGCAGTAGCAAAGACAGTAGTAAAAGGCCTGAGAGAAGTGGAGCCTATACCTTATTGCACATAAAATGTGAGTTGCAGATTTCATTATGGCCAAAATAAATTTTACAAAAGTAGAGACTTCTATAATATGCACTGATACATTTTCCATGCATGCCTCCATGCTGTAAAACCTTAAACAACCATAAGAAATTTGCCATATGTGAAATGTGGACTTGGTAAATTTACTATGAGCAGCTTACCTTTTGCAGTACCCTCACATCCACATTTAAGCTTATCACATTAACTGTGTAAGATGTTGGAATTAACCTCTTTGCTTATAATTTTCTTTGAATTATAAATAAGACAAAAGCCATTATGAGGTATATGAAGTCGTGTAATCATGTACACACCCACTGACCTGATTTTCCCATATACTTCATTGCTTTTGAATAAAATATATTTTAAGACAGATGAGAACTGGGAAATTAACTCAATTCATCTATTTGGCATCAGTTTTACAGGTATGGAAACAGAGATCCAGAGAGAGAATTATTAATACTTAAGGTCACAATGTCAGGTTGTTTTAGCACTACACTGTGTTGACTTTAATTAAAAATATTTTTGAGAAATATTAGTTTCCTTTATATTCCTTATGGGGCAACTTTCTCAGAGGTAGGGATGGTCTATATGCCAGATATCATACCAATTCTGAGATGACCTTTTTTTGTTAGCCAAATACTCAGTTACTTTGCATAAAGCCCTCACACGTGAAATCACTTACCATGTTGTGTGCTGATTACCTGTGCTGTAGTCAATATCTGCTCTGAGAACTGGCCAAAGAGTCTCATCTCTTATACTTAGGAAGTATGTTTTTGTTTTGGGGTGATTTTTTTGTCTGGTGGGCCCAAAGAGAGAGTTCAGATGCTCCCAGAGCCCAGCTCTAGCTATAGGTTAGACCCATAATAAGGAAGTAAGTGCTGTCTCTTTCTAGAGAACAATTTATAAAGGCCCATCTTCCTTCTCTAAGCTTTCACAGGGTTTAGTCAGTGTATTCACTTAACAGTTAGATGGATCTCCTGGTATTAGTTGTCTATACTGTGCAACAAATCATCACAGACTTGATGACCTCAATGACTTGAATAAACATTTCTCCAAAGAAGATATACAAAGAAAAGTAGAAAGATTGGCACTTTTGACTCTATCTGATGAACCCATTCCACTCTTTTCCGTTGTGTGATGATGATAGTGATAGTGATGGAATAAAAGTTGTATAAAGCTTCCAATGAGTATCCCATGTAATTAGATGAGGAGACGTAACTTTTTCCCTGAATCATTTGTTATTTTCTTCTTGTGGTCACTTTTAAATCAACTAAGAAAGTAATGAGGGCATATATTCTTGACAACTGAAAGAGATAGCCATATCTAAGTGTAGAAAGAGAAATTGAGAAAGAAAAATTTGTTAAATCCTGTGTTGGGTTTAGCTTGCTTATTAAAATTGCATTGTGGAAAGCCTCAAATAGCTCATGAAATTGAACAAACTGAGGTGAGAGTCATGATTCTATCCCATGCTTCATTAATGATCTACGCTTTGTTACACAAAAACTATAGCAGGATGATCCTGAAAAACCAGAATTTTTGATCCAAGAGAGTAGAGAAAGCAAAAAGGCCTTTATTTTATGTGTTTAACAAAACAAACATTTGAATTCAAGTCAATAAATAAAACCTAGAGAAAGAATTGGTTGGTTATACTTTTTAGTGGCACGAATATGATTTCTCTTACTTGGTCTTGATAAATTGGCTTCTGAGGTTTTATCTATCTATCTAACTATCTATCATCTATCTGGCATATATCAATCCATATTTCCAAGCTCAGCTACAGAATCTGTTCCCTTTTCAAAGATGACACACTTATTTTAGTATGATCATTATTTCGGAATTTGGGACTGCAGCACTCAAAAATACTAGTGTGGTGGGAGAGAGAGAGAGAGAGTGTGCACATGCATGCCCATGGAACAAAAGAAAAATACAGGTAAATTGAACAACATCAAAATTTAAAACTTCTATACATCAAAGGACAAAATCAACAGGGTGAAAAGGCAACCTACAGAAGGGGGGAACATTTTGCAAACCGTGTATTTGATAAGGGTTAATATCTGAACTGAACATATAAAGAACTCCTACAACGCAACAACAAAACAAACAACCAACTTAAAAAAATGAGTAAAGGTCTTGAATAAACATTTCTCCAAAGAAGATATACAAATGGCCAAAAGGCACATGAAAAGGTGCTCAACATCACTAATCATTAGGAAAGCAGAAATTAAAACCACAATGAGATAGCACTGCACATCTGTTAGGATAGCTACTATACAAAATTAAAAAATAACAAATGTTGGCAAAGATGTGGAGAACTTGGAACCCTTGTGCACTGCTGATAGGAATGTAAAATGATGTGGCCACTATGGAAAACAGTATGTTGGTTTCTCAAAAAGTTAAAATTAGAATGGATATATGATCCAGCAATTCCACTTCTGGGTATATACCCAAAAGAATTGAAAGCCAGATTTCAAAGAAATATTTGTACACTCATGTCATAGCAGCATTATTCACAATAGCCAAAATGTGGAAGCAACCCAAGTGTCTGTTAATAGATGAATAGATAAACAAAATGTGATATATACATACACTAGAATGTTATTCAGCCTTAAAAAGGAAGAAAATCCTGTCACATGCTATAACATGGGTGAACCTTAAGGACATTATGCTAAATGAAATAAGCCAATCACAAAAAAACAAATACTATATGATTCCAGTTATATAAGGTACCTATAGTAGTGAAATTCAAAGACAAAAAGTAGCATGGTGGATGCCAGGGGCTGGGGGAAAGGAGGAAGGGGGAGTTCTTGTGTAATGGGTATAGGGTTTTAGTTCTGAATGTACTTTGCACTACTAAACTACACACTTAAAAATGGTTAAGATGGCAAACTTTATTTTACCACAATTAAGAATAAAATTAATTTTGAAAGAGACAAAAAAATGAATTTGTAAAATCATTAAGTTCTTTGGATAACTAGTATGATGGTTTTTTTTTAAATTTTATTCTTTCTTATTTTGAATTTGGAGCTTGAGCTTAACTTCACATAATTACTTGGCATAATGTGTACCCCAGTACTAATAAGGCACTTGAAAAGGGATTAGTGACCTTTGAACCTAAAAACAACTGTATTTCAAAGACACCTCTGCCTTTACCAAGATATTCTTAATTTGTGAAGATTGATGGATCTCTTGGTATTAGTTGTCTATACTGTGCAACAAATCATCACAGACTTAATGACCTAAAACAACATGCAATTATTATGTCACATAGTCTCTGGGTCAGGAATCTGGGCACAGCTTATTTGGGTTCTGTGTAAGGCTGTAATCAAGGTGTCAGCCAGGATCTGGTTCTCATCTGGATGACCACCAGGGGAAGGATGAACTTATGAGATCACTCAGGTTGTTGGTAGAATTCATTTCCTTGTGACCCTACAACTCATATCAGCTTTCTCCTTCAAAGTCAGCAAGGGGAGCAAGCCAAAGCCTTACATAGAATGATTTAATCAGGGAAGTGATAGGTTATCACCTTTACCATATTGTATCGTTAGAAGTAAGTCACAGGTCTCATTCACAATGAGGAGATTATATAAGAACATGAACACCAGAAGTTGGGATCTATTAAAGTCTGTTTGTTACACTCTTCTACCCACATTGTTCATGTAAGCTTGTAGTATCCCCATGAATAACAAACTTTGGTTAGATTAAAAGGTGACTACAGTTGATCTCTTGCTGACCTTAGGGATTCAAACATGTCCATTTCCTCGTTTCTATCTCCAGCGTACAACTTTGTAAAACTGGTTTTCCCAAGTTTTGGGCCTTTGAATGATCTATGAAGCTGCTACTTATTTTATTTGCCAATGGATATTAAACCCAGGACATTAATTGCTAGAAAATTAGTGGTCTGCTGTCCTCACTTCCAGCTTTCCACATCAGATGACACACTTTAATCTCTAATATAAATTTACATTAATTATTGGGCTGGATTCAATATCTTTGAAATAATTAGTGATTTTTAAAGATCTTAGTTTAGAAACTTTCTTGTTGTAACATAATATGGGTACTTCAATATCTTAAAACAGATTGGCACCCAAAGGTCTAGCAAGTTTTTGTTTTGTTTTGTTTTAAATTCAGCCAGCCCAGTCCTCCTGGCTGACCCTTTTACAATAGAGGAGAAACCCTTTCATCATGGTCACAAGGAGATCTGTCATGTGTTAGGAAGTCTTCCTAGTTCTTTGACTTTTCATCTATTTGATCCTGTACTGAAACCTCCAAAACATTTTCATGAAAAATTTTTTTCCAATGAAAAAATTTTTCACTTAGTTTTGTTCCTCTTATTGTTTAATTTCTTCTTCATAGTCTCTAAAAAAATACAATTTATGTTGCCACTCAACAAAAATGTGTATTTATGATAATTTTTTGCTAAGCTCCAAATACATCCTTCCTTTTCCCCCCAAATACTATCAGTCAGTTTTCTGGACAAAATTCAAGTCTTTACTTACGTTCTCTTTTACATATCCACCACAAACTTCTACTTGCTAGACATATCTGGACCATTTTAAATGCAATGGTTAAGGGAATTTTCTATGAATGTTCTTGCAACTCTAACCCCAAAACACTTATTCTGATATATTTGCTCCCTAATACAGAATATCTTTTCATAAAGGGATCATATCTCTTTCCAGTTAGAAGGTCACTAGAAACAATATCTTTTTTATCACCTTCAAACAAAATGTAATAGGATTTTAAAGCAGAATTATGGAAAGAAATTCATCTAAGCAACCAATACTGAAAACCACACTCTCAGTAGTAGTGATTTCCGTGTAAGTTTTCCTCACTCAGAAATTCATCTAGTTCTATCTCCATGCACAACAACCAGATAGCAATTTTGCCAATTTCTGGTTTCTCTCTGTTTCTTATTTTTAAAGTATATCTAATGAATTTTTCACGTGAAGCTTCAACATTATGCTTGCCTCAGTGCTATGGTTTGAATGTCCCCACTAAAACTCATGTTGAAATTTAATTGCCAATGTAACATTATTGAGAGGTAGTACAGGTAAGAGTTGATTATGTCAATGAGGGTTCTGCTCTCATGAATGGATTAATGAATGCTGTTATAGTAAACAGCAAGCTCGTAATAAAATGATAAAATTTGGGCCTTTTTTCTCTTTGTCTAACATGTTCTCTCACACTCTCTTGCCATGTGATGCCTTCTACCATGTTACGACACAGCAAGAAGGCCCTCTCCATATGCAGTCCCCTCAGTCTTGGACATTCTAGCCTCCAGACAGAACTTTGAGCCAAATAAATTTCTGTTTATTATAAATTTTTGTAGTATTCTTTTACAGCAGCAGAAAATGGACTAATACAGTCAGGGTTTAATATGAATGTTTTTTAAAAAATAAATGAGTCTGTAAAAGCTAATATTATCTATTTTCTATTGAGTGACTACTAGAAGTTGGTCATGTCATGCACCACAGATATTTTTTGTTTCATTTTATCTGACAGAGGGTGTGGATTTCCATAAGAAATATTTTTATATTTAATAGGTAAGAAAAGGAAGCTCTGAGATTTTGGAGAGATGATACAAATTTATATGACTGTTTAAATAGGGGAGTTTTGGGAATTGAGTCCAAATCTATCCAACCCCACACTCCAAGCTTCTATCATGACAAATCATAATGCTGCTTCAAAATGAGTTTTTCTTTCTATAATATGCAAACTCTAAGCATTGGAATGAGGCACCACTCTCTTCAAAAATGTACACGTGGGATAAAATTTTGAGCCATTCCCTCTTCTAAACAGCTGTAATGATTACTCTTTTCATACAAATTTAGAGTTAAATTGAATTAAAAAATAAAACTGTTAAATTATTTTTTAATATCTGGAAGATATGGCAGAATATAAATTTTCTCAAGTATGTAATCTCCAGCTGCAAACTTTTCTTAGTTTTTTTCAAAATTTTATTCAAAATTAGGAAATTTTATCAACAATTTAATTTGTTTGGTTTATTAATAAATATGTTTTTTTATAACATGCACTTCTAGAAGTTGCGGCCATTTGATTTCTATACTATCCTTTATGGAGTCTAATATTAAACCTACTAGACTACAAGCATGTCAAAAAAAATTGGTTAGATAGCTACCAAGTGGCTTTGGAAATTTTCATTGACTCAAATTCATTTCCAATTACACACAAAACCTCACTTCACATTATTAATTGTATCTCCAATTTTCTAAATCAGAAGAAAAATTTACAAGCAACATGGCTGTCTCCAGTGACTAAGAAGGTAAAATTCATATGTGGATGTCTACATGGAAAATCTGCATGACAATTGTAGTATAGCTGAGTGTCCAGGAAAAAAAGGATGCAAATGTGGTGGTTCACAAGGCATGGCAGATTTTGCCATAAATACCTAGAAGGTACTAGGAATTTTACATCATTAATGAAATGAAAATAATTAGGATATTTATACATATCATTTCATTTAATTTTCAAAACAACCCTGTCCCTATTTTACAAATAGGAACAATTTGAAGCTTAGAGAGGTTAGGTGATATGCCCAACATCAAACAAAATAGTGGTAAAGCTACAATTCAAGTGCAATATTTTGAAGTCCCAAAGTTCATTTATTTTCCTCTATCCAACTGTGCTTAAGACAAAAGCAGCTCCTGGTCACTATTGTGACTAGAACAAAGCTGAGACTCAGGCTATTTACATACTCCCAATGCTTAGACTCTAGTCTTAGGCACCTAGAAAAAAATAGATGACCTGTGCTGGGTTTGGCTCCATTGAGGCATGGATTTTATGTGTCATTAATTGTGAGGAAGATTGGAAGAATTATAGGGAATTAGAGATGAAAAAAATAAATAAATAATTTTGGAAAGTCATACATGGTCTATGATATGACAGAAGAGAGAATACACATGGCACAAGGGACTAAGGGGTTAGAAGCTCGTTTTAAGTGTAAACGGCAGGTTGGCAAGCCTTTACTCAGCAATTCGCAATGAGGTATTAATACTAATGTGGCATTAATCTATGTTGGAGGCTGGGAAGCCGATAAGATGGGCTCAGATATGGTGAGCAACAGTTTGGGAGGGCAGGGCAGCAGTGCAGGCCCTGCCTGGGAAGGGAAGGAGAATTAGAAAGTGGAATGAGCTAAGGTCCCTGAGCCCTTCCAACAGAAGAGATGTTGCTTCAAGATTATCCACCCATTTCAGGCAGGCCTCTAGTCATTTTACAGGCATCACAGCATGAGCTCAGCATCACATCTGCCCTCCTCACCCATTTCCAATTTATGTGAGAACTGGCCATGCTAAATACAAGGGAAGCAATCTGGAGACATACTGAATAGATATGGTTTTAACAATATCTATTCAGCTCCCACCCAATATCGGAACAGCTCCCACCCTTATCTTCTGTGACTTAAATTCACCTGAATTTAAATCCTACTTATTTTAAAGTAACTTGCCAATTTAAGTTAGTTTGATTTTCTTATACCTTGTTCTAATAGCTAACCAATACTCTGCCAAGACTCTATGGTGAATGGGAAAAGCAGCCCTAAAATAGAACCAGTTCTGGTGCGGCAGCTAGCACTATGTAAGGGACAGGCTGGAAAATAAGTCAATGGAGTTGAGTATTTTGTGTCCTAAGCCCACAGATTCATTTAAAAATTCCAACTTTATATTTCATGTCACATAAACAATTCCTTATGCATTGAGGGAAAAAACGTATGAGTGTTCATAGGGGTAGAGGTGTGAAATTAAATTTTTGAGAGCCTACTGTTCAAAAAAACTTTACATATAGCATAGCAATTAATTTCACACTAACTCTACAAAGCTTTTAATATCAGCTTCATTTTATAAAAAATGATTCTGATGTTCAGGGAAGTTAAATATGTGTTCCAGGCCACAGAGATGGTAAGTGGCATATCTGATTCCAAAATTGGTACCCTTTTCCTTGCAGGTATTAACCAGTTGTAGTGATCATACTTGCAATATTCTCTCAAGTATTTACATGATCTTCAGATTTTAACACAAGTTTCTTCCAAACATGCAATTTATAAATCTATCTAAAAGACTATATGAAGTTAAATGTTTATTTTCAAGGAGACTCTGTTCTATTTATATCTACAAACCAGTGTGCAATTTTAACCTAATTAAAATATGTTGTCATGCAAATAGGATAATATTTTTAATCATTTATTAATAATTAATACTTAAATATTTACTTTCGCTCTCTTGGGGTTTCTGTTGCTTAGTGAGTAAAAGTTAAACTTCTAAAAATTTAGATGCTTTTAAGAGATACATATATAAAACTAGAACTCCCTAAATATCTTTGAGCTCATCTAATGAGGACAAATGTCACCCTAAGGTTATCAACCTATTTCAGATCACTGGTCACTTTATAGGAACAACAGCATATATCTAGCATCACACTCATCCTTGCCACAATTAAGTGATTGGTGCAGGACTTTTTTATGGCTGCCACGACTATGATCTTCCTTTTGGTCACAAATATTCACTCTATGTCCCCATATGAGAATATCAAATTACTCTCCAAAACATATCCAAAGTCCCATGTTATCATGGCATCAGGCTTGATTGGATCCAGATGCAGAGTCTCTCTGGATCTGAAGAGCTAGGATAGATTATCTGTCCCATGTACCCGACATACAATGGTGGAACACGGACAGGATAACCACAGTAAACACTTTTGTTGTAAACGAAAAGAAAATGAGGCCATTAACAGTTACTGGTCTATAGCAATTATGAGATCCTATTGAGCAATATTACCCAATTCTCCTATTCTGAGGATAGGAAATGCTCCTTGATTAGGCCTCATTTCAGCTCAGTCCATTGTTCCCTATAGTTCTTGACTCTACTCCGTGGGAATTTCTCCCTTCCATAACTCTCCTTGACTGTTTTTGAAAAGGTCGTTGGGCATATTTCTTGGTCAGCTTCCTGCTGAAGATCCTTTTATATCTCAAAAACCTAATTCTTTTAGTGCAGGCAGGTGGTACCTTTGCCAGTACAACACTCTTGAAGGATGGTGAGTTTCTGTGTATTTGATTCCAGTCAAATTAATGTGCCAAAAGCCACTTCCAATATTCTCTCAAAAGTCATGTCTTCTTAATTTCTAGTAGTTTGAATACCTCAGATTCCATGGTCTTATGTGCCTACATTTCCTAGGAGACTTGTTATTTAGCTTAAATTATTTAGAAGATGAATTTTAGTCTTTCCAGAGGTTTCAGCAAAGAATGTAACAGACACAGACTTGATTTGGTCTTTGTTCTGAGGTCATATCTTACCATAACCCTCCACATCCACAGGTGCATCCATAGATTCAACCAACTGCAGATCAAAGATATTAAAAAAAAATAATAATAAATAATACAAATAAAAAACCAGTATAGTATTACAAGTATTTACATAGCATTTACGTTGTATTATGTATTATAAGTACTGTAGAGGTGATTTAAAGTATACAGGAAGATGCAGGTAGGTTATATGCAAATACTACTCCATTTTATACAAGGGACTTTAGCATATGCAAATTTCGGTATGGGAGGTGGATCCTGGAACCAATCCCTCATGGATACTGAGCTGACTGTACTTGCCCTTTATCGAAGGCTTTTTTTCAATCAACTGTCAAAGAAAAATTGCATCTAAAGTTAAACAGTCAAGGAAGACTTTGTTGAAGATTATTGCAAAAGGAGGGAGAGATTGAATTCAATTCCACTGAAACAAAAGTCTAAAGTGTTCTTAAGCACTAGGATAAGATAGCGGAAAAGCACTGGAGGACACTAGGAGGAGGTTGGTCAGTGGAAATTGCCATCATATTGAGTTCTTGAGTTTGCAAGTGTTTTTCTATATGCTTAGGCCACTGTGTTTGCTAATTGGTACCCATTGAAGAAGTTAGACTTCTATTCTTCCAGAGACTGGGAGGTAGGAGTACTATCTTCTGTAATGATTACAATGATTCCCAGGTCCTTAAAAAAGACATTTCTGGATTTTAAAACTGGAAAGAGGCAGGGAGAATATATACATCTCTAAGGGGCAGAGAAAGAATTTATAATTGAAAGTTTTCGAAGGAAAACACCCTAAGTAAAGGCAGATCAAGGGCCTATAGTTGGGAATATAGTTGGGAAGAAGGCTGTATGAAGTTTAATCAAGCTGATGGGAACAGTAAGGCTGTCTTGGTCAGGACACGCCACTGATTTAAAGAAAAATGTTTCCTTTCTCCAGACATTCCATGTCTGGGCTTTCTATATTCTCTCTAAATTTGGCTTGCAAACTTGCCAGTTTTTGTTTTGTTTTATTTTATTCTTAAATGAGCTCATCACTTTCTTGTAATACCTTGATAAGAAACTCACTCATACATTGAACATTTTTCTTCAAACTTATATTTTCTCTCTTTAATGTAGTATAACTAAAATTTTACTGAATGTCTTGTTACTGTACAACATGAGTCATTTTTCCAGCTTCTTATAAGAGTATTTTTGTTGCCTGCCTCTTAATCCCAAAAACAGTGATACATATTTTAGTTTTTTCCAATTGTTTGTTTTGTTTTGTTTTATAGTATCTCTCCATCAGAAACTGCTGCATGAGCCAGATTTCACTACCTCAAAATCCAACATAAAATATCAATGACATATAACATTAAGCATTTTTCTTGCCCATGGTCTTTGGGTCATTTGCGTCAGCTCTGTGGGTCCAGCTGAGAGGTATTAATATGCCAGAGGAAACCTTCTCATGACAATGGCAGAAGCACCAGAGAGAAAGGCAATGCTGAAGTACACTTTAAGCTTCTGCTGTTAATTCACTGATATTCCATTTGCCAAAATGTGTCACATGGACAAGCCTAAAGTCAAGAGGAAGGGAAGTGTACTCTATCTATGATAAATAAGGGTAAAAGGAAGTGAATAATGAACATGAACGCACTTAATCTACCACAGCTAGTTCTACCTTTTAAAAAAATTTCTATTCTTATATGTTTCACAGGACCACAATGGGAATTATATAAAATAGCATATATGAAACATCTAATAAAGACATTGGCATATGTAGAAATTTCTTAAATGTTAGTTTTTTTTCTACCAAGTTAAATGCCATTCATCAAGGGAAAACATTTGTCATGCACATTTTTAAGTCTCAAATAATGTATAAAGGCCATATAGGTTAGCAAAATTTTGTTAGAACATCTTCAGATATTCTAATTCTATTCTAAGTCAGTTGCAACCTAAGATCCAGAATAGGACATTTTTCTCACAGGAACATATTTAAAAAAGTTGTTGGAGAAGAGGCTTTTGTGGGTCCAAGTGTCAGGACAGTCTTGATGAATATTCCCACTAATAATTAATTTCTGATTCACAGCATTAGAAAGGTTATAGGTCTTCACTTGGTACAATTTAATCATTTGAACTTAATCTGTTATAAATTTAGCAGGAGAAAAACTAGAGTAATTTTAGGCTTGTAAGCAGAAGGCCAATTTTCTTCTGCTTAATATTCCCTCCCTTCCGTTCCTCATTCAATTTGCATTTGCTGTCTCACAGGTGATTTTAGAACTATTCCCTGGAGGTTTTTAGAAAGTGTGATTTTCAATGTGGCCATTTTTCCTGTTAAACAGAAAATATTTCAGGAGAAAAAGTTGAAAATGTATTGGTTCTTGTACAACAGTCTTTCATCTGCACAAGCAGGCTCTATCTGGCAATATTAGCTACATTACTTATTGTTGTCATCCAAGAACAATTTTCTTGAAATAACAAAAAATTTGTTAGAAATTAAAATTCAAATAAATGTGCTACATAATCACTTTAGATCCTGCTGTCTTAATCAGTGTATAAGTATATGTAAAATTTTAGTTTCATAAATATGCAACTAAATATAAAGCAGCGCAATTGATAAAAGTATGGGCTTTGGAGTTAGACTAAACTGGACTTGAATTCTAGATATGTGACTGGATATATCTTATGAGTAAATCATATATTCTATGTAAATTCCAGTATTTTTATATGTTAAATGTGTTTTCTAGCACATTCCTTGTGTGACTAATTCAAGGATTAGGTGAAATAACAGATGTTGCATTTATTACCTGGGAAAACTAAATGAGACAATACATATAACACATGCATAGTACATGACAGTTAGTGAGGACTCAAAAAGTATATTCACATGTTTACACTATCGTAGGGGAGAAAAAATCATTTGCCCTCTACCCTTCTAAATTCTTAGGTGGACTTTCTGTAACAAAAGACAAATTAACAAGAGAAAACCAATCCAAAATTTATTAACATGTGTATCACGTGTAATATGTATGTAACACATGGGAGTAACCAGAGATGAGTAACTTGAAGAGGTGGCTTAGAACTCAGGCTTATATAGTATCTTTGACAAAGAACAATAAATTTGTAGAGAAATGAAAGGAAAGCAGTTTTAGGCTTCCAAGTGCAGGAAACTGTAAGCAGGTAAATATGTGGAAAACTAAGAGTGGATAAAGGCTAGTTAGTTGAAAGATGGCCTTACCAATAACCTACCTAACAGAAAAATAAACTATCAAACAGAAAATAAGAGAAATGAACTCACAGCACATAATTGCCCCTTTGAAGGGAAAAAACCTCACAACACAACTACCCTTTGTTTAATTAAAACACATGTGGCCTAACTTGTTAACTCTAAGGTTCTTTCTCAGCTTTGAAGAGCCCTAAGCAGACAGTATGGGTGCGAAATCCCTGCTCCAGCTGTTTGCTTCAGTTCCTGCCCTCACCCCCCCAAAAAAAAAACAGATTTCAAGGACTCAGATAACCCAGCCTCACAGAGAAAAGAACAAAAAATAAAGAACACCCTGACATCTCACAGCCACTTCTGTTACTAGTCTGCTGAAGCAGAGGAAAAAAAGCCATTTTTACCCTTTAAAAGCACCAAGCAAGTTTCCGCAGCTGCCTGGCATCTCCACTCCTTCCTCTGTGTGCCGTGGCCACTCCCTCTCTTCTTTCTCTCTCTCTCTCTTTCTTTCTCAGGAAAATACATAAACTTTGTATTCCTTTCTATCCTAGACTCGGTATGATAATTTTTTCTCTACCTGTGGTGAGCACCTAGTCAATTTCCATCCTTACATTAGTAAGAATTGTTATGTAGATTTCTCTGACCATAGTAGCTACTACTAGACTGATATGGATATAAAACTTTTGTCATTTCTAGTAGAGAGGAGAAGGAGCATTTTTGAAAATTTATGTCCTGCTTTTAGGCAAATAGGGGGAGGGCAGGAAGCTTTTCTTGTATCTACTCCTCAATTGCCTTTAGCTCAAAATAATCCTTATGCCAAAGTCACATATTTTGGGGTGACATACCCTTTAATATTCCTCAAACAGGTAAAATTTGCAAATCTATGGATTAAAACAGGCATTGACAAACTTGTCTGTAAAGACCCAGATAGTAAATATTTTAGGCTTTGTGGGACATAAGATCTCTGTCACAACTTTTCAACTCTGCTGTTGTAGCAGTCTAGAAACTACAGACCATAAGTAAATGAATGGATTGTGGCTGTGATCCAACAAAATTTTGTTTATGAACACTGAAATGTAAATTTTATCTAAAACATATCATAAAATATTAATGTACTTTATAATTTTTCAACCATTTAAAAATGTAAAAAACATTTTTAGATTAATAACTGTACAAAAATTGGTAGTGGGCCAGATTTCACCTGGGGAGTATAATTTGCCTACTTTTGAATTAAAATATTGTGCCAGTGTTGACATTTTCTTTTCTATGTCTTATATTGTTTTCTTTTATTTGATTTTTGTTTTGTTTAAATTTTGTTTTATATTGTTTAGTCATATTAATAGGGAATTTCTGGCAGGAAAACTATATTGATTCTATTCACTAAATGGATTACTTATGTGTACTATTATTCAAAAAGTTAATTTTTATAATATCCATTTGAGACGAACAGAAGTTATTAGTCAGATTAAAAAAGGTCTTTATCAATTATATATGTGCTCATGCTTATATTTGATAAACTTACTATTATTCCTAATATAGTTTCTGGTTTTCAATATTTTTACTACTACATTGTTTTATTTTTTGAGTGAATAAGAATAACTATATTATCAATAAAGGGAGACATTTAAAGCAGTAGAAATAAGTGGAGCGCACATCAAAAGGCCTCAAAAAGCAAAGAAATCACTATAAAAACTGTTCTAAAATATTTAATTGCATTACTTCTTATTATATTGATGGTCTAATCATTATTTAAGAAGTTTACTCAGGTCTATAAAATTTACTAGTGATGATCCTGTAGTTGAAAAATAAGTTGATAATCTAATAGGCAACCTAAATTTGGCCTAAAAAAGCACAACTCCCCAAGTTTTGTCATGGTTCACAGAAAATTGAAGGCATTATTTAACCATCTTCAATTCACATGCACCCTTTCTTTTGCTTCTCTGGAGCTTCTTCCTACTTTCCAAGAATCTTCTTCCTGGAGATAACCATTTCCAACTGTGTGGAAAATATTCTGATCCTGAAATATGACTGTTCTACAACACAAAAATACTGTTGTTTGCATTGCAGCAAAAAGCCATAGGTTGATCCTTTTAACATTGAGAATTATGGTAATATTTATGAAATTTAATGTTCAGAAGGATCATTTGATGATATTATTAAAATGTAGATTCCCTGGACCTAATACCAGGGAATCTGATTTTAATGTGTATAAAGAGGTCAAGGAATCCTAATATTTAGCAAGAACACTCAGTGTTTATGATGCAGATATTCCTGGGAGCATCTGGAGAAACATTTTGGATGGTGTTACATAATTCTATATACCTTGGCTTAGATGCTATATCCTCCTGAGATCTTTACTGCCTTCTTTATATATGCGAGATCTTTTGCTATTTTTTGAAATCTGTACTTTATTTGTTAATTTTGAATTTTACAAATATTTGGTGTTTTACTTGTTTATTTAATATTTTCTGGACTAGATTTTAGTCTTTATAAAAGCAGGGGCCATTCTGTTGTTTTTACCAATTTTCATCCAATATCTGTCATGAAATATAGTACAAACTAGTTTTTCAATAAATATTGTTCAGTAACTATATAACAAAGTTCCCAGAAACACCCAGTTGCTGATTTACATACAACATCCCTTCTTCCCGTGTCTTTCCTCAAGGAAATGTATCTAAAATGCCTAAAATAGTACCAGGCACTGAGAAAATATTAAGTAAATATGTTTAATGATTGAATCTATGCTGAAGATAAAGCAAACCAAAAATGACATCTTATCATGAGCTCTCTAGAGATCCAGATGATCATGTACCTCTAGTTATTGTTTACATTTAAAAGTCATAAGTGGTAGGCAGAATAATGGCCACCCAAAGATGCCTGTGTTCTAATGCCTAGAATCTGTGAATATATTACGCTACATAGTAAAGGGGGAGTAAGGTTGCAGATGATATTAAGGTTGCTAAACAGTTAACATTAAACAGATTATCATGGATTATTTGGTGGGCCCAATGTAATCACAAAGTATCCTCAAATGCTTCAGTCCCCAACCCCCAGGCTGCGGCCCGGTACTGGTTTGTGGCCTGTTAGGAACCGGCCGTGCATCACTGCCTCATCCCCCCATCCCTGTCTGTGGAAAAAATGTCTTCCATGAAACCGCTGCTCAAATGGGAAGAAGAGACGCATAAAAGTCAAAAACAGAGAGAATCATGAGAAACACTCAACTGGCTATTTCTGACTTTGAAGACTGTAGAAGTCAGGAGTCAAGCAACTCCTAGAAGCTGGCAAAGGTAAAAAAACAGATTTCCCCTGCGGCCTCTAGAAAGGAACACGGCTCTGCCAACACCTTGATTTTAGCTCAGTGAACTGTAAGATAATAAATTTGTGGTGTTTTAAGCCATTAAATTTGTGGTAATTTGTTATAGTAGCAATAGAAAATGAACACACCATACAATGACTTTAATGTCACGTAGAATATATACAAATGACAGAGAAAATGAAGGAGCAAAATATGCCAACCATCAGGATTTATATAATTAACACAAATTGTTTTGGTAGAGAAGGAAAAATGAAAATTGCTTAACATACTTAGGTTTCTTTACCATAAAGAAAAAATAACCAGCTAGTTTTTACTCAGTTATTTCCATAGACATTTTAAAATTACAAGTATTATATTGTAAAATTAAAAAAATCCTAATATTTTACATACCCAGTACACCTGAAAGCAATGACAACATTATAGCTATAACTAGACACTACGGTAGTGATTCCTGGGTTTTGGAACAAAGACGATAAAGGTGCAACACCTGAGGCTCTAGGAATAGGGTATCATTTAAAAAAAATTGTGCAGGTTTGACAATTCCAAATCTGACATACCATCCTTTATAGTTGTGAATCTATGATAAAGGAGACATTAAGAGATAGAGGTGATTCTTTTTTGATATAAGATTCACAAAAAAATAAAGTCTTACCTCCTATTTAAAAAAAATTAAACTGTAATTCAATTAAGATGAGTCTTCCAGGAGCTATGCTAATATGGTCTAAGAAGATGGCCTCATGGTGATCAAATTTTATTCATAGACAGAAGATAAAATGTTAAGGTGATATAAAAGTTAATGAACTATTTGTCACCTTGAGATCTTGATAATTTTTGCTGATGTTGTTTCTTTTAGTGGCGCATTTAATAAGAGAGAGTCAAGTGTTATATTCTCTGATAAATTATCAGGTTAGGTTTTCCTTTCTCAGTTCTCAAAAGGCACTATAGTTGATGCCTTGAACAACACAGCTTTGAACTGTGCAGGTCCACTTACAAATGAATTCTCTTCTGCCTCTGCCACCCCTGAGAGAGCAAGACCAACCCCTGCTCCTTCTCCTCCTCTTCAGCCTACTCACTGTGAAGACAAGAGGAAGACCTTTATGATGACCCACTTCCACTTAATAAGTAGTAAATATATTTTCTATTCTTTATGATTTTATTAATAACATTTTCTTTTCTCTACTTTATTGTAAGAAATAAAGTGTATATAATACATATGTCCTATAAAATATGTGTTAATCAACTGTTTATGTTATCAATATGGCTTCTTGTCAACAGTAGACTATTAGTAGTTAAGTTTTCAGGGAGTCAAAAAGCATGTGCAAATTTTTATTGCATGTGAATTTTGAGGATGGGGGTTGGCACCCCTACCCTTGCTTTGTTCAAGGGTTAACTGTATTTCTTCTTCTTTTATACTATAGGTTGTAATTATTTGTATACAGGTCTGCTATCTTCATGAAGGCACTCATTTTCTTGAGTAGGTGACTATGCCTCTGATCTTTATATCTAATTGTATCACTATGCTTAATAAATGGGAAGTAAGTGAATGAATCCAATTTCTAAAAATTTTTACTTATATAAACTAACATAAACGAGAACAGGTGTATAATATACATCATAGTGGCATTTGTTATTTTGTTGTTGTTTATTAAACATACCAAATATTTTGTATCTACTTAAAAGTCAGATAAGACTTTTTTAACAAGAATTTTTGAATGATGAAGTTACAATATTTAGCATATTTTTTTACTTACAGTTTATTATGCTCAGATTATTAGTTCTTAATGCACTTTGTGCGTCTACCCCTTTAGAGAAAGTCCACAGAATTTCCTTTGATTCTAATTCTGAAACACTCTTTAGCCAAATACTACCAAATTAAATGCCAATTTTTCTCAATATGTCTCAGTGGAAACTAGAAATATTTTCACCATTGGCTGAAAAACAGTGAATCAGGGCTTTAAAAGGGCAGAAAATGCACAGATGCACAATAAAATTTTGAAGAACAGGATTTGACATTTTTGGAATACCCTTGGTGAATATTAAGTAGAATTCCAAAGCTAGTACTAACTTTTTTGTTTATTGCTTCATTCTCTGTTATGACCAGTGACTTGGTAGAACTTCCCAGTTTTCTGTATTCTGAGGAATGCTGTAATATGATTTTTATTGACATCTACTTTTTCTATTTACTTTTTAAATTGTTGCAAGTATTTTAAAGACTCAATTGGATACTCTTGCTTTCTAAGGACTCAGAGCACAGGTATATAAAGCTCATTTGAAAAACACTGTGTTTGACCTTATAAACTGGATGTAAAGCAAGGCTAGAGAAAAGTTGAGAGAAATGAACAAATCATACAAAAAGTTTTCATTATATCCAAACTAAAATATTATTTATATTTAAACTAAAATACACAGAAAAAATAAGGCCAAGGACAGTTTAACATTTATGGCCTTTTGTCTAAAACATTTCCTAAAATTTGGAAATTTGAATACCTGATACCCACATCTTTATTAAATTATGAAAACATCTTAGTATTTTCGCTCTACAGACTTCAATATTGCTTTAGGAATAACCCTTGGAATTTGTTTTCATATTTACTATAAAGACATTTTGAATACATTGTTTTTTAACTTATACTTTGGCTTCAGTATTAAGACCCTTGGGAAAAATTTCTCTTAGTTTCTTGAATCAGGAACACAAATATATTTATTTACTTTTATCTAGTGGATTAGTACATAATATTATGGAATCAATAAATAATGTTAGAGTCTGTTTAATGCTTTTTTTTCATGTTTGCTGCCAGAAAGCTCAAAGCAAAACTTGTAGTTCATTTCTATTAAGTCCACTGGATCTCACAGGATGAGGTTTCCCACCCTCCTTTCCTTTCCAAAGAAAATATTGTAGGAAATACAGAAGTGAACTGGTCAAGTTTTTTCCTAAACTGTATGCTTATCAATAGAGATGAAAAATCAGACTCTTTCCAACCAATGAAGAAATGTCTTCCAAAAAGCTTTTGACAGATCCTTACTGAGGCTCTACTTGTACATTTCCAGTAAAGGGAAGTTAAGAGATTTAGAACAAAATCCTTTCTTTCTATTATGAAGAAAAATTTAATTCTTTTCAGTCCTTACACCAAAATTCATTTCTGTGCTTCCTTTGCAAACTCAAGGCATGTCATTTGAAGCTTTGAGGTTTTGGAGTTACTTTTGTTTTCTTTTCTTCAGTTAATCAAGTATCATTACTTTTGAGATTTAAGTGGTGCTTTCCAAAGATAGGCGTTAATAAGTTGTGCTACATGTTTTTGGACATAGGAACATCCAAAAAGTTAAGGAAAGGAGGAAGAAGTATAAATTAATATAAAAAAACAAAAATAAGCAAACAAAACATGAATTTGATTATGCTGCTATCTTGCTAAAATTATTTTCTTATTTTAATCAGAATATTTTTATTTTAAAAAATTTATTTTTATTTATTATTATTCTTTTTTGTTTGGTTTGGTTTTTTTGACACAGAGTCTCGCTTTGTTGCCCCAGCTAGAGTGCAGTGGCATCATCATAGTTCACTGCAATCTCAAACTCCTGGACTCAAGCGATCCTCCTGTCTCAGCATCCCGAGTAGCTGGGACTACAGGTGCGCACCACCACACCAAGCTAATTTTTCTATTTTTTGTAGAGATGGGGTCTCACTCTTGCTCAGGCTGGTCTCAAACTCCTGGGCTCAAGTGATCCTTCTGCCTCAACCTCCCAGAGTGCTAGGATTATAGGCATGAGCCATTGCGGCTAGCCTTCAATTAGAATATTTTTTAATATCTTTATTTTCCTCTTATTTCAACTAGAATGAAATTAATTGTTGGGAAATATTTACCAACTGACTCTCAATTTCCTGTATCAAAACTCCCATCAATTTTGTGCCATCACCGTGATATCACCGACCAGGGAGTTGGAAGGAGATATGTAGTAGCACACCATTGTATTGCATTTCTACCCTGCAGATGCCGTAGATGTTGAATGTCCACTGTGATGACAGGAAACTCTAGCAAAATAATTTTAGAAGTTTTTGTGGTTTGGATATGGTTTGTTTGGCCCTGCCAAGTCTCACATTGGAATTTGATCCCCAATGTTGGAGGTGGGACCTGATGGGAGGTGTTTGGATCAGGAGGGTGATCCCTCGGGAATGGCTGTGTCATTCTTGTAGGAGTAAGTTCTCACCCTTAGTTCCTGGGAGAGCTACTTGTTGAAAAGAGCCTGTCACCTCCTCCTCTTTCTCTTGTTTCCTTCCTTTCACCTTTTGATGCCTGTTCCCCTTAGCCTTTGCCATGTGTGGAAGCTTCCTGAATCCCTCACCAGAAACAGATGCTGGTTTGATGCTTCTTGTACAGCCTGCAGAACCGTGAGCCAAATAAACCTCTTTTCTTTATAAATTACCCAGCCTCAGGTATTCCTTTATAGCAACACAAATGGACTAAGACAGAAGTGGTGAGTTTTGAGTACAGATTACCTTTGTTTTTAATTAGATTTATTTAATTATAATTTTAAGCAATTTAGCTAATTTAACTTTTTTAAAAATTTCAGAATATTATGGGGGTACAAATGTTTTGGTTACATAAATTGCTTCTGTATCATTTGAGTCAAAGTTATAAGTGTGCCCATCCCCCAGATAGTGTGCAATGCACCCATTAAGTGTGAATATATCCATCCCCTCCTCCCCCCCACCTGCTTGATTTCTGATGAATGTTATTTCCATATGTGCACATAAATGTTGATCGATTAGTTCCAGTTTAATGGTGAGTACATGAGGTATTTGTTTTTCCATTCTTGTGATACTTCACTTAAAAGAATGGTGTCCAGTTCCATCCAGGTTAGTACAAGAGGTATTAGTTCATCATTTTTTATGGCTGAATAGTACTTCATGGTATACATATACTACATTTTATTAATCTACTTGTGAGTGACTCTGCCTGAAAATCAGCTCACAAAATTACTGAAAAACTAGCACTCTGTTCTTACAAAGCCATTTTGAGCAGCTCTATCACACAACTGAATGAAATCCAAGACCTTTTCTCTGCCTAACAAAGTTCTTCATAACCTGACTACTAATTCTCTCTGTGTGAGCATCTCAAGTATTTGAATCCCTGTTCTCCAGCTTACTTGGCTACCATTCTGCACTGGAACACAAAAAACTCTTTGACTTCTTGGAAATTTTGTATCCAAGGCCATCCTCTATGGTGAGCACCAGGCTGGCTTTGCAAGCTGGATATTTAAAATGTTTTTATAAAAAATAGTACAGTTTTGAACATGCTTTTTTTTGAAACTGAAAAGAGTTTAAGGGACAGAATTAATTCATTAATATTTATCTTAACCTTGTGTGTATGTGTATAAACTTAGGAATATATATATATATATATATACACACACACACACACACACACAGAGTCCTGGGATGTTTAATAAAGAGGATATGCTCTAAGGAATGTGTTGTTAGGAGATTTCGTGGTCAGGCAAACATCAGAGTGTACTTACACAAACCTAGATGGTATAGCCCACTACACACATAGGCTATATGGTACAGCCTATTGTGCCTAGGCTACAAATCTGTACAGCATGTTACTGTACTGAATACTGTAGACAATTGTAACACAGTGGTAAGTATTTGTGTATATAAGCATATCTAAACATAGAAAAGGTACAGTAAAAATATAGAACAAAAGAAAAATGAATGGTACATCTGTAATAAGGCATTTACCGTGAATGGAGCTTACAGGACTGAAAGTTGCTCTGGGTGAGTCAGTGAGTGAGTGGTGAGTGAATGTGAAGGCTTAAGGCATTACTGTACACTATTATAGACTTTATAAATACTGTACACTTAGGCTACACTAGATTTATTTAAAAAAATATTCTTCAATAATAAATTAACCTAGTTTACTTCCCATTTTTGCTTAATGAATTTTAATCTAATCTTTTGGCTCTTTTGTATCAATACTTAGCTGAAAACACAATATTTTGTATATCTGCACAGAAATATTTTCTTTCCTTATATCTTTATTCTATAGCTTTTTTCTGTTTTTAAATTTTTTTATTGTTTTTAATTTTTTAAACTTTTTTTTTAAAAACTAACACACAAACATACAGGATGAGGATTATCAATGTCACTGTCTTTCACCTCTACATCTTGTCCAGCTAGAAGGTTTTCAGGGGCAATAACACGCTAGCTGTCATCTCTTGTGATACCAATACATTCTTCTGGAATACTTCCCGGAGGTACTTCTTGAGGCTGTTTTACATAAACTCTGTTCTTTATAAGTAGCAGTTTACTCTAAAAAAAAAATTAAAAACGTATAGTATGGCACCTAGTTACTAGTATAACCTAGTTATTTATTAACATTATCAAGTATTATGTACTGTACATAATTGTATGTGCTAAACTTTTATATGACTGGTAGTGCAGTAGGTTTGTTTATACCAACACCACCACAAACATATGAGTAATGTGTTGCGTGACCTTATGACAGTTATGATGCCACTGGGCATTGGAATTTTCAGTCCCACTATAGTCTTATGGGATCCCTGTAGTATATGTAGTCCATTGTTGACTGAAATGCCATTATGCAGTGCACAACTATATTATATAACCATTTATTACTAAGGATAAAGACACCAAATACATAAAATTTCAAATCCACACATTTTTATTCCATTATAAGAAACTCAACAGTCTATGGATTCACACAGTATTACAAATATCTAGCAAGGTGATCTATTTTATTTCTTTTATCTGAATATATTTCATCTGAGTCTTCTTATTTAATATTAATTTTAGTTATTTCCTAACATTTTTCTCAGATCCATTATGTAGACTTAAAAACTTTTCTTTCTTGCATTTTGAATAATACTATTCTGTGGTAAATGTCTGAAATTTTCACTTGTATTAGGAATGATGTCTTTGTATTTCTTGTAGTAGGACATCTATCCTCTATAGGGAATGCTATAGTGCACTGCCTCCTCCAAGGTTATGCTCCCTTCCTGGGTGAAGGCTGTGGTCACTGAGTGGTACACATTGAGGAACAAAGGCCCTGCCCCCTTGCAACAATTTGTGCACCACCTCAGTCTTAATGGAGGCCTTTGCTGCTACTGCATCAAAGTTCAACTTATCCCTTTGCCTAATCTTGGTTCCTTCACTCCTTCATGGGATATGTTTCTGTGAGCACTTCTTGTCTGCTTTCTACAAAAAAATTGCTATCTCAGAGTTTGTGTCTTAGGGAACCTGACCTAAGAGATGGGTAGAATAGATTATTAATTTCTTTTACCAACCCTATACAAACAAAATGAAGCAGGTTTATTTGGATAATTTAGGAAAATATCCACCACCTACACACCCCCATTCCAGCAATCTTGTACACAAAGTCTTCTTCAAGAATAATTCTTTCAGCATTTGATAGCACTCTCAACTTGCCAAAGTCAATATTTCCATGATTATACTCTGGGAGGGTTTATAGTAAGTCTTTTTTTTATCTGACACTTAGCATCTTATTAGTACTTTTGCTTTGTTTCCTAACTTAGTATTGTGAATGGAAAACCTGGATGAAACCCCTAGAATACCTTTCACCTGATAGGTGTTTGTTATTCTGTATTCACTGCCTCTTTTATGTCCCATCTTGGCTCTCTCAACTTTTTGGAACCCCCACTATATAGTAACTGTTTACCTTAAGTGTATTAGTACCTTCCTTATAAGATAATTAAAAATTTAAATGAGATAATTAGGTAAAGACTTAGGCACAGTTCTGGAATGTATTCGATGTTCAATACAAAATGTTTCATAATCAGTAGAAACTACACCTTCTTTGTCATATAATGTCATCTATAAGTGGTTCATAAATCAGCAACCAAAGTCTGACAATAAAACAATAAACATGGGAAAATAAGAGAGAAATGCTCAATATCAAAATGTTCCAAATTAAACCTATTTTTCTCTGAAAAAATTTTAGATCAAGAAATCCATCCCTAATATAAATCAAAGAAAGTTCAGGAAAGTAGATAATTTTAGAGTATATTAAAAAATTATTAGATCTATAATTATAAGGATTAGAGAGAACCATTTTAATAAATTGGAAAACATCCTGTAATAATAGTCTAAGGTAAATGAACTTGAATTTTCATTTAAGTAGGTACTTTAGCAATATTGGAGATGGCAAACTCCCCCAGTTTTCAACTGCTGATCTCAAATTGGCCCACTATGCCTTTTGTGAAGACCTGTTGGCTATTCTGTGGTCTCCTGATCTGAGGTCAGCCAGATGCTGCCCTGTCGTTTCCTTCTTTTTCTCTTACAGATGACCAAACCATTCAGGTCTAGCAACTGTTGGTACTTTTTCTCCACCCACTTGCACTTTGGAGTTCTTGAGTATACCTTGTTGCCTAATTTTGTTACCAATGTTGTCATGTATTTTCTTGTTGTTGTTGCTGCTGTTTACTAAGGCAAGAAAATATATCTTAGAAATGTTTCAAAGAAGGAACAATTAAAAAGGTGGTTTGCTGAGCCCTCATTTCACTGTGAAATCTAAATAGTCAAATGACTTTTGTGAACATTCTCACTTAGCTGAGACAAAGGCTCGTTGGATTTCCATGTGTTTTTTGTTCTTGCTATCTAGTTATTCTGTCAGTTTTTATGTTGGTGGTCAGAGAGATTGGAATATTATACTGCTGCTGCCTCCAATTTCTGAGAATGTTGGGAATAGCACTTCCAAACCAATATCTGAATACAAGGTATATTCATTGCTACTGGGATATCCTTGCTTCTAGGCCCTTCCTGAGATTAGATATAGAAACACACACACACACACACACACACACACACACTCTCACTTGTATTTTTCTTTTCCCATGTCGAAAACCCCGGTTCCTAACAATATCATTATATGTATTCACATTTATTCAATCCTATACTATATAAAAAAGTACCAGAATTGTTATATCCACTATATTCATAGCTTTCTGGTATTATGAAAATTAACTTTCATGTATTCCAATAATATTTATTGAGAATCAACTTTGTGCCAAGAAACATCCTAAGAACTTTAAATTTTTTTCTATCCTATAAAATACATAAAACACATATCTTGTATCATTTATGTTATTTTCCCTAGTTTTCAGATGAACCAATGGAGTCTTAGGTAGTCTAAGAAACACTCAAATGTGCACAACCAAAAAATGGTGATACAGATTCAAACTAAGGTCTTGTTAATCAAAACTCTATTCTTTTTTCAGGAATCTTTACTTTCACTCGTATTAAATTAAGAGCAGCATTGATAATAATTTTAAAAATGTACAAAGTCACAAACTCTTACATAAATAAATATTAGTAATTGAGTAGGTATCTGTGCACTGATCACACTTCCTTTATAGGGAGAAGATGCCACAAAGGGGTGATGTTGCATAGATTACAGCAACAGCTTCAGTTTTTTGGACCACAAAGACAACTGGGTTTCGAAAGTTGAGAATATATCCATCACATAAAAGAACAAATATTAAACAAAAATTAATCCTAATCTTTCAATTTCTAACCATCAATTTGTTACTTTTTCAAATTTTAATTTAATATATGCTTCAAAAAATTTGGCAACTACCATGTGACATGAACACACTTAAAACAGATCATCTTTTTGGGTTTAAAAATGAAACAAGTGTAAATATTTAATATACCTTTGAGCAGCATTTGTCATGGTTGCCATCCAAGCATGTACATAATAAAAAATTAAGAAATCCTGCAGAGATGCAATAAATAGAACATGTTTTAAGAGAGAAATAGATATGGTAGAATATTAACAAGTCAAAGACAAACATATACTTAGTTCCAAAATAATTGTGGTCAGTGAGTTTGGAAAAGTAGCTTCTCTTTTACCACTGTTTTTGTAATCTAAAATTCATAATCTATTTATCTTCAACTTTACTAAGTAAATGGTCTTTTAGCTGTGTCTTTTCCTCACAAATATTATGAAATAGGTATTCTAATTAAACCCACATACTATTAGCAAATTTTTATACTTATGAGATGCAATATTAGAGGAATGGATGAAGAAAGAAAGTAATGTTAGTGACATGTTGGGCTTATTATATACATTAGATTATTTGATTTTTCCAACAAAACTGAAAGGAACTTCAACCTAATTATTATAGCAACCCTAGCAATATTGTCATTCCCATTTTAACAGCTATGGAAAATTGAAAACTAGATCACAGATAATTTTCTTGCCCTGGAAGATTCTATCAAATTTTCTCTTTGGACTAAAGAGTAAGAAAATGTTCTTCTTTTCTCTTCCATTACCATTCTGAATAAAGCGAGGCATTAACTTACAGACGCTGTCTATTGGCCCATCACTTTAAGCTTCTGTGTTTGTGTATGTGCGCGTGTGTGTGTGCATACATTGTGTGGTTATTTATTTATATTGGTCATTGTGGATGTACACAAATCATAACACAGATAGTCATTTTCTGCATCCCAATATTAGTGTTTTTTTGCACATTTTCACTCGATTATTTGATTTTATCAGTGTTAGTCCACTTTGTGTGTTTTGCCCTGTCTCCTTTATCAACAGGGTGTTTGATTATTTATAGTCTCATTTCCTCCCACATCCTAATTCTTTACCTACCATTTAAATTCTCTTTAATTGTCTCCAGTAGCCATTGCTCATTGATTATGAAGTTTTTATCATTGGAAGGAATTGAAAGACTTAAATCCATTCTCAGGTTAGGTTCTATAGTGGGGATTCTGGTAAAGAAGGGATATAGAACAAATAAAGAAATAGTACAGACTACAAAGGCTGATGGTTTTATATCTCACTGATAGACTAACATTTTGCAAGTGATTGTAGAGAGTATATAGAAGGAAATAACTTCATAAAATTATGTAACTTGACAATAATTTAGAAAGGGAGCATAATAAAACCACACATCCTCAGTTTGTTTATTGATAAACTTTGCCCCATCAGCATTTTTCTCTATCCTCTATTCCATCAGTGGCATAGCTACTTCTTGAGTTAGAAAACCATAATAGATCTCTATATCATACAGACTTTGGAGGACTTATTCATTTTTCCTGCAAAAGTTAAATAAAGTGCAAAACTTTCAGCCCATCAATCCTTTACCAAGCTGTCCAAGGTGACATTTCATTAGCACATTTTGTCAGTGGATAAATTGTACAGCATGCTCTGAAGGGAAGGTGGAAAACATCTAGTCCTTTTTCATTAGATCCATCTGAACTTGAACCACTGGAGATTACATACAAACAGCACATGAGACAGAAGAAGCGCTGTCCTGTCTATAAACTGCATTAATCATTCATTCCCTTCAGAGCGTCTTAAGTCAGTGCCATGTCTCTGGTTAAGACCCAAACTGGCTATTCAATTTTGAGTTGCATGACAGATACATTTCAAGGAAAATCAGAGACATAACGACTCCTGCCAGGCTTGATAAAGTCTTCATTCATCAATTAAGAGGTTCCAATAAGCTAAGATGGATACAGAAAAATAAGGAAATTGCATGATAACACTTGCTGATTTTCTCTCCTCTTTCTAGTTTCACTGAATTTCTGGACACAGGTATTACAAAGGCTTACTGAAAAGCCTGGATTCAGGGGGAAGCCCCAACATCTGAAGAAAGAGGTTTCGTTTCTTACTCTGCCTAAATTAGGTTCCATCTGGAATCAGTCGGTATGAAAAAGTTTTGTGGGCACTTTCATATTTCTCAAATAAAGAGGTTTTAATGCATTTAGGAAAGCTCTTGCTCTCTCTTTTTTGTTGTTTGAAAATGAAAGTCTATGGATATAGAGATTATCTCTTAGTCTAATGTTTTCAATTTTGTTGGATTAAGTCAGGGTGCTAGGAATGTTTCCCAGTTTTAAATAGCTACGGTGTCAAAATGTTTCTGAAACATATGTTCAAATATAAATGTTTGTTCTGTAGTACTATCCAGGGTATATTTCAAACCAAGAATTTTTTTGAATGTATGAAATGGAGACAATATATCCTTATAAAATATAGAGCATTTTTATTAAGCAAATTATCAGAATAAATGAAAACTGACTTTAAATGGAGGCTATGATTAAAAAAATATACACAATATCTGATCAATTTCTAAGTGTATTGTGAGAAATAGCCAGTAACACTAACGAGTATCTGACATTAAGGTCAGATGTTTTTAGAATGTTACGCTCAATCGATGAGAACTTTGAGAAAAGAAAATATAATTTGTATTGCTTATTTATATGAACCCATAGGACTAATCAATCAAAAGGTAAATCCAAGATCTCATTGTGCCAAAGGCAACATTTGGCAATTTTGTGAAATTGCATCATGATTCAACTTTATTTCAAATTGCTTCAAAGTGCTTTGTTTTCAATAAACTAATGGTTTTCAAACTGTGCTCCTAAGAGCATCATGTGGCTACCTCTCAGGTGTTTCTGGAGCAAGGGACATAGGTGGATGTTTGTGGGGAGCCCTCCAACATCAACTGAAGCAACTGTACTTTTTTGTTTTTTCCATAAAGGATTCTATATTAAAATTTCCTTTGAACAAAAATCCTGCACCTAAGAACCATTACAAAACCACTACAATAATTAAAATTAAAAATATCTTTTTTCTATCACTGTCACAAGATACTGTTTATTTAAAAAACACAGACAGAAATTTCCATATCTGATTCTAAGCCAAGCACCAGCTCAGAAAATTTGGATGAATATCTTTATCACATTGATGGAATTACTGAAATTGGTTTGATGATCAGCAGCATAGTCAACACCAAGCCATTTATTAAAGTGATTAATCATGGTTTGCTATTAAGTAGACTATCCAACCGTATTGGGTTTTTTGGTATTTTGTTTTATTAAATATAACATAAAATAAGTATCAGACATCTTTTTTGCTGTTGTTAGAGTAAGTAAACATTTACACTTCTTGATCTCAGTTAAGGTTTCCTGGGGCCTATAACTTACATTTGTTTAGTGCTTTTTACTTCTTATAAAGTGCTTTCATGGCAACTTCATTTGATTTTCATGACTGTGTGAATTAGGCAGAGCCTAGTCAAGCTATAAAGTTTTATTGCCAAAGTTCATATGACCAATAAAGTGGCAGAGCTAGAACTTGATATGGACCATCTGCCTTTCAGATCTTGGGCTCTCCACATATACCCCCCCCCCATTTCTCAATGTGTCTAATGTTAGAAGACTTATATGTATATATATCACAAACTATGACATTTCATAGCCACATAAATATGAACTGAAAAGAGTGGTTGACTAATGGCCTAAAGAGGAAGTCTAGGAAGCTTTATGTACACCCATTTTAGTCATACTGCTACTAATAACAGCAAGAACATCCTTTGATATGGACAACTTGTATTTTCTTTATGTCTTGTAATGTGCGAACAGAAGCATGTTTACTTAACAATTTAGGCAAAAATTGTCCCTGAACACAGTGATTATTAGTTATTATACATAGATTTGGCTTGTAAATACTTTGAAATATTCCCATGCTTTTAGCTATACTGTTGCTTTGACTTATTTATTTATAGTTGATATGAATTCATTTGATGGGAGTTATTAGAAAAGGAAAACACCTTACATAACTTTCAGGGCAGATTGTTTGCACTGGTAAGATATTTAGGGTTATTCTTGTTGTTATTTTAAGAGGATGCACAAATAGCCAATGAAATCAGTTTGGATGGTGTCAAAGTAAAGGAAGGCAGTTGTGCTCAGAGTGGTAGCATTGCCTGCAACTAGACGCCTTGGGTCAGGGGTCAGGATATCTTTGCTGTTTTAAATGCCTCAGGTCACTTAAAGGTTAATTTAAGAATACTTCACATCTACCACAAGTATTGTTTCCCCATTAATAAATTGTGTGTTTGCACATACATGATATACTTAAAATAACCACAGTGAAGTATGAAGGTTATTAGGCAATCAAAATCTCCACACCTTGTTCAGTGGTGGATTTTGACTAACTCTTAATCTTGGGTTAATTATTTCACATCTTTGTGCCTCAGTTTCCTCACCTTTAACATGAATTGGTGTATCCAATGGCTTCTGAGTTCACTAAATCCTTAAGAATGCTGCATAAAGAAATTGTGAAATCATGCAAAAGCATACATTCCATATTTCTTCTCTTCTTGATTTGATTATGCTGGACTGTGTATGGGCAAGATGATTACAAGAACAAAAACACATATCCTTCCTTTTGCCACATTGCAAAGGTGATCTCCATGCATAAACACCAGTATGAACAGTAAATTAATTGTAAAGGAACATCCTGAGTGAAGGCATTGAAGAAAATGTAGAAATTGGTAAGGGGTAGGATTTATGTGTAAAAACCTTAGTTTATTTCCAATACATTTGATAAAGCCTCTTCCTTCCTTTTACTGGGTACTCCCAAATTACAGCCCACATGGCAACAGTAATCTGGGCTCTCGAATGTGTGGCTTGGAAGATCACCATAATTGAAACATGCTTAGTGGTTAAGACACCAAGTTGTATCCACAGGTAGATAATATTTTAAAGCTCCTACTTTGAAAAAGATCTGCTTTACCAGTAATGTTAAGTTCAGCTATTTAAACAAAAGATTTGATTTGATTTAAATATGAAAGAGCTTAAGAAATATACTAACCAACACCCTTTCCCCACTTTTTTTTTTTTTTTTTTTTTTTTGCAGGACTTGGATTTAATCTGTGCTATAATAGTGCACGTGATAAACTCACCTACCGTGACCTGGTGGCAGCATATACTAATGATGAAAAATCACTTGGTTGAAAAATATAGCTCCTCAATTGCTGACACCACAACTGAAAGTAATAAGTTATGGCATGTTTCAATACTGGTAACAAAACCAATTTTGATTAAGCCAAACAGACAAATCATTATGAGAGGGGACATTTCATTGAACTTAAAGGCAGGAATACACTTGATCTTAAGTTAGGATTAATATGAGAAACTGAGTTACCTTAAGGATCTGAACAAATAATCCCTGTCTTTACTCTGACTTCTTTCTGCCATCTCTGTTTCTTCCCTCTGGACACTAGCTTTTCCTGTTCTCTATATTCTCAATATTCTCCATAAGAGAGCATATTACTGATCTGCAATTTCAAATGTCTAAATTAGACATTAAAATTCCAGGTATACACATAAACACTCTAGTTAGCTCTAAATCTTAATTCCAAATCCCCGGAAGAGAATGTGGAGCTGATTTTGAGTTGTATGTCCAGGTGGGGGCATCCAGACGGCCAGGGCTGGTGGAGCCGTGGGTCATTTTTTACAATCACTAACATTTTACCAGGGGCTTACTGCTACAGCTGTGTGTGTGTGTGTGGATGTGTGAGTGGGCAGGGGTGTAAGTATGTGTGGGCATGAGGGGACTGACAGAAAGCAGCACTAGGAGAAAGAGATATGGTCCCTGGCTAGGTAAACTGATCAATTGTCTAAAAAGACCACAAACACCAAAACCTTCTTGATTTATCTAGGACAACAAATATATAAATACACACTTGCTACATTTGCATGAACTTGCTCCATCCTTCTTATCATCCACATTTCCCAATGTGCTGGCACTGTGGTAGTGATACAGAAAAGCACATGGAAGGTTTGAACTCAGGCTGTGGGAGGAGCCGGGCTTATAATGAGAAGATCACAACAAAGTGGATAAACTTTGTGATAAAGTTAACCTCACAAGGTTCTACTGAGGCCTGAGGAAGAGAACTGACTGATATAGACTAAAGTAGGGAAACAAGGTTACCGAAGCGCCTTGATCCCTAAGCCCTCCATGAGCTGAGATACAAACTGGTAACACTGTGAAAAGTCCAGTTATTGGGTATTAAATAATTAGGCCAGCTTTCCTTTCCACTGGACAAGCTTAAATGAAAACCAAGTGTTTGGGCTTTAGTAAATCCACGGTAACTACCAAATTAACACAATTCTTGTTGTGGAGTTGAGGAATCGCTGTAGGTGACTAAAACTATGACTGACTGCTCATATATCCATAGAATTAATGTCTTAATCTGTAAACCTGGCTCATAATTCTTTAAGTGTATTTTTACTGCATAATTATACTTTCCTTATACATGTTGCAATAAAACTGTGGCAACTCTGCAGATGCCATTCATCTGCGATCCTCTTTTGCTTCAATCACCCCAGATTATTATGGCTGGGGTTTGGAAAGATTTATTATAATTGTAAATATGAATAAACTATAGTGGTGTTTTATGGAAGTATCTGTATTTTCACAATAATTTACACTAAAAACTATATATAGCTCTAAAATATAATAATGAAAAGTATGGTAAAACATACTTTCAGTTGTCTTCTCTTGCTTAAGAGTAGATATATTGCATATTATATGTACATGATGTAAACAGAGACCTCATTTCCAAGTATTTTCTAGATTCACTAAATTTAAAGGCTTTGTTAAAGGTAAGGTTTAAACTTAAAATGGACTCTACACAAAATGTCGATGAGCTGCTAGGACAAGTGTTATTAGAAAAAGTCTGTTCAAAGAAGAGAAAAGAATTGTTTATCTTTCAACCAAACATGATATTGAGAGCTCATGTGTGTCTACTTTTATATGCATAGCAGCTCATTCTATCATTGCATAACTCTAATTTATTATGTTTGCCCTTTATTCTCCTCTGCTAAAATATCTTTACATTTTTAAGGTATGTCTTAGTCCATTCCTACTGCTATAACAAAATATCACAGATTGGATAATTTATAAATAATATAAATTTATTTCTTATACTTCTGGAGGCTGGGAAGTCTAAAACTAAGGTGTGGGCAGATCTGGTACCTGGTAAGGGCTGATCTCTGCTTCCAAGATTGTGTCTCAGCATCCTCAGAGGGGACAAATTCTGTGTCCTTACATGGCAGAAAGGACAAAAGGGCAAAAAGGGACTAGGGCTTTCCCTTTAATCTCATTTATAAGAGCACTAATTCCATTTATGATGGTGAAGTGCTCTTCCCCAAAGACTCTACCTCTTAATACCATCACATTGGATATTAGTTTCCAACATATAAATTTTGGAGGGACACATATATTCACCATAGCATGTCACCTCTGGCCACCCAAAAGCCATATCCTTCTCACATGCAAAATACATTAATGTTATCTCAATTACCTTCAAAGTTTTAACTTGTTCCAGCATCAACTCAAAAGTCTAAAGTCCAGAGTCTTATCTAAATATCATCTGAATCAGATATGGGTGAGGCTCAAGTGTGTTTCATTCTGAGGCAAATTCACCTCCAGCTGTGAGCTTATCAAATCAAACAAGCTATGTACTCCCCAAATACAATAGTAGAATAGGCATAAGGTAGACATTCCTGTTCAAAAGGGAGAAATAGGAAATAAGAAAGGGGTAATGGTTCCTAAATACATCCAAAACCCAATGAGACAAACAACATTAAGTCTTGAGGCTAGAGAATAATCTTCTTTGACTCCATGTCCCACCTCCCAGGCACACTAGGCTGAAGGTTGGACAACCAAGACCCCAGGCAGCCCCACCTCATGACTTTCCCGTGTGCAATCCACACAGTAGGTCTTACGCATTGAAGTCTTGTGCCTGTGGCTCTCTCTGACTGGTGATGCATGCTGGAGGCTTTATCAGTCTTGGGTCTTAGGGGCAGCTCTGCCCTCATGACTTTACTAGAAATTGCCCTAGTGGCAATTCTTTGTCTGGGCGCTGAGGCTCTCTGAGGCATCCTTTGAAATCTAGGTGGAGGTAGCCATGCCTCCACAGCTTGTGTACTCTGCTTGCCTGCGATATAGAGTCAGCACTATGTGAATGCCACTAAGGTTTACAACCTTTTCCTTCCAGAAGGGCAGCCACTCTGGCCCTCACTATATAGCTATGCCCACTGGAGCAACACCTGGAGTGTCCAAAGGGCGTTGCACCAGAATGCATGGAGCATAAACTTGAGGTGGCCCTGGACAGCCAGCCCTAAGTTCCCACAGGAGCCCTGGCCCCTCCTTTGAAATCCTTTTCTTTATGCCTTGGCATTCAGGGCCTGTGATTGAGAGTGGCAACCTCAAAGATCTCCGAAATACCTTGGGATTCATTCTTCCATTATCTTGATGAATAGCATCTGTAATCCTTCTGGCCATACTAATCTCCTTATTAAATGGTCACTTAGCCACACCCTTGGGTTTCTCTCCCAGATATATTTTCTTATTTTTATGGGCAGAGATTTTTCCAACTCTTTAATTTATGTTTTCTTTTTAATTATAAATTATGTCTTTAATTTGTTTCTCTCTTTTTGCATTTTACTATAATCAATTAAAAGAAGCCATGCTGTACTCTCAACATTTTGCTTAGAGATTTCTTTTGCAAAATAACATTTCATTGCTCACAATCTTTATTTTCTACAAAACCCTAGTACATGAACAAAATTCAGCCAAGTTTTTTGCCACTTTATAACAAGGATGGCCTTTCTTTCAGTTCCAATACCGTGTTTCTCATTTCCTGCTGAGACTTCATCAGAATGACTTTTACTGTCCATATTTCTACCAGCATTCTGATCAAGCCCACTTAAGTAATCTCAAAGAAGTTTGATGCTTTCTTTACAGCTCTCCTTTTCTCCTGATGCCTCACCAGAATAGCTCTTTAAGATCCAGCCTCTACCCATTACCCAGTTCCAAAGCTGTTTCCACATTTTTAGGTGTTTGTTATAACAGCACCCCACTTCTCAGTACCAATTTCTGTTCTAGTCTGTTCAGGTGACTATAACAAAATACTACAGATTGAGTGATTTATGAACAATAGAAATTTGTTTTTCACAGTTCTGGATGCTAGGAAGTCCAAGATCGTGATGCCAGAAGATTTAGTGTCTGGTGAGGGTGTCTTCTCATGGCATCTTCACATAGTGGAAAAGGTGGGAGGGCAAAAGGGACTAGGACACTACCTTCAACCTCTTTAATAAGAACACTAATCCCATTCATGAGAGTGGAGCATTCATGATTTCATCATATCCCCAAAAGCCCCACTTCTTAATACTATCACCTTGGGTATTAGGTTGCAACATATGAATTTTGGAGGAATACATATATTCAAACAATAGCAAGATGCTTCTCAAACAATATATAAACATCTCTAGAAGTATGTAGTAGGGTGACAGAAGATGTCCAAAGTCAAAGGATAAAAATGGTACATAATACTGAAACTTGAATTTTACTTGAAGATTTGGTGAGAAAAGAGTTAAATAATTTAACTAGTAAGTAAGAACAAAACATTACTCTTTATATACTAGTAGAAATTAATATTGGGTAGAAAGAAATTCTGCTAGAATAAAACCAGAGATTTTAAAGAAATGTTGACTTAATATAGAATCCCAAACTCTTTAAGCGTATTCATTTACTATTTTCTGACGTTTACATAAATTTCACTGGAATACTTTGAGAGGTTCTCTCTGTAGCATACGCTTTATCTTACATTGTTTTACATATTCATGTCCCCGTATGTCATAATGTGTGAAGAATTCAGACAAATAAATACTTACCATCCATCAATATTTTTCTGTTTACTATGTATTTGAATGCTTACTTTATGCTAGTCTGTGTGCTCAAGTTAGAATATATATCCTGTCCATAAGAAAGTTTCAGAATTATATTCCTGAATACGTTACTTCAGGTAAACTGGGCTGGACTCAGGTAAGCTGGGCTAAATCCCTCTCAAATATAAACACAGGTGGACACTAGTTAAAGTGGTAAGGACAGATTTCAATCAATGATATACTATGAGGGAAAAGAGACCAGTGTGAACTGAACTCAACTTTGATTGAGTGACTGGGCACTTTAAAAGGAGAATGAGGAAATAGGGAGGGAGCGAATGGGGGCTCAGTGGAGTAAGGGAAGTGCAACATTACAAAATGCAGGAAGAAGGGGTTGGTCTATGTGAAACCCCTCTGGGTTTGCTAACTGGCATTTATTGAAGTTAGGCTCAGGCCTTCCCACAGATAGGGACCCTCTCTTCAGATGTGGGCTGTAACAAACAGTAAATATTTTTGGCACCCTTGAGTTTTTTTCTGGCAAGTACTTTAAAGGGTGTTAGGATCATCTTAGGGATGTAGTCTTGAGCTATTAGAAACTATGTTAGTGTTTGGTTGAAATCTGTAATAGTTGAGGCCTAGTTGAGAAAGGGCTCAGAAGAGGCTGGCTAGAGTTTGGTCAAGGAGAGAATCTTTGTCACTCAGTAGAGGGAAATCTAGAAGCCCTTTCCTTTAATGACCCCAGAAAAAATTCTATCACCATTTCCCTGATTCTCCTCTAGGCTTTCCTCTATAATCTCAAATTTTCTGGAAGGGCATCTCTAGTTTCTCATATTAAAATGCCTCCCATTAAGAATATATCAAATATTTCATTTTTTACAGTAGTATTTCATTAGGTCAATAAATATGAAATGGACTATTTTGAATCAAAAGTGTAGTTTATTATATCTCAAACAAGAAGCAGTGCAATTAATCAAAGTATGCACCTAAACTATGAACACAGTTTTGCCATCTTAACAGTAGCTTGTTCATGCCAGCAACAAAGAAGCCTGGAGAGAGAGTGGCGATGAAATAGTGGAAGATGTTTTCCACAGCTTGTTGAGAATTGAATTTTTCCCTTAGAAGAAGTGGTCCAAAGCCTGGAAGAAGTGGTAGTCAGTTGATGCAAGTTCTGTGGAATACGGTGGGTGACAGAGACTTTCCAAATCCAGCTTCTGTAGTTTGAGCAGCGTTGTTTGTGCGACATGTGGTCAATCGTTGTCTTGCAAGAGGATTGGCCTGTTTCTATTGACCAATTTTGGCTGCTTAATTGCAAGCATCCTCATCATTTCATCCAATTGGTTGCAGTAGACATCCTCTGTAATCGATTGACCAGGTTTCATGAAGCTGTCATGCATAATACCTGTGCTGGACCACCAAACAGACACCATTAACTTTTTTTGATGAATATTCTGTTTTGGACTGTGTTTTGGCACTTCATCTTTATCCATCCATTGTGCCGAATGCTTGCAATTGTCAAAAAAGAATCCATTTTTTATCACATGTAACAATACATTGTAGGAATGGTTCACCTTTATGTCATGACAGCAGAGAAAGGAAAGCTTTGAGACAATTTATCTTCTGACACTCATTTAATTCATGTGGAACCCATCTATCCAGCTCCTTTACCTTGCTGATTTGTTTCAAATGGTCCGATATTGTTGGAATAGTAATGTCAAACCTTGCTGCTAATTCACGCTTAGGTTGAGATGGATTTGCTTCCACTACAGCTTTCAGCTCATTGTTATGCACCTTGGTCTCAGGTTGCCCATGTGGCTCATTTTCAATATTAAAATCTCCAGAACAGAACTTCTCAAACCATCAATGTACTATGCATTCATTAGCCACATCCTTCCCAAACACTTTGTTGATATTTTTGAGTTGTCTGCACTGCATTTGTTCCATGATGAAACTCATATTCGAAAATGACAATCATTTTTGGCTTATTTATGGTTTCACAGAAATTGCTCTAAAAACTTTTTTGAAAGATAATCACAAGCCAAAACATGTGTCTGAAAGACTGAGGATGTACCTTCACAACAAAAATAAAACAAGAAGTGTCAAAATGAAATGTCAGAGATATCAACTCTCAAATTTAATACTTAAGGATATTGGACATTTCATGCTTAATAACCTAAATCATAGCTTGTGGAATCCCACCAATCTTTTGACCATAGATGTTTTCTACAAGTCTAAGATCTGTGGGAAGAGAAGACAATGGAATTGTTTATTTTTAAAAACCATTTTTTCCTTAACTACATATATTCTTGATATTCATATCTCCCTCTGTTTTGTCACATTCATGTTCTCATTGCTAATATGTTGTGAAAGAATTTCACAATAACATTCACAAAAAATTTTGTTCTGTAATTTCCTTTTTTCATAATGTCTTTGTGAGTTTATAGTAATGGAATTATGCTGGCCACTATTTTTGTTTTCTCCTTTGTTGGCTTCTGGTTTTATTTTTTGTCTTTCTTTGTTTCATTTATTTTGTTTTTTTTTTTCTTTCTTTCTAACTTTTATTGTGGAACCACACAACATAGACTATTCTTCTTTTCTCATATAAAGATTTAAAGCTAAATCTGTCCTGCTAAGTACTTCTTTACTAGATCTTGCAATTTTTGATATGTTGTATTTTCATTCTCATTCAGTTTGAGATATTTTAAAAATTTTTGTGTAAATTCTTTGACCCATGGGTATAGTTTAATTTCCAAATATTTGGGATTTTATAAATATGTTATTATTATTGAATTTAAATTTAATGGTATTATGGTTAGAAAATATACTCTAATTTTAACTTTTTAAAATATATAGTGAGGTGCAAATCTACCATCTTGCTGTACTTTCTGTTTGCCTCATCTATTCTGTGTTCCCTTTTTTCTGCTTTTCTGCTTTATTTTGCATTAAAATTTATTTTATCTTTTTCATTGGCTTATTAACTATAACTCTAACATACATCTTTAACTTATCATGATCTGCCTTCAAGTCATATTATACCATTTCACATATAAGAAACTTATAAGAATGTGTTTTCATTTCTACCCCTCCAGTCTTTGTACTATTGTTATTTATTGAACTCCTATTTAAGTTAATACACTCCACAACACATTGTTATTATTTTTGTTTAAGCAATTATTTTTTAACAATGCCTTTCATCCTTTGTGTAGAAACATATTTCTATCTAATATCAAGGGCTTTCTTTGTCATTTTTCGTAGTGTGGGTTTACCGGTGATGAATTCTTTCACATTTTGCATGTTTGAAAAAGTATTTTTCTTTTATTTTTGAAAGATATTAAAGTATCAAATTCTAGGTTGACAGGTTTTTTTTTCTTTCAGCAGTTTAAAGATTTTGTTGTACTCTCTTCTCTCTTGCATTGTTTCTGATGAGAAATTTGTCATCATCTTTATCTTGGTTTCTCTGCATATACAATAACATTTTTCTCCCCTCTGGATGCTTTTAACAATTTCTCTTTATCAATGGATTTGAGCAATTTTATTATGATGTCCTTTAGAGGATTTTTCATTTCTTGTGATTGGGGTTCACTGATCTTAGATTTGTGGGTTTATATACCTTTCATTAATTTTGGAATATTTTTGGCCATTATTTCTTTACATGTTTTTTTCTGATCTTCCTTCCTTCAAGGACTCAAATTACACGTATATTACACCACTTCAAATTGTCCCACAGGTCACTAATGATTTGTTATTGTTCTTTTCACCCCTCTTCCTCCTCCTTTTTCTCCTCTTAGTCATTTTTTCCTCTGTGTTCCATTTTGAACAGTTTCTATTGCTATGTCTTCTAGTTCACCTATCTTTTCTTCTGCAGTGTCTCATCTGCCATTGACCCCATTTAGTGTATTCTTCATCAAAGACATTGTAATTTTTACCTCTAGAAATTTGATTTTTTCAACAAATTTTTATCTCTATTTAACATGTTTGATCTTTCCTTTCACATATTAAACATTTTGAACACAGTTATAATAACTATTCTAAAGTATTCTTACAGTTATTCTTACATTTGTATCAGCTTTGGTTTGGTTTCTGTTGACTGATTTTTCTCCTTATTACAGGTTGTATTTTTCTGCTGCTTTGCATGTCTTGTAATTTTTGATTTGATGCCAGATATTGTTTTATGTTTTTCTTTTAGGAGACTATATATTTTTATATTCCTGTGAATATTCTTGAGTTTTGTTCTAGGATGCAGCTAAATTACTTGAAAAAAATTTGATCCTTTTGGGTCTTATTTTTAAGATTTGTTGGATAGGAGAGAAGAACAATGTTTAGTCTAGGGCTAAATATTTTCTCGTCCATGTTATAAGTATAGTGTTCTATAAACATTGATTAGTTCATGGTGGGTGATTCTGTTGTTTAGACCCTCTAAATCTCTACTGTTCTTTTGCCTAATTATTCTATTAATTGCAAAAGAAAGAGATTTTTCTGGCATGATTGTTGGATTATCTATTCCTTTATTTTTGTCAATTCTTTGTACATTTTGAAATCATCTTATTAGGCAGGTAAATATTGTCCTGACTTTCTGATGAGTTGTCCTTTAATCATTATGAACCATCTTCTTTTGCTTGATATAGTACACATTGTCTTGAAGTCTATTTTAGTTGATATTAATATAGTCATTCCAGTCTTCTTATGCTTATAATTTCTATTCTATATTTTCCCATCTAGTTATTTTTATTCTCTATGTGTCTTTATGTTGAAAGTGCATTTTTGTAGGCAATATATAGTTAGATCTTCCATTTCATCCAATTTGATAATGTCTACTTTGTATTGGTGTTTTGATTCCATTAATATTTAATGTAATTTGGATATGGTTTTATTTAGTTCTGCAAACATTTCTTTTCTGTTTGTCCCTCTGTTTATTGTTTCTCTTTCTCTTTCCTCTTTCCTACCTTCTTTTTTATGACTTGAATATTTTTAGAATTGTAATTTATTTATCTATTGGCTTTTTAGTCACATTTCTCTGAATTGATATTTTAGTGCTTTCTTTAGTAAATACACTATGCATTGTTAACTCTTCACAGTCTTTTTAGAGTTAATATTGTAGAACTTCATATAAAATACAAAAAACCTTGCAATTTTGTAGGTTCATTAACCTCCACTCCATACTTCACGTTATACTTGTCATAGGTGCCACATCTACGTAAATTCTAAGCCTTTCAAGTTAATGCTTTATATATTTTTCTTAAACTAGTTATAAGTATCTTAAAGAAATTAAGATGTATTCTTACCATTTTCTATATACTTCCCATTTCCATGGCCTTCATTCACTACAAAAGATCTGAATTTCCATCTGCATTATTTCCCTTCAGCCTGAAAAACTTATCACTCCTTGCAGTACAGATATGCTGGCAACAAATTCTTAGTTTTCTTTCATCTGAAAATGTCCTTACCTTCATTTTGAAGAATATAGTCATGCACCACATAATGATGTTTCACTCAATGGTGAACCACATATATGACAAACATCCAATAATATTACAATGGGGCTGAAAAATTCCTATCATCTAGTGACAGCACAACACAAAGCATTACTCACATGTTTGTGGTGATGTGGTGTAAATAAACCTACGACACTGCCAGTCATGTAAAAGTATAACACATACAATTATGTACAGTATATAATAATAATATTTAATAATAAATGACTATGTTACTGGTTATGTATTTACTATACTATATTCTTTGTTATTATTTAAGAATGTCTTCTTTCTACTTATAATTTAAAAAGTTAACTGTAAAACAGCCTCAGGAAGGTCCTTCAGGAGGTATTCCAGAAGAAGGCATTATTATCATAGGAGATGATAGCTCCACGCACGCTATTGCACATGAAGACCTTCCAGTGGGACAAGTGTGGAGGTGGACGACAATGATATTGGTGACCCTAACCCTGTGTAGGCCCAGGCTAATGTGTGCGTTTGTGTCTTAGTTTTTAACAAAAAAGTATTAAAAGTAAAAAATAAAAATAAAAAATTTAAAAATAGAAAAAAGCTGATAGAACAAGGATATAAAGAAAGAAAATATTTTTGTATAGCTGTACAATGTATTTACTTTTTAAGTTGTGTTGTTACAAAAGAACCAAAAAGTTAAATTAAAAAGTTTATAAAGTAAAAAATTATAGTTAGCTTTTTAAAATTTATTATTAAAGAAAGAAAATATTTTAAAATAAATTTAGTGTAGCCTAAGTGTACAGTGTTTATAAAATCAAAAGATCGTGTGTAGTAATATCCTAGGCCTTCACATTCACTCAGCACTCACTTACTGACTCACCCACAACAACTTTGAGTCCTGCAAACTCCATTCATGGCAAGTGCTTTATACAGGTGACCATGTTTTATCTTGTCTTTCTTTCTTTCTTTGTTTTTACAGATAAGGTCTTACTCGTTTACTCTGTTGCCCAGGCTGGAGTACAGTGGCGTGATCATGGCTCACTGCAGCATCAAACTCCTGGGCTCAAGCAATCCTCCCACTTCAACCTCCTTAGTAGCTGATACTATGCTTAGCTAAATTTTAAAAATTTTTTGTAGAGACAGGGTCTTGCTATGTTGCCCAGGCCAGTCTTGAATTCCTGGTCTCAAATGGTTGATCTTCCTGCCTCAGCCTCCCAAAGTGCTGGGATTATAGGTATGAGCCATCGTACCTGGCCATGTTTTATCTTTTATACCATATTTTTACTGTACCTTTTCTATGTTTAGATATGTTTACATACAAAAATACTTACCATTGAGTTACAGTTGCCCACAGTATTCAGTATAGCAACATGCTGTAAGGATTTGTAGCCTAGGAACAATGGTATATGCCATATAACTTAGGTGTGTAGTAGGCTATACCATCTAGGTTTGTGTAAGTACACTCTATGATGTTTACACAATGATGAAACTGCCTAAAAATGCATTTCTCAGAATCTATCCTTGTAGTTAAGCAGTGCATGACTGCATTTCCACTTGATATATAATCCTATATTGACTGTTTACTGTCGTCTATTGTTTCTGATGAGAAGTCAGTGAAGTATAAGCAACAGATTTAAGGGCTAATTTAGTGTCAGGTACCATGTTCACATAAGCCTCTTCAAGTCAATAAGTAATCCGAAGAGGAGACAGTGATTTATGAGAATGATGGGAGGGAAAAACTTCTAGAAAACAAAGTAAAGAGCTCCACAGATACTCTTCACAGCAAAATATAAATTTAACTGGTGAAAATTATACATACAAAAAATCATTCAAAGTATCTGAAAAGTGTCCTAATGGAATATAGAAAATGGAGAAATATTTATTCAAGAAAATCTAAATTTTGTTAAGAAAAGGGAGATTGTGTGGCATTTAAGTCACTCTATCCCTTCACCTTTCTCTGAGACAGAGATTCTATTACCAGCATGTACAGCCAAAAAGACAGGGGTTCCTTTTCTTCCAGGCTGCCAACCTGGGCCTACGGTTTCAACCAAAGGGGAAAGACTGCTGGTGTTTATCATTGCCCACCAACCTTGTCTTACAGAAACTCTATTGTAGACAAACACAGGAGGCCCAGAGGACAGACTGGGTTTCTCTTTCCTCACTAAGTCTCCAATTATAAGGCCGAAGCTCTACTCTAGGCTCAGAAGGCCAATAATTTTGAAGAAATTGGGAGCTTCATCCACTGTCAGTGGGATTTTAAAATGATGAAGGCACTTTGGAAAACAACCTAGCCTTTCCTCAAAAGGTGAAGCATAGAGTTACTATATCACCCAGAATTGCACTCCTGAATATATATCTAAGAGAAATAAAAACATTTATCCATATAAAAACTTATACATGAATGTTCATAGAAGCAGTATTCATAATGGCCAAAAAATGGAAACAACTGAAATCTCTATCAGCTGATGAATGGATGAATAAAATGTGGTAAATTCATACTGTGAAATGCTATTTGGCAATAAAAATAAGTGATACATGCTATAACATAGATGAACATTGAAAACATGCTAAGTGAAAGAAGGCATTACCAAAGGCCACATATTTTATGATTTAATTTATATGAAATATCCAGAATAAACAAGTTTTATATGGACAGCAAGTAGATTAGTCGTTGTTTGAAACTGGCAGGGTCAAGCAAGAGGAAAAATCAAGATTGACTATTACTGGGTATGGAGTTTCTTTCAACGGAACCAAAATGTTTGAAATTTAGATTGTGGTGATAGTTGTGAATAGAATAAGAAAACACTGAATTCTGCACTTTAAACAGATGAATAGTGTGGTATGTGAATTATATCTAAATAAAATTGTTAAAGGATTGATGACAGTTCCACTGAAACTTTCAAACATGAAAAAGAAATAAAAAGAAGAAAGCTGAGTGACATTTTATTAATACATCACAATCTCCAACACAGATTCAATTTCAGAGAGGCCCTGTGATTGTTAGTGCAGGGTGCCAAATATTAATCAGTGAGTGCCTACTGAGTGTTCAAATTTGTCTAAGCACTGTAGAGGATATGGGGAAATCTAGATAAAAACCAAAAAGCTCATCCAGCTATGTGTTTTATCTACACAATTGAAAATAACCAGATGGTGAAAGCTACTTCTGAAAATATAAATGCTTACATAAAATCATTCTCTCTTTAAGGCTCTCCCTCCATTCTGTTCTGTGTCTGTCAACATTTCACACTGACGTCCAATTAACTGTGCTGCAAAGTCCCATTTGGTAAGCAAGAATGTTGACTTCATTATGTTTTCATTACATTTCCAATAGTTTCTTCTGCAATGGAAATTTAGTTTATAGTATGATCAAAGATGTTAACACACCACCTGTTCTATGTCATAATACTTACCCTGTTTAATGGAATAAAGGCCATGGTGGGAATTCCTTTAAACAACCAAGGGGAGAAATGCACATTATATTGCAGATTTCAAGACACCTTTCCTACATATCTAGCTTTTTGTTTCCCCTCTTTTTGTTCCTATTTAGTTATTTGGCATATTTTTTTTCATCAAAACAAATATTATTTAAACCAATATTGTAGTGAAAAGATTTAATTTAAAATTTCTTTTTTACAATTATTTAGAGAATATTGTTAAACTGCTTCAGAAGGTGTTTCTGAAAATGTTATGTTTTTCATGAAAATTTCCTAAATCCTCAAAATTAGGTTGGATATGTCAAATATTTTGAAGGCATTATATGACAAATTTGGTAAACTTATTGAAACCTAGGATAGTTTTTTAAAAATATATATTTCAAGATCAATTAATTTCTACATAAGATTATCAGTTTTGTAGTTATTTGTTTCTTGTAAGAAATGGTTTTCAATGCAAATGATTGCTGGGTCTGGTCTCTATTTATTGAGGACAAACTAGACAGGGACCATACAGTAAAAGGTTATAGTAATGACGGGATTAGCTAATGCTTTTTTTTTTTTTTTTTTTTTTGAGACAAGGTCTTGATCTGTCATCCTGGCTGGAGTGCAGTGGTGGCATCATAGCTCACTGCAACCCCAAACTTCTGGGTGCAAGTAATCCTCCAGCCTCGCCTCCCAAGTAGCTGGAACTATAGGTGCATGCCATTACACCTGGCTACTTTTTGTGTTTTTTGTGGAGATGGGGTCTTGCTATGTTGCTCAGGCTGGTCTCTAACTCCTGGCCTCAAGCGATCCTCCCACTTCGGCCTCCCAAATTGCTGAGATTACAGGTGTGAGCCACCATACTCAGCCTCAGCTAATGCTTTGTAATTCCTTAGCACAGTGCCCGCCATATAAGAAGTACTCAATAAATGTTGGTTAGTTTTTACTGTCTTCATATTAATTAATCATTGATATTTTAGCAGCAGTTGCTAAAATTTATAGTTGATGAAGTTGGGCTTCCTAAAGTTGCGAAGCTTACAACTGGCAGTTGTCTGGTTCTTTCCCAACACTCTTTTTCCTCACACCTGTAACAGATGTCACTGATGGGTCATAGCACTTTGTGTTTAAGTGTGTGTCTTAATGTCAGCATGTTATATCAAAATCTTTCTCAATACTGCTAGATAGAACTAGCTACTAATAACAGATGTAATTTGACAGACGAGATGAAAATTACTTGCCATTCACACTTTAAGTAGTCAATAAAGACTTTCAGCCAATGCGGCAAGCTTGAAGTGGCAGGCGATTTGGTGATGAAAGCAGTTCCATGAAGCCATGAACATTTTCCTCTCTGAAACGTTTTCCACAGTTTTAGGAGACTTTCTGTTCAATAACATTCTCATAGTGATCACTGTGGACCACATAAAAAATGAACATTTCCTTTCTTTACCTTGATCTAAGATATGCAAAGCCAACTTCACTCATAGTTGAATTGAGATCCTTAAGGTTGTAGAAGAGTAAAATAGCCTGGTGAGGGGGATCTTCAAATTTTATTGACAACTTCCTAAGACTCCATCTATTTTGATGTCCAGAGGAAGAGATGACTCTTCTTACCATCCACCAAGTGAGGGCAAATAAGCTAAAATGGCTCTAACTTTGAAATGTTCTGATAAATATGGGGCTTCCCATTGTATTTTCTGGCCTATAAAAGACTAACATTTGGCTAACAAGATAAAACAAAGAGACTATGATTTATGAGATGGCATCCAATATCCTAATTGGAAGTGGATATCCCAAATCCGTCTATAATAAAACTTTAAAAATATACCTAAACCTTTAAAAACATTAAAGTATTCAGGCAAAAAGACTGTATCTTGTGTCTCAGATCCAGCCTGCCCAAATAGACTCTGGAGCATAATGATCAGAGGTATAATGATGAGGAATGTTGAAAAACCTTATATTCCACAGGAAACTTTCCTTATATGATTAACTTTAAAAACCAATGCTAGCTGTCCCAAAGTTTATAAATAAAAATGAACAAAAAACATCTGGGGGAATGTTACTTATATATTTATGTAATTGGTACAATCATAGGGTTCCAAAATAAAGATTTTTTAAAAAATGATATATAGTGAAATGTTAAATTCACACCTCTGCCCCTGTCTTCTCTGTCACTCTCATCATCACCTTACTTTTGCTTCCTATAGCTAAGTGGCTTTGATCTTTTTGTGTGTGTGATTTAGTAAGGTTCTTCAGAGAGATTGAGAGAGAGAGAGAGAAAGAGAGAGAAAGAGATAAGATGGGACTTAGTAGGGGAATCGACTCACTTGATTATGGAGACTGAAAAATTCCAACTATATAAATAATCCCTTCAAATGTAAATAATCTAAATACAACCATCAAAAGAGTTTTTAGGAGTGAAAATTGATTAAAATGTATATTTAGGTTAAAAGTAAAGGGATGGAAAAAGGTATACCATGCTAACACTAATCAAAAGAAATCAAGAGAAGCTATATTAATTTCAGACAGAGAAAACTTTAAAACAAGAAAAAATTATCACATATAAGAGAGGCATTATATAATGACAAAGGAATCAGTTCTCCAAGCAGACATAACAATCCTTAATGTGCATACACCTAACTGCAGGCTATCAAAATACAAGAGACAAAAACTGATAGTACTACAAGGATAAATAGACAAATTTATTATCATAGGTGGAGACTTCCTCATCTCTCTTCCAGTGGTTCATAGATCCAGTAGGCAGAAAATATAAAAGGGTACAATTGACCATTAATCAACTTGATCTAATTGAAATTTATAGACTACTAAATCCAACAATAGCACAATACATATGTATTTCAAGCTCACATGGAATAATCTCCAGGACAGACTATATTCTGGGCCAAAAGAATGCATCTTAACAAATTTAAAAACATGGAAACCATAAAAATAATTTCCTCAAGCCACAAGGGAATTAAACTAGAAATAAAAAACAGAAACATAATTAAAATATCTCCAAATACAACATAATTATAAATAACATGTGGGTCACAGAAGTTTAAAAAATTAAACTAAATAAAAAAGGAAATTCAACCTATCAAAACTTGTAGGATGCAGCAAAAATAGTTACTAGAAAAAACCTTTATAGCATTAAATTCATTAATTTTAAAAGAAGAAAGATCTAAAATCAATAACTTAAGCTTCCTTCACAGAAAACAAGAAAAAAAAATCTAAAGCAAACAGAAAAAAAGAAATAATGCAAATTGGAAAAGAAAGAAATAAAATTGAAAATAGGAAAAGTATAAAGTCAATAAAACCAAAAACAGTTTCTTTGAAAAGATAAATAAAATGGATAAACCACTAATTCAGGCTAACCAAGAAAAAAGAGAGAAGACAAAAATTGCTAATATTAAAATAGGAAGTCATAACTACTTATCCATTGGACATTAAAAGGATAATAAAGGAATATTATGAACAACCCTATTCTCATAAATTTGGTAACTGTGATGAAATGGACTAATTCTTTGAAAGATACAAACTACCAAAACTCAAACAAGGAGGAATAGTAGAATCAAATAGGCATGTATCTTTCAAAAAATTGAATCAATAATTAATAACCTTCCAAAAAGAAAGCACCAGGCTCATGTGATTGAACTGGTGAGTTCTACCAAATATCTAAGGAAGTAGTGTTACTAATTTTCTGCAATATCTTCCAGAAGAAAGAAGCAGAAGGGACACCCCCTAACTCATTTTGTGAGGCCAACATTACTCTAATACCAAAACCAGATAAATAAATCAAAGAATGAGAAGTATACACCACTATCTCTAATGAATATAGATGCAAAAATCTTCAAGAAAATATTAACACAAGTAAATTGAATCCTAAAATGTATAAAAAGAATTATACACCACAATCAAGTGGGATATATTCAATTAACATAGTTCAGCACACCAACAGGCTAAAGGAGAAAAATTATATTATGCAATCATATTAGCTGATGCAGAAAAAGGATTTGACAAAATCCAATGTCCATTTGTTATAAAAATTTTCAGTAAAGTAGTTAAAAAGTGGAGCTTCTCACCTTGATAAAGAATATCTACCAAAAACAAAGAAGAAAAAATCTATGACCGACGTATACTTAATAGTGAGAAACAATGTTTTCCCCCTAACATCACGAAAAATGCAAGGGTGATCCCTCCTTCTACTCCTACTCCCCATCATACTGGAAGTCTTGACTAGTGCAAAAGATAAGAGAAGGAAATAAAAAAGTATAAAGATTAAGAAATAAAAAAGAAAATTCTTTGTTCACAGATGACATAATTGCCTATGTAGAAAACTCAAAAGAATGCACAAAAAAAAGCCTCAACTTAATAAGCCACTTATTGGCTTATAACAAACACAAGGTTAACATAGAAAACTCAATTGCTTTACTATGTAGTAGTAATAAACAATTGGAATTTGAAATTTAAAACATAATGCCATTCATAATTGCACCAAAAATGAAATACTAAAGTATAAACCTAATAAAGTGTGTACTACATCTACAAAATGTACAGAAAACTGTAAAGCTCTGATGAAAGAAATAAAAAAAAATCTAAATAAATGGAAAATATTCCATGTTAATGAATTGTTGGACACAATATTGCCAATATGTCTATTCTTTCCAACTTGCATCTGTAGAATCCAAATAATTCCAATCAAAATTTCAGCAAGATTTTTAGTGGGTATAAGAAACAAAGGGATCAAAAACAAACAAACAAATAAACAAAAAAACACACTGATGGGGTCTATCAAAGGCACTCAGGAGCAGACTAAAAGAGCTCCCAATTTCCAAAGCTGAGACAATTTGAGCAACTAAATAAAGTAATTATAACCCAAAGTATAAAATAAACATCCACAAGCTTATACTGGTATAAATAAATGATTAAATAAATTAATATATGGAAGGAGAAGAGACAAAGTTCCTTTGTAGAAGAATTCTAAATAATTTATGTTGACACTCTGCCCTAATAGAAAGGGAGAAACCTTTCCTCTTAAGCATGCATAGTGACCTCCTTCCAAAGATTAAAGCATGGAAAGGGTGGGGAGAAGAGTAACTTAACAGTGGAGAAACACAACAAATAGCAGATGTAATCAAGGTTAATATCAAAAATCATAAATCATGTTGATAGTATGTACTGTTGATATGATGTGATGGAAATGGCACTTCATCTCTGTGATTTTCCTTACAAAGACTCTTAACCCCAGTCAAATGATGGGGACAAATATCATATAATGCCAACAGAGAGGCATCCTACAATATACCTGGCCAGAATTCCTCAAAATGGTCAACATTATCAAAAACAAGGAAAATCTTAGAAACTGTCATAGTCAAGACAAGTCTAAAGAGATGACAACTAAGTAGAATGTGGTATTGTGGATGGGATGCTGAAACAGGAAGAGGGTATTAGGTCAAATTCAGGAAATCTTAATAAATCTTGACCTTTAGTTAATAATAGTGTACTGATATTAATGCACTTCTTTTAACAAATCTATCGTACTAATGTAAGATATTAATAAGAGAGAAAATTATATGCAGAATATATTGGAATTTTCTGTACCATATTCTCAAGTTTTTGATAAAACTATTCTAAAAATTAAGTCTAACCAGATAAATAAAATTCCCCTTTCCTGAATATTAAATTTTAATCCTGGTCATTCTTGTAAATGAAGAACAAATGGATTTTAGGCACTATTCTTCCATTACTCATAGGTTTTGTCATAGTAAAGAATCTGTTGGGAATAGCGTGAGGTGATTTGCTGTCTTTATTAACACTTTCTTAATCTTACATTCTTTGGATAGAAACAAGCCACAGGCTAGACTGTGGGAACCTAATATTGACCCCCAATATTGATCCCCATTTGGGATATAATCTAATGATTATATCCCAAATCTACAATTTAAGACAGTTCAGTAGAATGATAATTTAAATGATGAAGTAACAAACTATAGTGGGTGTATAATAAGGATGAGTTCTGAGCAGTCCTCACCTTGTTAAATTTCACATCACAGTCACTTGATACCACTGTTTCAGTTACTTGCATGCAATCCTTCTACAGAGAAGAAATAAGCACTTTTTTCTTCCTTATAAGACATGGTTTTATTATTTCCACAAGTGTACATTGCTTTGTCTAATTACTGCCAGAAGAAGGACTGTAGATCATTGGTTATAAAACTAATCATGATTTTTGGCAGCCATTTCCCCAAATTTTGACTGCTTTATGACTAATAATCTTCTTATTTATAGAGTAAGCAGAAGAATAAAAAAGCACAGTAAGCTGGGACAAAGAGCCATATGCACTTGATTGACCCTTGAGGATGTAACTCTAACACAGTATAACAAATGAGTCTCATAATAATAATAATCATAGAATGAGCAATTAAAAATTGGAAAGGAGCTAAGGAAATATATAACCCAAGCACTAATGAATAACAACCAACCAACATTCCCAACACACGTGCAGTGTTGAACAGGATTTTGAGGCCCCTTCTTAGCAGGAAAGAGCTTTGCAGTAGATCAGATATTTCTGCTAGAGCCTCTGGAAGGGGAGTAGAGCCATGAATTTCCATCATGCTCTTCTTGATATTACCTAATAACTCACTTTACCAATTAGGAAACTGGACAGATTGACTATGTGCATTGTCTAAAATCAGAGAGCTAGTGGAATCCTCTTTCCACTGAATCTAGCAGATGTTATTTTAGATTCATTGGATAAATACTAAGGGCCAAATTCTCTAACGTTCTTAAATACATGGTTTCACATCCAAGGTCAAGGTTCACCTGATATTTAAAAATGCTCAGACTAGGTAAAAACTGAATGCACACGTCCCAAATACCCAAGTGGCCCAGATTGCTTTTTGGTTTCTCCAGATGCTAGAAAGGACACCCCTATGGTCTAGTAGTAGGCCAGGCATGGCACATGTGTCTCATATAAAAACACTTAGGGAAGAGTAACACTATTCTGTCTTTGAAGATTGAAAAAAAAAAATCTGACACATGCTAAGTTTAAGTAACTTGCACAAAGTCTCACAGATAGAAAATGCCAAAACTGGATTTGGACTCTGGTGAGTTAAATTCAAAGATTGTACTCTTTTTGCTCCATCCCAGTGCCTCCTTGACAATGGGTAGATAAACTTTTCTGATCGTTCTCAAGGAAGTGAAAGTTGTGTACTTAGCCTGCTGCTTTCAAAATGTTAATAAATGGGAACAATTATAGGGGAAGTGACAGAAAAATTACCAATGAGAGAAGGGGAGAGTTATAAGAAATCTAGCACTTTCATAATTTGACACAACTAAGATATAAATATGCGGAAGCATTATCCTTACTCGTGAGAGATGAAAGAACAAAGACAGACCTCGTACTGTCTCTCATAGTTTTGGGTGGGTCAGTAGCATTAATATTCACTTTTCAAATAAAGGGATATTTAATTAATCTTTAATCTAAACTGTCCAGACAGTGCAAAGAGTTCTGAAACATCAAGCTTGGAAGATTTAAATCAGAAAAGGACATATGTTTTTGGTATGACATCATCAGCTGCCTATTACTAGTGGAAATGGAGTAAATGACTTGACATTTACAATTTTCTGTCTTATCAGTTGGGAAGTAAGTGAACTTCTATTGCTCAAATACTTGTCAATTAGTCATACAGGATATAAAGAGAAACGATCCTTTGGCTACTTACATAGTGTAAAAACATTGCCTAAAGATCAGGATAAATACATCAGAAATATCTGCTGCTTCATGTCACAACTTTGGAGCTGATGATAATGTTGGGCTTACTCAGGGCGGGGTAGATGAGGAGGTCAGAGCATGGCATGGGACGGGGCGGGCACTTCTGAGGTTGTAGAGACAACTTTGAATCACAAGGCCGGGATGGAGCCAACGGAGACTGCCAATGGCTCCAGAAGAACTCCTCCTCCCTTCCTCAAGAATGTAACCCCCTCCATATGCCAACCCCTCTCAAAAGCCTGGGAGACGTCAGCCCCGCCCCCTTGAGAATCCTCACTTAGAGCCCTTAAAACCCCCCAGCCTGTGAGAGTCAGGGTCTTTGTCTGTTTTCTGACAAAGGCGCTTCTCAGGTTTCACCATTAAAACCTTTCTTGCTCGCCCAGCCGCCTTTCCGCCTCTTTCTTTTTCTCCCTCTACCTGACAGATTATACTGTAGTTCTGAGTCACATAGGCCAATACACCAAACCTCTTCCTTAGTTACTGAACATGTGTTTCTCAAAAAAATCTTTATATCTGCCTGTTTACCACCTTGATAAAATGTTAAATAGAGCAAGTACTTCAGATTTAGGCTCATTTTTTGTCTATTGATGCTTTCTTTTGATTTTTGTTAACCATTTTTCAACCTTTTTGAATCTACTTTCTCCTTTCCTATATATTACATGGATTTAAAAATCTTTTATAAGCATCCTAGTCTCACATTTCTGGGCCTTCCTCAAGAGAAATTCTCTTGGTTGGAATTCTCTTGGATTCTTGGTTTCTATATATGTAAAATGGTATAAAATATTTCCTCTTTAGTTAATGTTTAAATAGAAAGTAATAATACCTTAGTAACGTAGTAAATGTGCAAAATGGTTTATTATTATGAGATCCTAGAGAGAAAGTATCACATTTTATTTATCTTCCTGCTCAGTGTTTGGCATGTAGAACTTGCTAAATAAACATTTACTGAGAGGGAAGGGACACAAAAGAAAATTTCAAACCAACAAAAACATAAATAAATTTCTTGTCCTCCTGGACTTTAAAGAAACTAAAAGAGACATATGCAATCAAGTAACTTCAATCAAGAGATGTGGATAATATAATATAATATAGTATAAATATATTAAAGTTCTATAGAGATGCAGACATGTAAAGGATTATAATAAATTATGTTACATTACATTTGCAGTATTACTTCACCTGGAATTTCCTATGCAGCAATGCATGCACAATGGTGAGGGGGTCCTTTGGTGATCTGAATTTGCTTATATAGCCTTGATGTCCTTGCAAGGGCAAGCCATCAGTAAGATGTGAGTCTCTGTGTGTGCGAAGTGTTGGGTGATACAGGAATCTCACCCAGGCTCTCCTCTGCCCGTTATGCTCCCCATTCCTCACCATGGTCCCTCAGATTAGCTGCACTGAGAAGGCCATGTCCATCAATCTTCTCCTAACAGTGAAATTAGGCAACTGGTTAAGGAAGCAGAGAGAGGAAGAATTAATTTCTCTCTTTCTTGGATGGTCTTTCTCTAATCACACGGAGAAAAGTTGGCTAAAAGTGGAAAATTAAATCTTTATTTGTTATCAACTTCTCCCTTTAAGCTTTCATTTCTCTTTTTAGAGGAAACACATGAAGCCACCTGAAACTATGGAACAATATATTTCCTTCCTTAAGGCTTGGTTGTAAAAAGCCTTAGTTTCAGGGGAGAAGGGGCTTTAAAAATCATTTCCTTCTGTGCTTTTTAAATACATTTTCCTTTCTGGAATAGTTGTCATGAGATGGTAAGACTTGGGACTTGGTAAAATATTGGCTTGTAAGTGCTTATGCTCTAGAAACTACCAAAACGGACATGGCCCAAGGAAAAATAGAGAGATAAGGAATGATATAGGGCTGAATATATTTTTAGGCTTTAAAAAGAAGGTGAGGAAAGTGGACAGATTCAGGATTGCCTTACTTAGTTTATCCTGATTTACACTGCCTTACTGCTTGGTTTCTACTAGGTCCTCCCAGTTTTATCTCCAACTTGGATGCCTCTTTTTGGCCCAAATAGTTCAAATCTGGGGGTTATTATTCTGTCTTTTCTTTGGTAACCACTCTTATTTTTAATCCACATTTTCCACATCAGAACTGTTATTCTAAATTCCTCAATGATGTCACCAAAAGTAGAAACTCTTAATCTTTCTGGATATCCCTTGCTATCTCCATTCCAAAAGTGTTTTTATTCTTTTCTATCTTTGAAGATCCACTAAAATCCCAGAGTCATGGGTGCTTCTCTCCTTAGGTAATCAACTAAAATTATAATTTATGTCTTAAGTAGAAAGTGGTATCATATTGTTTAAATCTTATTAGATTGTAGCCCTAAGTGCTTTTCAGGCATACTTTACTCTAAGTATGTCTCCTGAACACGTGTATTGCTGCAACGTTAAAAGTCTAGAAGTGGCCTTGCTGCTTGGTATGCATATGCAGAGTCAGGTTAAGAAGATTTTCATGCCGCATAAATGTCCTATGTTGCCCCTTACCTTTCTTAACTAAGCTATTTAGTGGTAACTGTGAGTCTGTATCTTTCTTCTGCTCTAACTCTAATGATAAAGCTAACTTTATAAAACAGGGGCCCTGGTACAACCCAAGGTGGAAATGTCATAAGGCCTTAGAGTATTGAATTAATGTTACTTGATATTGATTTTAACGCATCCAAATATCTAACACTTTAAGCATAAACACCAAGTGTGGTTTGTGTTTTATATGACTGGCATTTTCTCGAGATGATTATTAAAACAAGCTGTTGCCCTAGGGGTATTTTTCTTTTGTAACATATGTTAACAGCAGAGGGCGTAGAAAATATGCATAAATGAATGTAGATGACATAAAATGTGAACAAATTGTAAAGGAGAGTCTGCAAATGTTTCTCTCTATTTCTATTACTGTTTCTAGCTCAATAAAGATGATAATTTGACCCAATTTTTTGTCCTCATACTAAATAGCATTTGCCACTGCATTTTGAAAGAGTGAGAAGATTTGGGAACCAGGGCGCATGTGGAATTGCCATGGAAACTGCAGTCACACTCAGCCAATGAAAAGCTTCCAACACACTCCTTCAACTTCACTCCACTTCCAAATTTAGTAATTTAAAACACCTGCTCTCTAGCATATGATTGCTGTGATTTAATGGGAGTTTATTAGAGCTGTAAATAGGATAACATTTTTTAAAGGTGTTAAATATTGGTGTGCATATCTATTTTTGAAAAGGATAAAAATTCTCTCCAACTGATATTTCCATATGTATGAAATTCTTATTCTCTTATATTTGATAACTTGAAAAGGTAGGATGAGCTGAAGAAAGCAACATTGATCTTATCTTATTGATACATAAATAAGTCTTCTTTCACTACTAAATTTCATAAAAAAGATGTATTTAGACTGACTCCCAAGTACACCTAGTGCATTAGATGTCCACAGGGTTCTCACGCACACAGAGATAAATAAACCCTTCAGAAGTCTGCTGTGACTTCGTGGCTTTCCTGCCTCTGATCTCTATCACTGTCTCAGGGATGTGTGTCTTCTCTGGGGTTTCACATACATTTAAAGTCAGAACTTGTAGCATGCATTTTCTCTTGTGAAATGCAAGAAATACTTTAATTTTGGTTATTTTTGATTTGTTAGTTTCAATGTTAAAGTTTTCGCACAGGCCAGCTAATTCTTTGCAACTGTTTGCCGTAATATAGCACTGAACTCCCCTTCTCCCTCTCTCTCTCTATATATATATGTGTGTGTGTGTGTATGTGTGTGTGTGTGTGTGTAATGGAAAAGGTTCAATGATTTAAATATATAGGAACATTATAAAACAAACAATTTTTATTTAATCTATAAGATATTGAAAATATGCTTAGAAACAATGCCTAAAATATGTGATATCCATAGATATCAAAAGTTTTTCCTTTAGTATTATCAAGAAGTACATAATTACTGTGATTCCTCCAAAATATAGAAAAAAGATAAATTACAAATTTTTAAAATGTTACATAAAATAAGGTTTATATAATGTATTAAGAATGCAATAAGAATAATCTAATTTACAATAGGACTGCCTGCACTGAAAAATGAATGTTGTTTATGCGTATGTTAACGATCTACCTAGCTATATAGAATGGGGCTGTCCTTCGACATTACCTTATAGGCAAATTACGGTATATAAGTAGTTCTTTCTTATCTTCAGTAATGACTAAAAACTAAATGTTTATGAAAAGTATATAAGTTAAAACAATGAATTGCATTTATAAGGTCTATGAGATGTGAGACCAACATATTTTGTCTGTTCAGATTTGTAGGTCCTCACAAACACTTTCATTAAAACTCTCTTGACAACTAATTCTTGAAGGATAGGAGCATAAAAATGATTAAGATCTTCTATTACAACTATTTCCTTCTTAAATAAAACAGGCTATTGATTTTCTTAAGATTGGCATTCTGTATCAACCCATTTAATATCTCCATTCATGGCCTGTATTCTGGAAGCCCATTCCTAAATTATTTCCATGCCCTGTTATTAAGAATATATATTTTTAAAATTTTGCCAAGCATCCAACTAGCATCTCCATACATCCCACAAATATGTTTTTAATGGGTGCTATGTGCCAATGTAATGTGCTTATTAGCCTATGGATATAAAGACAAAGAAGAAAAAATTCCTGCAAGCAGTTTGGGAGAAATTGCTTTTAATATAATTCTAATAAAGAATAATTAGAAAACTTTTGGCATTCTTCTCTAAGAGACTGTTTATATTTGTTTTGGAATGTGATCTTATCCTTATGCAGCTATTTCTAATTATTGAAGAAATAACAATTGGTAGGGATTGTTGAAAGAATGTATCTCTATACACGGAAGATCTAAATCAGGATGAAATGTGTATTGCATGTCTTCATATTGTACTCATATACTCTGCGATTGAGTACATGGCTCATTAAGGACTACAGATTATCAATCAACAGGACATCTTCCCTCCTTTTGTGCTCCCACACTGTATTGTGGGTGTTTTTTTGTTTTGTTTTGTTTTGTTTTACTTTACTAGAAGATAATCTTGACAGATGAAAACTATACTGATGTTTAAAAAGATGTACTTTATATGCGTTGAGTTGTATGTTGCTGTGGGTAGGGGTAAACAAATCTAATGTCTACACTGGGATTATAAGAGGCAACGTGATATAGTGGAAATAGAATTTACCCGGAACGGGCAGGTATTTGCTTAATTATCTTTCTTACCCTTCACTCCTCACTTCAGGCCATCACATTTTTTTCTTTGGATAGTGAAAAATGTCTTCTGGGATCCTACAGTTCTTTCACCAGTTTCCAATATTTAATTTTTAATTTTTATCCCCTTGTATTTATGTACAACAATTGGGCAATAGAGGCAGGCAAATTAGCCGATGTTAGACGTTATTACTGAAAAATTCTACAAACATATACATAGGAAGGAATTGTTTAAATATCATGCAACACAAAACCAAATGACCTTATATTGCAAGGTTTGGTTCAACTTACTCTGCAGTTTGTAAAATTTTGACCTGTCTCAGGCACCTCATTTGATTTTTTAATCCATTTTTCTTGCCACTAAGATCATCCTTAAAAGCATCGGCAAGGTAGACTAGCTCTGGGAAATGGGATTCTGATAACCTTTTCCATAAATTAGCACTAAGGTCAGTTCATTTTAAATTTTAATCCTGCTACACTTGGAATATAAAGAGAAGGAAAATAAAAAGAAATGTATTATGAGAGGAAATCCATAGCCATACATGATAAAAACCAAACATTAATCTGTATTCTACTGCCTAGCTTTTATGCCTAGCACTTTTATCTTACAACATAATCCAATGCACACCATATACATGTATATGTACCCACCAATATAAATGTGTATATAACCAGTCACAAATTTCCCAAAACAATGTTTGCTGTTATGAATTATGATAAAATCAGACATTTTCTATTATAGGTTATCATAATTAATTAAAACATACTTAATGAGTCCCATTAAGCCAAGTTAATCACTTAGTAAAGACCCATAGTTTGAAAACATTGGCCTATAGTATTATTGTTAATGGTCTATCTTCCTTTAAATTGCAGGTACAAGCAACCCTGAGTGTTTTTCAGCTTTCAGGGCTGCCATTACATGGGAGTAATTGTGCCATGTCAATATTGCCAGATTATATTTAGGGAATCAATATTCAGATCCTCAATTTTCATATTGTTTTACTCTAATTTTAATTTGTCTGATAATTGGCATAAGAATGGGCTCCCTTTTCCTTTTAAAAATATCATTTTTAACATTTTTCAAAAGAAAGACAAACTCCCTCAAATATTCTGAATCTTACTATGATGCATTGAAAAGATTAAAAATACCCCTACCCCCAAACATATACACACACACACGGAAATATATTAGTTTCAGAGAGTTTTCCTTTAATGATACCAGTTTAGATTTATTGTAAATTGGATGGTGGGATCACTCATTGTCAAAGAATGAATTGTTCTTGCGGGGAGGCTTACAAAAGTAAGACAAAGCTTCAGATCTAAACACAAAATTTTCCCCCCACATATTTGCTGGAAATACTGATATTCAACTGAAAAATCCTTTAACTCTTTGATTTAATATCCATTATCCAATCCTAATTCTCTGAAATAATATTATATACATTTATTTTAAAAATTTCTTATGATGCAAGATACTAAGTATTAAAATAAAAATTTTGTAGCTTAAATTACTATTTCATTTACTAAGCATAACTGAAAAAAAATATAAATATATTTTACTTTTTGATACATAGTTATTAAATTAAAGAGATAATTTGGGGAAAATGACTTTATAATGAGATATATTGAACTTAGAGTATTTTCATTATCAGTTTATGGATATTATTTATTGCTAGAGTCAAATAGGATTTGAATCAATTCTATTCCATTTTCTTATTTTAATAAATATTAGTATTAAGTGAATTTATTTTCATAAAAAAGTAGATAGGAATATAAAAAAAGAAGATGGAAATAGACTTTCTTTATGATTACAAAGTTGCTCAGATGCTCAGATTTTGAAAACTATTGGATTACATGACAAAATTCATACACTATATTTTAAAATAATTTTTTAATAACCTTTAACTTGATGACTAGGTTAGGAGACAATTTTAAATTGTTGAAAGCAATGAATTAGAAACCAAATAGCTTGCACAAAAATGTGTTACAAATTAAGTTCACTCACTTTCAAAATATTGGAGGAATATTCTAAAAAGGATTTATCACCTGTTATTCTTTTAATTGGAGGCACCAATTTAGCATGAACTATTCAGAAAGAGTTAAGAAAATATTAATTAATTTTAACATGGTTTCCCAATAAAATATAATGTTTTAACTCATTCTATAATGGTTTTCAAAATCTTAGAGCCAAAGATTATACTCATTTATCATAGCTGGCACAATCAATCCTTGTTGTCAAAACATCACTTAAATCAAACTTATTTTTTTATGAGTAAAAAAGTCTAATTGAAAAAAATCCTTTGAAAATAAAATTTGGAATGTAAAGACAGATAGTGAAAGTTAGTGAAATGAATACCTAAACAAGGTAGATCTGATATAATTATAATTATATCCATATTTTAAGAGGAAGAAAAATTTTTATTCATTAATTTGTAGTGTTATAAATACCTTTATATATACCACATTAGCTGTAATACAAAAATTTTTATATATTGTGTATATATCATTTTTCATTTCAAATTATTCTTAAATGCCCTTTGTCATATAATCTCTTATTCATGGGAGATTTTGAGAAATATTTCTAAACTTCCAAACATAATTAAAATTTTCTGTTCATTTATGCTATTGATGTCTAGTTTAGTTGCATTGTCATCAGAAACATATTCTTGTTTCAAACCTTTGGAAATTCCTAAGGCTGATTTTATTGTCCAGCATACAGTCATTTTTTAAAAATAGTCTATGTGTGCTTTAATGTGTATTCTGTGTTGGTTGTATATAATCATCTACATATGTCCGTTAGAGCATTTGTTAACCAAGTTATTTCAATATTCCATATAGTCAGCGACTTTTGTCAATGAGTTCTAAAACTTACTAGAAGAGCTGTGTTAAAAATATTACCCACTATGATTCTGAATTATGTTATATGTTTCCTCTTTTTACTCTGACAATTTTGTTTATAAATTTTTGAGCCTGTTTTTGTAAATGTATATACATTTAAATTTTGATATCTTCCTGGTTAATTGAAAGATTTGTATTATGATTTCTTTATAGTTATAACAGTTATACAGCTTCAGCTATAATAAATATATAGTTATAATTTTGCTCTATCATTTATTTTGTGTTACTAATGTAATTATGTAAGCTTTATGTTGGTTGGTGCTAACCTGGTTTATCTTTTATCGTCCCCTAGCTATGCAATTCTTTTCTACCCTTTTTATCCTTTTGTGTTTCTAAAGAGCCCTAAAGTTAGCTTTTGTTTCTGAATCTGCTCTAATAATATTACTTTTTAATGATAACATTCAGTCCATTTACATTTTATGTAACTTGTTATTTATTCAAAGAATTTATGACTAAGACCCCAAAAGCAACAAATACAACAAAACCAAAAATTAATAAATGAGACTTAATTAAACTAAAAAGCTTCTGCACAGCAAAAGAAATACAAACAGTGTAAATAGACAACCTACAGAATGGAAGAAAGTATCTTCAAACTATACATCTGACAAAAGACTAATATCCAGAATCTACAAGGACCTTAAACAAATAAGCAAGAAAAAAACCCAAATAACCCCATTACATGGTGGGCAAAAGACATGAACAAACATTTTTTAAAAGAAGACACAAAATGGCCAACAAACATATGAAAAAATGCTCAACATTACTAATTATGAGGGAAATGCAAATTTAAACCACAATGAGATACCACCTTACCCTGTCAGAATGGCCATTATTAAAAAGTCAAAATCAATAAATGTTGGCACAGATGCAGTGAAAAGGGAACGCTGATACACTGTTGGTGGGAACGTAAATTAGTAAAACTTCTATAGAAAACAGTATGGAGATTCCTCAAAGAACTAGAAGTAGACCAACCATTCAATCCAGCATTTCCACTACTGGGTATCTATCCAAAGGAAAAGAAGTCATTGTATCAAAAAGACACAAGCACTCGTATGTTCATAACAGCACAATTCACAATTGCAAAGATATAGAATCAACCTAAGTGCCCATCAATTGATGAGTGGGTAAAGAAATGTTATTTTTATATATAAATGAAATACTACTCAACCATAGAAAAGAATGAAATAATGTCTTTTACAGCAACTTGGATGGAACTGGAAGCCATTATCCTAGGTAAAGTATCTCAGGAATGGAGAAACAAATACTGCATGTACTCAGTTACAGGTGGGAGCCAAGTGATGGGTATGCGTGATCATACAGCGTGGTATAACAGACTTTGGAGACTCAGAAGCAGGGAGAGTGGGAGGGGGGTGAGGGATGAAAAATTACCTACCCTGTACAATGTATACAATGTATACTATTTGGGTGATGGGTACACTAAAAGCTCTGACTTCACCTCTGTGCAATTCATCCAGGTATCAAAAAACCACTTGTTGTAACTCTCTCTCCAGAGCATGCTGGGATTTTCTCAAGTTATAGATCAAAAGAAAAAAAAAGAGGCAGGGTGACAGGTAAGAAGAAGAGCAAAGCAGGAACAAGGGCAGCAGGAGAAGGAGGTGCTGCTTCTTTAGCTGGCAGAGGAGGTGCAGAAGATTTTTGGTTAGGTATTTTTTGGGGAAAAAAACCACTTCTACCCCCTAAAATCTATTAAAATAATAATAAAAACCCAAATATTTTTGTGGTTTAAACCTTCCATCTTAAAATGCCTTTTCTCTTTGTTCTACCTATTCTATGTTCCTTTTTCCTTCCTTTCTTAATTTCTTTGTGATTGATATCTTTTTAAACTTTTATTTCCTCTATTAGGTTATCAGTTAAACACTTTTTTAGTTCTAGAGATTAAAACTTGAATCCTTGACATATCACATTCTAATGTGAATTGGTAATTTGACCCTTTTCTCAAAGGAAAATACAGGGATCTTAAAAGATTTATTTACCTGCTCACAATTCATAAGATATGATTATTATTATAAAACACAAAAAGTGATTATTATTTTAAACAATTCATGTTCATTTAAAGTATGTACATAATTTCCTTTACATTCCCATTTATTTCTTCTTGTGTGCATTTTCTTTGAATTTAAATTTATTTATTTCTGTGTGTCATTTTCTTTTTCTTTTTTTTAAATAGTTGGAGTGTCTGAGTGTCATTTTCCATTTGAAAATATTTTCCTTTTGACTAAACTCAGCTTTTAGTAGTTATTTTTAAGGAAGTTTCTTTTTGTTTCACTGAACATATATTTATTTTACCATAATTCTTTAAGGATATTTTCACTTATGTAATTCTAAATCCGCAGGTATTTCCTTTGGATTTAATGGTTAAAATTTAAAAAGCCATTTATGAGTCTAACCTGATGATCCTTGAAAATAATCTCTTTAATTTTGGGATGATTTAAGGGTTTTTGCCTCTACCTCTCACCCCTCAATGTGTTTGTTTTCAGCACTTTCACTAAAATGTTTGTAGGTGTGAATTTTATTTTATTTATCTATCTTGAAAATTACTGGGCCTTTTGAATCTGTGAATTATAGTATCCATCAATATGGAAGGTTTTCATCCCCTGTCTCTTTATATATTACTTCTGCTCCATTCTCCCTCTTTTGTTCTTCTGAGACTCTAGTCAAACGAAACTTAGACTTTCTTAATCTATTTTCTCCTATTCTGACTTCTCATTTCTTCTCCATGTTTTATATGGGATAGTTTCTTTTATCTAATATGTTATGAAATACTTCTATTGGGTTCTTAATTTGGGTTATAACATTTTTAATTTTTAGAATTTCTAGATTATTATTAATATTTTTCAAATCTTTTACAATACCTTTTATAATTGCCAATCCCCTGCTGACATATTTAATGTCAGCTATTATTTTTATGAGCATATTAAGTACACCTCTTTCACTATCTATAATTGTAATTCCAACGTTTGTAATATCTGAGGTTTGTCTCTATTACCTGTTGTTTGTGCCAGTTCTCATTGACATTGTTTTATCTCTTCGTAGGCCTGGTTATATTTGAAAGAGTAGGACAATGTATTTGAAAATGAAAATAAAATAATGTGAGGCCTCGAATAATGTTATTTTCCCTCATATAGATGCATATGGAATTTTGTTATAGTCTACAAATACCTGGGCGCACTAGCAATCTGGAATCATCAAATTTCAAGGCTGGAGATTATTCTAGGCTGACCAAATGAATCAAAGATCAGTCACAGTTCATGTGAAGATTGATTTGCTTTCAATTCACATTAACTTCTATAGTTGTTCAGGTTCCCAACACTAAGTGGGAGCTATTTTACTAGAACCCTCATCATTTGCAAGCTCTAGACATTTTCCAGACCAAGGCTCCCAGAGAAGTTCTTCAATATGCTTGCATTTTATTATACTAATTTATCCAAATTTAATATAATAAATTGTTACCATAGAAATTTAGAAAATATAAGTAGAGTGAAAATAAAAACATTTGCAATCATACAATCATACCATCAAGTAATAACACTTATTAGCATACTGTAATTTATTATGATAGCATTTTCTGCATGCATATATATACATTTCTTCCTTTCAAGACACATGACTTTTTTCATGTCATTATTCTATTATCTGCATTGGGATAACTATATAATGTGTCATTCCATGAATGCACCACTAATTGATCCAAGTTGTTGGCAATTCAGAAATTTTTAAAGAGTATTTATTATAATTTTGTTTGTGTGTATGTGTGTTATTTCTGTGTTTAAAGAGGACTTTTGCTTCTTGAATTACACTGAGAATTAAATTTAATAATATACTACTAGCAGGGCCTCAATTTTTAAAAATTGACCCATGTATTAAAATTATAAATTTCAAAAAACAATAGGAGTTAGTTTTTGGTTCAGTGAGTATAATAGAAGAAGGTACACCATGGAACCCTCACACTCTTAAATTGACTGGGTCTTACTGACCTCTAGTCCTTTGAATTTATTTTGCATATGTTTTTAACTAGAAAAGAGAATGCTTCTTTTTTCCTATTGTCAAATGAATATGTTACATAGTCTCCTCAAAATAAAATAGAGTTTTGATCAGCTGCATAATATGTCCACTATGATCACTTTCAAACAACAAAGCATTTTGTTCAGTTCAGGGAATATGACTATAAGAAATGTGTGGCTTTATGGAAAAGGCTTATTTAAAGTTCCTTTGACTATAAAAAGATATCCTGATCACCGCCACCACCATGTTTCAAATCAATAAGTCCAGAGATGCAAATAGAAGAGTTATTAAAAATTAATCTCTACATTAAAATGCCTGTGTGACTAATAGCGAGTAAAAAAATATATGGTGTAATAAATCTGTGTACTGGCACTAAACCCCTCTCCTCATAAAAACGTTGTGATTTGCATGCACTGTTTATGCCTTGGAATTTATGAACAACAAATAGCAACATGACAGGAAAAAAATGTCATTCGATGAAAGAAAAATGGAGAAAGCAGAAGGAATTTAAATAGCAGAATTGGCTCAAGGAGGAGATGGACTTAAGGTAGACCTTTGACGTTCACAGTCTCATCACTTTTCTTTGGTGGCACAGTGAAAAGAGTGTACAGATGTTAAATTATTTCACTAATAAATGTGTCTGACGGAAGAACATTATCTTGTACTTTTTCTTCCCCCCCCATTTCCTTGTATTTATAGGGGATGTTAGGAAAAATCATTTGGTTAATTTAGAACCAAAGCATGAATATTGTTAAAGAGAAAAATGAATTAACATGGCTGAGGGGTTGAATGTCATAGTTTACTCGTGTAACTTTTTGTAGATATGATTTACTGTAAATTATCTTAAAATTTTTAACACCTTGTGGGGTGTGTAACTTTAATGCATAAGTGTGTAAGGGCAGAGGAGAGTGGAATGATTAAATAGAGGAGATTCAGGTTAATCATATTGGTTTGGATTTACAACAGAGTTGTTCTGAATTATTCAATGGGTCAGTTTTTAAATTTTAATATTTATATTTTATATTTATATTTATATTTTTATCTTCACTGCAAGTGACTAAAATCTGATTCAAATTGGCCTACTCAACAATGATAAAAAATGAATTTATTTTCTGTGCAACTAAAACACCTACAGATAGACCAAATTTAAGACAGGCTTATCCAGGAGTTCACTTACCTTTCAGCACTGTCTTTTCGTTTTGCCTTCCACACATGGTGTCCCTCAACAATTCTATTATAATTCTGTTAAAAAAAAGTGCCTGGAAAATTTCCAAACAATTTCAGGGAAAATAATCTTTATCTTTTATTGATTCTGAATGCATATCATTGATGTGTGTATCCTAGAAATAATAATAAAAAATTCTACATTTAGAATAAGATCTGAATCTCAGGTCTACCCCTCAATCCAGGGATCACATCAACTCTTCAGAAACATATGGAATGAGGATGAAGAAAGATGGTGATTGCACACACACACACACACACACACAAATAATGAGAAGGGTAAATATATATTCTATGTAGTAAAAAGTAGGTCCTTTGTATCCACTCTGATGGCTTCTCAACATTCTCACACATCTTTTAACATATACAAATACCATTAAGAGCCCCACATCCATAGGAGACTACTTGATGTAGCTGAAAATACAATCATCTGTTTTTCTAAACAAAGAAATATACCAGATACCAATTTGTTACTGCATCTAGTTCTAAATCTTGAGTCTTTATGGATTACATATTCCTCTTCAAGGCGTTTGGATATAGTACTTCATTATCTAAATAAAACTATTTATCACTTCCCCTACCCCCATTATATGTTGCTAGAAAATAGAAGATGAAATAAATGCTGAGTAATTAAAAAATAAACAAAGAGTAACAAGACCAACCACCCTGAGATGTGCCAAAAGATTTTATTTCTTTCCAATCTAAATGCTTACCTACTAAGAGGAAATATGTATGCTTCTTGTTTATTTATCTATCTCTTTTTCCTTGCTAAGGCAGACATGAATTCATATAAGATATAGTGCCAAATTTTCACTTCCTTTGCTCAATGTAATAGTGGCATGTGACCTAAGGTCAGGGCCAGGAATAGTACTTTAAAATTATTCAGATGAAAACCTGAATTAAGGTTCTGGGTTTAATTTATAAACTAAAAGGGATATACATTATTAAATTTATATAATCTACATAAGTTATACATCACTAAATGAGTACTATCACACAACTCGGGTACTAAAATTCTCTGATAGCTTCCCATTCATTCCCAGCAAAGGCAACATCTTTACAATTACCTATCAGCCCTACACGCACTAGACCCTTTTAGTCCTTCTGATTTCCCTTCTCACTCACTCTCTAGCTATGGTGCTGCCCAGGCCATTCCTCACACTTGCCATGCAACATCTCACTCAGACATTTGCCTGAAATGCTTGTCTCCAGATATCCGCATGACTCCCCTTCTTGTCTTTCATGTCTTTGTTCAAATGGCACCTGCTCAGTAAAACTTTTCTTGAAAAATTGAATCTCACTTGTAGAAATTTGTCCTTCTTAAATTTTGTCCATAGTTATTATCACCATAAACATACCATACATTTTACTTATTTATTTTTTATTACCTTTCTACTTCTGTTATATTGAAGTTCCTCCAAGGCAGACCTTTTTCTCTGTTTTGAAAACTGTTGTATAGACAATGTCTAGAACAGTCCTTGAAAGAGTATTGACGCTAAATAAATATTTAAGCTAAGAAACTGTATTATTGCTGTTTTATTGCAAGCCTTGGAATGATCTAAGAAACCCTACCTATACTCTCATGACAGACTAGGTTACTCAACTTTTATAAGCCTTAATTTTGATACTGTAAAAATGGAAATCATATATATTTTACTGAATTTGTATAAATCTTAATACATTCAGAACATTTTAGAGCAAAGGTTATGACACATAATAAATAGTAGTTTACTTTCTTCCTTTTTCCTGTTCCTTATCTATTCAAAGCCCATCTCTGTTGATTATTTAATATATGACTGTTTTACTTTGCTAGGGCTATAGTACCACAAACTGAGTGGCTTAAAACAACACAATTTTATTTGTTCGTAGTTCTGGACATTAGAAGTCCTAAATCAAGATGTCCTCAGAGTTGATTCCTTCTTGATACTCTGAGAGAGAATTTTTTTTGTGCCTCTCTACCAGCTTCTGGTGGTTACCAGTGATCTTGGCATTCCTTGGCTTATAGTTTCATCACTCCAACCTCTAACTCTATTGTCACATGGCTTCTTCCCTGTGTCTCTCTGTGTCTTGGTATCTGAATCTCTCTTTCTGCTTTCTCTTATAAAGACCTGAGTCATTGTGTCACTCTAATCCAGAATAACTTCATCTTAAATTAATTACATCTGCAAAGACCTGTTTCCAAATAGGACCACATTCATAAGTACCTGGAAAGAAGACTTGCACACATCTTTGAGGGACACAATTCAGCCTATTACACTGATCGTCCCTTGTTTAACCTTATTTATAGTTCAACAGGGATGCTCTCTTAGTATTACCCCTCTGAGAATGACTGTCCATAAACAAGGATGGTGAAACTAAAAAGTTAAAGAAGTAGCAAGATATAAATTCCTATAAGATACCATCAGCCATATTTTATATTCAAAGGAGCTTGTATTTGATTTTGGCTGCCTTTTAGAATTTTTTCTGATATTGATATGATAAATAAATAAACAGATTACAATTTTCCTTGTAAATTTAAATGTACAAATCACACAAATAAAATATAGGTAAATTTTCAGCTTTGCGAGTGTTGAAAGAAATACAAATTAAAACCACTTTGGCATAACTATTTTTTTTTCACCAACAAAATGATCAAAGACAAAAAAAGAAGAAATACGATCTGTCAAGTTATATAATCTTCCTCTCTCATACATTGGAATTGTTGTTTAAATTATAACAAACTTTCTAAAAAGCATTTGACAATGCACATTGAGAGTTTTAAAATAGGAATCTATCCTAACAACATGACCCCAAAATTTCCACAAAGGCAAAAGATATTACAATCTAATTATAGTGGTGAAAATGTAGAAGCAACTTAAATATTAAAAAAAAAAGAGAATGGTTTTATAACTTGAGTTAGGACCCTATGACATGTTACTATGCAGGCAGAAATTTTGTTTGTGGATGCTTTATTTCAAAATGTAAATAACTTTATAATTTTCTGATTTAAAATATAATATATTTTCATATAAAATATAAATACAGTAACTGTGTCTAGTATATAGACAGAAAAATAGTCATAATCCCTTCTGCGGAAGTAACACAGTTGACATAGAGAATTGAGATGTTTAATAAGAATAGTGACCTCTGTTTTGGCATACAAGTGGATCACTTTGGTCTAAAAACACATCTGAAAAGTGGACATCAACTCACTCAACATTTAAGTGTTTTCTTCTGAACTTCTAGGAGTATTGTCTTTTTAAATTCACCTATGTTGTTTTAGCTCCACAGCTATTTCTTTTAGAAGTCAGGATAGCCTGCACCTTTGTCAACCTCAGCAGGGCCATCAAGGCAGGTGTTATTTTTGTTTACATGTTTGTTTACTTTGTTTTGAAAATAAACGTTGACTGAGTTCATGTTTGAAAATTTGGAAAGCATATAAATTTATAAAGAAGCAGGGAAAAAATATTTTGATCCCCACAATTCAGAGACAAGCAATGCTATAATTTTGCATATATGTTTCATGTTTTGTTCTTATAGTTCTTGTATTACCAAGATTACCTTTCTAAACTATTAATGCCCTGCTGTTTCTACTTAATATTATGGACTAAAATTTTCCTGACTTATAACAATTTTGCCATACCATGGTCTAAAATAATTTCCAAAGAGGTAAAAATTTTAAATTCTAAAAAGCTAGAAAAATCTTGGTCATAGGCATTTTTACATGAACATTTAATATATATGCTTAGTTAGATAAAACAAATAAAGTAAACAGTTAAATAGTGCAAAGTGTATATGTAAAGATGTTTATCTCTATGATATCTGTAATTAGAGAATGTTTAAGAAAATACTAAATGTCCATAAATGGATAGTGCTTAATCAACTATTATATGCTACATGTAATAAAAGATAGTGTATATAATTTTATATTGGCAATGACGATCCTCAAAATACATATTGTTACCTGAAAAATTCTGGTTGAAAAAGCAGCATATACTGTCTGTTCTTACTCTAAAATATGGATTTAAAATGTACATGTACTAATCAATTAATATTCTCTTCCAGCTTTAAGTGATTATGACCTTATTCTGCTTGGCTTCACAGTTCTAATCCTTTACCCCACTTCTGGACTTTGCCAAATTTACCTCATTGGTTTTGACCTTTTCCCTTCCTCCTGCTCTCCCTGGTTTGAATGATCCTGTTAGCCACATTTGCATTAACCCACATTCACACTTGTGAGCCCCACCAGGCTGTTAGTTTACTTGCTTGGCACTCCTTCCAGGCTGGTTTCTACTTGTGTAGAAAGTTATTTTAAGAATTTAATTACTTTCAAGGGGATTGATTTAAAGAGATTGGACCAATGCTTAGTTATCACTACCACAGTAACTTCATAACATAGTTATTGAGTATAATTTAATTAGGAAAAATATTGCAGCAATCAGCTACAATTCTACATGAATGCCCAAACAAGCTGAATGTTCCAATTCAACAGTTTGTGACATTCCCTCTGTGTTTTGCAAACTTTTCCTTTCTGAAATTAGAGAAATCCTGGTTTATGAGACAATTGATTAAATTCACTAGGACATTTTATTTTAAGGACTCTTTCAATTTTACCTTCAATCATGAGGCTAATCCATATAGTGGGCATCTTTTGATAACTTCATGTTAATATAATTTTTTTCTTTAAGAAATGGAACTTCGTGGGGAACAAGAAAAGTAGAAGCATCATTCTTTTACTCTCTGCATTTCCTTCTTTGTCTCTCAACATAGCTCATAGCTTTTCTAATCATTTTGCTATCAAGGACTAATCTCATTTTTTAGGTTTTAAAAACTTAACTTGATCTTACATCAAAGCTCAGTCTCTCATTCAGTTTAAAGCTTCTACTCTATCAGAGACTGACTCAGACTATAGAAGAGAAGGGGTGTGTGGTAGGTTATTTTATTTTAATTTTTTTTTTACCTATTTCATCACTTGCTTGTTTCAGTCCTCCTTCCTTATTCAGTATGATGTGCATGGATTGTTTGTGACTTGAGAGGAGTGCTTTCTCGAAGAGAAGTGAAAGGTACACGCAGAAAAGATCTTATTTTACTGCTACATTTGTAATATGGCACTGGCATATTTCAGGTGGGGATGAAGCCTAATTTTCTCTCTGTCTCTGTCTCTGTCTTTTTTGTTAAGACTCTTTTATGGTTTTCCTGCTGGAAAAATAGTGCATGTATGCAGCCATCACCAATAGCTATTAAAACTGCTACCTAATGGTTAATGGAGAATTATAATGAATTGATCAGGCTGACAACATCCAAACCACTGATGAATCTTAACATCACAAAAAATCAGAAAAACCAAAAGCATTTTATGCCTCCTGACATGCTAGAATAGAAAATGCACAGTATTATCTATGCAGTAGCCTTGAAAAAATCAGACTTCAATTTAATCCAGCTTTTAAATCTTAGTTCATTTTTTTTTTTAGTAGAATCTCTAAAACCTTAAAATTCACCATTTTGGCACACATTCTGATTCATTATTTTATTCTGGAAATTATTAGATCATCTTATGCTAAATCTTTTCTTGGAATATAAATTATGATTCAGTACGTCATGTGTTTAATCCCAGTACTCTGCATTTTAAGAGATTCTAAGGATCTCTTTCTGCTGCATTTGTGTAATGGACCTTATTTTGGGAAATGTAGCCTTATGCATTCTCTATTAAATTAACTGTATTTGGCTAAATTGCTGCTCCTTTTCTCTATTACATTTTTCCTCCTTGAGTTTGTCCACCTTGTTTTAATACTCATCTCAGCGTGCTATCATCTTTATGGTACCTACATACCAGAACACTCAGTGCATATTTCAGCTGATATTTCTTTGTAGGCATTTAGAGTTAGACCATCATCAATCTGCTCTTTAATATAATGCTTTTTAATACATAGTGTAATATTATGCTGCTCCCCAAATCAAGTCAAACTATGGATTCAGGTAATATTTGATACTCACTATTACTTTTGGATTTCATACAAAATGACTGTTCTTTATGTTTCACTTTCTTTTAGAATATTTGCATTTCACATTATTGGTCTCCTGATGCATGAGTATGCAGTTTTCCAAGCTAAATAATTTTTAGAGAGCTCAAGACCTATAGAGAAAAGTTGATTCCTACTATTGGTTATACTGATCGCATGAAAACTGTATATAAATACTGATCCTGTATTGTAAAATTTTTGTTTTACTTGTGTTTTTTTCTGCAATTGATAATCAATGTTTAACAACTTGATTAATCAAAATATCATAACAATTGATGACACTCTTAAATGCTTCACTGATTTTATTCTAAAATTCTTTTGAGCATTTTTTCATTTAATATTTGAAGCTCAGTGAATAGGACAAACACATAGGCATTTAGAAAGATTCATTTTAAAGAACTTAAAAGTGTATCATTAAAATATTTAAAATTTACTATATATTCATTATTAAGTTTTACTAGGTTAAGATCAGAAGTTTTACTTTAACTGGAATTAAATACCTCTCAGACAATATACCACTATAAATATTTTCTTTTTAGTCAAGATGGTAAGTTGCATTTTATCTATACAAATACAAAAGCTCACAGACTAGTTGAGCCACAGCCTTGATCTGAGAAATTGCTAGCATTAATGTTCCCCTTATAGGGAATTTTTAATAATCTTGAATTTATTGAATAATGAATAAACATTTGAACATATGAAAATTAAACCAGCTTTATTTCTTATGGCACTTGATACCAATGAAACCATACTGACTTTCTAAGGGATTCTTAACCAATTAGTTTGTTTTTCAGTCTCTAATTATTTAAGTTGCAGACTTTTAAAAAGAATAATTATCACTGAATTTTGTTTAATGAGGTTGATGTACTCCTATATCATGCAAATGTCTACATTAAGGAAATGTCTTCCTTAACTGATTCTATTTCTGATATTCAAACCTGGATTGCAGTCCCATTTTTATTTCCCCTTATGCATTTTGCTTTCAAAATTGCACTCCAGTGACACCACGAGTCATCATATAAACCAGGCACCACAGTACTCTATTAAAATCTTTCCTTTACACAATCTGTCCCTATGGATAGCAAATAAAACTCTTGCATAGGAAGTTGCAAAACTGTATGTAGATTGTTTGGTAAATAATTGTGAATTTTTCAACGAATCTTTTATATTGACAAGAAACAAATATTAGAAATCGTATTATTTGAGGCTTTTTACCCCCATTTGTATCCCTATTACATGAAGGGATAATAAAAACAAATAACAAAATGTAGCCTATGTGCATATCTAACACACAGTTGGTGCTCAGTTAATATGTGTTGAATAATTTTTCAAATTCTTCAGAACCATTATCAAGAATAACTATGAGTATAAGCACTGATGGTTTCAACATATTTATTATTTGCCTACAATTAATTCATGTATTTATTCATTCAAGGTGTGTTTATTGATGTTTACTTTGAGCTGAGGCACTGTTCAAAATGTTGGTGAACCAAGTAGATAAACTTCCCACTCTCTGTGAGCTTCCATTTTAGTACCTCAGCATTGGTTATGTCATTGTAAACTGGATTTATATAGTCCCTGTCCTGATGGAATTTAGGTTTTAAACACACCAGGAGACATGTAAAAAGATATTACCCTTAAGCATGTAATTCGCATTTTAATAAAGTTATCTGTAATAATTAAAGGTTAGGCTAACCTGTGTTGGCCTTTGTAATATTAATTTAATATGTGGCCCATTATCCAAATAATTTCAGTCAAATAAAATTTTTTACTTAATGATAGTCTATTTCCATTTCTTATACAAATGTTGGGAGAAAACATTCTCAGTTACTGTAATTCTGAGTTGACAAGATAACTTTAGGGGTCTTTCCCATTTGAACTGGAGCTTAAGAGCGAAATGGAGTTCAGTGGCCTCTGGTGTCTATGGGTCTCTTTCACATGGGTTATAGTCTGATTTCAATTAACACTCCACATAGAAATATTTAATCACATAACTCCTGGGAAACAGTTTATTTATCTTTTTTTTATTCATTACAAATGAGAGGTTATTTTGTGAGTGTGTCTCTTAGGTGAATGTGGAATCTTTTAGTGGTCCATGGATTATATATATATACACACATATATATATATACACACACACACACATATATATATACCACATATTTGAGAACCACTTCTCAACAAATATACCCATGGATAGAATGACCTGGCTCTAAATCTTTCCTGTAATGGGCTTAATATATATTAACGTATCAGAAGTACTCTGGTTCTAAGAACAATTTATTCCTTGCTATAGGCATGTTTATATTTCAACACATTATTTATTCTTTCTTGCTTTAAATGCAGAATGGATAGAAGTATATTGAACAAAAAAAATTGTCTCATTGTTTTTCTTCACTATTTCTTTTCTTCTGAGACTCTATTCTTTTTATAATAATGTTATATCTATTTTTCCCTCCATATCACTTACTCTTTAAACATTCCTGTTGACATCTAAAAAAAAGTCTTTCAATCCAATCTTTCAGCTCACCAATTCACTCTTTGACTGAATTTAATTGTGCTATGTATTCTTTTATTCCAACTCTCACTGTTTTTTTAGAATATTTCTGCTTTAAAAAGCTCTTAGTTCTGTTTTAAGGATAGTTATTAAGCCTATTTTAAAATTGCAATCTATCAATGATTCTGCTGCATGTGGTGTATACTGTTCAGATTTTGTTAGCTTGTTTGTTAAACAGGGCTTGTCCTCCTCTGGTCTATAAATTCGTGTTTCCCTGGGAGAATTCAGCTTCCATTTCACAATATACATTAAGGAAGGCTTGAAGGTCAAGCTCTCATTTGCACTCCTACATTTAAGTTTAGGGAAGAGAGGCAGGGAGGATCTCCAAAATGAAGAGCCTTGGGCAACATTAAAACATTGTTCATTATCCTTGCACATTGACCACTGTCAGAGATTCACTTTTAGATCCTTCATCTGTGAGGCATTCTCTTTCAAATATTTATGAAGCAGTAATATTGGGCAGAGACAATCTCTTCAAGATGTAATCAACACGCCTTGGAGGTTGATGGGCAAGAAGGTAGAGGGTAAACAAACATCTCAGGGAGGATTTCTTACTTATTTTAATCAGCTTCTCTCATCAGCAAAATTTTTACCTATTGTAATATTGTACCAAGGACATGCTTCAGTCTGAACAGCTCCCTGTATCTTCTGCAAAGAGGCAGGCTTCAATCTTTCCAAGGCAATGTGGGGGAGAGAAAAGAACAGAAATTAAAAATTTTTCCCTGTTATGGATTGAATGCTTCCGTCCAACCAAAATGACCATGTTGAAGCCTGAATCCCCGATATGACTATATTTGGAGGTAGGTCCTTTACACAATTAAGATTAAATTAAATTGTAAAGGTAGGGTCCTGATCAGATAAGATTTGTGTCCTTATAAGAAAAGACAGATCTCTCTCTCTCTCTCTCTCTCCCCCCACAGCCACAAAAATAAGAGGTCATGTGAACACAGAGCAAGAAGAGGGCCATCTCTAAGCCGTGAAGAAAGCCCTCACCAGGAACTGAATCAGCTGGCACTTTGATCTTGGACTTTCCAGCCTCTAAAACTGAGAAATAAGTTTTTGTTGTTTAAGTAACCTAGTCTGTGGCATTTTATCATGGAAGCCCAAGATGACTTATATATTCCCCTACTTGTCTTCCAACCCACTACCACCAACACCACCTCCTAGCAGCCTTTGATCTTTCCAGTGGCTTTTTATTTTTTATGTTCCTTTCTCAAATTCATGCATCATGTTTGCATGTATAGCAAGCTGCTATAGCCACATAGGCTAGTTCTCTACCTCGTGTCCTTTGCTTTCAAAGCAACAGTGCCCTTTGCTTTTTCCACATGCACAATGGTGAAGATCATATGGTCCTAATAAATTATTGAGTACAGTGATTAAATGTGCTTTCGTTCCTGTCAGAAGCAAACATTTCAGCAACCCATGGATTTCAGGGTGCTCTTAAAAGCTCTGGCCAGCATGATTTTTGTACTTGTTCTTGTTATTATTCTGATTAGGAGCGTAGTTGGTTTTTATTTATCTTCCTGAGAAAGACAATCTTATTTAAGAACCATCTATGAGAAACACTCTGAAAAATATAAATTATTCCTCAAGTGTTATGTGTACAAAGGAACAATATGACTTTTATGAAACATAACTGCTACTAATGCAATTGTGAAATGAAAAGCTGTAATTTGAAATTGTAAACGCCTATGTATCATTTGAGGATCAAAGTGGAACATAACACTTTGTCATTTATGTGGGAAATATGTTAGTCTTCTAGAGTTCTAATTCATAATGATTTGTATGATGGTCACTTGGTGAGGAGTATTCTTTTTCAATTTTTCAGGCCACATTCTCATTTTTGTTTATTTGTAAGCATATATCAATGTACTCTTTTCTTACTTTCTTTAAATTGAAAATATGAGTTCTTCTCTGGAGTTTTTTGATGTAAATATTTAAGCCAATATTATTCAGAATAGACGTCCATGTTGTTTGGATATTAAAAAGATACCATGTTAGGGTTAGTATTTATGGTGATGCCAATAATCACAAGGACTACTTATTGACTGACATTCGTTTGTTCACTAAAGAATACTCATTGATCAGTTCTTATGTCTCACCCACTTTTGTAGTCAGAATGTTGAATATGAAAATGTATGTTATAGAGTTTTGCTTTCCAAAGGTTAAGAGCAAGGAAAATTTATGTGGTGGGGAATAGTATGTACAAAAATTATTCAATGTAATTGTTATTTAGAAATTAATAAAAATTGGAGATAATGAAATTAGCTTCAGAAAACAGCTGAGATGCAAAAGATGGATGCATGTTTTCTAGGCAGAGGAGTAGGGTGAGTAGCTGTAACACGCAGTGTTAAATGCTACTGGGGGAGGGAAGCAGAAGGAAGAGAGAGAGAGAGAGAAGGTGTGAAGGAACAAAATAATGAAATGAAGGAAGGAAAGAAGAAAAGAAAGAAGAGAGGAAAGAAACAAGTGAGAAAGAAAGAAAAAAGACGAACAGAAAGAAATACTGATGAGAAGAAAAGAGAAAGAAAGGAAGAAAGGAAGACAAGAAGGAAGGAAGGAAAAAGGAGGGAGGGCAGGAGGGGAAAAGGCAGGAAGGAAGGAAGGTGGGAGAAAGAGAGGAAGGAAGGAAGAAAGGATGAAGAAAGGAGGAAATAAAGAAAGAGAAAAAAGAAAGAACATGGAGTTCTGCGAACACTGAGAAATTTCATTTGCAGAGACGATGACGTATATATTACGATGGAAAGATTGATCTGCATCTAAGAGGAGCTGCAGAGATGGTGTCATTATGGATAGGGTTTAGGAAGAATATAATAAATTACGTAAATCTTAAGTGAGTCTTGAAAATGACAAGCCAAGATGCCAAACCATGCGCCTGAAATCTTGGGATACTCATGATTTCAGTGATAAGGTGGAAGGTGACGTTTGCAGGATTTGCTTGATGGAATGCGTGAGGAACCTCAGGCTAGTGTGCATTCTAATGGCTTAACTGCCTGTACTGGTGAATGACATTTATGACTCTTTTTTCTACACCCAATCTAGACGCAGTGAAGGGCAGAGGAGGGAGTGCAATTCACGTAGCAGGCTAAGAATATTCTGAACTTTGGGTCAATTTATAGCCCCCCATCCACTACATATCTCTGTTTCAAGCACACTCTTCAAAAGAATCAGCCTACCATTTTGAAAATGGAAATATTATGTGCACATTTAACTAACCTCTGAAATACATGAACACTAAAATTACCATAAGTATTTTAGATATGTTTGCACAGCGAAGGAAAAATCATGATAATCAAGTACAGATTTATTTCCAACAGGTAAACTGAGCACAATACAATTTAAAAATGCTATCTAATTTATTATAATACCTACCTCGGAGGGTGGTTATAAGCATTACATATATTGATCCATGTAAGGGTATTCAAATTTTGCTTAACATGTAGTGCTTAAAATATAATTTTTCTACCATCTCTTTCACATTTAAAATCTTAAAGTCTTAAAAACTTATACTATTTAGCTCCCTTTGTCTTATAGACCCTAAACTTTCTTTCAGAAACAAAGATTCACCCTCTAAGAGCAGCAACACTTGTAAAGGTTTCCAGGAAGCCCATCTCTCTAACTGCTCTCTTGAGTTTCCTGCATTCTTCCCCATCTTAACTGATGACTGGCTGACTCAAACTCATGGTGAGTGTGATTTTCAGATCTGAAAATTATCTTCCTGCTAGAGGTGATTTTTGCCTTTTTAGGCAAAGCCAATTTTAATCCTTGAGCCAGTGGCTAGATAACACCTGAAAGTCCCCTCTGGTCTTTGAACAGGTGGTTAGCTTTTCAAATTTCACAATCCCAGAAGAGCTCACATTTATCTCCCATCCTGGGTGACCGAAAGAGCCAGGGTTGCCCCTCCTGCTTTATGAGGGCTTAACTTCTGCATCCACCAGGTGAGCTGCCATATGTTTTCTCACACTGGCAGAATGGATTAGGCCCAGGCTTACAGGGATTACGTTAGGTATCTGCAAGCATACTCTATGCAAATGATGCACAAGGATCCAGTTATCCTTGTCAACTACTTCCTAGATTTTATTATCCTGGTCAATCACAAGTTCAAAAACCGAAGAAAGTTATTTACTTATTTTTTTTCCTCCTCAAAGTCCATATTCTCTGAAGGCATTCTAGCTGCATCTGTGTATGGGACAGTGCCTAAATTACAAATCCCTGATATCATCTCTATATATCCAAGGCCCTACCCTTCACTTCTGTGTATCTATTACCACCTAAGCTTACTGGTTCATGCTATAAGAGCTTTTCTTACCACTCCCCTCTACCAATAATCATCCCCATACTACCTACACTCACTAATCTTCCATTTGTAGTTAAGAGCACAGCTAGGTAACTAGCTTACTAGCTAAATATACAGATATCTAAATCTATCTGCCTTTAACATTACTTTACTGTAGGCATGTTTCACTTGTTTCACTTTTGGTAATATAATATTTGACACCATGTCAACAAATAGAAATCTACATTCTCATTTTTATTACTGAGACACATTCATTAATATGATTATACATTTATACTTTTGTAGACAAGCTGATTATGTTGGGAATTGACTTTCAATGTAAACTCTTTTAAACAGCACAACCAGAAATATTTCTGTACATACATATTTATACATTTCAAATTATTTCTTTGTGGTATGTTAAAAGATTAAGAACATTTAATATAGAAGTTTGTATTGTCAAGTTGCCTCCAAAAAGTGTGCATCAAGCTATATGCACAATAGTAATAGATAATATCAATCTGTTAAATTCTTGACAAGATTGAAGTACCTTAAGGAAGGTACTTTACTGGCCAATTAAAAGAAAAATTGTAGATGGGTATATATTAATAGACACATATAGATACATATATAGAGAGATATGTATATCTGTAACCTTTCAAGTCCTCAGGTTGGTTTAGGAAATTCAAGATTACTGGATCAAATACTTGGTATATCCATAAAATAGAAAGTTATTTGAAAATAAAAGGAATGAATTATTTATAAATGCTACATCATGGACAAACTTTGAAAATATTATGCCAAGAGACAAAATACACTCACAACAGACTGCATATTATATGAATCCATTTATATTAAATGTACAGCATAGGAGCACCTATAGAGAAAGAATGAAGATTAGTGGTTGTTTAGGGTAAGTGGGGAGGTGGGGGCCAATGGTTACTGTTAAAAATGTTCCCAAATTAGATTTTGGTCATGTTTGCACAACTCTGTGAATATACTAATCACTATTAATTTGCATTATTTAGACAGGTAAACACTATGGTGTATAAATTATATCTCAACAAAGCTGGCAAAAATATTTTGCTTTGGATGGATTATTTATCACCCTAAGTTGTGATTTTTTTTAAAGGCTTTTGTCTTAGCACATAAGGTCTTTGAGAGCAGACACCACTTTGATACTGTTCATTTTTGTATCTCCACCATTCAGTACTGTTTTGGCATATAGTATGAGCTTCATAAATTTGGTTGACTGAATCTGTTGCATGAATGCTATTTATTAAAAAAGAAAGAAAGAATGCTATTAGCCAGTAGAAAAGTGAAGAGGTAGACTAGATTCTTAGTGGAGAGTTAATAAGATGTAAACATGTTGTGCTTATACTGCCTATTACACATCAAGGTGAGCTGTTCAATGAAAGTTGTTATCATAGGTCTGGATATCAAGAAAGGACCAAGAAAAGCTGCTTCATCATATGACTGAGGTTTAAAACGTGGGTATAGATACAAGAGAGAAAAGCATCATATTACAACAACATGTGATATTATTTTATGAAAAAATAAAATTATTTAAAAATCTATACTCATAATCTTAACTAGAATCATCTAATGACATATTGTAAAAGGTTTAATCATCACGATTGAGGTACAAGACTACTGATATTGTATCGGCTTGGTCATTAATGATGCCCTATTTAAAATACGAAGAGATTCAATCCTAGAACATTGACTGATTTTGGGCAAACCAACATTTGTATGTTGCCTAACCCTGCCTGGAAGTGACAGCCACATTGGTGAAAGGCAATGATATTCACAGGGAATACTTGCTTCAAAGTTTGACTTAATATCGTCTTAGAACCTTCATGCATTCTATTTATTGTTTAAATCAACAGTAGTAAAGTAAAAAATAAATAAATACATGGATAATTCTCAGCATCTTTTCTATTAGTATGTCTTAGTCTTACTCACATTTTATACATGTTTCTGTTCTTTAATCCTGTTTACACTCTAAGTGAATGCTTTTCAATTCAAAATGGCTTGGGTCTGCATGATTTGGAGCAAAGTCTTAAAAATGCTGCCATCTTAAATAAGATTCTTGACTTGGTCTATGGAAAAAAGAACTTAGAGTTAGAATAAAATGAGTGTATTTTCATGGGAAATGAGCTCTTGGATATCTGTATCAAATTCGCTTAGAATATTTTAAGTGGATAAAACACATAGAAAAGCAGATTCTTAGTCATTATGAGCTTACCACATGCTTTGAATTATGCTAAGCACTTTACATACATTATTTTGTTTAATCCCAAAGACCCCAATAAATTATATATTTTAGATACAATAGAAAAGAAACATAAAGTTTAGGGGGACTGTACTATCACATGAGTATTAGGTGATGCCTCTAAGAACAAAAGCCAGGTCTCCTGATTCCAAAGCCTATGCCTTGCAAGTAGTTCATTTGAAAGGTTAGCTAGAAGCGTTTCTTGAATTTGGAGTTTAGAGGTTTCAAACCTACAGACTTAAAAAAATTATAGCCTGTTGGATGAAATCAGGTGGGGGACATTATCACAGGCAAAATTGCATTGAAGAATGTAGAATCATGTGGCAAAACAAAGCAAAATCTGTTTGCTTTTATATGTGTGTATATATATTTCTAATAACTGACTCTTTTTTAACTTCTCCACCCTCAAAAGAATCTTCACGGACATAATTTCATATTATACTCTACATTTGGTATGAAACAGATAGTTGGTGTTTTTACAAATTCCCAAAGCCCAGAAGGCTTGCTTCATTCTGAGTGAACAGATACCTGTGCCTTCCCTAAATAAGGCTAGCACACTGGGGACAGCAGGAGGCAGGGCCCAGAACAGCTTGCCAGTTTTGCACAGATTTTTAAAAACCAGTAACTTCCTTTTGGCCTTTCTAAAAGACAAACACTTTGCAGAAAAGCTGTGCAGTAAGGGAAACTATCAAAAATCATTCTTGTAGAACAGTGAGGCAGTGAGGCAAACACTATCTCCCGCATGATTTTACAGTCTGTAATAGAAATTAACAGTGCCATCTGCAGCCCGATTATGCACTTTAAGATCCCTGCATGGTTTATAGCATGCATTATGGTATACAGCAGCAATTTTTGCTAAGCTAGTCACAGTTATATTCGTTTCTAGAAAATTAAAGGATCCTAAGGACATAAAGAATACCAAGGCAGAGGTGGGGGAGAGGCCATGTGAGCATAAGAAAACCTTCTTCATCTGGGTTTATCTGACATTCTCTAAGCCACTGGCATCAATTCTCTCTAGTTCCTTCCTGCTCTATTCACCCTCCTTTAGAAATAAGTTTTGTTCTGCTAATCTAAATTATATTATCTGCTCCAATGGCCTAAGTTAGTGATTTATTCCATATGTTCACTATCTTTGTGTGAAATAAGTCTCCCTGAATTTTCTATTTCCTCTTAAACTCACTAATTATTGAAGATGGTCAAAAAGTTGGCATAGCTAAAATAGGAGGAAGGAACTTAGTAATTCTATCAATAATTCACAGCATGACCCATAGATAGGACAAACATAAGGGATTTTCCTTGAAACTTAGTTTAAAATTCATTGATTAATTTATTTTACCAGTTTTGCCAGAAGGTTTTTATCACAATGTTCATTTATGATATGGCATAATATAGGTATTTAAGAATCACAGCAGAAACAGGTGTGTTAGCTGTGCCCTGTCTTCCATGGGCATATCACAAATATTTCTAGCTCAAAATGCAAATATAATATGTATTATATAGTATGTCTATATGAAACAATCTGCTTTACTGAGAATGAGGGAAAATTCACATTTATTGAGCTCCCTTTCTATAAGCACTTGACAGGTATTTTTACATTTAGCTTATATAAAACCCACAATAAATCCCTTAGGTAAAATTGTCAACCTCCACTCTCCAAGTGAGGAAAATGGAGACCGTAGAGACTTAGTGATATCTTCCTGTAATATTCATTACTACGCTGATCACCAGTGTGGTTTCAATTCCTTTAAGTTAAGAGAGATGTACCCAGTTACCTCTCTGTGCTTTAAATTACCTAATGTTTCAAACCTAGTGAAAAGGAATTATTTTCTTTGATGAAGATGGTTCTTTGGACAACGGTATAAAAATGAAGGTGTATGCTACCCACTAAAGCTTTCAAGTCATTTACTTAAGATTACATAGCTAGCAAGGAACAGTCCAAGATTCAGTAGCAATTGCAAACTTGGTCAGAAACTACAGTAATCAGAATAATCTTTAAGCCATTAACTAATGAAAATAGCATTTTCCTCTATACTTTCAAAGGAAGTATCAAAATTATGCTACATATTTTGCAAATGCAAAGGATGAAATAGCTGGAGATATAATATTAATGGCAAGTCTCTAATAATCAAGTTATTAATTTCTACCTTAACTTTCCAAATCCCAAACAACTGTAACATTTTAATAGCTACTCTATACTAGTTAAATGCTATCTTGAGAGTAGACTGGTTTCTAAAAATAACATTTGTTGTTGCTCCTACATAATATTGTGATACAGAAATGAATTTTGGTTGCAAAATAACCTTGGAGGATTGATATTATTATTTCAAAATTTTAAATGAGGAAACAGATTTAGATGCAGTAAATAAATTACTCAGGGTAACATGGAGAGTAACAGGTAAACCTTGAATTTGAATCCAGTAGGTTTGCTTCCAAAAGCAGCTTTTCTTTTTATTATATATCTATTTCCTTTTTTTTACTGAATGAAATTTTACTCATTTTGTCTATGTAAATGTTTTCATTTGCTCAGAAGAATGAGAGTTAACTATTCTAAAGTATAAGAATACTACATCATGTTTTTCAAGTGTACAATTTTCTTTGTTGCGATATGAATTCATAAGTATGAGATCATTTATATTCTTATTTTTGTCTTTTAATATTGTTAATAAAATCAGCAAATCCAGTTCTGAGAAAAGTATGTGATTTTTTTCCCCAGTGCTTTCAAATCATTAAAACAGAAAAGTCTATTCTATTATAATTGCAACAAACTGTTAATTATTTTTCTTCTATTTGATACTTTTTGTTTGGATATTTTATATCAATATAATGTAAAGATGTTAAGAGTACAGTTTGGTTAGTTTTAAAATTTATTTTGTCAGATAAATTTTATACACACAAAATAGTATGTAAAGCAGTTCAATAACCCAAAAAGTTCCCCTCATCCCCTTTTCTAGAAAATTGCCACCATAATTCATTCCTTATCCAAGAAACATCCACTTTCTGATTTCTATCACCTTATATTAGTTTAGTCTATTCTTCATGTAAATATGAATCACAAAGTATGAAGCTATTTGTGTCCAGCTTCTTTTGCGTAACATAATATTTTGAGTAATTTCATGTGTCAGTTAAGTTGCTACTTTTTATTGCAGAGTAGTTTTTCATTGTATGAATGGAATGAACCATAATTTGTTTATTAATATTCTTATGCTATTTCCAGGTTTTGGCTATTATGATTAAGTCTTCTATAGACAATTTTATACTTGTCATTTTGTGGACATAGGTTTTAATTTCTCAAGTAAATACACAGGAAAGGAATTTATATCTTATAGAATATGCATGTATTTAGCTTTAATAGAAACTTCCAAATACTTCCCCAAAGTAGTTTTACTATTTATTTTCCCACCAGTAATATATGCCCCATATATTTGCCAACATTTGTTATTTTCAACCTAATGTCTTTGGATTTTAGTCAATCTAGTGGATGTTTCTTGGTATTTTATTTTTATTTAAATTTGCCTTTTCTTGATAACTTATAATGCTGAGAATTTCATGTGCTTATTGGTCATTTGCCTGTCTCCATCCTTCTATTGGACTGTTGTCTTTTTATTATAGATTTGTAGATGTTCTTTGCATTTTCTATAAACACATCCATTGCCATATATGTGTGCCATATATGCATTTCTCACAGTACATTGATTGCTCACTTTCTTAATAATGACCTTTTTTTAAGCAGAAGTTTTAATTTTGATGTAATTCAATTTATCTTTTTTTTTCTATTGTAAGTGCCTTCTGGACTCTAAGGAATCCCTGTCTACTACAAGTCACCTGTGTTTTCTATTATAAGCTACCTATTTCTAATTTTATATTTAGGTAGGTGATGTCTTTCAAATTAATTTTCATATATGAAGTAAGAGAAATATAAAGGTAATTTTTTCTTTCCAAAAGGATATCTAGTTTATTCAAAACCATTTGCAAAATAGACTTTTCCCCCCCACTGATTGCCTTGGCATCTTCATTGAAAACAAATTATCCAGATATGTATGGATCAATTTTAAGATTCCCTATTTTAATACGTTAATAAATTGGTCTATCCTTAATATATGATCACACTGTTTTGATTACTATAGCTTACTGTTATTTTTCTATCTCCTAAAAGTAGAAGTTTTTTTTCATTGATTTTGCATCTTCTTTACATTATAAGCATTTAAAACTATTAATTCTTTTCAAACACTGTGTTAGTTGCAAATCACATATTTTGGTGTACTTTTAAAATTTTGGTTCTCTCAGAAATATTTTTAGTCTTTCTTGTGGTTTCTTCTTTGACCCACAGATAATTTACAAGTATGTTGCTTAATTTCCAAATATGTTTGAGTTCTAGATATCTTATGTTTTATCTAATTTAATGTTGTCCTCAGATAATTTACTGTCTCTGATTTTAACCATTAGAAATTTAAATATTTATTTTATCACCTATTATATGTTCTATTTTGGTGAATGTTTCATATGCACTTGATAAGAATGTGTTTTCTGAACTTGTTGGTTGTCATGTTCTAGTAACATCAATTAAGTCAGATCATTTGATGGTTTTCCTTAAATTTTCTATATTCTGACTCACTTTTTTGTGTACTTTCACTTTAGTTACTGAAAAATGGCTTTTAAATCTTCAGTCATGACTGTAGACTTATATAATCTCCTTTCAGGTCTATCCTTTTTTTTTGCTTCAAGTATTTTGAATTTTTGCTATTAGATGTATGAACATGTAGAACTTTTATGTTTTCTTCACAAATTGAGTCTTTTATTATCTCGAAATTTTCTACTTCCATCTTTTTTTTGAGTTCTAGTTTTTCAGATATTAATATAGGCACACAAGTTTTCTTATGCTAAGTCAACTTGTGGGCAATCATTTAAAACTATTTTACTTCCCATATACCTGTGCCTTTATATGTAAAGTTTATTTCTTGTCCAAGGTATATATATGCAGCTTGCTTTTCTGTGCACCTCAGAGCCTTACTTTCGAATTGAAATATTTAGTATAGTTTCATTTAATGTAATTATCAACATGGTTGGGTTTAAGCCTATCATATTTTTATGTTTTCTATTTGACAAATCTGTTTTATTTTCTTGGTAATATTTATTTTCTGCTATCATTTGGCTAACGAGTATGTTTTCCATTCTATCTTCTATAAAGACTCTTTAGTTTTACTTCTTTGCATTATTTTTATGAATTGCTCCAGAAATTATAATACATATCTTTCAACCATTGTAGCCTATTTCAATTAATATTATAATAAATATTATATAATGTAAGAATATTAAAGCAGTATGATCCTCATTAAAGCACTATGATTATATTTACCTCCTCCCACCTGCTATGTTTTAGTCTTGCCTTCCAAATATACAATGGACTTCTTAAATATATTTTTACTGTATTTGTTTTAAATAGACAATATCCCTTTTAAAAATAGATGTGGAACTTGCAGTTGAAAATTTTTTTCCTTACAGTGTTTTTCTCTGGAGCTCTCCCAGAGCTACTTTCATTAGTGGGTGGTTGTTAAATCATTGTTTTTGTGGGGGATGAGGGCTGGGACCTCCTAATCTGCCCTCTTGCTGATGTCACTCCCTCCAATATTTTAAATAGTTTGCTCCGTTGTCTTCTGGCCTCCCTTATTTCTGATCAGAAGCCAGTCTTTTTAATGTTTTTACTTAGATGCTTTTAAGATTTTCTATTAATTGTTGGTTATCAATATTTACTATGATGAACCAAGGTGTGATTTTCATAGTATTTATTTGCTAGGGACTCATTGAGTTCCTTTTATCTGTAGATGGATGACTTACATTAAATTAGAAAACATTTTGGTCATTTTATACATAATATATATATATATACACACACATACACACACTTTTCTGTCCCTTTTTCTGCCTTGTCTTCTAATGGGCCTCTAATAAAATACATAGTGGATCATTTTATATTGTCCCACTGACAGTAGTATGCTGGAGCTGACTTGTACAAGTTGGCAAGAACTAATTATTAAATTTTCTGGATTTCTGTGAGCCAGGTGTTAAAATGGCTGTGGTCACGGTGGAAGCATTTACATCATGGAAATCACAAGCATTAAAAATGAGAGGCTTTGTTTTGTTTTGTTTTCCTTCCTATTGGGCAGTCAGTTGTTCTGTATTTGTCTGCACACCACTTAGTAATTTCTGTCATTTCTCTTATCCTGGTCTCAATCTTCAAGGGGCCACTACAATGTGTTGGGTTAAGGATTCAGATGACTTAGAGAGAATTCTCTAAACTCTCCTGCTTTCGTCCTATCCTGCAGCATGGCTTTAATTTAGGCAAGGTCCTGTGTGCTTCCAGGGATATTATCCCTGTATTCTCAGTGAATAATTATAAGAAATATTTGGAAAGTGGTATTATACTTGTTTCCAATCAGGCCAGCCCTCACACACCTATTAAAATGTCTTAACAGCCTTCCTAGTTTCTCCAAATGCCCATTTGTGATTGATTCATCCTTCTGTCGCTGCTTAAGGGATGACAGCAGCCCTGTGTACCTTTTCTCCTAAAAGAGTTCATCACTTTCTAGAATTTAGCTTATTTTGATTTATTTGGGTTATTTCAGTTTATATAATATTATAATTTATATTTATGTGTGTGTGTATGTGTGTATATATATAATTTACCTTATCCACTTGTTACCACTTTTAAGGTGAGACGGACGTTCTCTTGTGACTTTCTACAAGCCTAACTAGAAACAGAAGTCCTGATTTATCCATTTTTTATCCCAATCACCTTGCACTAAATAAGCACATGTAGAGTGTCTATTGTAAAAATAAATAGTTTGAATTTCCTGTTTTGCATAAAATGAGCCAAAAACAACAAAAAATTTTCTATTTAAATTTTTAAAATTTAATAAATTAACTCCCCTAATTGTATTAATTTTGAAAAACAAAACACATTAGTCAAGAAAGGCCAGGTGTTACTGTGATAAATAACAACAACAATAAAACCTCCAACTTCTCAGAGGGTTACAAAACAAAGATTTATTTTTTAGTTTTTCTAAGTTTTCATTGCAGGTCCATTGCTATTCTCTCTACTCCATGTGTCTTCACAATGGCACAAAGTCAGTAATGTGGCAGATTTTAAAAAAAAAGGAAAAAAGAAAAAAATATATTAGATTATGGGCTAGAATTTTAAGCAGACAATATATAGAGAGATCTCTTCTCAGATTTCGTTGGTCAGAGCAAGTCATATTTTCAAACCTGATGTAAGTGGGGCAAAGAAATATTGTCTTTCCCCAGGATAGGCAGCAAATATTTTAAAATCTATCACTAAGTAGCCTTCAGCAGCTTAATTTCATTAGTTTGAATTTACTACATAGTAATATAGATGTAGAGGTTTGGGTTAATGTGTACAAAGCTGAGTACACCAAATATTTAATGCAAGTTGAATAGAAGCCTCTTATCCCCTTCCAAATTCCTGTAATATGTTTTTATTCTTATGATTACCAATACAGTAAAAAAATTGGATTACTAGATATCGGTGAATCCCAGGTTTGTATTGGCATAATTTATTTAAGTTTACTTAGATAATTTCTCTTCTCACTCTTGAATCATACTTGAGGCAGAGGGAGACAACCAACCAGTACCAAATTTAAGAGTATACATATACATTGTTGTTTCCATTTCTTACATAAATTATTCAAATACAATTTTGATAATCATTTGGGATTTGAGTCTGAAATATATTTATTCTTTGATAAAAATTCCAACTAATCACAGTGATATTTGTGTTTCAATTCCCTTTTCAAAGGAATTTTCAATGAAGTTGATTATTCTGAGTTATCTAACAATTAGTCAAAAAATGTTTTTCAAAAATGTAATATACATTTTTTTAAACCAAGATTTGATGGATCATTTCAGCAATGCTGTAATAGCTGCTGACATCATTGGCTCTTCATTGTTAGTATTTCAGGTATTTTTATGAGTAACATTTGCCCAATTATTAGGATATATTGTGTGGCTTATGTGACTCAGATGGTAAAATGCACAAATATTATTTTGTTTTAAATGCATGACTCTTGCTTTATAGCCATTGCCTGAACATAGCATGAACTAGTTACCACTAAAGTATTCAATTTAGAGATTCATGTCAATATCAGATATATAATCAATAAAGGGAACACAAGAATGGAAAAAGTTAATTTTACCTCTTATATATTTTTCTAATTTAGTTTTGATCATCTACTCTGGGTTAGTGCTAATACTATCCAGCTTGTATTGAGCTTGTTTGATGTACCAGACATTGTGTTGAGTGGTTTTTATGTGATATTTCATTTAAACTGAAAAACTCGTGAGTTTAGGGCTATCATTATCCCCATTTTTCATGCAACTTAATATCAGAGAGTTTATATAATTTGTCTGTCCAAGGTCATACAATAAGTGGTAACACAGGAATTCCAACTTTTCTGACAGCAAAGTCTATGCTAGAAATCAATGCTTTCCTAACTTAAATACACCCACAAATTACTAAGGGATCGTATTGATCTTATGATTTGGAAGGTGTAGAGTTCAGCGCGGATTTCTCTGTTTCTATCAAGCTCTCAGGTGATGTCGATGCTGCTGGGTACTTTTTTTTTTTAATGCTTAACTTTCTCTCTCTTTCCCTCTCTTCCTTCCTTCCTCTCTCTTTTTCTCTTATCCACCATTCTTAGTGTTTTTTTTATTCCTCTACAGCTTTATTAAGGTGTAATTCATGTTGTATACTACATTTTGGGTAGCAAGGCTCTAAACTTCCATACTGCCTCTACATTTCTGTTACATCGCTGCACAGAGAACCAATTGGCTTTTCTAGGTGGAAGCAAAATAAATTAGAATTGCATTTTTTATATACTGGACTCTACTCCAGTTCTCCAACACACCCCTGTCCAACCCTACCAGTCTCATAGGTCCTCCTTTAATTACCCAGGATGCTATCCCTAGGCTGCCACATAGTTGTTTTTAAATTGATAATTTGTGTTTGTTTGTTTTGATAATAGCCTCTATTGCTTCTCCCCTACAAAGACTTAATGTCTTTGGTCATTTTTTTACATTTAAAACACAATTGATTAATTTATTCTCAACTTTATCAGAACAACCCTTGCTTTACCTTTGGAAAACTGATTTCCTTTAGCAACGAGGAAAAACTGTCTGAAAATAAATCTATTCATTTTAATTATGAATGAATAGAAGTGGAATTAATAAGTTAATTCTCCAAGTTATGTTAACATTTTTAAAAGGAGGCTTAAAACTGAGTCTCATAAGATTTGCCCTTGTTGGAGTTGTAGGAAATGAGGTTAATCCAATAATTCTGAACTTACATCATGTGGGCTACCACGTGTTGACCCTGAACAGACTTTATCCACAAAAGCAGATTTCCCTAAAACCCAATCAGAAAAGAAGTAATAGAGGGAGAGTTTAATCCATGCTTTTAAGTTTTTAACTGGTGGAAATTAGCTGATCTGTTTAACTTCAATAAGACAGCTGCTTACCTGACTTTCTTGTTAATTTTTGTAGATTTCAACAACTCTATTTATTATTTGTTCCCTAAAACCTCACTGGATTTTTAAAATACAGATAAACTTTAACAAAATGCTTTCTTTCTTTTCCTATTAGTTGCTGGATACGTTCTTCCTGTTTGGTTTTTTCTTTTGATGGATTCTCATATATTATGTTTCTGATAAGCATTCTCTAAACCACTTTGTCCTCTCTCACAGTTGGCATTTTTTAAGGGTCTAATAATTTTGTGTTGCTTCCTTTAGAACTTGTTCTCATGAGCATTTTAAATCTAATGATGTTATGATCACTTGATCTTAGATGTTCCCAGTGTGAAGCTTATTTAACATACTTGGCACTCTTTCAGGGATGAAGTCCAGAATTCACTGGCATCATGTTGGCTGCTCAACAGACTATAGAGAAAAGCAATCCTGCTATACAGGCCCTGAGGAAACATGGAGTCCCTTCTTTCCCTCTTGCTGCCAAAGCTAGTTTCTCTAATAATATACTAACGATGGAAATTCTCATGCAGACCTTATTTTTAGCAGCATGAATGTTGGAATATAACCCAGTTATCTTGCTCTAAAATCTTGGGTGGGATTTCGATGAGGAAGCCAGTCCTCTGCATCTGTTTCTTTATAACCATCTGTTGTTCTGGCTGGCTCTGTATCTTTGATCTTCTTTTCAATTCTCTTTACTTCTCAGAATCAACAGCCCTTGACTTGAGACTGCTTCTCATGCCCCTTGAACTGTTAAAAGACCAAGGGCATGAGTTTTCAAAAGTGGGTTTGGGGGGAAATATCCATGCAGTAGGTATGTTCAGCCTTTTTTTCCCTCCAAATTCCAATGAATGCATGGTCTCATTAAAAATGCAGTCCATATACTTTGACATGTAATTGCTCTAAAGCAACACATTTTATTATAAAGAAAAATAACTACGTTCAAAATTTAGCAAGTATACCATGGCACAAAACATATGAAAATTATCCTCAAATATTCCTATCTAAGAACGATGATAGTATTTAAATGTAATTTCTCCTTAACTTTTTTCCCATATTTATTAAAAATATTATATATTATATTATTGTTATAAAAATGTTTTATGATCTTTGTTCCTTTAAAAGTGCCTTAATTATTGTTCTGTTATGTAAATAGTTAATTTTGACTCTCAATTGCAATTTTGCTGTGGAATTATCTTGATCCAATAACATTTGTAACCAACGGAGCAAAGTTCTGAAAATTGGAAATCAGGCCTGTTTGGATATGGGAAGTTAGAGAGTCCCAAATTTTTCTTTAAGCAGATGTGAGTTGACTTTCATTAAAGGGAGGATAAAAGAAAGACCAAATATTTTAAGCAAATATTCTAAACAAATATTTCAAAATCTTACTAATTATTAAAGTCATGGCTGCTCAATGAGATCTTACTGAGATTTACTGAAAGCTCATAGATGCTAAAACATATTCTAAGGACTTCCTGACATATAGGTTATACATTATATATAAGTTAATACTAGATGATATAATAAAGATATTTCAAAATTTTACTAGATTGATATAATAAGGTTAGTTTATTTTATTAAAAATAACAACATGGACTTCCACGTTTAGACAAGTTGGAATAAAAGGGAACAGATTTATATTACCATCTTAAATAAATAAAAAAGAGAGAAAAATATACGAGACACTTGTTCAGACATTAGACATCAGGCAGTGCAAGCCCATGACCTCTGAAAGGGAGAAGACAAATCTGATGAGCCCCCAAATTGTCTGTCTGTTGAATGTTTCCAGGTGGCAGTGAAGTGAGGGAACCCCCAGAGCTCAGTGGGACTTTAAAAAGACAGCTGAGAATTTAGGAAGGCCAAAGTGCCTATAATCCATAGGGCAGAGTATTGGAGACAAACATGCAGCTTAGAGTGATGGCTCCAGAAATCTTCAGAACATTTCTCAAGTCATGTGCTAAATATAGATAAGTGTATGCATGTGAGACAGTTATTTGAAGGTAGAAGAGGACTGAAAGAAATGGAACAGTATATACAATTTATGTGGCTTACACAGGGCTGGATATGGTTCACTTTTCTATTATAATTACTTGAGTAAAGAAATCTCATGCTAATAAGCTATTGGAAAAGTAGTCAGAACTCTACATCCTCAGTTGTGAGACCAAAAAGGCCTTCAATGAAAGCTTGCTATGGTGCCACCGAAAAATAATTTAACACAAACTTTGAAAAAATAAAACTTTTTAGAATCAAGTTAACTTTGTCCCAGGACAAATCTTAATAACATCTATAGTAAGAAAAAAGTATGCAGACAACAGCAAAGTAAATTCACATTGTTTAGCAACTAATCAAAGAATACCAGGAATACATAGAAGCAGAAAAATACAACTGATGAGGAGGAGAAAAATTCATCAACCAAAACAAGTGAAGAACTGACACAGATGACAAAATTTGTAGATGAGGATATAAAAACAGCTATAATACGTGCATTCCATATTTTATTAAGTTGGAGGAAAGTATGAACCTGTTAAGAAAAGATATGGCAGATTTTTTAAAAAAGGGCAAATTGCAGAGATGAAAATTGTGTAAGAGATAAAAAGCACAATGGATATGATAAAGAGCAAAAGAAACAAACACTGCAGAAAGATTAGTGAAATTGAGGACATAGAAATATATATAAGCTAAAATGAAAGAGAGAAGAAAAGACTGAAAAAAAAAGCATCAGAAAACTACAGAAATCTTGAAGCATCCTAATATACCTGTAATTTAAGTTTTTGGAGAAGAATAAGGACAGAAAAAATATTGGAATAAAATATAACCATAATTTTCCAAATTTTTTAGAAGTGATAAATTTATAGATTTAAGCATATCAGCCAACCCCTAGTAGAAGAAACATGAAGAAAACTATACCAAGAAACATCATAATCAAATTGATTAATAGCAGAGATAAAGAGAAAATCTTAAAATAATTAAGAGTAAAAAGAAACATTTTGCACAGAAGAACACAGATAAAGATGACACCTGACTTTTTCTTTGAAACAATGAAAGCCAGAAGGTAGATTGAAAGAAACACTAAGTACTAAAGTACTGAAATAATAATTTAATAAAATCTGTCAATGTAGAATGCTATTTAGAGTGAAAATATCTTGCAAAAACAAAGGCAAAATAAAGATAATTTGGGAAATAAAATTGTTGAAAAATGTCATCACTCGTAGAGCAGCAGCATGCCAAGAAATGTTAAAGAAAGAAAATGATACCTGATAGAAATACGGACCTCCAAAAAGAAATGGAGTGCCAGTGATAAATATGGACAAAATATTAAAACATGTTTTTAAATTTAATTTTAAAGATAATTGAGATTTTAAAGGATAAATAGTAACTTTTCTTGGGCTATATATAGAAATATATATATTCCATTACATATAATATACCTCATGTATGTATATGAGTATATATTTTATATATATTATATATTATATGTATATGATATATATATTAAACAACCAAAGCATACTGTCTAGGAGAGGGGAAATGAATGCATACAGTTTTAAAGTGCTTATTCCCTATATAAAATATCATAATATTACTTGAATTTGTATAAGTTAATTATATATTCTATATATTTATTCTATAAATCATAAAATTAAGAAAGTTTTTACTGACTATTTTCATATTAGAAAGTGTGGGTTTCTGAGCAAAAAACATTCATTATGCTAAATATAGGGACATTTCATTGTGTTAAAGAAGTCAATCAAGAAGATTATAATCCTTTTAATAATCCTTAATATTTATTTTCTTGAAAGAATATTTTCAAAATATATTAAACCAAAACTTATAAAAACTAAAGAAGAAATAAACAAATTCATAAGTATAGTCAGATCTCAGTATAGGAAATTTCAATACTCCTCTAGCAATAATGGATAGAACAAAATACACAAAGTCAGGAAGGCTATAAAAGGATTGAACAACACTGATAATCAACCTGACCTATTGACATTGATAGAATAGTAACCCAACAACAAGAGAACACACATTTTTTTCAAGCAAACAAAGAACATTTATTTGCCTAGATAGACTATACTTTGATATATTGGGCAAGTAATCAAGAATCAATAAGTTCAAAAGGTTTTAAATTATTCAAATTACATTTTCTGATCACACTCAAATTGAATCAAAAACAAAAAGTGAAAAATATCTGAAACTTCCAAAATATTTGAAAACCAAATGATGCATTTCTAAATAGCCCAAGGCTCTTAAGATAATTTTCTTTTTTTTGGTCCACAGAGTCTCACTGTCTCCCAAGCTAGAGTGCAGTGGAATCATCATAGCTCATCACAACCTCAAATGCCTGGGCTAGAGCAATCCTCTTGCTTCAGTCTCCCAAGTGTCTGGTACTACAGGCACGCACCACCACACCCAGCTAATTTTTGTATTTTTTGTAGAGACAGGGTTTTGCTTTTGCTCAGGCCTCTATACAATGAGATGTTATCTACAGAATGGGGATATCTCTTTGTCTATTATTATATTTATGGAAAAGAAAGTACCTTATAAAACTGTGGTAGAATTTAGGAAATCATAGCAATAGGAAATGATTTTTATCAACAACAAAAAATAAAAACTTAAATTGTTATATTCTGAAATTTAAAGAAACTACATAAAATCTATTTTCCAAAACAATCACTAGTGTATCAAATAAAGTGAGGACTGCTCTACTCTTTTCTCATTACTATTGAGTCAACCATCCTGTGACAACTATAATAAGAACCCATTTACTGGACACAGGTAAAAAGTGATGGTGACTCCATCTTTCCACCAGGAATCAATGGAACAGCAGCAGTTTCCGGGGTACTTTGTCAATGAAATAATATCAAGGTCGAAGTTGAACTGCTTGAAGGAAAAAGCTGTCACTTTGAGACTCGTGCATTAAGGAAAGGTGTTTCAAAATGATAAATATGAAGTAAAAATTGCATGTTCAGGGAAAAAATTGAAGCTGAAATAGGATATGAAGAACTTTATCAGATTTGAGACCTTGTTCCTGTTAACACATTTTAGAAACATGTTTTCCAGGCTATCTTTTGTAATATCTATCTGTATCTTTTGAAATATATACTTATATGTATATATATATATATATATATATATATATATATATATATATGGAAAGAGAGAGAGTTATTATATTGTGGATGCAATGAGAAATCTCAAATACTGCATATTTCTCCCAGTAAGGAATAAATATTGAAGTAGACTTTTCTTTCTAAAATAATGTGTTCGCACAATCAATATTCAATGTTAGTGCTTTTATTTATTTATTAATTTTTCAAGATAGAGCAAAAGTTTGAAATTTGTTGTAATATTATTTGGCATGGAAACTGTTGCGGATCTAAAATCTCAACTCTTCCGAATTAGTATTTTTTTCTTCAGGTATCTACTAGAATTATTTTTTCCACAATACAAATTGATTCAGTTATCTCCCTTGCTTAAAAGTTATCTGTGCCTACTCCATGCTAACAAGGAGCATGTCCTCAGTATAGCCAAAAAAGCTCTTTAGATCTTGGCGGTAGTCCATCATAGAGGAATAAATTACAGTCATTTTCAGTCACAATTGAATATGCTCTAGACCATGGATTCTTTATTTCTTGAGATATGAGGCACACTTTCAAAATCAAAATCAAGAGCATATGATAGAACATTCAAAGGTATAAAACATTGAAAACAATGCTAAAATCGTCAGCAATAATTATAGTTCAAACTTTAATGTAGTATAATGATGTCTCAAACACTCTATAAAAACGTTTGCTGTCATGACACAAGCTATTTTGTCACCTTTTAGCAATGAGATGCCCACTGAGCAATTCAAACCTCTGGAGGTAAAGCTTGTTCTAGTTAGACATGCCACTTTTTTTTCTCGTCAATGCTTGATATACAGATTCACTACTCTTATTTCCAGAAAGCTTTATCTTACTCTTTAGTGAGACAAAATCTGGAGTCACAACAGCCTGCCAGAACACACTTAATGAGAACAACCATGCTAGACACATTTCTTACATTTGCTTAATAATATATCATGTCCTTTCTCTGCCCTGAGCTATAGCTTGGATCAATGTCCAGTCCTTCATACTCTCATCCAATTAATAGAGACCTGTGGTTTGAATGAATGAATACAATGAATGAATGAACGAATGACTAATAACAGTGTTTTCAATGGAACTCACATTGAAGCAGTTGGAGAAGAAAAAAGAAAGCATAGAAAGACAGGAAAAGGATTAGAAAAATTGCCCTGAAAGCTGAGAAGTAGTTAATTTAAAGTAGAGATTGGGTGAGTGTGTCACTGCTTTTTCAGATTGAATAATGTAATGACTTAGAAAATACCTATAGTTTTTCTAGTAAAAAGGTTGTTAATTATGCCCCCAAAAATAGTGTTCATAGAGTAGTAGAAGGGAAATGATATTTCAAGAAGTTCAAAAGGGGTAGCCTGAGCATGAAGAGAAAAAGTAATTATCCATGGCTAAAGTTCACATAACTGAATTCTATTGGAAACATTTAGAATTATCTTAATTCAATCCACCACAGAATCAGATTCTCTTGCTGGTGTCTTCCCTTAATTTAAGAATTCATAGACTTTTGATATTGTTTACATTTTTCTTCTCAAACAGCACACATTCTTTCCGCACATGATCCTCCCGTGCAGCATTAAGGATTGTGTGTGGTTTATCATTATTGAATGACAATATTTTATAAAAGTTTCGAGGAATGGCATGTTTTCTCTAGATTGTCTTTTTTCAGCCTGGCCATAATGTACAACATATGTGGATTTTATCAACTGACATGTAACTTCCAGATCATTTTGTTACCTCTCTGACCATTCATGCTCATGTTCCAGTGCCATCTGTGTTGCTTTAATTTTTCTTTTCCATTATGCCTTCACATTAGCTTTAGGCATTTCCTCAAGGTTCAGTCCTAGGCTCTCTGCTACTTTCAGTGGAAGCTTCTTTTATGTTCAAATTATTTCTACGGTAAGCAGCAAAGATTATTTTCTCTTTCAAAGATAAAGCCAATGATTTATCTACTAGCATACATTTTTAGGATAAAAAAATAGACGGTTGCATCATATTTGGGGTCACATTCTAAGTCAGCCAAAAAAGGGGGAAAAAGTCTAGAATCAAAATTATCTTTGAAAATCCCCCATGTGGAACAAGAAATATAGAGACTGAGTTTTATATAGACAGGCTTGTAAAGTACCATGTTTTTTAAAACACATCAAGCACACATTAATGCTGTGTGACTTTGGAAATGAAGCTAAGCAACTCATTTCTCAATTTTTCTGTATGTAAAATAGTGATGATGATATCTATATTTTAAGACTATTGTGGAGATAAATGGGTATAAAATGCACAGAACAAAGCTTGGTACACAGTACCTCCTCAATCTATTATTTTAAAATATATAAACAAGCGTATCTAATGCAAAATATATATTGCATAGTATTTTTATCACATGTAAATGAGATGGTAAAGCCTAGCTATTGGGATTTTTGTAGGTTAAAGCAAACATAATGTGTTGCCACAATACTGCTCCCTTTACGTGCTTAACAAACTATTCTTTTCTGAGATGGATTCTTAAGAGTAAGAATTGAAATTCCTCACCCTAGAACTGTCTTTCTTTATGTCTGTAACTTTGTCATTGTTAGCTTTATAATGCCTGCAGTACTTCAAAATCCAAATTACCTCTCAGAGTAGTGGAGGCACTAGAAAGTTATGATCTGATGCTCTTTCAAACTACATTGAAGCTTCATACTTTTTTTCTATCTCGTGGGGATTCTTCTTTTGACTTTGGTGATTTTTACATATGTACAGTTTTCTATGGTTTCATTACACACCATTTGCTCAGTGTCTTGAGTGGACAGAGAACAGAAGTTGCTTCTTGATGAAGTTGCTTCTTGATGAAGTAGATGGGGCAAATTGTCTCTACTATGGAAGATTTCCTTTACAGGAAGGCAAATATTTCAATGACCTACTTAGCATTTAGGAATAAAGGAAAACAGAATGTTCTCCATGCCTCTTTCAGAATCCCTGCTATGAGCAGATCACTGGCAAAGGGGGACAAGAATATTTTCTGTACCCTAAGGCATGTTTGTCAACTCTTTGAAAGATTTCTACCTTAGTGTACATACTTTAAAAATTCTAATTCTAAGGAAAACTTTGATTTTGTGCTCTCTTCTTTTCACCTTGCTTGCCTTTTTGCAGAAATATATTTCATTATGTATACCAGAGGTAAGCTGTTCTAACCATTTGTAGCACTGGGGTCCTACCTATAAATAGATGTCATGTACAAATTAGGATAAATTGAAGAAAATAAAACATTTAATAAGGAAAGTTTAGTAAAGTTTTAAAAGATGTGATCAGGAATAGAAAAAGCACTAGTAATGGTGCAGTTCCCAAGGACGAATAACAGTTGGGCTCTGTTATCATCCTTAGCCTGAAGGAGAAGAGGAGAAATCATTACCAGAACCTTCAAACAGGGAAATATAAGTGGAGAAGGCCACTGGACAGGAGCAGACTTTCCAGCAAGGGACCCAGTCAGCCTAAGGCAATCCTGAAGGGAGGGAGCCAGGAACAGGACTGGCCACACAATTTGTAGGGCCCAGTACAAAATGAATATGAAGAGCTCCTTGTTAAAAAATTTTAAAGAATTTTAAGACAGCACAGCAGAGAATTAAACCAAGCATGGAGACCTTCTAAGTGCGAGGCCCTGTGTGAATGTACAAGTCTCACAAATGCATGAAGCCAGCCTTGGGCAGGAGGAAAAATAATACCCAAATATTCACTCTTTTCCCTCACTGAGAATCCTTCCCTCACTGAGAATCCTTTCTGTTGTTTCGCACTTGCTGAACTGAGTGAGAAGTCATTTATGTATACAGGTCATCTTGTTGACATGTAGAGTGGAAAGACGTGATCCAGAGGGAGAGAAGTAAGATACTCAATATACCCAGTCTTTCCAATAAGTTGAAGCTGTTTATTCAACACCAATTTAAAAGATTCACACTCTCATTACAAGTGTGAACAACTGACTTCTATGGATCTGCTTGAAATAAATAGAAAAGAAAAAAACACAACTGATGCAAAATGCAAATTGAATGTTGACAAGAGAGATAAATAAATAGAAGAACAAGCTGTACATGTTTGGAAATTCATTGTGACATCATAACTTCATGTTGTACAACCACTTGTTTGCATTTGATAGAATGTTTATTAACCTTGTTGTCTTTTTTTCTTGCACGAGATAATAATAAATAGTCCTTTAATACAAGCACATTTATTTTGTGTTCCCTTCTAACAAAGTAAGAATTAGAGCATTAAATGGTGAACTATATTTTCAAAACCACAAAGTGAGAGGAAAATAAAACTTGTGTAGGATAAAAGGTAATTCATATGAGAATTCATGACTATCAGGTATTGATTTGTTTTTGTATATTTCAAAATATACAAAAACATAATATACAAAATATACAAAAAAATATACAAAATATACAAAATTTTGTATATTTCAAAACCCTACCTTTTGCCACTTTCATGAACTCTGTTGGAAATAATCATATCTACTTCATAGAAGATTATATTTTTTCCTGGAATTGCATATTCCTGCATACATACTGAGAAATATATGCATATATACAGATTCTGAAGTAAACATTTTAATAGTCTTGATGTTTTTGTTTGAACATTTACCCTGAAGAATATAGCATTTGTTCCATCATCCTGAATATGTAAACTTATTATAAAATAAATGTATTTTATATAAAGTTGAAAGAGCACCAATATATACAGTTGGGGGTAAGGCAAGAATTTTTTATTTAAAGTGTTGGGGAATATCTAGGGTCCTGAAGCTATCAGTCATTCATTGATGCATTTATTCAACAATTATTTACTGCATGCTTACTATGGGCAAGCCATGTGAAAAGCAATGAGGTAAAAGAGGAATAAAATTTTTCCTGCCCTGTGGGAATTGTATATTCTTTAATGATATTAATAGAAATGTCAAAACAAAACAAAAAAATTGCAAGAAATGTAAAAAGTTAACAGAAATATATATTAATTTATTATTTGTTGGATTTCTGTACTGCTAGAATGTAAGTTTCACAAGGGCAAAGCTTTGTCCATGTTATTCATTGCTGAGTCTCCTGTGCATCAGATGGCATCTGACACATAGGAGGGCCTTAATAAATCTGTTAAAATAATAAAAAGTGAATGAATATATTTAACAAATACTGACATCACAATAAGTCATGGTTAACTAAACTATGAGAGGAGAATGAGTAATAATAAAATAATTATAATGATAATAATGGTAAGTAATATGCAGTGTTTATAAGCGACTGTGCTAGCATTACATGCGTTACGATAATCAACCGTTATAATGGAGATAATGCTGATTTCTACTTAATGAATACGTTTATCAAAAGGAACAAGGGTAGAGATAAGAAAGCGCGTAAGGTCACAGATAAGAGCAGAGTCAGTGTCCGAGAAACCAGCATTTTCGAGTACAAATTCTAGATACTGCACTAGAATTCTCGAGAATCTGAGAATATTAAGGAGTGGCTGAGAAGATTAGACAGGGTATGCTGTAGACAGGAGATACATTTAGAGTACCACAAAATATAGAGTGGGAAAGCGGTACCTATGAGAAGATTGAGGATAAGCTAAGAATATAGCTTAGTCAGATTAAATGAGATTATGCAAGAGCTGTATGTATACCCAAAGAGATTGCCAAGCTATCAAAACATGTATAAGAACTAACCGAGAAAATGAAATTTATTTGATTATTCATTCTTTATAAATTCCTTCAAATATTACTGTTTGGATTACATGTCAAAAGTGTGGAATGACAGACCTTAACTTATTTAAACACAAATTTATTTATCTCTTTTAATTTACTTAAACACTAATTTATTTTGTACAATATGTTTGAAATATCATCACATATATTGCCACAAAATCTGCATATATTTAAAAAGGGGCAGAGACAACACAAGTTAAATAATTTCTCATATTGAAATGAGAAGAACGAGGCTCAGAGAAACTGAATGCATGTTTATATTATATATTTCAGCTGGGAAATTCCTTGGTGACATTTGATAGAACATTAAATTGAAACTTTCTATCAAATTTATAAAATTTACTTTTAATGCAACATACTACATATCCTCAGAGAAGGAGCAGATATTTTGTATAATAAGACTTCATAAAGCTATCAAGAAAGCTCCTCTTATGCTATTTGCTACACAGGAAACATCATCTGGTGAATAGAAAAAAATTGTATCAATTTTGAATAATCCATGATTCTGTTTAACACCCAGGCCCACAACATTTTGTAATGTCTCTCTTGCTCTGTGGTAGAATTTATATTTATTTATTTAGACACACATACACACACACGCACACACACATATATATATATATATAAATTATGGGGATAAGGCAGGGATTATCTATCTAATCCTTAATAAGGGAAATACACCTTTCAATGGACTTTTATATTTTGTAATTTTATTGCTGTTGTTCCTTGAAAAGTGAAAAATGTTTAGAGCTACTTATTTCAACTAAAAGTGAGTATAATGGAATATTTTAATATCAATTTTGTTTAGCTATAACTGTGTTTCCCAGAATATCCTGTTCTGAATTTTTTCAGGCTAGAGTTATATAAACAAAGGACATTTGTGAGATCTTGGAGGCAGAGATGAAGCAACAGCCCTTGCTTCCTGGAGGAAATGGTAACTAGTTGTGGTGACACACAGACACAGAAGTGCTGGCAGATTTTGGTTTGTGTTTACTTTTCTCTCCTCTGTTTCTGGCTCTTTTTGGGTACCACTGACCCTGCTGACCAATAAAAGGCTGAGGCCCATTACAAGATGTGTCTCTTCATGCCTGCAGGCTTCTCCCTTGAACTTCTCTACCGCTCTCCCCTTTACAGGCCCAGGTAACCTCTGAGATTTACTGGCTGGTGGCTCCTTTGACCTTCCTCCTGCCCCATGCAAATTTGGAAGTCCCTAATTTTTTTGTACATTTGTGTAAAGCTCATTTCCTGTAATAAATCTCTTATGTGATAACTCATAATGATTCTGTTTTCCTTAATGAACACAGACTGATAGTAAAAAACCCCAAACCAAACAAACAAACAAAAAATCACATTTTTTCCCCAACTCCTTAGTTGGAAAACAAATAGAGACATAAACACAAGAACTACTAAAAATAATATATAAAGAAGAAAAAAGCTATTAGTTCATCAGGCCCATCCAGTTTAAGCCTCACATACTTCAGCATACCCTCCAGGATTTTTATCAAATCTAATATAATTGATAGGTAATTTTATTATTTCCCTTAAATGTTGGATTTACAGTGTGTATACATCATCATTAGGACATTGTTATGAAAATTCAACTAAGATTTTATTTGCACAGTTTTTATCTTATTAGCCTGTGTGACACCCTATTTGATCCACCTTTGCCTGTTCACCTTCATTCTCAAAAATTTATATTCTATTAATGAATTCCCTGGACAAATCTAGTGGACTGGAAAAGGGAGAAGAATCAAATAATTAATTTTTTCCATATATAGCAATATAAATGTCAATTTCTATAAAGCAGAAATCTAATTCAGAAAAATAAAACTTTTATCTTTTTGTAAATGGGTTAATGATTCAAATTTCATACCTTAGTTATAAATTTTAAAGCACTGAAACTGGTAGCATTTTTTGACTTTGGCAATGGCATTCTTTAAACTTCTCTTCCAGCTTTATGGTTAAGTAGGTGCTCTTTAATGAACCTGAGAGAGTGTACATGGATAGGACATACATGTTGCAGCATTGCTATCTCTTAAGTGATAGGGAAGATCTGCAAAGACAATTCTCTTTCTCTCTCTTCCAAAAAAGTTTTTTGGTGACAGAGATTTGGTTGTCAATAATGATAGGTTTTCCTTAGAGGAAAATGCTGATAGCAGAAGTGCATTACGATATGAAGTCTTGGATTAGCTACAGATTAGAAAAGCTGACTTCGGGACCTAACACTGATCCACAAATTTGGAAGGAGCCTGAAGGGCTCTTAGGTCAGTAATGGCCACTGTATATTGGTAGAAGTAAAATCAAATGCTCTCTGGAGTAAAGTTTTCTTTATTTTATCCCACCATATTGACAAAGACTAAGGTTAAGAAATGAGTTCACAACCAAAAGCCAACAAGCACGCCAGAAGGAGAGCACCCTGTGTGAGAGGCAGCGTGAAAAGCTAATGACCAATTTTGATCTTGAAGGAAAATAGATATTAGAATTACCAAGTATAATATAGAACAACTATATAGGAAATATTTAAAGAAGGTACAATCAGAGAAATGGCAACAAAAAGGCATAAGAATTGAATAGAAATATTTGAAAAATAAACTATAAGCTAATAAATAAATGAAGATTTTCTCAATGAAAAATAAAATCATTAGAAAAAAATATCAATAGATGTCTTAAATTGCAGACAATAAACAACTGAAGAAAGAATTAGAAAATTGGAAGATTATATCTTAAGAAATTATCCAGATTTAAGTATCTCCCAGATAAAGAGATGAAAATTAGGAAAGAATTTTTGAGAGATACACAGGACAGAATGGTTATGTATAACATTAATTTAGTTAATGTTAAATACTGAAAGAATAATAAAAATGAATTGAGAAAAAATAGCTACACATTTTCCAGAACTGAGAAACAATGGTAACAATGAAAAAAGTTTTGAATCTGTATTATAAGTAGGAAAAATTAAAAGTAATTTAGTCCCCAATTCATCATATTGAAGCTTTAGAACACAAAGTAAAAGAGCCTTATGAATGGACATGGAGAAAATCCAGATCAATTATAAAGGAACAACAATTAAAAAGACAACATATTTTTTAGCATCAACAAATGATACCAGAAGAAACTGGAGAAACATTCCCACAGTACTGTGAAAAAGAAATGCCAACTTGGAACTGTGTACCTACTAAAACTATTTTTCAAAAATGTGTGTGAAATAATTAAGATACCATTTTACATTTATTAAATTGGCCATAATTAGGAATACCAGCAATGCTAGTATTGGAGAGAATCTGTATGAATGAGAATTTACTGACTGGGAATGAATTGTATGTACAATTTCTTTGGAAAACCTTAGTATTACCTCATGATAATCAATATTCACATATCTATTTGCCCAGGAATTGTACATGGCCACAAAAATATAAGTACAAAATAAATATAGCAGCACTGTTAATTTGGATGGAACTGGAGACAATTATCCTAAGTGAAGTACCTAAAGAATGGAAAAACAAACATCACATGTACTCACTCTTAAATTGGAACTAACCGATGAGCACACATGTCCACAGAGGGAAGTAAAACTAAGTGGAAATCAATGGGAGGGAGGGGCAAAAACCTACCCAGTGGGTACAATGAACACTATCTGGGTGACGGGCACACTTTTAACCCTGAACATTACAAAAGCGATCCATGTAACCAAAAACATTTGTACCCCCATAATATTTTGCAATAAAGAGAAAATAGAAAAGACTCTAATAACCACCCACAAGAGAATAGTTAAAGAAACTTTGATGTGTTAAAATAAAGTATTATACAAGAGACAAGGCTATAGTTAACCAAAACAGCATGGTATTGGCACAAGAACAGAGACGTAGACCAATGGAACAGGACTGAGAACCCAAATATAAAACTAACCTCTTATGGTCATCTGATCTTTGACAAATTCCAGAAAAACATGGAGTGGGGAAAAGATTCCCTATTCAATAAATGGTGCTGGCAAAACTGGATGGCCATATGTAGAAGACTGAAACTAGATCCACACCTCTCACCTTTCACAAAAATCAACTCACAATGAATAACAGATCTAAACCTAAGACATGAAACCATAAGAATTCTCGAAGAAAGCTTTGGAAAAACTCTTATGGACATTGGCCGAGGCAAAGAATTTATGAAGAAGACCCCCAAAGCAATCACAGCAGCAACAAAAATAAATAAATGGGACTTGATCAAATTAAAAAGCTTCTGCACAGCCAAGGAAACTATCACTAGAGTGAACAGAAAACCTACAGAATGGGAGAAAATATTTGCATGCTATTCATCTGATAAAGGGCTGCTAGCCAAAACCTACATAGAACTTAGGAAAATCAACAAGAAAAAAATCAAACAACCCTATTAAAAAATGGGCAAAGGACATGAACAGAAACTTTTCCAAAGAAGACAGAATAAAGGCCAGCAAACATATAAAAAATTGCTCAACTTCTCTAATCATCGGGGAAATGCAAATCAAAACCACAATGAGATATCACTTAACTCCAGTGAGATTGGCTCATATCAAAAAATCCCCAAACAACAAATGTTGACGGGGATGCAGACAGATAGGAACACTCATACACTGCTGGTGGGACTGCAAATTAGTACAACCTCTATGGAAAGTAATATGGAGACACCTCAAAGAACTAAAAGTAGAATTACCATTTGATCCAGCAATCCCACTACTGGGTATTTACCCAAAGGAAAAAAAGACATTCTATAATAAAGACATCTGCATGCAAATGTTTATAGCAGCACAATTCACAATTGCAAAGATGTGGAAACAACCCAGGTGCCCATCAATACATGAGTGGATTAATCAAATGTGGTATATGTATACCATGGAATATTACTCAACAATAAAAAACAATGGTGAATTAACACATCTGGTATTATCCTGGTTGGAGCTAGAGCCCATTCTTCAAAGTGAAGTGTCACAAGAATGGAAAAACAAGCACCCCTGGTACTCACCATCAAATTGGTACTAACTGATCAACACTTACATCACACACGGCAATAATATTCATCAGGTAGCGGGCGGGCAGGAGAGGGGTGGAGGGTATGGGAAAACTCTCACTTAATGGATGTGGGGAGCACAGTTTGGGGGATGTCCACGATTGTAGCTCTGACACAGGCAGTACATGGGCAATATATATAGCCAAAGTGTTGTGCCTCCATAATATTCTGATATAAAAAAATAAATAAAATAAAATAAAACAAAATAAAGTATTATACAAGAGTAAAAATGACTGAACTATAGTTACATGCAAAAGACAACTAAACCTCTGAAATATAATATTAAGGGAAAATTCAAATGCCAAAAAACTGTATAAAATTTGATATCACTTTTATAAAGCTCTCAAACAAGAACAATCCTGCTATATGTTGTTTATACTTACATGTATGAATGCTAAAACTAAAGCAAAAGCAAGAACAGAAAAAAAGGAAGCAGAAACACAAAATATAATATATTTGTTCTGGAGGGAAAATGAAGAGATAGCACAGAAGAGAACATGAGTAGGTTAAGTTACAGGTAATATTTTCATACTTGGATTGAACATTGAGTAAATGCACGTTCATTCAATTCAATAAAATTCAATCAAAATGATAAAATTAAAATAGAAAAAATACATTATTTTAGTTAAATATGTATAAAAATATTTAAATTTATTCTCCATTTTCTTACTCATAAGAAAGTGTCCTTTTTAGGAAAAAAATGTAGTTAGTATGATTTATATCAGGAGTGGGGAAACTTTTCATGTTGGAAGGCCACATTAATTTAGCTGCAATCAAATAAGGTCACATTCAAGAAACTTCAATTAGTTATACTTAAAAATGTACATTATTTTGTAAAAATATAACTACTATTTACTTCATAATTTCAAAAACTGAAAACTATTTGTTAATTTTAAAGTTAATTAACCTTTAAATGGCTTTGTTGTGTCTGCTTTTTTTTGGAAAGCATTTGAATATTTGGTTACAGCATGGAGGTCTGCAGTTTCAGTTGATCCTCTAGATGGGTATGAGTCATTTGTGACCTTAACAGCATCTTGGTTTGGGTTAGGTAGGAGAATGTAGATTCACAGCAATGAGTGGTTGAAAAGCAAGAAAGCATTTTTCAGTTATGTTGCTGAAGGCGTGGGTATTCTACCACATTTTTCCATATTTCAACTGGATCTTTATTAGGATCAATGATTTAGAATGTCATCTACTGAGAACTCAACCAATTCCATCTGTAGTTCTTTAGGTACCTTGGTGATATCAACTAGGTGAGGCTGAAATGCTAATTTGAGTGTGATATCATGATTCTCAAAGTCAGTGAACCTTTCATTGTATTCTCCAATTAACAGGTCTATAATATCTGTGTATTCTTCGAATGATTAGCATATATCATCCTGCTCATCAATGACCTTTGCTAAATGGGGAAAATGTTCATCCAAGATTTCCTTTTGAAGAAGTGTTTTGAAAAAAGATAGCTTTTTTCAAAATGCTTGGATTTTTTTTGCCACATGTTATATATAGAATTAGTTTTACCTTGCAAAGAAATATTCAAGTCATTTTGATTTGACATATCATATAGAAATGCTGCATTCCTATAGAGGCCTCTTTCAATAATTCACATTGCTGATTCTGTTCTTCATAAAATTTAACTATCTGTTCTTGCAGATATAACACCTATCCCTGTGATAGCCAATGCACTTTAGGATGATATGAGAAATCCACACTGAATACCTCATTGTTCAACTTTAGCATGTTATGAAACTGACAATGCTGTGTTGCATTTGAATGAATATAGTTAACAATACTTATCACTTGTTGCAAAGTGTCACTTAAAATAGTAGCTTTAGCACACAGATCTTGCTGATGCAAGATACAATGAAAAGAAATGAGAGCATCTGGATCTGTTAATACTTATTTTTATCTGTGCAATAAACCCTTCATATTTTCCTGTCATGGAAGGTGCACTGTCTGTACATACACTCACTAAATTTATCAAATTCAGTCCAACCTCATGACATTTATCTTGAGAGTTGTTAAAGATATCTATTCCCCATGTTCTGTTCACAAAAGTACCCAAAGTAAGTAACTCTTCCTAGAAAGAAAATCTTCTGTTATGACCCAAATGAAATATAAAACCTGCACCAAATCAATAGTATTAGTTGATTCATTCAAAGTGATTGAATAATACATATTTTCCATTTGAAGTATTGCATAAAGTTGTTCTGTTAAATTGAAGGCTAATTCATGCTGCAGATCAGTTACGGTTCTCCTTGAAAGAGACAGTTCTTTGTACTTCGAAACAATATCAGGGTCTAAGCATCCTACAACTTTGACAGTGAATTCTTTCACAATTTCTACATCACTGAATGGCTTCCCTTTTTTCCCCCGAGTATATAACCTACTTTATAAGTTGCTTCAGTGGCATTATTTCCAGGTCTTATTGCTGCTTGAAAAAATTGTCTTTGCTTTTGCTTTTCATCTTTTAATTTCTTCAATACAACCTTTCATGCCTCTCCCTCTAATTTAAATTATTTATGGTCCTTATGAGTGTTATAATGCTGATGAGCATTGAATTTCTTTAATGTTGATATTGCAGTATCACAAAGAAAGCCAATCATCTTATCTTTAGCAGACAATTAAAAAATACTGTTGAGCTGTGCAGCTATTCACAAATTCCACTTCAAACAGAAACACAGTGCACCACTGTCAAAAGCTGATAACAGACTGGTGTACTAGTCCCCCATAAACTCGGTAGTGGCACTGGTCAGGCGGGGGAAGTTAGAACTAAATCGTGAGTGTAGCAGCCATCAATTTAGCCTTTATGGATACTAATGTTCTAATTGTGCCAGTCAATCTGGGAGGATTATTTTGTTGAAACTTATTTTATTCTTTGGTATTTTAAATACATTCATTTTAAAAATAAAATAAAAATGTAAAAGACAATAAAAATGTGTTAATAAAAATAAAAGGATTTGTTCTGTAAAATTTAGATTCAGTCGAAAGGCCACACTCAAGGACCTAGAAGGCCACGTGTGGCTAGGCCCCACCCCTAATTTATACAAAACCAAATTTTGTAGTCAATTAACTTGCCCACACTAGCTTTATTAAGCTCCCTAGAAATATATTAAAGTTTTTCTTTGTGTTTTGTCATTGGATCACAGCAGTTCCCTGCTACTGAATCATAAATTCTGTGGGTATGACTAAAGAATTTGCATTTTCTAAACAATCTAGGTAATTCTTAAGTACATTAAAGTTAGAGAATTATTACTAGAAAAAATTGGCTTCCACTCAAATGCACACCCAATGTATGTGGCCCTCTGTTACATCTGTACTCTGACTGAAGGGAGCTAAACAGGAACATCTGGGATTCTCAGGTATCTACTTCAAACTCCTTCCCTCAAAGTACATCTCATGCTTTTTAGAATGATGGTTATATCTACTACATAGATTAGTATCTATTATAGCTGTTATTTCCTAATGAGCTAGTGTGTGGCTAGAGAGCACCCCAAAAGTCAGTCTAAAATGGTCATAGTCGGCAATATAAGTTAAAATCATTTTCTGTTTCTGCCTTAAAGTCGAGATTGGGTCTAGGCATGAGAAGCAATCACCTGGGTTCTATCTTGGGCTTCAGATGGGTCTCAGTAACCCTCCAGAAAAGAAGGCATTTACTGAGTTGAATGTATAGATAATTCATTTTAATATTCTGAGTATAAAAGGAACAGAAAGGATTAGCAACAAGACTTTATAATTTATTCATTGATATAATTAAAGTCAAATACTGCTGGTTCTGTGGAATATCTCAGTTTTATTTTTCTATGGTGACTCCTTTCTGTGTGTCCTTTTTACTTCCTCTGTGTTAGAACTTGAATAGAGGTATCTGCATAGCACAGTTTATCTCTATAACCGTAAGCATAGATCAGTTCAATAATAGCTCATGTTAGGTGATACTTGAAGCTTGGTAGAGAAAGGATAAAAATTCTATAAGTCCTCATTAGTAAATATGTAGGTATACATCTACTCCAATGACCACAAACCTGAGGGGTGAGTAAAGGCAAGTATTGGTCAAAGACGGGATATAAAGAATACAGGTGGAGTACATGAGGAATTTAGAGCCTATTCGTCCAGTGACAAAATAAAATACCAATTCATTTTGCAGTATTTAAATATTTTTCACAGTTGTTGTATTGTAGATATAGATAGTATCTGAGCCCACACAGGATAACAATAACAATAGCTTATCCCACTTCTCAATGAAAAGCAGCATCTCTGCCTTAGCCCTTTCACCAAATATATATTTATTAAAATCTACATAATTGATAACAGTTTCCACCCCTACACTTACCTTAATTAGACATCATTGGAGGATCTGGGCATCATTTTTATCATAAAGTGATAATAAAATATCCACCCTGCCAACCTAATTGGGATATGATGAGGTTTTAAGTGAGCTACAATAAAATGTAAAGCATGGTATGTGATGCTTTATGATTATTAGTGAGTATTTATCACTTTGGACTGGGACAACTCACTTTTTTGGAAACCAGGTAGCACATAAATTTATAGGTGGTAGCCTTCTTCATATCTGAACTCAAAACATGCTTAGCATGCTAGGTTAAGTCCCTTTATACCCAGTACACCGGGGAGACATGAGGATCATCATTTGGAACTGGGATGGGAATCTACAAGGTCAAACTTAGTAGGATATTTCAGCAAACTAGGTCCAAAACTATAAATAGACTGTCTGCCAGATATCTTTAATTTCTGTAAGCAGAAAAGGAATTCTGTGACTACAGCCTCAACCAGTTTGATAGACTAGTGATTCTCTTGAATGAAAAATGATATTATAGGTGAGAAAGAAAGCTTTAGTTTCACTACCAGATTGATTTATGCCAAACTCTAGGGTGATGGAAATAAGCCAGGGCAGTGATTCCCTTGGGATATTAGATATTCCCTTGAAATGTACGTAAGCAATCTGTGTGCAGTATAAGGGCTTTGGAGGCAGAAAGGATCTGGGTTCAAATGTGAGCCTCATCTCTTACAATATTGGGACTTTGGCCAGGTGCTCAAACTCTTTCTTCTTTATGGTCTTCATCTGTCAAAGTGGGGATAATAACCATGCTACCTCTTAGGGTTGCTGTGAGGATGAATAAGAAAACAAACATATAAAAAATTGCTCAACTTCTCTAATCATCGGGGAAATGCAAATCAAAACCACAATGAGATATCACTTAACTCCAGTGAGATTGGCTCATATTAAAAAATCCCCAAACAACAAATGTTGGCAAGGATGCGGACAGATAGGAACACTCATACATTGCTGGTGGGACTGCAAACTAGTACAACCTCTATGGAAAGTAATATGGAGATACCTCAAAGAATTAAAAGTAGAATTACCATTTGACCCAGCAATCCCACTACTGGGTATTTACCCAAAGGAAAAAAAGACATTTTATAATAAAGACATCTGCTCGCGAATGTTTATAGCAGCACAATTCACAATCGCAAAGTTATGGAAACAACCCAGGTGCCCGTCAATACACGAGTGGATTAATAAAATGTGGTATATGTATACCATGGAGTATTACTCAGCAATAAGGAACAATAGTGAATTAACACATCTGGTATTATCCTGGTTGGAGCTAGAACCCATTCTTTGAAGCAAAGTGTCACAGGAATGGAAAAACAAGCACCACTGGTACTCACCATCAAATTGGTACTAACTGATCAACACCTACATCACACAGGGCAATAATATTCATCAGGGGGCAGGCAGGAGGGAGGGGGGTGGAGGGGCTGGGAAAAACTCTTACTGAATGGATGTGGGGAGCACAGTTTGGGAGGTGACCACGATTGTAGCTCTGACACAGGCAGTGCATGGGCAATATATATAACCAAAGTGTTGTACCCCCATAATATTCTCAAATTTAAAAAAAAAAATTAAAAAAAAATACAAAAAAAAAAGAGAAAGTATAAGTAATATAACTAATTCAGTACTTGGAATGTTGGACTTTAATGAGAACAAGTACAGAGATTGGAGCCAGACGGCCTCTGTTTGAATATTGGCATTGGCACTTACCAGAGGTGTGACCCTTGGCAGTATGCTTAAAATCTCTCTGGCTAAAATGGCAAGGGTAATAATCGCACCTACTTCATGAGGATTTAACTAGTTAATATTTTAAACTACTTAAAACAGGACCTAGTACTATAGCACATAGTAAGTGCTACAAGTTATTTTTTTAAAAAAATAAATGCAATGAAAAGTTCTTACTATTAGCAAAGCCAGGGGAATCAATTTTATATGTTTTCCCTAGTTCTTGGGGACAATTGTTGAGGTTGCAAATTGAGAAGCAAAATTGTTCAGTTAATATTCTCTCAGAAATCAAGGAAAGAAGTTTCCACAAACTAAAACCAAAGGCTATGGTCTAGCTGTGAATAATCACAGCTGGCTCTTCTTAAAAGGTTAGAGGATTAGAATGTTAATAATTTTGTATTTCTTAAGCAAATATGTTCAAACATGCAGTGAGCAGCTGTTCCCATGGAAGAATGAGCCGGTGACAAGTTTTATCTTCTAAAAGGAAAGCTATTTTTGGTCAAATGAGAGCACAAAAAAGTATTTTTAAAATGCTTTTGAATGACAGGAAACATAAATATTTTTTGCAGCTCTTTAATTCAGAAAACAGCTTGCATAATTTTTTTTCAGCTTGAGAAAAGTAGATAGAAAGCTGATCTCAAGTACTAGGACTATCAATTCTTAGGGACTTTTTTTTGTAAAGAAAAAAATATAGTTTGTAGCATGGTGAAGGCTGAGGTCAATATATGTAGGAAAAACTTTGGTTGGTTTAAAACAGTTTCTCAACCTTTTTTTCTTTACATTATCTCCCCCCTCAGATAGGCTTTTTAGATATTTTTTTCTAATTGTCCCTCCCATGAGATTTTGATACCCTAGATACACTATACACATGTTTATGTACTATGTATATACTTATGGTTCATACATAAAAGAATAGGATTTTTTTCTACCCCCAGGAACCAACTGTCTTTTCAGTGGTGGCAATATCACTCACCCCCTTTGAGAATGCTTGGTTTAAAGTGAGAATTTATGCCAGGAGTGCCTTGGTTTCCGGCCTTTGTAAATACCAAAGTGCCGTTAGTTTCAGATAATTGTATTCACTAGGTTTCTTAGTTAAGGATGTTCCTGTTTTGTTTATTTTGTTTTATTTTCATTGGTTTTATTTTTAGCATTAAGAAACCTATTTCAGATATTTTAGCCTGAAGTCTAGAAAGTCTGTGTTCAATTGTGCATGAAGAAAGGTTTTAATGTGTTTAAGCAAATACTTTATTAAACTTTAGATAATTTTTGTTTGGCAGCCATATATAAAAGAGGCATAAGTTATGGGTAAATTATATAACTGCTATATTCCTCAGTCTCCTCATCTACAAAATGGGGATAATAGGCTTACCTCACAGGGGTTGCAACGTTTAAATTCATTAATATGTATAAAGTTCTTAGAACAATGCCTGCTAAATAGTAAGCAGTGCATCTTTTATGTTATTTTTTATTAAAACTAGCTTAAGACTTTATAATACCTTACATCATAAAGATGCAGGTTTATCTCATGAAACTAATTAGAAGGTGTAGAGTCAAGACACACAGAAGCGGAGCCTCTCAAAATGGTTTGGAACTAAGGCACATCCTTTCTTGGGTGACCACAGTGTATCTCTCATGTCTGATTCATTGTTTTATAAACAGGTTATCTTAGTTTCTCTGTTAACACAACTGGCTCTCAACTTTAATATTTATATGGCATTATATCTAGCATTTCTAATCTAATTTCAGGTTTCTTTCAGAGAGTGTCTAATTGGCCCATCTCGTTGGGCTGTCCTTTCTTCATCCAAATTTCTGTGGTCAATGGAGCTGGGACAACTACAGCAAACTTGGTAAGAGAGACCTAGATTTTGAGGATGAGTGACAATTATGAAATAGAGTTTCTTGGGATGGAGAAATATGCAAAAGCTGTCTACTACAATGGGGTAAAAGATGACGCCATCAAATTATCATTGACGAGGTGTTATTTTCAAATTTTTCTTGAATTCTCAAATGTAGAGTAAATTAATAATGACAAACGAGATTGAAACGTACTAACATAAACAGTTGGAATATTTATCAGGACAGTATTTCACAGAGGCCAAGACTGACAGTTTGGCTACATAATAGCCTATATAGCACAAAAAAAAAAAAAATGACTCTTTTATATAAAGCAGCTGAACAATAACAGTATCAAGTGCATAATAAACTGTTTAAACACATTAAAAAAAACTTTCTTCATGCTCAATTAAACATAAAATAAAGTGAGCCCCCAAAATATCATGGCTCTCTTTAAATACCAGGATCTTATTTTATTTTAGTTGCTGGCAAGTAGCGAGCTAGCTATATGTGTATCTCTGTCTTGTTTAATTTTTAAAATATCTTGCATAAAATATCTACTGTGGAAGTAATTTTAGGAAAAATGTGACAAAATGCTACTTGATATTTTGCATCAATTAAACATGTTTACTCTTGTTGTGCTGAAAAGATTTTACACTGTGTTAGAATAACAACATACTGTGAAAGTTCAAAATGGTAATATCTCAGAAACATATTGCCAGATAATGTTTAAAAATAGTCCCAAGAAATAGAAGAGCTTGAAAATAAAATTTTGGGAAGACATTGCTTCTCTTATTCACATATACTGGGCATTAAGCATCATGATATAGAAAATGTATTTAACATCTCAACAAAATTAAAGGTTGCATTGCTATTTTGTGACTTTGAGTGCCAGGCTAGATTGTATAATTTCATGGGAAAATTATTTGGGTTTCAACCACTCCAGCTGTCAAGCTGTTACAGTTTACTATTACAATACTCAAATGAGAAAGATAGACAGATTTTTATCATCCTGCACAACCCAATCAAGTTTATTTTCTTCCAGTTGGGATTGTGACTCCATGGGAGGTGGAGGGACTTTCTGCTTTAATAACTTTGCCATGATATTGGAAAGCAAGGTGATTCAATTGCCAGTACAAAAATATTTATGCAAAATTTTAAAAATATTCTTAGACATATTGGATTGCCATGAATATAAATAATATAAACTCCATTAAACATCAAAACATATACCTAAAAATACTCATGAAAATATTTATAATCAATATCAGATCACTGTAGTCTATATAATTACATATTAAAGACAATAAAAATAACATAACTAATCACTTTGAGAATCATTTCATTAATTTTAAAAACAAAGTAATTGTGTTCAGGTGGTGATACTGATGTGTTCTTTTTTTGGGGGGGGTTAAAATGTTAAAGTTTGTTTATACTGGCATCTCACGTTCTTAAATATATTTTTGCTTTGCTTTGTTTAAAGAAAGTGGTTTGCTGACAACTTATTATATGCCCTGATGCTTCATTCATCCATAAACTATTCCTTTAATGTGTGATGCCTTGCTTATATGATCTCTAGTAAAATAATTTAATAAAAATTGGAAAAAAAAGCCCTGATCATCTAAAAAAAAGTTTATTAACAAGGAAGATAGAACCACAACATTCACATCACACATACCTTCTAGAAACACAGTATTTTGGAAATAGACAGTATATCTAGGCAACATCTCATAAAATTTCCCTTTTTGTGGATGAAGAAACAATTAGGAGAAGTTAAGTGTTCTTGTCCAAGGATAGATATTTATTTGAGAGCTCCAAGGAGACCACTGACTTCTCTTCACTTAGGACAACACTGTCCACCATGCACTTCATCTTTCCTTCATTCCTTAACAAGTTTCAAACTACACGAAAATGGCCTCCTTAAAATTTCTCAATTCAAATAAACATATTTCCATATTGTATTCTCATCTCTCAAACTATACATTTAATATCAGATTTTCCTTCAACTGATTTTAAAAATGTGAGAAATTGGCAAGGAAGTAAAAGCCAGTTTTGCGTCTAGTTATTGCTGTGAAAAAATTTTGTATTTTCTTAGGAAAGTTGAACTAGGCTTTGAAGTAAATCATTTCTCAATTGTATCTGAGAAAACAGATCTTAATTAGCATGTCTGTGCCTGAGTAAAACAAATCCCTTAAGCATAAGTGTTCAGCAGCTAAACAATGAGTCATGACTAAAATCCACATCATATCTCACCTTTTTGAAGTCCTTCAGTGTATAATGTGAGGCTCTAGATGGACGTTATATTTTAACAGCTTTATTGAGGTACAACTGACATATGATAAAATCCATATATTTAAAGTGTACTGATTGGTAAGTTTTGACATATGTATGTGTCATAATGAATATATTTATCAACTCCAAAGTTTCCTTGTAATCCCTCCTCCCTGCCCTAGCTCCCACACTCTCCTCTGGTCCTCAGGCAACCAGTGATATGTTTTCTTTCACTATAGTTTGCTTTGCATTTCTGTAATTTTATGCAATAGAGTCATACCACATGCTTTCTTTGTTGATTGGCTTTTTCAATCTACATAATTATTTTGAAACATATCCGTGTTATTCCCTGTATTAATAATTAATTTATTTTTATGAATTTAGTATTCCATTATATGAATACACTGCAATTTATTGATACATTTAGGTGTTGATGGAAACTTGGGTTGTTGGCAATTCTGGGCTATTGAGAATAAAGCTGCTATGCTCAAGTTCACATAGATCACATGTTTACAAGTATAAAGCTGGAAGGTTTTGTATAAACATGGACTTACTATTCTCTTGGGTAAATATCTAGGAGTGAAATGGCTGCATCACATGGGATGCACATGTTTAAAATTTTAAGAAAGTGCCAAAGTATTAATATTAAATAGTTGTACCGTTTTACATTCCCACTAGCAATATAAGGGGGTTCCAGTTTCTCCACATTCTCTACAACCTTTAATATTGTCTGTCTTTTGAGTACAGCCTTTCTAGTGGATATTTAGTGCTGTCATCAAGGCTTTAATTTGTATTTTTCTGATGACTAATAATATTAACTATCATTTTATGTGCTTATTGGTTATTTATATACCTTCTGCAATATCTGCAATACCTGCAATAACTATTCATATTGTTTCTCCATTTTTTTGATGGGGTTGTTTCCTAATTATTATATATGGTGAGAGTTCTTTATATGTTCTCTATGCAAGTTCTTTATCAAATATATGGTTTGCAATTATTTTCTCACAGAGTATGGTTTGTCCTTGTTCTTAATGGCCTTTTGAAGCACAAAAGTATATATGTGTGTGTATGTATTTATTTTTTATGCATGTGGATATGCAATTGCCCAGAGGATTTATTGAAAAGATTGTCTTTTTTTCCATTAAATTGTTTTGGCACTTTTATTCAAAATCAATTGATTATATATGCAAAAATTTATTCTGTATTCTCATTCTGTTCCATTGATCTATTTCTGCCTATATTTTCACTAATACCACACTGTGTTGATTACTGTGGATTTATAGCAAATTCTGAAATAAGATAGGATAAATTCTCCAACTTTATTTTTCTTTTTCAAATTTGGTTTGGCTATCCTTGGTCTGTTGCCTTTCCATATATATTTAAAATTGGCTTATTAAATTCTACAAAAGTCCTGCTGGGATTGTCACGGAGATTTCATTGAATTTACAAATCAATTTAAATGAATTGTCTTCTTAACAATATTGTGTCTTCCAACTCATGAACATGAAAGATCTCTCCATTTATTTAGATTTTATTTAATTTCTTTCAAAATGCTTTGTATTTTTCAATGTACAAATCTTGCTTGCACATTTATGTTAAATTTATTCTTAAATATTTTAATATTTTGAATGTTATTGTGAATAGAATTGTTTTTGATTTGCTTTTTAGATCTTTTTAGTTGTTAACATATAGAAATTCAATTGATTTTTGTGTCTTGATCTTTTATTCTGTGGATTTGCTAAAGTCATGTGTTAGTTCTAATAGTTTTGTTTTGTGTTGATTTCTTAGAATTTTCTATAAATAAGATGTCATTTTCAAATAAAGAGAATTTTATTCCTCCCTTTCTAGTCTGGTTGTCCTTAATTAAAAAAAAAAAGTTTTTCTTTACTGAAATATCTAGAATTTTTAGTACAATGTTGAATAGATGTAGTGAAAGTAGACATCCTTGTCTTGTTCCTGATATTAAGCAAAAGGAATTCAGTCTTTCACCCTTAAGTATGATGTTAGATGTGGGTTTCTCATGGACTCCCTTTATGAGATATGTAAATTTCCCTTTTTTTTTTTTGAGAGTTTTTATTGTGAATGGGTGTTGGATTTTGTTAAATAAATTTGCTCTATATAGTGAAATTATATATAAGTTTTTTCCTTTATTCTATTCATGATATGTATGATGTTGATTTTCTAATGTAAATCTTACCTCAGTTTCTGGCATAAATCTCACTTCGTTGTGGCATATAACTCTTTCCATATATTGCTAGATTTGGGTTGCTAATAGTTGGTTGAATATTTTTGTATTTTTGTTCATATGGAGTGTGGGTGTGTAATTTTCTTGTGATGTCTGTGACTTTCATATCAGTATAATACTGCCTTCTATAATCTGAAAGAGTTTGCTAAGGATTGGTATTATTAATATTTCTCCTTGAAATATTTCATAGAATTCACCAGTGAGTTCTCTCTATTGGACTCCTATTTGTGGGAAGATTTTTAATTAGTAATTCAATGTCTTTACTTATTTAAGGTCTATCTTTTTCATGTAGAATAAATTTTGGTGATATTATTCTTGGAACTTGCCTATTTTATCTAAGTTGTCCAATGTGATGCCAAAAATTGTTTGCAATAATCCCTTGTACCTTTTTAACTTGTATGGTTCGTATTATAGTAATGTACCCTCTTTCATTCACGGTTTTAATAATTTGTGTCTTTTCTGTTCCATTCATGGTTATTCTAGCTAAATGTTTGTCAATTCTGTTGCTCTTTTAAAAGAACCAAATTTTGGTTTCATTGATTTTCCCTTGTTTTTTCTACTTTATATTTCACTGATGTCTGCCATAATTTTTATTATTTCTTTTCTTCTGGTTGCTTAGGGTTTAATTTATTGTTTGTTTTATAGTTTATTAAGGTTAGGTTATTTATTTGAAACTTTTTTTTCTTTTCTGGTATAGACATTCAATGTTCTACATTTTCTTCTAATCACTGCTGTTGCTGCATCCCTTGAATTTTGATCTGTTGTTTTTATATTTCAAACAGTTAAAAATATTTTTAAATGGTGCTCATTATTTCTTATTTGATCCATAGATTATTTAAAACTGTTGTTTAATTTTCAAATATTTGAGGATTTTTAAGATTTCTTTTGGTTGTTAATCTCTAATTTAATTCCATTGTAGGCTGAGGACACATTTTGCATGATTTCAGTCTTTAAAATTTATTTAATCTTATTTTATGGCCTAGCATATGTTCCATGCAAGCGTCAAAAAATGTTTATTTTGTTGTTGAGTGGAGTGAACTATATATCATTTACATGGAGTTGGTTAATAATATTTTTCAAGTATTCTATATGTCTGCCAATTTTCTTCCAATTACATGTGTTGAATTGTCTTTCATTTATGTTAGTTTTTCTTCATATATTTGGAGACTCTGATTTCAGGTACATATGAATTTTTAATTAATTTATCTTCCTGATATAGTGACCTGTTTATTATTATGAAATGCTTCTTTTTGCCTCTAATAAAATTCTCATCTTAATTTAGCATCTTAAATTGGCATACCAATTTAGTCTATTGATTTTATTTTTACCACTTTTTTTAGCTCTTTTCTTAGATATGACATATTAATATGCATCTTTTCACAAATGTACAGATTCATGATTATTTACCTCCGGTAAAATGTAGGAAATTTGCTCAAGTATAGCTCCATTTCTTCTCATACCTTTTGTGCTATCACTGTCATACATATTAAATTTAGATATGTTAGAATTTCCACAACACAGTATTATAATTATTACTCAGTGCACTCTTGTGTCTATTAAAGAAGTAAAGAGAATAAATGAGAAAATTATATAACTATTGAGTCTTTTATATTAAACCGTATATATTGTTTTATATATATGATTTAATTAATTAGACACTTATGACAATTTTTTTTCCTGAGGATTTGAGTAATCATCTGGTGTCATTTTCTTTCAGTCTGAGAGACTTCCTTTATTAATTCTTTTAAGGCAAGTCTGGCATCAATGAATTCTCTCACTCTTTGATTTTCTGGGAATATTTTTATTTCACCTTCACTTTTCAAGGATTGTTTGGGCAAATACAGAATTCTTGGTTGCCTTTTTCTTTTTCTTATAATACTTTGAATATGTCAACTCACTCCTTTCTTGCCTCCTTGAGCCCAATGAGAAGTCAGATGTTAATCTTACTGTGGTTTCTTTGACCATGACTAGACTTCATTTTCTTGAGGATTTCAAATTTTTTTTGGTCTTTGAACTCTTTGCTTATGATATATCTATAAATAGATCTTTTTGTCTTTATTATACCTTTTTTAAGTTTCTTGAATGTGTAGATGAATGGGGTTTTTTTAATCAAATTTAGGAAATTTTCAGCTATTATTTCTTGAAAAAATTTTTCTGCCCTTTTTCCTCTCTCCTCTCCATCTTGGCTCCAATTACATATATGTTGGTATATTTGATGGTGCCACACAGATTTCTCAGTCTCTGATCATTTGAAGTATTTTTTTCATATCTGATAAACATACTATATTGCATAACTTCGACAATGTCACTGTTCATGAATATCACCCATTGCTCCAAATTTAGCAAATACACTTTAACCTTTGCAGAGAAGGTGATAGTCTTCATGGCCTACTTATCCCATCATAGTAACCCTCCTTGCCTACCATACAGGTGAAAATATGGTGGCAGTTTCAGACAAGAATGATACACACTCTCACTGTTCTTACCTAAAATTCAGTAGGATTACAAACACAAACATTTCTCATGTTGTTGAACATCTTGTCTATTTTCAGAGTGTCAAATGATTAGTTTTATCAATTTTATAGAGTTTTAATGTTGCTACTGAGGGAGAAAATTTGCTCTTTTAAAATCCTGCCTCTGCTTAACTTTTTCAACATATGGGGATGAGTTATAACTGTTGAAATGTTCTTATCTACTAATTTTATTATCTATGCCAGTTTTGATTGATTAAAAATTGTCCTCATTATTTTTCTTATTCTTGTTATTCCTGCTAATTTATGTTTGTGTATCAGACATTATTGATTTTACCTATTTGAAGGCTGGATATCTTATTATTTTATGAATATTCTTGAGCTTTGATCTGGGAACTTGTTATATTTGAAAACAGATTGATTCTTCTGGGTTTTACTTTCAATATTTGTTATAATATACTTCTGAGTAATCTACCCAAACCACATGAATCAAGTGATTTTCCATTCTGACTGGTGAGAATAGATAAGCATTATTTCTAGCCTAATCTAAGTGTCAGGCACTGTTATCTTATCATTTCTGATGGTTCTTTCCCAGGCTTTAGGTAATTTCCTCATATAGGTTTGCTGATGGTCACTCTGGTGAATACTTGAGGTGGTCCTTTGGCAGATACCCAGAGGAATTTCTGTGTCCAGGAGTCTTTCCTATGATCTCTGCTCTGTTTTCCAGGCTCTCAGGTTTGTCTCTTTAACTTAGGAAGTATGCTGAACTCCAGGTAGGTTTCTCTTCTTTATGCGTTGGCCTGGAAACTCTGTCAAAGCAGTAAGCTGGGGTAATTGTAGATCTCAAGTTATTTGTTTTCCACTGGGGATCTGTCTTTTGTTGTCCAATGACTGGAAAAGTATTGTTCATATATTTGCCATAGTGTTTTTGTTTGTTTCAGGCAGGAGGATAGTTTCAGTTCCTGCTATCCCATCTTTAATGGAGGATTGGAAATCCCTGGTTTTTTTTAAGGAGGAACAAAATCCCTTATTAACTTGAACAAGTTTACATTAAGGGAGAAGACAGCTCCCACCATTGCAGCCAGGATGTGAAATTAGAATGTTAAATGTGATCCCCCGTTAAATTTGATACCAATGAGCAAAAAAGAAATCAGGAGAGCAGCAGATGGTATTGTTTGCAGCTCTGGGAGAGACTTGAGGCTCATAGTCACCATCTGCCTGCACAGCATTTTCTCAAACTTAGTGTTTAGTAAGGTTTATTGCTACTACACTTATGAGCATTACGAGACAGATTACCAAATTCCTGCATTCTACCATGCTTTAATTAAAAGAAATATATGTCATGTGTTAGATGGTTATATAACTATCACTGCCTATTACTCTTCTTAAGAGCCTCTGCTTTTTAAGTTCAATACCTTTTTTGTTTTTTTTAAAAAAAGAGACATGCTGTAAGTTATGCAACCTTTAAGAGGTCTCTGGGATCCATCATTGGGCTTTGTGCAAGTTCTTACATAAATCAAACCCCTGAAGATCTTCATTAAATCTGACTCTTCATGGTTAGTGAAGTTCTCATGAATGCAGTTTGTGTTTCCTTTTATAGATCATAAAATGCTGATGATTATATATTTTATATTCTGAGCAACACATGTTTACTAAATTTTAGAGCATTCATTGGCTAAAAGCATTGTAGCTATACATACTGAAGTTTAATCAATTGTTAGAGAAATTTGGTGAGATATAGTAAGGCATAATTAATCCCAGCTTTGGATAGTGTTGCAAGTAGCACATCTAAATCTATGGATGTGTTCCATAGCTTGCATTATCTCTACTCACAGTATTAGTTTCAAACATAGGAAAGTGCCATTTTGTAGGTCAACAGAGGTCAAATGGCAGCCTCATACGGTTCAAACTAAGACGTAAGGTGACTCTGATTACCATCTTTGCCAACACTGAGATAATAATTCTGCCAATGATTTCCAGAAAAAGGAAAATAGGTATCTTTTTACTATTATATTTTTAATATAAAAATGCATAGTGACTACCTTAGTAACTAATATTTTGTTTCTGCAATATATCTGATTATAAAATCTTACGTGAACTGAATAAAAAATGAATCTATAGATTCTAAAATGTTATGAATTCTTGCTAAATATGAAAGCTTAAAAATGTATTTCAAGTGCCTTTCAAATATATACATAGGAATAAAAATGTTAGAATAACCAAGATAATTTGGGAAAAAATTAAGGGCAGGGTCTTTGCCCTAGCTCAAAACTACAATAATTAAAACTGTGTGTTCAGGCAGCACAGTGAAGATTGATAGTATTTTCTTCTAATGTGTTATTTCATAGATGCGCAGTACTAGGCATAATACTTAACATTTCTATGTTTTATATTTTTTTAATCAGTAAAATAAAGATAATATTAGTATCTATCTCAAAGGGATGTTGTAAGGATTAAAAGAGCCAATACATATAACATATTTCCAAGTCTCTTAGGCATACTGAAAGCTCAATAAATGTCAGTTGTTGTCGTTGTTGCTATTGTTATTTTATGTGTATATTTAGTATTTAGGAGCCTGACTACATAAATTTGTATTTTGGCTTTGGCACTTTTACTCTGTGACTCAGTTGTCTTGTAAGAAAATGTAGATAAAAGTAGTACTTATTTCATATATCTGCTATGGGAATTAAATGAGTTATGAATGTAAATTACTGAAGGAAGTGACATAGTAAAAAACTCAATAATTGTTAGCACTAATTGCTATTATTTTCATTATCATTGTTATCTATTAACATGGTACAGATAAATATTAATGAACAGAATAGAAAGAGATGAAGCAAACACATTTATATATGATATTAGTATGCTATGACATTATAATTTTAAGTCAGTGAGAAAAGATAATATACATGACCAGAAAAATGACAAAAGAACAATCACCACAGGAAAGTAATCAACATCATTATTAATCAAATAAATATTTAAAGGCATTGTCATATATTTTTATAATAAAGTTAGCAAAAAAGGAAAAAATATTATATCCAGCATATTATTAGTTTACTAGTGCGGCCATAGCAAAGTACCACAGACTATTGGCTTAAACAACCAAAACTCATTTCCTCACAATTCTGGACACTAGAAGTTTGAGATCAATGTGTTGGAGGGTTGGTTCCTTCTGTGAACCGTGAGGAAAGGCTCTTTTCCTGATACCTCCCCTTGGCTTGTAGATTGCTGTCTTCTTCCTATGTCTTTATACAATTTTCCCTCTGTACATGTCTACATCCAAATTTCCTACTCTTATAAGGACACTAGTCATGTTGGATTAAAGCCCATCCTAATGACCTCATATTAACTTAACTACCTCTTTAAAGATTCTATCTCCAAATACAGTCACATTCCTAATTACTGAGGGGGTTGGAACTTTAATATATTAATTTTGTCAGAGGACACACTTCAATCCGTAACACCCAGCTTTAGAGAAATTGAGGATATGAATATTTACATACCCTGGAAGTCTAAGTTGATACAACCTTTTTGGAGAATAGTTTGGAAATTTGCACTAAGAATATTAAAGTGTATAAACCTTTGACCACACAATTTTATTGCTAATAATTTGTCCTAGAAAAATTGAGCCACAAGATATTCATTAAAGCATAATTTATATTGGCAAAAAGTGGAAATAAGTTCAATGTTTAAACTTTGGGTTTTTCTTAAAATTATGACCTGTCCAAAAGATAGGATAATTTATGAGCACTACATTGATGAAAATGAGGATTTAGTGATGTAGAGTGATGTTGGCAATATCTAAGTGGGAAAATATGTTAAAAGTAGCATTTACTTTTGACACTATAAATCTAATTCAAGTAAAGTGTGCATACACACAAACTCATGACATGTCATAGAAAGATTGATAGAAAATATAACATGGGAAGACACCATTTTGAGGAATTAACAGGCATAGGTTAAATGAAAGTTTTAAATGCCTTTGAATTTGAGGACTCAGACAAGGAGAATCTCTGACAATCAGGTGGGAGATCTCACACCTGAGTTCCTCGAATGAGACTAGCTTCACAGGTATCTCTGAGAATTTGGACGTAAGGATTGTGACCTTTGGGACATCTTCACAAAGGTGAGTATAAAATCATATCCTATGGTTGCTTTAATTTTGACTTCTCTGATAACCAGTGAGAATAAGTACCTCTTCATATACCTATTGACATTTGGTTGCCCCTCTGTCTTGTTTCCTTATATCCACACCCATATGTCATTTTGATTCTCTACCATTTTTCATAATCTAAATATTAATTTCTTGCCTTTTTAATCTTTCTGCAATCTCTCAACAGTCAGTTGTTATTTTATTTTCATCTGAGGTCTTTAAGAAGAATTTCTTAATTGTCAGTAAATCAAATTCCCAATTGCTAAATTTCTAAATCTTCACTGATGTAGCAATACATAGAAACATTTCTGGAGGATAGAAATTTTTTACTGTTCACTTGAAAATCACATTTGTAATGTAGTTTCTGTCATTGCATATAACAGCCCAAGCCACCTAGAACTCATGGTAGCTATGACATTCTAGTCCATCCATTCAAAATGAGTCCTAGTAAAAGGATTGAATGACTTTAGGTTGTGCTACCAAGAGTGTAAAAAAACCCAGACTTGGACAACTCAGCCTGTTATAGCTAATGTCATAAAGGACTTCTCTTCCGTTCTCATATCCTGATTTGTTCTTTCTTATTTTCATCTTTCAGGATCTTTATCCTTTTGACCATAGTATTGAACTCTTCATTAAATGATATATCAAGGTTAGAAATTTTGTTTTAGTTGATGCCTACAGAGATAATAATGTATATGTTTCATACCCTCTCACATCTCAAGGTGCTCCTTACTCAACAGAGAGAGACTTGCTATCCTCAGATTGCCACTTAGTCAGAGTCATTTGTCCTAGGGCCCCACCCAAGTCTGTTAACAGAGAAATACAAAATTATTCTTCTCTCTATTTCCTAATCAAATTTCTTGTTTTCCCAGAAATCGCTATTGAAAAAGTGATGCAATAAAATAATTTTTATGGTGCTGTTAATGACTAACAGCAGATTAATATTTTAGTACTCTGAAGGCCATTTTTTTCTTATCATTGACCTCATAATTGATAGTAAAATATACATCTCTTTAAAGGAAAATTAAAGCATTATGTGGAACCATGGGACTTAAATTGTTTTTATTTAAATGCCACTTAAATATGCACAAACATGACCTGGACATAAACTTTTACTACTAAACCTAAAATTTCATTTATAAATTAAATATAAGCCAAACTACAAACCAATGGAAATTTAAATTTTAAAAAATAATTAAGTTACTTAAAAAATAATATAGTTTTCTAGAAATAAAGTTAATGTCCACAGTATGGATGTGGGAGCTTCTGTGTCTAAGGTTCTTGGATTTTGTCATAACAGTATTATGTGTGAGTGTGGACTCATATCTCCCATCACTTTTCTCAATGTGAACTTCTGTAACGTTTGTTTATTCTATTTACTATTTGCTAAAGCTTCCTCTCTTCTTTTGATTAGCCCATGACGAGTAGAATTGTGCGACTTGGCATCAGTGTAGTTGTAGATAAAGACACAAAGTCACTAAAACTTCTTAAAAGTTCTTGATGATCACTGAGGTAATCTAGGTGCTATTTATATTACTTTTTAGATTGCTAATATAAAAACATAAAAAATTTTCTCAAAGAGATTGAAAACCACTAGGAATATATTTGCTGATTGCTAGAAACAGTGACTCAACCACAAAGCCTATTTTCCTTACTGTGGTAAGGAAGAGATTAATGGTAGGTCAGACTTTGGACAAGTGGACCCTCTTATTTGTTTGGGTTTTATAGAAGATGCATGAAAAATATTGAAATACTGATACAAAGTTTCAATTTTTTACTCAGCTGAGAAACAAATATTCAAACTGGCTTCTACTGCCAAATATAATTCATGAGCATGGGACATTTCAATATTAGAAGATTAAAATCAAAGAAAAATGGACAATCTTTTTAGAAAAGACATCTGACATTCTCACATTCCTCTCTCTGTCTCTCTCTCTGTATTACTTACTATGTTTTTATATGACTATGTGTGTTTATACATTTTTAAATGTTTGTACTTTCTTATTTCACCAAAGCACAGTAAAAAAGTGATCAAAAATTTTCATCAGTTTTTGAGACCTATTAACAGACATACTCTTTTTCTACGTGTATATAACTTACACATGTTTTAAGGAAATTATAGTAAGTTAGGACCATGGAGGACTATATAACACCCCAACCCACCCCCAGCCTTAAGCAGGTTTAGAAACAAAGCTCTCCAAAAATCAATATATTCTCCATTGCTCTGGGATAAATATGAACCAAAACTACCACACTCATTCATTGAAAATAGCAGTTGTTTTGGGGGTTGTGGAGCTAAGTGTGTGGGAGACACACAATAGCAAAATAAAGATTGTTTGAGGAAAAAATATTTACATGCTTCATTTCCATATTATGTCTGACTGCTTTTTAGAGAAGATCTATTAACTGCTGAGTCTGAACCACTTTGGGGCCCGGAAGCAACTCCTTGACCATCTTAGCCTTTCTTTATACTTTCTGTAAACTCTTCCTAGTTCCACTAGATATATTCTGTGCACCCTGGACACTGTTTTTCTATCACGGTAACGTGCCCCAAGGGAAAAATATGGCGACAAGCAGGGTATGGGAGTGAGGTGATAAATGGGTGGGGCCAGAAAGGGGCAGCATCAACATTCTTTGGATGATTAAAATTGTAATTTAGCACAATTTTTAGTACAGGACATGATTTTTATATGGACAAACGACACTCATTTAAAAAATTTTTGAGGTCACATATTCTACATTGAAAGGAACCTAATGTTTTCTTTTCAGTGATTAGATATCATACATAAATTTTTGCCTTTTCTACTTAAATTTTGAATAAATATCAATCAGGACTTTTATACAATACCTATAAATATACAAGGTAAAACAGACCAGTTAAGGAAAAATTGCTTGCTTTAGACAATAGGCAATTTCATTATCTAATTTACAGAATACATAACAACTTCTGTTTTCTACATAAAGCAATCAGGATCTCGGCTACTTTACTAAATAAGTAATACAATAGGCTATTTTAAAAATGAAATTAAGAAATTTCATTTCCTTCTTGTGCAAAATCAGCACAATTCTTTCCTTAAAGATGTACTTAAAATATTTTAGGAGAAATGCTATAAATCTCAGAAAAAATACCTTAAAGGAAACATAATGCCATTTCAGTTAAATCAAGCTAAAAATATTCATTCTTGTAAAGTAATATTTGTGATTTATTTTATTTCTTGTTCCGTATAATAACTTTTAGAAAGCCATGATAATCTATTTCTCTGGTAATTTTAATTCCTATAGAAGATCTGCTCCACTATTTTAGACATAATGTACGTATTTGCATATTGCTATTACTCCTCTCATATACCCTAAGATATAAATGTGAAATAAAAATATACACTCCTCATTTCTATGCCACTAAAGAAGTTCTATATGTTTGAATAAATACTTTTTAGGCCCAGTATAGATAAAGCAAACATTTTCTAACATGTTTGTGTGTGAACTCTGACCTCTAGATTTCTGAATTATAAATGAGAATAATATGTCTACACAGTCTTTCTGGTGGATTAAGGAATGCTCTTTTAATATGTTTTCAATATGCAAAGGTTATATTCAAGCAGAAAAAAAAGGAATGGTGGTTTTAACGTAAAGTACAAGTAAGTAAGCAAATGGATAAACAAATACCTTTTGACTTCGTATTTCTACTTTAGGAATTTATCCTATGAAAGAAGTTAGAGATACAGACAAAGAAGTCTTTGGCAGATATATCAGCTTAATTTACACTTGCAAATAATTAAAACAACATATGATTTTTGTACATAGCCATGGGGAATTTTAAAAATAAATTATAACATACTTCCATGTGGAATACTAAAAATAATGTTGTATAAGTCTATGGATAGGTATTTGTAATTGAAAAAAAGCAGAGACAAGTGGCTTGAGTAATAGATTCTAAGCGAGAGATGGAGAGAAACATAGAGACACAGAAAATATTAAACTTGCTCAGAAATAAATGTTAGCAGTAGCTATCTCTCTGCACAGTGGAATTATGTATGACTTTTCTTTTTTCATTTTTGTGTTCTTTATGTTGCATTTAGGGATGTATATATTCTTTTAAAATTTCTTTTATAGAAAAAGATGTCTAATATGCCCTGAATTAGCCACATAGGCCAACTATAATAAATTTGATATATTGCTATCATCAAACATTTGTTGAGAGCTCTTGATATGTAGGACATTAAACTAGATGGTCATAATTGTTCAGTCCTTGGGTTTCAGTACTTGAATAGCTAATGAAAGAGGAATCAGGGTACAAAAAGTAATGATATATTACTTTCTCTCTCTCTCTTTCTCTCTGTCTATCTCTCTCAAACAGGGAGCTAAATAATGTCCCCTTAAATAAGAATATCTTATAATAAACTACCAGTTTAACTATAAACCTATGACATTAGTGTAAGAACTCTTACCCGGAATAGACAGTTATTGTCCAGTTAATTGATCTCTGACAATCATGTGATTAAGGTAACTTATGGAAAGGATATGGATATTCAACCCCGTTTGATCATGCTAAAATCATTAGATTACCACTCTATGGTAATCTGTCTGCATGGTGAAATCTTTTCAACAGAATCAATCAAGTTTATTCCAAATAATCCACATGGAGATTTTCTATTTCTACAACTGCTGAAATCTACAGTTGATCTCAGAAGTTACAAGAAACTGAATTATCCTTGAGTATCCTGCATTTATATTCCAATCATACCCTTCTTATTAATAAAATTGTCTTCTTCAATCAAGTAAAGCCATTCATAATTGTAGTATGGCTTTGTTTTCCTGAATTGTATAAATTCCTGAGCTGTAATAGCTCATCAAACATGTTCTGTAAAGACTTAGATAGTAAATATTTTAGGTTCTTAGGCCATATAATCTCTATTGCAATTATTCAACCTGCCATTGTAGTGCAAAAGCAGCCATAGATAATACATGAGTAAATGATCATGACTGTGTTTCAATAAAATTTTATTTATAAACATGGACAGCCAGCTGGATTTGGCCTGTAGGCTACAGACTGCTGACCCAATCTATATACTTGATTCAATTGTCTACCTTGTGACATTTGCTTACATTTAGTTCCATATTTATAGTGCAGGTGCCTAAATAAACAGTGCTAGTTATGAACATTAAAGAGCACAATCAAAAGTTATACAGTTTTATACGAACATGGATGTTCATTCACAATTTTCCTGAATTTGATAGAGAATAGGATGATGAACTAGTTATAATTTGCTGAAGACTTTCTTCCCCTCCTCAAGCTAATACCAACATATTTACTGTGTAGCCTGAAAGAAGATTGTTTACTTTCTATCATGTCAGAGGTATTATCTCGTTTTTAATCTTTAGAACAATGTTGAGATACGTATTTTTATTGTTCTCATCTTATTGATGAATAAGTTGAGATTCAACAAAGTTAAATAACTCATAAAATGAAAGAGAAACTATTGAATTTATACTGTTAATAAAAGCTTTTTAGTATAGTATTACAGAAGAGAGTTAATTCTCAGATTAGATCCATGTTTGGGCCCTCTGATTTTGGTACATATAATGCACAGTTTTATATAGTTGGACAAATAATAGTAGGCTTGACTACTTCACACATTATATGAGTTAATAGAGTGTTAAAATATTTTACTCTTTAGACCATTTATACTATTAAATAATAAAAAGTGGGCCCTGTCTGTCTAATTTTTCATTGGATGAAGGTCTGCAAGTAACTTTGTGAACAATTTTCCTTGCAACTTTATTCTTAGCTCCAAAACATTCATATATTTCATATATATGCAATAATCTTCTTGGAGCTGAGAATAAAATGATTTTCCACCTCTTCTTAGAAAAACTATTCTTTCACTAAATTTTATTAAGTGAATTAATAATATCTATAATGTCCCCTAAACTTTTTGTTATGGTGCTGTCTGTTATTTTAATTCTCTTACTCAGCTCTTTTCCCAAGCAAACTAGCTAGAAAATGCAAGCAGCACAAAACTTAAATGTTAGAATTGATCATGTACTTGTTTTACTCCATTAGCAGTGTAGCAAAACTATAGTTGAGTGACATTTTGTATTAAATAAGTTTTAGGGAATATCCCCTGAAAAAGCTAAATGCCATTTATAATATTTCTGCTTTTAGAAAATGCAGTATTCACAGTTCTTACATTAGCCCTGACTCTTGTTTGTTCATTCAACACACAATTATTGAGCCCCTTATCTTGGGTGGGCACTATCTCTTAATCTGTTTTTACATAATAACATGGTAAGTTCAATAACAGGAATTTTCAAAGGATGAAACAGAAGGCATAAAGGAGAATTTAATTTAGACTGGGATATTAGGGACACTATTCTAGATGAAACATTACCAGAGTTCTCTGAATCAATTAGTACGTTAGCTGTAAAATGAGAAGTGGGAAGTTGGGAAAGGCAATGGCAAAGGGAGCAGAATGGGCAAGAGTGTAGCAGCGGTTTCCACTCATTCCCTGAGAACAGAAATGTGAGCCCAGAGAAAGGGTTGCTAGGCAATGGTACTTTAGGGGCTAGAAGTGTGTGGGGTAGCAACGAGGTGGGGGAAGAGTGATTCTGTGACAGCTACAAAGGTAGACCGAGGTTCTGGTAGCAAAATGGACAGGATGTGAAAAGAAACTTCTGCCTCTTGTCAGGGGTGTAGGAAGTTCTAGGAAAACATGCACTCTGTGGTTGAGGCCATTCTTATAAATGTACATTATCATTGCCAGATTTCAACTCTGCTTCCATTGAAGAATCAAGTAATTTTGTTGTCAGAGCAGGGAAAACTGCATAATGTGGCCCTCTTAATTTTTCTTTATTATAAATATTTATAATTTATTTATTTTATTTATCCTTGACATCATCTTCATGCAGAATTTTTGTTCAGTATTCAGATGTAATACAAACTTTCTGACATTTAAATCTTCCTGTAATTATTAAATTGGCAAATATGTAAAGTAGCAAATATATTTATGAAACTAATTCAATACCATCCTCAAATATTGTTCCTCGCAATATTTGGGGGTACTAATTTTGTATGTGACATTCTACTAGTACATTGTACATTAACTTGTGTAATCCTTATAGAAACCATATGAGACAGGGGAAATGATACTCACTTTACCTATGAGAAAACAGTTTTAGAAAGAACAAGTCAATTCTCTAGCCTTGCACAGCTAATAAATGATTAAGCAACATTTAAACTCTTTTACCTTTTGTTATCCTTTACTATAATATCTTAGTACAGATAAATTCCAGAGCAGTAATTATGCGTCACAAAAGATAAGCACCTCTCTTAAATCCATAATATAATTTATTTACATTGATTTTTGAAAATAAACTTCCTATAACACTGTTTCAAGAGTCCTTAAACTGTCCCATATATACCAATTAGAATAATCCTACTATGTGACAGACTGGATAAATTAGAAATTAAAAAAAAATCATTCAATGTGCCCATTGACTACTTTAGACAAAGGTCAAAATGCTAAAGGAATTGCCAGGGGGAAAAAAAAAAGATACACAGAAGCAAACAAAGCAAAAATTCATAGGAGGGGGTATGGTTAAAGTCATCATTATGCAAATTGTTCATAAGATGATTTGGGTTGGTGTGACTTCAGCTTATTTTGACTAACCTGAGAGCCAGCCAGGACTCAGGATAGGACTTCAGTGGATGAGAAGCTAGAGAAGGAAAAGAGGTTGTAAAAGAAAAGGAAAAGGACTTAGAGAGACTTGGTCCCTAAACTATATGGTTTGTGCCTTAGTGTTTGATGGTATTGTATTAATTTCCTAAGGCTGCTATAACAAATCACCACAAATATGGTGGCTTCTTAAATAACAGAAATTTATTCTTTCACAGTTTTGGGGACCAGAAGTTCAAAATCAGTGTCACTGGGCTGAAATCAAGGTGTCAGCAGGACCTCACTCCTTCCAGAGACTCTAGGTGGGAATTTGTCCTTGCTTCTTCCAGTTTCTGGTGGCTGCTGAAATTTCTTGGTTTGTGGCCACATCACTCCGATATCCGCATCTATGGCCTTTTCTTCTTCTGTGTGGTCAAATCACTCTATGCCTGCCTGTTAAAAGGATACATTTGATTTTATTTGGAGCCCATTCAAATAATGAAGGATACTTTTTGCCATAAAGGCAACAGATTCCAGGAATTAGGTCATGGACATCTTTTGGGGCCATTATTCAGCCTACCATAGGGACACAGTTTAGGATAATATATATATTAATACATATATATATATGTATATATATATATCTACATCTGAATTCTCTGAGATCCAAATATCACACCTGAATTTCTCAATTAGAGGAAGGAGTAGGTACTAGAAGAATACTGATGTGGTTTATAGACTAGAAAAACAGAAAACTGACCGATGGTTGGAAATGGTCCAGGATTCTTGGATAAGTTAGGTCCTACCAACAGTCTCCGCTTCTGATGCTGCCCATACTTCCCTTTGAGTGATGATTTTATTCCCCTAAACTGTCTTGTCCCATATTTCTGGATGTCTTAGTTTGGGTTACCCCAGATGCAGACTCTCCAATGTAGTTGTTTCTTTGGAATGCATGTGGAGTTTTGGAATATTTTTCCATGAAGATCTTGTAGACTGAAGGGAAAACAACAAAAACAAAAAATGAAAAACAACAACAAAAACCTAAACAAGGAAGGAAATAAATTTTGAACAGTGCATTACCATGTTCCCCTGGAGTTCTAAGAAATGGAATAGATCCTGTAGCTTTATGTTATCTCACCCAAAGAATGAGGCTCTTAGGACTACCAGCCCCTGTCAGTTCTTAATGAGGCCTGCTCTCATGGAGTGTTAATTCTTCATCACTTTTAACCTGCCACACTAGAGAGGGCTCTAGTGGTCAAAAATCCTGCAGGCAAAGAAACACAGGTGTAATCAAATGGAGATTGGACTAGTGCGCAGGAACAAGGTAATTGCCAAGGGGAGGTGGGTGGAGCAGCAGCTTTGTCTACAATACTGTATCTACACCTATTGCCAGCTTTGGGTGACACATGATCTCACTTTTGCCATCTAAGTGAACGTGGCCCTTAATCCAATTCAATTTGAAAAATCTTAAGGAAAAAGTCTATTAGAGCTGGCATTTGTCAATTCTTGAATAAACTCCAATGAGTTAGGGAAATGGGTTCCTGAGAAAAGGGGCAACTCCATCAGGCTATTGTCTGAACTTAGGGGAACCAGTTTACAATTAAAGATATACAACGTTTTCAGAAGAGAACCACTTTGCTTTTACCTGTTTTGTTTACAGACAATAGAAGGAAGTCAATATAGTGAAAGGGACACAAAATTCAGGTATGTTAGTTTTTATGGGTGAACTGCCCAACTCACTGTGGTTTATGTAGCTTGATACTGGATAGAGGGAAGCATCTCAGCACATATATATTGTAAAAGAAGAGGAGGAGGAGGACTAGGCATGCTGTGAGGGTTCTAGGAGAATAACTGGCATTAGGGCATCAATTCAGTTCCAGTGAAAAGGAAGTACAGTTATAATTTGAGCCACAGGTCTAGTTATAGTGAGTAAGCAAACGTGGCATTCCTATAAACCTAAACTACAATTGAGTGAACATGCTATTCCTCAGAAGACTCACCATGTATACCATATAGTGGACTGAGAACAGAATTGATCATTCCAAGTTCCACCAGTGGTGGTGGGAGAGCTTACTACGTTCTCTTTCCTAGGTGGAAATTAGTTTAAATCCTTGGTGAGACTAAACCCATGATTTAGAGGCCTGCATATCTCCAGCTATGAAGGTTTAGGAGAAGCAGGAATTAATAATCCCTATACTAATGAGTGGAAAGAGGATTCTTTCTACTATATTTTTATTATAGACTTATTGTTAATAAGTTCAAGTTCAAAACTATTGTGACCTTAACTAACACTCATTTTAAATAGGCTGCCGTGCATTGCAGAATCTGAGAAGATGGTTGTAGAGACTACAACAACACTAATCTAGTTTTAATTATTTTTGACACAAGGAAGAAATGAGGACTGAATCAGTTTTCATTCATCTTGTTGTAACAGCACACGTGCAGTCTGTATAAGGACAATTTTATAGGGTTTTGCTTTTCTGTAGAAATATTAAGATCACTACTTTTAAATTTTATTTTCATGTTTCTAGGGTTTGCTATAGAACTTTAATATTCGTGCCTTGATTTCACAGGATTAAATATTAAACAATATCACTAACTAGATATGGTACATTTACTTTCCAAGTAATTGGATTGTGGATGAACCTGCTGCTACTGTTCATTAGTCTGTAACTTCATAAGATTTTAACTCTATTCTCCTTTTACAACACTGCAATTTGGAAACTTTCCACAGAGCTGAGAGCAGCAGAAAATAGTTGGATATGGTGTTACATTGCCTTTGGGATGCTGGTATCATGTTCGTCAACAAAGGTGTCATGCCATCAGTGTAGAACTGTAAAATATAGCATACCAAACCATTCAAAATTTCCATCCTAAACATACATGTCACCATTTGTAATTTAGCACTAGCTTTACTTTCTTTTAAAAACTAGCTTTTCCCTTTATTGTTAAAGTGATATATGTTCATTGTAAAAGATGTGGAAAATTGAAGAAGATAAAAATCACATACAATTCCTCAAAGATAATCATTGCTAATATTTGCTCATATGTGTATTTTTATGTAGTTGTTATAATCTTATAAATATAAAATCTGCTCTGTTTTCCTTTTAACTTTATGAGCATTTTCCATATCTTTAAAATTCCTCATAAGTATATTTTATAATAGCTGCCTACTCTTTATTTTTATGGATGCACCATGATATAATCATTCATTGCAGCGCATTTGGATTGCTTCCAGTTGTTTGCTGCCATAAATAATGGCATGATAAAAATCTCTACACATAAATCTTTGTCCTCACTTCTGATAATTTCTTTAGGAAAGATTCCCAGAAATGGAATTGCTGGGTCAAAGAGGATGAATATCTTTAAGGTCTTGGATATCTTTCCAAATTTGCTTTCAAGAAAGGCTTTATGAATTTGTATACCCACCATGAGTTTATAACCAGGCCTGTCTCACTGCACCCTATAAGATTTGTATGTTAAAAAGTGTTTTAATTAATTGCTCAATACTAGTCTAATTTTGATTAAGTTATGATATATCACTAGATGGAATAATATGCATTTCATTAAAATTAAAATTGTACATATTATGTTGTATCTTTAAATTTATTGATGACATGCAATTAACTAAAACACATGACATAAAATGGAATATATTTCATCATTGCAAATATGCAAGTATGTATGTATATAGGAATTGTATAATGATGATCAATAAAAATAAAACTTAATAATAATAGATTATCTTAATAAATGACAGCTTACTGTGTAGTTAATAAGCAATAGTAAAATACTAAGTGCTTAAAAATCACTATTTCATTTTACTTTATAATAGTCATGAGGAGGGGGTTCTAAAGCTTTAAGATTTTACACAAAAATCTCGTAATCATGCAGGATTTCAGTATAATTCCAGAATTCAAACCCAGGTTGTTGGTTTCAGATCTACAATTAGAATAGTCAGCTTTCATTTGAATTCCTTAAACATTTTTCTATTTCCTGAACCTTGTAAAATGCTGCTGTGTATTCTTTACAGTAGAACAATTTAAAATGCTATATTTAAGATAAATCACAATGAATAAGCTTCTTATAGTATTTTAGAAAAGAAATGAATCACTAAGCACTAAATAAGGAGCTATACATACATTATAATGAATAGAAAAACAAATATTTGGACAAATATGAAATAATAATATTTGACCTCTTACTCAGTGAAATTCAAGCAAAACAATAAAATAACATTCATTCAAACCAAACTGAGGATGAAGGATCATTAAATGTTGCCCAGAATTCACCATTTATATTTTATTATTAAGATTCTAGTATAAATAATTATTTTAATATAACAAATTCTCTACTTTTATTGCCATGAATAAAGATATGCATTACAGTAAAGAACTAAGCCAACTCTTCACATAATTTAGGAATTTATTTTTCTAAAATATTAAGTAAATTTAACATTTTCTATTGAAATTGAAAAGATAAAATTAATTCTTTAATTTACTCAAGAAATATTTATTGATTAACAGGTGGTATACATTATTATAGAAGTTATGGATATATGACCATATACAACACACAAAATTACTGGCCCTCGGCTATCTTATATCCTAATATGAAATACAAACAATAAACAAAATAAATCATTAAAGTATATACTCTATTTTTATTTTGTGCCCAAAGGTTCAATGGAAGGCATAGCTCTGTACTCTTTACCCTGAAGTCCTAAGAGAAGATGCCCTTCCTGTAACTTGCCAATCCAAATCACCGAAGGCAATCTCTCCCTTAAGTCTGCAAAAAAACAATCCAACCCTAGCCAGCTCCCCTATGTTTTTCCAGACTATTCTATTCTATTTTGATAAATGCTAACAATAAAGCAGAAAAGGAAGATATAAAATGTTGGAGAGAAAATATTGAAATTTTATATAGGATGCCGAAGAAGGTAACATTGAGAAAGTGACCTTAAAGTATATACTTCAAGGAAATAAGAGAACACTATAAGGAAATATGTGGGAAAAGCATTCCAGGCAGGTAGAAGTAATCCCTGCAAAGACTCTGTGGTATAGGACTACTCGATTGCGTAAAGAGGAACAGAAAAGCTGGTATAACTGCAACAGCATAATTAGGGGAGGGAAATGGTAGATCGGAGGAGTAATGGGGGCCACATAAGATTTTGTAATCAAGAAGACCATACTCCCAGGTTTATGCTTATTGTCCTGGTTTGATCATTAATAACGCTATTTTTGTTCTCAGAAGTGTCACAGCCATTTGAATAATAACTCACCATGATAGCAGTAAGGAGTTTGATTTTTACCCGAATAGGATTTGCCATGGGCTGGTTTGAGCAGGTGGATGACATGGTCTGTCATATGCTTCACCTGAAAAACTCCGATGGCTGTTGAGAGTAGACTGCAGACTGGCCAGAGATGAGGTAGAAAGACTGTTTAGGAAGCTATTGAAATGACATGAGGAAAGATTATGGTGCCTCAACCAAAGGGATAGAGGTGGGGTGGTGGCAAGTAGTTAAATTCTGGATCTATTTAGAAAGAGGAGTAAAAAAGACATGCTGAAAAATTAGTCATAAAAGCAGAATCTGGGATTATACCAAGGTGTGTTTTAATAAACTTTTTATTTTGAAATAATTTCAGATTTCAGAAAGCTTCAAAAATAGTACGGAGAATTCCAGTAGTGGGATTGCTGGATCAAATGGCAGTTCTACTTTTAGTTCTTTGCGGTATCTCCATATTATTTTCCATAGAGGCTGTACTAATTTGCAGTCCCACCAGCAGTGTATGAGTGTTCCTATCTCTCTGCATCCCCACCAACATTTGTTGTTTTGGGACTTTTTGATATGAGCCAATCTCACTGGAATTAAGTGATATCTCACTGTGGTTTTGATTTGCAATTCCCTGATGATTAGAGAAGTTGAGCAATTTTTTATGTTTGTTGGCCATTATTCTGTCTTCTTTTGAAAAGTTTCTGTTCCTGTCCTTTGCCCACTTTTTAAGGGGGTTGTTTGATTTTTTCTTGTTGATTTTCCTGAGTTCCGTATAGACTCTGGTTATCAGCCCTTTATCAGATGTGTAGCATGCAAATATTTTCTCCCATTCTGTGGGTTGTCTGTTCACTCTAATGATAGTTTCCTTGGCTGTGCAGAAGCTTTTTAATTTGATCAGGTCCCATTTATTTATTTTTATTGCTGCTGTGATTGCTTTGGGGGTCTTCCTCATAAATTCTTTGCCTAGGCCAATGTCCATAAGAGTTTTTCCAACGTTTTCTTCTAGAATTCTTATGGTTTCACATCTTAGGTTTCACTCTGTTATAACATTTGCGTTATCATTTTTTTTCCTTCTTGAGATATATATATATATGAACACATGTATGTGTGTGTAATTATTATCACCATTTGGAACTATCTAAGAGGAAGCTGCAGACATTTATCCCTAAATATTTCAAACAATATATATGTATTTTCTAGGAAAAACAAGAGGTTCTCTTACCAAACCACAACATAATTATGTAATCAAAACAGGTCATTAAACTTGATATGATGCTATTATCTTACCTACACAACTTATTATTTATACCCAAATGTAATAATGTATGTTGAAGCAAATTTTTAGAAAAGTGCTTGGCCCAGATTCCCAGATCATATGATACTTACTTGCCATGCATTTTTATTCCTTTTTTATTTGGAAAAATTTCCTTCTCGTTTTTGTCTTTCATGGCTTTGCAATTTTTTAAAAGTACAGGGCAGTTATTTTGTGGAATGTATCTCAATTTGGATTTGGATAATATTTCCTCTTGTTTATATTATAAGTGATACTGTGTTATTTTCCGTATTTCATGTCAGGATGTCATGATTTCAAATTGTGCCATTACTGATGATCTTAACTTTGGTCCCTCGGCTCAAGTGGTATCTGCCAAGCTTTTCAACTATAAATTTAACTATTCATTCGTGTGTCATTAATCAGTATCTTATTACCCGATAATTTTAACATCCATTGATTAGTTTTGCCTAAATCAATTATTATGTTTATGGCCTTCAAATGACAATTTTCTAATTCTGCCAATCTTTTTTTTACATCTATTAAAGGGTATGTAAGAAAAAGCATTTTAGTATTTCCCACTTTTTTATTTATTCACAGCACTATGAACTCATAGGATTACATTCTAATAAAAATTATAAAAGTTATAAAACTTCACAATTTTTTTTTTGCTCAACTAGTTTCAGATTTAGCCAGTGGAAACTCTTTCAAAGTACGTCCTTCTGGCAGGCCCTCATCATTCTTTGACACTTCTTTACATTCTGATAATACCAGATCTTACAAGTTTTTTTAATCATGTTATTTTATTTTATTTTATTAGCTTTGTCTTATATGTCTTTTATTATTTCTCATGTTTCAACAAACATGTATTACTTTTATAGCTGGAAAAATACAAAACTAGTTTAATACATAAAGATAGTTTATCAGCTTATAAAAAGGAAAAGGTCAGACATTGTGCTTCAGGCACAGTTTGATCCAGAGGTTCATGATGTCATCAGGGCAGGTCTCTGGACCCTGCCATTCTCTATATGTTGCTTTCACCTCCTCATGTCACCTTGTGCTGTTAACCATTTAGCTTACAGTAGCACTATTACCTGCAACAGTTCCAGAGCACACATCTGTCCAGTGCAAGAAAGACGTCTTTTCTTTCGGCTCCCATGGAAAAGAGACGCTTCTTTCCCTTAAACTCCAACAAATGTCTCCTCCTGCCTTATTTGTTTGAATTGAGCCACATAATTTTCTGAAAACCAATATTAGTGACCAAAAGATCACATGCTGATTGCTTAGGTCAGTTGAGTCCCACCCCTAGAGCTGAAGGTGGTGTAACTTCTGTCCAAACCGTTTGGCTGAAAAAGTGAGGGAAGAGTAGTTCTTCAAAGGAAAGTCTGTGTCCTGTTGTGGGGGAGATGGTTTGGATGCTGGGGAAGCAACCAACCAAAGCTTACAACTCACCAGACCTTCTGAAGTGATTCCTAATTTCAGCTCCTATCTTAATCTTCAAGTCAAGCAACACTTCAGCATAGGTTCTATCCATTTCTGACCTCTGAGTTCTTCAATTCATACTTAACAAAAATCTCCAGTAGCACCCTTTGGACCTTCTTTACAACTTGATCACATACTTAGTTAGTCTGTTATTTATTTATTTATTTAAATTTTTTTAAATTTCAGAGTATAATGGGGGTGCAAATGTTTGGGTTACATGGATTGCTTTTGTACCGTACTACTTGAGTCAAAGTTATAAGTGTGCCTATCACCCAGATAGGTTGCATTGTGCCCAATAGGTATGATTTCACCCATGCCCTCCTCCCTTCTCCCACCTGCACAATTTCTGTTGAGTTTTAGTTCCATCTGTGCACATGAGTACTTATCAGTTAGTTCCAATTTAATAGTGAGTACATGTGGTGTTTGTTTTTTCCATTTCTTAGATATTTCGCTTAGGAGAATGGTCCCCAGTTCCATCCAGATTTTTGAAAAAGGTATTAATTCATTTTTTTTATTTATGGCTGAGTAATACTCCATGGTATACATACACCACATTTTATTAATCCACTCATGAATTGATGGGTACTTGGGTTGATTCCACATCTTTGTGAATGTGAGTTGTGCTGCAATAAACATTCTAGTGAAGGTGTCTTTTTGATAAAATGACTTTTTTTCCATTGGGTAAATACCCAGAAGTGGGATTGCTACATCAAATGATAGGTCTGCTTTTAGTTCTTTAAGGAATTTCCATACTGTTTTCCATAGACGTTGTACTAGTTTGCTGTCCCACCAACAGTGTATAAGTGTTCCCATCTCTCCACATCCAAGAAAGCATCTATCATTTTGGGACTTTTTGATAAACGCCATTCTCACTGGGATTAGGTGATATCTCATTGTGGTTTTGATTTGCATTTCTCTGATGATTGGAGACGTTGAGCATTTTTTCATATGTTTATAGGCCATTAGTCAATCTTTTTTGAAAAGCTCTCTTCATGTCTTTTGCCCACTTTTTAATGGGGCTGTTTGAATTTTTGTTGCTGATTTGCTTGAGCTCTTTGTTATTAGCCCCTTATCGAATATACAGTATGCAAATATTTTCTCCCATTCTGTAGGTTGTTTATTTGCTCTGTTGATTGTTTCCTTGGCTGTGCAGAAGCTTTTTAAGTTAATCAAGTCCCATTTATTTATTTTTGTTGTTGCTGTGGTTGCCCTTCGTGTCTTCTTCATAAATTCTTTGCCTAGGCCGATATCTATAAGAGTTTTTCCAACATTTTCTTCTAGAATTCTTATGGTTTCATGTCTTAGATTTGAGTCTGTGATCCACCTTGAAGTAATTTTTGTGAGTGGTGAGAAGTACGGATCCTGTTTTAATCTTCTACATGTTGTTGTCCAATTTTCCCAGCACCATTTATTGAACAGGGATGCTTTTCCCTAGAATATGGTGCTGTACTTTGTCAAAGACCAGATGGCAATATGTGGATGGTTTTATATCTGGGTTCTCTGTTCTGTTCCATTGGTGTATGTCTCTATTTTTGTGCCAATACCTTGCTGTTTTTCTTACTATAACCTCATAGTATAGCTTAATGTCTGGTAAAATGATGCCTCTAGATTTGTTCCTTTTGCTTAAGGTTTCTTTGGTTATTCAGAATCTTTTCTGGTCCCAAACAAAGTACAGAATTATTTTTTCTAGATCTGCAAAAGATGACATCGGTATTTTGTTGGCTATTGCATTGAATCTGTAAATCATTTTGGGTAGTATGAACATTTTAATAATGTTGATTCTCCAGATCCATGAGCATGATATGTTTTCCCTTTTGGTTACATCAGCTGCAATTTCCTTCCTCAGTGATTCATAGTTGTCTTTGTAGATATCTTTTACCTCCTTGGTTAAATATATACCTAGGTATTTTATTTTCTTTATAGCTATTGTGAAAGATATTGAGCTTTTGATTTGATTCTCAGCTTGACTATTGTTGGTATATAGGAATGCTACTGATTTATGTTATGTCTTCTTGATAAATTGCTCCCTTTACCATTACATAATGACCCTCTTTGTCTTTCTTTACTATTGTTGATTTGAATTCTACATTATCTGATCTGAGAATGGCTACACCTGCTTTCTTTTGATTTCCATTTGCATGGAATATTTTTTTCACCTTGACTCTGAATTACTTCTTGTTGGTTATACGTGTTTTCAGGAGACAGCAGATGCTTGGCTTGTATTTTTTTTATCCATTCAGCCAGTCTTTGTCTCTTGAGTGGGGAATTCAAGCTGTTTACATTTATTGGAATTATTGATAAGTGGGATGCATTTCTTTTCATCCTGTTTAGTAGAACCTTGTTGCTTTGTTTTACCTCTTGAGCCATTATTTTATATTGGCTCTGAGATTTAGCTTTTGGGTAATTTTACACTGGTGGGTTTCTATTGCACTGATCAATGTATAGCGCAGTTCTGAGTACTTCCTGCAGGGCAGGTCTGGTCTTTGGAAATTCCCTCAGTGTTTGCTTGTTTGAAAAAGTCTTTATTTCTCCCTCATATAAGACACTTATTTTTGCAGGATACAAAATTCTAGGCTGGCCATGATTGTTTTTAAGAAGACTGAAGATGGGGCCCCAATCCCTTCTGGCCTATAAGGTCTCAGTTGAGAAGTCTGCAGTTAGTCTGATGGGTTTTCCTTTGTAAGCTACCTGATGTTTTCACCTTATGGCTGGCAGGAGTCCTCCTTCGTGTTAACTTTGGCCTGATGACTGTGTGTCATTGTGATTGCCTCTTTGCGATGAATCTCCCAGGTGTCCTTTGAGCTTCTTCTGGATATGAAAATGTTCTGGATATGAAAATTTCTAGCAAGACCAGGGAAGTTTTCCTCTGTTATTCCCTTGAATAATTTTTCCAACCCTTGTGTGATTTCTTCTTCACCTTCACAGATCACTATAATTCTTACATCTGGCCTCTTTACATAATCCCATATTTCTTGTAGGCTTTGTTCCTTCCTCTTAATTCTCTGTTCTTTATCTTTGACTGACTTAGTTAATTTGAAGGTGTTGTCTTCAAGCTGAGATTCTTTCTTCTGCCTCGTCTAGTCTATTCTTAAGACTTTCCACTGTGTTTTGCTTTTCCATGACTGAATTTTTCATTTCCAGAAGTTCTATTTGATTTTTTAAAATAATTCAATTTCTTTAGTGAATTTTTCATTAATTTCCTGAAACTGTTCTTGTGGTTTCTTTGTGTTGGTTTTCCATTTTCTCATATATTTTGTTGAGCTTATTTATATTTCATATTAGGAATTCTTTATCTGTCATTTCAATATTCTGATTTTGGTTGGTGTTCATTGGTAGAGAGCTGGTGTTCCCTTTTGGAAGTGACCTTTTGCTCTGATTCTTCATACTTCTGGAGTTCTTTTGCTGATTCATTCTCATCTGGAGCAGCTATTGCTTCTTATTTTTGGATTCTCTTTTGTTTAGATAATGTCATGCCCAATTTAATCTCTGAGATAATAGGTGGTACTTGTGGGTGAAAATCAACCACACCCTGTACAATGGAGTCAGTAAATGCTATAAAGGGCATGCAAATTGTCCTCCCTGTCAGAAGGTGGCCCTTACTGAAAGGAACAAGCTGCATTGTTGTTTTTGGGTCCTGTGATCAGGTCTAGTCCCTCAGGATAAGCATTCGAATGCCCCAGGTGTTAGGTGGTGTCCTGGAACTTCAGGTGAGTCCTAATTCTCTGTCACAGCAGAGGCAGGTGGGGGAGTGTGGCTGGGTGGGGCTGGGTTGGGTGAGCTTAGCCTCAGGCTCCACCAAAGCTGGCAAGATATCTGTTTCAGCAGGGGTCAAAGATCTGCTCCCAGCTTCTGGGCAAAGCTGTTAGGAAGAGACTGAAGTGGCCCCACCCAGCAAGAAAGTCTGCTTGTGGAGGCAGGGCCATCTGAGATTCGCAACCTGGCAGTATGGAGCTGGCCCGATATGCTGCACCCTCTCCTGCTCCGAGGTTTCCCCCTGCCAGTTTCTGCCAGCAGGCAGGAGCTCAAGCCAACCGAGCTCCCGCACAAATGTGATTCGGGCCAGGAAGTTACCTGCCCAGGATCCCAGCCTGAGCTGAAAGTGCAGCCCTCCTGTGGGGGTAGGGGTGCACTGCAAACATGCTGCTGCTAGGACCCACACTGCACTCTCCCCCATGCTCTGCCTATGCAGGCTCCCTCATTTCCCAAGACTAATTCACAAATCTCCCCTCCCTGCCCCTGAGTAACCTGATCAAGATCTTGGGGTATGAGATCCAGCCTGCAGGTCCATCCCTGGGATGCAGATCAATCCCTGACCATGCCAGGGAGAAGCGTACTCATGCTGAGTTGCCCACAAAGTGCCCAAGCAAGTGTGATGTCCCTCTGCCTTGGGGAGTGACCTGCTCTGATGGATTCTGCAAGCAATCAGCACCAGGGAGAGCTGGCATGCAGGGAGCTCACAGTCTGAGCATCCTTCAGTCCACTGCAGGACCCCAAGCAGAAAGGTCTGAGCCCCACTCTCTGTGGAAGCTTCAGTGTGGTGACTCAGTTGTCTCTCTTGGCAGCCATGGGTGGGAGAGGAGAAAGGGAGAAAGAGTGTCTGGATAGATGAAAGCTAGCACTCTGGTTGCGCCCATCCCTCTCTCTGGGAGGCTGTCCACCCAGAATGTCTAGGCACTGGAGTCATGCAAGTCACCCAGGACCTACTGAACCACTGTGGCTCCTGCAGTCTGGGCCAGAGTTGGAAAATGTCTATGTGAGAATGAGCGAGACAAAACCTGACGAGTTGAAGCTCCCTCGGGAGGACAAAGGCACATGGTGGATAGAGAAGCTTTATGGTGCCTGCAATCGTGGCTCAGGTCTATGGGGCAGGAAGCACCCCAGGGGGGCTGGGAGCCTGGTTTCCTCTCCACAAGAAGCTCCCAGCTTACTGGCAGCAGCAGTCTCTGGGCTCGTGTTGGCAGAAGGTCTCTCCAGCAGCTTGGGAATGCACTGTCCATCAGAGATGTGGGGGTGGGGGAGAGAAATAAACCTCTCCACCTACCCTTCTCACTGGACTCCAAGCCTCTTTGGGGTTGATTTCTGCCAATACCTTACTCCTTCCTGTTCTGCTCAGCAACTTTTTCCCATGCAGTCTCCAGCAGGTTCTGGCCCATTTCCCTCAGATTTGTACCTGATCTGTTTGTTTGTTTGTTTTTTCTTTTTCATCTAAAACCTTGCCTTCTTTCTGAGATGATCTGGCAGCTGGTGTCTCTGGTCATTTTGACTCCACCCTCCTTACAAGTTTTTTAATGTAATTTTTCAGCCCATGACCCTGTATACAAACAGGCAGACACACACACAGACACACACACACACACACACTCTCTCTCACACCCAACATTGTCACACTGTCAACAAATATTGGAAGCCATTGGGTTTTATAATCAAAATAGAGAGGGTGATGGTTACCTTGGGGATTGAAATATGATGCACATGAATAGGCTGCTTCATATACATAGCGGCTGCAGTGGCATTCCTCAACACATGTGAAGAGAGAAAAATTCAGTCATTTACTTGGCTGTTTGGGGTCTCATTCTGCCAAATGTCTGGCTTTTTGGAGGCATACTTTGAGACCTGTGCCAAGCAAAAAGTGCTGCTTGCTTCATTCATCTCTGATTCTATGCCAGCAAAGACAGATTTAAGTCTCAGAATCATAATCAGAAGCTGCGTTTTATATGTTTTTCTTATTCTGGCAAGAAGACTTTCTCGTCACCCTCTGCTCCCCTTTAAGTCCTTTATCTCTGCTCCACCAAACTCTTGCCCTTATGAGATTCTCAGAACTCTTGAGGCCCAACTCTAATATATGGCTTCTTGTTTTACATAAGTAACTTTGGAACAGATACTATTTTTAAGTTGGGAAGGAAACATACTGGCATATTACTTTTGAGGGAGAAGTTAAAGATTATTAATATCGCTAATTATATTTAGCAAAAAATGTATTATTTTTTTTTCTGTAAGTTTGCTAAATAATAATTGCTGTCCTAGGACTAGTGACTATGAACACAGCATCTTACTTTCTATTAACAAAAGAGAAAAAGCAAACATAGTTTCCCTTGTAAGCACAAAGGGTAAATCATTGCAAAGGAATAGAGAACATATGTCTCACATTGTGCTGAAGCTTTTGGATGAAACTTTTAAAACTGAACAAAAGAACTAAGAATAAAAAAGGAAGGAAGTAAGGAAAAAAGGAAGGGAGTGAGGGAAGAAGGAAGGAAGGATAAGTTTATTTCCTCTTCCTGAATGATTACCAATAACAAATAGTCTTTTTATTATGTCACCTCCTACTTTACTTTTCCTCCTTTTAATAGTCTCTCCCTCTCTCTCCCTCTCTCTCTCTGTCTCTCTCTTTCTCTCTTTCTCACAGCAAGTTGATGAATATAATGTGACAGAAATGGGGATGGTAGTAAAATTATATCAATGCTGCAAAGGTAAGCTTATTTCTCACTAACTCCAGTTTGATAAATAAAATAAAAAGCCCTTCATATTTACTTCCAAATTATTCTTGACATTAAAAACATAACAGATGCCTGTATTTAAGTCATAAACTTCTGATTTACTTACTCCTACTTTGTGTTAAAATTATTTTTTTTCTCTTTTGACAAATTTAAGAAGTATTTTGTCTCAACAGTCACTTTAAGATTTTGTCAAAAAGTTATAATCCAAGTCATAACTTAAAATCTGTAATTTTCAGGCATTTAGTTAGGTTCAAACCATTGAGAATTTTGATATGTTTCTTGCCCTACATCACACATATATTCACAACATTTGAAATAAGGTGTAATTATTAGTGGTGTTAAACACATTGAGATAACTAAGGTGCTTAATAAGATCAAAAGAAATTCAGATAGAAAATAATTTATATTTTTGTAAACAAAAAAAGTAAAAGCCCACTATTTGTTTCTTGGCAATAGTGAGAATTATTTTAAACTGATTGTAATTTTTCTGCCCATCAAATCCAAATTTCAATGAAAAATAACTTTGTTTTTAGATTTCTGGAAGCACACTTAATTTGTGAATTTCCAAGATTTATGAAGTTAATTTGTAGGTTCTATTACCTGTGACTTTTTAAAAGTATGTTCCTGGAAAATTTTTTTTGGATAAAACACTTCATACTGGAACCAAGATTGGAGGATTCAACAAGGTACATATAGGAGAATAGACTAAAAATAGTGTTGAATAAAGCTCACTTTAACCTTGATGGAAAATGAATTAATATAAAGGAGAACCATATTTATTTAAGAATATCAAGAGTGTTTCTTTCAATGCTCATACACCAAATTAATCACCAGAGCAATAGATCATATAGTGTAAATGGTAATGCAAATTTCTGTTGACACATAGAAGAGATTTTTGTATTGTGATAGAATCCTGTTAGAAAGTGTATGTGTATATATATGTGTTTGTGTATAGATGTATGTGTGTCTATATAAATATGTGTATGTCTATATGAATATATATTTTTATATTAATATAATCATGTGCATTTTAATATATGTATATAATTATGTATAAATCCATATACATACACATGTTTGTTTATATGTGAATATACATTCATATATACATATAAGCATGTGAATATATACATACATACATAGATATAAATGTGTATGACATATTATAAATGCATATAAACATTACCTAACAATCCACTTGTTTCTTGAAAATAAAACACTCTCTGATTTATACCTTAAAATCACTTCGGCTCCCTAACATCATATTCTTCAATGCACAGCGATCACAATGAATAACTATATTGATCCTTTATCTAAAAAATATCATGTTTTGGCACAACCAGAAAATTAAGAAAGAATATGCAAGACTAATCAAATGATAAAAATGATCTATTTTCTCCCCTCTTTTCTGAGTCTATTAATCAGTGTGTCATGACATTGCCTATGATATTTATGTCTGCCTAGAAACAATAAAAGTTTGCTGTTCGTTTTTCCAAAAAGTTGCTATTCTATGTTGACATTTTCACCCTGGAGGAAAGCCACATTACACTGAACATATGCTGCAAACTGATTCTTCCATGTTAATGCTACAAAAATGTTCTACTTAAAGTGTTCAAAAATAGAAACACAGCAATATGTTTTGACCATATATATAAAACCCCCAAAAAGAGTTCAAATGCAAGTAGAATTTAAAGAAAGAAACAGATCAGGTGTGGTGGCTCATGCCTGTAATCCTAGCACTCTAGGCAACTGAGGTGGGAGGATAGCTTGAGCTCAGGAGTTTGAGACCAACGTTAGCAAGAGCAAGATCCTGTCTTTAACAAAAACATAAAAAAATTAGCCAGGTGTGGTGGCAAGTGTCTGTAGTCCCAGCTACTTGGGAGGCTGAGGCAGAAAGATCACTTGAGTGCAGGAGTTTGAGGTTGCACTGAGTTATGATGAGGCCACTGCACTCTAGCCAAGGTGACAGAGCGAGACTCTGTCTAAAAAACAAAAAAAAAGAAAGAAATATATTACATTTAATTTGTTGATATTATTAAAAACATGTACCTAAATTTCTTTCCTCATATTTTTTACTTAGATATGTTTCTAAAAACAAACTCAGCTAACTCTGTTTTTAGCCTTGTATGTTGTGAACCCACGGGCTTGGTCCAAGTTGGACCTTCACTGAATATTTTTTGTACAGAAAGGTTGAAATTATAAAGCATTAAATATAAAATAATTTTAACTTCTATTTAAGGTTTGTACTCCTTTAAGGAACATATGGATGAAGTTTTTGTATTAAAGTGAGTCTGAGTGTTGTTGTTTTAATTGGGGTAATTACTAATATATCTCAACCTAAATTTGCTATATTCTTATTAGTTTTGTCTTTGTCCCACCTGTTCTATATTTCTTTGTTTTCTAATTTTTCTTCTTTTTAAATTAGTTAATTGTTTTATTTTTCCATTTACTCCTCTATCAGCTTATTAAGTATACATTTTTTCCTGTTCTCTTAAGGTTTACCCTAGATTACAACATGGATTCTTCACCTATTATACTTAATATAAATAGGTAATTTTATCACTTAACAGCTAATCTTTTTGATAGTCCCTTGTATGTGATGAGTTACCATTCTCTTGCTGCTTTGAAGATTCTTTCTTTGTCTTTGTCTTTTAATAGTTTGATTCTAACATCTTAGTCTCAGTCTCTTTGAGTTCATCATCTTGGAGTTCACTGAGTTTCTCAGATGTATATATTCATGTCTTTCATCAAATTTGGGACATTTTTGGCCATTATTCCTTCAAATAGCCTCTCTACTCCTTTTTCTTTATCTTCTTCTTCTGGGAATCCCATAATGTGTGTGCTGGTTTCCTTGATGGTATCTTACAGGAGCCTTAGGTTCTATTCACTTTTCTTTAATCTTGTTTATTTCTGTTCCTCAAACTCCATAATTTTAATTGTTCTATTGTCAGGTCGTAGTTGTTGTCTGTTCTAGGTTCTTGGTGTGCTCTTGGCAGAAGAATGACCAGACACACCAAAAGAGAGGCAAGCATGAAACAAAGTTTATTGAGAAAGGGCAAGATAGGTTTACAGAGCAAGAAAGGTTCAACACAGACAATGAACGGGCTCCCCTGTCATAACAAAAGGGCTATGGTAATGGTCTGGGGTCTTGTTTTATAGTCTCTGGACTGGGCCTTCCTCATGGTTCAGATGTTACCACTGAACCACTCTGATGGACAGTTAATGACATGATAATTAGCCTTAGGTTACTCTAGGTCACTTTCCAGATCCTATTGTCCCTGGGCTGCCTGGCTGATGGGCTGGGTAATTCTCTGCATTCTTTTGCAGATTGGCAGGGTGTTCTTCCTTCTCCCCAGGTGTGGCAGTGGCTCAGGATAGGATGAAGTTGTGGGAGCACCAAGATGGGCACCCACCTTTGTCCTTCTTCCCCAGGTGGAGCAATTGCTCTAGGCAGCACCAAGGTGAGGCACACCCTTGTCCCTAGCAGAGTCAGAGGTCCCTCACTATCTACCTAACACTACTTCAAGTTCACTGATTCTCTCTTCTGCCTGCCCAAATCTACCTTTGAATTTCTCTAGTAAATATTGTATTTCAGTTATTGCACTTTTCAGTTCCACAATTTCTTTTGGGCTTCTATTAAAATTTCCTATCTCTTTATTAATATTACATTTTCCTCATACATTGTTTTATTGACTTTCTCCACATCTTCCTGTAGTTCTCTGAACATCTTTAAGACAGTAGTTTTAAAATCTTTGTTTAGCAAGTCTACCATCTGGTCTTTCTCAGGGACAGTTTCTGTTAGTTTATTACTTTTTTTCCTTTTAAATGAGCCATACTTTCCTGTTTCTTTGTATGCCTTGTGATTTTTTTCTTGAAACTGGATATTTAAATCTCATAACGTAGTAATTGTGGAAATCAAATTCTCCCTCTTCCCAGTATTTGCTGAGTTTTGTTTTGTTTTGTGATTGTTATAGGCTTTGTCTGTGCTAGGGATCAGCCTGAGGTGTAAACATAAGTTCTTCTCAGGTCCTTTTTGTGTTTTTGCCTTTCCCTGGGCATTCACTATCACTTTCTAAATTCCTCCATATATGTGGTTGTTTTGAAAGTCCTTGACTTTTAAATATTTGGCTCCCTAAGGTGGAAAAAGAGAATAACAAAGGGGCAGGGGAATGCTAGCCCTTTAAATTTCGTGGAAGTTGCTTCAGCTGGAGGTGGAAGGGTTTGCAACTCTTGGGGGAGGGGTGTGACAATGTCTCCCTGCCTATGTGTCTGCACCTGCAAGATGAAAAGCAGCAATCACCAATCAGAATACAGATCTCAAATTTTTGGAGAACAGGATCCTTATTGTACACCCTGGCTCCCACAAACAGCCTGCAAGCTGTGTTAGGAACGTGTAGATGGCTGTCTGCCCCACGTCTGGGGCACGGGTAGCTTCTACAAGCTAAAATTGACCAAACTTAATTGGAATTTACCCATCCAAGATTTTCCCTGTAAGTTGCAAGTTTTTGAATAGACTCCAGAGTTCCTAAATAGTTAGGTCAGACATATTCTGTAATTTTTGTCTAAGTGTGGAAACAGATTGCTGGTGTTTCCTATTCCACCATCTTCCCAGAATAATCTCCTCTTGCTTTCATATTTGAAGAATATTTTCATTTTTTATAGAATTTTAGATTGGCAGTTATTTTCATTCAAATTTCTTCTAAGATGTCAGTTTTATCTTTTTGCTTTCATTGTTTCTATTGATAAATGAGTTGCTAGTTTTATTAATATTGTTGTTCCTTTGAAGATAATTTTTGTTTTTTCAGTGAAAAAGAAGACAAACTCTGCAAAATAACTTAAGGAGGTTTATTCTAAGCCAAGTTTGAGGGCCATGGCCTGGATCCATGCCCAAGAAGCCTTGAGTAAGTGGACTCACTGTGGTTGGGTTACTGTTTGCTTTTATACATTTCAGGGAGACAGGAATTATACACAAAGCTATAAATAAATACATGGAAGGCATACATTGGTTTGGCCTGAAAAGGTGGGACATCTCAAAGTGGGGGGCTTATAGGTTATAGGTGGGTTTAAAGACTCTTTGATTTATAATTGATTTAAGAAATGAAAGTTTGCCTAAAGGCTTGGAATGTTTTTTTTTTTTTCTTTCCCAAGGCTTGGAATGTTTTAAGTTGAGATAAGGAAATCTGTTAATCACAGACAAGCCACCAGCCATATACCCAGATTCAGTGATTTGTTACATAAACTAAGGACCTGCAGGTTTGTCTTCCACAGCCTTAGGCCTGTTAATGAGTTATAAAGGATATCTACAATAAGGGAGGGGGGCATGATGAGGTGTGTCTGACCTTTCTTCTCATGGCCAGCAACTGAGCTTTAGGGTATTTCTGGGGTCCCCTTTGCCAAGAGGGTGTCCATTCAGTCAGCTGCGGGGAGCTTATGATTTTATTTTAGTTCAAATTTTCTTTGGTTCTTTAGAAGATTTTCTTTTTGTCTTTTTTTTCCCATTTAGTTACATGTTCCAGTTGTGATTTTCTTAGTATTTATGCTAATTAAATTTTGTAACAATTCTTTTTTATGGTTTTACTGAGTTATAAAATTGGGACACAACTCATCACACATATTTTAGTGTACAATTTTATGAATTTTGACATATGGATACGCACATGTAACAATCAAGATAAAAGAAATTTCTGTCACTACCAAAAGTTTGCTAATCCCCTTTCTAATCCATTGTTCCCTACACACCAGTTTCCTGGAAACCACTGATATGCTTTCTATTACTGTTGATTTGTTTGCATTTTATGTAATTTCACACCAATGGAACCGTGAGTTATTTTATCTTTTGGCTACTTCTTTTACTTAGAATAATTACTTTGAAACTCATTCATGTTGTTGTGTGCAGCAATAATTTGTTCCTTTTTATTACTAAGTAGTATCCATTGAATGGATATATCAAACTTTGTTTATTCTTTCCCCTAGTGATGGAGATTTGAGTTGTTTCCAGGTCTGGGTTGTTACAAGTAAAGCTCCTCTGAACACTCAAGTGTAATTGTTTGTGTGGATATATGCTTATACTACTCTTTCATTGCTCTTGAATAATAGCTAGGTATATTTATATGTCAAAACTCATATAGTAGGTATATGTTTAGCTTTTCATGACCCTGTGATGTTCTTTCCCCAAAGATATTGTATCATTTTACAATTCCACCAGGAATGGATGATGATTTCAGTAGCCCAACCCCCTTGCATCACTTGGTATAGTCAGACTTTCTAATTTTAACCATTGTAGTGGTATCTCATTGTGATTTTTAATTTGCATTTCCCTAAAGACCAATGACATGAAATATATTTTCATGTGCTTATTTGTCAACTGCATAATTTTGGTAAAACATCTGTTCAAATCTTGCCACATTTTAGATTGGTTATCTTGGGCTTTTTTGTCTGTTTTTGTTTCATTGCTTTTTAAATATGTTGAGTTGTAGGAGTATTTTATATACAGATGCTCTACAGCTTATGATAAGGATGCATCTCTATAAAGCCATAGTAAGTTGAAAATATTGTAAATCAAAATTGCATTTAATACACCTAATTTACTGAGCATCATGGTTTAGTGTAGCCAACCATGTATGTGCAAACAACACTTACAACAACTGCTTATAGTTGGACAAAATTATGTAACACAAAACCTATTTTATAATAAATTGTTGCATATCTCATGTAATTTGTTGAATACTGTACTGAAAGTGAAAAACAGAATGTTTGTATGGGTACTCAAGGTATAATTTCTTCTGAATGTGTGTTGCTTTTGCACCATGGTAAAATTTAAAAAATCCTAAGTCAAACCATCTATATTTTGTATATAAGTTCTTTTTCAGATACATATTTTGCAAATATTTGCTCCCATTCTGTGGTTTGTCTTTTCATTTTCTTAACTGAGTCTTGAAGAAAAACAGATTTTAATTTTGATAATTCTAATTAGACATACTTTTCCTTATATCATATATATATTTGTGTGTCCTATTTAAGAATATTTTTTCTAATAAGTAGGTAACATAATGCATATGTTAAAAATCTTAATTCAGCCATTCTACAACGTATGCATATATTAAAACATCACCTTGTACACCAAGAATATATACAATTTTTCCTTATCAACTAAAAAATGAAACACTTAAGTTAAAAAGAGAATATTTTTCAAACTCAAGGTGACTAAGATTTTCTCTAATGTTTTCTATTATGAGAATGAGTTGAGAAGTGTTTCCTCATCTTCTATTTTCTGAAAGAATTTATATTGATTTGGAATTATATCTTAAATTTTTAATTAAACTTGGAAGTGTAGCAATCTGGGCCTACAGTGGTACTTTTTGTTTTGGTTTGGTTTGCATGTGTTTTGTTCTCTTTTGGGGAGAGGAGATTTATAATAATGTCAGAATGGCAGTCTGCTCTCAGTTCTTGGTGTGCTCTTGGCTGAAGAATGACCAGACACAATAAAGTGTCAGGCCCAGTGTCTTGGTGGACTGTTATCCTAGTTCTTTGGCTCCTTGCTTGGAAAAAATCACAAGTAGAGCTGGTGCAACACAGTGACCACAAGCAGGAAGCAGTTTCACTGAGCACCTTTGCATTATAAAATGAAATAGGTCTATCTCTGTGAGTGGAGAGAGACAGACTGACTCACTGATTTACTGACTAACTGACTCTTTCTCTAGGAATTCTCGAGTTGTTTCCTCTTATTGGCCTATTCCAGGGAAAGGCTTTTGGGAGGTGTGGGATGTTACCAAATGATTAACAGCTATTCTCAAGGTTGCATCTGCATATGTGAGCTCCTTCTCTGAAAGCCCTACTTGTGGGGGGATGAACCACAATGTAGATTTAAGCTAATGACATAATAATTAGCCTTTCCAAATGCTATTATGCCTAGGCTGGGTAATTCCCAGATTAGTAAAGCATTCCCTCCTGCTCCAGGTGTAGCAGTTGCTTGGGATAAGATTAAGGGTGGGGCAACACCAAAACTGAGTGTCTGCCCTTGTCTTCTTCCAAGGGGGGGCAATTGCTTGAGGTGGCACCAAAGCATGGCACCTTTGTCAGTAGAAGAGCCACAGATCCTAGCTATGTACCTAACAATAATAAATCCAGTTTCTTAACAAAACATAGTGGTATTCAGGATACCTATACCTTCTTGTATAATCCCAGCTAGTTTATGTTGTTCAAGAAATCTTTTCATTTCATCTATGGTATAGAATTTATTGGCATAAAATTATTCATATTATTACCTTGTCATCCTTCAGAATTTTAAATTTAATTTATGTATTCACTCTATTTTTTTCTGATCAGTCTGATTAGAGGTTTATTAATCATAGTAATTTTCTTGAGGAACCAGCTTTTGCTTTCATTAATCTTCTCTTTTTTTTGTTCTCTATTTCAGTGATGTCATTATTATTTTCTTTTTTCTGTTTACTTTAGGTTTACTTTGTTCTTCATTTTAAAAATTATTTTAGGGAAGCTTGAGGAGTAAATTTTAAAATATTCAATGCTTTAAATTTCCCTTTAAGTATTGTTTAACTGTGTTAGGCAAATAGTAAGGGATCTCCAGCTCTTCTAGGGACAAAAATGGGTGCCCCACCTTGGTGATGCCTCAAGCAATTGCCACACCTGGGGAAAGGAGAAACACCTCACCAATCTGCAAAAGTATGCAGGGAAGTCCCCAGCCCGTGGGTTAGGCAGCTCAGGCACAATAAGCTCTGGAAAGTGTCCTAGAGTAACCTAACTCTAACTATTATTTCATTAACTGTCCATCAAACTAGTTCTATGGTTACATCTGAACCACAAAGAGGGCCCAATCTGGACAGTGTAAAACAGGACCCCAGACCATAACCAGAGCCTCTTGTTACAACAGTGGGCACCTTTGTCAACAGTGGTAAATGTATCTTGCTCTTGCTCTGTAAACCTATCTTGGTCTTCCTCAGTAAATCTCGTTTCCTTGCTTACCTTGCTTTTGGTGTGTCTGGTCATTCTTCAGCCAAGAGCACACCAAGAACTGAGAACAAGATTGCCTACCCAACATCCGCACTTCTCAAAATTTGACACATCTTATTTTACTTTTTGTGTAGTTTAATTTTTTAAAAAAATTCCCCTGCAATTTATTCTTAGTCCCATGTGTTATCTGGAAATGTTTAGTTTCATTTTTAAATATTTAGGGATTTTTAAAAAATCAATATTTTCTATTATTGATGTCTAAGTTAGTTCCACTGTAGTTAGATAACTGACTTTATATGATTTAAATCTTTTAAAATATTCAATATTTGTTTTATTTCCTAGAGTTTGTACTGTCTTAATAAATAAAGTGTACCAGAAAAACCTGCATATTTTCTGTTGTGGGTGAATTGTTCTACAAATTTAAAATAGATAAATTTTGTTAATGAATTTGTTAATGAATTTGTTTGATATAGATATCTTCTATATCATTACATAGTTTGCTGTACTTGTTCAGACAAATGGAAGGGTAGAATGTGTTGTAATCTCCCACTAAAATTGTGAATTTCATGATTTATTCCTTTAGTTATATCAGGTTACACTTCATTTATTATTATGATCTCTCACTATGTGCATAAACATTTAGAATTTTTATGTCTACTTTAGGAATTTTTATAAGAAATTTTTATAAAGAAATGCACTTCTTTATATCTATAAATATTCTTTGCTTTTAAATCTTTTTTTGTCTTATATTGATATATCCACTCTCCCTTTTTAAAATTAGTGTTATCATGGTATATGTGCTGTAAGTCCTCCAGACCACTCACAAGTTCAGTAATTCACTAGGAAATCTTTTAGGACTCAGCAAATAGTCCTATCAGGTCTTTGTTTTATTACAAGAAAAATACAGAAATCAAAACTAATCAAGAGAAAAGGAACATGGGGTGAAGTCAAAGAAAAACAGGTAAAAGCTTTCAAAGGTGTCCTTACAATGTGGGCAAGCTTGGTTTGTTCAGCAACTAGTTGTAACAATACATGTCTATCAGGCAAGGTCATCAGATACTCTGCTGAGTTTTATCATTGCTGGCTGGTAACATAGGCACCATCTCCTTTGCAAGTACCAAAATTCTACATTCCCAGAAGAATAGCAGGCGCTCAACATAACACATAAATCATGTTTGTACAAAATGTTTAGGAACAGTGAGCAATTCTTATCAGAGAATGGTGGGAGCTCTGCTGAAATCTAAGTTTCCAGACCAATCTTGTAAACAGGACTTAAAAAGGATAGTTTTAGGCCTGCTATATTAACTCTTTTCTAAATAGTTTGTCTTTGTCCACATTTTTACATTTGATTCTCTTTGTTTTTATGATTTAAATGTGTTTTTTTTTGGCCCAATTTAAGCAAAAATTTTATATAAAGGGCTTGATAGTAAATATTTTAGGCTATGGTTTTTGTAATGTATTCTACCACTTTTAAACCTTTACAAATGAGCTCATGGACTACAGAAACCAAGTCATGGGCTATAGTTTGCCAAACTCTGTTCTAGAGAGTGTATGGTTATGTTTGCTTTTTCATCCAATCTAGATTCCTTTTAATTGATGTATTTACACCATTTATATTTAATGTGATTATTGATATGATTGGGTTTACATTTACTATATTGCTATTTTATTACTATTTTTCCAATGTTTTTCTTGTTTCTTATTTTCTCTTGGTATGCTTTCTTTGTGGTATTGTGCATAATTTTATTTATCACTCTTTTTTTTTTTTTGGCTTAATTGTAATTTCTCTTTGCTTTGTTTGGTATGGCTTGGTTTTTATTCTAGGGTTTACAATCATACCTTTAACTTTTCAACTTCAAAGTAATATTATAGCACTTCAACTTAGTATAGGAAACTTTCAATAGTGTACTTCCAATTCCTATCTCCTGGCCTTTCTACTGTTGTCATGGATTTTATTTTATATTTGCTATAAACACCATGATATACTTTCATTACTTTAAAACAATCAACTAGCTTTAAAAAAATGTGAAAAAGGTACCCATAGTTTTACCATTTTCTGTACTCTTTATTCTGTTTTTATAGATTTGTGTTTCCATCTGTTATCATTTTCCTTTTGCTTGAAAGTCTTTATTTTCACATGGACTTGTTAGTAATGAATTCACTCAACTCTTTTAAGTCAGAAAAATTATTCCTTTTTGCATTCCTTTTAAAATGAATTTTAACTGTGTACTAATCCTAGTTTTAAAGGTAGATCCATTGTCTTCTTGTTTATACTGTTTCTGATAAGAAATCAACTATAATTGGTGTTATTATTTATCTAAATATTTGTGTCATTTTTTCTCTTATTCTTTTAAGATTTTCTCTTTATTAGTGATAAATAACTTTATTATAATGTGTCTTGGTGTGCTTTTCTTTATGTTTCTTCTGTTGGAGGTTCTTTGAGCTTCTTGAATATGTGGGTTATATAATTTCAATAAATTTTTAAAGTTTGGCAATTATTTCTTCAAACATATTTTTGTTGCTCCCTCCCTTGGAGACTCCAATAGCTATATACTAGACCATTTGACATTATCCTGCATGCCATTAATGCTATCTCTTTTCATTTACTTTTAGGCTTTTTATCTCTATTTCATTTTATTTGGATTCTAATGCTATGGCTTTGATGGTAGTAATTGTTTCTCTCACCTTGTCAGATCTGCTGGTATTCCAATCCAGTGTATTTATTTGCATATTTGAAATTATCAATTTTTATTTACAGAGGTTCATTTTGGATTTTTTTTACATTTTGTATTTCTGTCTTTCTACTGCTCATTCTTTCTGCTACCTTCTTAAACATATATTAATATATTATACTTATAATAGTTGTTTTTAATGTCCCTATCTTTAAAGGGTATCATCTGTGGTATTTCTGGTTATTTTTCTCCTGATTGATATTTCTTCTCATTGCAAGTCATATCTCCTTCTGTTGCATATTTCATATTCTTATTACTTATTTGCTAGACATTATGAATTTTACACTATTTGTGCTAGATTATCTTAATTTCTTTAACTATTTTTGGCCTTTTTTCTGAGATATAGTTAAATTACTCATAAACAGTATTGTCTTTTTGAGGTTTGCTTTACATTTTTTTAGGCAAGTTCAAAATAATTTTTATTCAAGAGCTATAAATAATTTGGTCCCACTTCAGAAATAATCTTCTTCTTAACACTCTACTGTGCCCTAGGTATTAAGATGTATTTTCCCTATCTCTGTAGGTAACATAAACAATTCCTGTTCCTGTGTGAAATTTAAGTGTTGTTTTATCTCCTTTCTAGTGATTTTCTTTTACATCTGGTTTTGGTATTTTCTATACATGCATGTGTCCTGTAAATCTTCAGAGTTCATTCTATATATAGCTAACTCCTCTCTGGCACTTTCCCTCACAAATTCCAGCTCTCTTGACATTTTAAAATTATGAACTCTTTCTTCTCGACTCAGGAAATCTACTAGACTCTGGATTCTCTCTCTGCACTATGTCCTGAAAGCTCTATGTAGGATATAAGTTTAGCAATCACAGGGCTCACATTGTTCTGCCTTTCTCAGAAATTACTGTCTTGTGCTGCCTGTTGTTTAATGCCTGAAAATAGTGGTTTTATATATTTTTGTATATTTAAAAGTCATTTAATGTGTATCAAGTTCCTATTGGTCACAGCAAGAAGTAGAAATATTACATTATTTTTATTTTATCACTCGATGTCTTTAATCAACTTTAGAAAAAATAGTTATTATTATTTTAAGTATTGTATCTACTTCATTTGTTTCTCTTAAAATTCTGTAACTCCAATTATACATTGTTAGACTTTTTCAATGTATTCTATATACCACACTAATTTCTTGATTTTTCTTTTTTAACTCATTGCTTCCATTTGGATATTTTCTATTTATCTAACTTCCAACAGACTAATTTTCTCTTTAGCTCTATATAATCTATTTAATACTATTAAACACACCCATTAATTCTCAATTTTTAGTTCTTAAATTTTATTTTGTGTAATCCATTTGATATCTTTTTACAATTTTTAGTTCTCAGATAAAATTATTTGTCTTGACATTTTTTTAACATATCAATACTAATTATTTTAATTTTTTCCTCTGATAATGCCATTATCTGAATTGCCTGTGGGTTTATTCTCTTATTTCTTTTTCTATTAGTAAGGTTTTCTTTTCTCATATGCTTGGAAATTTATTGATTGAGTGCTGGGCATTATATGTGAAAAACTACAGTACAATTCTGAATTATGTTTTACTGCTCAATAGAGCATTTACTTTTGATTCTGAAAAGAAGTTAGGCTAGGGGTACATTACCTTTTTAAAAATGGGGAATTGATTGATTGAAAGATGCATTTCAGGCTTTGGGAAGCCTTTTCTTTTTTTTCTTTTATCCCAGTGTGTAGTATTCAGAGGTTCCTACTAAGAGCCTAGGGTACTTTCAGAAAGCCATCCTGTCTAACAACCTTAACTCCATTTTTTTTTCTTTCCAGCCCATGAGACTGGTGAAATCTGTACTTAGGTTCTTAACCACCACTTACAAATTGCATAGAAATGTGGCACTGAACTTGAGGCTCTTAGATTAGGTCATCCAAGAATCAGACACAAAGACAATATTAGACATTAAACAGATGTATTCACTAGAATGCTTGTGAAGGAAAGAGGGTACTAGAGAGGGTGGGAAGATCCTTTTGTATCTAACTCCTTAAGGGAGAAAAGGAAGGATGGAGTGTTGTGTAGGAATGGTCTCAGTCTATACCACAGTTACAAGAATATTACACCAAGGCTGACAGAGTGTCCTCAAAATGTGCTGTAAATGGCCTGAATTTGTACCCTTGCCATGCTCAATAATTGGCTGGAAGTGGCCCAGTGTAAGTGTGTGTTCAGCACAAATGCCATGATAAAATCAATAAGAGCAGAAGGTGGAACTACCAGCTATTCTCCCTTTAGCACGAAATCTGAAAGGGATATTTTCGTGGTCACCAACAGGCTTCTGTGCTGGCTCTGTGTTTCATTCTTTACTCTCCATGTGGTTGCCTTGTCTTTTAAATCCTCTTTGATTTCATACAAATCTGTGTATACATTTGCATACACATATACAGAGAGAGAGACAGAGACATAGAGAAATTCTGGATTTTTACATTTTCTTAGAATAAAGATTGGTGTAATGAAACTACTTCATAATAGGGGAAAGGAAGAGCACAATACCACTTTGAAATGTTTGTTATAGTTTCATCTTCAGTTTATACAAATGAGGCACTTAATTCAAATGTGATGTCTTTTGTATATGTCAATCCAATGTTATTTGAGCTGAATTTATAAATAAGACACAGAAAAAAAAAACTGTAGAAAATAACCAAAGATATTCAATTTGAAAAGGACAAATATATTTTCAAATATTTTAAGGATATAATAGGAGAGTATTTAAATTCTTGCAGCTTAAAATAAAATCAAGTGTGGAAAGTCACATCAATATATATGTTAATCAAAACAAGGCTTAACTTGCTAAAATGTAAGCAGCTAAAATTGTCCAATATTGTCATACATTGCTGAATAGGTACTTAATTTAACCAGAAATTAAACAATCATTTATGAAGATTATGGAAATGATTGCTTCTTTGCTTAGAATTTGAATGTGAAATCAGAGGTCATTTAGGGACCAAGGGATCTTCCAATTGTGAGTTTCTTATATCCAATTCCCTGTAAACATTCATTATAAGATTGTTTTGCGGTTCTCCTTCGATAAAGTATTTGCCAAGCATCTATATAGCCCCTGACATTGGAATGGTTGCTGTATAGTTCACTAAAAGTCTCTGCAAGTGTCTCTGGCCTCAGAGAGCTTAAAATTCCCTCTCTTGGTTAAATTTCTCCTGTGGTTCCTTTGTCCTTCTCTTTTGCCCACTCCTTCACTCTTTCCTCCATTTTCTATGCATCATACATGATATGAATAGTTGTAAATACAGGACGGTTTGTAGGTTCAGTATGTGGAAATAGCATTTTGTATTCTCTACGTACCATTAAGGAGTTCTCGAGAAAATGGATATCTGAAAGAACAAAACAAGGGCCAAACCTCTGAATATCTTTTGATACTACAAAACAATCTATCAAAATCCTCAAATTGTATGCTAAATCTCCTCTCTGATATATGCATTTCAAATGAATACATCCAGTGTTTTGTTAATAATAGAGGTCTAGAAAGAGACTTCAATCTCCTTGCCATCCTTCACATTTAAATAATTGACATGTTGTGATTTGGGCTTGAATTCTTAATTTTTTCCTTTTATCTTCTTTCATAATTTTAATAAAATTTAGCTGGCAATTTGTATAGTTTTTAATGCTTGCTTGAAGTAGTTCTCAGACTTTTATTTTTCAAACAAGAGTGGCTTTTTGTTCCTAATCTCTTTTTTGTCTGTTGAAACAAACTAAATTAGCTCTTCTCTTAGCATAGATTTTAATCTTTACAACAAAACACTTCTTGATACATAGTCTTTATCATTGTTCTTTTGATAATCCTCAATTTTAATTTTAATATTTCTCTTGGCAGTAATGAATTATTTATTGATAGAATTATTGTCGGTTTGATTTTTAATACTTAACTGTGGACTAATAACTCAGTTCTTGAAGCACTGCAATTTCTATCTTTCAGTTCTCTTCTCATATTTCTAATATTAAATAACTTGTGATATGATTATGACTGAATGTGTTTCAGTATTTAAAAGAATTTTTCTCATAGAAGTTAATTCTCACACTTGGCATGTAGTGGACACATGATATTACCACATAAATGTTACTTGGTCTGTTGAATGCTAGAATACTTCTCTAATATTGATAATATCTTTTGATTAACATCACTGAAAATTTATTTTTTAAATGATGGCTTGTTAAATATCTATTTTGAGCCAACAGACATCTTTTTGTTTTAATTTTCACTTTTCATGAATTCATCGAGGGTACTAAAAATATCAGTACACTACCCTTATAAGTTTTTAAATAACAACCTTAACTTTTGCTGAAACATTTCTATTAAAAAACAAAAACCTTAGGAATCTACATGTTGGTGATAGGGAAGTCATATTTCCCTTCTCATTCCTCCAATTATATGCTAGCCCAGGCACTTTAAAAGCTTTCAGAGAGGACTTCTCATTAGATTTACAAAGACGAGAAATTATACTCATACAAGACTAACTCTGTGGGAGGTTATATTTGAGGTGAAATCTCCCTTCTTTACTCTTCCTACACCTCTCAACTTACACAGCACAACATGTATTATTCTTTTTGATGCCTGTATTTACTTTCCATTCCCCAACTAGTCAAGCTGCTTGCTGTCTACAGAATGAAGCTATTCTAGAGCATTTGCAGGCGGTGTTGTAGAGGAATAAAATTTCTTTTCTGTAGTGACCGAAGGACTTTCTGACTCTTTGTATTTCTTCTCTGAGCCTTTTCTTGCGTGGTGTTGTACCAGCCTTAATAATCTAGTCTGCATTTGGGGTCACTGATGCTTTGTGCAACCTTGCTAGCATGGTTATCACAAGAATATCAGGATTCTCCCTGTTCTTCACTGTCTTCATCATGTAACAGTTCTTGGTGTCACACAAATGCCCTTTCATAGAGTGTTTGGGAGGGCTAATAACATATCCAACTCTAGGATTATGAATGAGTGTTTCTCTGTATATCTTTGCATCTTTTTTCTTCATTATTTTCATTGTGGAATTATAGATTCTTAAATCAAGAAAAAAACAAAAAATCACAAATTTCAACCAAGTGCCTGACTTTCAATATCCATTCAGTACTAGGTTGTAACTTGTAAAAACATTTCTGGACCAGTCTGGTTTTTCTTTAATATTACATTTATGATATTTTGATATCTAGAGTAGAGACATGGTGTCAACATAAAGAGTGATTATGTGGCCTTTCATCATGCAGTCACTTTAAATCTTTGTGAGGAAAATAATACAAAAAAGACATTCTTTGTGAAAGTGGAAGAAAGGTTGCTCACAATGTAACAGGTAGGTAGCTTGTGAAAACAGACTGACAGAGTCAGGTGCACTCACCAAGTGTAAACTGCCAACAAACTGTCAACTGCCAAAATGAATTAGACTCTCATACCAAGCAGGCCCCAAATATTAAATGTTTAAACATTCAGAAACTTCACTAAGACATCTAGTCATGCTATGTTTCCATGTGTGTCCCTGCCACACATTTCGTGCTGTCCAAAAGTAAGAAAAATAAAGACATATTTTTTATCTTGCATGAATAATTTATCAATACGCTTCTGATATTGAGAGAGAGGGGGAGGGAGAAGATTGTCATGTGTTATACAACTGTACCCACTTTCATTCTGATTAATACTTTTCTATGTTTTTAAACATTCTTGTTTTTAAAGTTGTATGCATCTTTGGTGATATGTCCTATTTTGTTTGCAGTACCATTAGCATAATACATACACTGCATATGACTAAACACAATTATCACTTTGGGTTATTTCTGACCCTGATAATTGAACCTAATTCTTGATAATGGAATTGACTCCCAGAATATTTTTCCTTCCTTTCCTCCTGTGCCACATCACATCTCTGTTACTTAATAATAATAATAATGCCTTTGGTTCTCCAAATGCTTGCCATTTCCTTCCTATCTTCCCATCCCTCATCTTATATTTTCTCTTTTCTTTCTTTTATTCCTGTAGTTATTTTATTCCTATATGTGTCAGTTGTGAAATGGACAAGTTTGGGAAGCACTCGTTTGTGGGTTGACCAAACAGTCAGCACTTTTTTCCTCTATTGAAAATCAGCTAAACAGACTAACTGGTAAAGTAGCCTCAGAGTTTTTAAAAAAATTAATTAGCAAGATACATCACTTATGGTCTCTTGCCAAACATCTGGTGAAGAAAAGATGTTCATAACCTTAATGTGGTTCTTCTACCATTGCTGAAATGATGAATATAAATAATATATACTTTTGCACTTGCCACTTCAATCCTGTGACACTCATTGACTCCCTTTTCAACTGGTGTTACAGGGACATTCTATCACATAAAGGACTGGAAGGGGTTAGGTCTTTTTCTCTGCTACATATATGGGTTATTCATGGAGCTCTTTTATTTCTCCTCGGTGCTTTCTTTTAGCCGTAAAGAATATGTTGCACTATTGTTCAGTATTTGAATTTTCTATGATATTTTGAATTCTATCATCATTATAACTATTCAAAAGATTTATATTGTAAAGAAAATATGGAATAAAATGTTCTAAGCACAGAATTAGTTTAACCAGGCATAGCCCAAAATTTTAACTCATTATTATGTTTCTCTTCATTATTTTTGATGGCGGACTTCTTAATTTATGGATAGTTTTCATGAATGAAGCCTTCCCTTTGGTTTTCACTAAAGATCTGTGGCTCTTTTCCTCCTTTCCTTTAACTAACATGACATGACTATGCTGACATATTTCCATCTGGAATAATGATGGCTTTCTTTCAGTGTTACTTGAAACAACTAGAAACCCATACTTTCTTCCTCCAGAATATACGTTACAACTTATAATTATACACTTATTTGTAAGCTTATGTTTCATTGTCTCTCCCTAGACTATAAGCTTTTTGAAGATAGGAACAATGTCTATTTATTCTACAATATACATAAATTACATGAGTGCCACTTAGAGGTGTTTACTAATTGTTGAATGAGTGAGTGGTTAGATGAATATTCTCTTAGTTTGTATTTGGTTTAGCTGCATTGTTTATTGGCATCCAAAGAACTTTAGGCTATTAAAAAAGGTGTGGCCTAGTCAATCCTGCATCTTTCAATCAGGCTACTAACATAAAGTTTTCTTCATAAGAAAATAGTAAAATGAGTCATTAGTACAGTTCTTGGCACAAAATAAGCACTCAGTAAATTTTTTCCTTTTAAGTACAAACCTGATCGATTTGCCAGGCAATCTTTCTACAGATTTCTGAAGAGTTCAGTTTCTCTCTCGCATCTCCAGTTTCCTATCTCTCTTCTTTTATTTACATCTTCATTGGATCCCGCAGGTCCCTCAAGCCTCAATCATGGCCATGTTAATTTCTTCATATTTTCCATTCCCATTGTAATAAAGCTCTGTTAGAAATGTACCAGAAAGAAAAAAAGGATTTAGAGACAACATAGAAGCATAAGTCCCAAAGAAGTGACGTTTTGTACTATAAAGAAAAAAAATCAGAAAAAAAGTAAGAGATGTCCAGTGATGTGAGAAAAAGAGTTAAAATTCCATTACCAATTAAGAAAAAGGTTTAAAATTTCATGACCATTTAAGATTTGCCTGAGATGTTTCTTGTTTTGTTTTATTTGTTTTGTTTTTAGAAAAGAAAATGTCTTCACGCTCGGAGAGAACCAGTGATCTCTGAGAGGTCTGTAGATCCCAGGAAAGAGGGATTATGGAGATGAGCTAACACATAGTACCAGATTGTTAAATTAGATTTTTACTATCAATGATCAGGTTTAATAAATAATATTTAGTATATACAGAGGTCTAGTTGACATGCAGATAAGTGGATTAAGTCAGGTCTCCTACCTTCTTTTCTTAACCTAGAGGTGGCACACTCACCTTCTTGATTTTTTTTTTTTTTGACACAACTAGCTGTCCAAATAAGTATCTTTGAGGCTTGTCAAAGCAAAAAGGAGAGAGGGAAAAATAAATATTTAACTCCATTTTGTAGAGATAAATATCAGGCTTAAATAAATGACAAACAACCAAACAAAAGATCTACGTGCAGCCGGGCCTGGTAGCACATGCCTGTAATCCTAGCACTTTGGAAGGCCAAGGCTGGAGGATCGCTTGAGGCCAGGAGTTCAAGACTACCCTGAGCAACATAGGGAGATCCCATCTCTACAAAAAAATAGAAAAATTAGTTGAGTGTGGTGGTGTGCACCTGTAATCCCAGCTACTAGGGAGGCTGAAGCAGGAGGATCACTTGAGCATAGGAGTTTGAGGCTGCAGTGAGCTGTGATGACATCAGTGCACTCTAGCCTGGGCAAAAGAGCAAGAACCTGTCTCAAACAAACAAATAACAATCTATGGGCAATATGTGTTCAATTCCAGCATCAGCATTTGGTCTCCAATCAAGAAAAAAACTATCAAATGCTAAGGAGAGACATGGGCAAAGGATTTGTTATATTTTATGACAAGGTGTCCTGAGACAACATACTTAAATTAAGACTTCTGGGCACTATTTCCTTGCATTCCTTACCCTCCAAGCAAAAGATGTATTGAACAGAGGCTAAAACAGTCAAAACCCAGCCTTTCAACTAAGTTATAATGGACATATCCATAGCAAGACAGCAGAATAAAGGAGTGTACACATAGAATTCTAAAGTAAATAGAAAAGGCAGACTTCTGAAATCATTTTAGACTAATTCTTAATACACATTGGAATTTCTCAAAAATTGAAGAAAGAGAATACTTTAGATATGAACCTCTCTGCATATGCAAAATTATAGATTATCAGCTAAAGAATTAAGAAATAAAAGAAGAGTAGATGTGTCAATATCTGCCAATGACATGAAAAGCAGATTTTATTTAAAAAACTGTAAGATGATGTCAGTTTTGGGAAATCTATTAATAAATACATCAAACTATAGGCCAGAGAGAATAACACATGATCATAGGGTTGATTCTGACATAACATTTGGTAACGTCCCCAAACATCTATGCCATCTATCTTACCAACATACAATTAAATGAATATTTTATCTCTCAGGAAGGAATAAATAGAAAGTAGAGTATAATATTATCATAAAAGGTGGAATATATGACTGTATATTTGGAAACTTTAAGAGCAGCAGCTATAGGAAACTATAAGCAAATGTAAAAACAAAAATAGTATAGTGGTTGCAAAGTTATATAAAAGTCAGTATTTTTTCTAATGACACATGATAAGTTTATTGCTGTAATTTAAAAAAAATCATATTAATTGTGTAAACAAACAAAATAGTAAAATACCTGGGAAGAAATGTGGAAGAAATGTTTATTATGTATATAAAAAGAATGTTAAATACTACTGAGTTACATACATAAAAAAACTGATAAAAAGAGAAAGGCATAATCTTTTCTCAGATCAGAGAACTCAATAGAATAAGTGTATTTGTTCTTCTAAATCTATAAATTTAATACAATGTCAAAAAATATTTTAAAATATATTTTGATGCTGAAGGAAATGATTTTAAACTTTATCTAAAAAACTCACAAATTTTTAAAATTTATCCAATAAACTAACAAGTGAGAACAGCCAGTAAAATTCTAAATTAAAACATAAATGAGGAAATAGTTTATAGCTATCAGCATGCATTATAAATTTAGAATACTTAAATATATATTATTTACTAGTACAAGAAAAGCAAACCATATAAGTTAAAAATAATGAAAATCCAGACTTTGGACAATTGGATATGACCAAAGTGAAAAAATTAAAGTCAAATAGCTAACTTTGTCCTTACACACATACATATGCACATATATATTATGTAAAAAATGAAATCCATGTGTATCAAATAGCTAAATGTAAAAAATGAATTATAAATTATTAGAATAAAGCATGGTTAAACATATGTTAAAATTATGATGGAAATCTTTTGAAATATAACATAAAAATCACAGATCCTAAAAGAAAGGTGGATAAAGCTGTATATAACCAAATTAAACCTTATTTAATGCTTATTAGTGAAAAAATAAAACTCTTAATTACCAAGAGTTAATATTCTCAGTATACCACAAGTTTTTTTAAGTTTAGAAATGAGTAATATTTACCAAGCATTTGGTACCTTATTTAGTTATAATATTAAATGATGAAAAATGTATCACTTAAAAACTTACTCAAGATTGGAAATAATGAAAGCAATATAAAATGGTCTTTTTCCTCCTCTAACAGATTGGAAAAGTGAAAAACATATAAAATGCCAGTTTGCTTTTAGCCTTTGGAGGCAGTCACTCTATTTTTAGATAAATTTTATCTAAAGATATCTAAATGTTTATTGTTAAACATTGTGGGAGTGTAAATCACTAGCAACCTTCTAAAGAGCAGCTTGTCAATATGAGTAATATTTTAAACATATGTCTAATTCTCTTACACAGCAATTTTATCTCCAGAAGTGTTTCGTGCTGAAATATACACACAAGTTCACATAGATATATAAGAATATCTTATTATTTAGATAACTATAATAGTGAAAACCTAGAAGTAGTCTCAATGTCCATAGAAAGGGAGTTGGATAAAATTTTATGTTATATTGATATAACAGAGTTTTAAAAATGAAACTTTTCAAAAGAATATTATAAATCTATATATGCTGACATATAAGGGTTTCTAGCACCTGTTAAGTGAGAAGGAGTCAAATTGTAGTATTCATATGATCTCTTTCTGGAAAACATGGTAGTTACATTATTCTCTATTCAATAAAGCATTTACCCTTATCCCCCTGCCCCAATTTAATAAGATTAGGATCCATTTAAAATTTATTTCTGAAGAAATTTGCTATGGTCCAGAAGAGAAGCTGTGAATTATTTATCATTACTTACATACACATATATACACACACACACAGATTTAGACATATTATATATTTTATTTGCATTGATACAGTACACATTGATATAATTTAACATAGATTCAAACACTTAGTTGCCACTAAATGGTATTGAAAATATTCCCCTATGTTCACTATGAGCATTGCCATGAAATTGTTGACCTAAAATACACTAGACAATAAAGTTTAAGTCAATAGAAATTACCATATGAGAGTTTGAGCCAAGAATTTGGAAAGCAGCTGCCTCTCCCCAGTGGGCATGTGCTGCAGGCTGAGGTTTCTATGGAGAGTGAGTCCCACACGCTTCCCCTTGGGGACCTGAAGTGGACCTGGGGTGCCCAATTTGGGAGCTCCCTGTCTGCTGGCATTTCACAGAGTCACACACCAGTGGGACAGACAGGCAGGCCAGACCCCGTGCTCCCCAGACTCAAGTGGATTCCTGGGGACACAGTGGGGAAGACTGGTTGCTGGACTTGGGTGGTGAGGAAGCCTATGTGGACAGAAGTGATGGGAGAATACTGTGGGGTTCTGAGATGCAGCGAGTGCCCATCCCCCCCATAGGAAAACAGCCTTTTTGGATCAGGGTGGATCCTACAGTGAGGAAGAGCAGGGCCCTAGGAGCCATAGTAACAAGGCACAGTGAATTCAGGCACTTGGGCTGACCAGAAGATGTGACCCCTCCCCCACCCATTCCAACTGGGAGAGAAGTTTGAGTTGCGAATTTGGTGACTGGCTCCCTCTCCCCAGCAGGCACATTCTCCAGACTGCATAGAGAGTGGGGCCCATGCCTCTTCCCTTGAGGACTTATAGTGGACCTGGGGCATCCAATTTGGGAGCTCTTACCCACTGGTGTTTCAGGGAAACACACACTAGTGGGTCAGACATGCAGGCCGGGGGGAAGTATGAGAGCTGGACAGCCAGATTGTGAATCTCAGATGGCCCCATCTCCACAAGCAGACTTTCTGGTTGGGTGGGGCCATTTAAGTCCTTCCCTGGTTGCTTTCTCCAGAAGCTGGGAGCAGACCTTTGAATGCTGCTGAAATAGCTACCTTACCAGCTGTTGTGGAGCCTGAGGGCAAGCTCACTCGACCCAGCCCCACCCAGTCTCACTCCACCCCCACCTCCTCAGTGGCAGCAAATAAGGACTCACCTGGAAGTTCCAGGGCCCCACCCATCACCTGGGGACTAGAGCTGGTCATACGTCTCAAAAATAACACTGCAGCTTGTTCCTTCCAGCAAGTGCCATCTACGGACAGGGAGGTCAATTTGCACAACTCTTTACAGCATTTACTGACTCAATCATATAGGGTGAGATAGATTCTCATGCGTAAGTGCCACCTACTGTCTCAGAGATTAAACAGGGTGTGCCAATACAATTCACACTGCTAAGAAGACCACAAGGCTGGGGAAAGAGAAAGGATTTCAAATACCTCAATCTTCTCTCATCAAAATGAGACACGGAATCTGCACACACACATAGCTCACCACTGCTACAGCCTACAAACAACTAGCAACTGAGAAAACCAACACACTAAGGATATCTACAACCAAGGCATTCATCCAGAACCTAGATTGCCGTCAAAGCACCCACACAAAAAGCCAAAGTTTCATACCCAACATACACTACAAACACACCAGTATGAGTGTGGGGGGAAGGAAGCCCCATCTAAACAAAAGAAAATCCCAAAATAAGAAGCAACACCTGCTCCAGATGAAAAGGAATCAGTGAAAGAACTACAGAAGTATGAAAAATCAGAGTTAAGGACACCCCTAAAAGGGAACTCTAGCTCTCTACCAATAGAAAATGAAAATATCAAAATGACAGAAAAAGAACCCCAAACATGGATTGCAAATAAGCTCAGTGAAATTCAGAAGAAAATGGAAAACCAACTAAAAGAAACCAGAAAAACAATACAGGAAATGAATGAAAAATTCACTAAAGAGATACACATATTAAAGAAAAAACAAATAGAAGTTCTGGAAATGAAAAATGCATTTAAGGAAATACAAAACACAGTAGAAAGTTTTAACAATAGACTAGACCAGGCAGAAGAATCTCAGAGCTTGATGACAACTATTTCAACTTAACTGAGTCAGTCAAAATAATGAACAGAGAATTAAAAGATATGGAGAAAGCCTATGAGAAATATGGGGTTATGTAAAACAGCCAAATATAAGAATCATAGGCATTGCTGAGGTAAAGAAGAAAACACACAAAGGCTGGAAAACCTACTTGAGGGAATAATTGAGGAAAACTTTCCTGGTCTTGCTAGAGATTTAGACATCCAGATACAAGAAGCTCAACAAACACCTGGGAGACTCATCACAAAGAGGCAATCAGCAAAACACACGGTCATCAGACTGGCCAAAGTCAGCATGAAGGAACTCCTGCAAGCTGAAAGGCAAAAACATCAAGTAACTTACAAAGGAAAACCTATCAGGCTAACTGCAGACTTCTCAAGTGAGACATTACAATCCAGAAGGGATTGGGGCCCCATCTTCAGGCTTCTTAAACAGAACAACTGCCAGCCTAGAATTTTGTATCACGCAAAATTAAGCTTCATAAATGAAGGGGAAATAAAGATTTTTTTCAGACAAGCAAACACTGAGGGAATTTGTCAAGACAAGGCCTGCCATGCAGAAAATACTCAGAACTGCATTATACATGGATCAGCACCAGTGCGAAACCATCCAAAAGCTAAAGCTCAGAGCACATGTGAAACAATAGTACAAGAGGTAAAACAAAGCAACAAGGTACTACCCAACAAGGTACTACTGAACCGAACAGCATCCCACATATCAATTTTATCAATCAACGTGAATGGTTTGAATTCTCCACTGAAGAGACATAGGCTGGCTGTATGGACAAAAAAAATACAAGCCAAATATCTGCTGTCTCCAGGAAACACATCCAGCCCAGAAGGACTCATTCACACTCAAGGTTAAGGGATGGAAAAAAATATTGCATGCAAATGGAAACTAAAAAAAAGCAAGTGTAGCCATTCTTATATAAGATAAAATTGACTTTGACCTGAAATCTACAATAGTAAAGAAAGACAAAGATGGTCATTATATAATGGTAAAGGGATAAATTCAACAAGAAGACATAACAATCCTAAATATTTATGCACATGACACAAGCATGCCCAGATTCATAAAGCAAACCCTATTAGATCTAAGCAAAGAGATAAACAGGAGCATCATAATTGCAGGGGACTTCAACACCTCACTGACAAAACTGGACAGATCATCCAAGCAGAAAAGAAAGAAAGACCCCAAAGGCAAATACAGCAACAACAAAAATAAATAAATGGAACTCAATTAAATTAAAAAGTTTCTGCATAGCAAAGGAAATAATCAACAGAGTGAACAGATAACCTACAGAATGGGAGAAAATATTCACAAACTATACATCCGAAAAAGGACTAATATCCAGAATCTACAAAGAACTCAAACAAATCAGCAAGATACAAACAAATAACCCCATCATAAAGTGGGCAAAAGACACGAACAGAAGCTTTTCAAAAGAAGATAGAGAAATGGCCTACAAACATATGAATAAAAGCTCAACATCACTAATCATCAGGGAAATACCAATTAAAACCAGAGTGAAATACCACCTTACCCCTATCGGAATGGCTATTATTAAAAAGTCAAAAAACAATAGATGCTGGCATGGATGCAGAGAGATAGGAACACTTATACACCATTGGTGGGGTTGCAAATTAGTACAGCCTTTATGGAAAACAGTATGGAGATTCCTCAAAGAAATAAATGTAAAGCTACCATTCAATCCAGCAATTCCACTGCTGGGTATCTACCCAAAGGAAAAGAAGTTATTTTATTAAAAAGACACCTACACTCAAATATGCATTGCAACACAATTCACAATTGCAAAGATGTGGAACCAACCTAAGTGCCCATCAATTCACTAGTGAATAAAGAAAATGTGGTATATGTTTAACATGGAGTACTACTCAGCCATAAAAAGGAATGAAATAATGTCATTTGCAGCAACTGGGATGGAACTGGAGACCATTCTCCTAAGTGAAGTATCTCAGGAATGGAAAACCAAACACTGTATGTTCTCACTAATAAGTGGGAATTAAATGATGAGCACACATGGGCACAAAGAGATACAAAAGACATTGGAAACTAAGAATGGGGAGGGTGGTAGAGGAGGTGTGAGATGAAAACTTACCTATTGGGTACAATGAACACTATTCTGGTGATGGACACTCCAAAAGCCCCAACTTAAGTATTTATACAAGGTAACCATGTAATAAAAACATTTGTACCCCATTAATATTTTGAAATTAAAAAATGTAAGAATCAGACCCTATTGTTAAAGAACTCATTCCAGTTCATTAGTGAGAGAATAATTCACAAGAAATTTTTTAAAAAGTGTCTTGAACTTCATGGACCTTATGTTGAGAAGTAATGAAGTTTATATATTTTTATTTTTTATTCCTTAATTCCATTGTTCCACAGATTTTTTTTGAAGTCCCCCTGTATATCTTAAAAATGTTATAGAATTTCTAAGATTTAGAAATTTGGGGATGATTATCATTTATCATTTAAAATATTTGTCAAAAGTTTCTGTCTGACTTCTGGCTATGATGAAGTAATTGATAATGGACTGGCCTTCTAGTTGTAAATGACCACAATCCTGGGCAAAATAATATGAGGCAAAAATGTTCCTGACATTTGACAAGAGGTATTAGAATACTATTATTTCTCAAAGGAGGGAAACTTTGAGTTACCTTTGTAATTGCCCATATTCTCTAACTGGAGATAATTTTCCAACTATGGTGCAGAAAGTTGAAATCTAAGGAGAGCAAAGCATTTCTGCTGAGATGAGGAGGAAGAATTCAGGATTTGAAGCACCTGAAGGAGCTAGACAGAGCAGATAAGAGAGGTGCATGAAGAGGGTGCCGGAAGTCTGCAAGGGGGTTCAAAGCAATTCTCTGGATTATGGCTGGGGGGCAAACATGCAGGATGAGTTTAGACAAAACTTACCAAAATGCAACTGCTACAAACTTAAAAATAGAATAGAGACATGAGGAGTCAAGCAGGAGTGGAGGCTATGGAGGTACAGCCCAATTAAAGTAAAGAAACATACTCAGCTCCTCATTAATGCCTCAGGCATTTATCTGAGACACCGGAAAAGCCAATCATTAGGAATGAAGACTATTTTATAGAAGAAGGTTCTGTCTAGACTGGACTTAATGAAGCTTAAAATAAAACCCCATTAAGTACAAAAGAGGAGCCAGGGTTTGAATGTTTAGTACATCCAAATTAGAGGGTCTTGAAAACTCTTTGGATTTTCCAGACATCCCTAATAAAGCAAAATATCAAGTCTACACAAGTAAAAAGCAATCGATCAGTAAAACAGTTAATCGATCAGTTAAAACAAATATCTTCGCAGAAAGGTAAGAGAACCAAGAGCCTTTATAATATACTATTGGTAGAACTAGTGCACAATCAACAAACAGAAAAAATATGACCTATATTTAAGAAAAAAAAAGCCAATAGCAATTGATTCAAAAAGGTGAAGTAATACATTTAAAAGATAAATAATTTAAAGTGATTATTATAAATAATTTCAAGTAACTAATAAAGCATGTTAAAGAAATTCAAGGGAATATAGGAGTGAATTTTAATAAATTTGAGCTAGGCAATGATTTCCTATATATAACACTAAAAGCACAAGTGACAGAAGGAAATCAGATAAATTGGACTTCCACAAAATTAAAAATATTTGTGCTGCAAACAATACCATTAAGTAAAGATACAAACCATATAATAGGAGAAATAGTTGCAAATCAATGTTTGATAAGGTCCTTGTATTCAGAATATATAGGTCACTTACAATTCAATAGAAAGACAATCCAGTTAAAACGTAAACAGACGATATGAATAGACATTCCTCCATAAAAGATATACAGAAGGCCAATACGTACATTCATGAATATCAACATCATTAGCCATTAGGAAAATGCAAATCAAAATTACAATAATGTACTACTTCACACTCACTAGGATGACTATTATCAAAAAGACAGATAATAAACAAGTGTTGGTAAAATGTGGAGAAATTAGGACCCTCATACACTATAGGTGGAAATGTGAAATGGAACACACGCTTTGAAAAACATGAAGTTCCTAAAAAGTTGAATATAAGTTAGCATATTACCCAGTGTGGTAGGCAGAATAATCTACCTTCTTCCAAACATGTACATGTTCTAATGTCTAGAATCTGCAAATATATTATCTCACATGGCAAAGGGGACTTTGCAGGTGTGATTAAGTTAAGGAATTTGAGATGGGGAGATTTATCTGGGTTATCTGAATGGGCCCAATGTAATCATAAGTATTTTTGTAAATGAGGTAAGGAAGCAAAAGAGTCAGAGAAAGATTTAAATGCTATTTCACTGTCTTTGAATATGGAAAAAGGGGATACGAGTTAACAAATACAGGTTGCCTCCAAAACCTGGAAAAACCAAAGGTGATGGATTCTGCTCCAGAGTATTCAAGTGGAGAACAGTCCTGCTGACATGTTGCATTTATTTCAATGATACCCATTCGAAACTTATGACTGAACTATAATATAGTAAATTTGTATTGATTTAAACTAATAAACTTGCAATAATTTGTTACAGCAGCAATAGGTAACGATTACACCCAGCAATTCCACTTCTAGGTATATATGCAAGAGAAATAAAAAATTATACCCACACAATAACTTTCAAATAAATCTTTATAGTAGCATTGTTTCTAATAGACAAAAGTGGAAACAACCCAAATGTCCCTTAACTGATGAGTAGACAAATAAAATGTGAAATGTGCGTATGATGGAATTTTATTTGGCAATAAAAAGGAATAAAGTGCTGATACACTAGATGAAACCTGAAAACATGCTAAGTGAAAGAAGACAGTCGCATAAGACCATATATTATATAATTACATTTATATTAAATGTCCAGAATAGGAAAATCCATAGACAAGAAAGTGGATTAGTGGGATGGTGCCGAAAAATGAAGTGATTGACAATGGATATGTGGTTTATTTTATGGAGACAGAAATGTTCTAAACTTAGATTGTGGCAATTATTGCAAAACTCTATGAATTTACTAAAAAAATCAAATTGTGCTCTTAGAATGCATAAACTAATTGTATGACACATGTATTACATCTTGATAAAACAGTTGAAAAGGTAAACTTAAAAAACATTAAAAAATTAAAGTGAATACAATTTTAATGAACAATCATTTGGAGCTTAACAGAGGAAAGAGGATTATAAGAAAATGAAAATTTAAAACAGACAATGAAATAAAAAGTTCACTGTATGTGTTTAACAGCATATATGAGAAGGCAGAAGATTTAGTGAACTTGAAAACATATCAAAAGAAGTATGTAATTTGAAAAATTGATAAGAGAAGAGAAAAAGGTATGAAGAAATTCACATATATGTGAGACAATATTAGATAATCTGACATGCATGTAATAGGAATCTCACAAGGAAATGAGATTAGGAATGCAGCAGAAAGACATTTGTTAAAATTCTGGTTGAAATGTTTTTAAATTTTATGAAAAGCATCTACTCTGATATGCTCAGCAAACCTCAAGAAGGATAAATACAAGAAAAAAAATATACCCAGATATATCATGGCCAAATTACTAAATTATAAACATGAAGAAAAATATTTGAAAGCAGTCAGATAAAAGACATATCACATACATGAAACATAATTGAGAATAACTATTATTTTTTACTAGAAAACATTAGAAGAAGAACTTTAAAGCGCTCTTTAAACAATTTAAACAAAACAAAACAAAACAAAACAAAACAACCCTGTCATTCTAGAATTCTACGTGCATTGAATGTATGCTTACATACAAGCATGGAATAAAACGTGTGCATTAGTTTGTTGGGGCTGCTATAACCAAGTGCCACAAATTTGGTGGCTTAAACATCAGAAATTTATTGTCTCACATTTCTGGAAGCTAAAAGTCTGAGAGCAAGGTGTCTACAGGGTTGCTTCTTTTTGAGGGATATGAGAGAAAAATCTGTTCCATACCTCTCACCTAGCTCTGGTGATTTGCTGGCAATCTCTGGTGTTTCTTGGCTTGTAGAAGAATCACCCTAACCTCTGCCTTCATCTTCACATGGTGTTCTCTTTATGTGTGTGTCTGTGTCTTCACATGGTATACTTTCACAAGGACATCAGTCATATATTGAATTAGGAGCCCACTGTATACCAGTATGACCTCATCTTAACTAATTACATCTTCAACAGCCCTATTTCCAAATAAATTCAGATTTAGACTTCAACATATGAATTCTGGGGGGCCACAATTCATCCCGTAACAACATGCATACATAAACAAAAGCTGAGTGCGTTTGTCACCAGCAGAATTGAACTACAAGAAATATTAAAGGGTGTTCTTTCTGCTGAAGTAAAATGATGTTATATGGGAGGAAAAGAAGGAAAAAAATCAGAAAAGGTAAAAAAAAGAAAAAGAACAAGTGGAGATATATATATATATATTTATAATTTTTTAAAAAACACAAATGACTGTTTAAAGCAAAAAATAAGGTGACGTGTATAACAATGCATATGTGAAAAATATGACGATAAAGGATAGAGAGGTAAATGGAATTTTGTGCTGACTAAAGAGCCCTTGGGCTTTGAACAAACATCAGAGGTAGCCAGACAGCAGTCACCACTGGCTTTGTGTGAGACTGGGCTGGCTTCAGGTATGACCTGGCACTGGTGGCCATGAGGGAGTGCTCATGTCACTCCCCCCTCAACTCCAGCGGTCCAGCACAGAGAGTGAAGGAAGTGAATAAGAGACTTTGCCTGGTAATCCAGGGAATTCTCCCCTATCTTACGCAAGCTCACCAAGGCAACACTACCAGGAGTCTCCAAGAGTCACAGCATTACTGGGCTTGGGGCACCCCCAGTGCTGATATAGCTGCAGTGACCAGAGACTTAGACTACAACACTCAATTCCCTTTGAGTATCTGGAAAGCCTTCTCAAGAAGGATACGTTCAAATAAGCCCAGACTGTGAAGATCGAAATAAATACCTAAACTCTTCAATGCCCAGACATCAATGAACATCCACAAGCATCAAAACATCCAGGAAGACATGACCTCACCAAACTAACTAAATAAGGTACCAGTGATCAATCCCAGAGTGACGGAGATAGGTGACCTTTCAGACAAAGAATTTAAAATAGCTGTCCTGAGGAAGCTCAATGAACTTCAAGATTTGAGTTTAATAAAATCCTATCATACTTTCCCCCAAACATTGAACACATGAAGTTGATTTTAGTTAGTCAATAATCCTTTAAGAGCAACTGAGAGACACCTGAGATGGAGTCTAAGGACTTATTCAGACATTAAAAATGACACTAATGAAATCCTAAAACCTTTTATTTCAATGCTTTAAAAGTTTTTATCTCTTGTCAGATAAATGAAGGATGAAGTTCACTTTCAGTACAGTATCATTACTCCCTCCAGCCTACCTCTTTCCCTAGTAATATAACTGCAATTTCAGTTTCTCTCAAGGAAGGTTGAAAAAATCCAAGTCTATTATAAAGTATCACATAAAGGTAACTTTAAACACTTTAAACTTTAAAAACTTTAAACTCATCTCAGGAATGATTGTGACATGTGAGTTGTTTTGGATCCCACAGTTTGGAATCACAGCTTATTCCATTCCATCATCTTATGTCCCTGTCTTATAAACCCATCTATATTTTTCCCTTTCAATATACAACAACTAAAACAACAAAAAGGCTGATTAGAGTAGAGGATGGATATGATTTATGACCATAAAAGGGTGTGTGCCTTATTTAACTTTGTTGAAACAGGCATTCCATATCTAACTCCATCATTTTCAAATTCTAGGAAACAATGGGGTTAAAGTGAAAGGAGGTAAACCGAATAGATGTGGAGTAAATAGCAATTATTTATCAGTTTTAAATCAATAAATTTCCAATAATTTTTGATAATTTATATTGCAATTAAATGTGTCATGCACATTTTTGGCACCCATGGCCCATGGTTGGTCCCCCACAGTCAATCATGTGCCGTTTACACTGTATTTCATTTAAAAGCTTTGATAATCACATTTTCATATTTTATGGACACATCTTCCTGACTGTGGATGAGACACAACCAAGCAGCTGCTATGCACATCCCAGTCTGCTGCTTTGCCTCAGCAAATCTTGAGCCTTCAAATTAGGTATTCTGCAGTAGAAGCAAATATAACAGAGGAAATTTGATTTTCAAGTATAAATTTCCAAACATTCCCTTTTAATGGCCACATTTTGTTCTTTGATTCCAGGAAGGCAAAAAGAAAGTTGGTCACTATTTGGATAGCAAAGGACTTTTTAAACTGACATTTTTGAAGTTATGAAAATGAACTAATTCTTGAGAAAACAAAATCATCAAGGCTGTCCCCACGTCATTCTTGTTAAGGGTTTACCTGAACACATCACCATATCCCCGAGGCCTCCTCCCTTGTTGTTCCCCTATAATAGCTCCTGTCACCATAATGCCTTGCAGAGAGCTCTCATGCTTTCCAAAGTCAGGCAGAGTCTCTGAACGTTAGGATCATTCATTTACCTAGTCAACATTTATTGGAGTCCATCTTTATGTCAGGTACTACTACATGCTGAGGATAAAAGATCCCAAAAGATATTTTCTTACTTTCAAGAAACCTTGTAGTAAACCAGATTTTTATTTTATTTTGTGGTTAATATGAGAAAGGTGAGAAATTATGATGCCACTTTATTTAAATTCAGAAGAACAAAATCATCAAAGTATAAATCTTAAAAATAAATTTGCATATATAGATGAAAATTACTCACAAAAGTATTTAATAATTGAGTGAAACAACATACACACACACACACATATTTCATATAAGGGTATGAGGTTTGTTTGCTTGATTTTGCAAGTAATAGAAGCATGGAAAAGCTGCATTAAGTGACCAAGTGCACCTATTGGTAATAAAAGGGAAGTGTAGTTTGGCTTCACATGGACGTAGGAAGTTACAACATAGGAAGATACTTATCTCCAGCTCTTAAGGTAACATGGTCTCATGTTTATTTCTCTGTATTTTATTCTTAATTCTATATGCTTTTTACTGTACAGGCCTTTTTGCTGTACTGTGCACTTGGTAGAAAAATGTTGTCTTAGCTCGGGAAATATATTATTTCCATTTTCAGCAAAAACAAGTAAACAAACAACTGATTTCTATTCTTGAACCCCATTCACAAATTTCCAACAGAGGTTATATGATTGGCTTTAGGGTCCAACATCTTCCCAATCTTCATAATGGTAGAAATGGGGTGAGGTTTGAAGGCTGAGTCGTGGAGTGCACACTTGCCTACTGGTGTACGTTGAGTACTAACTGCTCAGTGCCATAAATATGGACCTTGGTAAAGAGATTCTAGCACAGATCACAGGCAAGACCAGCCTTGCTTTAATGCTAACCCTTTCTAAAGAGCATAGCACAGAAACCTAATAATATCACGTATCTGTATTTCCTTCCTTTCCCAAGAAAAATTCCCAGGCTAATCAGAAGCGACAAAGATATAAGCAGGCAAATACAACGCAGTGGAATAAGTGCTATGAGAGAGATGGATATGAACAGCAGCCAGCAGAGTAACTTAGAAACTGCACACACACAAAAAAAAATACATATACTTCTGAGACTTTATTATTTATGTTTTATTTTTACTTTATTAACAAATTTATTGTGAATTATTTTATAGAGAAAGTCCACTTATTTTTCAATATTTTGAAAGTTTTTATTGGATTACAGAAAAATGCAGAAATAATTTGTGTATAGCTTAATGAAGTTTTATAACAAGCACCTCATGGACTAAACATAATTAGCACCCTGGAAACCTCCCTCCTGTCTCATCCTAGTCGTTTCTCCCCAGTCGCCACCTAGAGGAAACTACTATCTCGTCTTCTATCTCCGTAGATTAGTGATGCCTACTCTTAAACTTCACATAAATGAAATCATGCAACATATTCTTTTGATGTCTGACTTTTTCTTCTTGTCGTTATATTTGTGAGAATCACCCATGTTGCTTTGTGTAGCAGTAGTTTGTGAACTTTTATTGCCGTATACAATTTCATTGAATAAATATGCCATAGTACATTTATCTACTATACTGTTGATGGACATATGGATTGTTTCTAGTTTAGAGCAAGAATGCTATATTCTCTATTAACATTAATATTCATGTACACGTTTCTTTTAATAAGTGCATGTAGGCTTTTTAGTTAATTTTTGCCATTCTGATGGGTGTTTAGTTGTATCTGGTGGTTGTTTTAATTTGCATTTCCTGATGACTGACGATATTGAGCATATGTTGACAGGTTTATGGATTACTCAGTTATCATTTTTGATGAGGTAACAATTTTACCTTTTTTTCCTAACTAAATCCATTGTCTTTTTTCTCCTTTTTCCTCCCTGTATACGTCATTAAAATTAAGAAACTCTGTTTACCAAACAACACAATTGAGAGATTATAAAGAAAAACACCTTACTTTTTAAAATATAGAATTTCGCTTACCAGACTTTAATTCTTGCTCAGACACTTTTGCAATGTGTCTGTTACATGAATTAGGAATGTCTATATTAGTAAATATGCAGCTTCACAAGATGGTGATAATATTCTACAGAGGAAGATTTGTCTCAAAGACTTTTCATTTTCTTTTAATTTGCATAAAAGACCTGTATGAGAAAAAGCAGCCCACACATTAGTAGTTGTAGATGTTCTGTGTGATCTCAATGGTCAAAATCTATTAAAAAGCTTATAATTCTTTATCTCCCCTCATCACTTATCTTTTTGATAATTCACAAGAGAAGAATTCCTCAAGTCTCAGAATCAGAAAAATCCATGCTGCGCAACTAACTTTGTTTTCTCCTATGGGCACTGTGGCTTCGTGGCAGACAGTCCCCCTCTTCACTTGTTCTCCCAATAAACATTTATCTTATATTTATAAACTACAAAAGACTCTATTATGCATTTCTCCATACTAATCCTATGTCTGCCTTTATTTTGCCATTTACCTCAGTTATTTCTAACTTTTATATAAAATATGTAATCAATATGAAAGTACAAAAGAAACATAAAAATATATGTGTGTAAATATACTCTTGATATATATACACACACACACTAAACTAAATACATGTACACCAAAAATATATATAATAAGCCTAATGTATAAATATATGTGCATGTATGTATATAAATATACAGACATACACAAAGAGGATAAGCTTATTTTTGTGATCTGCCTTAAATTCTTTTATTTTGTAAGAGTAAAATAAATAATAATCATATAGTTAATACCTTATTAAATGTTTTTATTCTTATGTCTCATGGTGTAACATTATGTTTGCTCCAGTCTTTGGCATATGCTTACTTAACTTTAGTTCTGTGCTACAAAGTGCAGATTAGGATTGCACTGAGATTGAAGCTGCCTAAAGTATTCTGTGAGCAGAATCTTATTTGTTCGAAGCATCTTATTTGTTTGCAGAGTTCTTGAACTCTGAATAGGGATAAAATTTCAAAGCCAAAGTATGGAAAAAAAGACTGGAGAAAAGTGTTTTTATGCTAATGGCCATAGCGATGATTATAAAGCAGAGTGCACACAGAATGTACCATGGAGATGCTAAATAATATTTATGGAGCATATGGGCCTTGCAAAGCAGAAGCAAAAATGTTCTTTACTTCAAATTCTTTTTGCCAAATTACTTTGGACATTAAGGAAAATGCTGACGTTCCATTTGAACTGTGGCCCAAAAACTCTGACCAAAAACAATGCTGGGATTTGTGTGCTGTCATTTTATTCACCACAACATTAAATAGAACTGCAACATGCTAGAATGATTCTGGGTAAATTGTCTTTTACTTGCTTGATATAAGGATGCTCTAAAGCAGCGGTCCCCAACCTTTTTGGTATCAGGGACTGTTTTCATGGAAGACAATTTTTCCACGGACTGGGGATCGGGAGTATGGTTTTGGGATGATTCAAATGCATTACATTTATTGTGCACTTTATTTCTATTATTATTACATTGTAATATATAATGAAATAATTACACAATTCACCATAGGTTGGGGACCCCTTCTCTAAAGGGAAAAAAGTAGGACAAGGAATAAAAAGTTTGTTTCAGAAAGGGTTGAATAGAGTTTTTGAAATTCTTAATGGAATCAGTATGACATTAAGGCTAAACAAATGCTATTTTTAAATGCAATTTATTGTTCCAAACTTTATTATAATAATCTGATGCATCAGCGGGTATTTTGAGGATCTGGAATTTTTTTTTTAATTTGAAAAACATATAGCTATATCATTGGTCATCCCTTATGCCTCAAAATAGTAAATCTTCATGTATTCCCTAGTACGTCACTGGTGGTTTTCATTTCATTTACTCAGATAATCATAATTAACCACTTTTCAAGTGTCAGGTGCTATGCTGACCTTTTTATCTCTACAATTGCAAAATAGATTTTATTTCACTAGTTTTATGATAAGAAATTTGAGATTCAGAAAGTCTGGGAAGCTTGTCCGAAATCACAATTCCTAATAAAACTGGAATTCACTTCTGCCTGACCAATATTACCCTGTCCTTTTTAATATATCACTGCTTTGTATAAAAACATACATCAATCTCAGCAAAAACCACCAAGTGCTATAACAAAGATGTAAAGAACTACCTTTGAAATAGCATCAGGGAGGACTAAAATCACCACCAATTTTATTCTCTTTATAGGAGAAACTTATCATAAAGACAATTTTAGGATGATCAAAATCAGTTCCTAAATATTTCTGAGGATTTCTGAAGATGTCCTTTATTTGATTTAAACTGTGGATATTGTGGAATTGGAAATTTACTTCTCTTGGATGAAGCTTTAAAGTCCTGATGAGTTTGAATGACTTGTGGAGAAATCCAGCTCCTCTGGCCTAAACAAATCACCCTATCTATAAACTGGCTCTCATATTAATATAAATGTAGAAAAATATAAAATTGACACGAAGCAGAACTATACTGTAACTTCCACAATGTAACTTCCAACGTGCAGGAGGAAACTCCCTTCCTCCTATTCCTGTAGCCAAGACGGAATTAATTCTCGCCACAGTAAATATGTAGCTATTTTCTCTTTTTGAGTAAATGAAAGACACCCTGGTTCTATAAGCTGCACACTCTGGCTAACTGAGTAAAGTAAAAGTTTGAGAAAGTCATACACAGAAGGACATATTCACCAAGCTATTCTTTTTATTTATGCTGACCTTTTATTTAGTTTCATTGACTTGATTATATTAGAATTAACTCCTACTCTCTGTAAAATTTAAGTCCATTATTTCTGGAAGCATAAAGTATTGGGGTAAAACCTGTTTGTAGTCAGTCTTTCCTTGATAATGCATGTAAAAATAACTAGGTAGTCAATATTTCTTTCATTAACAATTGTGTTAATACACTACTATATAAAACATATTTTTTCATAGCTATTCTTTGCCCTACTTACTGAAAACTTAATAACAGAAATATTTCTTTTCTAACATAGTTCCTCTGTCTTTTTGTCACTATCAGGTTCTGATTGTTTCTATTATAGCTATTGGTCTTTTACACCAAATCTTTAGCATCTTAAGCCAACAATTCAGAGTTTCATCCTTTGCTGCTATAATTATATGGTCTCAATCTCTCTTTTTTTAAACATAACCCAATGACATAGTTGATTATTATCATTATCATGTATTTTGTACTGTACGTAATTGTGTGTGCTAAACTTTTATATGACTGACAGCTTAGTAATTTGTTTACGTCAACATCATCACAAACACAAGTAACGCCTTATACTATGATGTTATGATGGCTGCAATGTAATTTCTCCTTTTTTAAGAGAAGAATTGAACTTAATTTTTTCTTCTCTATTGGCTTTTTTCTTGTATCTGAAAGTAGGCAGATTAAACTTATGTGTGTCTGTAAAAGTAACAGTAGTATCCAATTGTTTGGTAAATACCAGCAATCTGTATGGATGAGTGCAACCAATGACCTAGAATTCAGGCTTCAACATCAGACTTCTTGAGTTTGAATCCCTGTTTCAATAATTTCTGGTTAATTGCCTTGTGCAGGTTTACTAATATCTCTGTGTCAATGTGTTCTCCTCTTTAAAATAGGGCTTTTAATTTTACCAGCCTTATGAAGTTGTGAAATCTATCAGAGGTAATACTATGATATAAATTGATTAAGATAGTGCCTGGTCCACAATAAATGTTCAACAAATATTTACCACCATTGCTTTTAGTATTATTATTACTTAATCAAAATATTTTATAAAGCTTAGTGATATTGACACACACAGAATCCCAGAATTCCATATAGCTATATTCTAATTGACCTCCTAATTCAGCATTTGGACCTCATTAACCAACCCACTGAGCTTTACTCAAACATCTCCATTAGCATGTTCCTCAACACGTCCAAAGTTGGTCCAATGTATTTTCAGTGTTCAGGTTCTAAGAGTCTTATTCCTTATTGTGAGCCCCAAACTGTTTTCTTATAATCTGGCTGAGTTCTGGCCCCTGAGAGAACACACAATGAATAGAATTCCACTCAAGAAACAAAATCTTTCAACTAGTTAAAAGCGGATAGCCAGTTCCTCTCAAGATTCCACTACTTTAGGTTGAACATTTTCTGTTCCTTTTGTTTTCCTACCAATTGACAAGTTTATTTTGATTCCTTCAACTGCTATTCTTCTTCATTACACTGGAAGATTTTGTATCATTGAAAAGAAAGCAAAGTATAGAGTGGCTCTCAACCCTAGCTGCATATTAGAATATTTGGAGAGCTCGAACAATACCAATGCATAGGTTCCATATCCAGAGATTCTGACTTAATTGCTTTGGGATGCAGCCAGTTGGAGAAAACACTGGTGTAAAAGAAAAAAACATAGACTTTATGGTTAGAAACATCCTTTGCCTGTGTGATTTTGAGCAATTACTTAACTTCTTTAAGTCTCATATTCTTTTGTTCATTTAATCAGCAAATACTAATAAATGCTTACTATGGGTCAGGCATTGTGCTTAGCAGAGGCAATACACAGATATAAGACATACATGCTGCCTTCTAGTGTCGAGATGGTAATAACTGAATCATGAAAAAAATGGGAATGTATTATACATTTAGATGAGTGCTAGAAAAAAGGATCATGATTCTATGAAATTCAACAAAAACAAATCTGGCATAGTTTGTATTATAGAAGTGAAAGTGTTTGTCTTAAGCCCAGAGACAAAATGGCATTTTGGTGAGGAAAGAGAAGTTTCTGTGATTGAGTCACAGATTTTTATAAGAGTTAAAGGGTGCTCTCACATCCTTCTCATAGAAAATAACTACATTTAATTTCCTTAAATATTTGAAAGGTGTCGTGTTGGAGGGTCTTGGGGACAAAGATTTGACATAAAACCTCTTGAGGTGAAGAGTGCTGGAATTGGCAGCTTTTTTCCTCTCCCAAAGGAAACTACCAAATGCAAACCTCTGAATAGGAAACATGCCAGGCATGGGGTGGAGCAGCAGCAATTAGCTGGCATTTTACCTTGTTTGCCGACCTCTGACCTTCAGCGGAAAATGAAATGGAGAAAATACCTCTTCTGGTAAAAGGTATCCTCTAGGCTAAGGAAATTTGTCATGACATCCAGAAATATGGGACATTAATTAGTAGCTGTTTTGGCCTGACTTTGTGAGAATAGGTTTTTAAAGTCATAAAGGGTCCCAACCAGTGCTTCACAAACTTAAAAGTATATACACATCTTGTTAAAAAGAAGATTCTTAGGCTTCCATGACTTGGTCTATATAAAAAAAATAAAAAAAGAAGATTCTGATGTAGCAGTCTGAGGGTGTGGCTTGAGATTCGGCATGTTTAAGAAATTCTCAGGTGATGCCTATGTTGCTTATCAGTGGATCACAAGATCTAGTCATTGAATACTCTGATTCATTTTGGCATGTGTGAAGTGTTTGGTACAATTATCATAAGTGTCAATTACAAGAATAAACTGGGTTCTGCCTGCGTATAACCTGAATGTCTTTCCTGCACATCTTTGAAGCGTTAACATATGACTCTGTCTTCCCTCAGGTCAAAATGCCTGAACATTCATCCTATATGCCCATTTCACCTTAATCATTTCATTCATTGGTTCAATGGCAATACAATATCCTAGGGATACCAAACTAGTTTGATTTTTTGACACTCTTTCTGCCTGCCATCTTGCTGCACGTCTTGACCATTGACTGTATATACTTACCATACCACTGATCACCAGTTATTCAATGCACTCTGAAAACTGCATTGAGTAATGTGTCTAAACGATCAAATTACTTAGCCAGAAATCAATATTGCATTTTTAATATTCCACAGAAAGCCTGCTTACTTCTCAACTCTGAAGAGAAAGGAGACTAAAAAGATTATATTTCTGTATCTGAAATTTGTGCCATATGCAGAGCAAATGCATAAGTTAAAATATTATTTTTTATCTGAAAGCCCATCAGTAATTATTCTCCCTTAGTAGTATAGTAGCCTACTTTAATTGCAGAAGTAGTCCTTCTGGGGCACTGATGCTCTTAATTTTAATCTGAAAATCTAAACTAAGAAGGCAAATAGCCTTCGTAGAATTGGCATAGATGCAATCACAGACTATTAGGACCAGAACTAATTTAGAAAGTATGTAACTGATCCCGTAGTTTGTAATTCAGATATGAAGGCAATAGAAGATAGAAGAATTTCTATGACTAAACCAGTTTGTTGATGACAGAACTGGTATGAACATCAATAGACTTATAATTTTGATGACTAGAAATACAGAAACCAGGGTTCTGGTTATCGGTTTGTACAAAGTTACTGGACTTTGGGGTCTTATTCTTCTCGACTGCAATTCAAATTATAATTTTTCTAGCACACAATTTAGGTGGATATGCTCTGGATCCAAGAAAATTAATATTAAAAAATACACATAGCATTTTGTGCTAACACAATTTTACTTTTGAACACTCACCATACAACCTGAATAAATAATTTTCATGAATAACAGAATGCTAACATGAGACAGTAGAATAAATGAATTGTTATTTGCATGTCACTGGATTCGTTTTCAATTTCATAATTTGTGGTTCAATTAAAGATGATACTGAATTTTAATATTAACATAAATATCAGATCTCACCAAAGGTAACAGGCAGTAACTTTCACAAGACAAGCAAAAAATAAAAGGGAATATTTAAATACAGATTAATAAAATGCAGAAAGTCTGTTTCCATACACTTTAAATATTTTTAAAATGTTATGTAAAAATTTGTGGGATATGTGATAGCTATAATAATCATAATGAGAAAACAGCTTTAGATTTCTTTTGCCTTTCTAGTGCACTATGGATCTACTTTTATACAGAATTTTGTGTGTGTGTGTGTGTGTATGTGTATGTGTGTATAGGAGGCATATCTTAGAAAGGCATCTATTTTTGTTAGTCACAAATTCTATTTTGTATTAAATAAGAACATTGAAGAATTTCCCAAGATACCAATAATACATTTTACCTCAAATAAAACATTTAGGTAGTAGAGGGGCTCACAAAAAATATACTGTCCTGTCGATTCTCTGGGCAGGTAAGAAATGTTCAAAGTGTTTTTCAGTGAGTTCTAGAGGATTTAGAAAATGAGTAGCATCCCGTGTAAATCCCCAGACATGTAAACTGCACAAATGAGAAAAATAGATATTTCTTTTTCTCCCTTGAATTGCCTTTTCAGCCTACACTGGGGAAGAATTGGTCTTCTTGGAGCCATAAAAACAGTATGGTGCCTAGTTACCATCCCAGAAGGGAGTCAGGGACTGTTAACCAAGGAACATGTCTGGAACAATTTTTAACATCCCCAAGTTTGTAATTCTTTATATGTCTGTCTGTTTCCCTATAAAATAAATGTCCTGAGTGTTTGGTTCCATAGGCATCAAGGGAGGCACTAGAAAGACTGTCTCTCTATACAGCTAAACATGAAGAATAATCCACAAGGGATCTGTTGGTGGTGAGAAGTGTAAAGTGAGGAGGAAAGGCAGCTGGAATGTTAAGGCTTGCAGGAGAGCTTAGGGAGCTGACTGTGTGGCTCCATAGAAAATACATACCATATTTCATCCCAAACCGTGCACTGAGATTAATGTATAGTTGTTTCAGGAAGGAGGGGCTTTGAATTATGGAGAACTGCTTACCTGTCCAGATTCATTAGAGAATTTTCACACTCCACTTCACCTTGTACTGACAGACCATCCTTAAAAAGCAACAATGTCCTATCTAATCCCTCTGGAGCAAACAGTTCAAATTTGATCAGTTGGAGAATAATGATAAAAGTGTTTTGCTAGGAAAGGGGTGAAGGAAACCCTACTACTATCTGATGGCATCATCTGTTAGATAAAAGCCCGAGTTTGAAAACAAATCTAGTAGTCTGCCTTTGCACATTTACAAAGTGGAGACGATTCACAAAACCTTACAACTTGCAGAGATGAAAGCTTTGTCAATGCTCAGAACACTTTCTTGTTATCATTGCTTTATTGTTGTTTCTGCATTGTTGTGACACTAGGAATTATGATCATCAAGGGAGGTGACCTAATCAGGAGGAGAGACCTCAGCTTGCTACAGTGAAGTAGATACCAGCTGTCAAAGCATGAGTGGTGGAGAGACACACATTATTTATATGGAGGCTGCTTGCTGTTTGATAATTGTCCCCTTCTTTCCAGGTTAGTAACCACTCTGCTGTCATTCCCCAGTTGGCCCCCCTTTTCAAAACACACTCAATCAAAGGACGTTATTTATCAAAACACTTAAAGAACTTGGATGAAGGCTGTATGGTGTGTTTTGCATACTAATTCAAAAGAGATTGCCATTTTAATCAACGGAAGATCTTCAGTAAGTATGATCCCTGTGGGATCCCAAGTAAAAAAAAAATGTCACACTCCATGGATTGTATTTTCTTCCCAGAGTCTTCCATCTCGACAATTAGATTGCTGTCTCTAGTCTATGTGAGTGTGTATGTTTGTTTGTGCCTGTAAACTGATGCACATTCTCTTAAACTTTTATTATTACTGATGCCATGCTTGGCAGAGTGGTCATAAAATAATAGAATTATTATAAAGAGCAAGTAATAAGGATGAAAAAAATTACCTAGAATACCATTACACAGTAGAAACCACTGCTACCATTTTACCAGATTTTTACTTCAAATCTTTTTCATGCATATTTTCAAGATACATAACATTATGATATACACACAATTTTGTTTTTGTTTTATTGTGAGCTAGCATAAGTTAAACATTTATTAGACAAAATACCAAAAACCTAAATTATAAAAAGGATAATTATGATTACATCAAAATGTAAAAGTTGCATACATGATATCAATAAAAACAATGGACACATAAACTACTAAGATATTTAAAACACATAAAAACACGTGATTAGTACATAGAATATTCTACAAAATAAAAAACAAGATAACACATTGGAAAGATGTGCAAATAACATTCACAATAGAGAAAATTTGAATACTCAGTAAATATAATTCAAAATGCTGAATTAGACTAGAATAAAAATGTTTAAAAGTATACACAATAAAAAATTATTTCACACAATGATATCCACAAAAATATTGAACTCTGAAAATGTCAAGTGTTGGTATTTAGAGAAAATGTGATGTCATGGGAAGTCTTAAACATAGCTGTCAGAAGTGCAAATGTGAAAATGATCTTAACTACTTTAACGAACAATATGTTATGATCTAGGAAGTAAAATGGGTACGTATTCTAAGACTGAGGATTTCCACTTCTATGTGTATGTCCCCTGTAGAAAATTTGAGGCATGAGAAGAAAGAGACATGTAAAGAATGTTCATAACATCAGTGTCTTCATAGCAGCAAACTCAAAGTAACATAAATGTTTATTAACATGGGAAACAATAATCAAATTGTGGTATATTCTTATACTAGAAGCTTGAATGCAGTGAACTGAATTAATTAGATCCACCAGTATCAATATGAATAAGTTTCATAAGTGTATATTTCGTTGAAGATTTAAAACATGCGAAAGGATATGAGGTACTGCTTGAGTCTGTCTTTCAGTCTATCTATATCTATATATATGCATGTACAAATACATATATACACACATACATGTCACTGCTATGTATGTTTATATATACATACATGTCATGTATCATTCCTGTGAATATATGTTTACATTTGTATATACAAATGATAAGCCCTCAATCAGGTGTGATAGATAATTTTGATTGAAGGAAGTATGATGTATTCATAGGGGGAATTTAATTGTATTAAGAATTTTATTTCCTAAGTAAGAATAGGAAATACCTACACTGTGCTTTACTAAAGGCCAAGCACATATATAAGTATTTTACATGTATTCATACTTGTATTCCTCCCAATAACCCTATGCTTTAGTCTCTAATTTTAACCCCTATTTCGCAGATGACAGTTTTGAGGCACAGAGTGGTTAAGTAACTTTCTCACCATCATGCAGCTTGTACATGACAGAGTCAGGATTCAAACCCAGATGCTCCAGCGCTAGACCCGGTGTTTTTCACACAGCATAAGCTACCTCGGTCTGTACTTCTTGGCAGCACAGGTGATGTGTGCAAACATGCTCATTAGACCCCTCCTTACCTTTCACATGTCTGAACTGTTTCACAATGTAAAATATCAATAAATATCACAATATCAACAAATGAGTTATGGACACTAACATACAAGCCCAAATTATTCAAATTAAGGCCTTCCAAAAAGTCTGCCCGGAACTATGAAGAAGATGGTGTTCTAATAAGGCAGGGATGTGGGGTAGGGGTGACTCCAGGAGTTTTGTGCCTGATTTGAGAACATGAGATTAGGATAAATTAGGTTAATAATCCTGCACAAAGTATGATAATTAGAATAGCTTTCTGGCCTGGATCCTAGGAAATTCAGTATAATTTTAGACATAAAGGTAGAGTTAAATCTTGCCTTTTGTGAATCAAAAGAACAAAAACCATTTAAGAGCAAGGCCTGAAATGCATTAAGCTTTCTTTCATTGGGTTCAGAGTGAGGAGGATCATCCACTGGAGCCGATTCAGTAAGCAGCAAGAGAAGGACTATATAGGGTGCTCAGGTGATGCCTGGAGTCCCTCCACATCCTCCTCCTCCCATTCCCCACTAACTGAGATCCACGGCACCTGGAGAGCGTTCTGTAAAGAGAAGCAGAAACATTGAGAGAGGTGAGGACTTTATTCTTTTTCTTGGGGCAGACATAGAAAAAGAGAAGATGAGGGAAACATTCCCTCCTCTACTGTGCACATTAGGGGACAATGAGAAAGATAAACTTATTGTCACAGTGTACAAGCAACATTTCTCCCTGTCATTTGTTTCAACTGCATCTACTAAGAATCATCCCATTACAATACCACTATTGTGGCACACATTTTACTTAAATGTTCACCGAGTTGCTTATTATAATTTCTTTGTTTGTCTTTTATGTGTATATTGCTACACAGGAACTTTTACTTTCACATAAACGTGATTCTGTATGAATCTTTCACTGCAATGTATAATGTCAATTAAGTGTTCAGGAAAATTAAAGCATTTTTGATATTTGCATAAGAAGGAAAGGCATGTGCTTGCATACAAATGCTCTCTTTTTTTCTTTTGGGAAACATTTTCTAAATAGCAAAAAATGTATTTTGCTGATTTATTCTAGAAATTACAATTAATTCCTTACAACCACTGGCATGATCTTTCATTTAAACCATTATTAAAGATTCTTAATGCTGAAACTGATTTCATTTTTTCCAATTAAAAAGTGGGTTTGAATTAAAATAATACAACATATCATATTTAAAGTTTATGACTATTCAAGCAAATGAATTATTAGCAATATTTTAAATTACATGCATAATTTATACAGAAAAGGTTTAAAATGTTTCTAGACATCGCCTAAATGCTTTCAAATATTTTTGCTGTTCTGCCAAAATGACCATTGTCTGGTCGAAGATATTACTCTAAAATATGGGACTATGTTATTTAAGCAGACCACATAACTAGAATTAGGGATGGGCTTGAAAGTGTTATCATCAGAATCTGAAATTACCAAGAATCATTGAAAGGAGCTAGCCATTTGCAAGGAAAGCCTTCCCTAAGAGATCATTTGTCTGTTTTCCTATTAAGACCAGAGTGCTTTCCAGAATTCATGACATAGTTAGGGAAAAACCAAAACTTGTTTACTCTTGTATTCACCCTCATGGGTTGGTATTGGCAACGTGACATACTCTCAGCAGGGATTCTGCATGCCTGGGTCACACTACTGTGACAGATATGGAACATTTGTCTTGACCACTGGAACAGGGAGTGGAAACATGCATGATACGTATTTGTTAGGTCTCAACAAAGTACGTGCAGACTCATTAAGGGGATTTTTAAACGTGATAATCCCTTTCACAACATGAAGGCACAGGCTTACCCACCGGAGTCTAGTCATAGGAAGAGAGAAATCTGTCAGAATCTGTCAACGCTCAGAGGAATTAACAGCTGACTCAAATATTCAATCTCCTGTCAGCTACAACTGTGCGTAGTGAATGTAGACAATAAGCACTATTGTAATTGAGACACTTCTGTTAGGATTTTCCTTTGCTCTATTATAAGGAATTCATCAAGCAATGTGTGACTTCCCTTTGGAGAGTGAATGTCCATCCAAGTATTCTGGTCTGTAGGAGTAGGCATGTGTCCTAATTAATAATTGACATTGATTAAGGAATTTATGATTTTGGTTAGTGAAGGTCAGCCTTCCAAAGGCTGAAGTATCAGTGGATACTGGACATGACTCTTTTCTGTGATTCTTTCATTAGGGAAATATATTAAATCTTAGTCTTCTGCTTCCTCCCTTTACCTTCTTCTACTAAAACAGATTCATTTATTTTTCAGGCCAAAAGATTACTTCATCAGGGTAATAAATGGAATCATAAACAAAATAACCAGGGTTGAATGCTTTCTATGGACCATATTCAGTTAATAAGTCTTAAGTGACTATACGAATTCAAATTGATCAGAAACTTTCAATGTGTTATGATAAAGGATTCATATACTGTGATATATTCAAACGAATTCTTTCTGTAAAAGTATCTGTCACCATTTTATGTAATAGAGGACTCCTAAGTGCAATGTCTCCCTTGAACTCATTATGTTTCTGTTATGAGTGTTTATTTACACATGTATTTATCTGAACTTTTGTTCTTTTGTTTGATACCGAATATTGATATTCACAAGTATCAATTTGCACCCTTGGAGATTTGTAATAATTCTGATAAGGACCCTCCTTTTTCTAGCCTAACCCTCTGGAGGCATTTGAGAAGCAAAATTCCGTGACTAGGAGCTGTTGTGCTTTAATTTGTACCAACACATGGTATCAGAGATCGTGAATGCAATGTTTTCATCCAATTAAACTTGCTAGGAGCTAATGAAAACTGCCCAGAGAATTTCCCTTTGTAAATTAAAGATACACAACAAGGATTGTCACTCAACTTGTTTTCAATTGGCTTTGTATGGCACTAATAATCTTGGTTAGCAATAGCTGTGAGGAGTTTGCATCTGTGAAGGGCAAGCCACAGAGGACATAGAGATTAGCCAGAATTCGGCTAAGCTGCTACCAAAGTTTTAATGTTTATTCCAATCATCTTCAAACTCATTAGGTCTACAAAATTGAGTTGCAAATCTCTGGAGCACATGCTTTATTAAGAGATGGCTGGAACTTCCCTTTTCCAGTTGGGCAGAAGCCCTGCAAGGACTCCATTTTTTTCCCCTGGAGGATGTTGGCACATCTGCCAATAAACCAAGCCAGAACCAAGAAGTGCATCTGAGTGTGAAAGAACGTATTATTAAAATTATTATTTTTGGACTCATAGTCTTGGACATTTTTTAATATTTTAATATGCCTATCATATAACTTCAGCCATCTTTCATTTAGAAGAATTCTTTAAGTAAAATATTGAATCACCTGGCTGAGGCTCCTTTTGTACACAAATGCCAAAGTTTTCCCAGTATCTGGCATTTTCCATTTCATCTCATTGTTCTCACTCAATGAGCACATCTTTCAGCACTGGCACATTTATTGGGACAGAACAGCCATGAGGAAGAGATATGTGCTTTTCTGCTTTACATATTTCATCTTTCATAGGGTTGAGACTGACAAAGAGGTCCAGAAAATACCAGTTTCTTATAACTTGGCTTCAGAGGGTTAAGACAGATGGAGAGGTCCAGAAAATACTAGATTGGGAGGACAAAGTCCCTGAAGCAGCTAGGCTTAGAGCCATAGAGTCCAAGCTTGAGACAGGTCAGATGCCAGGATTTCAAAGGTCATGTAAAGATCAGCCAAAAACAAATTCCAGTAGAAGCCAGTTCAGGTGTCAGCAGATTTCTCACAGAGAGAACTGGGAATGCTTTGTTCCAGGACTCTTCTGTGTCAGACTTATACACATGAAATGGGGAAAAAGGCCGAAAAGCTTGTTGTACAATACAGGTCATACACAGCAAGAAATACAAGGGCATTTTCCTAAAGCCTCATTAAAGCCTCATTAACAGTGGGGGAAAAAAGAGAAGACTCACAGACAATTTCTCCAAAAAAAAAAAAGAAGAATTTATATTCAAGGTAACTAATTTATGACAACATTGTTATATGCTTTACTATCTACATAGTATCTTATCTATGGGCATGCGGTCTAGCTGATGATCTTAATCCACATAAATTCAGTTTTTTTCTCTTATTAGGGAATTTGAATTATTTAAATAAATATTCATTTGAAAGAATGTCTCCTTTTATTTTTAAAAATATATAGCCCATGAAATGTGCTGTAAATGTTTTAATCTACATCCCTAAACCCTCTATCTTAGAGACATGGGTATCTTAAATTATGAATGCTATCAGTGGGGCCAAGCAATAGCATATACAAAGTATAGAAAGAAAAGACACTAAAACAAGAAAGAAAAAACAAAACAAAACAGTGAAGTTGACTGGAATGAGAATGGCATAAAGAAAACCCAATCAGTACGTGACCTTGTGTAAATGACACAAACTTTCCTGACCTCAGTTTTGTTTTTTAAGAAAAACTACCTGTAGTTCTAAAGTGTTTAGATTTATTTCTCAAAACTACTGTTTTCATAGAAAGGAACTGAATAGAAGATTTACTTGTTTGCCCTAATTTTATTTTTCTAAAATTTCCTATTTAAAACATTGGCCACTGGCATAATGTCACTTCATTGACTAATACAGAACTAATATTGTTTCTGTTTCAGTGGATATTACCAAAACTAGGAGTTTTCTAGACCTGGTGAAGCTCGCCCTTGAGTGAAAGAAATTGTAGTTTTGAATCTTTAAATTTTCTTTCATATTCAGTGACCTCGGCCCTCATTTGGTACAGCTCTGTCACAACTTTGATAATATTTTTTTATTAGTGAAGACCAATAGCAATTTAATTATACAATTAAAAATCTGACAAGTACAAATAATAAATAATGGCAAAAAATGAACTCATTTGCCAAAGGCATAAACAGACAGAGAAGAGACGTGTGCCTCAGGACAAGAAAACAAAAGCCATTAAGGAACGTTCCATACAAAGCAAATTATAATTTGCAGAAGGTATGCAGAGAACACTCATTCTTTATCTCTTGACAGCAGAGTGGAGCAGAAAGTGTTCTGCAAGGCTGCAGTGCTGCCACTGCCCGGCTTAGCCCTGGTCTTGTTCCACCAGTTCTCTATCTTGATCACGGGGGTTGTGAATCTAATTCATTATTTGGGGGTTGTCCTCTATGAAAAAAGGTAAATGCTAAAAGCTCTGGTTGAACTTCGAAAATATTTTTAGAAACATATTTAGTCTCTACAAGAGGTCCTTGATTAACCTGATATTTTAGTAAAATCTTATATTAACATAGACATAATTTAAAAAATAAAACTGGTAGATGGCTTTCATTTGATTTCAAAGTCCTCAATGCCCTCAGACTATGAACAGCCACCACCCTAAGCATTATGGAAGATGAAAAGCAGAATGTGGGAAGAGGAATGGAATTTGCATTCAGAATTACTATTTGGTAGACATTTTCTGTATATTATTCCTGCTAATCATGACAATAATTATATGAAGTATTTATTCTCACGCTACAGAGGATAAAATTGAAGCTCCTGAGGCAATTTAATAACTAGCACAATGTTCCACAGCTAGGAAGTTGTAGACATAGAGTTTCAGTCCAGGTCAGAAGCCAAATTCCACCATCTTTCTAGGAGCATCATATACATGAAAGCCACAAACAATTCCCAGACATTTGTAATAATGACAACATGGAACTTCCTGTTTGGCAACCTTGGTTGAAGACTTTTAAGCAAACCTTAAATTTCGAACAGCAGGTTAGGAGCTGGCCTTTATTATTCAAACAATTAACTCTAAAGTCCTAACTACTAGAATAAAGCCAGCTGGAGGACAGAAAAGACAAACTCATTCAAATTCAGTAAATATGTAGGAGTAAGCAATTCTCTCCCAGTTCATTCTCTCTCTATCTCACACACACACTATCAATCTCTTTTCTACTATCTCTTTCTATTTCTCTCTCTCTCTCTCTCTCAAAAGTTTGCAAATTTACATAAGTTAATGTGTAAGAGTTACACCATAGAAGCATTTGTGTGAACAGAGAGAACAGTTAAATAAACTATCATATTTCCAATATGGAAAGCAGTTAAAACAAACAAACTAGATGGAAATACAACAACATGGATAGATTTTAAAAACACAACACAAAGTAAATTATGTAAAACAAAAGTAGCATTATGTAAATTAAGCTATACATACCAGAAGCTCACTACATATTTATAAGAGTACATCCTAGTCAAGAACTTATATCCACAAATCTCAGCAATTGCCTATAAAGGTATAGAAAGGAGTGAAAAATATAGATAAATGAAAATAAATGAATAAATGAAATATGAAAAGGACCTTGCACAGACCAATGTTGTTGGGATGCTATGTATATAAGCTTCGATTAATTCAACCCTCTTCACTTGATGTCCACGTTTTCTAAAGAAATAACCAAAGCCATAATTTTCAGCTGGTATCTTAGGAATCTGAAGACTTAATGTACTTTCCTAAAAGCCTAGGTTTATACAAGTAGATAATATAACAGTATTATTTGTTGGAATTTTTACTTTCTAAATATATGGCTTTATGTGATAAAATGTGAGACCAATATTAAAATAAAAAACATTCACTTTTAATGCTGTAGTGTGAGTGTTTTTTCTACATAGCATTTGTAGAGTTTGAGTACAGTTCCTCTTGATCACAAGTCTATTACATATAATAATAAAGGTGAAAATCTTGTAACTATATAGTCAATTTAATAACCACAACTGGCTACATATACATTTAAAAATCGTGTTTCAAGCTGAATGATCTGTTTATATTGATCAAATTAATCATAGAATTACCAAATCTAGTCTTGACTTTGTTGTCTGTGGAATGACCTTTACATTTACTACAAAAAAGTTTATAGTAAACAGATTATTTTCTACTCTACAAATGTAAATTGGTAATAGCTCTAAAGAAGTTATTAAATTAAAACTTCTGGATAAGCATATCACACAGGTGGATCTCTATGGCTTATTTATTGCCAACAAAGAGAAGTGTTTATGACAATAAATCAGTCCGGAAGCATGTGTGATCCAAATAATAGTAAATAAAATATTATTAAAATCAAAATCTTGCACTGTGGCAATCAAAGCTGTCTGTTGAGTGTAATGGTTTCTGCTTATCTTAGGAAAGATAGTTTAATATTTTTCAGTATATCTACATATAATTTCAGATTTTAGCAAAATAGGATTATAGAAATCTCTTTTATTCCCAGCCTATGTTGAAGTAAATATATTTGTGAAATGCTTAAATTCTTGTACCTAAAGTCACCTTTGAGCAAGAATAGATGTAGAGAGCATATTGAAACTAGCAATAATAGGAAAAAAAAAACCATCACAATTTATCACAAAAATGTCAGAGAGTTGGAGTGATAAGCAGTATATAGAAATGAAAAAGGAATAGAAATCCATAGAAGATTAAATATTGTTTTTAGGCAAACTGGGTTAAACATTTTCATGATTTTTTTTCAGGAGAAGCAGAAAAAAATAACATTTCAGAACCATACAATGTAGAAATAATTTACTGCACATAAACCATTCCTAACATAAAAGTCAATAAAGTATACAATTGCCATTTTACAGTGTGGGCTCATTAATTCTTCATTATTTTAAAATTTTTCCTCATAAATTCCTAAATTAAAGAATTATTTCAAATTCTCCTGAAATAAGGAATTCTTATAAATCATGATTTTGGACTGATTAAATACACTGTAATTAGGCATCCAAAATTTTGCTGGTTAGGGTTGTCAGACCAGAAAAAAAGTAGGTCCTATAGGATACTAATTTCATGTGTGCAAAAAGCAAAAACAAAAACAAGCTAAAGTGAAATTTTAGCATTACATGTGCAAAGAAATTAGACTGAGCAGATCAGAGAGGGGATTATGGGACAAAAAATGGTTCAGCTTCATGAATTGTGTACTATGAGAATGTATATTCCATTTATAGTATACTGTATATACCATAAAATCATTACTGCAAATAACATTTCACTTAAAATTATAAGTGATAAGTGTATATGTCACATATATGTGTATACATAAATATATTTAGATTATTAAGTATGAAATGTCCGATATCCTTAAGCACGAAGTTTGAGAGTTGATATCTCTGACATTTCACTTTGACACTTCTAGTTTTATTTTTATTGTGAAGGTAAATCCTCAGTCTTTCAAATGCATGCTTTGGCTTGTGATTATATTTCAAATTTTTTTTAAAGCAATTTTTGTGAAAGCATGGATAAGTCAAAAATTCCTGTTATTTTCGAATGTGAGTTCCATTGTGGAACCAATGCAGCTCAGACAGCTCAAAATATCGATAAAGTGTTTGGGAAGCATGTGGCTAATGAACGCACAGTACATTGATGGTTTGAGAAGTTTGTTCTGGTGATTTTCATCTTGAAAATGAGCCACGTCGGTGACCTGACCCCAAGGTGGATAATGATAAACTGAAACCTGTAGCAGAAGCAAATCCATCTCAACCTATGGACGAATTAGCAGCAAGGTTTGACGTTCCTATTCCGACAGTAGTGGACCATTTGAAACAAATCGGCAAAGTAAAAAAGCTGGATAGATGGGTATCACATGAATTAAACAAGCGTCAGAAGAGAAATTGTCTCAAAGTTTGCTTTTCTTTGCTGTCACCATATAAAGGAGAACCATTTCTATACCATACTGTTATGTGTGATGAAAAATGGATTCTTTTTGACAATCGCAAGCGTTTGGCACAATGGTTGGATAAGATGAAGTGCTGAAACACAGTCCAAAACTGAATATTCATCAAAAAAAGCTAATGGTGTCTGTTTGGTGGTCCAGCACTGGTATTATCCACTACAGCTTCATGAAACCTGGTCAATCAATTATAGCAGATGTCCACTGCAACCAATTGGACAATATGATGAGGATGCTTGCAATTAAGCAGCCCAGATTGGTCAATAGAGACAGGTCAATCCTCTTGCAGGAAAACACTCGACCACATGTCCCACTAACAACGCTGCTCAAACTACAGCTGGACTTGGAAACTCTCTGTCATCCACCATTTTCACTAGACCTTGCACCAACTGACTGCCACTTCCCCCAGGCTTTGGACCATTTCTTGCAAGAAAAAATATTCAATTCTCAACAAGCTGTGGAAAATTCCTTTAGTCATTTCATCGCCACTCACTCCCCAGTCTTCTTTGCTGCTGTCATAAACAAGCTACCGTTAAGATGGTAAAAGTGTTTCAATAGTTTAGGTGCATACTTTGATTAATTGTACTGCTTCTTGTTTGAGATATAATAAACTACACTTTTGATTTGAAATCGGACATTTCATATTTAATTACCTAATAAATATAAATTCTATATATGTGTGTGTATATACACACATGTATATACAGAGAGAGAGAGAGAGAGAAGGAGAAAGAGAATGTAGCTTCCAATGCTGAAATATTGGAAGTCACATTGTGTCATTTGAATCAATTATGAAAGCATAAAACATTTATGTTTCTGATATTTGATAATATGATTTTGTATCTTCATGATTCATCATTGTCATATAAAGTTCCAGCTACAGAGATGCTTAGTATGGCATGTAGAGAACCATATTCCAATAATTTAGTTAATTATCTTGAATTTAGAATGATTTAAAAAGACAATTATTAAGCATTTCAAAAATGGTGAATTGCTAATATATTTTTTCTTCTTATATTTGAGATAACTTTCATTTATGCTTTTTTATGTGTATGAGTTTGTGTGTCATTGTTTGTGTGCACATGTTTGTGTATGTCCATCTGTATATTTGTATGCATGTTTATGCAAATAAAGTACTTCATTAGAAAACTGGTTTGCTTAATTTGTGAAATTCAAGAATGAGCTAATTTTTTTACCCTTGATTAAATATGCATATTAAAATAGTGAATTGAAAAGTAACTCTATACAATAAAATTAAAAGCAGCCAGCATCCCAAAATTATCATTAGGGTTACACACATTAAAACTGAAAATTTCAGGAAGTGCAAAATTTAATATTTACTAGAATAAAATGCTCATTGGTTATTCACCTAAAGGTGTCATTAATGTAAAATATCTAAAAATTAACCAATCTTTACATTTCTATTCTATGTGCCTATATTTTCTCTTATAACTATAAAATTAGAGTATTAATGGAAAAAATACTAACATTTTAATATGACTTCTCTGTTTATTCATCCTACCTTTATTAAAACCTAGTAACATAACTAAGATCATGACACTTCTCTACTTTAAACATTTCAATTTCTATTGTTTTAAGTAAAATCTAAATCTCTTATTTTGAATTCCAAGCCAGCAAGATCTAGCCACTGCCTATGTCTCCATGATCTCTCCCCTTGATCAATAACCTCTGGATGCCTTGGAGTCCTCTTAGTTTCTTAAATATGACAAGATCTTTTTATTGTTAGGGCATTCACATATGTTGTCACCTGTGCCTAGTATGCTCTTCATTTTGCAAGTCATCATCTTGGATCATTTTCATAATTTAGGTTTTTAATGAACTAATTCCTCCTTAAAGTAGCCTTCTTTCCTTGCCAACCTTATAAGTTATTGCCTATAGTGGATGCTGTGGTACACCACCAAGATCTCCCGTTGGATTGAAGCACTTATGCCTCCAGTGGCTCAGTTTGTGACAGTTTTCAGCTTCATTCCTGCATAGGGAATTATCTCTGGCTGAACAGAGAAGCTTCACCCAACACCATTATCAATTGAAGGAAACTGTTATTCAAAGACTGGGTGATGCAGGGGTATAAAGGTCCAGGCCCATTGACCTAATTTAGGACCACTCTGAAGGGCATCCCCAGCTTCCAAGATGGCTGTGGAGTTGATGGGAATCATTGTTGTGATTGTATCACAGCTCAATATTCCATACTACCCACTTGTCCCCTTAACTCCACAACAAGTGTTGATTTCAAGAGTATTGCCCCACAACTTTCTAAACACAAATACTCATCTCAAAGTCTGTGTCCTGGAGAATCTGAGTTTGGTATCAAAACTGTTTTAAGGAAGTAGACTCTAAAATGGGATTTTAGACCTGGATGAACTGTCAACCTGCTGACAAGGATATCATCCTTGGAGAAAGATGGAATGCTGAGAGCCCTAGCTTGTGAAAGCAGTGCAATTAAGAGTTTCACCAATGGTAACTATAGGGGATAACGGACAACAGAAGTGCAGTTATGAATGAAGCACCAGTTGGAGTGAAATCCAAATAAGTGACCGTGTGACACAGAACAGAGACAGCACTCCAGTTCCCAAAATGATAAGAAAGGTGCTGGTGGGAAGAGCACCTTTCCTGACCCTTTCAGGATCAGTGGTGGTTTTTCACTCTAGGCCAGCATTGATAGTAGATGATGCAGTCATAGAACTGGTTCATTAACAGAAATGAGATCATAGTATTACAAAACATTTGAGGGCACTGGTGACATTTAACTGTCAAAAGACAAGTTAAATGTCAACACTTTTATTACATAAACGAAAGGTTGCAGTGGTAGTCAATGCAGAGTTACCTACAGAAATAGCTAATTGAAAAAGGACCCTTAAGGCCAGAATATTACCCAAGAATTGATAACCAGGAAACTAAGGTAAACTGCCCCCTCCCAGTCAAAATCTCTTGGCCAGTTTCTAGGACCTGCACCACTGCCTAAATGAGAGACTGGCAAATGTATGCAAAAATGATTTCCCCAATCTTTGCTCAAAAACCTACATGTAAACATTCACTAGAGAAGAGAGAATACTCAAATATTTTGAGGATTCAAACACATTTCTTAACCTTTCTTTAGAAGAGATAACTGAGAAGTATTCAACAAATAATCATAATGTACAACGCAATGTGAGTCATCCTATTATATGGAATCTATGCATGTGTTACAAAAGGAGACATAGTCAACCCAGTTTTGGAGTACTGTTTGGAAATGAAGGAGGTTCCTTGATTTTGGCCTTGGCAATGCTTTTATGGATATCACATCAACAGCTTAGGCAACAAAGGTAAATATAAACAAGTGGGACTACATTAAAGTAGAAAAATACTGCACAGGAAAGGAAATAAGCAACAAAATGGAAAGGCAACCTATGGATTGGGGGAAAACTTTTGCAAACCATATATTTAAGAGGTTAATATCCAAATATATAAGGAACTCACACAACTCAAAAGCAAAAATAAAACAAATAATCTGATTATAAAATGATCAAATGACTTAAATAGACATTTGTCCAAAGAAGACATACGAATGGCTGACAAGTATATGAAAATGTGTTCAACATCATTAATCATCAGGGAAATTCAAATTAAAAGAAAAATGAGGTATCACTTTACACTTGTTAGAATGGCTATTATCAAAAAGACAAGAGATAATAAATGTTGTTGTGGGTATAGAGAAAAGGGAACCCTTATACACTGTTGGTGAGAATGTAAATTGGTGTAGCCATTAAGGAAAACAGCATGGAGGATCCTCAAAAAGTTAAAAATAGAACAACCATATGAGCCAGCAAACCCTCTATTGGGTATATACCTAAAGAAAATGAAATAAGCACCTCATAGATAGTACCTCCTATGTTCATCATAGCATTATTCACAATAGTTAATATGTGAAAATAACCTGTGTCCATAAATGAACGAATGGACCAAAAAAATAGTGGTGTATATATGGATAAGTAGATATATACATACACAATGTAATTACATGGAAAATACAATGGAAAATACTGTTCAATCTCACTAATATGAAGAATCCTAAAAAAAAAAATCAAACTCACAGGAACAGTCAAATCGTGATTACCAAGGTCAGGAAAGGGAAAGAAATGGGAAGTAGGTCAGAAGGCACAAATTTTCAGGTGGGTAGAATGAATAAACATAAAGATGTAATGTACAACATGAGGACTACAGTAATAAATATGGTGTTGTACAATTAAGATTTGCTGGGAGAGTAGATCTTAGGTGCTCACACACACACCAAAAGGGTAACTATGGAAGGTAATGAATATATTAATTTGTTTGATTATAATAATGATTTCACTATGTATATATATATATATCAAAACATCATGTTGTACACCTTAAATATATACAATAAAATAAATTAAAAAGTAAGGCAAGTATTTAAAAGAAAAATAGGAAAAAAGGAGGTTGAGTTTAGATCATGTGTAAGGTAGAGAAAGTCAATTCAAAGGGGGATGGAGTACAATGTTATTTGAAGAAGGAGATGTGGAAGCACATTCCAGAGGGAAGACACAAATGCATAAAGCATGGGGCAGTACAGTCCTTTGGCAAGACTACAAGTGGTTTTGGTCACTAAGGATGAAGAAACATCTCACTAATGCATTCCTTCTGTTCCAAGTAATACCACTAAATAGTAGTAAAAAACCCGCTTTTGGAGCCATGAGCTCCTCTCCAGAGTAAAATGTATTTCTGCATGATGTCAGTTCTCACTAACACAAATATTTCAGAGTCTACAAAAGGATCAGCTGTAGACACCCATGTCTGTAGTATGGATTGAAGGGTTCTGGGACAGCCCTCAGCCTCTGTCCCTCATCTGTTGCCTCCTAACAATTATAGAACCAAAATCTCCAGCTAAAAATATATTCCTTTGGAGCCTTTTTCAGAATACCAATGCACTTGTAAAATGTTGCCCATTTATGAAGAATTCTTTGGCAGGCTTCTTTCCATCCATGGCAATGAGCAGCAAGGAAATATAAAACTCTGGGCAGAAGGGAACAAAAGACCTCAGGGAGTCTTGGTTACAGCCACCATTTTCTCAGCTCTAGGTATGTGTCTCCCCTCTACTGGATGAGTGCCACATACTGACCTCCTATTTGTCTTTGCCCCAACACCATTCTGACTAAAGTACTTGAGTACTTAAGATAGAATACTCCCTCCTGCCAAGACCAGATATCATCCTCCTCTCTACTTTATCAGACCTCAAAATTTGATAGAAATTGCAAAATACAGCCAAAGTATTCCACCCCCTCTATACGTGTGGTGCCAAACAGTAGGCAAATTATTCCTACTACCCCCCACATGTTTCTTCCTTCTACCTAAAGGTGGTGTTCTCTAGCAGTGTCTCTCAACAGCAGAACTGACCAAGCAGAAGAAAGAATTAGTGAGCTTGAAGACAGGCTATTTGAAAATACACAGTCAGAAAGGAAAAAGAAAAAATAATAAATAGGAATGAAGCACGCCTACAAGATCTAGAAAATAGCCTAAAACTAGTATTCTTTCATTGTCCAAAAATTTGCTGAGTCTCATAACAGGTTCAATTTTTAAAGTTTTGTATGTGGGAACCAAGAGGGTGGCAGCTAACTACAGAAAAACCATTCTCATCCACGAAGAGGTATTCTGATATAAAATATTAAAATTCTTTTGTTTCAAATTTATATGATAATATATTATATTTAATATTATCATATAATATTAAAGTATATAAATTTTTTTTGAAGGCAGAACTTTAGAATTAAAAATATTCTTTTAGAATAGCTAAAGTTGTTGAACTAGTCTAATTCTTAATATTTCCACAGACTTCCAATGAATAATTATTGCTTCCTTTTATTTCTAATTTTTTTTTTTTTTTTTTTAGAGATAGGGTCTCACTGTGTCATTTAGGCTGGAGTACAGTGGCATGATCATAGTTCACTGCACCCTCAGATTCCTGGGCTTGAGCGATCCTCCCACCTCAGCCTTCTGAGTAGCTAGGAATATAGGTGCAGGCCACCACTCCCAGCTAATTTTTCTTTTTTTGTTGTTTTTTTTTTTGGTAGAGACGGAGTCTCACTGTTGCCCAGGCACCCAGCATAATGTTTTTAAAAGTTTTTCACTGAGTGATTTGTCATTGCAAATTGTAGTTTCAAAATGTCTAGAATTTAAGGTGAATAATTTGGATAGACAATTTAATTATCTTCATGATGTTTTACTTTTTATATTGGTAAAGAATATATCTAAAGAGTCCACCTGCTAATATGTTTTGTGGCCCTTTCTGAAAATCTTTCACATTTCCCTATGACTTTTTTGCAAAAAGACGACATAAAATGTTACACTTCAAGGTGAAAAACAACCAACAATAACAACAAAAACAGCATGAACAGATACCCACACACCCACATAAAGACAATTTACATAAATAAAATATTTTGAACAACTGTCCACTGTACTGATTTTCTTAAATCCACCAGTTCCAAAATCAGTGTCTAATTCTTCACTGATCTCTCCCATTTTGTTAGATATACACTATCCTACAAATGAATTCTTGCAGAGTCAAAGCTCCCTAGAAAGAAATACAACCAACTCACCTCACTCAATTCAGAAACGATACATTCGAAAACAGCCTACTGCCTTTGCTTTTGTACTGTAACTCAGTTGTCTTTGATGTACAAAACACCCAGACCAAGGCTTGGCATATAGCTGATACTCAATAAAATGTTAGCTTACCCGCCCTTGAGCCTGCATGACAAAAAGGTAACCCATCATTTACTTGTCCTCAGCACATTTACACCACTATGGTACTTGATTTTTTTGATAAGTTATTACTTACCAAATAAATGGTGTTTTTTATTTTCTACTTCTTAAAGTATATCAAACATATAAGCTTATATATAATATAAATGTACATTTTAAAAATAATAAAACAATGTCTACATAGAGCAAACACTTTCTACTATTAACAAACTTAAGGTTTGACAACAAAATCACTTTTGTGCCACTCTCTAATACCATCCCTTGTCACTGGAGAGGGAGCTAGTATTCTGAATTTTGTGTTAATTATTAATTTTCTTTTCTTGTTTTATTTTACCACCTGTAAGTATATTTTCAAAGAATACACTATTTAGTTTTTCCTGTTTATGAAATTTGTAAGTAAAGTGAAACTTTGTTATTTGCTGACTTCCATATTTTGTGTACCTCTAAGATTTTGAAATTAATCTATATCGATATAGCCATCATAATTTATTCCTTTTCAGTAGCATTCCATTATATGTGTATATCACCATTTATTAGGCTTTTTTGAATAACAATTCTACTGTGTTGTTGTGCAAGAGTATGAGCAGAATTATTGGGTTGAAGGAAAAATGTCCTTGTTCAACTTTACCGGGTAATGCAAAGTTGCTTTCCAAATGTCTACTAACATACACTCCTATCAGTTGCTTATAAACGTTTCAGTGTTCCACATATTCCTCAATACTTACTCTTTTGGGAGCTGTAAAAAAAGTGGTTATTGTAGCCATACAGTAGAATACTATTCTGCAATTAAAAAGGAACAAACGGCTGACATATACTGCATCATGGATGAAACTTAAAAACATTATGCTTAGTAATAAAAGCCAGTTACAAAAGGACACATAGTGTATAATTATGTTTACATGAAATATAGAGAAATGGCAATTTTTAGAGACAGAAAGTAGTGATTGGTTGTCCAGGGTATGAGGTGGGTATGGGAATTAGTTGTAAATGTGAAAAGTGGATGGTATAAGGTGATAAAAATGTTTTGATACTGATTTATGGTGGTGACCGCCTCATTCAGTAAAGTTGCTAAAAAATATTGAATTATACACTTTAAATGGGTGAATGTTGTGAAATTATAAAATACGTTAAATATACTTCAAAAAAGATATTTAAAAACATGACCAATTTTGTCCATATTAAATGGTAGCGTTTTGTGTGTTACTCTGGATACTAATAAGGTAAGTTTGTATAATTTTTATTGTATTTTGATTGTTCGTATTCATATTTCTTCTGTGACATGCTTGTTTCCATAATTTACAATATCTACTGGGCTATTTGATTTGCTTTGGGAGGGTGAAAAATCTTAGATGTGCTTAAAATATTCAGGATATTTATGCCTTGTCATAATTAGTTTATCTTCTTTCTATTTGTGGCTTCTCATTTCATTATTTGTATGGTGTATTTTGAAGAAAGAAAGTTCCCAGTTTTGAATTAGTTGCAAATATCAATCAATTTTCTTGCCTTTTTCTTTTTTTGTGTGTCTTTCTTGAAATCACCTTCCTTAATCAAGATAAGAAAAATATTTTCTGATGTTTATTTTAAGTTTTAAAATCACTGTTTCTATATTTTAAATTCTAGAATCATCTGGATATGATTTTAGTGCATGGTGGGTTGCAAAGAGCCATTGTATTATTTTTTCTCTAAATGGATAAATTTTTCTGCCATTGTTTTTGGATTGTGCACTCTTTCTGCTTTAATTGTATCCCAAGTGTTCGGTTATTATGTTTTCTAATTTCTACCATTATTTACTCTTTCTATATATTCAGTCTTTTTAAAAAACATGTTTTTATTTCCCATATTTATTGTTAACATTTAACTTCATAGATTTATATTTAGGGAATTGATGTGCACGATATAGTGTGTGATATTTTGAGAGCTACTTTATGGTCAATTTATGAAGAATTTCTATTGATGTATAATATAAATTTGAAAAGATTATGTATTCTGCACTGTTAACAAAATAGATTAATCCAATAAATTGTAAATACAATCGTATTTACTGTAAATATAATAGATCACATTTGTTACTTGTGTTTTCATGTGTTCCATTTTTTAAAATTTTTTGTGTGTTCTACTTTAATGTTAACATTTTATCTATATTGTTTATTAAATATATTGTTGAGTTACATCTTCCACAATGATGGCAGATTTATTATTTTCCCTTATAGAACTATCAAATGTTGCCTTATGTATGTTGAAGCTATGTTATTAAGTACATACAAATTTAAATTGTTATATCTTTTTGGTAAGTTTTATCTTATGCAAATATGAAGTGTCATGCTCTTTAGTAATGCCTTTGACCTATTTGGTTTCATTTTAATATCACAATACCAGCTGATTTATTTTGGTTACTATTCACCTATTCTATATTTGTTCTATCTTTTTACTTTCAAAATTGTGTGTTTTTCAGAAATGTACTTTATAATTTTCAACACTCTGACAACTTTTTTCTTTTAAAAAGATAGTTTTTACATTTATATCAAATGCAATATGATATACTTGATGTATCCTAATATATTTTCCTCCCTTTCATTTGTGCTTTCTCTGATTACTATTTAATTTAGGTTTCTTTTATTATTAGCTTTTCTATTTTTTTGTCTTGTGTTTTACTGATTGGATTTTTTTTCTTTTCATTTTTTCCCTCTACTCATTTGGAATTTATATAGTTTATTTCTACTCTTTCTTGTTGCTACTTTAAAATATGTAAAATACTCATTTAACTCCATAAGTCTAAAATGAATGAATAACTTTATTTTCCTATATTTGGAATACTTTAACTCCAATTATCCATTCTGTGACTCATGATCTTACTTTTTATTATTGTTAAGGATTTTAGTTCTCTTTGGTCTTTCTTTGCTTAAATGCCAAAATATATATTATTATCATTATCCTTCAGATGACTTTTTTTTGCTAACTGTTGCATTTCTGATCATTCTCTGTAAATATTTTTTTTTGTGTGATAAAGTAAAATGTTCCGTTAATATTCACCTATTGATGGTATCTCGGTATTAGATTCTCTCCTTTGAAGTTTGTCATTTTGTCTCAATCTTGAAATATGGTGTTGCTAAATATAGAATTATGGTTTGCAGTTATTTTCTGTCAGATCTTTCAAGATAAATTTAACTGTCTCATGACTTCCATTGTTATTATTGAAAATAAGTTTTTAGTTTAATTGATTTTCCTATGTAAGTAATGGGCACTTGCTGGCTGTTTTTAATATCTTCTTTTATCTTTAGCATTTGCTAAACTCCCAGGAATATATATATATATTCTGCTAGGTAATTATTGGATTTCTGAACCTGAGCAATGTTGTTCTTAATAAATTCTAGAATTTTCAGCCATTATCTTTCCAAATATTTTCTTTATCCCCCATTCTTCCTACCATCACCTCTGAAATTCCAGGATTTTTCACTTTACCTTCATGTTTTTTGATGTCTCCTTAATATCTCCACCTCTTTCTCTCTCTGAATTGTATTCTCTGTAATTTCTTCAGGTACGTCTTCCATATTATTATTTTCTTATAAATTGCATATACTTTGTTATTTAATACAAGCACTGTGTTTCAAAGTTTAATTATATGTGTATTTTTAACTTTTAAAACTTTTTTATACTTTCTTAGCTTTCTGGTCATTTTTTAATAATTTTTTCATGCTTTGCCATGATTTAAAATACTTCTCTAATTTGTTTAAATATGTTAAATGTACTTTTTTGTACACTTTGTTCCTAATACTCCAACATTTGTAAGCTTGGCAGTTCTGATCTTTAAATTGTATTTTCCTGTTGACTCATGGTGACTCATTTTTCTTGAGATTTTAGCGAGTTTTGAATGTAAGCCATATCCTTTCAAACTCTGTGTAGATCATTTAAGATCTGGGTTTAAAGTAAGTTCCTCCATGGTGGGCTTGTGATTCCTTTGCCATGCTTTTGGAAACACTATCAATCTAGGACCAGCCTTTAATTTACCTTAACCCTCATTTGTGCAGCAGTCTAGTTAGAATTCATGTGGTAAGCTTTGACCAAGAAGACCATGTATCTTTACAGTCTCCCTTCATAGATTTGTAAGGGTGTATGTGTGTATATGTGCATGTATTATTTTTAATGAGAGTGTTATCTCTTGGGGGTCTTGGGTCCTGGCTTCCTTAGTACCATATTTTTGAATAGGTCATCCCAATACAGTTCCAGGTGTGTTTCACCCATGATTTTTAGGCACTGCTTTAAATATACTAAAGTCTTAATCTGCTAAAACTATCACCAAAAACCTTTAGGGCAAACCACAGATACAATATATACTTCTTTTCTTTCATGCCACCTAAAATGTCCTTATTATTCAACAGAACAGCCATAAATTAGAATAAAACTTTTATATTTTATTCAGCATTTTGGGTGATTCTCTCAAATGGATGAAAATAGCATGTAGCCACAATGAGTATCATTTTTAACTACTTAGTGAAAAAATAGCTATCTACCTACTACTTATTCATAGGATTCATACTTTAAGATTTATTAAATAAGGGTCATCTTTTTCAAGTTGACTTGACATGAAAAAAGTATCTTTTTCTGCATAGATTCAATATTTATAACATACTTTACCAAGGGATTGTACAATAGTGAATACTCCGTGTGATTATGTTCCATATGAATGGGTTGCCTCTGACATGGACAATTTATATTTAATGTGAGCATTAATATTACATCAGCATTTTAGAATATGACCTCAAACAACTAACTACCGATTACTGAAGAATACCTAACACTACCTAATACTGATGAATGATTTATTTCAGTCCTGAAAATAGATTATGACATTTTATTTTATCCTCAAATATGTTGGTAGGCAAAAAAAAAATCTTTGTAAATTTTTGCTAGAAGAGTATTACTCTCAAAAATAAATTATGTTTTCTTTTCTATGTCAAAATACTCAAGAGAAATCAACACTGACTTGTTCATCTCTTTGATCAAGACTTAGGTGAAAAAATTTTTCTCTAGTACAATGGGATACTTTAAATTAAATGGATATTTAAAAAATGGAATCCAATCCCCTTCATCTTACAGAGGAGGAAGCTGAACCTTAGAGCCACCTGCATTTGTGCAGCTCATTGCAAATGCTAAACAAACTGACCGCTCATTTCATTGCACTCCCATTCTGTCCTCTAGGAAGACATTTTCAATTGTTTTATTATTATTTCCCTCATATTTTATTTAACTTTATTTCATGCAAGGCTAATGATTTAGTTAATCCTGTGGACAATGTAACGAAAAATGTATCTGGTATGGATTTGGTGATATTGAAAAAATAAAGTAGAAAAAAACAAAAAGAACTTTCATTCAATAATTCTATCTACTTTTCAAGTCCTTATGGTAGGATAATATCAGATAGGCACACTGATTAAACTATAATATGAAATTTATGCTGGGTACTAATTTGTCCTCAGTTTTTTCAGTTATAAAGTGATTTACAATAAAGGAAGGAGGTTAAAGAATCACTAGAGGCAGAGTAAGGTCCTAGATATTTTTCTGTTTGTTTTCAAGAATGAAATGCAAAAGTACATAGTGTATTTTCCATGGTTATGTCCATGACCTTCAGTGAGATAACGCATACTAAGTGCTTAGCATGACATCTGTGATATAGTAAGCACTTGGCAAATGTTAATAATTCACATCTTTATTTGGGTATTAATGGTATTAGGGAACTGAATTTAATAACTTGAAAGTTCCCCAAACCTGTTTTTGTTTCTTTTTAAGATTACACTTGTTTGTATCTCATCTGTTTCTGCTAAATAAGGGTAAATTGTAAATCTCAAAGCACATGGAATATGCCCCCTTCGGGATAAAGCTATTCTGAGAGCAAAGTCCTAGTAGCATGTTCTTCCCCTCTAAATTAGCAGACTGCAAATCCTCAGCTTGTAGAAAAAAATTAAACTAAATACTACTGCTGATAGAAAGGCGACCAGTGAATGGTGAATTACAGAATATTTGTATACAGCAAAGTTAATTCCAGCAAATACTTACTGAAAATTGGTGGTATTTTGCTTTCTAATCCTTGCAATGTCTGTGCTCATTTTTTAGGAAACCAAATTCTTTCAAGATATTTCTGAATTACATTTAAATTCATCCATGGAACTGTGAACAGTTCTTATGTGAGATTCTCGCATGTTAATCTTGCAAACTCATCCAGAGCGCCTAAAGATCTATGCTGGGAAAGGAGATAAGAATGCTAATTTCATTTATTTTTTTATCTGTTCCTCCTACACAGAAAATGAATTGTTTTAAAAAAAAGTTAATTTTTGTATCTCACTTTTATGGCTGATACTACTTTCAGGACTGGATTCTTCTTGCAAGCAAAAGCTAAATATTAATTCTATCCAGAGGGATAACTACTATCAGAGACATCTGCAATATAAATATTTCCAGGTAAGGCGCTAAGGAGAGAGAGTGTCTGAGAGAAATTTCTCTATTTTTAAATCAGCCTTCTAACATCATGTGTTCAATAAATACTTACCAGACACCTACCATGTACCAGGAAATGTCGATACAATGATGAATGAAAAACCTTCCCCTTTCCAAGGATCTCACTGTGGATATGATGTGGTCTTTCACCTTAAATAATATAAACTCAGAAAGAGTACAATTTAAAGCAAAATATGAGAACTGGCATTAAAAAACTACAAAAGGAAATGCTCTGAAAAACCAGGGAAAGGAAAAAGCAGTTTTATTGGCTGAGGTAAGGAAATCTTTATTACAGAGAAGACATTTCATATGGATATTGAACAAAGATAATATTTTTACCAGTGGAGGTAACAGGGTTGGGGTAGAGAATTTCCGGGGAGAGGGAGACATGAGCAAAAGCATAAGGCATAAATATAGAAACAAAGCATCTGCAAACAAAGCGATAGTCAGAGAACTTGAACAGGTAAAGTTTCCAGAGATAGAGGGGTCAAGGTAAACAAAAACCCACTGAAGGACAAAATGGCAAACTTAACTAGTTTTCACCCTTAATACTGAATTGAGCTGGAAGTGACAGCTTCATGTTGTGATAATGTTTTCAATTTTTCATGAATTAACAAATACAAAGGTGAAGATAGTAATATGTTAGCCCTAGGTGCACCTTTAAAAATTAGTACACTTTTGACTTTAAGTGACTTAATTTAAAGTGGATTATGGAACATAGCCACATTTCTCACTTACTAGAACATCCAGTGACAAACTCTTTCCAAGGAAAGTTACTTCAGTAATTCAACTCAGTTTTCATGGGTGCTTGTTCCTTTCAACTTACCATTCTGACATTTCTAGGATGTTGTTTTTTCCCCAGGCCTGGAACTCCTGATTGATTATAAGAAGTCTTCAGAAATCAAATTGTCTGACAGAACTACTCAAAAGCAACAAGATAGCATAGCATCTTATATTCATATACCCTTTGAAAATGAGAGAAATTTACCATAAAGCCACAAAGAAGGCTTTCCACTACATCTTGTTAGTCAGAATGGCCTTACGGGTTTATTTCTAATCCATTCACTTGCAGGGAAAATAAGCTTATCATGTGCGGTTGAAACTAAAGAAGTTTCACTCCTTCAAGCTGGAGCCACTAGCCTACCCTGAAATATGTAGACACCCAGTAACTGATTAAGGTTGGGTTTTGTGCTTCTACCAACATGAATTAGAAGGGGTGGCTTTTGGGTTTTGTCAAAGATGAACAAAACTAGTTAAAGTGGTAAGGTAAGGCTTTAATCAGTAATAATTATAATGATAGGGAACAGAGTCCAGTGTGAATTGAACTCAATTTTGATTTGTACAAAGGCAAATGGGTGTTTTAAAAGGAGAATGAGAGAGTAGGAAGGAAGCAAGCAGGAGCTTAATAGAATGAAGGAGGTAAAAAATTACAAAGGGTTAGTCAGTATAAATGCAACTAGGCTAGCTGTGTCTGCTCACTGGAAATTATTAAAGTTAAGATCCGATCTTCCCACAGACACTAGAAGACAGAGGCTCTATCCTCAGTTGTTGCCTAGAACAAACAAAAAGTGAATATTTTTGACAGCCTTGCATTTAGTCAGGAAGGCGCTTGGTGGAGGGGTTGGTTTTAGGGATGTGGCCTTCAGTTGTTAGAAACTATGTTACTGTATGCGCAAAGCCTTATAGACCGATATTGTGTCCTAGCCAAGAAGAGGGCTTACAGGAACCTGAGTAGAGTTTGGTCAAGGAGAGAATCTGTCAGTGTCCATAAAAGACATTTACCACATCATTATAGCTTTTACACTTTTTTTTTTAACTTCATATCTACTGATAATGTAGCCAATGTTTTCAAAGATAAAAGTTGATTTTATTTATCCAGGCAATCCAAAAGATGTATTTCTCTCTGAATTATTTATATATTTACTAAGTAGATTTGAGTAGAAATGGCAAAAATCCATATGTAATAAGTTTAATACTTACCTCCCCCCAACACAAGATTAAATAAAAATGCTTATTTAAAAATACATTAGGGGGCTTCTTCTGGCTATAATGTGATAGTTTTCTTAGCAGACTAACACTCTAGCTAAGACCTAAAAAAGCTGAATGAAGTATTAAAAACATCTATTTCTAAGCATTAATAAATTCCAAAGGCAGCCGGACTAGAGGGAACAAAATCCTGTAAAGACAAGGTCAGTCAGCCAAATTCAACATTGTATTTGCCACTTTTTCCCCTCAGAGCATTTGCTAAATCTTAGGGTAAGTGCAACGTCAGACTAAGATGCCCAACAGATGGTGGCTGCCAACAGGCAAGAAACTACCAGAGCTTTAGGCAATCTCATAGGTCCAGGAAGAAAAAAAAATTTTTTCAATCTGCTAAAGCAGCCAAGAATTGGAAGTCCTAAATCCCAAAGAGAAGAGAAGAATGGAGGAATAAACTGGGCATTGCACCAGTTTTTTTCCTAAGAAATGTTTGTTTTACATAAGATGCACAAAAAAAAAAAAAGAATTAGAAGTCCACAGGTAATGCTTACCTGAATGGAATTTCAACAGACACACTGCTACAGAAAAGTTAAATAAATGGAGGTTAGCACCTATAAACAAAAAGGGACCTTGGTAAACACAACAGACAATCCAGACATATACTGGTTCTTTAAAAAAAAAACAAACAAGAAAAACAAACAAAAAAACCCCTGAAACACAACGTGAGATTAGCTTCATCCCTGATTGGATTGAAATGATCTTTCCCAGTCTTGGTGCTTAGCAGAAAGTAAGACAAATATTTGGTGGAAGAATTTAAGATTCTGTTTTACGTCTTTGAGATTTCTCTGAGGAATTATATAAAATTTTGTGTAGCTTTGTTTTGTTTTTGTTTTTGTTTTTTCTTCTGCTTTTAAGACTGTGACCAGAAATCAGTTTTGGTAATATTTCATGATCTCAATATAAATCCAAATTAATTGTTCCCATGTAGGAAAAGAGATGGAAATGAACAAAAAGTATGTATAACTTTCTATAAGTGTGTTTTTGCTAAATATAGATATGTACATTATTAATATATCTTTATATGTAAATACTTATATGAGTACATACAGCTATTTATAACAGACGAACATTTTAGGTGAGTAAAAATTTTAGGGAGCAAAAATGATTGAGATTTCTTTGTCTCATTGCTTGAAGATTTGAAAAATTTGTTTTGAACCTGTGGATAGTTTCCCTCCTGACAACCTGTTGAACAGAAAACACATAAAAAAGGAAAGTACAGATTATATATGTATTTTTTAAACTTAGTTTAAATACAATATAAAAAATCTTTATTGAATGTTTCTTCTGTGACTGGCCACAAACTCCCACAGAGAAGTATTATTTAAGGTATTAAGAGTACACAGACAGAAATATCTCTCTATTGAGTCCTTCAAATAGCTGCAATTAAGGAAGGGAGAAAATTCCAGCAAGAAGAGATTCTGAATAGATACAGAAGCAGCAGATCCAGGAGAGAAGAGTGCCATAAAGGACAAGAGGTGATAATGTCAGTTGAGATCAATTTTAAAATCAAATTTATCTTATAATATTTTTACCATTAATATCCCAGAGTGTGTTTGAAATATAAGTAGGATGGAAAGAGGACAACATAGTAACACAGACTCAGTTCAAATTCATGGTGTAGTAGGTGAAGTTCTATACAGTCTTAACATCACCCTTAGACCATATTTAGAAGGATATCTGTTTTTCTATTCATTCTGTACTCCAAATAATAAGGTGTGAAACTTTCTAGCCACTAGCTCTTTAATCAATAATGTGGTAGGATTTTTCTTTGATGAAAGTGAGAGATTATGCATTTTGAGGCATGAAAGGTAGAACAGTAATTTAGTTCATTATCTTGCACATAATTATTGACTAGAAGTGATTCTTTTACATTCTAATCAAAATAAATACTATGAAGTCTTCTACTTCAACCAAGACTTTCACAAATATTCCTCCAAAAAATTAATTTTTAGATGACTACATTCAGAATTAAGTAGACAGTAAAAATGAAATAGTTTGCAAGTGAAAGGAAGTACCTGGATCCAGAAATTGTACCAGGAGCCAACTGGTCTCATTAGATAGTATAGTTTCAGGAGTATAGTGAAAGGGGGAAGATACAGTAAATTATAAGTGACTCCACCTGGAAAAGTTTGAGGTTTGACATTGAACAATATATGAGATTTTTTGTTTTTGGTTGAGGGGGAAATCTTAGGAATATTTCATTTTGCCACATAAGTTTGCCATACCTAAAACTATTATTGAAAGCACAAACAATTCCTAAATCGTGAAATTTTAATCAAAATCAATTTTACACTTTGGCAAACACCATTATGTTTTTGTTGCAAAAGTAATGTAGTTATAGAAAATATAATTTCCACCTATCAGATTGAAGTCAGTTAAAAGTTATGTTTGGTTTGATTGTTTGATTTTTACTTAGCATTGGTTCTCTTTTCTTCCCATAATTGTACCACTATTTTTCTCTGGGAAATGCCCCTGTTCCGATTTGCAGCCTTTTCCACCACAGATAGGGAATGGAGATGTCCTAGGCACAGGCCCATCTAAGCATTACATTAATTGTTCGCCATGAGAGGTACTTGGTTAATCGGAACCCATGAAAGAAAATAATACTGTAGTTGGAACTTCTGGGAAGGAAACCTGCCTTCTACCCCTGACTCAAACTGAGGTGTGCCAGATCTAATGCTGCTATGAGTGTCTTGGAAAGACAGGGAAAATATTGCTGAATATGGAATAAATCGGGAGAAAGGTGAGGCTAAGAGACAGAGTGAGGAAAATAAATACTGTAGCCGTAAAACATTCCATCTAACTGCCTCTTAAACTAACCAAGGACTTAACATTACAGTCACATCAACCAATAATTGCCTCTTTAAGCTAGTTTCATCTGAATTTTTATGCCACTTGCAAACCAAAGTCCTAACTGATATACCAACTGACCTTATTGATGACAAAAGTTCACCATTAACATTTAATTCTTACGGAGAATTACTGACCTCTTTCTGCTCTTCTTTTGAAGTGGTGACTTACAAGTTATGTCACTAACATATCAATTTCAGCGCCATTATAGATCACTTTTCATGAGAAGTGGAGGATGTGCTATATCATAAAAACAGTGGGGGCCTGAGATTACTGTTGTAATGCTATAGGAAGAGAAGTTAAGAAAATAAAAATTGTATTTTCTTCATTGGGTTGGACATAAGTAAGCCTTTTACAATATTTACTGAAAACATTCACGGACTAAAATTTGACGTGAGTAATGCTCTCAGGGGTCTTTGTGGTCTTAGATTTAGTTTCCCAAAGAAATGTTTTAGGTTTCATTTATTTCCCTGGCAAAGTATATTCAAACTTACTTAAACAAATAACATATGTTATACAAAGTCAGTGGAAACATTTGGATTAATAAATGTGATTTGTTCTTTAAAAAGTTGTAATTAAAACATTTACTTTAATAAATCTCATCACTATCTGAACTCCTTGCCTTGACATTTTATTCACTCACCGCACCAGTCAATGCTGAAATGTGCTAATTTACCTCCCTCACTATTTCTCTTCTTATGTTGTCTACTTCAAACTTACAACCCATGATTTCCTGGACAGACAATAAGTATTTCCACAGCCATAACTTTGCTCTAATGGAATGTTTCCAGTTTTTCATTTGACAATCTCCATATTTTCTAAATATTACCAATTTTTCAAGAACAAGTTAAAATTCCATTTCTATTACAAAATCCCCCTTCATTCTTTTATTTAGAAATAATTTCCTGTTCCTCTAAACACCTCTTTTCACTTATACTTTTTTGCATTTGTCATAATATGTTCGTACTTTTTATGATTTGGTTTGCAATCAAACCAAAGACTTTGCTTACCCTTATAGATCAGCAAGTCGGGTTTCTACTAACTTTTAATCTTCAAATGTGATTCAGCATCTAGAGGAGTGATATTCACATAATAAATGCAAAATAAATATTATGTGACAGTTTTAAGTAATCAGATAATGAATCAATAAAAATGTGTACTTTGCCATATAGTTGAGATGATTTTTGTCTAAAGTATTTACAAATTCAGACAATATTAGGATAACCTCCTGAATTAGTTTTACATTAAAAACTCTTGGAAAATTATAGTACAATCTACCCTGTACAGTACAAGGGCTAGGGGTGCTGAACCTCTATGTAGCTGAAAATCCACATATGACTTTTGACTCCCCCAAAACTTTACTAATAACCTACTCTTGACCAGAAGCTTTACTGATAACATAAGCAGTCAATTAACACATACTTTGTATGATATATGTATCACATACTGTATTCTTACAATAAAGTAAGGCAGAGAAAAGAAAATGTTATTAAGAAAATCATAAAGAAGAGAAAATATATTTACTATTTATTAAGTGGAGGTGGATCATCATAAAGGTCTTCAGTCTCGTTGTCTTCCCATTGAGTAGGCTGAGGACAAGGAGAAAGAAGAAGTTGATCTTGCTGTCTCAGGGGTGGCAGAGGAGAAAGAGGTGGAAGAGGTAGAAGGGGAAGCAGGAGAGGCAGTCACTTGGTGTAGCTTTCAATGAAAAAAATCTGTGTATAAGTGGACCCATGCAGTTCAAACCCTATTGTTCAAGAGTTAACTGTAAAACAATATTTTATGAAACTTGTGATAAAAATTATAAAATTTTATACTCTATGAAAATTGATTTTATGTAGATATCATTTAGTGTTTCTAATTCAGCTTAAATAGTTTCATTAAGAATTTACTATGCATCACCTTTATACATCCTATTAATTCAAATATAGTCCATGTCACTGTGAAGTATAAAAACAAACACGTTTACTACCTTGAGGATCTTTTATTATAGTTTTGATAGAATAAAATTTATTCTTGAAAACAGAATAACCTAAAAATTATAGATGTATCCAATATATATGATCAAAGAAGACATTTGGCCTAGCTAATTTAGACCTTAAAATTTACTTTTGGTCGAAATTATTCAGACAACTATTTTGGTTCTTTAATTCACTTTATCTGTATGGGCATAGCCTAAATGATTTGCCCTAAGCATACTTAACTAGGCATTAAATTGAAATTTAATAGGATCATTATTGAAGTTAAATAGATACTTTAATGATTTCTTAAAAGACACTTATGAGTGTATGCAACAATATATGTACTTGTAAATCCCCAACAAATACTTTATATTAATAATATACTATTTAATCAACATAGTTAAATTTTAGAAAGATCTAATTATAGTAGACATGTTCTATCATTAAATGATCATTTTTAAAACATATTTGGGGGCCAGAGCTGTCATACTGACATATTTATTGATCAAGTATCTGTGATGAATGTTGTTTGAGCTTAAATTAAGAAGTGCTGTATGAACTTAAATTATTTATTTTTAAAATTAATATGTCAATTTGATCAAACCATTTTTTGTGTTTCCTAACTACATTTGTATCACCTATTATATATATGATTTATTCAGACTTCTTACTGAGTTTTGAGTTGTTCTGCTATATTGTTATATATGAAATAGGACATATCTTTGGGGATGGACTATTTTGGAAATGGTAACACAAATAAATGAAGAACACTGATAAATGTGTGAATAAATATATAAAGTATAAGATACCAATATCAAAAAGAAAAATCTCTGGAAAATTCCCAAATATTCAGAAACTAAATCAGTGTGTCAAAAAAAAAATCAAAAAGGAAATTCCAGTGTGTATTGAACTAAATGAAAATACAAATGCAACATATAATTTGCGGGGTGTGGCTTCAGTTTTAAACGATGGAAATTTTATTAACAATGACAAAAATTTTAAAAATGTATTATTAAATGGGAATTTTAGAAAAGAAGAAAGGTTTTCTCTTTCAATGATCTTATCTTTCACCTTACAACACTAGAGAAAGAACAAATTAAATTGAATTTAAAGAGATAAATTAATATAATAAAAATCAGATCACGAATCAATGAAATAGAAAACAAAAAATAGAGAAGAAAGATGAAATTGCAACCTAGTTTTTTGAGAAGATCAACAAAATTGATAAATCTCTGGTTAGATTGAACAATAAAAACTTAGAGAATACACAAATTACTAAAGTCAGAAATGAGAGAGGTGATATAATTACAGAATCTAGAATTTAAAGGGGCGATAAGGGAATCTTATGGTGACAGAAAGCTGATCTGTGGTTTCCTGCAGATCAGTGAAGTGGGTGGGAGAGTAAGAAAGGGGTGTACAATAGAGCATGGGGAAACTTTGGAATCGATGATTATGTTCATTATCTTGTTTGTCATGATTTTCCAGTTTTATTCATAAATTACAATGTATTATAGCATACATTTTAAATATGTACACTTTATTTTATGTCAATTCTGCCTCAATAAATCTGTTTGAAACATTAAGAGATGATGATGTGAGATCAGGAAGAAATTCAAAAGGTAACAGGGATGAGATCGTATACAGAAAGGGAAAGTTGTATAAAATGAGAAAGCGTCCCGGGAGGGTAACAAATATAGTGATCATGGTAGATTTATTGTGTTGGTAAAAAGAGATGGTAAAATCTTTAAAAATAACTAAAAAAACCTTCATTTTACTGTGTCTGAAAAATTCAGGTATAGTTTATATTTATTGATCATGGCTTGTGAAAATATAACTATATAGCACACGATTGAATAATTCACTCTCCATTTGATTTATGTAAACTACAGGACACAAGACTAAACGGTACGCCAGTTATCGGTTTATTGCTGCTTAGCTCCAAATTTTTCCTTCAGTATACGCCCGGCCTTAATGGACAGAATTCCTTTAAGCATCCCTGCTTTATGGTGAGCAGTTGTACTTCTCAATAGAGGGCGCTGGAGGGACATTGCGGGGAGGACGGGCTCTCCTGCTGTTTCCTGCTGCCGCTTGGTGGGTTATTTGTGGTGTGGAGGGGAGAACATCCGTGGATCTTTGCTCCAACTTTGCAGCCCAGGCTTGGCCTGGCGATGACCTTCACAGGCCCTGTACACAGTCCTGGAAAAACCTCCCACCTGCTCCTGAACCGTGATTTCTTCTGTAGGCCCTTGTGCAGCAGTTTTATAGAGTTCTCAGCAAGCAGCTTCTCCCTCTGCACGCTGACCCTGCTTGTTTGCCAAGTGACTACAGATCAGCTCTGACCTAGGCAAACTGGTAACCTTTTCTGCTATCCAGTGAGCTAAACTCAACCTTCTCCAACAAAATCTGGACCCGTTCCGAGTTTGTCTTTCCTTTGGTACGATCTTTCAGTCCTTGGACACCATATGGTTTTCTTATACTTACGGGCACTCCTTCAGCAGAGTTTCATAATTTTTCACAGGACAGTTTTTCTGTTTCACCTTCTGTGTGATTTGTTTCTTGATTGGATTCAGACTGATTTAAATGGATAGATAGTAAAGTCTCAGCAAGGAGTATCAGGTAAGGTACTTTCAACTAAATTCCAATAAGGAAATGTTTTTTCCTGTAAGAGAGATTAAACAATCCTTCTATTTCTATCAGGTGCATCAGCCAATGGAAAAATACAAAGATTATGGCAGAGAGAATTCAGAGACAATGTGATAAATCTATTCATTAAGGGACCTATTAATAGGTGAATGATTTTTAAGTGTTTATTTCTAGTTGTCCATTCCTAGTACATAGAAATACAATTCATTTTTTTGTGTGTGTTTACCTTGTATTCTCTGACTACAAAAGTCACTTAGTAGTTCTGTGATATTTTTTGTAGATTACCTGGGATCGAATGATTTTCTACATAATCATGTCATCTGAATTTAGGGAGTATTATTTCTTTCTTTCCAATCTGTATGACTTTAGTTTCCTTTCTTCTTCCCTTACTGCCCTAGCTAAAACTTCTTGTACAATGATAAAAAGAGTAGTGACAGCAGATATTTTTATCTTGTTATCACACTTAGAGGGAAAGCATACATTCTTTGGCCTTTAAGTATGGTGCACATTGTAGGTTTTTTGTATATGTCCTGCATCATGTGAGGAAGTTCCTTCCTATTCTTAGTTTGTTGAGAGACTTTTATCAGGATAAATGTTGAGTTTTGCCAAATGCTTTTTCTAATTCAGATCATAGTTTTGCGTTTTTTTAACAAAAGTTGTAAATATGGTGAATTACAATGATATTTGCATATAAAACCAACTTTTTATTCCTGTGATAAATCTCGCATGTCCATAATGTATTATATAATTTTTACATATTATTAGATTTAATTTTCTAGATTTTTGTTTAGAATTTTTGCATCTATATTTATGAGTAATATTGGTTTGTAGTTGTCTTTCCTTTTAATTCCTTTTTCTAGTTATAATATCTAGATACCTTCATAGAATATATTAGGAATTCCATCCTTTTTAATTTTTTAAAATTAAAAAGTCCAGTCAGCATTGGATGTAGTTAATTACACTTTTTCTTTTATGTTTGTGGCTGCAAAGATGACATTTAATATATATAAAGCTTATACAAATAGATTAAAAATACCAAAATATTACAAAACTGAGCAAAGCACATGAATATACAATTAATATAAGAAATAAAAGGTCTAATAAGTACTTTTAAAAAAACATATTATTCAAATATAGTAACATATTACATGTGTGAATTCAAATTTGCACTTACCAAACAAAAATATTATGCCTTGCTGTTTGCACTGTTTCACTGCTTTACTTTTTTTTTTTTAGTTGTGGTAAAAAACACTTAATATAAAATGTACTGTCTTTACTTCTAAATGTACAGTTCAGTAGTATTAAGTATGTTCACATTGTGTGTAACCAATCATCAGAACTTTTTCATCTTGCAAAGCTGAAACTCTGTACATATTAAATGACAACTCTCCATTTCCTCCTCCCTGTAGACCCTGGTAACTACCATTACATTTTCTGTTTCTATGAGTTTTATTATTCTAGATATCTCATATTAATGGAATCATACAGTAATTATCTTTTTTTGATTGGCTTATTTCACTTATCATAATGTCCACAAGGTTTATTCATGCTGTAGCATAGGTCTAAATTTCCTTCCTTTTTAGACTGATTAATGCCTTATTGTATGTATATACCACATTTTGTTTAAATCCATTCATCTATCAATGGACACTTGGGTTGCTTCCATCAATGCTTTAAATTGCAAACACAAATAAAATTTTCAAATGGTCACATAGAATACAAATACTGAACTAACTCAAGTTCCTTTTGTTTGTCTTTACAGTCACTGTGCTAGCATTGCTTTTTATTTTTGCAGTTTTATTGAGGGATAGTTGATATACAAATAATTGTACATATTTGATGTATATAATTTGATGATTTTGGACATATGCATGCACCTGTGAGAACATCACCACAAGAAGGTGATAAACATATTTATCACCTCCAAAAATTTCCTTGTGTCCCTTTTTCTTTTGTGTTTGTGTGGTAAAAATATTTAACATAAGATATACCCTCTTAAGTTTTGAAGTACAAAATACTCTATTGTTAACTATAGGCACTATGTTTTAATGCAGATTTGTAAAACTTTTTCATTTTATATAACTGAAACTTTATACCCATTGAACAACACCTCATTTCTTCTTCCCCCATCCTCTGAAAATCGCCATTTTATTTTCTGCTTCTGTAAGTTTGACTATTTTAGATACCTCATACGGGTAGAATAAGGAAATATTTGTACTCTGTGACTGTCTTAGTTTGCTTAGCATAATGTCTTCCAGTCTATCCATATTGTCACAAATGGTAGGATTTCCTTCTTACTCGAGGTTGAATGATATTCTACTTTATGTATGTACCATATATTCTTTATCCATTCTGTCAAAGGACATTTGAATTGTTTCCATATTGTGACTGTTGCGAAAAATGCCGTAGTGACTGTGAGAGTGCAGATCTCTCTTCAAGAGACTGATTTCAGTTCCTTTGGCTATCTATATAGAAGTGGGATTACTGGATCATACTGTAGTTCTATTTTTAATTTTTTAAGAAACCTCCATACTGTTTTCCATTATTGGTGGCACCATTTTACAGTCCCATGAACAGCGTTCAAAGGTTTGAATTTCTCCACACCTCACCAATATTTGTAACTTTTTTTTTTTTATAATAGCCATTCTAACAGGTGTGAAGCGGTATCTCATTATGGTTGTGATTTACGTTTCCCTGAAGATTAATGATGTTCAGCACCTTTTCATATACCTGTTGAACATTTGTATATCTTCTTTGGAAAAATGTCTATTCACATGTTTTGACATTTTTTATTTGGGTTTTTGTTTTGTTTTGTTTTTTGCTATTGAGTTGTAGGACAATCTTATATATTTTGGAAATTAACCATTTTTCATATACAGTGTGTAATATTTTCATCCATTTCATAGGTTGACTTTTCGTTCACTCTGTTGTTTGTTTCCTTTGTGTGCAGAAGCTTTTTAATTTAAGATAGTGACACCTATTTTTGCTTTTATTGCCTGTGCTTTTGGTGTATCCATTAAATCATTGCCAAGACGAATATCATGAAGCTTTCCCCCTATGTTTTCTTTAAAGAGTTTTACAGCTTCATGTCTTATGTTTAAGTATTTAATCCATTTTAGTTGATTTTTGTGTATGGTGTAAGATAGGATTCTAATTTTATTATTTTGCATGTATATATCCAGTTTTCCCGGCACCATTTCTTGAGGAGACTATCCCTTCCCCATTGTGTATTCTTGGCACCTTTGTCAAAGATCAGATGACCATATATCCATAGATTTATTTCTGAGTTCTATATTCTGTTCCATTGACCTGTATCTGTCTTTATTCCAATACCACACTGTTTTAATTAATGTCGTTTTATAATATGTTTTGAAAACAGGAAGTGTGATGCTGTGGCGCATTCTTCTTATTCAGAATTGTTTTGGCTATTTGGCAACCTTTATGGTTCCACATCAGTTTTAGAGTTTTTAAAAAAATTTCCATAAAAATGCTATTGGGATTTTGATAAGGATTTCATCAAATCTGAAGTTCACTTTGGGTAATGTGGATCTCTTAACAGCATTGTCTTTCAATCTATGAACATGGGATATCTTTCCAATAGTTTGTATCCTTTTTATTTTCATTTTTTTAAAGTTTTTAATGTACAATCCTTTTACTTCTTTAGTTAAGTTTATGCTTAAGTATTTTATTCTTTTTGATGCTATTATAATGTGATTATTTTCCTAATTTATTTTTCAGATAGATTATTATTGTATGGAAATCCAACTGATTTTTGTATGTGGATTATTTATCCTGCAATTTTACTGAATTTCTTTATTAGTTCTAGCAATTTATTTTTGGTGGCATCTTAAGTGTTTCCTTTATATAAAATCATGTCATCTGCAAACAGAAATAATTTAACTTCTTCCTTTCCAGTTGAGATGCCTTTTATCATTTTCTATTGTAATTGCCCTGGCTAGGACTTCCAGTACAATGTAGAATAAAAGGGGTGAGAGTAGACATCCTTTCCTTGTTCTGGACCTCAGTGGAAAGACAAGCTTTCAGTTTTCCCTGGTTGAGTATGATGTTAGCTGTGGGCTTTTCATATAAGGCCTTTATTATATTGAAATAATTTCCCTCTATTCCTATTTTTTGAAAGTTTTTATCATGAAGGGTGTTGAAGTTTATTAGATTTTTTTTTCCCTGCATCTATTGGGATGATCATGTGATTTTTATCCTTTATTATATTACTGTGGTATATCACATGAATTGACTTTTGTATGTTGAACTAGCCTTGGATCCCCAGGATAAATCCTACTTGCTCATGTTATATGATCATTTCAATGTGCTATTGAATTCAGTTTGCTAGTATTTTATTGAGGATTTTTTCCATCTATGATTATCAAGGATACTGGTCTGTAATTTTTTTCTTCTAGTATCTTTGTCTTGCTTTGGTATCAGGGTAATGCTGGCTTCATAAAATGAGTTTGGAAATATTCCCTACCCTTCAATGATGATGGACGAACTTGAGAAGAATTGGACATTATTGTTGTTAAAAGGCAGAATTCACCTGTGAAGCCATTGTGGTCCTGGACTTTTCTTTGTCAGGAGGTGTTTGATTACTGATTCAATCTCCTTACTTTTATTGGTCTGTTCATTCATGATTTAGTCTTCACAGGTTGTATGTTTCTAGGAATTTCTTGTGGTTTACCCAATTTGTTGGCATGCAATTATTCATAGCAGTGTCTTATCTTTTTTAATTCTGCATCAGCAGTTGTAATGTCTCCTCTTTTTTAATCTTTTTTAATTTTATCTTTCTCTTTCTTCTTAGTCTAACAAAGCATTTGTCAGATTTGTTTCTTTTCAATAAGCTAGCTCTTAGTTTTAGAATAAACTTATTCTATTGTTTTTCTAGTTTCTCTTTCATTTATTTCTGCTCTAATAGTTATTATTTTATTCCTTCTGTAAATGTAGGCTTTCATTGTTATTTCTTTTCTAGTTACTTGGGGTGTATAGGCAGGTTGTTTATTTGAGATCTTTCTTCTACATTAAAAAATGTGGGTATTTATCACTATAAACTTCTCTCTTCATACTGCTTTTTCTGCATGACGTAAGTTTTACTATGTTGTGTTTTCATTTTTATTTGTCATTAAGATATTTTCTGAGTTCTCTTTTGATTTCTTTTTTGACCCACTGGTTTTTCATATGTGTTTTATTTAGTATCTACATATTTGTAAATTTTCCACTTTTCCTTTTGTTACTGGTTTCTAGTTTTATGCCATTGCAGTCAGGAAAGATACTTGATATGATTTCATTTTTCTTAAAGTGGTTAGGACTTATTTCAGGCCTAATATGTGATCTACGATGGAGAATGTTCCACGTGCACTTAAGAAGAATGTGTATCCTGCTGCTGTTGGGTGACATGTTCTGTTATGTCTGTTAGGTTCATTTGATCTCTAGTACTTTTCAAGGCTTCTGTTTTCTTATTGATCTGCCTGGATGTTTACCCATTGTTGAAAGTCGGGCATCAAAGTTTACTACTATTATTGTATTATTGTTTATTTCTCTCTTTATTTGTGTTAATATTTGCTTTACACTTTTAGATACTTTGATTTTTATTAGATATTTTATTGCACATATAATATATAAATTGTTACATCTTGAAAATTGTTCCCTTTATCTTTATATATTGTCCTTCTTTGTCTCTTGGAAACTTTTTGGCTGAAATTCTATTTTATCTGACATAAGTATAGCCACTCCCACTCTCTTTTGTTTACTATTTATATTGATTATCTTTTTCCAGCCCTTCATTTTCAATCAATATATGTGTGCTTAAATATAAAGTGAGTCTTCTGTAGGTAGTATATAGTTGGGTCTTATTTTTTGTTGTTGTTGTTCATTTCTTTGTTTTTTTAATCAGTTCAGCCACTCTATGTTTTTTTGATTGGCGATTTTATTCCATTTACATTTAAAGGAATTACTGAGAGAGAAGAACATCCTATTGCCATTTTGTTGATTGTGTACTGTCTTTTTTGTAGTTCTTTGGTTCCTCTTTTCCTCTATTGCTGTTTTCCCTTGTGTTTCATGGATTTTTTTGTTTTATATTGTTTATACATTATTTTATACTGTATATCTATTAATAATAACAAATATTTAAAATTATAGCTATTCTTAATACTTTTGTCTTTTAATTTTTTGCTAAATTTACAAGTGATTTACACATCATTGTAGTAAAGCAGTATAATGTAATGTCTCTATATTTACCTTTATAAATTGAGTCTTATATTTCCATATGCTTTTATGTTGTTGTTTATGATCCTTTCATTTCAACTTTAAAAACTTCCTTTATTGTTTCTTATAAGACAGGTCTGGTGGTGATGAACTCCCTCAACTTTTGTTTGTCTGGAAACCACTTTATTTCTCCTTTATATTTAAAAGACTAGTTTTCCTGGTATAGAATCCTTGGTTAGCAATTTTTTTTCATCCCATTCCCTTCTGTTCTGCAAGGTTTCTGTTGACAAATCTGCTAATAGTCTTGTGGTGGCTCTCTTGTACATGGTGAGTCACTTATCTTTTGCTGCTTTCAAAATTCTTTCATTGTCTTTGACTTTTGACAACTTGGTTGTAATGTGTCTTGGTATAGACTTCTTTGGGTTCTTCCCACTTGGGATCTTTTGGGCATCATAAATCTAAATGCCCATTTACATCCCCAATTTAGGAAAGGTCTGGTATTATTTTTTAAAATAACCTCTCTTTTATTTCTCTCTATCTTCTCCTCAGGGACTCCCATAATACATACGCCAGTTCATGTGATGCAATCTCTTAAGTATCTTGTGTTTTCTTCCCTCTTTTTCTTTCTTTTTTCTTTTGTTTCTCTGACTGAATAATTTCAGATGCTCTGTCTTGAAGTCCATTCATTTGTTATTCTTCTTAGTCAAGTCTGCTTTTGAAACTCTCTATTGAATTGTTCAATTTAGTTATTATATTCTTCAGCTCCAGAATGTCTGTTTGGTTCTCTTTTTACAGTTTCTATCTCTTTGTTAATGTTCTCATTTTGCTCATGTATCATTTTCCTTATTTTGTTTACTTGTCTATCTGTTCTCTTGCAGTTCACTGAGCTTCTTTAAGATGATTGTTCTGAATTCTTTGTCAGGCTATTTATTGATCTCTACTCCTTGAGGGTTTGTTACTATAGATTTATTTTGTTCCTTTGGTAGTGTCATATTTCCCTGATTCTTCATATTTTTTGTAATTTTGCATTGATGTCTGTGTACTTGAAGAAGCAGTCAGCTCTTCTAATCTTTACAACAGGCTTCAGTATGGAAAGACCTTCACCAATCAACCCAGCTAGAGATTTGGGGAGTTTATCAAGTCTTTTTTTTATGAATGTGCATGTTTCAGTCTTCTCCTTTTCTCTTGGGGAGAAGTCTCTGGATTGTGAACCTTCTTTTAATTCTACAAGGCTGTGCTGGGTGCTGAGAGCTGCCCATTTCTTTTTCCCTAAGGTAGTTCTTCATACTGAGATGTTGGTATAAGTTCCACTTTCCTCCCTCACTCCTGAAAAAGAAAAATAAGGATTGTGCACCTTCTCTCAATCCTATTGAGCCATCCCTGGTACTGAGAGGCTACTCCTCTCTTTCCCCTAGAGCAGTGCACTGAGATGCCTGGACATCAGGTGAAGCTCTCCTTTCCCTCCTATCTGAAGGAGAAGTCCCAGAATTGTGTGCCTTCGCCCAATTCTGCAAAGCCAAGCTAGCTCCTGAGAGCCACAGCAGATGTTGAGATCCATGCTGACGGCTGCAGTCTTAGCTGCATACTGGAGGCCTGTGCCTATTTGGGTCTGCACTGATGGCTGAGAACTATTTCCCCCTCCTTTCTATCTTAACTGCATCTATGAATTCAAACTATGCTGGATCTCTCAACACTTTGGGTGAGGTGAAACAGGAGCATGTCTCTCAGGAAGTGATGTGAAAAAGTGGGGACCTTGGATGTACCCCTCCCTCTCTTTTTCCTTAGTGGTAGAAATCATGGACCAAGAGGATCTTTCTCAGTGCTGAGGTGTGCCAACTTAGGGGAGGAAGAGATGTAGGAAAAGTGAAAGTACTGTTCCTGTCCATTTCAATGGGGCATTCTTGGTCCTTTGCTCTTCTTGAGTGCTGCAACTTCTTTGCTGCATTCTAGCATTCTTAGAAAGGTATTCTGGTCCATATATGGTTGTTAAATTGATGTTTTCATATGAGAACAAGAGCCAGAACTTCCTATTCTACCATGCTGCTGATGTCACTCCTACACTTATCTATCCTCTTTTTTTGTGATTCTCCTTCATCTCCTCTGTTGGCTTATTATCTATAACTCTGTCTTTTGTTATTTTGGTAGCTTTTATGGTATTTATAATATACATATTGAATTTATAATAATCTACCATTAAGTGATTTTATACTGTTTCATGTATATTGTAAAAAAGTTGCAATACTATACTTCCATTTTCACCCTTCCAACTTTTGCACTATAGTTGTCATACATTTTACATATAACACTTATGCTGAATTTTCATTGTTTTAGTTTTCTCTTGCTTCTACAATAAATTATCCCAAAATTAGTGACTTAAAACTACGCACATTTATTATCTTACATTTTTGCAAGTCAGAAGTCTGACATGGGTCTCATTGGGCTACGCAATTCCCATCATGTTTGAATTATACTTAAAGAATGAACAGTCTACTCTGGGCAGACAATAGGTGATTTTAGTTCTGCTTAAGTCTTTTATGTCTATTTTTCTATTTAAAATTTTTTTTGTTTAGCTGTGCATTGGTTTTAAAATTAGAAAAAAGTATATACTATAAATATGTATATTTAATATATAGAAGTAATAATTATTTAAGCTAGATATTTTATTATTTGTTATCTTAAATTCCTTTTGGATTAAGATAGGGTGTTAATATATTTTAAAATTAAATAGAAATGTTTTCTATTCATACGATTATACAAAAGGAAAATGCATACTTTTGTGGTAAAATAGAAGTATAAATGTAATAATATACTAATTTATAAATGAAAACTAAGCCATTGATCTTTCTGAGGATATGCCCATGTCTATGGACCTGTAGGTAGAAATTTTTAATTTTTCCCATTGAATTAAATGAAAGAAAATTGACTGGCTATTGTATCTTAATTGAACTTAAAGTAAATATTGTGTGTAAATTCACATTTGGAAGCATTCTTTGTAATACAGTTCACATGAGAACTTCTGATACTTATCTCAATGTTCATAGCCTACTTTGAAACTAAAGAGGTTCTCATTCACCCTAGTCTGTGAAATGGTTTGGTATAGCAATTGAATTTCACAAGGAGATATTAGTATATTATTAGCAATATCTAATGTAGCTACGGACGCTCTATTACATGTATTCAAAAGTGATGCTGGGTGTGATGGCTCATGCCTGTACTCCCAGCTTCTTGGGAGACTGAGGCACAAGGATTGCTTGAGGCTAGGAGTTTGAGACCAGCCTGGGCAACATAGTGAGACCCTGTCTCAAAAAAAAAGAAAAAAGAAAAAAAGGTGACACTGAAATATACGGAGTAAATAGAAGCCATGGACTATATATTCTGGATGAGGAATGTTAGAACTGGTTGGGAGTATTGAAAACTTTTACAACAATTAAGAGGAGGAAAAACAGGACAAAGAGAATGAGGAAGAGAAGGATAAAATCATAAGGCTTGAAAATAATGCCACATCTTATCTTTGAGCATGTACTACTTATTGTTATTGAGCGCTGGCTGATCACTTTAGACATCATTGCATTTACTTCCTCTCCATAAGTATGGTCTATGTGGTATCATTTGTATTCACCTCGGGCAGATACAGAGCCTCTGCTCATTTCATCAAAGGACTATTTATGAGGCTGTAAAAAAGATGAGTTTCCGCGAATAGTCTCCAAATTAAACTTTTTAAAGTTTAATGTTGGCACACAAGAATAATTACAGTTATAAACCATTAAACATTTAGGAGAAATTTATAGGATTGGAGGGAGAAAATTTACAGCTGTGGCCTAATACAATAAATTTCCCCTGTAAAAGCAGAACCACAGAAACATTTCTATTCAGGACTCCTGAAAAAGAAAATGCTTTATTAACATTACCCAAACATGCAGGCGCTATATTTGGACATTATTTATACAAAAAGATGAATACTTTCGTAAGACATAGATAATTAACCTTACAACCAAAATTATTTTTTGTTGTTGTTTTTTTAACATCAATAAACAGAATACACTAAATGCATTTTTTAAGATTAGGTTGTATATGCTCTCTAATCCTAGAACACAGTCCAGTGCTTTGGAATATTTTTATTTCTTCAGGAAATTATGACGTATCAATTATTACGCTGTTGTGCGGGTTGTTGGTGGTGGTGGTAAAGATCTCTATGAAGTTCAATAATGATGTTTAAAAAGAAAAACCAATACCTAGCCCTACAATTGCATTTCAGTCTGGGGAAACTACTTCATCTGAAATCCTGATGTGCCTTCATAGTACAGGATATGTTTGGTTTTGACTGAGTTTACCCTGACAAGGGCTGAATTCTAATGCTCCATTATTGTGATGAAGCAGAGTTGTCAGGCAACTGCTTGGTCTTTGTGAGAGTATATCAGGTCAGCAAACAGATTGACTATTCAGTTAACTAATCACCTATTGTTTAAGAGTGCAGTTCTACCTGCCGTACAACTTTAGCCAAGAACAATCATTAGTTTATTTTTGTTGAAGTCTTCTTTTGTGACCTTTAGTAGCATTTAAGATTACTTTTCCTATGGATCTTACACATTTCTTCTTGATTCTTAAGTATTTTCATATATTTTTTGCTTATAAATAGATCTTTTGCATTAATTTTATTAACTCACTGGTTATTGTTGCTCACCTCTTTATTGAATTATCATATCACTTGTGATTTTAATTAATTCTCTTGGGTTTGGGTTTTCAAGGTAAACAATATCATCTACAAGTAAGGATAATTTTACTTGCTTTGTCTAATTTTTACCCTCATTTCTTTTGCATAGCTTTGGAATACTTTTAAATGATTGTGGTGATAAATGAGGTCTTTATCTTCTTTCTTGACTTTAGTAGAGAAGGTTTCATAGATTGCTCATTAGATATGATACTAACTTATGCTTGTTGAAATAACAGGTAAATAAATTGATAAGTCATATGCTTATAAAATAATTTCTTGAGGAAATCTTTTAATGAGACTTTTAGCAAGCATGTGTGTTATCACTGAGTTTTTACAATTTAAGGAGGTAATCATATACTTTTTTTGGACTATTTCTGTGGTGAATTATGTTAATAGATGTATTAAAGAAAATAAATCATTACATTCATGATATAAGCCCCACTTGATCATGTTGTATTATCATCTGGATATGCTGTTGAGCTGTTTGATAAAATTATATTAAAATATGAAATATTTTTTTCCTTCTAGGAGTGATGTTTCAGTAATGAATCATGAAAATGCTGATGTTACAAAAGAAGACTAATATAAAAGAATAGATGTTCTTGGTTAAATTTATGTGGGAGATGAAACCAAATAAAGTAGTTAGTAGATGAGTTAACCGCATAGCTTATTGATTTGTGCTTTCACAAAGACTAAAATAATTAAAGTTAAGTATGAGTTTTTATAAGTAACTATTTTTATTACTACATTTTTGAAACTGATAATCTAATATAATTTTTTAAAAACTTCTCTATTACTATGATGATTATGTTAATAAAGATTTATTAACAAAAACAAAGCAAAAGCCTATATTCCTGAAATAAACCCTATTTGTACATCTGGAATGATGGAGTGAGAAATTTGACAACATTGTCTCCAAGGAAACAACCATTTAACTAACAAAAAATTATACCAAAAAATAACTTAAAGTCTCTGGAAATTGACCTAAGTACATACAGTAAATAAAGAAACAGTCACTCAAGAAAGTCTAAGTTTTAGTAAGAATAGCGAGAGTGTAGGGCATTTGAAACACAACTTCCTCCTACCCAAGTCCCTAACTCTGTTTGTGTAAACTGTACCATCACTCTGGATGAATGTGGTAAAGAAGGGAGCTCTCTTTCCCTGTAGCTCCCAGTCTAGGGCTACGATTTCACTGCAAGGTGGAAAGTCACTAGTGTATCTCACCCTGGCCACATCTTGCAGAATCCCTGTTCTGGATGGTCACTGACAAGAGGATGGATGCTGCTTTCATTATCAAAATCAATGACTATCTTGGGGGTAAGCAATGAAGACGGTCTGGTAGCTCCATAATACTGATAATCAAAACAGCAGAACAACCAGAAGTTTAACAGAGAGTGATAGGAAAAGATACCGCCAAGCAGACCCTCCTTGGGATCACACTCATCCATGGGAATAAGGACGATTGCACATTCAGTAAGCTGCATCCCTCGCAGAGCAGGAGAAGGCACACTTGAAAACAAGCCTCAAGCCACACAGAGATCCATTAATAGAAGGCAGAAACCAACTGGCACAAGGGACTCAATCGCAAACCCTATTCAGATGTTGGCTGAATGTTAAGCTACTCTAACCAAAGAACAACTCTAGAAACGTATTTATTGAAAAATAAAATTGCATGCTCCCTTGGCAGTCTGGAAGAGTGTGTGTATGCCCATGGCAGTAGCCTCTTAGAAGTGATCAGAGAGAAAAATTCCGAGCTACTGGTCCCTGGCTGAATGTGTGGCAAAAACTAACTGTGATAATAGCATGCAAGTCACACGCACATTCACAAATGAAGAGTAGAAACCTAACTAGTCAGATTGACAGTGGATTATGCTGACCAGAAGCAAATCTTAGTAGTCAAACTAAATGATAAAAGCAAGAAAAAAAGACTAAGCAGGGACATCAGAAACTTCAAACGGCAGGGGAAATCAATTTCATATAATTAGTCAAGTCATTAAAAAATAAACAAAGTGACCACCAAGCAACAAAAACCATATTAATTCCCTATATATGTATGTATGTGTGGATGGGGTTCAGTCTCCATGGTTTTGATAATATATATCCTTTTCTTTTTGATGGTGAGATGGCTTTTATTTATATTTTTTCCAGCTTTATTGAGGTATAATTGACAAATAAAATTTGTACATATTTAAAATGTACAATTTAATGTTTCTATATGTATATGTTTTGGAATGATTACCAACATCAAACTAATTATCATACCAATCACTTCATAACAATATATTACTTTAAAATACAACTTTCAACCGAAAAATTATGAGACATGTAAAGTTATAGAAAGTGTGCCCCATACCAAGGATAACAAAATGAGACAAAACAAAACAAAAAAAACTATAAAAACCCAGGCATTAGAAACTCTTTTATTGGGATCCAGATTTTGGACTTTGCCAATAAAGACTGTAAACAGCTAATATTAACTTATTCTAAGAACTAAAAGAAAACATCTGGAAAGAATTAAACTCATGATGAAAATGTAAATATCAATAATGAGATAGGAATTGTAATAAAGAGCCAAATGGTAATTCTGGACTTAACCAAAATGAAAAATCACCAGATGCTCAACAGTATATATGACCAGGCAGAAAGAAAAAAAAAGAAGATAGCAGCAAACTTGAAGATCGATTATAGAGATTATCAATCTAAAAAACAGGTAAAAGTAAATGAAATAATATTCAAGAGCCACAGAAAAACGTGGGGCATCGTTAGGATATATACATAACAGGAGTACCAAAAGAAAGACTAGAGAAAAGGGGCAGAAAAATATTTGAGAATGTAATAGCTGAAAACTTTCCATTTTGATGAACAGTATTAATCTACATATCTGAGAAGCACAATGAACTCCAAGTAGGATAATCACAAAGAGATACACTCTCAGACGTATCATAGTCAAATATTGAAAGACAAAGAGAACATCTTGAGCACAGAAAAAGAGAATAACTCTTCGCATATTAGGGAAACCTAATAAGATTAATAACTGACTTCCCATCAGAAACAATGGAAGCTGAAAGCACTGGATGACATAGTCAATGTTCTAAAAGTAAAAACAGAAATCTTTCAAAAAAGAAGATGACTTAAGGAGAATTTGTTACCACCAGATCTGTTATAAGAAATAATAAAGTTCTTCAAGTTTCAAAGCAAATGACAGCAGATATTAATTTAAAGCTATATTGAAAAAAGAGAGCTACTAAAGGGAATTATATAGATGGTTATAAAAGACAGTATAATTATATATTTCTTCTCCCTTCTCTTAAATAATTTAAAAAAATTGAATAAAGTAATATATATATCTCTATGTTTCTGGGCTTGTAGTGTGTTTGTGTGTGTACATGTGTGTGGGTGGGGTGTGTGTGTGTGATATAACAAAGGAGTCAGGTGGGAGTAAAGCTATATTGGTGTAAAAAAGTGAAAACCAATGGTAACAAATCTATAGGAAGAAATTAGGAGAATCAAAACTGGGTTGATGAAAATGCTCTATATTAGATTTTGTTATCAGTTGCACAGCCTTGCTAACTTGCTAAAAAATAGTTGAATTACACACTTTAAATGGGTTTCTGGTGAAAGTGTCAGTTGAAGTATGTTATTAAGGGATAGAATTCTGGCAGAGAATATCCTGCACAAGACAAAAAATATTACACTTAAAATCTAAGGATATTCAGACATAACATGTGGATTTTGTGACCAGGAAAATGGACAAGCAAAGGTCAGCCAATGAAAGGCTTTGTATTACATGCTACATAACTAAGATTTTTTTCTCTAATTGAATGTTAATTTCAAAAGTTAAAGTATAATTTTGTATTAGTTTATCAGACAGTAATATTCCTTCATTAGTTCATTACACAAATATTTTCAATATTAAGTAAAAGAATTTGCTTGATATTGGACCTCGTAAGGTTGCTTAGCTTGTCTGAAAGGCCAAGAAAAAAACCCCAAAATTAGTAACACAAAGGTTACAACTATGACTACCAAAATAATGTGTTAGGCTAAATTGCCTATTGTGAATTCATAGACATCATTATCAGAAAGACTTCAGCAGAGAATTGTTGAGCCATAATGTGTGGATTGAGGGATAAGAGATTGAAAAAGAAATTCTGTTGACCCTGTACATTGAGAATATGTAGTTTTCCAATAAGGGAAAAATATAGCTTGGTCAAGATAAAACAAAAGGGGAGAATGAAAAGAGAAAAATAAGCAGATAGGTATGTTTCTACTCAAAATCATATTCAGAATAATATTTAGCAACAACATCACATTACATGGCACTAGGATTTTTTAGAAGTTCCTTGTTTATTCAGTTCTTGAAGTAGCATATTAATGGAGACTTTGAAAAAATCATTTATTTTTATGATTCTGTTTGTGTATTGGATAGTGTTTGAAAATGGAAAAAGGAAGATGGTAGAAAATTGAGATGGTGAGAATTAAGGAAAAAAATATATTTCTTTAGCAGATGAGGTTTGTGTTGTTCCTTTTTTTCACTGTCTTCCTGCCCAGGATTTGTTGACTGGTGTAATCAAGTGAAGGAGCGGTGATGATGGATGTCAGATGATTATAATTTCTGTGTTGTTGTTCCAGCCATCACAAGTCTGAAATATTTTCAGAATTGCTGCAGCTGCAACTGATGCCATTTCTGAGCAATGATCATAACAATTTGCAAATATACATGGATTAGTGTGGTACTAATGTGAGCGCTGGAAACCAGTATACTGTGCAGCTGTTCATTTATGATGTATAAATGTCCAGTCCCATGGGAACAGTGTTTTTTTATCAAGATGAGGCTATCCAGTGGCTTTCAGAATGGCACAGGTATAAATCACAAATTAACCTTTTACCTGGAAAGTATATTATTTATCTTTATACACCAAATGTCAGGAAATTAAAATCGAAGTTTTTATCTATGGATCAACTCTTTGGGTAAAGAATGTGTATGCATGAAACCCTAAATTAATTGATTAGCTGCTGGTTGAGTTAAACTAAAAGTAATTATTAGAGATTTTTTTATGATGTTTAAGCTGAAAAGGTTGTGAGAAATTGGTTTCCCACAAAATTTAATTTTTACGTCAGACTATCTGTGCAGTCTTTTTAGATGCATCACATTTTTCCCTGATAAAATTCAGAGAATGATTCGTGGCTTTTACCCATAGGAAAGCAAAACAAAGACAAACAGGATATTTCAATTTGCTTTCAATTATATTTTGTATAAATTTCTGTTTCTTTTCATATAAGTTTGATGTTTGGGAGAATAAAGTGATATACATTGAATTTTCTTTAATAATATTTTTGAAATAGGTCTATTTTTAATTATTTAAAATTAATTTGCTGTTCAGCAAGTTATGTATTTCACTGTACAAACTAGATTTCAAAGTACATCAACTATGAGGTCATCAGAAGGGCTTTTATTGGTGTTTTCTTATTTTTTTGTGATATGTTAAATGTGACCCATAGAGAAGACATATGTGAAAATAGAAGTATATATGCTTTTGCTAAAAATATCTTGTTATTTAGTCTAAAAACTATAAAATGTTTAATAAATTGCAGAGTGCTTTTTTCTTTATGTTCATCAGCATCAAAGTAAGGTGAGAAGTAATGTTTGTATGTTAGAAATCCAGATCCAAACTCAGTTGCCCTGTCTATAGATGCATAAGAATTAGTGAGACTTTTTAAAAAAAGTCCTAGGGATCTTGGCTATTATCTTTCTTTCACAAATGGACCACAGAACAAAATACAGTGCACTAGTAGAAGATTCAAACAAGAATTAAATTTAAAAATATTTATCGCTTGCTATAGGCATAATACAGTTCTTGGTGCTGTTAGAGATAGAGCAGACCAGAAGCTATGGTCATTAATCTGAAGGAGCTACTGACATACTTTGGAGAAAATTAAAAATGTGCAGGACAAGTAAATAATATAAAAGGGTGATCAATTAAATAATCAATATTTACTGAGGAATATTAATATTGTGGGAAATCAGTGAGGGCCAGAGTTGTCTGATAATTTCTCATGAAGAAAATAAAATGTAAGACTTTGTTGGTTCTTTCAAAATGAGAAAAATTTGAATACTCAGAGGTGAGTATATAGTATCTTCTTTGTCAAAGCTGTGGATTTGCAAATTATGGAGGTTTAAAGAAATTAAAATACTACTGATATGAAAATAATTGAGAAAGTTTATCAAATAAATAGTATGACATTAAATTATAAGAAATTTGGAAACCAGGCAGAATAGTAGATCATACACTGATTATGCTGAAACATTGTCTCTTACATGGTCAGAGTATGCAGAATACTTTTTGTGATCTGAGGGTGACTCGGACAAAATTTGAGTAAATATATGAATAAAACACTGTCTTGAAAAATCAAGATTGGAAATATTACTGATGATTTAACAATCTATTCTAACTTTAATACATTATGTAGAACAGAAGAAGAAGTATTTTAATTTTAAACCTAGAATTAGAAAATGCTCCAAAGCCTTTTAATCCAGTTACCTCATCTTCTATCACACAATTTGGAGAGTACATGTCATAATACCCAATTGTAGTTTCTTTTTTTTTCTATTATATCCTGATGCACTTTGTTGAAAAAGGCTAATATGTATTAATATCTCTAGGGTGTTGAGTTATGGTTACTTTATTTATTTCTGGGCTCTCTATTCTGTTTAATTGACCTATTTGTTTATTCTTCCATCAATATAACACGGTCTTTATTACTATAGTTTTATATTAGTCTTGAAATATTAATAGTATGTGAGTTCTCTGACTTTGTACTTCTCTTTAAATATTTTCTTGGCAATCTGGGTCTTTTGCCTTTTCAAATAATCTTTAGAATTAGTTTGTTGATATGCACAAAATAACTACTTGTTAGGATTTTTATTGGGGATGTGTTGATTCCATAGATCAAATTTGGAAGAATTTACAGTTTAGAATAACGGGACTTCAAATTCATGTACATGGAGTATCTCTCCATTTGTTTATAGCTTCTGATTTTTTTCATCAGAGATTTTCGTTTTCTTCCTATAGATATTGTACATGTTTTGTTAGATTTATATCTGAATACTTTTTGGTGCTAATTAAAAAGGTATTTTGTTTTTACTTTCAAATTCCAATTGTTTACTGCTGAAATATAAGAAAGAAATTGATTTTTATATATTAACCTTATACCCTGCAACCTTGCTATCATTTCTTAATAGTTTCTGCAGTTATCTGTTGTTGTTGTTGACTCTCTGGAATTTTATACATGGACAAGTATATCTTCTGTGAACCAAGACAGTGTTATTTTTTTCTTTCCCATCTGAACGCCTTTTATGCTATTTTCTTGTCTTACTGTATTAGCTATGACTCGCAGCGTGATGTTGAATAAGAGTGGTGAGAACGGACATCTTGCTGTGTTCCTGATCTTAGCCGGGAAGCACCTAGGGAAGTGTCCTTTTAGGTATAGATTTTTTTTGTAGCTGTTCTTTACTAAGTTGAGGAAGTTCCCCTCTTTTCCTAGTTTGCTGAGAGATATTTATGACAAATGAATGATGGGTTTTTGTATCTATTAATATGATTATATGATCAATTTTTTCCTTAGCCTGTTGATATAATAGATTACATTAATTGATTTTCAAATGCTAGACCAGCTTTGCATTTGTAAAATAAATTCTACTTGGTCACAATATAAAATTCTTTTTATAGAGTGTTGGATTCAATTTGCTAATATTTGGTTGAGAATTTTAAAATCTATGTTCATGAACATTATTGGTCTGCAGTAGTCCTTTCTGATAATGTCTTTGCCTGATTTGGTTTTAGGGTAATGCTGGCCTCACAGAATGAGTTAGGAAGTATTTGCTCTGATTCTGTTTTCTGTTACAGACTGTAGAGAATTAATTTGTTAAGTTCTTCTTTAAATATTTTCTAGAATTCACCAGTGAACCCATCTGGGCCTAGTATTTTCTGCTTTGGAAAAGTTATCAATTATTGATTCGATTTCTTCAATAAATATAAAACTGTTCAGATTATCTACTTCTCCAGTGTGAGGTGTAGTAGATTGTGTTTTAAAAAGATTTTGTCTAATTAAATTAGGCTGTCAAATTAGTGGGCATATAGTTGTTCCTAATTCTTTATTATCCTTTTTTGTCCATGGGATCAGAACCAGCTTTTGGTTTTGTAGGTTTCCTTTATTTCTGCTCTAATTTTTATTATTTTTTCTTCTGCATATTTCACTTTTAATACAAACTCATTTTAGAATTTCTCTCAGCACTTCCTTATGCTTTTTCCTTTCTGAAATATATTTTCAGTACATATAGATTTCTAGCTTGGAAGCTCTTTCCAAACTTTAACATGTTTTTAATTGTCTAATCCTTTCATCACTTCTGATGGGAAGTTAAGTTGTCATTCTTATTTTTAATTTTCCAAAGTAAAGTGTCTTATTTTCTACCAGCTTTTAAGAATTTTTTTTTTTTTTTTGCTTTTTGATTTCTTTAGTTTGATTTGTGTGTGGCTAGGTGCATTTTCTTGCTGGTTTATCAGGTATTTTCAACCTGTGACTTGAAATATTTTGCCAGTTTTGTAATAATCTCAGGCATCATCTTCTTAAATATTTCTCCAATTACACATTTATTAGAATTCTTCAATTTGTTCCACGTATTTCTTGTATTATTTTCTTGATTTTTCCATTTGTTTCTTCTCTAATTTTTGGCTTGAGACTTTTTGTTGTCCTTCTTTCATTTACCATTTCTTTCTTCTGCTAACCGTATTACCAATATTTTGGTAAATTGCCTTCTGGCACTATTTTTATGCAACATAGTAACCTTAGTTCTAGACATATGTATAAGGCAAAGAAAATAAAATAAAACTTATGAGCATTAGTAAAAATGTATGAAATTGTCACTATTTGCCAAAGATGTGATTATATATGTAGAAAATCTATTTTAATAAATTACTCTATGGACATACTTTTCTAAATAAAGGTGAATTTATCCAGTTACTGGTTACATGGCCATTATAAACAACAAATAGAAAATAAAAATTTTTCAATGGTTATTATAATAGCATTGGAAAAGATTAAATGCCTATGAATAAATATAGCCAAACATGTACAAGATTTCTACACTTATAAATACAAAGCATAATTAAGTGTGAGTTTCAAAAGACCTAAATTTTTTATATTAAAAATGTTCAAGGATTTTAAAACTCTATATTTTAACACTATTATCTAAATTCAACAAAATCAAATTCAAAATCCTATAAAAGTTTGTACATTTATGTAAATTTACAACCTCATTCTATAGTGTACATGGCAATCAAAAATCTAGAACAGTCAAGGAAAACGTGAGAAAGAAACAAAAAGCTAGAGAAATTTTTGATTTATATATCAAAATTTATTTTATATAAGTGGTAATTTAGAAGTTGTAGTATTTGTTGTAAGAACAGACAATAACCAATGGAACATGTGTTAATGGTCTGTTGATTAATGACTACAGCTAGACAAAGGGACAATTGTCTTTGCAATAAATGGTTTTAGTTAAATTAGATATCTACAATTTTTAAAGAGAATAATGATCCTTGATTAGTATCATATACAAAAGTCAATTACATATACATCATGGATTTAAATGAAAACAGTAAAACAATATAGCTTTTAGATAAAAACATACTTATTCATCACCAAGCAAACTTTTCTTCAACAGAATACAATGTGAAATGGTGTTAGATAAATTAGCCTCCATTAAGACCTAGGATTAATTAAAATGCACTATTAAAAAGGTGAAAATTAAGCCAAATAGTGCTAGAAGATGTCCGCACTGCATACATCAAGTTTGTATCTAGATCACATAATGAATCCCCACAAAATACTATGAAAAAGACAGACAGGCCAATAAAAAATGGATAAAGGATTGTACAGACTGTTCACAATGGGGATTTTCCGATGGCCAATATACATGTTAAATGATAGTAAACTGCTTACACATCAGAGACATAAAAATTAAATGGAAAATTACACACCAGTACACAGCTAATAGAATGGGTTAAATAAAAATGTTATACAATACCAAGGTTAACTCAGGACGTAGATGAATGAATTTTCATATACTTCGTTTGGGAGTGTAAATTGGTAAAATCACTTTAGGAAATTGTGCTGCAATATTTACTAACATGGAACATGTGTCCACTGATTCAGTCACCTCTTTACTCCAGAAATGTGTGCATATGAACATACAGAAATGTTTTTAGAATCATTTTTTATAATAATCAAACACTGGAAAAAATAAAAACATCCACAAACAGTAGAGTGAATAAATAAATTGTGATATATTTATAAATCACTGGAAAAACTACACACCATAGAACAAAATGGGTGAAACTTCAGGCATAATTTGAATAAACAAAGCTAGAGATAAGAGATAAGAGTATAAATGATTCTATTACACAAAGGCTTAAAAACAGGAAATCCAAACTACATTTTAAAATACATGCTATGGTAAAACTATTCAAAAAAGCAAGAAAGCACTTATTTACCATGGCAATTGAAACAGTGGCTATATCCAGTAAGGTGTAAAGTAATTTTATTAATAATTCCCAAAAGTCATGCAGAACCTCCTGAAATGCTACCAATATGTTATTTCTTGATCTGGTGGTCATTATGTAGTTATTCCTTTAGATTAATTTGTTGAATAGTACACACTTTTTTATGCACTTCATTTATATATTTGATAATAAAAAGTTTAAAATAAAAAATATATGTGATTCATTAATAGATGTTTCAGATTAAATAGACATTCTGATTGTTACAGGAAGATTGAGAAGAGGTGAGAGTCACGATAAGTAAATTTTGCAAATTTTACTTTTGAAAATTTTATTTCTAAGTGAGATCATTTTAGGGGATATTAGCACAGAAAACAGTTTATTTTGAATGAGAACCACAAAGTCTAAATGGCAGACATAGTAAATAAGATGATGATACAGTAGTTAAAATTGGAGTCAAAGACAGATTTCCAAAAGAGATGACCTCAGATACAGAGATAGTACTCTCTGATGTATTATCATTTGCTCATTATTTTCTCACTTATTTAGGATTTCAAATATATTTTTATGCATTGAACATACCACAAATTCTCTGGATATTATTTATTTAAATATAGTTTAACTTTTAAAATTATTTTCTCATTGAAAAAGTTTGTATTTTCTTTTAATGTGTTATCAAGTCTGTTCAAATGTCTATAATATTTGAGCACCTTCTCGCTGCCAAACACTGAAGCCTGCCCTTTTTGGGGGAGAGGGGGAAGAGGGACAAGATATGTTATTATTTAAGGAAAAAAAAGAATAAATGTATTCTTTTTTAAAATAACACTTTTGATGCATCACCCCTTACGATGTCACGGATTTACCTAAAAAACACACATTCACCCTTCGGTTCATAAATTAATCAGAAAAAAATTCTGAAATTTTTATTACTAATTTTTGCACATATCACACTAAACCCTCAGAATACAGATAGTCCAGGGAATACCGCATTAAGTATTTTTATTTTTAAAATAATTCCAACAGAGCTTTTTTGTGTTCTAGTTTGTTGATAACTTAAATGTGATGTGAATTAAAAGTTCTGTGCTTAAATTCTATGTTTGACAAGTTTACATAGATTTCTTTACTTCAGGTTTTCTCAGACCCGTCCATAAGCACAAGCTAATGCATACCTTGACATGCAATGAAAAGATTTTCAAATATATATGACTGTAGCATCTTTTCAAGTAAGTTCTTATGGGCCTAATTTGCACACTGTGCATTGTTAAAATGAACTTAATTTCAGGCAAAACTAGTCATTTCTATCATTATATGATGGATTTCATAAAACAAAGGCTATTTTACCTATCACTTTTGGTGGCTTTCCTGATTTAATTCTTCAATTTTTCTGCAATCTAATCATTTATTTTTCACAAAAGTTGTGGCTTTTCTGTTAGTATACTTCTCAAACGTCTTACATCATCTTGGTAACTGGGAAATTATAGATGAACGAACTGAATTATGAGTGTTTGGGATTATTATGGCTGTAAAGTATATTTTACACTAGTTAAGACGTCTCTCACTATAGACGCACTTATGAGGCATGTTTTTATATTTGTTGATCATAGGAGTCAATAGTTGTTTGGGAACTAATGTTATACGTGTAAGCCTTCAAAGGTACCCAGATGATTAAAATTAAAAGAGATAAGCTAGAATTTACATAGATATATCTTAAATAGTCACCTGTATGTCTCAAATCACATATTCTAAACCATGGATCTGTGTCAAAGACATAGAACAGCTACAGAAGAGGCATATTTAGAGTTTTACTGTGGACATAGATGTTCTCATACATTTTATATATATATATACATATATTTTATTTGAGGTTTATAAGATTGGGTACTTTAAAAGAAGAGAGTTTTTTTTTTTTTAAGATTTCTTAGTTCCTGTGGAGATGTTTATTTGGCTTTATAAACTAGTGCATGTTGATTATGCATCAATTGACTGTTAAGAGAGTATTGAGATTTATTATGAGAGATTCTGTGTAATCAATTTAAAATTACAGGACACTAATATAATTAGATTTTTAACACATAAAAATTGTGGGGAATTTTTATGCACTTAATCAGAATTTTAAAAGCTAGTGATAACAAGTTAATAATTGTGACAACTAATAGAGTATCTAAATAAATGTCACTATTTTTATTAATTGATATTTAATTTGCTGTAGCCTGCCTTGGTAAATGTTAATTAAATGCCAGAAAATTCCTTATAATTTTAACATATTAATAATCTTATAATCATGCCTTTATTGCTTACATAATTATGAGTTAATTACACAGCTACTAGATTTACTGTAGCCTTTATAGAGAGCTCAAGAGTATCCATTTTTCTCCACAGGTCAATAAATGTGATTGCCTGGTAACCACTGTCAGTCATAGAAAATCAAAAGCTGTTTGTGAATAAATATACATTTCCATACAACATAGCAAATATTACATATTAATTTAGAAAAAGTGGAATAATGGAAATTTGCCATTATTTTTATATCAGTTTATTATCATTTGCCTTAAAAAATATGTAACAATTTAAGAGAAAATAGAGGAATTGTTTCTCTTTCATAGACTTTTCTAAAATAGTGTATATGAAGAGTATTTTCTTTCTTTAAAAGTGCTTTTATAGCTGTAGTCTAATGTTATATTTACAATAACCTGATAAAATCCAATTATCCCCATTTTACTAATGAGGAAACTGATTTAGAATAAATAACTTTGCCAGTAAAATCCCACTTTGCCTTTCCTTACATACACCCTGATCTTTTGTTTTACTACTTGAGTTTTCACCCCCATGCTTTCCCAACTATCAATTTCCAAGTATAACTAAATTGTCGCTACTCTTTTTCTCTATTTCTGGTAGATAACTAAACATTATATAAAGAAAAAATGCAAATATGGTAATTGGTTCTTCAACAAACCCATGTTTTCTAACTGAACTTTTCACCCATTGTGGTCAAGCTTGCTGATGAAAGGCCATGCCTTATTTATCTTTGTATTCCTAGGTTATGATCTGTAACAAAACATGTAGTATTTTACTATACATAATAATAGAATTCAGTAAGTTTTCTGGTTACAAAATCCACACACCATGATCAATAAATATTCTCTGTATCTATGAAAAAGAATTACAAAATAGCAAGGAGAAATTACCAATCTCAATTATCAAATTATAAAATACTTATGGTAGTATGGTATTTAATACTGGAAACATATTTAATAAAATAAAAAATACTACTGAAGAACACACAATAAAATTAATTGTAGAGACAAACCATGTTTCTGTTTAGGTGCAGAAGTGTCAACAAATTTCATGCAATTTCAAGGAAAACCCATTGAATGTTTATTATGGAAATTATAAGGATTTTAAATTTTATTTGGAAGAATAAATTTGAGAATAGGTAATAAATATTAGAATTTTATACCATACTAGTTTTGGCATGTAAAATAGTGAAAAAGAAAGCATTTGTTACACTGGATTCATAGAACATTGGTGTTTGATAAATGTTAAAAGAAATTATGTGAATGAAATTTAATGTTTTCCAAGAAATGTAGAAAATCTTAAATCCAGTCTTTCTCTATCAAAAGCTTTATGGAGTGAGGGTGGCGGTGGAGTGGAGGGCAATGGCTATTTACTGTATTCTCTCAAGAATTTTCCATAGTTGATCAGGGATTGTTTTACTGCTTTTATGAAAATGTTATACTGTCTGGAATAATGTTGGAGTCTTGGAAAACAGTCTGAATAGGCTGAACAATATTATTTAGTAAGATAGTGTTAAAAAGTCACATGAGTAGATGTATGCTCAATAAAGTTAATCAATATTTCTATCCTCTTAAAAAATACTGTGACCTTAGGAATGCCATAATTCAATCACCCTCTCCCATTTCATGTATTTATTTTTGTCTAGATTCTATTTTGGTTTTGTTTACTGACTTCTAAAATTATTCATTGGCAATTTTTATAATTTTAAGGTTTATTTAAATCACTGGTTCCTGGAACTCCTTTTCTATATATTTCCCTACACTCTGGAATTCTGCCTCCAAACTCCCAGATACCTCAGGCTTCCCACATTACTATCTGCCTCTCCTCAGTCCGCCAAGGCAACTTGGCTCTGAGTTTCTCTGTCCAGGTCTACTGTGCAGAAGTAGTTGGCTTTGGCCTGAAAGACTGGGCAATTGCAGTATTCATCTTGTTTGTTTCCCTTCCATAGATATCATAGTCTTGTGTTGCTTGTTCAATGTCTGAAAACAATCGTTTCACATATTTTGTTCAGTTTTCCAATTGTTTACAATAGATAATTAAGTAAAGGTATTGTTAAGGCATTGTAGTCTGAAGTGCAAGTCCTCTACAACTTTGATATTAAAGTTTGTCAGAAAGATGGCACTTCAAAATTTTATTTAGATGGTGTAAGTATGTTTACTTAGACCACATGATTTGCAGCAAGGTCAGAAGTTCTGAAGAACAAATACATTTTGAAGACAGCATGCAAAACATTTTTAGTGAGGTGTTTATGTTATTACGACTTTTAAGAAATTTGACGTTTTGATTCATAAATCATAGTATGGAATTTGGGAGGTTTGAAATAATAAGAAAAAAATGCAAACAAATGTTAAAATAAATTGTGGGAGAAAAAGAATAAAACTAAAACATTCCAAGAAAAAATGTATTGAAAGAAATAAAATATAATGCTTTCAAGACAAATGTTGTTAACCCAGACAACTGATCATCTCCAAGGATTCACCTTGAATGGAAATATCATATAAGCTTTAATTTTTATATTATTCTGTATTTATTTACTATGAAATGGTTTCAGAAATATGACTATTTGTTGATAGCCTAATATCAAGTTGCATTTTTTTTTACCTATGCATCTACCATTGATAGCACACTTTGACTTTTTTTAAGCTGGCATAATCAATGAGACTTGATTTTTTTTCCTTAAAGGGCCAAGATATTTAAATCATTAGAAGTTCAATTTCTTCTTTTTCTTAGAATTCTTTTATATAAATTATACAAGTACTTCATATTTATTTCTGTAAGTCAATTAGAACAATAGCTTCTTCAAATTTAAGAGCTTTTACAATCTGATTTATTAATTCTTCCTGGATGTTAAAATGTAACAATGTTTTCAGAAAATATTTCACTTTCACAACAAAATAATTTTAGCAAACTCACAGGAAAATAAGGGGACTTGAACTGGCTTTTCTCATCCAATATTTTTGGACCTGACTCACAAGGGAGATTCTTAGCCTTGGAATTTCTTCCTATTTGATATATACCATTTTCCGTAACAACTATATTGTCATATTTGTGTAAAGCTAGGAGCACAAGTTCAAGATTTAACAAATTGTAATTGGTCCACTAAGCTTTTCCTCACATCGGGACATAACTCATTTTTGCATTTTTATGGGGACTCTCAACTTTGCACGAAAGAAAGATTAAAATTCCTGAACTTAGATCCTTTCATATTTCTTGCACAGTAATACAGGAGGGGTCATGATGCTCAGGACAAACCCAAGGCACTTAATATTTTTCCATTCCACTGAAGTGTTATTATGCAAGTCACATGACCTCTGTGCTCTATAATCCAATCAAAATTTGATTAAGTTTTTCATATCTTTCTACATATTTTCTTCCCTTTGATGGTAGATCTGTTTGTTTTAATTAAACATAAATATGATATTTGATATGTCCTGGCAAATTCCTATAATCAATGCATATGCAGAAAGACTTACATGAAGTAGTACCACTAAAAATACACCATTGTAAAAGCTAATTACGTTTTTTCTGGTACAATAGTGGGAGGAGCTTCTCTCACTTACAGATATGGAGAAAACTGCCATTATCAGACAACTTCAACTACAAGTTAAAAGCAAATACAAACACAGATACATATGAAGAGAACTACTGCAGGGGAAACAAACACAGAGAAGTCAATTTGATTATTCATTTTGCAGCCAAATGCAAATACCATTAGGCATATAGGACCACAGTCTCAATGAGTTCCTTGTGAAGAGGAAGTAGATATAGTTGCTGAAAATTTTACAGAATCTGGTAGTCATGCCAGGTGAAAAAAAAAAAGAGTCTAAGACAGGTACTACCACTCAGAAGTTTTACTTGTGCAGAAGACCAGAAGGCCATTAAAACAGAATTAATACGGATTGGCCATGGAATACAAATTAACCAGACACAGAATTTGCAAGAGCAGTGGTCTTTAACACCAAAGCCCAAAACATAAGCCTGATTATAAGAAGGCTGTGGCACAATTTTCGGACAACATGGTTTATTCAGCCCAAGTGGATGATCCCTGTGGGATACATGGAGTTATCTCCATGATAAAACAGAAAAATCATACAAATTTGTGATTTCTGACTTTTTTTTAATTTTTCTTGGAATGAAGCATATTGAAAAGCATAACCAGTAGGCTGTATTTTTACTGTGACGTTTTCATATGACAGACAATCATTTTCATTGAAGTACATTTATACAAGTTTTGATAAAAATTTTTAATTATAACAATACCAATCAACCTGGCAACCAAACCAAACCAAGTAATCACAAATAATATAAATACATGCATATATACATAAAAATAAAGCAAACCAAAAAACCCAAGGTCTTGGCTTTTCTTTTGCTGTAAATGTAAAATTTAAATCTTCCAGTCATTTATGTGATCTGCTCCATGACAGATTGTTAACTAGGTTAAAATAAAGACTAAATATTAGTTTCACTGTTTTTATTCCATAATGGTTTTACATAAGCATCTGTTGGATGTCTATATAAAACAGGCTTTGGACTAATTTTTATTATAATTTTCTATTTGTTGGTTTTAACAACACAGATCTCATATGTTTGATATACGCAACCATGGAAACTCAGGTTTAGAATACGAATTTTCAGGACACCTCACCACCCAGGCCCTGGGTCCATGTTCAGATAAGTGTTAGTATGTTCTACCTGTACTAGAAGGATACTTTTTTTTTCCTGCTCCAAACTATTGCTGAGAGTACATCACATTAGGAGCTCTAATTTTATGAATCTGCCATGTTTCCATCTTCTTAAATCCAAGTGTGGACTACAATACCTGGATGGATGTGAATATGAACAATTTTAGCTTACTAGGACTGAAATGACATCTGGCACAGGGTATTTCCTTGTATTTCTCCTGCGTTCAGTGCAGAAAATGCAGGAGGATTTGTATTAGGGTAATGATATTTGATTTTTCAAATTTAAATATATGATTCAGAAGATGCTAAATTAAGATAGATATGGTTTGGGATAATGTATTATGAACTTTTCAGTATGTGTTTGTATTTACATTTGAATAGGTGTGGCAAACATCTAGTACTTGACAATGCATCATGATAAATAATGAAGCCCTTCTTACTTAGATGCTCTAAATTAAATAAGGAAAAACTATTAGTTGGAAGGTGCTGCCAAGTTGACCCACTTCTCAATTTGCTAACTTCTGCAGTTATTTCTCAGACACTTCTCTAGGAAGAATTATCCCTTTAGCATTGTGAAAACAGGAGAAGGGTTAACTGTTCAGGTTTCAAGGAACTTCTGTGCATACAAAGTAAACCAATACAGGGGCAGTTATATTAATAAAAAGTAAGTGTTGAACTAGCTATCAATAAGGTTATTAAAGGAGACATCAAATCTATAGGACAGTGACATTGTCAATAGATTGGGAAATAATTTTTCTAGAGTAATCAGGGATTGATCATGGGATCAATAATAAACTAGTCTTCTGTTACTTTTCAGATAATTCTAATGTTTAGAAATTATGATTTATAAATTAATCAGTCAGCTGAGGTATTCACAATTTTTGAACTCTTTTTGATTAAAATATGAATTCTAATAATACTATAAAGTTGTTTTTTTTTTCAAGTGCAAGTTAAAGTTTGGAACTAAGGTAAGTAAATGCATAGTGATTTTTTAAAAAAATTTGTATTTGCCAGATTAGAAAAGTAACAATAGTCATGTTTCCTGCAATTGGGTTGAGCTGGTGTGTGGGCAGTAGAAGTGGTAATTATTCGTTGGCTGTGTCCCTTCAAAATTTTACATTGTATTGAATGCTTGTCATGATAACAATAGGAGAATAGGAGGTGGCTTACTGATGTCCAATAATTTATTATAGATATATAACAGATGTATGTTTATGTTTTATTTTATAATTAAAGCTATTTTATATTATATATCAATTATTCATTAAGATTTGGATATGACAGGTAATCTGTAGAGAGGGCATTGTTTTTTAGCATAAACCCATAAATCACAAACATCTACCTGTTATTCTAGCCATGCCTCATTAGAGATTTTTTTAAAAATCCCTCTTACAATACGTCAAAATCCTATGACCTGTACCAGGTAAACAACTTCTTTGATGCATAATGGAAATTCGAAATAAACACACACTGACCTTTTCAAAATGATTTTATAACCAACTTATTTGGAGATGGTATAAAAATCAATTTGTGTTTATTGAGCATACAATGTGCAAACCATGACTCCATCTCCTAAATATTTAAGCATGCTTTTTAAGAATTGGCCCAGAAAGCACAACTTTTTTCACATTTTGAGAGATTAGCCGGCATTTTATACAGAAGTTAATTCTCAAAGAAATTACCACTAAGAAAATATTACTTATTGAGGAAATTTTGTCTAAACTTAAGTTCTTACTGTATGTATTGTGTTTTAACCCAATGCATGTATAAAATGTTCAGTTTCTATTGTTTTCATTCATATGCTTTTTATTGGGGGGTGGGGCTCCAAAGTCCTTTTATATTCTTGGAGATCTTTCTTAATAACTGTATGGCAAGATGACCCATATTTAGCTTGTATATTTTCTGCCCCAGAATGAGAATCAGTTGTTTATCCATGAAGCTCTGGTTCCTTCTAATAGAAAATGATATACTGGGACCATTATCCATGCTAGGAAAGCCAGTTGCTTCTGTACTGGCCATTGTTTCTAGGACATTTTTAATAGACAGAGCTAGGAATATATACTAGCTAGGAAAAAAATATATATATATGTGTGTGTGTGTATATATACATTTTTAAAGATAAAATACCTCATGTTTTCATACTAGTATCTCTATGTGTCACTATAGGGTTTTTACTTAACCTCTTCTATATTACATTTGAATCTTCTTAATTCCACACTGAGATTCTGGTTTTCAAGAACAATAGGAGATAATAGAATTAAAATAACTCAGAATTACATATTTTCATTAACTTCTTTACATACAACAATCATAGATTAACAATACTAATACTGTTAATCACTAATTATTTTTACTGAACATAGTTAAAAATGTTGACATATGCTATCGTCATTATCCTCTCGTTTCATAATGGTTGTAATATATCCCAATTATCAGATCAGAGATCCATTGTATGCTATTTCTCTCCCTTTTAATTCTCAATTGGTTTTTATTCTGTAGAAACAATATATTTGGTGCTCACCACCTCCCCTTATGTCTAAGCCTCTCTAGTCATTTTGTTTTCCTGAAGATTGCTTTTGAGTAAAATCTTTAGGAAGGGCTGTTAGGAACTACATTTCCTGAGTTTCTGCCAGTTGATAAAGTTTGACTGTGTCCGTTATACTCGAAGGTCAATTTTCCTGGATATAAAATCCATGGCTTGTATGTTCATTCCTTGAGTATCTTAATTGTTAATCTATTTTTTTGCATTAAAATATTGTTGAAAAAGTCTGATGAGTATCTAATTTAATTGTCCTTCAGGTCATATGTTCGTTATGTTCATTTTTTATTTTCTTTGAAAAGCAATAGTTTTACTAGAATAGGTCTTTTTGATAATTATATTCAATATTCTCAGGTGCACAGCATGTTATTTAAACTAAAATTTAAAATTTTTAAAAGAAAATTTTTCTTGAAATGTGCATTTTCAAAATTTTCATAAAACATCCCTGATGTTTTCCGTAGGTTCTTCAGGCATTTTAGTATCTATATGTTCAATCCTCTTTCTCTATTCTCAGTACTCATTAATTTCTCTCTAATCTTTTTTATCTCTTTCTTTGTTATTTTATATTTAAAAAATTTTGTTCTTCTGATGCCCATTTGTATTAAGAAATTTTTCATTGTGTTTATATCACCATGTGTTTCTTCTAGTTTAGTCCTTATTTTAAAAAAATATTTACTTGATAGTGTTTCTAGTTCTTTCTTGAATTCAGTCACCTGATTCCTGAGTTTGTATAACTCTGTTTATGTTGATCTTTCAATGTTTTGATATTGTATTAATGTCTTTCAATTTGTCTTAAAATAATATATTACAATCTGGTTCCATAATTATTATTATTATCATATTTTTGGCATGCTTAAAATACCTTCCAGAATGCTGTAATACTCTTTATTCTCTTTTTTCTTAAAATAATTTTCTATGGAATTTAACTTCAATAATTGCTTGTGGATCACTCTTATTTGAATTTAGCTTTCACAAATGTAAAGGAAAAGACTTGACTCATAGCATTTCTAATTTTCCGGAGCTCCAACTTCTTTTATTTTAGAGTAATTTTAAAAATTATGGTAGGCTGCTTACTCAGATTTCCTGATTCTGTTTCCCTCTTCCTCTTCCACTTTCATACTTTTATGGGGAATTTCTCTTGCCTCCCTCTCAAAGGTCTCTCTCTTGCTTAATTTTGACACCACCCTCTGCAGTTTTTCCTCAGTGGGAAGGGAGTCTTCAGAAGTTCGGTGGGGCTAGATTGATTCAGACCTTTAAGGCCTTAATGCGAGCAAAGAAAGTTAATTCCTTTGCAGCAAAAAATATTTCTGTGGTTTTGAATGGGACTGACTTAGAACATTGTTAATTATACTGGTCGTTTATTACCATTCTCTGACCAATTTTATGGGTTAAAATAGTTTTTATATAAAAATGTACTTACAGGGAAAAGGTTGAGGGTTTTTTTTCTTGAATCAAAAGCAGGAAATGAAAGCCCAGATATATTTTATTTTATTGCATGTAGTTCTTGACTTAAGGTTTCTTGCTTTAGGGAAAATATCACAAAAGTAAACAAGAAAGAAAGCGAATCTTGGAGAAGATTCTGAGCAAAAATCACCATGTTTATTTACATATTCAAGCCTATTCAAGGATGTTAGAATCTGGCAAGTTGTTGTTGTTGCCTGATAAAAGAATAGAAAAAGAAAAAAAAATGTTCGAAGATCAGATTCCATAATTATTAGGCTAAGAAGTCTAAATTCCCAGAAAGCATGAGGTGAATTTTTTATCAATGATTAAAATATTTTTGAAATATATTCTTACAGTTGTGACATTTGAAATAACAATAACCAATTCAGCAACAGTGAATGAAAAGGAAAATGTATCCATGTAACATTCCTATTGGAAAAAACTTAATTTCTGCAAATACTAATATTGAAAATAAGCTTAGATATCTCATACACACACACACACACACACACACACACGTGGTGTATGATCTCCTAATGAACCCACTTTCCTTAATTTTATTTTTTAAGCCACTGTATAGATGTGCTATGTTTTATCTGAATATTTCATGCCATTTCATTATGCAGTATGTACATATTGCAAAATGCCAAAATGTGTATCGAAATGCAAATGCTTAGAGCAAAGTCTGAATAATATGGAAGTGAGATTATCACTACAGTGCTTTAGGACAAATTTTCAATTAAGAAACCATTTGTTTAAAAACCATGGGACCAAAATATTCATGTTTTATTCAACATTGATATCTCCTTAAGGAAATCCTAAAAGATCGTGGAATTTTGCTCTTGCTTTTTACTATCCTTTCCCATGGGTTTGTCAGTCTTAATGATAAAAAGTCAATGCTTGGGATTTTCATTGCCAACTGTCATAAATCTCCTGGAAGAATGAACATGTTCACTTAGCAGGCACTAATCCTACAATAAGTTAGAATGAATGAATGTTATTCAGAAAATAGAATGTTCATCTGTATGAGGGAAATCAATTTTTTCAGGACTCCAAATACCATTTGAAGATGTACATGCTGTACATTTTACTTTCCCTCACACATAAATATATGCATTTTTTAAACTTATGCTCACAAACAGAAATACATAAATTTATTACTAATTGTATATAAAATATAAAAAGTAATCCACAAAAATGAGTGAAATAGATACTAATTTTTATAACAGCTTTATTAGCATATAATTCACATACATACAATTCACCTATTTAAAGTGTATAATTTAATGGTTTTTAGTATATTCACAGAGTTGTGCAATTATCATCACCATCAATTTTGGAATATTTCCATCACTCCAGAAGGAAACCTCATGCACATTAACAGTCACTCTCCATTACTCCTCAACCCCTCACTTTTTCACCTCTTGCCTTCCTCCCAAGAGCTAGGCAACCAATAATCTTCTTGTCTCTCTATATTTTCCTATTATGGACATTTTATATAAACGAAATAGTACAGTAGATAGTATTTGTGACTGGATTCTTACACTTAGTAAAATGTTTTCAAATATTTGTCATTTTATAGCATCTATCAGTACATCATTTATTTATTTAATTTCTAAACAATAGTCTGTTTGGTGGATATATCATGCTTTGTTTATCCACTTAACACTGGACATTTGGGTTGTTTCTACTTTCTGGCTATTAAGAATAATGCTACCATGAGCATTTGTGAATAAGTTTTTGTGTGGACATGTGTTCTGATTATTTTGTGGATATAGGAGTAGAATTGCTGGGTCATATGATAACTCTCTGTTTTTACCTTTTGAGGATCTTCCAGAATATTTTCTAAAGGGATAAACCATTTACCATCTCAACAATGATATATGAAGGATCTGATTTCTCCACATTCTTACCAAAACTTGTTATTATCTGTCCTTTTATTATTTTATGCATAAGGGAAATTCAAAACAAACAAGCACTGACCTTTTCAAAATGATTTTTATAAACAACTTACTTGGAGATGGTACAAAAATCAATTTGTGTTTATTGATCATACTATGTGGAAGCCATGGCTCAATCTCCATGAGGTATGAATCAATGTCTTGTGTTTTGGATTTGCATTTCCCTGTTTGCCAAAAATGTTGAAGATGACAATTTGTGTATCTTTTTTGGATAATGTTTATTCAAATTCTTTGTCCATTTTTTAATTGGGTTATTTGCCTTTTTATTACTGAGTTATAAAAGTTCTTTTCATATTCCAGGTACAAGTTCTTTATCAGATATATAACTTGGAAATATTTTGTCCCACTCTCTGAGTTGTCTTTTTACTTTCTTAATAGTGTCATCGGCAGCATAAAAGTTTTAAATTTTGATCGAGCTTAATTTATATGGGTTTTTCTTTCGTTGCTTGTGATTTAAGTGTCAAGAAACCATTTTCTTCTACGAGCTTAAAAATTTCAGCTCTTATACTTAGAGAACTGATCTATTTTGATGTAACTTTTGTATATAGTGTAAGGTAGATGTTATATTTTATTTTTTTGCATGTGGCTATACAGTTATTCCTGCATTATTTGTTTAAAAGGCCATTCTTTCATCAATGAATTATCCTGACATCTTGTTGAAAATCAATTGGCCATAATTGTCAGGGTTTATTTCTGGACTCTCAATTCTATTCCATAAATTCACATATCTCTCCCTATGATAGTACCACATTGTCTTGAGTGCAGTGTCTTTGCAATAAAATTTGAAATAGGGAAGTATGAGTCTTCCAACTTGGTTCTGCTTTTTCAAGATTTTTTGCTTATTCTGGCCCTTGACTTTCCATATGACTTTTAGGATCAGCTTTTAAATTTCTGCAAATAAGCCATGCAGAATATGGATGAGAATTGGGAATGACATTGAATTTGTAAATCAATTTACAGAGTAATGCCATCTTATTAATATTAAGTCTTTCAATTCATGAATATGGGATGTATTTCCATTTCCATAAGTCTTTTTTTCTAATTACAATGTTTTGTAGTTTTTGCATTGTAAGTTTATATTTCTTTTATTAAATTTGTATTTAAAATTTTATTCTTTTAGATAGTTTTATAAATGGAATTATTTTTCTTAATTTTTTCTGAGTTGCTTAATGCAAGTGTATAGATATAAAATTGATCTGTATCCTGCAACTTATCTGAACTTGTTTGTTAGTTCTCATAGTTTATTTTAGTTTAGATTCTTTAGATTTTCTACATATGTGATTATGCATCTACAAACAGAGGTAGTTTTATTTCTTTTTTAACAGTCTAGTTGCCTTTTATTTTATTTTCTTGCCACATTGCCCTGACTAGAACTTCCAGTAAAATGTTAAACAAATTGTAAGAGCAGACATCCTGTCCCTGATCTTAGGGAGAAAGCATTCACTCTTTCCCCATTTAGTATAATGTTAGCTGAGAGTTTTTTATAGATGCCTTTTATCAGATTAAGAAAGTTCCCTTCTAAGTTTCTTGAATATTTTTATAATGAACGAGTGGTAAATTTTGTCAAATGCTGTTTCTATCTCTATTGAGATGATTATGATAGTTTTTATTCTTTATAATACATAGCATATTATATAAATTGATCTTCAGATACTAAACATACTTGCATTCTAAAGATAAATCTCAATTGTTCATAATGTATTATCCTTTTTATATGTTGCTCAGTTCAGTTTTCTCCTATTATGCTGCAGACTTTATATCTATAGTCATAACAGTTATTGGTCTGCAATTTCTGTTCTTATGTTTTTGTCTGGTTTTGAAATCAAATAATACAGGCCTCATAAAATGAGTTGAGAAATATTTTCTCCTCTTCTATTTTTTAAAAGTTGTGAAAAATTGGTATTAATTATTCTTGAAATATTTGGTAGGGCTCACCAGTGAAGCCATTTAGTCCTGGACTTTTCTTTTGGGTAGTTTTTAATTAGTAAATCAGTCTCTACTTATTATAGGTCTATTCAGTTTTTCTATTTCTTCTTGAGTCAATTTCAGTGCTCTGTGACTTTCTATGAATGTGTCCATTTCATCACAGTTAATTCATTAAATTTTTTGTAACTTTAACTGGATTTCATGAGTTTTAATAAGCGTGTCTTCATTTTTAATTATAAATTTTTTTTCTAATTTCCCTTGTGATTTCTTCTTTAACCCATTGGTTATTTAAGAATGTATTCTTTAATTTCCATATATTAATTTCCAAAATTTCTTTCTGATATTGATTTCTAATTTAATTCCACTGTTATCAGAGAACATTGTTTGTATGATTTCAGTACCCTTAAGTTTATTCAGTATTGGCTTATGGCCTACTATCTTTCATTTTCTTTCATATATTTCATAGTAGAAAAGAGAAAAATGTTTATTCTGCTGTGGTTGAGTGTTCTATAGATGTCTGTTAGTTCTATTTGCTGTATAGTGTTGTTCAAATCACCTATTTACTTTTTGATCCTTTACCTAGTTATTATATATATTATTGAAACAAAATATTGAAGTCTGCAACTATTATTACCGAATTATTTATTTCTGCCTTCAATTTTGTAAGTTTGTGTTTCATATAATTTAGGGCTCTGTTGTTAGGTTCACATATGTCTAAAATTGTGTTATCTTCCTGCTGGATTGACTCTTTTATCATTATAAAACATTCAACTTTGTCTCTACAAACTTTTTTTTTGTTTGTTTTAAAGTCTATTTGTCTGATGTTAATTCTGACATTTGGACTCTCTTCATTAAGTTTCTGTTGCTTGATTTGTTCATGTGTGTTGGTCCAACTATCTTGTGTGTTTACATATCTATTAAGTTTTTTGTTGAAAAGTAGACATTTTAGATAACATATTGTAGTAACTCTGAATACTGATTCCCTTCCCACCTTAGGACTTGTTTTTATTGTTTGCATATTTATTTATGTAGTGATTTGGATGGTCTATTTTCTGTGAAATCTGTTTCTCCCTCAATGTTCACAGCCCGTTATTTTGCCTTTTACAGGCACAGCCTTGGACATATGTAGTTACCATTGGATGACAATGGTTTTATCAGGATTCTTTTTCTCTTTCCCTGCTCTCTCTGTTAAGCTGTGTGCCTCTTTTGGTATCACATACAGCTGTTAGGCTCCACTAATGACAACTGAGTGCTCTATGATCTTCAACAATGCTTTGGGGCATACATTGCTCCACCATCTGATCCAGTCAAATTTAGGTCCTGCAATGGTTGAAATGTTTTTCTCCTCCAAAATTTATATTGAAATTTAATTGCCATTGTAATGGTATTAAGAGATGGGACCTTTAAGAGATGATAAGGCCATGAGGGCTGTACCCTCATGGATGGGATTAATGTTGTTATGGAGGGTGAGCTTTGTCCCCATTTGCCTCTGGCCCCTCTCACCTTCTGCCATGTGAGAATCCAGTGCCCTCTGAAGGATGCAGCATGCAAGGTACCATCTTAGAAAAAAAAATGGCCTCACCAGATGTGAGACATACTGGCCCTTAGATTCTACAGTCTCCAGAACTGTAAGCCAATACATTTCTGCTTATAAATTCTCAGTGTCAGGTAGTCTATAATAGCATCACAAAACAACCAAGACAGGCCCCTTTGCAGGGATAGTTTTTGAGGCAAATCTTTAAGGTTTGTTCTGTTATCAGAATAGCCTTACTTAGCTATAGATTTTCCTGAATAAATGTGACTTCATTTGATTTATACCCTTAAGACAATTTTCACAAGTATTATATGATTTTTAAAGTAATTTTTAATCAGTATTGTTTGTTTAACTGAGCAGTAAGTCCATGGAGTTTCTCACACTGCCATTTGAAAGTGGAAGTTACATATTAATTTTTACAAGAGAACTTCCTCAAATTTTGGTTTTCTGATGGAAGTAACAAAATTAAGCATTAATAAACTTACTTGCTTTGGAGGTCCTTTATAAACATTATTATGAACCCATGCAGAAAAGTTCACACACATTAATGCCCAAAGTTTCAGGATAACTAAGTATCTAACAGTTAAAGTTCTCTTCTCCATGGTGTTAACTTTCTACAGAACATCCTGTTCTCAAGCTTTACCTAGTTACCTCATCTCACTTATCTTCACTTACGATCTTTCCCCCAATGAAGTTAAGTCAATACAGTGGATGAAAATTGTGAGGATTGAGGCAGGATAGCAGAAAGGCAGAGAGAGGTAGTGAGTTACTATGTCCTCTGATTTGTATTTCCTAGGCAATTGATTGGTTGTTCAATAGTATGCTTATATAATGGAATTACTAGATACAAAATCCCAGTGATAGACAGTAAGCCTGTGAGAGATAGAACAATGTCAAGTACAGAGAGATAACCAATGAGAAATTTCGACACATTTGACAGCATAAGAATCAACTACAAGAATGGTAAGTATAAGTACAGAGAAGAGAATTCATAGCCTAAATTAAATATATCTAATGAGGGATCCAAAATGCCTTGATTATTTCCTTTGCTAAGCAGAAGCTTTTTAGTTTGATTGTAGTCAAACTACAATATGTTTATTACTGTTTTCATTGCCAGAGCTTTTGGTGTGATAACCAAAAAAATTATTGCCATTGTCAATGTCAAGGATCTTTCCCCCCATGCTTTCTTCTAGCGGCTTTATGGATTCAGGACTTACATTTAAGTCTTTAATCCATTTTGAATTGACTTTTATGTATGGTTTAAAATAAGGGTCCAATTTCATTCTTTTGCATGAGGATTCAGTTTTCCAACACTATTTGTTGAAGAGACTATCCTTTCCCTATTATGAATACTTGATGGTCTTGTCAAAACCTAATTGACCCTGTTTGCTTGGGTTTTTTGGTTTTTTTGGTGGGCCTTTTATTCTGTATCATTTGTCTATGTGTCTGTTTTTATGCCCATACCCGACAGTATTTTGATTATTATAGGTTTGTAATATAATTTGAAGCCAGGAAGTGTGATACTTCAAACTTCATTCTTTTTTCTTAAGATTGCTTTGGCTATTCGGGTTCTTTTGTGGTTCCATGTGAGTTTTAGAATTGTTTTCTTCTCTTTATGTGAAAAATGCCATTGGAATTTTTAAGGATTGTGTTGGATCTGTATATCACTTTGGGTAGTATAGACATCTTTTTTCCTTTTGTTTTAAGTTGACATGTTATAATTGTCCATATTTATGATATACAATGTGATATTCTGATACTTGTATACAATGTGTGATTATCAAATCAAGGTAATTAGCAAATCATCACCTCAAACATTTATAATTTTTTTTGTGTTGGGAACATTCCAAGTCTTCTCCTCTAACAATTTAAGAATATAGAACAAATTATTGTTAAGCATAGTCACCCTGCAGTGCTATATAACACTAGAGCTTATTCCTGCTATCTAGCTGTAATTCTGTATACATTAACCCTGAGGTCCCCAACTCATTAAACCTAGGAACCGGCTGCACAGCAGGAGGTGAGTGGTGGGTGAGTGAGTGAGTGAGCAAAGATTCATCTGTATTTACAGCCACTCCCCATCTCTGGCATCACCACCTAATCATCCCAAAACCATCCCCCCCAACCTGATCCATGGAAAATTGTCTTCCATGAAACTGGTCCTTGGTGCCAAAAAGGTTGGGGATTGCAGCATTAACTAAACTCTCCCTATCCTCCCCCCCAATACCCTTCCCAGCTTTTACTAACCATAATTCTACTCTATACTTCCATGCGCTCAACTTTTTTCTAGCTCCTACATATGAGTGAGAACATGCAGTATTTATCTTTCTGTACCTAAATTATTAATATTTTATTTAATGTAATGTCATCTAGCCTCATCCATGTTGCTGCAAATGAAAGGACTTCATTCTTTTTTATGGCTGAGTAGCTGAGTAGTATTCCACCGTGCATAGATACAACATTTTCTATATCCGTTAACTTGTTAATGGGTATTTAGGTTGATTCCATATCTTGTCTGTTGTGGATAGTGCTGCAATAAACCTGCGGTGCAGATATGTCTTTGATATACTGATTTCCATTCCTTTGGATAAATACCCAGTAATGGGATTACTAGGATCATATGGTATTCTATTTTTAGTTTTTTGAGGAAACCTCTTACTGTTTTCCATAATGGCTATACTAATTTTATATCCCCACCAACAGTGTATAAAAATTCTCTTTTATCTGTATCCTTGCCATCATTTGTTATTTTTTTGTCTTTTTTTAATAGCCATTCTAATTGGCGTGAGAAGATAACTCATTGTTGTTTCGATTTACTTTTCTCTGATGATTAGTAATGTTGAGGATTTTTTTTTACATACTTGTTGGCCACTTTTATTTATTTATTTATCTTTTTGAGATGGGTTCTCACTCTCTTGCTTTGTTGCCCAGGCTAGAATTCAGATAGAATTCAGAGGCGTCATCATAGCTCACAGCAACCTCCAACTCTTGGGCTCAAGTGGTCCTCCTGCCTCAGCCTTCCTAGTAGCTGAGATTTCAAGTGTGTGCCACCACACCCGACTAACTTTTCTATTTTTTGTAAAGATGGGGCTGCACTCTTGCTTAGGCTGGTATTGAAGTCCTGGCCTCAAGCAATCCTCCTGCCTCAGCCTCCCAAAGTTCTAGGATTACAGGAGTGAGCCACTGCACCTGGCCCCATTTGTTTGTTTTCTTTTGAGAAATGTCTATTTATATCCTTTGCTTATTTTTAATTTGATTAATTGTCCTTTTGGTGTTGAGTTGTTTGAGTTTCTTGTATATTCTGGGTATTAGGCCCTGCGTAATGAATAATTTGCAAATATTTTTCCCATTCTACAGGTTGTCTCTTCACTCCATGAATTATTTCCTTTGCTGTGCAGAGACTTTTAGTTTGATATACTCCCATTTTTCTATTTTTGCTTTCATTGCCTTGCTTTTGAAGTCTAACCATAAAATCTTTGCTTAAATCAATGCCCTGAACAGTTTTATCTATGTTGTCTTTTAGTAGTTTTATAATTTTGGGTTTTACATTTGTCTTTAATCCATTTTGAGTTGATTTTTGTGTATGGTGAGAAATAGGGGTTTAGTTTCATTCTTTTGCATATGGATATCCAGTTTTCCCAGCACCCTTTATTGAAGAGAGTGTCCTTTCTCAAATGGGTGGTTTTGGCATCTTCATAAAAAATCAATTGGCTGTAAATACAATGATTTATTTTTGGGTTTTCTATTCTGTTCCATTGGTCTATTTGTATTCTTTTATACCAATACTACGCTGTTTTGGTTATTATAGCTTTGAAGTATATTTTGAAGTTAAGTAGTGTGATGCCTCCAGCTTTGATATTTTTGCTCAGTATTGCTACGGCTATCCAAAATTTTTTGTGTTTTCATACAAGTTTTAGGCTTGTTTATTTTATTTCTGTGAAGAATGTCATTAGTATTTTGGTAGGGATTGCATTGAATCTACAAATTGCTTTGGGTAGTATGGTCATTTTAACAATACTAATTCTTCCAATCCATGGGCATGAAATGTCTTTCCATTTTTTGGTGTTGTCTTCAATTTCTTTCATAAGTGTTTTGTAATTTCCTTTACAGAGATCTTTCACCTCCTTGGCTAAATTTATTTGGAGGCATCTTATTTTTTTTTTGGCTATTGTAAATAGGACTTCTTTCTTGATTTATTTTTCAGGTAGTTTGTTATTGATGTATAGAACCACTACCAATTTTGGGATGTTGATTTTGTATGCTGCAACATTACCAAATTTGTTTACCAGTTATGTGAGTTTTTTTGTGGAGTCCTTAAGTTTTTCTACGTATAAGATTATGTCATCAGAAAAGAAGTACAATTTGACTTCATCTTTTCCAATTTGGATATCCTTTATTTCTTTTTCTTGTCTAATTGATCTAGCTAGACTTACGGTACTATGTTGAATAAAAGTGGTGAAATTTTGGCATCCTTGTCTTCTCCCAGTTCAGAGAGGAAAAGCTTTCATCTTTTCTCCATTCAGTATTTTAGCTGTAGGGCTGCCATACATGGCCTTTATTATGTTCTATGCCTCGTTTGTTGAGAGATTTCATCATGAAATGATGTTGAATTTTATCAACTGTTTTTTTTGTGTCTATTGAAATGATGATTCTGTTGATGTGACTTGTCATATTTATTGATATGTGTACATTGAACAATCCTTGCATTCCTGGGATAAATCTTACTTGATTATGGTGTATTATCTTTTTGATGTGCTGTTGGATTCAGTTTGCCAGTATTTCATTAAGAATTTTTGCATCTATTTTCATCAGGGATATTGGCCTGTAGTTTTCTTTTTTGTTGTTGTTGTGTTCTTGATTGGTTTTGGTATTAGGGTCATGTTGGCCTCATAGAATAAGCTAGGAAGAACTTTCTTCTCTTCAATTTTTTGGAAAAGTCTAAGAAGAATTGGTGTTAGTTCTTCTTTAAATGTTTGGTAGAATTCAGCAATGAAGCCATTCCATCCTGGGGGCTTTATTTGTTGGAATAACATTTTATAAACTAGAAAACAATCACAAGAAAAATACTCAAACCTCATGTCATGGAAATTAAATAACCTGCCACTGAACAATTATTGGGTCAAGAATAAAATTAAGATGGAAATCAAAAAATTATTTCAACTGAAACACAAAGAGAACACAAGCTATGAATATCCGTGGGACACAATGAAAGCATTCCTCAGGGGAAAATTCATAGCTTTAAATGCTTACATCAAAAAGACAGAAACATCACAAATTAACAACCTAATGTCACACCTCAAGGAGCTAGCAAAGGAAGAAAAACCAAACCCAGGGCCAGCAGAAGAAAATAAATAACAAAGGTCAGAGCAGAACTAAATGAATTGGAAAACAAAACAAACAAACAAAAAAAACCCCAAAGAATTAACAAAATAAGAAGTTGGTTCTTTGAAGAGATAAATGAAATCAACAGATGTCTTGCTAGATTAACCAAGAACAGAAAAGACCCAAAGAAGCTCAATCAAAAATGAAAAAAGGTGACATTACAACGGATACCATAAAAATACAAAATATCATCCATGAATACTACATAAATCTCTATGTGCATAAACTAGAGAACGTAGAGGAAATGAACAAGTTTCTGGAAACACACAGCCTCCCAAGACTCAACTAGGAAGAAACAGAACTCCTGTACAGACCAATAATGAACAGTGAAATCTAAACAGTAATAAACTCCCCTCCCAACAACAACAACAAAAAGCCCTGGATCAGATGGATTCACAGTCCAATTCTATCAGACCTACAAAGAAGACCTGGTACTCATAATACAAAAATTATTCCATAATATTGAGAAGGAGGGAATCCTCCACGACACCATCTAGGAAGCTTGTATCACCTTAATACCAAAGTCAGAAAATGACACAACAGAAAAAGGAAACTATAGACTAATATCCCTTATGAATATAGATGCCAAAATCTTCAATAAAATACTAGTAAACTGAATTCAACAGCACATCAAAAAAAAAAAAAAAAAACCGCCATAACCAAGTGGGCTTCATCCCAGGGGTGCAAAGATGGTTCAACAACATAAATCAATAAATGTGATTCACCATATAAACAAAAGCAAAAAAACAAAGACCATATGATCATCTTAATACATGCAGAAAAAGCATTTGACAAAATCCAGAACACTTTCATGATTAAAAACCCTCGACAACCTAGGCATAGAAAGAACATACCTCAGAATAATGAAAGTCATGTATGACAAACCCACAACCAACATCATACTGAATGGGGAAAAGTTGAAAGCATTACCCCTAAGAACTGGAACAAGAAAAGGATGCCCACTGTCACCATTTCTATTCAACATAGTGCTGCAAGTCCTAGCCAGAGCAATCAGGCAAGAGAAATAAAGGGTATCCAATTGGGAAAAAGGAGGTCAAACTATGGCTTTTTGCTGATGATTTGATTTTGCATCTAGAATATCTCAAAGATTACACCAAGAGTCTCCTGGAATTGATAAGTAAATTCAGCCAATTCTCAGGATACAAAATCAGTGTACATAAATCAGTAGCATTTCTATATACCAATAACAGTCAAGCCAAGAGTCAAATCAAAGACTCAATACCATTCACAATAGCTACAAAGAAAATAAAATAAGTAGGAGTATACTTATTACTGTTTCAATCTTGTTACTTGTTATTAATCTGTTCAGGTCTTCTCTTTCTTCCTGGTTCAATATTGATAGTTTATACGCATCCAGGAATTTATCCATTTTCTCTATGATTTTCAATTTTTTGGCATATAATTTTTCATAATAGTCTGTAGAGATCCTTTTTTATCTCTGTGGTATTGGTTGTAATGTCCTCTTTTCTTAGTTGATGTATAATAGTTTGTCAATTTTTATTTATCTTTTTAAAAAAGCCAAATTTTCATTTTATCAATCTTTTGTATTTTTTTGTCTCTATCTGTGTTCTCTAGTATTTCACTGAGTTTCTTTAAGATCATTATTTTGGTCTCATTTTTAGGCATTTCCTAGATTTCCTTTTTTGGGGGGTCAGCAATTGGAGAATTATTTTATTTCTTTCTTGCTTTCTCCTTTTTTTTCATTATAAATAAAAAATATATCATAAGTTGAAATGCATTTAATACACCTAACCTACCAAACATCATAGTGCAGCCTATCCTACCCTTAACATTCTCAGAACTTTTACAATAGCCTACAATTGAGCAAAATCATCTAACACAAACCCGATTTTATAATAAAGTATTGAATATATCATGTAATTTATTGAATACTGTATTGGAGGTGAAAAACAGAATGGTTATATGGGTATTTGAAGTACGGTTTCTACTGAATGCATGTTACTCACCCACCATTGGAAAGTGGAAACCATCTTAAGTTAGAGATTTTCTGCATTAAATTTAGGAACATAGCAATCTGACAAAATAATTACCATTTATTAATAATTTGTGTTTTGTTTATACAAATAGAGTGCCCTTTAAATTGAGAAAATTACTTGTCCCTGTGTTAAAAAACAGCAGTACCAAGCATAGTTTTCTATGTTATGCAATTCTAAGGATAAACAAAAATAACTGAGCTTATTGCTCCAGGAAATACTTGTTCCTGGATGATAGGCTTATGAACCAATTAAAGTATATATCAAGACTAAGAGCTTGCTCATCAAGAATTACTCCAAAATTCTTGACTTGATGTAGCCACCAATCCTAAGCCATTATGTCAAAAATTGTGACGAACTGTAACCAGTACCCTCCCTGGTAAGATCCATCTTAAAATAATTCAGTCTAGATATTAAAACCTATAAATATTCTCCTCTGATATCCTCACTTTGTGAAACTGTTGATACTCTTTGAAGGTGGACTCTTCTTAACAGACTAGGTCTAATAAATTTAACTTTTGATAAACAGATTTTTCTGGTGATCTTTTGGGAAGTTAAAACTTGACAATACCTTTCATGAATACAATTAGTGCACATTAGTGAGACTCAAACTGGTTAAAAGATATAGAAGAAACTTAATTCATTTGAGAATTTGGCTTTGTAAATTAATCTTTTTAAAGTTTCAAACACTTACAATTTTTAAAAAAATTATCCATTTTAAAAATTATTATTCACTTATATAATTTAAAGTTAAGTATTCTAATGCTTTAATAATGAAAAAGAAAAATTTATTCTAGCAAAAGTAATTCTATTAACTATATACTATATAAAGTTACAATGTGAAATTTGTAATAAAATTTAAATTTCATATTAAAGGCTTTTTCTAATGATTATGTAGGGAATCTGGTTGAGGTTAACACCCCACTCTCAACATATATATGCCTACACGTTTCTCCCTGATGAATAGTGTTGCAAAACCGTATTTAATATACCTTCCCAAGTGACAGTTGATACATGTCTTCAAATACCTCCTACATATTTAAATTAGCAGCTCCTGATTTCATAAATACTTAATTTCTTCTTATAACTTTCTTCGTAAACATTATGCTGTAATAATTTTATTCTCCTAAGTCCTGTACTACTTCTCCAAAAGAGCATAATGATATTATGTGAATTGAAATTCTGGTGCAGATTAATAATATAAGACAGGAGAATTTATATTCTTTAAAAAATAGAACATTCAAGAATGCACTATTAATGACTGATTAGAAGAATAAAATTAACAAAAATGTGGAGTGAGACATTTTCAAGTGTGGTTTGAATAATACTAAGTTTATAAAATAATTCAAATTAAACTAATTATTGGCAGGTAGAGATTCATCAATTTTCTATTATCTATGAAGCATAATTTGTTCATTATATCTCTCATTGTTCATGTTATAATATAAATCTTTTTATAATATAAATTTCTTGGCAGAACCTTTATCAATAGAATGCAAAGGTGGTTGTGCAGTGGCGTATAGAGTGGTATAATGGACATTGGAGACTCAAAAGAGGGTAGGGTGGGAAGTGAAGGATGAAAAATTACCCATTTGGCACAATGTACACTATTCAGGTGATGGGCACACTAAAAGCCCAGGCTTCACCACTGTACCATTCATTCAGGAAACCAAAAACCACTTGGACCCCTGAAACTATTGAAATAAAAAAAATAATAAAATAAATAGAATGCAAATCAATCTTTAGGACTATTTTTTATGATAAATTCTAAGTTAAATGGAGTCTTCACTCAAGAGATTTGTCTGTATTAATTTTTATATAAATGGGGCAATCAAGTTAGTAGTAGAACACAGAAAACACACACAATAATTTTTAAAGGTATAATTCAAAATCAAACCCAAAGTCTTGAACTTTGGTTTCATTTTCTTGCTATTAAAGGAAAAGCACCATTAAACAAATAAATGTTTAAGAACTATTGTTTATTCTGTTTCTGGGATAATAATAAACTCTAGTGCACATAAAAGGATAATTTGTTGTTATTTTGTTCTCATTCTTTTGAAAAGTGTGATTTGTTTCTTTAGATATCAACATTGTTCCTGGTTTCATAAGCTTCTACTAAAAAGAGCATATTAAAAGTTTTAAGATTTGATATTCAGTGATTATTATAGCTGCATATATGTGGAATGCTCTTTCAATGTTGTTTTATTTCCTATTTGCCACACTTCATACCACAGAGTAGTACCTAAAAGTTAAATGCATTTTCTTGAAATGAGCCACATGATAGAACAGTGCATAAGAAGAAGGCAATAGGGTGCAGTGCAAGTGTGCTGTGAAAATGAGTAAACCAGATGTCAGCAATGCTTGAGCTCAGTTGTGGATGTGTTAATTTTCCCCTAGATCTGCTCAGGAAGCTGGCAGACAGAATCCCTTGCATCACAGATCAGTGAAATAGCTCAGAGAAGGCTCAGAGGCAGAAAATGCAATTGACAGGGGAAATTCATTGAAGCATATTTTTTAAGAGAAAGTGAGATTGTTGTTTAGTAGGGATTTTTTGTTGTTTGTTTAAAAGCAGACTTTGCTACTTATAATATAAATATAATAATTTCAAGATATAGAATGTAATGGAACAGAATAGAATAGGTTTTATTGAACTCTACATTATCTGAGTGAGCTAATAAACCCCTTGAATTAGATTGATCAAAAAGAAGAAAGAGAGTTTGTTACTTAGTGAACATTATTCATCTATGGAAAAACTAATATTTCACTGCATGTTTTTAGATTTTATACACAGTGTGTTTTCCTCTAAGTCAAAAGTGAAGAATTACAATGAATATTTAACATTCATTCCTACCATCATTTGTTAAGGATGAAAAGCAGCTATGTCTGAACCACCGTCATCATATCTCCATATAATTGACATTTTGTGTTTGCATGAATTGGCTTTGGGATTCATGGAATCAAAATTGAGTAAAAGATAAGTCTTTTTTTACATAGTTTTATCACAAATGTTTATTGAGAAATGTCCTAGGTCCACTAGTGTTTCACCAATATCTATTCTACCTATTTTTTATAATAGAACTGAAAAATTTAGTCATATATCTGTCTCCTCAGAATGTTCTACTTTGCAACTTCCCTTGCAGTTTAGTTCTGTTATGTGATTAATTAATGGCCAGTGTGATATACTGGAAGTGGTGTATGCAACTTTTGCAAAGTGCCCTTAAATAGGGATATGGGAGTGGCCTTCCTCTGCTTCCTTTGCTATGCTGTCTACGATACAGACACAGTGGCTGGAGAGCTCGAGCTGACACATTTACCTTGAAGCTTAAGGCTTTGCAGTCAAGAAACTGCAGTGGGAGCATCATAGCAACCCTAGAACAGGTGTAGGGGACATTTACATGAGAGTTTAACAAACTTCCGTTTTATTTAAGCCATTGCTACTTTGGATTTTGTAATTGTCGGTCAAACCTTATTTTAAATGATTTAAATCCTTACTATGTGTCTGGGACTTGTAGGCAGTGGAGGAAAAACAAATTCCTTGCTCTCATGGAACTTATATTCTGGTGCAGGCTAACAAAAAAGGGTTAAAGGATGGTATATCCAGAATGGGGGATTTTTTTTTTCTTTTATATAAGGGTGCCAGCAATATTCTCTGATAAGGTGAATTTTGACTAGAAACCTTAAGGAAGTACAGAAATGAATCATGCAGAAACCTGGGGAACAAAAATTAAAATTCTTGAGGTAGGAGCTTATTTCCTTCGGAAAGTTGGAGGATCGGAAAGCAAGCCAGTTTGCCAGGAGCAGAATGAGTGGTGGAGAGAGTCGTAGAGAATGTCAGGCCTGGGAGGCCATTAAAAGACACTGGGTCTTCGTCTCTGACTGCAATGAAAAGCCATTGGAAAGAATTTTTTACATAGAAGTAACATGACCAGGCACTATTACAAGGGTCACTCTGATAACTGTGTTAACCTAACCAAAATGAAGTTACAGTATGGCCAAATGTTGAAAAGGTATTTAAAAATATATAATCTTGTAATTCAATATTGGTTCAAGACCAGAAAGTGTGATAATTTTTTGAATATAATCCAATGATTTATACACATGAATTGTTATGATCCATCTGCAGAGATTTAATATTCAGCAGTATGTGTTCCATTTACATCTAATCTTCACAGCAACCCTAAGATATTTTGCATCCTCGTTTTACATATGAGGACAAAGTGAATCAAACTTTCTCAAGGTCACATATAGAATAATTAGTAGAACAAGTTTCAGACTTGGAAAATTTGAGTCCAAACCTGCGTGCCTTTGGGGGGACTTTCTTAACAATCATGTAACATTGCCTTCTAATTAGATAACCTTACAGCATGTTTAAAGACAGAAAACACATATGGAGTGACTTTCCAATTAATAAGGAAATAAATCATATCATGCCATAGATGGAGCATATGAGACAATCTACATGTCAACTGCAATTATTTTGTGTGATCGGAATAGACATAGGTATATATTGTGATTAATTTTAATTAAACTGGTGGTAAGTAAATGGGATAGTCCAAAAAGGCTTAGAGAGTCCCAAATTCATAGTAGCTAATAAAAGCCCTTTTGGGTTTTGTTTACTCCTAACTGGTGGAGAATTAATTTTTCATGCTTCATGGGGTGCCAAGCTCCAATTAACACCCTATGTGTGGTTAGCACATTTGTAATGGATTGGCTATATAGTATGATATATCCAGGAGGCTCAAGCCCCTCCACAAACAAGTGATGGGTCCACAGTTACTGGGCAAGTTAAGCCAGCTATAGGTACAGAGGACCTAGCTGGCTCATTAGCTCCTTACTGAAAACTAGAACACCATCCCTGACCATTCTCCTATTTGAAAGATGCCCAAAAAAGTACTTTGATTTTAGATGAACTCTAGGATGCTGCCCTGATTATAAGGTGGTAGGTAATACCCTTCTTTTTTTCCTTTGTAAAAATTTAGAGGAACTCAAATTCTTAAGATGCATACTTAATATTATTAAGACTTATATAAAACTGTATTTGCTAATTTCATCTGACTACTAGTCAATTTACTAAACAAACAATCCAATTACAACTAGCTATTTGTCATGAGGCAGTCATATTTTTTAAATAACATTCTGAATTTTTTCATCCTATTTTGTTACATACATACTATTTTGTATGTAGTCATATGTGACAAAAGAAACATTTTGATTGAGCTCTAGTGTAAATTAATTTAATAATAATAATTTTGACTTAGGTTGTTGAAAGGTAGAATTTCAAATTTCAACCAGTGCATTATTTATGTAATGAAATTCAAAATTTTTCCCATTGCAAGTTTATTTCAGTAATTTTTAAGATCCTCTATCTTCTGCATTTAATAAGGCAATGCCTATAAGTAGAGTAATTTTTTTTCAATGATGGAGAAATAACTATAAATGTAGTAAAGTGAGGTCTTAATAAAGTAAAATGGTGAGAAAGAAGTGAAAAATGCAGTGATGTAATTAAAATATTAATAAAATGAAATCAAATTGTGCCAAGTGTGATAATTAAAGTCATTTCATGGCACAATTCCCCTGTAGTGTTAATTACATTCCAGTCAATTTTCTTCAGGAATATGGGGATGGCGATGGCAAACTAGTACATTGTGCTGTATAAGCATTCATTTACACAGGTTTTATTTCACTTAACATGGTAAAATGCATGCAAACCTGTTTTAGGGAAGGATTTGGCATTTTAGTGAGTGTGCTAAAAAGCATCCTTCACAATTGAAAATGAAGTCTTATCTCAAAATACTGAGTTTTATTCATTATCTCATTATCAGTGCCTTAGTTGGTCATAGCTACAGAGCAGCAGTTTTTCCCTTTCTGTGTCCCATGCTCCTTCTCTCCACCGGTGCCCATTGTGGTCCTGTACTTAAAAGATAGGTTTAGGCTTATTTCATTTCTCCTTACGACCATTTTTTGAATGAAAACACTGAGGGGAAACAATAAGAATAGAAACCCTTCTTCCTTGTCTGCTGAAATACAGCTCTATTTTCAGGAGCCTAGAAAAAATATTTATTGCTCCAGCTACCACGGCTCACTGTTTGTAAAGAATATTGGCAAGTGACAAGGCAGCAAGAAAATAGACTAAGAAAGCTGATGGAAGACTGAAAGTAGTCAAGTTTTTTTCTCCATTCAGACCATTAAATGACATTGCCTCAGTTACGATGTCAATGAAGCAAGTGCCCACCTTTGTTGTTGTTTTATTTTTGTGTCTTTTAAAAAGGTAAGGACACTTATGAAACTTTTTCTGTTTAAAAGCACACATCACAGAATCCAATAGCATACTAAAAGCAAGGCCCTAAATAAAACCTTTTATTGAATAATGAAAGAAGGATGATATCAATATGTTTTCTATCTGGTCAAGAAATTTCTCCGTAACAGTCTTTTGGTGCCCAGAGTTCTAATGGGTTTATGACTACTAATGGCTTTTTAATCTCATCGTCTGTAATATTAGGGTTTTAAATCTATTTACTTCAATTTCCTGACATGCATCAGAGACAAAGAGGGTATTTATTGGCTTTGTGGGCTTTGTGTTACATTTTTTATTACATTAGAAGGTGCCCAGACTTTTGCATCAGCAACTTGACTGGATAGTTTTGGGGAAAGGGAAAACAAAAAGAGGAAAGCCATCAAACACATAGTTTCAGAATCACCACCTGGAATGATATAAAGGTTTACATTAGGCTCACAGTATATAAATGTTTTTGTATTCCAAGCAAATTTTGCGAATGTTGGCAGCCTGCGAGTTTTGAATAGGTCTGACAGAAAAACATGGTTCTCATCTATGTTATTTATATTTAAAATATGTTTACATTATCATCTGCTATTCTCAATCCCTTGTGGTTCAGGAGCTTGCTTTGTTTTGACCTGGTTTATGTCCTGTATCTACAGCTAGTATATTTTTATTTTCTCCTATTAGAGTGATGATGAGGAGAATCACTTGGGTTAATTTGAACATTCACCAAATTTCTCTTGTTCTGACTTTACTCAGATAAAAGGTTGACATAAGTATTTTATTTCTCTCGTGGCTTTTTAAAAGGATGCCACATGTCTCATAATTTCACTGTAGATTTCCACATTTTAGGCAGAAGCAAAGCATGGTCTACACTGGGGAAAAGAAAAAGAAAAGAAAATTAAAGCAACTAAAAGAATCATAAATGCTAAATAATAGCATTTACAATAAAAATTCTATTCACTTATTTCTATTCACAGTAATTTCTCTCTTAAAAATAGTACCATAAAACAAATTCTTGAACATGTATAATTTATCTTCAAAACATCTAAAAAAGATCTACCTTTCATAGAGATGAACAAAAACAATGTAAACTCAAATCAGCATTTTAAAAAGTTTAAAAATATTCAAATTTTAACTCAGTTACTCAGCCACTTACCACTAATGAACTTTGTCCTCTCCTCTGCTATTTCACTATGCTTTGTTTATGCTCTTGTTATGGTGCTTAATATGTTGTCGCTTTGTAAAAAAATTATTACTGTATAGTCTAGTGTCAAGTTCTGCGACTTATACTTAGTTTTACAAGTCCAGCACTAACCAACAATGCTTGGTATAAATTAGTGTCTTAATTATTTTGATTGAACTAAGTCATTAAGTCATAAACTCAAGGCTATTTCAGATTATAAGTGATCAAATATAAAGCATTATGTATTTTGTAATTAAATACGACATTTGTATTTGCAAAAGCTTTCTAACATCAGTTATTGAAAACAATTGATATTTTTCATTGTGCTTCCATTAACCAGAAATTTAATCACAATATCTAACTCTCTCAGTACCCTTAGTAACTGAGACTCTTACTCTGTTGTATTTAGAAGAAATATATGTGTGCATGTATATACATATAAAAAACTTTATTCAAGATAAATTTCCTTTGGAGACCTAAATTATTGAAATAAATATTTCAAATATATTTGCCACTCATGGTTCCTGCCTCCATTTAGCTTTACTACACGTGCAGGAAGCAATTTCCAAGATGTAATAACAGCAGGTATGTTAGCCTTTTCAGAATGGGCTAGGATATGCTGAGATTGCCCTCATAGCCCAAAGGCTTACAACAAAATTTTATTTTTCACCCACTCTAAGCCCAATACAGTTTGTTGAACTCTCCAGGGTAGTATTCCTCTGTCCAGTGACTCAGTGGCCTACGTGCTGCTATCTTTTGAATTTATCAATGCCAATGTGGACACCAGAATATCTACATAGTGGGAGACAGGGCTGGAGCATTGCAATGAAATGTTTTTAGCCTCAACCTAGAAGAGGTATACATCATTTTAACTCATAATTCACTGGCCAGAACTAGTCCAATGACCCTGTTCAACTACAAGGGGTCTGAAAAATGCAGGAGAGCACATGGATATTCAGGCAACATCAAATGTTTTTGCCACAGGAAAGAAGAATGAGACTAGACCATTCAAGAAGCTTCTATAAGGTTACTTAGAAAGGATGGTCCCAAGCTGGAAACTTTTAGTAGAAAGCAAAGAAATATTATCATACAACAGGCCACCCTAGCTTGGCCCTAAAAAAAAAAAAAATGTAAAGGCAACTCTTTAAATATGTTGCAAGGCAAAAGTTTACATTTATGATATGTCTTGGGAAGCAGACTAGTGATGTCAAGCACATTATTTATAACAAATTACTTTTATAGATGATGTGGTGATGGTTCAAAACATTGACATTAGAGCTAGAATGTATGAGTTCAAGTCTTACTTCTACTACCTCCTAGTTGTGATCTGGGGCAAGATACTTAACTTCTTTGTAAGCAACTTCATCTATAATTACAAAAATGAAATGTAACTAACTCACAGAGCTATGGTAAGGATTAAAGGAATTGATATTTATAGAGATCTTAGATTAGTGCCCGACACATAAAAATAATAAATTGTATTTGCAAAACAACTAAATTTTTTTTAAAAACTTTATTAATTCTTGACATATTCTAAGTAGTTTAGATGAGGAATTATAAAAATTAAGGGATGATGTGCCTGTTATAAAAATCAACCCAGCAGATAAAATAATAAAGTATCAGAAAAACATTTTAATTGGAGGCCCTGGCTACCCTACCTCACTCCCCTTTTTCCAGCTCACCAGTCCTTTTCTTAGAGGCATTACTTTCTTACACAAATAGAAGACTCAGATTAAACTGGATTTATTCAAAGTTGAGTCATAAATTAAAAGGCCCTAGAATAGGGAACTAGGCATAGATACCAAAAATTTAAAAAAAAATAGAAAACAAACAAAATAACCAAACAAACTAGCAAACGAATAATTAAGAATTGTCAAAGGAATCATAACAGACTTTAAGATAGATGCTGGTCTGGCCCCTCAAAGAAATTCAAGCAAAAACTGCCTGGAAAAAATAGAAAGAGAGATACAGTTATTTGGAAAAAGAAAAGATAAGGTAACAAAATAGTTGAAAAATTGCAAGAATCAGGGAAATAAATTGGAGTTACATAGTAAATGTATTATAGAAGTGCAATAAAAGCAATAGGAAAAAAGGTCCTTGCTTGGGTTTAATTATACATAGATTACATACACGTAGATTATGAATAGGAATCTATTTTCAGCTTTCGTAAAGTTCAGACACTATTTAACCTACTAATTGGGAGTGAGAAGGAAATTAGGACAAATATACACTAAAAAAAGCCTCTGCAATGCAGAGATTCCTAAAGATTTAAACTAAAATGATGAACAAAAACACATGGGCAAAGCAAACAAAAATAGGATCTGGGAGTTAGTTAATTATGAACCAATCCTCTTGTAAATGAAAAGTTATAAACTCTGGACAAAGTAAAACAAAAACATGAAAAAAGATGTCAAAAAAGCAGGCAGTTTTTGGGAAGGGAGTCAAAATGTGTCAAAAGTAACGTGTACTAGTGGCTTCTCCATTATTCAAACTTTTACCCTAAAGGTCACAACAGTTTCAGTGGTCGTGGTGGCTTAAGGTGCCTAAAACTCCCATATTAAACCCTGCTGTCTTTCTAGAACCAGAACAAATAGCTCTGGGTCAACCAGCGATGCCAAAAGTTGAGTGGGTAACTCTAGAAATGATAGTCACAGAAGGGAAACTCCAGTTCTTTGTATGAACTCAGCTCAAATTTTTAGCTAACCTCAGAACCATACCAGCACAGGCTAAACTAAAAGCAGTCCATTGCAAAAACTTACAGGACTGAATTGAGGCACTACCCACAGCTGGTTTTGTGAAGGCTGTAGTTTGAGTCCAACACAGTTAATTGACTACTAAAATAAAAGCAACAACATGTCTGAAGAGTCTAACTGAATTATGAATTTATACAACATTAACATTCAGAGTGTCTACAATAAAGTGCAAAATTACTAGATTTAAACAGAGTGAAGAAAATGTAACCCATTCTCAAGAGAAAAGATGGTTAACACATTGTGACTCATGATGAGTAGTTGTAGGACTGTCAGACAATGGTTATAAAGTAGTGGATATTAGAACAATGCTCAGTGAAGCAAAGGAAGATACTCATAATAAATGAAAAGACATAAAATCAGCATAGAGAAATTTAAAAAACAAAATGAAATTTTAGAATTAAAAAATACAATATTTGAAATACTTGCCATTCACACCCATTCACTTGTTGGCTTAGTGGCACAATAGAGATGACAGAAGTCAGTGAACTTCAAGATAGATTAAAATAAATTATCTAATTTGAAGGAGATGCAAAAAAATTCACAAAATGAAGTAAGGCTCAGAAACCTGTGGGATAATATCAAAATATCTGACATGTGGAACATCAGAACTCTATAAGGAAAATAATAATGGTACAGAAAAAAACTGAAAAACTAATGACCCTAAACTTCCCAAATTTGATGAAATTGTAAACATACAGTTTCAAGAAGTAAAAGAACTCGAAACAGGCTAAATTCAAATAGAACAATGCCTAGACATACCACATTAAAATTACTTAAAATGAAAGGCAAAGAGCAAATCTTAAGTAGCCAATGAAACATGTAATATTACATACAGGGCAACATTGAATTGAATGATAACGGGTTTCTCTTCTGAAACCATAAAAGCCAGAAGACAGTGGAGCAATATTTTTAAATGCAGAAAAAAAGTGGTTCAGAATTTACAAATTACTCTTACAACTCAATCCACAGAAGAAAAACAATTGATTTAAAATTAGGCAAAAGGTTTGAACAGCCAGCTAAAACTATATACTCATGGCAATAAACATATGAAATGTGTTCAATATTATTTTTATCAGAGAAATACATGTTAAAAACACAATAATATATCACTACTCACCCATTAGAGTGGCTAAAATAAAAAATAATGACCAAGTGTTACCTGGGATGTGGAGAAACCAACATTTTGATATATTACTTTTTAACCCCTTTATTGAAATATTACAAGGTTTAGAGAAGATAAAATGTCAGAAATCTGTTTGTGCCAAATAATCTAAAATGCCATCAAAATACATACACAAACCAGTAGAAAATGCAATGGATAAATTGACATAGATACAATCATATTAGGAATTTTTTAAACATTGTTATTTTATTTATTTATTTCAGAGTATTACAGGGGTACAGACGTTTAGGTTACATGTATTTTTAGCTCATGTCTCAGCAGATGAAAAAAGAAAGAAAATAGAATTTTTGAGTATTTTATTTATATATAGCTAGATATATAGATATTTATACACATATATGTACGTGAGTTTATATATATATCATATGCATATATATATCAGACAATAAAACCTGGAAGACAAAATGGTTTTCTCTTTTCAATTGGCCATAAATCTCCTTCAAAAATATGTTAAGCCATAAAACAAACTAACATTAATTTCAAACAAGTAGAACATATTTTCAGAAAACAATGCAAAGTTGCTGTAAATATGTGTGTGTATATATTTGTTAATTTATCTTTTCAAGCAACAAACATGTGCATTTTAAAATTTTATTTTGTATAGGCCCTGCCCCTCTGAGGTATGAACAACTTATAAATGTTGCTTTAAATTACATAGTTCAAGTCTAAATAAAGCTATCTAAAATAGGGGAAATATATATATATTTTTTTTTCTACTAGCACTCATTCTATTAATGCAGCCATTCCATTTTCAGAAATTTTCCATTTTTTCATTGTAATTAACATAAATCCTCATGCCTTTCTACCTCACAATACTCAACTTCTGCTTAGGCCCTAGAAATCCTGCAAATATCTCCTCTGGACTTTGTCAAGCAGCAGGTTATTAGAACAGGCATAGTTAATAATTAACATCAAAATATGATTATTGAGAAATGACACTACATTTGCTGATTGTGTATTAACAATAAATCATTTAAATCTCCATTGCTATAATATTGGAACTTTCTCATAGATCTCATTTACATTAGAAAGAAATGGAATTTGAGGGAAGGGACTTGATAATTTTTTTCCATAATTTTTTACTTATTTTTTCATGATGACTGATTTTCCAGTGGGGATGCAAATAGTTTTCTTCCTTAGTACTCTCATATTAGTCTTCTATACCTATTTCATGCACACTGGCTAAAATACTAAGCTATACAATAAGACAGATCTCAGTTTAGATTTGAGGTCCATTCACTTTGTAGCTTTGAGAGCTTAAGCAAATAGCAGTTACCTTGAGCTTTATGCCCTTCATCTGTGAAATGAAAATCTTGGTACATGCTTTGGAGTCCATAGTGGAAACTAAGTAAATAGTAGTCATTATTATTACTGACCACAGTCTGATACTTGTTGGCAAAAATAATCCCTTCTTGTCCCAATCTATTTGGCAAATTTAAAATCAACTATCTGAACACATGTAACAGCAAAGACAATGCTCTATAGTCTACCATGTGCATGCCTTATGTTTTTCAACCTGCCAATAATAACTCCCATGGTTCAAAATGTTTGTACTTTAACACCTATTTAATTGTATGTTATTTGTTCTTGTTGAGATTTTTATGTCCTATATCTTACTACAATAATATGTCAGAGAAAATTCCCCAAACAGGAGATAGCAATTATAAAGTTTCATAATAGAACTAATTGGAAAACTTTGTATCAACCCTGATATCTCGGATTAGCCAAGCCTTATATGTTAGAGTCAAACTTTAACAAAGATGTGTCTGAAGAACACTTGATACTTTTTTAAATGCATTTTATTAGCTTTATCTCAAAAGTCAAGTCCAAAATATATTAATAACAACAAAAGAAATATGATTTTTACATAAAAGATAAGAAGTAGAAACATTCCTGATAAAAATGAGTACTTGTTAATTTATACACTCAGATGTTTTTACTCATTCTTACTTAACATGAAATATTATTGTCTCTCCCCCATAAGATGTACAAGAATAAACTGAATTACTGTTAATAGTCAGCAGGTTAAGGAAACTTTAAAAACTCTGAGTGAATTATAAAAACGTACATTGCTGTGGCTTTCATCCCTTTGAAAATCCTTGAAGGTAGTATATTTTTAAGTGTTGCTTTTTCTTTTTTTAACCAACCATACAGTTAGATATTTAGTGAAATTCTCTGGATGGATCTTATAGTTTTTTTCAGAGATTCCTACACAATACTTTTGATAGAAATCTTTTGTTAACTTTACACAACAATTTTTGGAGGCCTATTTGGCATATCACTAGATAGATATGCCAAGGTTTATCTGACATGGCCTTGCAGTTCTCTGGCTGAGTTACAAGATAACTCTCAGGCATTTTTGTGAGTTGTTCAATAACTTCTTCATTGAATGTTAAGGGCAAGTATGTTGAAGTCCTCTTGAAAATGATTTACAGTATCCTAGTTCCCTTTCCCATAATCTGGTGTGTGTGAATAAAAGACACTTCTAGGGTTTTCAAATAACACAAGGCCTTAAAATAAAATTTAAAGTAGTAAAATAAAGCATCTTCTTAGAAAATAGTGAACAGATAGTGGTAAAATTAACAATTGAGAAGTGCATTAAAGTATCTATATTCTTGAAATCTATTGGGATATTTTTGAGCACCTACTATGTATTAGACACTTTTCTAGAGTCTTGCAGTTACAATGGAAAACAAAAGAGATAAAGTGTCTGCTGTCAAGAAATTTTCACTCAAATTATATTTATCATGGAGTTGGAATTCACTTTTCATTTTAATACACCAATGTACACAATTTTGCAAAAGTCCATTTTTAGTTTAGTGTTGTACCTAAAGAAGTGGGAATGAAAAGATTTATAATAATGAAGTTCTAATATAAAACAATTATTTCTAAGACTTGTTTAGCATTGTCTTGAAAAATCCTTATAATCCTATTATCTTCTAAGTGGAAAATAGTACATATTGTTGGTTTTGCCTTGGTACACTGTATTGAAGTATCATGGGGAACTTAGAGTGGGATTATTTTTAAGCTTATTGAGGCTAAATAACAAGTCACCCATTTAGTATTTGGAAGGCAAAAAAGATGATTGAGGTCAGATTGGATTAAACACAAACACTGAACAGTTTCCAGATGATGGGGCACATTATAAAACACAGGCTTGTTTTATCAATATCATTTTTCTACTTCACTAGTTTTATTTAGCTAGGGGACTGCATAGAAGGACCACAGACTTCTTCATCATTATTCCACTTCTATCAAGCTGTGAGGAAAATGGCAAGAAAATTTCATTGAACACTAAAAGGTAACCATTAATAGATCCACTTCCTTTCCCTAACTTTACCTCCAGAACTCTCCAGTGGTTTGATGCACATTCATGAAAAGCACACATTTTAATTGATGGAAATGTTCACTCCCTTTCCTGTTATATCTCTAGGAATTATGCAATTGCACCTAGAATCTAATAGAAGAAAATTAGGGTGTGTTTCCAATCAGAGACAACCAGATCAGGTAATTATTTAATATAGAGGAATATCTGGCTTTTATCACTGGACTTACCATATATGCACAAAACTTTTGAAGCTTTAGACACAAAAATACTAATGCAAACTTTACTTAATCTTTTCAGACTAAGACTGGAGGGAGAAATCCTATGTGTCCAGCATAACTTTGTCTTTCTCACTGCATAGGATTTTACACAGCCTAAGTTTTCCCATGGTAACGTACTTAGTCCTTAGTCTAATCGGCTCCCTTTTCATACTTCTTAGTTGACTCTATCTTGACAGATACTGAACTTATTTTTCAGAATCTGGTGTATTTGCGTTATTTTTGTTACTTTCTGCCAAGGCTTCGTCTTAAAAAAAAAAAAGTTATCATTATCATCATCAGCAGCAGCAGCAGCAACATCATCGTTGCCTTCGATTGTTCTCCTTTCCTGACCATCCATTTCACTTAATAGAATATACATCCAGGGAATAGCCTAAAAATTTGAGAATTCTTAATGGGGTTGTCTGGGTTTAGATCTTTAAATGGAATCTGAAATAGAGTTTCTTGACGTATCATAGCATTAACCCACCTGTTCTAAAATCCGTTCACTGAAGGGAAGACAGAACCAGAAATCCCAGTTGGCCAACTGCAGTGCTGAGCACTGTTATTAATAATGCATTGCTGTTTGCCTAGGACCTCATCAGCCACTACACTTTTTAAAAGAATAATCATGTCATTTCTCTCTTACAGCCCTTTGGGGAGGCCACAATTCTTTGTTCAATTCATTCCCTAGAATGGTATAAGGCCAGAAAGTTTTCCTGGTTGAGAAGTTCCTTCTAGTTGACTTAGTTGTGACAACGCTTTGGGGGATGAAGGGCATCTTTGTAGTATTTTTTTAAGGTTGTTGTTTGTGTGTTTTTTTGAGGCAGGGTCTCCCTCTGTCACCCTAGCTAGAGTGCAGTGGCGTCATCATAGCTCATTGCAACCTCAAACTCTGGGGCTCAAGCGACCCTCCTGCCTCAATCTCCCAAGTAGCTAGGACTACAGACACAAACCACCATGCCCTGGTAATTTTTGTATTTTTTGTAGAGATGGGATCTCACCCTTGCTCAGGCTGGTCTCGAATTTCTGATCGCAAGCCATCCTCCTGCCTTGGCCTCGCAAAGTGCTAGGTTTACAGGTGTGAGCCACCATGCCCCACCCTCTTTATATTAATAGTTTTAGTATCTTTTCAAACAATCTTTCCTGCCTTCCTCTGCCCCTTGGTTACATAAAATCCTGAAAGAAACTCAGCCAAATCAACTCATAGTTTCAAAGAAGTTGGCTGTTTGCAAGTCAGCTTTGGGTTTTTGTTTTGTTTTGTTTTTTGGTGTTTTTTGTTTGTTTGGGTTTGTTTTAGAGAAAGGGTCTTGGTTTTTCTTGAGTGCTGACAGAATGAAGAGCCAACCTAAGCAACTACTTGATACAATACTAAAAAAAAAAAAAAAGAAACTTGCCTCAAGCTAAAAATTACTTTAAAATTCACCATTACTGCAAATATCAACTATCTTTAAACAAGGAAGAGAATATTGCAGATAAATATGAAGTCTTCAAATTTTGGGCCTTTCTTCCCTCCTTGAGTTAATCAATGATTTTGACTTGCTCTACGTCTTGTTGTATTTTTAAATACATTTGGTAAGTATTAATTGGACAGAAATATAAGTGGTTTTATTACTTTACTACAGAGGTGGTTATAACTTTGTGACAAACACACTTTGTTCAAATTTTTACCATTTTCACAGGAGTCATTTGGAACTACACTTGACAACAATGTGTCACTGGAGTAAAGGTGATCATTCACTGGATCCTTCCATACTCCCATTAATGAATGGCCAAAATGCCCCTGCACCTCCAAGATATGTAACATGGGTCCTCCAGGCAGCGACTGAGGCAGGCACGGTCTTTCCTTGCAAGTCAAATTCAGCCAGTGTTGAGGCATCTATATGGGGACTTGTAGACATTGTCTCCACAGATGAAGTAAAACCCTTGTTCTTAATGAGTGCTTGTAATACCTGACTAAATGAAGTGAAATTTATTCTTAAATATGACACAAGAAGTTTGACCATGGTCTCATAGTTGGTCTAATTCTATCAATATTCTTATTGAACCTATGTAAATAACTACATTATCATGAAAATATAAGTACCACAATTTGTTTCTGAAATTTGAGGAGTTAGTAAAAATTGAATAGCATTAAAATATTTCATTTCATTTTATAAAAGTATAATTTACCAAATCAAGGACTAGAGATAAATTAAGAGAAAAAAATAATGTCTTACCCATGTCTATCAAAAAATGAGAACTTTAGAAACATGCCAATAATTTCAAAATAATAACCACAATAAAATTTCCTTTATCAGTTTATTTGGTCCTGAGTAAATAATTTTTTTCCTCAGGATCTTAGGTTAGCTATTTGCTTTCATGAAGTGTGTCTGCTTCTGATATAAAAAGAATCCCCAAAATCCTGACTTAGTCTTCTGGTATTGTCCGAAAATTTTCTAAGCAATGCAATGCCAGCTGCCAGCTCAGATCCCCATACTCTTTGAAGCATCACCACTTAAGAGTACCTGGCACAGTGCTTTCCATGAGGCTCTGGGACTGATTTTTGCTGAAGGTCAGGTTCTGCTTCATAACATATAAAGAACTTTCAGGCAAACAAGAGAGGAAAGAAAGAACTATTTTTTTGTGGTAAAATTGAGTGGCTGTGATTAATTTATTATAGTAACTAATAATATCAGAATGGAAGACAGTAAAATTCTTTATTGGGGTACAATAAAAAGTATTTTATAAAGACTTGATAAATTTTCCCTTTGAGGATATAAAACCTGTGTTGGAGAATAAGAACACAGACAACTCTCCAGAGCTGTTCTCTAAAGAACAGCCTTTAAAATATATCTATATTAGTAATATTTCGCCTGAACAGACATTGATGTCACCTACTATATCTATTGTCCTATTTCTAGGTTGCTTCTAAATTTGAATGTGAGTAATGCTGGAAAGTGTTCATTCCACATGTATGAAAACAAATACTTCTTTCCTGCTCCTCACAATATTCTATAGGCTATGACTGGTTTCATTACAAGTAATCACACACCCTTAGCCTTTGCTTTAGAATACAATTATTATGTTTCTTTAGCACTGCACACTAAAATATCTAAACAAGTTCAAATGAGTTTATTTCATTATGTGAATTTGTCTTAATTGGTATTTCTTCCTCAAAATGTTTCATAATTATGAGCAAGATAGATTAAACTGTGCTTATATTTAGGTATTATTTCTTTTCTCCTTCATAGTGGACATATCTTCATATTGTCTACCTGGCACCTCAACCCCTAGGATCTCCTTTCTTCCATTCCATTCACATAACCACTATGAAAAATAACACATTTTTTGCATGTATATACACCTGATTGTGTTTAATTAGCTTCTGGATTGGCACTTGGCTTAAGCTGGGCCAATGGTTCTCTTCCCTAGAATTTTTGAACTTATATCAGTATCAGAAACAGACTTTTCTAGTTACAGATTATGTAGTGTGTAAAATTTTTTTTAGTAATTATCTTTTTTTGCCATGTGAATAAAGCCTATAGGCAATAAGATCAAACAAAGTCAAGGCATACAGAGAAATAAGGATGAATCCCTGACAGATGCATAGCCTTCAGAGTTTTGATATCACTGTTTTCTGAGGCAATGCGAGTATTGCATTATGGTCACATAGCTAGTAAGTAGAAGAATTAGTTCTAAAACACAGATATTCTCAGTCTTTTTTTCCTTATACCACTAACATAAACTACAGGAGGGCAGAGATGTTTATCCTGTCTGTTCATTGCTCTATCTCCAGTGAATGAAATACCATAAATATCCAATAAATAATTTTAAACAAATAAAATATCTATGGCACACTCAACTTACATTATTAATCAAACTTAAGTTTTTCCATCCAGAAAGAGGGTTGGGAGTAGCAATACAAGCTGGCACAGACACATGGGGATTTTCTTTGCATAAAAGTACAAATTTATCTTGCTTAATACATAGTATTCATAATTAGTGAGTATATTGGGGTACTATTGGCAGCAAAATATGACTATATTTATAATTAGTCTTTATGTAAAATGGTTCTTGTGTACTTTCTAAAACTCATTTTAATGTAATAATAATCTCTAAGCATAATGACACTTAAACACTTGCTCTGACTTTTAATGGTCGATGGACAAATGTGGTCTTATTACAACATGTATACATGCACATCCACACATATACTTTCTAAGATCCTGAATTACTTGATTAAGTCCTTGGTCTTTCTTCTTATTAGTATTTTCTAATTTAATGTGTTTTAATTGCATGAAAGTTGGTGAGTCAAGTGCTGGTCTTTTTAGAAAATATCACATAATAAGAGAACCTAAAAACCTCTATGATCTGTGCATTTTACTCATATACAAACACAATGGCTATATTTTATCATGATTTATGCAAAATGTATAACCTGTACCATGCCCTGGCTAATAGCATCTTTTGAAAATGGAAAGAAAAAAATGGCAGACAGGAAAAAAAAAATAGTCAATCAACACATTTTAGAGCCCAAACAAAAAAAAAATTACAGCTTTCCCTGTCGTTTACCTGTTTTCTTGCAATTCTTGAAAGAACAAAGGGTGGGAATTGCCCCATTAAGTTCATTAGGATGAAGCAGATGAAAAGGGGGAAAGTAATAAACTAGACTTGTCTAATAGAGAAAGAGGTTGTGAGTAGCCCAAAAAAGTTACAGGAGCTGAAAGGAGTCCTGCCCAGCCAGCAGATGACAGTGTATAAGATTTGTGGTAGTAGAAAGGAAGATCCCAAAAAATGAATGGGTGGTTCAAAAGTAAGTAAAGCAGAATAAAGGCATCCAGAAAGTCCATCAGTAAGAAATCCTGTAACCATAGCTCAGAAGCAGGACTTAAGTCCCTCAGTGTCAATAAGCAAGAAAGAGGCCATTTCTCAGTACCAGAGATGAGATACCAAAGTTAGAATCCAGTAAGCAAAATTGGGGCATAAGGTCATTTATTAGCAAGAAGGCAAAAATTTCACTTAGGAGAGCAAGGGTTCAAGGCCAGAGCAGCAATACACAAAGGAGAGTGTGATGCTGATATGCAAAAGGATACTCTAACGCTCTTGAAATTTGTCTACTTCTGGTCAGGATGGTCCTACGTAGATATCAAGTGGTAACAAATACCAGGGATAGGAAGAATGCAGGCCAGGGATTCAGGACAACTATCTGATAAATTTTTTCTTAAATAGACCCATTGGGGGCAGGAGGGGTGGGCAATTGAGGCAAGAATGAAGCAACTTAACACGCATTTTTATCGTTGAGCAGATGTTTTAATTCTGATTTTGCCTGTCATTAACTGTATTTAGCCTTCTTTAAGAAAGGAGTATTACTGGAGTGTTTGAAGAATAGCAATAAAGCCAATGTTTATGGAGCAAATTAAGTGAGGGAAGAACAGTAAGAGACATGTTTAGAGAGTTGGGATACAGGTGAAGCATTATGAACACTCTGGCTTGTCTTTTCCTGAAATACGGAGGCTTTGGAAGATTTGAAACAGAGGAATGGTGGGAATCTGAATTCCATTTTTCAAGGATAATTTAGGCTATTGTGTTGAAAATAAGACATAGGGGATATTGATGGGAGATGGATGACCAGTTAGTTGGTTGCTACAGACTATGGTGGCTAGACTTGGGATGCTTACCGTAGAATTGGAGAGAAGAAATTGTATTCTGGATTCTGGATTTGAATATACATGTGCTTTCAACTTTCAAAAACTGAAGCTCCAGGACAAACCTTTGAAAAGAATTTATGGTTATATATCACTTATTATTAGTTCTTATTGATTTTTCTGATAAAAGTGGTATAGTTGCATAATAACAGCAGATTAAATTGGCTATTAGCATATAATTTATCACAAGTATAAAATTATGAATTTTTTAGTAGAGAGGTTTCACTCTATGCTTTGTTAATTTTGCAAAATGTGTATGATGGGTTGTCTAATATGTAAATTATCTTGCCAGTACACCACCATAGTTAGGTATCAAAGTGCTCAACACTAGAAAAAATAAATCTAATTTATTTGATGTCATATTATTTGTTCATTTATATAGTATAATATACTACAATAAAAAGAAAGTCACTATGATGTAGCAGATGAAAATTATGACCAAAATTTTTTAACATTAAAAATGCACTAATTCTTCAGAAAGAATAAATACAAGTTGGCCGCATACAATTTTGCAAAGACATTGTTTATAGTTATTTTCATTATAAATACTGTAGTAGGCAGAATAATGTTCCCCCAAAGGTATTCATGTCCTAATACCTGAAACTGTGAATGTGTTAGGTCACATGGTAAAGAAGAATTAAGGTTGCAGATGGAATTATGTTTATCTTAAAGGAATCAGTTAAATTTGAGAGAAGATAGTGTTCTGGATTATCCAGGTGGGTCTAATGTAATCACAAGAGTCCTTTTAAGAGGGAAGCAGTCGAGTCAGTGTCAGGAGGCAACGACAGAAGCAAGGTTGAAGTGATGTGAAGTGATGTGATGTGATGTGATGTGATGTGGATTCAATGTGCCATTCCTGGCTTTGAATATGGAAGAGAGTCATGGAATGTGGGGGGCCTCTAGAAGCTGGAAAATAAAGAAAATCCCCTAGAGCCTCCATAAATGAGTGCCCTTCTGCCAACACCTTGATTTGAGCCCAGTGAGACACATTTCAGACTCCTGAATTCCAGAACTGTAAAATAATAAATTTCTGTTGTTTTAAGTCCCTAGGTTTGTGGTAATATGTTATGACAGCCATAGAAAACTAGTAAAAATATGAATCTAATGTTTATTAGATCTATAGTTACAATTATAAGTATTGAGCTGATACTTTTGAAAGATTTGGTAACTGGTTTGGGTAAAGGAAACCCAACATACCTTCCAGAAATGGAAGATTACAAAATATTCTGTTGGACATTGTTTCAGTTCTGATTAGTAAAAATGCCTCCTTTTCCCTCCCCCAACACACAAAAAAATACACTAATCTGAAAATTTGTAATCATAACTCTGCTTTTACATAAGTTTTAGGTTTAAATGTTATATAATCTGTATGGTCATTGAAAACACAATGTAATAAATTAGTCTAAAATAGTCTTGAGTTGGAAGTGCCATGGGGCACCTCATAGAAAGAGATGCAAGTTTTTTTCCTAGGAAAGCATCTCTACTTGATATCCCTCAGAATATCCACAGATTAAGATAAAATTACAAATATAAGCATAGAAACTAATAAATAGATGTGGAAAGACACCATTGTGAAAAGTTAGCAGAAATAGCAAGTAGTAGAATTAAATTCCAACAATGTCAAATATGGAATTAGCAACTACAGAATATAAAATTAGTATATATAAGTTTACATATAATTTAGGAACTAAAAAGTCAATCATGGATCAAAAGATTATAAAAATGTTCTAGGATATTTTCAAAGAACAAACTAGAACTCAAAAAAAAAGAATTTGTAATTGTATGATATAACAATTCAATACACAGATGTAATAGCATATTGTGCAAAACTGAAAAGACAATGAAAACAACAAACTTTAAAATGGTCAAAGAGAAAAAGGCAGATTACCAATCAAGGAACTACAGTTATTTTGACAGTAGATTATTCAAGAGCATTAAGTGAAACCAGAATATGCGTTCATTCATTGATGGACACTTAGGTAGAATTCAAAGGAAGAAAATAAAGAAGAAAATGTAACAGAAGTTTAATTGAGTGGTGCAGGTTCAATTGATAATCAGCATCTGGAGTATTGAAAGTAAATAAATAGAAAACAAGCAAAGGCACAATAGAGTAATTAACTGAGTTGGAAACCATAGTCCCTTTAAGACATTCGCATGCAGCTACTTAATCTTCCATTGCTACATATCAAATGAATGCGAAGAGGATAGCAGGTGGATTTAATGTGGCAAAGTGTATGTATATATACATGTGTATACACACACACACACACACACACGTATATATAAAATAAATAAAGTTCTGGTTACCATATGACAAGAAAAGTCTATTGCGTAAATAACATTACCATTGATGATATAAATCAGAAAACCTGAATTTTCCTTTCTTTTATTATTTTTTTTTAAATAAGGAACACTTTGAATACAATGGCACCCTATTTAAATACCTATGCTGAAATCTTATGAATGCAGTTGTTTTGGAAGTCATTAAAATGCCCATTTCTTTCTTTCTTTTTTTTTTGTAAAGACAGAGTCTCGCTCTGTTGCCCAGGCTGGTCTCAAACTCCTGAGCTTAAGTGATCCTCCTGCCTCAGCCTCCCAAAGTGCTGGGATTACGGGGCGTGAGCCATCACGTCCGGCTAAAATACCTATTTCTTTAACATTGATAAAACTGGTAGAAAAAATATAAAAAAGACATTGGTGACTAAAATAGATTACGTTGAAGTAAATGATATGTTAGTATCAATAGATACATTGATACCAAAATTAGCACCTAATAAATATTGACTACACATTACATTCAAGGTTTTAGGAAACATGTATATAACTCCTCATAATCTATTCATCTGTCTATATATCTATCATCATTTTATATACACATATATAGATACAAAATATGTACAAACCTAGATTTACATATTATAAATATATATTTACTTAATTCGTTATCAGCATCATTGCATTGCCCACAAGTAAGGGAAATACTCAGAGGATGAAAATGAAGTGAAAATAAGAATTCAAGGAGGGAGAGTTAGGGTTGAAGTTCTGACTAACTGAGAATATCTTTTATTCTCTGGTTTTTAGCTTTTTTCCCTCGGTCATGCGGGACCTATTGAACCAGACAAAAAATTAGGGCCCACTCTAATGGGGTTATTCTACATAAAGCTAAGATCGTCATTTCATCAAGCATAAACTAGGAAAAAACAATCATATAGAAAAGGCAGCATGGAAACTTGTAGATTTTGACATTGGGTAGAAGAGAAAAAAAATTTAACATGAAAAAATTTTAACTACAAATAGGCCCTCTTGCAGAATTGTGTCCCACAGTCAAATTCAGGTTGAAAATTGCCACTCAGTGCCTAGTAGAAGTAAACACTAATCCTTTTTAAAACACACCTTCAACAAAGCTGTAAATAAATTTCAAAAAACATTACAAGAAAAAAATGAATTCATAGTAAAAAATCGCAAGACAGCTGACAACACAAAGCACCATGTATATGATGAGCCAATAGAAATAAAAGTCTCCTAATACTTCAGGGAAAAATGTCAGAATAAGAAAACAAGGAGGGCTTTTTAATCTATGGTAGAGTTTGCTTTCAGCATGGGAATGGTGGAGAGTTAATGAGGGCAACTTCGTAAATTTAAATATTGTCTAGGTTTAAGTTTTTATTACATAAAGTTACACTAAAATGAATGTTGTGATCCTTAAATTGCTTTAATGCAGTGCAAAGGGCCAAAAGAAGATATAGGAGAACATGGGAATGATCTCCCCTGTGTAATTCTCATTCATTTGACAAGTGAGTGGGCCTAGCCCCACGAGGATCTAATGTCACAGCTTTAGGACCTTGTGTCTCCAATCCAAAATCAAGGCTTTGAGCTGACACTGTCTTGTTAGAAAGGGAACCCCAAGGAGTCAAGGTCCATTTTATCAATATATCTCCTGAATATATTACTTTCAATTACAAAATAAGGTATTTGTCCTATTTTCTAGTTAGTGACTTGCTGGATAATTTTACAATACGACAGAAAATAAAAGGGTATAATTTTGATTAGTATGGCACTTTCCCAGTAAACATTTGCACTTTGCCTTCCAAGGGCAGCTGCTCATACACACATACTATGGAGTGGAAATTGGTGGGTGTAATAGACACTGCTGGTGCTCTGCACAGATCCCCTCTACTGAGACAGTGCACCTAGCCCTCAACTTTTGTAAGTGTTGCCTGCTAACGGCTCACAGTTTCCTCCTGAGAATGGCCTGGAAACCAGGGAACCTCTTCATCAGGAAATGTCTGGAAAGTTATGTTCTCTCACAAGGGGTAGTAATAGCCAATGGCTGACTGAGTTGGAAGTATAAAAGGCTGGCCCCTTGTCTCAGGTGTAACAATTCTGTGATGGTATTTATTTTTCAGAGCTTCCTATGGATTTTGCCTGAACCCACATTTTTGCCTGGCTTATTTCCCTCCTTCACTCTCTTATAACTTTCATCTGAAATTGCTCCCTCACTAAATCACTTGCACAAGAATCATCATTTCAGGTTCTGTTTCCAGAAAACCATAGCTTAAAAAAAAATTGTTGTAGATTTTTTTGTTATGGTAAATTGTACACAGCCAAACATTTGGGAGCTACTCATGTAAAACCCACAGTATAAGGTACTGCTTGTTCCTCCTTTTGAGGCACACCATTGTGTTAAGTGGATGTTATTTATGGCATGAGTGCATGTGTTTACATTTATAAAATCTATATGTTGAATGTGTTTATAAGTATGCATTAACAAACCAAATGTATTTATCTTTGTGTGAAAATTCAAATGGAATTATCCAGCATATTTGGATATTTCTAGGCAATATTACTTATTTTTGGTAAAAATAAAATTTGAAATCTTTACAGGGTAAAACTCAACTACAGTTGTGGGCGTATATGTGTGTACGTCTTCAAGTAAAGGCTGGTTGTTTAGAGAAAAGGGTATCCAGGGCTGTTTCAATATGTTACTACTTGTATAGCCAATCATGTGAAGGACTCACCCATTAGAAGAAGCATTATTGGGATGAAAACAAAAACACAGATTAATATTGTAAGGTTGAGGTTATAGCAGGATAAACATTTTTATAAGGAGAGATTTTTAAGTAGACATTTCCTCAGTTAGATTAACCACAGCATGAAAGAATTAAGAAAGACTTTTTGTTTCAAAATAAAGCTTTCTTATGTTCCCTAGTTCTTCCTCCTGAAGTTCTTGAATATTGTTTACACTTCTTTCATAACGCTGCAAATGGTTTCACTAGTTTCTTGTAACCATTGCATGTGATTTTAATTCCCAAGGAAGACCTCTCTTGATTAAAATCCTCCAGTGCTTTTGTCAAAGGGTTGGGATGTTTTCAGACTTCATCTTCAGCACTAGCTTGGGCTCTGGGAAGGCAGCCAGTACAGTAGAGAAAGAAAGATGTCTTGTGCCAAATAGTTGCATTTACTAAGCTAAGGGGACTTATATTCTATCTAGTTAGTCTTTTATACATACATTCATGCATCCAACCATTCAATAAGCATTTTTGAACATTTGATAAGTGCAGAGAACAATATGAGAATCTCAGTGTATTAAAAATAGCCAAGGCATTTTTTTATGTCATAAAGGAATTGCAAATGTAGAATTGGAAGTCATGCATATGACAACATACCACAAAGCATCATCTGCTAAGAGTCATAGAGGCACCGTAAACAAGGCCCAAACACTTTAGAAAAAGGGATGAGGGAAGAAAACAGAGGTTTGTTCAAAAAGAAAGGGATTCTTAATTTGTCTATGCCCTGGTTCATCAGAAATGAGGAAATCTCTTACTTAAAAAATTGAGATTTAACATTTGCTCTAAAGACTCCATAAAAATTACACACACACAAAAAAAAATATTAATACACATATTTCCATGTTCACAAATATGAAAAAGTAAATTTTGAGGGGAGTAAAAGTCAACCTCATTCAGTTAAAAAGAAGTGAAAAGGACTATCTGAGCTATTGTTTCGGGCCATCAAATTTCTATGTCTTATAATACATTGAAACAGCCGTGTCAGATGTAGAACAAATGCTGTCAGAATTTTCTTCAATTCAAAGCTTTCAAAATGAATTTTGACTAGACCTGAAAACCTTTAATAATGTTTATCTAATATGATACTGTTCTTCTCTGGGAATAAGGGTCTAGGTTTCAAAGACAAAGACTCTGACTAGGCAAAAGCCTAATTTTTCTCTTCTATCACGTGCCCAATATATACGCTGGATACTTGGTTGAGTACTTTTCCCAAGAAGATCTTAGGATTTTTTTTTCCAATAGTAGGAACAACACAGACTATATGTAGGGTGTTTGCAAATGAGTTGTTAATCTCAAAATATATTATTTATTTTATTTGCATAAATAAAATACAGCATAGAATTCTCCAAGTGATTATTATTAAGGTTTTCTATATTTCATAACTTATTTTTGCCTACTTGGTCTACCAATTATTAAAATATGTATGAAACATCTCTTTTTTCTCTGAAGTTCTGTCAAGTTTTGCTTAATTTATTTTGTGGCTATGTTGTTAGTGTCCTACAAATTTAAAATGTGTATCTTTCTGGTGGATTGAAATGTTTACAATCATAAATTGACCTTCTTTACCTCAATAAAATTTTATGTCATTGAATATATTTTATACTAAAATTAGCATAGCAATGCCAGCTCCCTTTTGCCTAATATATCTCTGGTATATTTTTTTTTTATTTTTTTACTTTCAACCCTTCTGCAGCCTCACATTTAATTGTACCTCCTATATGCAGACTCTTTTAGTTGTTTTATTCAACCCTTTGCCTTTTCCTTCTGTGAGGTTTCTGTTTGCTTCTGCCATACACCCAGGGGCATTACTCATGGCTGCTTTAAATTAAATCCTCAGCTTGAAGTATTTGTATGTATTACCACACAGGCAATATGAATTTTCTCTGCTAATCAACCTGAGGGCCAGGTAACAAGTTCTTAGGGATAATTTAGCCTGTGTATTCAGCACCAAGAATTGTGACTGGAAAATTTTCTTGCATTCCCCTGAAAAGTTGGGTAAATTTTAAGTTTACCCTCTCTCTGAGATCTCTGAAATCTCATTTTTATATGGAGGGCTGGGTGACATTAAAAATTAGAAGAGAGATATAACATTTTTTTCAAAACCATGAGTCCATATTATGCTGTTGGAATTGAAATTTTTATTTTCACACATTTGTTAAGGATGTAATCAGCTTATATACAACACAAAATAAAGAGACCAAAATTTCAACAGGCTTTCAGTCCAGCTTATTGCTTGCCTTAGTCATTTTGCTATAAATACAAGTGAAATAAGGGGTTTATATTCCTGTCATTCATTCACGGTGTTCCCCTGATGCTTGTTTGTTTGTTTATGAAATCAAGGAAAGGATAATGTTGTCTTCTTGATGCCCCATAAAATCAAGACCGTCCACCAAGTCTTGGCACATGTACTTTAATCATTTACATCTGAAGGACCCAGCTATTCTGCCCACTTCCCTCTTGTTCTAGACTCTTCTTACTGAGTTCAACATTGGTTTACTGCTTTTACTATCTCCATAGCATCTCTCTCCAAAATTTTCTTTCTGTAATATCAAGTCCCAAGTTTCAAATGACAACTCACAATTGCAAAGATGTGGAAACAACCCAGGTGCCCATCAATACACGAGTGGATTAATAAAATGTGGTATATGTATACCATGGAGTGTTACTCAGCAATAAAAAACAATGGTGAATTAACACATCTGGTATTATCCTGGCTGGAGCTAGAGCCCATTCTTCAAAGCGAAGTGTCACAAGAATGGAAAAACAAGCACCACTGGTACTCACCATCAAATTGGTACTAACTGATCAACACTTACATCACACAAGGCAATAATATCCAAGTTTCAAATTGTATTCAGATTAATTATCCTTGAATATACAAATTCACATTAAATACAGTATTTCTGACACTTTGGTTCGTGATTTTCCCCTCTGAGTCCATCTAACCCGTGGTCACTTGGTGCTCTGAAGATACAAAGATTCACTGCTGGAGTATAGTAAGGGTGTATTTTTATAAGGTACAGCATATAGTAGACATTGACAAAAGGGAGGAGGGAAAGAAAACTATCAATTTTGAGTCTCTACAATGCTCTCAATTCTTTTTTATTCATAACTTTCCACTGCCCTTTTATTCTTGAAGTTTAAAAGAATATTAATTTAATTTTGGATTTAAAAGAGTTAATTTTATACAATGCCTCCCCCACCAAATGTCAGAAAATACTTTGAAAGATCGCAAGTACGTGGTTATTCACGTAGCCTATTCCTAATATTTTCTCTGATAAGCAATTCATCTAATCATGAGACAATCACTACCATTGCTAGCTCTAAGTGTTACCTTTACTTTTAAATAAAACAAAATCTGAGCTACACCTTTTTCTCCCTGTCCGTCTTGATTCTAGATTGATACTATGAAATTTCACTAAGACTAGTTACATTTCAATCACATTTTTCACAATTACCAACTAAGGTTAGAATGGGATTTTCATCAGACCACTCACCTACTCAGCAACCCAGATGAAGTCTTCATGTTTATTTGGCCAAATTCCAGCTCTCATCCATTCGGGACTATATGTCAAAGAGTCCCAATTTGTGGATTGAATGCTCTGCCATCAGTAGTTCTCAACCTGGCTGCATATTTTGATTACTTAGAAGCTAATTGGAACCCACCACATAGAAATTAGAAATTAAATTAGCAAGGAGACTGGAATGGACATTTCTGAAGTTTCTCAGGTGATTCTAACATGCAGGCATGTTTGAGACCCACAGTTAAGTTCTCATAAAGCCTTCAAGTTCCATCATAAGTTCTCAAGTATTTACTACTTTAAAGGCTACTTCTCAAAATCCAATCAACACTAATTTTCCCCTAAGGATAAAACTTAATATGGAATAATTTTATCTGAAAGAATTTTCCTTATTGAAAAATGGTTAAGTACTTCAATAGCACACTGCACCTTTACAATACAGAGTTTTCTTTCTGCTCCTATTTTCCTCTTTCTCCTTTTATCCAGAAGTGAAACCTCTATTTTCTGATCTCTAATCCCAGTATAATAAGAAATTCTCCACTCTCAATTGTTTTCCTCTTAATCAAATCAATGTGTTTATCCTCTGAAATCTTATACTATCCATTATGGGATCCCATTCTCTCTCTCTCTCTCTCTCTGCTACATTTTACTTTTCTGGTTCTAGAAGTTATATGAGTCATTGCAGATAAATTGGATACTACTAAAAAGTGGAAAGATCTTTTTTTAAAATTCCTGGGATTCTTTTCCCATGAAAATAGCTATGCAGTTTTCTTGTTAATTTTTTTATTGTGCCTTTTTTTAATAGAGTTAATATCACATTTGTGTATTTTGCAACCAGCTTTATTCACCTAGCAATATTATATGAACATTTTGCTCTGCAATGTATTCTAAATACGTATTTTATTCTTCCATGGCATTCCATTTTATATTTTACCCATTGCCTTAGAGTTGTTTTAAAATTGTTTGCTATTATACATAATCTCTCAATAAACATATTATATAGAGAGGTATTATACTATATTTCTGAATATTTCATTAGTTTTTTTCCTCCTTCCAAAGAAATTTCAGGCATCACATGATGAATTTCAAGCTGAAGCACATTATGAACCTTGGAATATCAATGCTAAATGCTACCTAACTGGAAATAATTCTAGGAATTTTTCCCTATATACTATTATACTATTCAAATTAACTCTTTACTGTATGCTGTCTTGTATTTATCTTTTTTGAGCCCACACTCATTTAAAATTGTTTCTGACAAAAAGTTAGGTAGGTTCTTTGATAACAGAGTAGTATTTTTTATTTCCTTTTTTACAGATCTGAAAGTATGAAACAGATGTTTAATGAATTAAAATAAAAAGAAAGTAATGTTTTCTTAATTTATCATTTTTCCTCCTTTTTAAAATATATTTTGACCATGTTTAACAGACAAAAATTAGTATACCTGACATGCCCTTTGTGAATGTGCTTGTGAACATATGGGATATGATCATTGAAATTGGAGATTAGACTATCACACAAAATTAGGAATGCTTATTTTATTTTGGTAACATCCTTCATCATTATACCTTCACTTACAAATGCTGATAGTAAGATAGCCAACTAGAATAAACTCATTCATGTCTCTGTGTTTTAATACCCCTCCCTTACTGACCAAACTACTATTTCTTATAGTCACATAGCTGAAGTGTACACTTTAGTCAAAAATACTCTGCAGGATATTTGAAACTGTATTTACTAAGTCATTATAAAATAATTTACTTGAACATTTGAAACCTCAGAGAAAACAGCATAAACTGAAACAGAGTTTCACCAATCATAAACAGAAATGTACAAAAGGATAATATATTTTCAATTCTGATATGTAAACAACTCATGTGTTAATAATGCTTGAGTTGCTGCCTTCCTCCTACATTATTTCTGGTGAAGAGTTAGTCTGGTTTAAATTACATACCTTAATGATCAGTGATAGGATAGCTACTTTTTTTACTCACTTGGAAAGTGTAAGAGACTGTAACTACTTTGAAATGTATGTTGGCAATTCTAATATCTAAGTAATAGATTCCTATAGCTTGGATGATTTTTTTCCTCATGATTTGAGGCTTTTACATTTTTATGGATGCCAAACTCACATTTATCCTAATAAATATTTCATTTAAATATTTATCTCAAATATTGACCTTAATCATCAATGAAACTGCCCCCTAATTACCCACAAATTATTAAGATAATTCAATGAGTTGATTTATGTGAATCTGCTTTCAGTTTTTACTCCATAACAGACACATATTTAATATAAATTTTTTAAAAAGGTCTTCATTGTTATAACAAGCAATCCAAAACAATCACTTAAAAATATTTACAATAAACCCTATTTACTAGACCATTTATTAGATACTCTGGTCTTAAAATTCTAGCCTGTCCATAAATATGATAATTTTAACATTTGCCATCTATTTCCTTCCCAGAAGTAATACTCTCAGCAGGCTCACCACTTCTGACATTTTCTTTCGTTTTACAGAGATAAGTGGCATCCTGGAAGCACCTTCCCTACTCCCCATTGCATTAGCATTCATAATATTAATTGCCAAAAATTACCAGCTGCAAGAAGTTTTATCTAACAAAGCTGCTCTATGGCTTTCTCAAGACAATTTAGTAGCATTTATGTCCCAAGCAAACACTTAGGTATGTAAATAGGAAGAAGCCCACAGTATAATTAATATTTAAAAGGTAAAATGTCAAACTCAGCTAAGCAATTTTTAACATGTTACATCCCCTTCCCCCTTTGCTTTAACCACATGTTCTTCCTAGAGATGAGCTCTGGGATTTTACTGAGAAAGCTACAATTGATCTCAGCTAAGTGTTTTGCTATAAAGTGCCGACAATTACCCAGGCATGCAGTGCTGAATTCAGGTTTGAGAATGAATATATTTAACTCTGAACCTTCTCTTACTCGTTTGAATACTTCCACTGATATAATGTATTTAACCCAAGAAAGCAATTGTTTGAATTGAGTTAGTACAACATGATTTAAATCAGGGTGACACAAGTCAGAAGCAGTTGGCAGGAAGAAATTCTTCACAATTTAATATATATCGATTAATCACTTGCCAATAAAAAGCCATATATTACATTCATTTCCAAAATACAATGAATTCAAATTACCTCTATTAACCAAGAATTTATCTTTATTCAGGTGTATCGGTGATTTGTGAGAGCCACATCAATTTCTGTCACTCTTAAGAGAACTCACTGAAGTTAAAGAATGTCTTCCTTTACGTTAAAAAGTTGATTCATAATGATAAATAAAATACCTGCAATTATCTGAAATATTTGCTTATTATAAAAGGAGGGCATTGTGACTTATTTAGAATTCTAATTTCTAAATCATAATTTCAAGTTCTTTCTTGAAATACTTTCTGGCTGTTTGATGGACTTGGGGAATTAAACAAGAGGAAGTGGTGTAATGTAAATAGAAATGACTTCTTGAAACAAGGAAAAAATACAGAAAGAATAATTAGGTAAAACCAGCTCATCCAAAAATAAGTACAAGAAAAATGTTTGTATTCTGGAAAATGGCAAAGGAGAACTATTCAGTGTGAGTAGGACTGAGCTATGACTAAGAATAAAGCATTCCCTGCATATCCTGGGACTAGAAAGTAAGGTAACAACAGAGTATCAGAGTGGAAGCACGTAATATTTCCAAGACATGCAAATAAATGATTGCAAATAATTTTCAAAAGTGAAGATGTGTGGGATATCTTTGCTATTTCCAAAATATATTTATTAAACCTCTACTTATACATAAGTATATGCTATTTTATGCTATAATAAGAGATCTTTGTTGTGTTGTTGCTCAGTGTATTTCTGCTAGTTCAAAGTTAGTTTTCCAATTTTCTTAAGCATCATTCTCTTATCGTAGCAGGAAAATTATTTTAATGTAGCAGAAAGGTGTTTTTCCTATGTTAAGATACCCTCATAGGTTTATCTGATATTGTCAGAAAATTAGCCATAGAATATAAGGAATTGTTCTGGAAATGAGAACTTAGTTTTTCCTCATCATCACATGTTAACTATAAAACAATGTCTGTATTGTGTGGAAATTTCTCTAAGATAATTTATACACACTATTAAACAGAGAATATTAAACCTAATGCTATTTTCAATTTTTAACATTTATCATTTGTAAAATGTATTATCTGGCCAAAGTATATTACTACTGAATGTGTTACATATTGATTTCTAAATGGACTCACTGCATTCTTTTTAAAGAATTATTGTACTTAATATTTTATTTACTTCTCTGAAGTATTATCAGTAGTCTTTTCTTGTAACAAGCATTGAATCCGCCTTTAGCAGTCTCTCTTTCAATTCATATTTGTCTATGAATTAAGAACTAAGAACATAATTGTTAGAATTATTTGTAAATTAAAGAGTAAATAATCCCTAATTAAGAGCCTGAGGAGTTTATATATTTAAATGAGCACATAACATATATATATTAAAACATTTATCAATACTTGGTTTCTCAAGTGCCTTTAAAATGTTAGTTGCAGCAATTTCCTGAAGTTGTATTTAGTTTAGTTTGCTTCTTTAAATAAGGTGTGATTGGACTCATTATTTTTTTTAGATATAGCCTTTTAAAAATTCTGAGATAATCGATAATAAATGAATGGTAGCTATTTCATTACAATCATTATTTAGTCATAGTTAAGTCACCTATTTGCTCACCAATAGCCTAAAATAAAGCATAAAGAGCCATATAGCAATGCCTTAAGTGTAGCTAATCCAGAGAAATCAAGGTTATGCTAAAAGAGGAAATGATCAAGAATAAGAAAGCAAGCAACCTAATTAAGAATTGGGTGAAAGATTTGAACAGACACTTAAATAATGAAGCTAACACATTAAAAGGTCATGAACATGATTAGATATTATGAAAAGTTATTTAAAAATCACAAAGCATATTATTTGATCAAGTTATGTCATCAAGTGGTGTGTCAAGATATAAATCAAAGTCATGTAAGTTAGGTGCAGTTGGCAGGAAGAAAATTCCACCATTCGATAATTATTGATTCATTACCTGTCACCCTAAAACACTATATATTTCATTTATCTCAACCTTAAATTTATATTATTGCTATTAACTGAGATATTTTATTTATTAAAAATTTTTAAAATGACAATACCAAGTGCTGTTGAGCATGCGGAACAATTGGGACTCTCATATATTAGAATTGGAATGAAAACTGCTATAGCTTCTTTGGAAAATAGTATGGTACTTTCTTATAAAGTTAAATCTTCACTTATCATATGACCAAGCAACTCTATTCCTTTACTCAAGAGCAATAAAAATTTCATGCAAAAAGCTATATGTCAATTTTTATAGTATTATTCATAACTGCCCCAATTTGAAAACAATCCCGATGTCTTATAACAGATGAATGGATAAACTGTGAAATACCCATTTAATGGAATGCTACTCAGAAATCAAAAGGAAAGAACTACTGATCCATGTAAAAATGAATTGCCAGTGCATTCTTCTACGTGAAAGAAGTCATACCCAAAAGGCTATATACCATATAATTCATTTTTATAGTATTTTTAAAAATGCAAAACTCTAGTGATGAGGGATAGATCGACAGTTTCCAGGAGTTAAGTAAGGTGAGAGGAGTTGATCACAAAGAGACAACGTGAAGGAATTTGGTGGGGGTGATGACGGAATTGTTCTGAATCTTGATTTTGATGTAGTGAATATTTGACTTTATGCATTTTTCAACACCCATAAAACTGTGAACCACAAAGAGTATATTTTATTATACACAAATTTTTTAAAAAGTAAAAATGAAGAAATGATAATATGTAGAATTTGATCTATGTACCCAATAATAGGTATATCAAATGATATCAGAATATTTTAGTTGATATTAAGCCTATTAAAATAAGATCTGTTTTGATTTTTTAAAAATAAAACAAGAGGGAGGCAAAGCCATGAGATCAATTAAGAAAACAATCATAAATGTTCAAAATCAAACATGGAATATTGAAACACACACACACACACACTGTATAAACATGAAAGCAGAGAATAGAGTATATGGACAATATACAGGTTTTATTCCATTTGCCAATTTCAATAGCATACTAATGACTCTCCAAGCTAGGGCAACATGTTGAAAAGAATTAATACTATAATTGATTGTTGGTGCAAAAGAGAGGCGATAGCATATGTATTTGTCATTTCTGTCTAAGGAGTATGTGGAACAAATCAATCCATCAGAGCAGCACAAGCTAATAGAATTAGGAGATTTGATCCAATAGCAGAATCTTCCTTCTCCAAACATAAATTTAGATACATAACTTCTCCCCACTGGACCTTAATTCCACCCAACTGGGATTAAGAATTAAAAGAGAGGAATATTTGTTATTCCTATTAAAATAGTACAGTGTAATATGGAATACAACTTGAAAACTCTGCTCTAAAGTTGTAAGTGTTCATAAGTGTTCAAGTAGTAGGCAATGATGCTTGTTCTCACTACCTCTGCTAGCACAGAAACCAACAAAATTATAATAAAAATCAAGAAAACTGTTATAAATAGGTAAAAGGAAGGAACACTCAGAATATTATTAAAGACTCTAACCATAGTAAGTCTTAGAATTCTAAGTGTTTCCAAAAATAGCCATAAATGAAAAGCATCACTATTCAAATGACAGTAAATTTATTTTTAGAATATAAGTGAGTAATTGTAGATTTTACTAATAAATGAGATAGATGAGAACTCTTCGAAAAAAGAAATGTTAAGTAAGCAAACTGGGAAAATAAACTAATCATAAAAACATAAAAGTACAGATAAAAGACATATATGTAAATATATCTATAAATTGTTGCTGTTTCCCAATCATGTCATTTCTCCCATTCTTTAACAAGACTTTTGCACATGCCCCACATTCTCTTCTCATACCTCTATTTGTGATCTGTCACGTTGCAGCATGAAGCTATCGTCTATATGGAATAATACCCTTCCCTGTAGAATAGGTAAGATTGCCTTTTTAGTCACTCTTATAGCATCATGAACATCATGTACAAATGTACACATCATAGCACTAGTCAGTTTTAATGGTGTTTGCTCATAATTACATCCATAAAGCCTACAGTAGCAACTATTAAATAATAAGTTTCTATTAAAAATTAATAAATCAGTTAATAAATCAAAGGTATCCAAGAAAATGGTTCTGTCATTTCTGGCAAGGGATACAATTTCATGGCTTTATAAATGCTCTGGGGATCATGATAATTTTGGGTTAGATCAGAGGAGTGTAGGAAGCAGGTTTGGCAATAAGCCAAACATTCTAAAGTTAGTACATCTCTTTTAATATAGCTTCATTTGAGCATAAACATTTTCTTCTTCACAGGAAACACACATAAGCCTCTTTTACACAAGGTACTGAAATATGTTTTCTCTCCACTTTTGAAACATGACTTTGCATTATGCATCACATTCAGATAGTTCCTCACTTAAATCGCAGGCTTTGGATGGCCCCTTGGAACAGATGCTCTATTTGAAAGCAAAACACCTGTCAAGGGGTTAACATCATCCACTGTATGTTTTTCAAGATTTTACAGTCTATGTACCAAATCTTCCTGCACTCTGGGTTAGTCTGCTCAGTAGTATTATCACAAACTCCTATGGACATACTTTTCCCTTTACCTCTTTATACTGTCTCCAAAATAAATACAGTGTATCAATGGATTCAATGTTGACATCAAACCTCTTATTTTCTCAGAATTTGATTTATTGCATATGTGTCCCCTGGACTGAATTCAAATATACTAGTAATCAGGGTTCACACTACCAATCCCTTACAGGGCAACTTCTCTAGTCTTTCTGGAAGAGATCCTTCCACCCTCTGCCAGAGAAACTGCCCAGAAGTTCATGTGCTCTCCTAGAGCTTCTAGAAACACTAAAAGGAAATACATTATTCCTTTTCCTTATTCTTTCTTTTTCCTTATTTTTTTTTACAATTTGTTTTATTTAGTGTACCAACCACATCATGATATAAAGATAATGAAAATTTAAGAAAACAAAACCTACACTTCCATCACCCTTACAAATCAGCTATGTAATCCTTGCCCACATTTGAGCATGATTTCTATGATATTCAGTGCTAAATGAAAGTTTTATGTTTTTTGACTTAATAAATCCTAAGAATATTTTTGTGTAAATATTTGACTCATGATTTTGTACTCTGCTCCATATTTATTAATTTTCCTTAGAGAGAATCTCTTTTCAACATAGGTATTTTTAATGCAATGTTTTTTCTTTTAAGTGCTTTTTGATCCAATCTCCAGAGGTAATGGTCTTAGGAAATTAGTAGAATTTATTCTGCTGATTATTCTGAATCAATAATGATTTTTAAAATATTTTATTTGTGTATTGAAAGGGAGACTTTAAATACCAATACAATAGTTCATCGATTATAATATGTGTGTTTTATCACATTTTAGTGTTTCTGAAATTGTGTTGCACCTTCCAATCGATGATGTCCTATGATTGTTGTTGTCTACTGTCCATTACGATGTAGTTGTTGTTATCTGTACATGAGCAAAGAAAACTGCAATAGGATTAGTCTTACAGAATGCATTTCTGTGGCTAGGAAGAAAATTCTGGAAACTAGTGAAGCACATGTTTAACTTTTAGAAACCCAATGATTAAGGGATGGAGCAAATGGGGAATTTTGAATTGCATATGGTTCCTTCTCTCTTCCCCCAAAATAATATGGTTATATCAATGTATGCAGAAACTAAAAAGTTTGACCCACTCCATCACTAATTTATGATAAAAAAAACTTACAGCAAATTGGAAATATAGTGGAACTTCCTCAACTTAATAAAGAACATCTACAAAAATTCTATAGCTAAAATCATGCATAATAGTGAGAAACCAGAAGGTTTCCAGCTAAGAATAGGAAAAAGGCAAGGATGTTCTCTTTCACCACTCCTATTTAACATTGTAATGGAATTCTTAGCTAAGTAAATAAGATAAGAAAAGTATATAAACAGATGTACAGATTGGGAAAGAAGAAATAAAACTGTCTTTGTTCACAAATGACTATTTATGTAAAAAGCCCCATAGAATGAACAATAACAACCACCACAAAAAAAAAAAAGAAAACCCTCATAGAAATATTATAATAAGAAATCATGCCAAGGTTATACACTGCAGGTTAATATTAAAAATTACATTGATTTTTTATATGTAAAAGCAATGAGCAGTTGGAATTTGAAGTTAAAACCCCAAAATCACTTACATTAGTACAAAAAATGAAATAGGTGTAAATCTAATGAAATCTGTACAAGATCTATAAGAGAAAAACTCTGATAAAATATATGAAAGAGGAACTAAATAGAGAGATATTCTATGTTTATGGATAGGGAACTCAATATTATCAAGATATCAGTTCTCAATTTGATCTACAGATGCAATGCAATCCCCATCAAAATCCTGGCAAGTTATTTTGTGGATATCAACAAATTCCATATAAATTATACAAACTCCACATAAATTACAAACTCATATAAATTATAAAATTTATATCAACTATAAAATTTATATGGAGAGGCAAAAGAGCCAGAATAGCCAACACAACACTAAAGGAAAACAAAGTTGGAGGACCAACACTACTCAACTTTAAGACTTCTGTAAAGATGTAGTAATCAGAACAGTGTAATATTGGCATAAGAATAGACAAATAGGTCCATGGAATAGACTAGACACCGCAGAAACAGACTCACATAAATGTAGTCAACTGATCATTAACAAAGGAGCAAAGGCAACACCATGGAGAAAATATGGCCTTTTCAGCAAATAGTGCTGAAATAGCTGGGCATCCACATGCAAAAAAAAAATCTAGGCATAGACATTACACTCTTCCCAAGATTAACTCAAAATAGATCATAGACCTAAATGACCTTGAGTATGACAATGATATTTTGCATACAATACCAAAGGCAGAAATGGTTGATAAGCTGACTTCATTAAATTAAACAGTCTGCTCTGTGAAAGAAACAATCAAGAGAATGAGAAGACAAGCCACAGACTGGGAGAAAATATTTACAAAAGACATATCTGATAAAAAACAGTTATCCAAAATATACAAAAACTCTTAAAACTCAAAAATAGGAAAACAAACGACTTAATTTAACAATGGGCAAAAGACCATATTACCAAATGGTAAATATTGTTTAGTGATTAAAAAGAAATGAAATATATGAAAAGCCATAAAGGAATCTGAAATATAGCAAATAAATATAATAATATCATATATGGTCTGGGAATTGAAAATTCAACATGATACCACTATACACCTATTAGAATGGGAAAAATACAAAATACTGACAACACCAAATGCTGGCAAGAAAGTGAATCAACAGGAACTCTTATTCAATGTTGGTGGAAATGTGAAGCGGTACAGCCACTCTGAAAGACAGTTTGACAATTTCTTATGAAGCTAAACATACTCTCACCATAGTATTCAGCAATCATGCACCTTGGTATTTACCCACGAGTTGAAAATTTATGTCCACAAACAAACTTGCACATAGATGTTGATAGCAGATTTATTCATCATTGCCAAAACTGGAAGTAACCAAGATGTCTTTCAATAAGGGAATGGATAAACAAACTGTGATATCCATACCATGAAATATTATTTAGTGGTTAAAAATAAATGAGATATTTATATATAAAAAGACATAGAGGAACATTAAATGCATACTTCTGTTGTAAAGAATCCTACTGGAAAAGACTACATACTGTATTATGCCAACTGTATGACATTCTGAAAAATGTAAAACAATAGAGATAGTAAAGATATCAGTGGCTGTCAAGGATTCAGGTGGGGAGAGAGAGGGATAAATTGGTAGAGCATAGGGGATTTCTAGGGTAGGGGAACTGTTCTGTATGGCACTGTGATCATGGATACATGTAATTAAATATGTGTCAAAACCCATAGAAGGTAAAATATGAAGAATGAAACCTGATGGAAATTATGAACTTCAGTTAATAATAATTCAATAATATCAATTTTGGCTTATCAAATGTATATGTATATGTTAATAAAAGAGGAAAATGTGTGTAGAGGTTGAAGGAGTTTGTGGGGACTCTGTTCTTTCTTAATTTTTCTGTAAAACTACACTGCCTTTAATAATATAATTAATCAATTTTTTTAAAAAGACCCCGGGGCAAGAGGGATAGAAACAGAAAGCCTAGTGTGGTTGTGGTGTAGCAAGCCCAGGGAAGAAGTGGTGCAAGGTGATGCTCAGCAATTGAAACAACAGTCATGCATTGTTTAACCATAGGGATGTGTTCTGAGTAATGCATCATTAGGTGATTTCCTTGTTGTGTGGACATCACAGAGTGTACTTACACAAGCATAGATATTACAGCCTAATATATATCTATACTATGTGGTATAGCCTATTTCTCCTAGGCTAAAAACCTGTCCAGCATGTTGCTTCACTGAATGCTGTAGACAATTGTAAGACAATGGGAGGTATTTGTGTATCTAAACATAGAAAAGGTACAGTAAAAATACGGTATAAAACATTTAGAAAATGGTATACCTGTATAGGACACATACAGTGAATGGAGTTTGCAGGATTGGAAGTTGCTCTTCCAGCTGGGTGAGTCAGTGAATGAGTAGTGAGTGAATGTGAAGGCCTTGGATGTTATTGCACACTGCTATAGACTTTGTAAATGCTGTATACATTTAGACTCTACTAAATTTATAAAAAAATTCTTTCTTTAATAACAATAATTTAGCCTTAGCAAATGTAACTTTTTTACTTTATAAACTTATTTTTAAACTTTTTGACTCTTTTGTAATAACACTTAATTTAAAACACAAACACACTTCACAGCTGTGCAAAAACATTTTCTTTCTTTATATCCTTATTCCATAAGCTATTTTTTACTTTTCATTTTTTTCACTTTTTAAACATTTTTATTAAAAAACTAAGACTCAAAAAACACACATTGTCCAGGGGGAGGTCTTCAGATGCAATAACACACATAGAGCTGTCACCTCCTATGATAATAATGCCTCCTTCTGGAATACCTCCTGAAGGACTTTGCTGAGGCTGTTTTAAAGTTAACTTTCTTTTTATATAAGTAGAACGAGTGTGCTCTAAAATTATGATTAAAAGTATAGTACAGTAAATTCACAAACCACTAACACAGTCATTTATTGTCATCAAGTATTATGTAATGAGTAATGAGGTTTCGACAGCTAGGACATCACTAGGCAGTAAGAACTTTCAACTCCATTATAATCTTATGGGACCACTGTCATATATGTGGTTCAATGTTGACTGAAATGTCATTATGTGGCCCATGACTATACATCTACAATAGCTACATACAAACTCAAGGAGTTTGCATTTTATCAAAGTGTCAAGGGAAGTCATTGCAATATATTAAGTGATGACATGATATAATCAACCTAAGACAAAGTTTTAGAGTATAATTTAGGTGAGAAGAGATTGATGGCAAGGGTAGAGATGGGCAAATAGGTGTTTATTGTAACAGGTAAGGGTTAAAACTAGGCAGGGTAGAATAGACAGGATTTTTATAGAAATTCAATGAAATCTAAGCTCCCTAAGGGGTTTATTATTATTTCATCCTGCAAATAAAATGGGAGTTCTATATATTTCTTAAGGATTAAAGAGGAACACCATGAACTGCTTTTAAGAAACAAAGTAAAATCTCTGAAACAAAAAGGAAATAATAGCAAGTTTTATACCAGCCTATTAAGAAAAGGACTTGACAATTTACCCTGAACTCTAAACAGAGATACTGTAGATTTTGGGCCTATTCAGGTGCATAGAGAATTATGATAATGTAGAACATCAGAAAAAGAAAAAAAATCCTGTTGTAATTATAACAGGACATCAACAAAGATGCCACAAATTTGGAAGGAAGTGATATTGAAGGAGTACTTTTTCATAACTATCACTTGAAGGTTGATTTCACCAGGAAAAGTTACTGAAAACAAATTCATGATGAACTGAGAAGACTTGAGTTCTTGAGCTAAGTACTTAGTGTCTTATAGCTCCCAAATGGAGACTTAATGTTATATTCTGTTAATACAGGGGTGGGAGGGTCACTGTCAATTTTAAGATAAATGGTCAAATTTATGTTATTTTTGCCATAGCAATGGTTCCTTTTATTTTTTTAACCATCATGCACTCCGTGATTTTTATTAAGTAAAGTCTCCTTGACAATTTAAATACTATAGAGAATTTTCCAGTTTTAGATTGATCTCCTTTGAAGTCTGTACGTATTTTGCGGGAGACTACAGAAACCCTACAAGTGAATATTTTTCAATAAATTGGGAAAGCATCTAGGGAATTGGATTCTTAAATAATTGGAGCCCAGAGACCTCTAGCAAGGGACAGAAGGGGACGTCTCAAGGAATCTCATTCCCAGATAAGGATCTTTTAAGTTGTATGAAGAACTGTCATCTCAAATAATAAGGAAACTGGGAGAAATTTAGAAATGCTGGTAGGTTTAAGAGACGATGAAGGAGGACATGTTATATACTAAGTCTTAAAGAGTTAAGGTTCACTTAGATAATTCTTATAACAACTTGATGAAGATAAGATTTATTATCCCTATATTATTGAAGGAAGAACTATGACTTAGGAAGTTAAGGATCTACCCAAAATCAAACAGATAGTAAAAGATAAAGCTGAAAAAAGATAAAAACAATTTAAAAACTAGTTAATTCATCAATTCCTTATATAATAACCAAAAGTGAGTAAATATTCAATATATAAACATAGATTTTCACTTTCAAAATGACAAAGGAAATGCCCATTGCTGCTGCATCTATAATGACAGCTGCTAAAAGTTATTTCTCTGTCAGTGTCACTGAACAGTCACAGTCTGGAAAAGATGGAGTAACCTCTACTGTAGGTCATTCTGATGGAGTATTTTGGAAATCAGAACTCTAGCCAAACTACTGAAGTGAGGCTTGCAGATTGAAATGAATCCGTTCTGGTAGTTTGGTTTCACTCTTTGAAGTAAGTTGATAACACTTTGGCTTGACAAGAACCTACATGTTCATAAAGTATGAAGGCATGATTTCTTTTCAATTCAACTGCTTTCAGAGGCAATGGAGATATTGCAATTGAACTAAAATATGCTGTTAAAGTCAGTCTAATGATTCAATTTGTGCAGCTTTTGATAATAGATTTTCAGGTCAAATGAAGATAGAATGAAGGAAGCCGTACACAGGCAAATTGTCTCAATTTAAGTTTAATATAACAGTGAACAGATGGGAAATCTGAATTATCATTAAAAAATGTAGAAAATACGGGGAACAAAATATATGGATGCAATACATTTGTATATGTGCATGTATAACACAGGCAGGAACAACTGAAGTCTTTTGTTAAAAGTATGATTTTTAAATTACAATTTCACTGATGTAGGAAACATGAAAATTAACTATTGAGTATCCATGAGACTCAAATGAAATCCTATAACAAGAGCTATAACACTAATAACCAGCAGCTATCTATTTAAAATAAATAACTGACTAACATTAATCTAAATACTTTACATGCTTTGTAATATTTAAGCCTCAGCAATGTCCTGTTAGGTCAATATCTTATCAAGTTACTTTTCTTCCTGGAGAAAATGCATGACATAGTGAATCAGTGTGCATTCCAGAATTTCAAATTCCAGTTTCTTTGCTAATTTGCTGTATGACCTTGGGTAAGTAACTATTTCTTTATTAACAAATGGACTTCCATTGTAGCCATACTTAACCATGTCAGCTTGTTAGAATGTTTGAATAAGAATGCATGGGAGGCTCCGTAGAGCCTAGGGTCTGGCCCAAATTAGTGCTTGATGAAAATGATCTTTTATATTCAATGTCATCATTTATAGGTAAACAACTAACAGAGAAGAAACTTGCATAATATCACAACATTGGAAAATAACAAAGCTGAGATTCTGATGTTTAGAGAAACACTTCATAATCTCTGAAATGTCATATACAAACATAAAATCTAGTGTTATTATACCATTCTAATTGTCATTTAAAAATCTTCCCAGCCTCATTACCCACTTTAATAAATTAATAGTCAATCCTTTAGTTACTATTAAGTACTTTTAAAACTTAACATTAAGGATCAAATCAAGCCCATTTTCTCCTTCCTGAAAATAGATTTCTCTTTTGCATAGACTATAAAACATAATACAAAACAAAATAGTTCTGATGTCTGAAAAGTATGATAAAATCATGTGATTTATACAAAATTAATCTTCAAGCTACTGTGAACTAAAAATAAAATCCTAAGCCCTCTGCTAACTGAATGGACCCCTCTAGACCAAGGGGACTCCAGAAACACCTTAAAACTGAGTTCCCAGCCAGTATGGGATAGGAGAGATAAAGCACAATTATATGCCCATGATTTCTCTTTTCATAAATACTCATGATCTCTTCTATAGTTTGTTGAATATGTACACATGACTACCCCACTCTGTATAAAATCCTGTTTCCTTTCGTCCCTTCTTGGAAGCACGTGTGCCTGGCTTATGGCTGGGGGTTGGCTCCCCCACCTGTTGGAATGGCCGCCCAATGGGCTGCTACCCTTTATGAGGAATAAAGCTGTCCTTTTTCCAAAGTATAAACCTTGTAAATTTTTTTTTAGTTAACTCTACCGTCCAAACTCGTTTCTTTCCTTTAAAACTGAACTTTTAAAACAAGATGGCATTGACAATTCTAAATTCCATTTACTCCATAATTCATTTAAATTATCCATGTCCCCCACTTCTTGGTCTTCTTTCTTATACCTTGTTTGACCATCTCCTTAATTTCAAATTTCCTGGAGTTTGTTTTGGCCTGTCCTTGTCCTTGTTTTCTCTTTCTACATGTTCCTCCAAAAATATTGTATCTGAGCCCAAAGTTTCAACTGCTACCTATATGTTGATAAATTGAAATATGTATTTTAAGCCCCAATCACACTTCTAACTGCACACTAGATATTCCTAACTTGAAGTAATACACACATTCTAGCTTAACTTATTAATAACTGACCTCTGATTATCTCTAAAATTCTGCTCGCTCTCGGTTTTATTTCACCATACACCATATTAGATGCCTTAGAGTCACATTCAACTCCCACACATCTCTCGTTCCTCCTATGTAATTCATCTCCAAGTATCTTTGGTTCAGCCACAGAATTATCACATAAATATGGATTTACTGGTGTATCTAAACTGAAGCTGCCTGTTTTCAAAATAAAAAAAAAATTGTTCAAATTTTTAAAATATTTTCTAAATTCTTGTATTAATCAGTGCTCTCCAAACAGAAACAATTGAATACATATACATATATATACACGTGTGTGTGTGTGTGTGTGTGTGTGTATGCTAACCTCTTCCAAGAACACCATCACAGACACATCAAGTAAAAATGTTTTATCAGCTATGTAGGTATCCCTTAGCCCAGTCAGGTTCACTCATAAAATTAAGTCCTCACTCTGATCAAATTTCTATGTTGTGGCACAGTCATCTATGAAGAAACTAAACCTGCCTCACCCCCTTGGAGATGTGTTGTATTTCCCCACTGATTGTAGTATTAACCACAAACATATTGCCTTGTCATATTGAAAAATATGCCATCATAGTTAATAGTAGTTAATAGTTGCACATAAGACCTGTGTACAAATCCTACTTTTGTCAATTAATAGCTATAAATTTAGGCATATCATTTAACATTTCAATATTGCATTTTAATTTAAATTGGCCACTTTAACCTGTGAAACTAAATATGATTATGCATAGAAAAGTGTACCATGGTTATAGGCACTTAAAATATACATAAATAAAGTAGAATTTCTGTGGGTTCACTGATTATTAATCACACATTAGTGAATGATAAATTTTTATCAGATTTGGAAGTATGTGCAGGAGTGCTTAATTTAAAATATGGAATTAATGGCCAGGCATGGTGGCTCACATCTGTAATCCCAGCACTTTGGGAGGCCGAGGCAGGAGGTTCGCTTGAGGCCCGGAGTTGCAGACTAGCCTGTGTAACAGAGTGAGACCCCATCTCTACAAAAATAAAAATAAAGAACCCAAAATATAGACTATATTCCGGGTTTAAAATTTACTAATGGCTCTGGGGAACACAAACAAAATAAGAAATCATTCTTCAGAACAACTGAAACTGAATAAAACAGCCCATTGATAGAAACAGGCTATTTGGTAGGATGCTGTAGATGGAGGACAAAACAAAACAAAACAAAACAATACAAGAAAGACACTGGACTTCAGAAGTTGATTCATAATAAAGCTATTTTTTTACAGAGAACTATACATAGAATGCTCTAGGATGAAGAGGAATGCTTCTCCCTCACAACTTTAGGTCAACTAGTGCTCAATCAAAGCTAGCTACTGTTAGAAATGTGCTAGTTAGTAGTGTAGAGTTTGGTCTATGGTGACAGTCTGCCTAAAATTGTATCCTGACTCCACATCTTACTAAATATGCAATCTTAGGCCTTTCAGTTTTCTCATATGTAAATGCAGATAATAATACCTCCCACTTCATAGAGATATTGCAAAGATTAAGTTTGCTTTTTCATGTAAACTACATTGAAAATAGTAGATATGCAATATGTGTCAGCTGTTTTTATAATTATCTCATAATTTATACCTAAATTATTTCTCTTCACATCCCATTATTTCATAATCATAACCGAGATATCTATGTCATGACTATGTCAGTTTCCCTTATGATGCCATAACCTTGCAACTGGTCTTCCTTCTAGTAGGTACCTTTTATTCATATCTTCAACTGGGAAAAAAAATACGATTTACTACTTAAAGAATGCTCAAATAATCTCTCTTTTGTAAAGCATTTTATAGAACCCTGAAAAAGAGTTGGTGGTTTGTCATTAGTATTTCCTCAAAACTTTATTCATAAAAAATAATGTTTATACTGGTGACTATGTAGGTCTGGTAGGACATTGAATAGCCATAATGGGAATAGTTGAGGCCTATTTGACAGGATAAAATTTTACTGGACCAGCTCAAGGTAAATTGGTAATGAAGGATCTGACTAGAGTTCCTTTTCCCTTATGTTTTCCTATCAGAGTAGAAAAGTAAAGAAAAACTTCAGATAATGAATTATGTGGTATAGAAGGTACCCGCCAGAAGAGTGATATTTTGGAGACATTTACGACACTATCGTATTAATATATTTACCACTGTCTCTACTTTCTCCTAACACCTTACTAAAAGGAGAAAAATGATTATGGCAGTACCTAGCACAGTAATTAAAAACATAAGCTCTGAAACCAAATCTTCTGGATTCTGTTATTGACTTTGCCACCTACTAGGTGTATAATCTTTGGCAATTTGCTTAACTTTTTAGATCACGTGAAAAGAGCTCAACAATTGTTAGCTACTTATATAAAATTGGGTTAAGTGAAATGTAATGGTAGAAATAGAATAAAGTTACAGGTAAAGGAGCACACAAAAATACATTCAATATGATCCACACATTTGGGAAGGGTAGACACATTTATTCTTGGTATTCTGATGTTCAACTCTAGACATTCTGGCCACCTCTCATTCCCCTTTGCTCTGGTCTCTGTATAATTAGTCTAATATAATTTAAGATAATTCCTAAGTACTACTGAATAAAAATTAATACCTGAATACCAAGTGTATTTTTAAAAAGTAACATCAAATAGTTAAGAAATATAATTAAAAATAAAGATATTTGCAATATTATATGAAACATAAAGAATGTGGGCATAAATCTAACAAAGTATGTGAAAGACCTTAATGAAAATAATAAAATTTTATTGAAAGATGTTAACTAATACTCCATAATGAGAGAAATATACCATGTCTATGGTCAAGAAGCCTCTTTGTCATAAACATGCTGATTTTCCTCAAAATTAACCTATAAATTCAATGAAATTTCAATATTTTATTTCATAGAAATCAAGAAGTTGAAGCTATAATTTTTAGGAAGAATAATAAAGGTTGTTTTGTAGAAAAAGATGATCAGGAATTTGCCAATCCAGATACCAAAACTTAATAAAAAACTATCAGAATTAGAACAGTGTGGCACTGAATAAGAGGTATACAAATTGAGCAAGGAAACAGTATATAGATAACTCTAATAAACTAACTCAATTATGGAAATTTTATGTGTACTAATTTTTACTGAATATCACCAGGGAAAGGATGGACTATTAAGGAAATAGTATTGACAATTATGTAAAAAATTTTGTGAAAAATTATGAAGGGATAATATTCATGGATTAAAAGAATCAACATTGTAAAGATGCCAGTTCTCCCCAAGTTTATCTACAGATTTTCTATTCTATCAAATTCCTAGCAAAATACTAGCATGGTTTTGTAGATATAGAAACATTTATTCTGCAATGTACATGGAAAGGCATGAGCCCTAGAATAACTAAAAAAAAATCTTTTTTAAAAAAGAGAGGACAAAATGGGAATAATCACTATACCTAATATTAAGTCTTTTAATTAATAAATAGCTGCAGTAATCAAGATTGTCTGCCACTGGCAGAGAAATAGACATATAAAACAAAGGAGCTAAATAGAGAACTGAGAAATAGCCCCACACAAGTACAGTCAACTTATACTTGACTGAGTGTAAAAGCAATGTAATGAAAGAAGAATAGTCTTTTAAAAAATGGTGTTAGAGCAATTGAATATCCATAGGCAAAAAAAAAAAAAGAACCTCAATGTAAACCTCACACCTATAAAAGTTAACTAAAAATGAATTATAAATTTATATATAAATCATAAACTGCTAAGACATAGGAGAAAGCTTAGGGACATAGGGCTCAGTGAAGGGTTCTTAGACATTGCACCAAAAGCATGAATATAAAACTTTAAAAAATCAGTATATTGAGCTTCACCAAAATTAAAAGCTTTGCTCTGTTAAAGACCCTGTAAAAAGGGTAGAAAGACAAGCTGCAGGCTAGGAAGAAACACTTGCAAATCACATATCCATTTAGACAATATAAAGAATTTTCAAAACTCTACAGTAAATATATATGTATATATGGCAAAAGACATATAGAGACATTTTACTGAAGTGGGTACAAAGATGACATGCACATGAAAAGATGTTCAAATCACTAGCCACCAGGAAAATGCAAATTAAGACTATGGTGTGATATCCCTACATATCCATCAGCTAAAACAAATAGTAAAAATGCCAAATTATGGCAAGGATGTAGAGAAACCGAATGTCTGGTGCACTGCTGGTGGGAATGTAAAGCGGTGCAGTCATTCTCAGAAACATTTTTTTCATTTTGAAAAAAATACTAACTATACATTTACCATAGAACCCAGAAATCAGACTCCTTGACACTCAACCCAGAGAAATAACTAATTTCTACATGTAAACCTCTACATGATTGTTCACAGCAGCCTTATTTTTAATGGCCCCAAATTAGAAACAGCCAAAATTTCCTAGAATTGGTGATGATTAAACAAATTGCTACATCCGTAGCATGGTATACTTCTCAGCATTAAAAAGAAACAAATTATTGACAAATTCAATAATTTGGATAGATTTATGATAAAAGAAAAAAATTAGAAAGTCACATACCAGATGATTCCATCTATATAACATTCTCAATATGACACAACTATATAGATGGTGAACAAATTAGTGGTTTCCTGGAGTTAAGGATGGTGGGGGGAAGGGACTGATGAGACTATGAAGGTGTGCATGAAAGAGATCTTTATGGTAAAGTAATTTACCTGTATCTTGGTTTTAGTGATCATTCAATGAATTTATACCTGTGATAAAATGACAGAAGATTAGCACACAGGGTACCAATGTTAATTTCCAGCTATTGCTCTTGTCTTACAGTGACGTAATAAGTGAACAGCGGAGAAAACTGGGTGAAGGGTATTGAGGACCTCTCTGTACTATCTTTGCAACTTCCTATGAATAAAATTATTTCAGAGTAAAAATATATAAAATTACATGAAAATGTAGAGGTCTCTGTGATTTCATGGTAGAAAAGCCCTCTCAAAAAGGCACAAATACTTGAGTCACAGCTATAAGTGTGTCCATCACAAAATTTTTTAAAAGGCACAAATATCACAAACTATAGAGGGAAAGATTGTGCAATGTAAATTAAAATAATTTCTGTCGGGGAAAATAATGTAAGAAAATAAAAGGCCAACCCACAGATTTGGAAGAGATAGTCATAAAACATAATCATGTATATGAAAATAAAAAATAGACAAACTGAAGGAAAAATACATCTAGTATATTAAGAAATTCAGAAGAGAGGGAAACAGAATGGTCAATAAATAAAAGGTTCTCCCATCTCATTAGTAATCAGAAAAATGACAATTAAAAGATCAGACAAAATTCTATTTTTTCAGTTTTTAGTTGGCACTGTATTTCTAGCACTGAAGTCAGTTTGGTTTTCTCCTTTCTCTTCGTGGATGCTTTAATTATATTTGCTTGAGTGCACATGGATTTCTCTACCTTTAAAATCTAGTCTCCTTGTCAGTCTATGTCTTCTTATTGATGATCCTCTTTGACTTTCAGGAAATATGGTGGCCCCTTTTATGGTATAAATTCAAGTAATTTATAAATTATTTTGTAAGGTTTTCTTTGAAATAAAATTGTATCTTTTTACAATTTTATTTGATACTTTTATTTAATTATCATTTTGGGCGATATAAATTACAAATATTTTGTATCACCCTTACGTACATTACATTGCTATGATTTTTTAATGCTGTTTAACCTGTTTCTCTTTTACTTTTTGTTTTTCTTGATTTTATTCACTCTGATCTTCCATGTAGCTTATTGTATATCCAACTTGTCTATTCTCCTTTATACTGTTTCCACTGAGTCCTACAATTCTGGGATTGTTTTATTTTACCTTCTACTTCTTTTTCTGATTTCTGCCAGTTCATATTTCATCTCTTTCTGTATTTTGCAGAGTTGTGGCATTTCTACTTGGAGTTCTTTGAATGATTTGTTAAATTCTTCGAGCTTTTGTAAACTCAAAGTTTGGGGAAGTATTTTATTTGTTCAATAGCATCTCTTTTTTTCTACCAAGTATCCCTTTTTGACTTTAAAAAAATTATTAAATTATTAATTTCTTCTTTTTATACATGTATCTTCATATAGATCTCACAGTTCTTTCTACTTTCCCTGACAAAATGCTAATATTGTTTTTAGAAGACAATCTTCCTGACCCAGAAAACTTATGAAACTGTGTTTTTGTTTGGGTTTCTGTTTATGTATGCCCTTGCACTAGGTTGTGTGTTTGTTTGTATGTGTATGTGAGAGTTACTTTAACTTTTATCTTTTCACAGCCCATAGAGATTACTGGTTTCAGCAGTGCTAACTGTCTAGAGTCAATGTCAACGTCACTATTTGATTTCTGATTCATTTGAAGCACCTCCACCACTCTATGGTGTCATAGTGCATCCCAGAATCTCCTACTATCATTCTATCTAATCTTTCTCTGTATTTTCAATCAAGAAATTTATAGTTTCCCCTAGAGAATGCCTGCCTCTTTTGCAGAATCAAACTCTGCCAGATTTGTCCAAAATCAGATTCAGGCATCTTCCAGTATCTCTACTTGACCTTCAGGGCATTTGGTCCCCTCCTTTATATATTGTTGTTGCAAAATTTTACCTTCATCTAGTGTGTACTTTTCTTTTATTATAACTTTTGATGATTTCTGAGAAAAGGAAGGGAAACATTGTCTTAATCTGCTATTTTAAAACTTGTAGTAGTAGTTATATTTATGATAATAAGAAGAATTTTTCTTGTATATGATTTTCAATAGACAAAGGGTTTAGTACTTTAAGAACAGGAATTGTCCATTCATTTTATTCTAGTTAAAACAAAGTTTCCACAGAACAATGTAGCTTGCAATGTCACATTTTCTACGTATGTTAAACAACAACAAAAAATGTTTTCTTTGATTTACAAAATGGTGCTCTATAGAATAAAGGGCACAAGTGGTAAAATGGCTGTCTGACGGGACCTATTAATTTCTGTTTTATAAGATCACCATACAAAAAAGAATGAAAAAAAAGATATAATTTAATGCTTTTGTACATTCTCTGAGAAGGCTAGTAAATGATATGAAAGTAGAAATCTCAGCAATTTTGCAATTTTACATGGTCAGGGAAAATGTGTCAGTAGAGTTTTTTCACCATCAGGAACCATGCTGTATGGGAAGATGGATATAATCAGTATTATACACTGTAATCAAGCCAACGATCAATGCAGATTAAATATTGACAGAAGTTCCTCTACCAGTGCTAAACTGAACAGTCCCTAAGAGGTTCTGGAAACATTATCATTACACAGTGAATTTGTGTGATAATCCTCACTCACTGGCGTTACTCATTATGCCGTACAAGGCTCTGAAGATAGTGAAATGTAAAAAAAAAAAAAAAGCCTAAGGCCAAGGGATGAAAACTGATATTGGATTTAGCAGCCGCATTAAAGAGAGATCCTTAATGATCTATTCATAGACCTTTAACACATCTTATATTAAGAAACATGACAGCAGATGCCTATACCTAGAAAACCACATCTTTCTTGGCTTTCCAGATTTAGGATTCTTGTGAATACTTTGAATCATCCAAATTTTATTTTCAAAAAGAGAAAGAGAAGAAGAAAGAAAGAGAGAGAGATCTATCTTTTGAGGACTTAGGACAATGTTTGAGAGTTTGTATCGGTTATTGGATTTTCATGTTTATAAAAACATTAACTTGGCAGTCAGTGTATTTGGAGGACAGCTAAATAGCCTATCTAATTCAAACCTCTTCACAATACTTTTTATCAGTACTTCACTTTATTTCTGTAGACATAATGTACCCAATACAAATTAAGGCTGGACCTAAAATCAATTTTACTGTCCTCTAAAATTTAGACAAAATGGAGAAGCTAATCATACCATTTAGTCAGTTAGTAAATATGCATTATTATCCTTTATATAAGCTAATTAACTCAATGAGAGAGTCAGATCCTTGTTGACTTTGTTCACTACTGTATCCTTGGAACTTTAGAATAGCACCTGAGACTTAAAAGATGATCATTAAATATTTATTGAATGAATGAATAAGTAGTCACAAATGTAAAAGATTATCAGTAAGCATTAATTGAATGAATGAGTGAATATGATTTTTAAAAGAGCAAAGAAAGCAAGTCATTGTCTCTACCCTCAGATCTCTTATTATCTAGCTATAGGGACAATTTATTTTAAAGCTACTGTACCTGGCCAGATCAATTACCACAATAAATTGACTATTGAGTCTGATATAACTATTTGCATAGAAATATCTGTGTTCATTTTTAAAGAAGAAATTAGCATATAGGAAAATTTTGAATAATATAATTATAAATTAGGTCTACTACAATGAAAAAAAGTTTACTTTGATTTAATTGGAAAATCATCTAAGTTTTCAATGCATTTGTATGTAGATTAAAAGTAATGCTGACATTTCAACATTAAGGTATAGTCAGTAGTCATCGACAGGATAAACATTATTAGTATCATTGTTGATTTTAGAAAGTTTTTTGAAAATAGAATCTGCCAATTGAAGTGAAGGGTATTTTAAATATAAATAACCATGTTTATTGGCTTATTGTACATGTCTTATTTGTAAGGAAAGGATAAAGTCATAGAAAGTCCCAATTTATATTCATGACTTGATAGTGTTTGACTTTTGCAGGAATCACTGACCTAAGAGACTATTATTCTAACCCTCAAAGGATGAATGAGAATTTTCTGGGCTTCATACAGGGAAGCATATAAGAATATATCTCCTAAATATAGCTTTCCTGTAATTGGACAGTTTTCTGAAGACTTTTATTGGCCTACGATAAGTTCAGCAATTTGAAGATGGAACAAAGTCTATAGATTTCGATGATGCAGCTAAGATAATGTATTTGTATTTTTAATTACCAAATATACTTATAATATTAAGTGGAAAATAGCAATTTTTTCTCAAACCTATCAAGTGGATCTCCTTATTAAGGCATCATCTTGGTTTTTGAAGACAAGACTTTTCTTTTCCCCACAATATTGTGGGAGTACAAACACTTTGGTTACATATATTGCCTATGCACTGCCCAAGTCAGAGCTACAATGGTTAACATCCCCCAGACAGTGCACCCCGGACCCATTAGGTGTAAGAATTCCCATCCCCTCCACCCCCCTCCCACCTGCCCGACCCTTGGTGAATATTATTTTCATGTGTGCACATAAGTATTGATCAGTTAGTACCAATTTGATGGTGAGTACCAGTGGTGCTTGTTTTTCCATTCTTGTGATACTTCATTTCAAAGAATGGGCTCTAGCTCCATCCAGTAAAATACCAGAGGTATTAATTCACTGTTGCTTTTTATGGCTGAGTAGTACTCCATGGTATACATATACCACATTTTATTAATCCACTCATGTATTGATGGGCACTTGGGTTGTTTCCATATCTTTGCAACTGTGAATTGTGCTGCTATAAACATTCCAGTGCAGATGTCTTTATTATAGAATGTCTTTTTTTCCTTTGGGTAAATATCCGGTAGTGGGATTGTTGGATCAAATGGTAGTTATACTTTTAGTTCTTTGAGGTATCTCCATAATACTTTCCATAGAGGTTGTACGAATTTGCAGTCCCATCAGCAGTGTATGAGTGTTCCTATCTCTCTGCATCCATGCCAACATTTGTTGTTTTGGGACTTTTTGATATAAGCCAATCTCACTGGAGTTAAATGATATCTCATTGTGGTTTTGATTTGCATTTCCCTGATGATTAGAAAAGTTGAGAAATTTTTTATGTGTTTGTTACCCAGATATAAAACCATCCTCATACTGTCTTCTGATCTTTGATAAAGTAGACAAAAATATACATTGGGGAAAAGAATCCCTATTCAATAAATAGTGCTGGGAAAATTGGATAGCCACATATAGAAGACTGAAACTAGATCCACACCTCTTACCTCTTACGAAAATCAACTCACGATGGATAACAGACTTAAACCTAAGGCATGAAACCATGAGAATTCTGGAAGAAAACATTGGAAAAACTCTTATAGACATTGGCCTAGGCAAAGAATTTATTAAGAAGACCCTCAAGGCAATCACAGCAGCAACAAAAATAAATAAATTGGACCTGATCAAATTAAAAAGCTTCTGCACAGCCAAGGAAACTATCACTAGAGTGAACAGACAACCTACAGAATGGGAGAAAATATCTGCATACTAAACATCTAATAAAGGGCTGATAACCAGAACCTATACAGAACTTTGAAAAATCAACAAGAAAAAACTCAAACAACCCCATTAAAAAGTGGACAAAGGACATGAACAGGAACTTTTCAAAAGAAGACATAATAATGGCCAACAAACACAGAAGACAAGTCTTTTAATTTTATTTTATAGCAGTTTTAGGATTATTAATGTTATAGTAAATCTAGAACTTCAATGTTCTGAATCATGTTTGAAATTATGATGTGGGTAAATAGATGTGACCTACAACATACATTTTTAAGGTTTACAGGAATGTGTACATATAATGGACATGCTAGATGGTATTTTTTACATGTTAAACTTCAGCAAATGGTATTCCATTCTATAAGCTTTTCTCTTCAGAATGTTGCTTTATTCCAAAGAGCCTTAAAATACAGGACTTGTGGTTTCCAGGTTGGTGCCGTCATTTACCATTTGTATTCTCTGGAAAAGCTTCTGGTACCTAAAGAAGAACATGGATACTTTCCGCATGCCTTTGGAGCCACACAAAGTTCTCAGGCAGATTTATTGTCAAGGTGTCCCTACTCATTTCTTCCTTTCCTCTCCATATTGCATAACATTCCAACCACTTTTGTTCTTCAGAGCATACATTCAAGCTGATAGTATGGAGGCTGCCACATGTGCTTTCTGTAAATCCATTCTGTTTTCCTGTGTTCCTTATCAGGAAATGATGTGCCTCCCTACCTAGGATGGAGAAAGAACTTCAATTACATGTACAGTTTGTTAAACAATATGGGAAAAGGTAGTTTAAATTCAAATATGATGCCTCTGTGTCACAAAACATCCCAAAAATCTACATATCCATAAAGTATACTGGTACCTATATTTGTGAGCTGATCAGTTGCTTACTAGAAAGTTTGCATATATATATGGATTTTATTTTCCTTTCTGCAGGGAAAGAGGGGAGATAGTTTGCCCTGCTTCTCACCTAATTTGGCTAAATTCTTCCTAATTTCTGGGAAGGAATTTTCAGAGGGTCTTTAAATTCCCAGTCCTCTTTATCAAGTTCAATCTATTATTTGCTATTGGAGAACTTTGCATTTTCTTTCCTGCTCAAAAAAGGCACTTTCAGATATTTTCTTTTTCCAAAAGAAGAAAATCACTAATCTGTTCCCTAGAGAATAAGGTTCTTTATCCTCATAGTATGCAGGGAATAGATTGTATCTAACAATAACATCAGCTGGGTGTTATTGCTTATGAAAATGACAGATCCCCCTGGAATTAAGTTGACCTGATAATTCAAAAATGGCAGAGCTTTAGGGTCCCTCATTTCTCTGAGTTGAGTTTTAGATGTCACCCTTTCTTCCAGGAATAACATATTTGAATTTTTATTTGTGCCTCCTTTCCAAACAGACAGTAAATTCAATATCTCATCAGTTATCATATACACCTGCAGCACATATTCTATTTCTCCCTGTGAGCACTTGTAAACATGATTTCAGCACACAGCTATTTCTGTAAATAGAGTTATTTCTATTTTGTGTCCCAACTTTTTCTCACCTATTTCTCCCACCCCAGACTTTCTTATTATTTTCTTCATTGTTAATACTAGATGTTATGAATATTGTAAGTTAGAACCTTCAAAATGATATTTATTAGGAAATGTTCTCATATATAAAAGCACTATGAATCTAAAATTTGAATATTTAAATGGGATATTTTATCAAATTCAACATCAAACCGACAACACCCTCTATAACAACAATTTGCCAAATGGAGAAATGTCACACTCTGAATGAGCATTATCCTTCATGCTGATAGGTGAAATTAATGAAATAATTAAAAAGCCATAAAAGGAAAATGAAGAGTGTCAGAAGACACCAATAAGATGGAAAACAAAATATTTCTGGCATGGTAATGTGATTGCCCAAGTAAAACAAAAAAAATAACCTTTCTCCAATCTCAAGAAGGAGAATGAAATTTCATTCACAGAGCTGAAAAATTTTCCATGTAGTTGGCATATTTTCTTTAATATTCTAGAGCCAATCTAGGTCACAATGGAGCATTGTCCTCATGCTTTGTCAAGATAAAGAAAGCTAACCAGGCACTATATATAGGAAATTTTAAAGAAAAATTCATAATTTAGCCATATTTTCTATAAAAGATCCATTGGCCTTTGCAACATAAGAACATAGAGACACCAGCAGATAAGGAAGCACAAAGTACCTGAGATAACAAATGGCATTGTAGGAATTATTGCATTTTTTCTAAACTAGAAAAGTCCCATTAAAAATGCACCCTTTTTGGTTCATAACATCCCCCCTTGTTGTGTTTAGACACCATTTCCTCATCTTTTTCACAGTATTAGTGCCTATTAGAAAAATACAAGGTGAAGGTGAGGAGCAACAAAATTTAAGTGCTATGATTTCTCACAGAGAAGAAAAGCACTGTCCAGAACCTTTCAATTGAACAATCCCCAACAAAATGTTCTTAAGTTTTGAACATCTGACTTATTCAAAAAGTCAAACGAAGTTGTTCTATAATGCAAACATGTGCTATAATGAGAAGAAACCTCTTGTATAATGAAAGAATCTTGTTTGTTTATGGCGTCCTCATATCAACCAGAAGGAAGAATAGTAGTTCCCTGGTGTTTGGAAACTGAAGGCAAAGGAGAAAGGGCAATAGGAATCCCCATTAGTCCAATCACACTCTTGCATGCATTCACTTTTTGCTCATTTTCTCTAGTCCATACCTTATAGAGAGACCCATTAGTGCTTTCCACTAACAGGGTCGTATAGACCACATCTGTATGATGAAATCCTCTTTTACTTCCCACAGTTTGGATCAAAGTATTATTTTAAGTCAATACTTAAGTGGTACAAAAAGGAGGGATTGATTAGATTCTGTAAATGGCCAAAATTTTAGGAGGAGCTCTTGAAAGACCAATGATTATTGGTGGCAACTATGACTATCACACAAAGGAGCAACAGCTGTTACCAAGTGTGGAAATTTCCATTCTATTTCGTTGTGAAATAGGAAACTATTAATACTTTTCTTCTCTATTGCAGTGAGGTTAATCAACTGGGAAATATTAATAACGTACAGTATACTAGACTGAAATCCTGTTGTACTGAGTAAAACAACCACTTCTGCATCTACCACCCAAGTAGATCCACTCATCCTTAAAAATACAACATGGTGAAAGATTATTTTCATTTCTTATTTCTATACACACATGCATAAACACATGTTTAGTTGATAGGTATGAGGAAAGAGCAGAAAAACCTACATTGTTGTTTTGTTGGCACACAGGTGGTTGTATTACCAAGGTATTTGGAGCAAGACCTAACTCAGCATCTCTTGCAAAGTGAAGAACTCAAGGCATCTCTTGAGAGATCAGGCATATCTAAGCTGTGAGCAGGCAGCAAATCAGGATTCTGAGAAGTCTGGTACTTCCAAACTGATGAGCTAGCAAAGATCAGCAGAAGAAATGTGTGAATGTCATTGTGTACATATCTTACGGGATTGAGAAAGTTTAAAACATTAAGTGAGGGAAAAGTCCAGAAAGCCAACATGGCGGGTGCTGGGATATGCCATACAGATCCCCTTTCAGTAATGAAGTATTTATTCTTTCCAGTAGCTGGCAAGTTTACTCCCCTTGTTGAGGGTTCTGCATCCAATGACTGATTATCACAGTCTTATAAATAACCAGTTACCTCACCCCAACACAGGCCAGCTAGAAAAGGTTGGCTGATGTTTCCCATGAAATAAGTTTCTGCTCAACTTCTCCCTTAGCCCTGTCTGGTTCCTTCTCATCCCATTTTTCCCTCCTCTCCCCTCCCTTTCCTCCCTTCACTATTTTTTTCTTCAGATGCTGATTTCAGGAGACCTCCTCATAAACTTTCTGTATGCTGATCTTCTTATTGGGAAGCCCACCATATACTGCCAGGTAATTTGAGGCTCTCTCAACAACAGTAAAAAAGATGATGCTTCCAGGGCCAGAGTTGCTTGTCCTTTTTATATTTTCCTACCACTTGTGGTGACCCTAATTCTTTGAGTGTATCTTGATGGTTAAAGGAAGGTAAAGAAAAGGGAAGACATGGTGCTCCTAATTGATCCAGGGTAGAGATGCTTGAACTCTCCCAAATTTCTCATATGCTTTCAGCTGAGAATTATATCATTCCTTTGTCTTCATTTTATAGCTAAAAGGATGAGAATTATTCAGGAAATGTGTCAGTAACTCCTGCTTTCTCAGTCAACTGACAAAAATGCACTCTGTAATAATTTACAACACTTATGCAACAGTTTCATGTGAGTAGATCAGTAAAACTAGGAAATAGATAAGGAACTCCAGATAAAGGAAAGAAGTTATATTTATTAGGTTCCTACTATATATATGGCACTGTGCAGGCATCTTGTATATACTGGCACTATTCTGACAACAGTGCTGTGGAGTTGACATTCTATATTCTTTCTACAAATAAAGCAATCAAAGATCAGAAATATTAAATTACTTTCTCAAGGTCAGGAAATTGAAGAAAACATTTACATAACCATCTGATATAAAAGTCCATGTTCTTCACTTATGTCATATCCCAAAGATTAGAAGAAAATGGGAAAATTTTCAAATTAGGTTACATTTTGAGAATGTATATTTTATTAATTAAAGAGTTTAGCTGGAACAAATTGTAGTGTCTTTCTCAAGCTACATTGTGGAAAACAAATTACTCTAATGTAATACCACCACAGATTCACTAAGTCAAACATATTCTGATTTTATTCACTAGTGCTCTCCCCACTGATATTAAGGCTTTTTCAGTAAAAGATTTATTGTAGTAAAACCAAGCCTTAAAATCCATAAAATTTTATGTGCAAAAGTTATTTCTTGCAAAGAAAAAATACTTATGCATAATAAAGGTCATGTCTTGAACTGCAATCTGGACGTTTGTATTATTGTGAGCCAGCAAATCCTTTGACCTGATATTCCAAAGTGAAGTGCCTGCTCTTTAAATTACACTGTTACTCATCTCACAGTACAGTGTTTTAATATATGATAATTACCAAAAATAAGTTTCTTGATATAATATCACATTGAGGAGGTGTGTTCAAAATCAATTTATTTTTAATAACTACTGTAGATGCTGATGACATTAAAATATTGAAAACTATATTTTATCAAATTTGAATTTTTTTAAGATTATACCAAAAAACTAAAATGATAGTGAAAAGGAATTAAGAAAAGCCTCTCAGTTCACCTTAAAATCAATTTAAAATCTCTAAATAGCAAGTATAATAATTAAGACAAATTAAAGGAAGAGGTAGTATTGATTGTGTATTTTTAACTAATCACATCAACTGATTAAGTTAGTTTGTAAGTCCTTGGAAAGTGAATTAAGGGTGAGCAAAGTGAGGGCTGCCATGTGCCAAAGAGATCACTTCTAGCTATAAGGTGCAGTCAAGACATCATGCTTATTATCAGCAATGTGTAATTGATTGTGAAGTGTGAAGAAGGGGACGATCTCAGAGCCATGATAAGTTTTTGCTTCTCTTAGGTTCTGGAGCCAAGCCAAAGCGGGAAAGATAGGGTGACTCATGAGCTTCAGATCTTGTCCTTTGCTCCCTCTATCCTCCCAGAGTCAAAAGTTGTGACTGGTGAAAGTGGAACTTACTTCATTCTGGCTAATGGACAATGGACTATAATTGTCTTGGGAAGTTGCATTAGTCTTATCCCTATGAACCTGTACTTGTATCATTATAATAAGACACTTAAATTTATACTGGACTGTATAATAGAACTAGAAGTCTGACAATGAATAACTGTAATTGATTACAGTTCACTGTATTGTCAAATAATTTCAAGCAGGGTTTGTTATTCTGCAGTGAAGTCTAGGAGCCTATTGTCTTTGTCTAGCCTGTTTGTTATTTGAACCAAATCAGTATTCTAGGAAGCATGATTGATTTTACAGACATATAGATTTGAATCAATCAACCTATGTGCATCTATTAAGCAACCACTAAGTGCAAGACAGGCTGGTGTGGGAATTAAAAAAATATACAACCCATGACCCTTATTTTATAAATCTTATAATACAGTTTAGAAAAATATAAATGTAAAAAGTTAATGTCATAGAAGTTTATGAATGCAAAACAACACCAACTTTACCAAAAACAAAACAAGGAAAATTAACACATAACAATGCAAAAAAGTTCTCATGGTTCTCATTTCCTTCTCTTTCTTCACCACTGCATTTACTTTTTGATAAAAACCTAAGCAAAATAAAGTCTACCTTATTCTATAATGTGCTGACAAAAATCAAAATGTTTTAATCCTGTGTTATCATCTCTTGGTATATTATAGTAAAGAACTGCTTGAAAGTGAAATCTTTAAACTAGTTTATATTTATTAATCTTATCATTGAGTTTTCTAATTAGGTGTCCAGTTATGATATATTTTCAACTAGAGGCAAGTAACACTATGTAAAATGGTGTATTTGGCTTATGTTAATTATAGAATATGCTTCACAGTTCATTTAGAATAAATAATATTTCTGAATTTAGAACTCAATTTAGAACCCTTCATTTTACAGTAAAACTCCAGAGACTATAAATCTTGTCCATGGTAGTTTAGCTGGTAGATGACAGAAGTTGTGTTATTGGTCAATGTCTCCTTACTCAAGAGTCCAGCACTCTTTCTATCTCGCCAACTTCGAATAGAGCTTTGCATAACAAGAGAGGATGTGTACATCTCACATCCATTATTACACTTGACTGTGATGACACTCCCTTGAAGTATCCATGCTGATGTGTAGGGAAAGAATTTCATATTTACTGAGAGAATGCTGCAAGTCAAGTATTTTTCTAGGCCCTTAACTGTTAAAAAAACTGGGGTTTATAAAAGCTTAAGTCTCATATCCAAAGTTGCATAACTAATAAAAAAAATAGAGCTATGACATTAATGAAAGTACTCTGACTCTATTCGGTGTTTTGTCCAATTTGCCACTCTGCTCACCAATATAATTATATCTGGTTTTCCTCACCTGAAAAGTAAAAATCATTAAACAAATACTATGTGCTAGCAAAAGACATTACAGCTTAAAAATGAAAATAAATAAAGCACACAAACTGTCATTAATAAGTTTAAAGATCAGATAGCAGATAATAAGTATTTAAATAAACAATTATATTACAGTGTGATGAGGTGCTAATGCTGGAGGTGTGTCCCTATCAGGTACGATGGGGGCATAAAAGAACTCAGAATTCTAAAAGTGACTCCTTCACTCTTCTCAATTACATTAAAAACGCAAATAGAAGTGGAATATTTTGTTATAGAATTTGCCACAATTTATTGGGCTGTATATTTACCAGGATTTCCATCTATTATTGTGCATCTGGCAACAATTATATGGAAAGTAGCTCAAGAATTATATTAACTGTAAATTTTGACTGTTTAATTTCCATATATATTTATAATAGGTTATTATTATTTAGTCTTACTATTTACACTACTTGACAGTTACGAAAATGTCAAAGGTAGGTAACAAAATGAAAAAGTAAAATGGAAGAGGAGTATTGGTTTGTACATTCATTTTAGTTTTGGGGCGGGGGGGTGGGAATGCATACTACATTGAGAAATAAGAATTTGATTTAGTCCTCCAGGTAGAAAATGGGTTCCTCCCAAAGAATATATCACTTTGACTATAAAAACAAGTAACCCTCTCCAGGTTTAAAATGTGTTATATATTAAATTATGTTTGTACAGAACATGGCAAAGTTGAGTTTGTAATATTGATTATCTTTTCTGAATCAGAAATGTGGATAGTCAGTGACAAATCTTTAAATCTGAGAGAAAAAAGGTAGTGTTAAGTTTGTGCTTTTAGTACCACTACTACTAATAATTTCAGAGTACTTTAAATTTATGAAATTGAAAAAACATTTACACGCATTCCCTTATTTGATGCTCACAAAAGCACCCTTAAGTTTGACTTACTATTGCTATCCTGTTTTGAAGATAATGAAATTGTGACTCAGAGAGATTGCATGACTGAAGCTATTTCACTTGGCTATTGAGAGGCTGAGGTAATATTCCAACCCAGGTCATTATCTCTGCCCTTTCTATTAATATTATTAATATATTCTTTCTCTTAATCGTGTGATGCTCCACATTTCTCTGAAATTAACTGTAATCATTCTTCAATAAAATGCTGATATACGCTTTTTTCAATATGTTGATTTTTAAAAGTCAAATTTATGTAAGTTACATAGAGAAAATTTTCCCTGTTTAGTAGTCAGTTCCATTAGTTCTGACATAAACATATAATTGTGTAACCACATGACTAGCAAGACATGGAACGGTCTTGTCACCTCAACATATTCCCTTATGCCCTTTGTAGTGAACTGCTTCCTCCAACTCCAGCCCCTGGCAACAACTGATCTCTTTTCTCTCCCTGTAGATTTGCCTTTTGAGAATGTCACAGTAATGAAATCATATAGTCAGTGCCAACTTCATGGGATTGCAACCTATGCAGTTAAACAAGGCCCTGTGCTTAGAAAGGCTCTGTGCTTGGTTTAATGCACTGCTGTTACTGTATTGAAAGTCTTATTTTTTGAATAATAGACCCTACATTCCTATTGTGCACTAAGGACTACAAATTATATAGCCAAACCAATGTATAGTACGTAAGTATTTGAAAGTGGCTTCTTTCCCTTAGCATAATGCATTTGAATTTGTCCATGTTGTGTATCAGTAGTTTCTTCTTTTTTATTGCCCAGTGATTCTTCTATTGTAAGGATCTACCACAATTTGTTTATTCATTCACTAAAGAACATTTTTGGCCAGGTACAGTGGCTCACACCTGCAATCCTAGCACTTTGGGAGGCCAAAGTGGGAGGATCACTTGAGCCCAGGAGTTCAAGACCAGCCTGGACAACAGCAAGATCCCATGTCTACAAAAACTTTTAAAACACTGGCTGGGTGTGGTGGCTGACTCTTGTAGTCCCATCTTCTTGGAGGCTGAGGCAGGAGGATATAGCTGCAGCCCAGGAGTGTGAGGATGCATTGAGCTATGATGACACCACTGCATGCACTGTAGTCAGGGGAACAGAGTATGACCCTGTCTCCAAAAAGAAAAAAAAAACCAAAAAACAAAAAGAACATTTTAATTGATTCCTGTTTGGGGCAATTATAAATAAAATAACTGTAAACATCCACATATTTGTGTGTATGAACATAAATTTTTATTTCTCCTAGGTAAAGAACTAGTCATGCCAATGCTGGATTGTGTGATAAGTACGTTTGTTTTATAAGAAATTTACAAGCTTTCTCCTAGGTTGGCTCTACTCACCAGCAGTATTAGACTGATGACTGCTGCACATCCTCGCTGGCGTTTGGTATCCTCATTCTTTTGTTTTTTCCTTCATTTCAGCCATTCCAAGTCTTGTATTATTTCATTGTGCATTTTACTTCGTGTTTCCCTAAGAACTAATGATATAAAGAAAGTTTTCATGTATTTTTTGTCATCTATATGTCTTTTTAGTGAACTGCCTTTTTAAATATTTTGCACATTTTTTATTACTATTCTTATTTTTGAGGGTTCTTTATGTATTCTAGACACAAATCCTTTATCATATGTATTAATGTGCTCTGCAATTACTTTCTCTCAGTGGATGACTTCATTTTCTTAATAGTGTCTTTCAAACAGCAGAAATTATATACTTTAATAAGTATACTTCTTGATAATGCCTTGAATTTGATTTTCATCTGTTGAAGGAGGGAGGCAGGAAATGTAACAAGTCTGGTTTACCGCTTACGAGCCAAATTGATTTGCTAGCCAAGACAGAAGTTTTAACTTTGGTGCTGGTTATAATAGATATCTTGTGATTTAGGATGTTTGGAGGTTCTAAGGCTCAGTCCGGCCTTGGGAGAAAATAATGCTATTTTTGATTACCAAATTCAGTTATAAGAGTGAAAGGGAGTAATACCACCAAGTTGACAGCCTTGGCTTAATGCTTAATCAGGATTATTTCTTGATCACCAAAAAATGTATTGGATTATCATGAATTTATATGATTTGCACATTATATTTTCATAGTACTTCAGTGTTCCACTTATAATTATTTTGCATATATAAAATTAAATTAAGCCAAATACACAACAATTACATTATATCTTAAAAAGTATTCATTTTTCTCCAAAGCTACTTTAATTTGACTTCATCAATATTGTTCTTTTGATCAATTTACCTATGTCTATATATGTATGTGTATATGTGTGTGCATATATATGTTGGCAACATAAATACACATACATATATATGTACAGATATATAAATATTAAATTTTCACAACTTTTTGAAGTATATATTAGTCAGCTGCTGTCAAAATAATCCCATGTAACAAATCATCCCCAAATTCAATGACTTTTTACTATAAACCTTTATTGTGTTTACTTTCTCCAAGTCATTAACCTAGCCTGACCCAGCAGGTCTGGTCTGCTTTAGCTTGGTGGGGCTTAGTTCCAGGCTATCATTTGGGATCAGATTTACTCTATGTGTCTCCCATGATTCTAGAATTGGTGCTTTCCCCAGCATGTTCTTATGATAATGACAGAGTATAATAGAGCAAACAGAAACATACAATGTTACTGTAGGCCTTGGCCTGGAATTGGCACATTATCACTAATGCCCAAATTCTATCGGCCAAAGAAGGTTACGTGGCCTAGCCCAACATTAGTTGGAGGGGAGTATACCCCTTTCAGTGTTATGAAGGACACTAAAAATTCACATGGCTCAGGCAGAATGTATAATTCTAACATGTAGAGAATTGAGACAAATGAGTCAGAAAATTGAGGTATAGAAAGGCTATGTAACCTATATGCAATGTCTTACTCATGTCTGTTTCTGCCCATATCAACTTCTTCTTAACCAAAAATAAAAGGGTTTGTTAAGGTAAGAATTTATGCATTCTTTAAACTTGTGTATGTAATAATTTCACTATATATATGTATAAGTTTTATAATTATACATATATATAGTGTGTGTGTGTGTGTAGTTAGGTGTTTGAGGAACTAGTGTGTGTGGGGAGCTATTAAATGACAATAAAGAAGAAATAAAAGTTGTAGTGGGTGGACTGCATTGTCTTAAATAAGTCATCTCACTTTCCCTTAATTCAGCAATATCTTGTATATTGGAAGGAAATGAAATTAATACTTATGGAAATGATCTGAGGTCTTTGGAGGGGAAATTTTATAATAAAATTTTAGGGCAAAATGTATTCCAGAATTTCATAACGGGAAAACTTTATTTGGATTTTTTTTTAAATTAATGAATTTATAGCCCTAAATAGATGTAGCCTAAATTAAGTCTCAGTGCAGCCCAGGCTTCTCTACAGCTAGTGTTCACCAAATTATTTTATGTGTCTAGATTTATTTCAAAAAACTGGCTGTTCATCTCATTCCATAAGTTTTTGTAAGAAAAGAGTACTGATGGCACAATTAATGAGTGCTGTATGGCTTGTAAAGCCTGCTACCTTGTCCCCCTCAGGGACTGCTTTGTGGACCAAGGCTCGCTCAAGGCCCACCTGTTATTCCCCATTGCACGTTTCTCCTTCAACTTTCTATCCTTTTGTGTTTCTTTCTTACACTCTCTTCTCACTTTCTCTTTGTTGTCTCCTCCTATTTTGTTTAAGCATAATATTTATAAGTTTCTCCCCCGATCTACTGAATTATTCACTCTTCAAGGACAGAAAGTATGTCTTAGTCATTTCTGTCTCCTCAGACTTGGCAAATTAAAAGGAACGCCTACAAGTCAGTCGGTCACCTGAAAACTACAGTGCAGTAATAGCACTTCTTGATCCAATTTTTACAGTGTTCATATGCATATTCCAATATTTAGTTTTAAAGATGTTTTCTTACAATATAGCGAGGAGGTACCCTGCAAATTAGTGACAATTTTAATGGTCCAAAACATCTTATAGAAATCAAGAATCTGTCAAAACACTTGGGTTGTTTCATATTTGTAGCTAACATGGAAGATGTCTATAAAGCTCTAAACTGTTTCTGAAATTACTCATCAAAAGACTAACTCTTAGCCAAAGTGCCTTTATAATTTTATGATTCTTTGCAACTTAAAACAGAGGAAAACATATTCCACTTAAAAAAGCAACCAAAAACTCCCAGACCAGACAAGATGGCATAGACTCATGTCTACCTGCTTCTTCCCACTAAGTACAACTATTAATCCTGGAAATATGTGATGTTCCGAGGAACATTTTGTAAGATGGACAAAGAAAAGTTGGGGACTGAGATTTAGACTGGGGACCTAGGACTGGAGGAACCATGTAGTAGCAGGGCCTCTTACTACCCACTTCCCCAACAGAATGTGTTACTCCAGTCCCAGAATCTCCTGAGCCCAAACAACAGATGACGGAGTAGGTAGACTGACTTTTCTGTAATCTAACAGTGGCCCTGCCTGTAAAAGTCCAGAAGAGACAAGGGGGAAACAGCAGAAGTCCTGCTGACAATAAACAGCCAGGGCAAATCTACCCTTTCCCTGTGTAGCCTGAGACTTCCCTCCTACCCTAAGACACTACACTCCTGGGGGCACAGGTGAGGGGGGTCTCCCCACAGCAAGTAGCCAGCAGGGGAAGGACTCTCCGTTGTCCACAGAGAGGAGAGTCTCTTCACCACAAGTGGCCAACATAGGAAGTGCTCTTCATCCCTACAGGCCACCCCTTCGCCAAAAAAGGCAGATTTCAACCAATAACTAATGGAAGTTGGTGAAGTTCCCTTACTCCTCGAAGGAAGAACTCAGAGGTACATGTTTTCCACTGGCTCACAGAATTCCCCAGAGGACATAAGCTCCAGTTTCCCACAGTGTTAACATGCTTGACAACACACTCTTTATTGGCTGTCATCCGTCCCCTTTCTTAACTCTCCACAACCTTACTGGTTTTTCCCGGAATATCTTTTTAAATAATATACTTGCATTTCAATCTTCTTCTAAATCAACCTAAATACTCTATTTTGAATTAAGTAACAAAAAACACAACAGACATACATGCAAAAAGCTCTTTCATGTTTTTCTTTCTACTTGTCTGGTCCTTGTAAACACTGTTTTAGACATTTTGCCTGAAATTTATAGATGCGTACTAAAAAAAATTTAAGATTAATCAAATCTTTACCATCCTCCTCAAAGATACAATGACCTTAGGGCTTTTTCACTCTTTTCTAATTTTCATGCTATATGGTATCATTCTCTTGGCTTCTAATTATCTCCTACATCTTTTTATTTTTAATTTTTATTTATTATGGGTACATAACAGTTATATATATTTATGGGGTATATGTGATATTTTGATACAGGCATACAATGTGTAATAATCAAATCAGGGTAATTGGTATATCCATCACCTTAAGCACTTATCATTTGTTTGTGTTAGGAACATTCCAATTCTACCCTTTTAGTTATGTTAAAGTATACCATAACTTATTGTCAACTATAGTCACTTTGTTAAGTACTATCAAATATTGTTCATTAGATATTATAATAATTATTTTGGAAATTTGTTGAATAAATTTGTCTACATGTCACCAACTTCTTCAAAGTCAGTTCTTGCAGTTAAAATGTTTTCATTAAAATAGTCTCTCTTTTTCCCAATGTACCTCCTTTAGTAGTTTCTGTAGTGAAGGGTCTGTTGATTATAAACAATTCTTTTGTTTGTTTGGGTTTTTTTTTGTTACATATAATTTAAAGGTTTTTAAATTATTAATATTTTTAATAGACATCATATTTGTACACATTTATTGGATAAAGTGATGTTTATGATATATGTATACAATGTAAAAAGATTAAATAAAGCTAATTAATATATCCATCACCTCACTTTCTTATTTCTTGTGGTGAGGCATTTGAAATTTACTCTCTAACTTATTTTGAAACATACAATACATTATCATTGACTATAGTCACCTTGCTGTGCAATAGATCTCAAAACTTACGCCTCCTTTCTGACACCTTGTACCATTTGACCAGCAACTTCCTAGTTCCTTCCTCTGCACCCCTTATTCCCATCCTCTGGTAACAATCATTCTCCTCTCTACTTCTACAAGTTCAACTTTTTTAGATTCCACATCATGAGGTATTTTTCTTTCTGTGCCTGGCTTTCTTAACTTAGCATAATGTCCTCCGGGTTCATTCACATTGTTGCAAATGACTGATTTTCTTTCCTTTTTAAGGCTGAATAGTATTCCATTGTGAATATATCCCACACTTTATTCATTCAGCCATAGATGGACACTTATGTTGACTCCATCTCTTGGCTATTGTGAATAATGCCACAATGAACACCAAAATGTAAATATCCCTTAGACATATTGATTTCAGTTTTCTTTGGATAAATAAACAGAAGGGAGATTGCTGGATCATATGGTAGTTCTATTTTTAGGTCTTTGGGGAAACTCCATAGCATTTTAAATAACAGTTATAATAATGTACATTCCCACCAACAGTGTACAAGGATCTCCTTTTCTCTGCATCCTTACCAACACTTATGTTTCATCTTTTTGATGAAAACCATTCACACAGGTGTGAAGTGATATCTCACTGTGGTTTTAATTTGCATTTCCCTAATGAATAGTGATGTGACCATCTTTTCAATGAATGTGTTACCATTTGTATCTATTCTTTCTAAAGGTGTTTGTTCATGTCCTTTGCCCATTTTTTAATTGGGTTGTTGTCTTGCTATTGAGTTGTTTTGAGTTGCTTATAAGTCTTGGCTATTAACCCCTTAGCAGATACATGATTTGCAAATATATTTGCCACCCTGTGGGTTATCTCTTCACTTTGTTAAGTGTTTCTTTTGCCATGTAAAAGCTTTTTAGTTTGATGAAATTCCATTTATCTATTTTTGCTTTTGTTACCAGTGCTTTTGGTGTTATATCCAAAAAAATCGTTGTGTGGAGGTTTTCTCCTATGTTTTCTTCTAGTAGTTTTATAGTTTCAGGTCTTATATTTAAGTCTTTGATCCTTGGAGTGGATTTTTATACATGGTGTAAGATAAGGGTTCAATTTCATCCTTCTGTATGTGGATAATAAGTTTCCCCAGAACCCTTTACTGAAGAGACTGTTCTTTGCCCATTTAGTGCACTTGGAACCATTGTCAAAAATTAATTGACTCTGTAGATTGTGTTCAGTAGTATGGACATTTTAACAATATTAATACTTCCAGTCCATGAACACTCAATATCTTTATATTTATTTGTATTTTCTTCAACTTTTTTAAATCAGTGTTTTATAGTTTTCGGTATACAGCTTTCTCCTCCTTGGTTACATTTACAACTATGTTATTTTTTGTTGCTATTGTAAAGGGTATTTTCTTAATTTCCTTTTGGATAGTTTTTATTAGCATATTAGTGTTTCACACTACTAATTTTTGCATGTTGATTTTATATCCTAAACTTTCCTGACTTTGTTTATAAGTTCTAACAGATTTTTGTGGAGTCTTTAGGATTTTCAATATATAAGATCCTATCATTAGCAAACAGATTTTACTTCTTCTCTATAAGGATATCTTTATTTCTTTCTCTTGCCTAATTGCTCTGGCTAGGACTTCAGTACTATGTTGAAAAGAAGGAGTGATAGTTGTGTTCCTTGTCGTGTTCTTGATCTTAGATGAAAAACTTTCATATTTATCACTGAGTATGATGATAGCTGTGGGATTTTCATATATGGCCTTTATTGTTGAGTTATATTTCCTTGGTACTTAATCTGCGGAGAGTTTTTATCATGAAAGAGTGTTAAACTTTGTCAAATGCTTTTCCTGATTCTATTGGGATTATCATATGGTTTTTACCCTTCCTTTCATTAATGTGGTACCTTACATATTATTAATACATTTATTGATTTGCTTATGTTGAACCATCCTTGCATCCCAGGGATAAATCCTATTTGACCATGGTGAATGATTCTTTTTATGTATTGTTGAATTTGGTTTGCTAGTATTTTGTTGAGGATTTCTGTATCTATGTTCTTCAGGGATATTAGCCTGTAATTTTATTTTCTTGTAGTGTCAATGTCAGGTTTTGGTATCAGGGTAATGCTGGCCTTGTAAAATGAGTTTGAAAGTATTCCCTCAACTTTAGTTTTTTGGAGGAGTTTGAGAAGGATTGGTATAAGTTTTTTAAATGATTGGTAGACTTCAGCTTTGAAGCCATCAGGTCCTGGGCTTTCCTTTGATGAGAGACTTTCTATTACAGATTCAGTATTGTTACTTATTATTGACCTGTTTAGGTTTTCTATTTCTTCATGATTCTGTCTTGGTAGGTTGTATGTGTCTAGAAATTTATCCTGTTTTTTTCAAGAATATCCAATGTATTGGTGTATAATTGTGCTTAGTAGTTTCTTATGATCTTTTGTATTTTCAAAAATTTTTTAAACAGGTTCTTAAATTTGCCCTCCCTCTTATTTACCTGGATACATAGTTCTTGTTTGATAATTATTTTCTATTATTATTATTATTGAAAAGTCTGTTTCTAATTATTATTTGTTTTTAACAATCATTCTTTTCTCTCTGGTTGTTTCTCAGATATTCTCAGTGTCTTTGCATTTCATACTGGAGGCATATTTGAGAAGGGAAATGGTAGCCAAATGTTATCTCAACTCAAATATGATTTTTTTGTTTTTTTATTAATATACTTCAGTGAGCTATAGTGGAAGCACGTTGAATTTCACTTGCTTAAAGTGTACAATTGGTTTTGCTAGAAGAATATATACTTCTGTGAAACTGATACCACAGTCAAGATAACAAATATTTCCATCACCCTCCAAAAATTTCCTCATGCCATGTTGTAATCTATCCCTTTGTTAACTCCTACCCCAAAGAAACCACTGCTCTATCTACTTTCTGTCCTTGTAAATGTATCTGTATTTTTTAAAAAAAATTATGAAATGCTTATAGCTAGTACTCTTTTTTTGCCAGCTTCTTTCACTCAACATAATGATTTTGAGATTCACTCATGTTTTTGCATGTAACAGTAATCAATTCCTTTATTATTGGTAAGTAGTATTGCAATTTATGGACATACCAAGTTTATCCATTCACTTGCTGAGAAAATTAGTTTTTTCCAAGTTTATGGCTATTACTAGTCATAGTGTGTATGTTTGGAATCCATTAACCTCTTCTTACAGTCTTCTTGCAGCACACTTGCTGACTGTAGTTCTAATTAAGGCCAATTTATTTTCATTATACTCCAAGTTGAGTTCCAGCATTTCTCATATTACATCCTGTTTTTGTTGTTGTTTCACTTTCTTTTAAAACAAATACTTAAGAAACTTCCTCAAGAAAGATGCATAATAGTTATGCTTTCTGAGTTATATTTTTAATATTATCACATTAAATACCTTGTTAGGTAACACTGTCTAGGTTCAAAAAGTTTTCTTTAGTATAGAAATCTTATCTTTTTCTACAATCAAATTTCTGATAAAAATTCTAAAGGTAGTCAGATTTCCATTTATTTATTTGACTTATTTTGTGAGGTATAACTCTAATTCTCTCTTTGGAAGAATTTTCTTTGGTGCCTTGAGATTTAATGTGTCTTGGTGTAGATGTCTTTATTTAACAGTTATATTGAGTTATATATTCAACAGTTATAAATGTATATTTCAAAGATTATTTGGCAAAATTTAGTAAGCTTATGAAGCTGTGCAATCATTACCATAGCCCATATTTAAAACATTTCTGCCATGCCAAAAAGTTCCCTCATGCGAGTACATGTGGTGGTTGTTTTTCCATTCTTGTGATACTTCACTTAGGAGAATGGTCTCCAGTTCCATTTGGAGACCAAAGACATTTGTTGTCACTCTCAGCTCCCAGGAAATCACTGATTTGCTTTCTTTCCATATAGATTTAGTTTTTCTAGAAATTCAATATAAATGAAATCATACTCTATCCATGTTGTAGCATATCAATAGCTCAATTTTTTTCTTTTTATTGCTGATTAGTATTTAATTATATGTTTAGCTTACCCTTTCACCAGTTGATGGTCCTTTAGATAGTTCCCATTTGGAGGATATTATAAAAAAACCACTATGAACATGTGCACAGTCTTTGTGTGTTGATACCTACTTGGTAACGGAATTTCTGGGTTCCATTGTTAATATATGCTTACCATTTTAATTAACTACTAAACTATTTTCCAAAGTGCTTCATTTATTTTGCATTTTTATCAGCCATGCATGAGAGTTCCAGTTTCTCCACATTTTCATCAATACTTACTGAATTTGCTTATTAGTTATAATAATTTTTTTGGTAGATTTCCTAGGATTATCTACATAAAAGATGTCATTTGCATATAAAGACAATTTGCTAATTATTTAGTCTCTATATTATTTATATCTCTTTATTAAAATGGCTAGAATGTTCAAGAAACTATTAAAGAGAAATAATGGGAACAGACATCCTTAAGTTCCTGATGTCAAGGGAGAAGTATTCAGTTTTTCATCATTAAATACAACATTATATGTAAGTTTTTTTTAATACATGCCATTTATTAGGTTAAAGAAGTTTTTATTTTTTTGGATATGCTTGACACTGTGAATAATGCATTGTTGACTGCCTAGATTTTGTCATCTTTCTTTCTTTATTTTTTTATTATTTCAGAATATCACATGGGCACCAATGTTTTGGTTACATGGATTGCTTTTGTACTGCTTGAGACAAACTTATAAGTGTGCACATCAACCAGATAGTGTACGTTGTACATGTAAGGTGTCATTTCACCAATCCCCTCCTCCCCCCTCCACCTGCTTGATATCTGTTGAGTTTTACTTCCATCTGTGCGCATGAGATGAGTGCCATTCAGCTAGTTACAATTTAATAGTGAGTACATGTGGTGTTTGTTTTTCCATTCTTGTGATACTTCACTTAGGAAAATGGTTTCCAGTTCCATCCAGATTGTTGCAACCGGTGTTAATTCATTTTCTTTTTTATGGCTGAGTAGTAATCCATGGTATACATATAGCACATTTTATTAATCCACTCATTAATTGATGGGCACTTGGGTTAATTCCACATATTTGCAATTGTGAACTGTGCTGCAATAAACATTTGAGTGCAAATGTCTTTTTGATAATATGACTTTTTTTCTTTTGAGTAAATACCCAGTAGTGGGATTGCTGGATCAAAGGGAAGGTCTCCTTTTACTTCTTTGAGGAATCTCCATACTATTTTCCATAGAGGTTGTACTAGTTTGCAGTCCCACGAACAGTGTATAAGTGCTCCTTTCTGTCCACATCTACACCAGCATCTATTGTTTTGGGACTTTTTGATAAAAGCCATTCTCACTTGGGTTAGGTGATATCTCACTGTGGTTTTGATTTGCATTTCCCTGATAATTAGTAATGTTGAGCATTTTTTCATATGTTTATTGGTGATTTGTCTATCTTCTTTTGCCAAATTTTTAATGGGGTTGTTTGATTTTTTTTCTTGCTGATTAGCTTGAGTTCTTTATAGATTCTGTTTATTAACCCTTTATCAATGTATAGCATGCAAATGTTTTCTCCCATTCTTTAGGTTGTCTATTCTGTCTGCTGATTGTTTCCTTGGCTGTGCAAAAGCTTTTTAATTTAATCAAGTCCCATTTATTTATTTTTGTTGTTTCTGTGATTGCCATTGGGGTCTTCATGAATTCTTTGCCTAGGCCGATATCTAGAAGAATTTTTCCAACATTTTCTTCTAGAATACTTTTGGTTTCATGTCTTAGGTTTAAGTCTGTTAGCCACCTTGAATTAATTTTAATGAGTGGTGAGAGACATAGATCCTGTTTCAATCTTCTACATGTGGCTATCCAATTTTCCCAGCACGATATATTGAATAGGCATGCTTTTCCCCAGTGTATGTTTTTGTCTGCTTTGTCAAAGATCAGAAGGCAATATGTGAATGGTTTTATATGTGGGTTCTCTGTTCTGTTCCATTGGCATATGTCTCTATTTTTGTACCAGTACCATGCTGTTTTGGTTACTATAGCCTTGTAGTATACCTTAATGTATGGTAAAGTGACAGCTCTAGATTTGATCATTTTGGTTAAGGTTGCTTTGGCTATTCAGGCTCTCTTCTGGTTCCAAACGAAGCACAGAATTATTTTTTCTAGATCTCTGAAAAATGACATTGGTAGTTTGGTGGGGATTGCATTGAATCTGTAAATCACTTTGGGTAGTATGGAAATTTTAACAATGTTGATTCTGCCTATCCATGAGCATGATATGTTTTTCCATTTGTTTATGCCATCTACAATTTCCCTCCTCAGCGATTCATAGTTCTCTTTGTAGAGATCTTTCACCTCATGGTTAAATATATTCCTAGGTATTTTATTTTCTTTGTAGCTATTGTGAAAGGTATTGAGTCTTTGATTTGATTCTCAGCTTGACTGTTGTTGGTTTATAGGAATGCTACTGAGTTGTGTACATTTATTTTGTAACCTGAGATTTTGCTGAATTTATTTATCAATTCCAGGAGTCTCTTGGTGCAATCTTTGGAGTTTTCTAGATATAAGATCATATCATAAGCACAGAGCAATAGTTTGACCTCCTCTTTCCCCATTTGGATACACTTAATTTCATTCTCTTGCCTGATTGCTCTGGCTGGGAATTCCAGCACTATGTTGAATAGAAGTGGTGAGTGCCTCTTTGCAATGAATCTCCCAGGCATTTGTTGAGCTTCCTGTACCTGGATAACTAAATTTCTAGCAAGACCGGGGATTGTTATTACCTCAGTTATTCCATCAAATAGGTTTTCCAACCCTTGTGTGTTTTCTTCTTCTGCCTCAGGGATGCCTATGATTCTTATGTTTGGCCTCTTTACATAATCCCGTATTTCTTGTAGGATTTGTTCATTCCTCTTATTTCTCTGTTCTTGTCCTTTGACTTACTTGTTTAACCTGAAGGTGTCATATTCAAGCTCTGATATTCTTTCTTCTGCCTGGTTCAGTCTATTCTTAAAACTTTCTACTGTGTTTCATTTTTCCTTGAATGAATTTTTTATTTCCAGAAGTTCTATTTTTTAAAAATAATTCAATTGCTTTAGTCAATTTTTTATTCATTTCCTGCATTGTTTTTGAGGTTGCTTTGTGTTGGTTTTCCATTTTCTCTTGTATTTCACTGAGCTTCCTTACAGTACAAATTTGGAATTCTTTACCTGTCATTTTGAAATTTTAGTTTTGGTTGGTATCCATTGAGAAAGAGTTGTTGTTTCCTTTTGGGGGTGTGCTTTTGCTCTGATTTTTCATATTTCGGCAGCTCTTTCACTGATTCCTTCTCAAATGGCCTCTCAATCGAGTCCTGAGTGTACTGGGTTTGGCTTGTGGGCCCATCTCTGGGACCCCCAAAGATCAATCCCTGACTGTGCTAGGGAGAAGAATGCTAGTCCTGAGTTGCCTATGGGGTGTACAAGCAGGTTTGATGATCTTCGCGGTTTGCCTCTGTCCTGCTGTCTTCACCTCTTCTCAGCAGTGTGAATTGTGTTGGGTCCCCCAACTTAATCTCTGGTATGGTGGGTAGTACTTGTAAGTACTAATCAGCCATGCCCTGTTTGCTTCTGTTGGAAGATACTGTGATGAGTTATATAGTTGTTCTCCCTGTCATTGGTTGATGTTTGGAAGAGCCAGAAACCAAGATGTTCTTTTGTGCCCATGATAGACTCTGGTCCCAAGGTGGAGTACTTTAGTGCCCTAAGCTTTAGGACAGACCCTGTATCTCCCTAGAGGTTGCTTGATCTCCACCACCACTGAGGTCCGGGGAGGAGCAAGGCAGTTTGCGTTTGGTTGTGGGAGCCTGAAAGGCTTTGCAAAGCCTCGGCAGGGCTCAGAAGTTGCTTTTCCTGCCACTAGGGGGAGCCACTGGTCAGAGGTGGCTTTTTCCTGCCACTAGGGGGACAAGCTCTCCAAACCAGGAGGGCTATTCATGGGGGAGGGGCCAAAACGCTTGAGTGCTATGGCCCCAGGCTTGGATCTTTCTGCCCTAATCCAGTAGCATAATTTTTCTGCTGTGAGGGGTGGGCGCTCCCCCAAATTGCCATTCCTTGGACCTCCCACAGCACACTCCTGTCAGTTCTGTCCATGTGTGCTCCCTCACCACCCAAGTCCAGCTCTCTAACCTCTCCCCAGTCTATGTGTCTGACCCACTAGCATGCATCTGTGCAAAATGTCAGCGGGCATCGAGCTCCAAGATTGTATACCCCTGTTTCACTACAAGTCCTCAAAGGAAGAGGTGTGGCTCCACTATCTGTGGGGACCTCAGCCTGGAGTACACGCCAGTTGGAAAGAAAATGGCTGTTCACGAACTTCTTGGCTCAAATTGCTCTCCCTGTTGTAATGGCATCTTTCTTTAAAAAGTATTTAGTTGTTTTTAAGACAATTAATTGTACAGCAGCTTGATCCCCTTGAGGTTTTTTTTAAAGCTTTGTTAGGGACTGTCTTGAGTATACAGGGCCAATTTAGTTCACCTAAAAAGCATGATCTTTCTGTAGCCTTTACTGAATGCCCCAAAATTCAGTAAAATCTCTCTACTCTGGCTCATTAGAATTTGTATTTTTCTAACATTTTGTATTTTGGGGCAATTGTATTGTATAGCATTCTGATAGTTGTTTGCTTTATCTTGAAGTTTCAACCTATGAATGTGCTATTTATTAACAGACTGAAGTGCACCCCCATGCAGATTTCTTATTTTGTAGAACTTCCTCCTTTCTATAATCTTCCCTACAAATTCCAGTGTCTCAGACTTGCTGAACTGTGAATTAATTCAATCTCTTCAACTCAGCACAACTACTGTGTTCTGCTTTGTTTTCCTACTCCCCATGGCAGGTTTCTGAAAATGTCTCCAGGCAGAAAGCCAGAATAATAGTAAGGATCATTTCTTTTGTTTCCACTCCTTGCCTGTTGTCCAATTTCTGAATATAGTTGTTTCTTTTTTTTTTTTCAAATTTTTTAGTTGTTTTCCCTGGGAGGGCAATTCATTTGCCAATTAAATCATGATTAATGGAAGCAAAAGTCCCTTTTATCTTCTTATAAAACGTAAAATTTTGCTAAATGATTTCCTTCCCATTCTCTTTACTTAAGTGGTTTATATTTCTCTACTATAATTTTAATACTCTCATTATGGAGGTCAGCCAATATCTTTGTATAGACTGCCATCTTGAATGAAAAATCTTAATGTAGTGTTGTGCTAGAGTGATTATAATGAGTATCTTTTGAGAAAAGGGTTACAGCTCATGTTAATTGCAACAGAAGTTGGTTAACAAAAAGTGTCTGGATAATTTCTGGAGACTACCTGGAATCACAAAGTGCATTATCTTCCATAGCACTTGGCATAGTGATTTTCAAATAGCAGATTACTAATGTCCAAGATGCTAATGTTCTGGCATATGAAAAACAATCCCATTCAATATGTGTGTAAAATAAATGTTCATATTCCCAAAAATTCACTGCCTAATATTTTAAGAATTTATTTAGATTCATAGGATGCAAGGAAAATCTAAAGAAGGACTGGTTGGCCCCCTGAAGCCCAATTTGTGCTTAAATAGCTCAGGCAAAAATAGATTTAGCTTGGCTTGCTCTATTTCTATCATTAAGCCACAGAAAGATTTTATCAATCCATTTGTCAGTATCTGAATATCACTGCATATAAGTCACAAGAGAGTTCTATAAATGGAAGTATTCTAACATATTTAAGAGATTAATCCTATAGAATAGAATGTTTTGACAGGACTCTGATCTCCCACAGGCAAAGCTCTAGAGACGTTTCCTTTCAAAGTGGCAAACTATTATCCTGTCTCAGTATTCTAGTACTAATGACAATTTTTTGTCACGTCAAATGATTGAAAAATAAATATGGCAAAGAAAGAAGCACTCTGGGCTGGCCAACTAGATGACTATATATAATCACTAGGAGGCAAGGTCAGGAAAAAGGAAGAGATTCTGTGCCTTTATTTCAAAGTTTCTTTATTCCCACAACAATTATGGGATTGCCCAAAAACAGACTGCTTTCTTACAAAAGTGAAATTACTTTTTCCAGGCATCTAGTTATTGGGTTCTGGATTGTATCACAGTGTATGTAATGTGATTTATATACATTTAGACATTTATGCAACATGGGAACCTATGAGCCTGCTGCATGTAGCATTATTTCACCTAGTGTTTAGGCCAGTGTTGACTTGCATATGAAGGAGCAAATCCCATGGAAGAAAGGTACTCAATCACCTCATTCAGAAACATGGTTTGTTTCAGGGGTGTCCTATACCAGAAAGCTTCCAAAATGACAAATTGCATCAAATGCCACTGAGAGAAAATCAATATGTGAATATCTGGAAAACTTTTTTTCTTGCCCTCCTGGCACCAATCCTGTGAGTTTAGCTATGATGTTCTGGTGCTTATAGTACCAATAAATTAGTGACAGTACCTGCTTACACAAGTACATTCTTACACTTGATTAAAAGTTGTTTGAATACTGGGGCTAAACTTTCACAATATTTTTATTCTAAATGCTTAGCAGAGTGCTTTGCATATAGTTGAAATTTTAAATGTTAGTTAAATCATTTCTTATCTAAAAAGACTATAACCTCTAACTACTTGTCAGTAAGTTTTCAATGAATATTTGTAGTATAAACTAAAATAGTCACCATATGAAGATTTTAAAAGAACAGTTACCAGATACGTCACTCATATTTACTGATATTGGCCATGCTTAATGAATATTTTATTATTTTTAAAATTAATAATCATTACTTTTTATGTGATACCCAAGTAGATTTGCAATTTTTCATTCACTTATCCACGTATTCATTGCGATACATCTACTACTAAGTGTTTATGATTTGCTAAACCCACTGGTATGTGTTAGGAAAAAGAATGATAGCATAAAAAATTCTCAGTGAATGTCAAATTGTTGTAAAATAAATCAAAGATAGGGTCCCTGCCTTTAGGAATATCTAGGCAGACATGTAAACTTATAACAGAAACACATTAAATTACATGCCAATAAATTAAAATAAGAATGCTATTGAATTATAAAAGAAAAAACCTGAATGTGAACAGGTTAGAATGGTCAAAAAAGTAGAGATGTATAAAAAGAGTATTAACACCAAGTAGGAGTGGTTAGTCAAGGAATGTCAGATGACCAATAAAAATATTCTAGAAAGCACAAATTTTTTTGCAAAAGCTACAAATCATAAAACATTCTAGAAAAATAATCCCAATATTTTCAATATGACAAGATGACAATATAGACATAAAGTTAAATAATGCAAACTGATGTATAATTAATGGTAGAGACATTCAAAGAATGATGAATGTATGGACTCACATAAGTTAGAAAGATTTCACTAAACAGAATTAAGTGGTAGATTCACAAAAGGGGTAGTCTTATGGGCAAGTTGAGGGAATGTCTGTTTCATAAGAAAGGCAAATGCATGACAAAGGGAATGAAGGACAAAATACCAAGAATTATTGAATGAAAAGCTAACTGAGATCCATACAATTATCTTGTTTGTTAATTGTGCTCTGGACCTATTAACAAACTTGCCACAGAACTGTGTTTCCCTATGTAAACCTGTGTTCTTTTACTAAAAGCAAATGTAAATTGGTACAAATATACTTATCTTGAAGGGGAAGATCAAAAGAGGGTTGATCGTTGATCTACATAACACAAAAGAGCAATTCGAAAATGCATTAGTTTGGATTTTCTTACTTTTCATCTGTCCAAACTAATCATTTTCTTATGTAAATTTTCTTCCTTCTTTAATACAAATAAAATTCATTGATAATTAATTTGTTTGAGTTTTTACTGCCTTCCATTTTACATCAGAGCCTTAGACTCAGTTAACACTTTCCCTTAATTAGAATGCTCATTCTTTAATAACAGTATAAATAAAATTTTGATTCAAAAATTTGCTATTTAGTAGTGATGACGGTTTGATGATTTTATGGGTATATACTTATCTCCATACACATCAAATTACATACATTAAATATCTACAGGTTTTTGTATGTCAATCGTACCTCAATAAAAGGGTTAAAAAATAATTTGCTAATTTTTCTCTGATATAGAAATCAAGTTCTGTTTAGAAACAAGCCATAAACACACAATAAAAATTTTTAAAAACACACATAAACAACACATTTGTAAGAATATACATTGACTCATAAATATATGTATATTCCAAAAAAACTTATTAAATAATTAAGGAATTAAAATGGCAATCATGGAAACACCTCATAGCCATCATCTTAATGCTAATATCATGCTGATAAAAGAATAGGTGCTTAATAAAATCTAACTATTGACTTACAGTTATAGTTGGAAACTGGATAATGTGTAGGTTAATTGGCAAATTTCTGAAATTGAAAGCCTAGACTCCTGAGGATAAAATTACACTATAAGATGGGAATGCTGTTCCTAATAAAGCACAAATGAGGCGGGTTACTATAAACCCAACCAGGGAAGGCAAATCTCATCGCTGTTCATTGGCAGTGTGGGAATGAATGTTGAGCAAAAAAATCAAATCACTACCACCATTAGGGACAAAATAGCAGCTGTTAACAAATAAAAAGTTCAGACCAGGGAATTTAACATTGGTTTGTAACCACAGCATGAATATAAATTTGTTTCCATTTGAATTGTTATCCAGAATGGTGGATGGTTTAGCGAATGAGGTGAAAAGGTCTGGAGTTAATGCCACATGTGCTGGAGTCGACAGGTTTGAATAAGTTGAATATGTTCAGCTGTATTCTGTTGAAGCTGGATATGAATTTTCTTAAGCTGAGTATGTGCAGATGTTTCTTATAAATTAATACTTTTCACTTGTGTCTCCTAGAACAGAAAAAGGGTCTGGCTCTAACAGGTTGGATTTCATCTTCTCCATAGACTTTTAAGCTCCTTGGCTTCCAGAACAGTTCCTCCAGTTTGACTTGGTACTTTCATCTTCTATATCTTTAAGCCTAACTACACTTTTCACTTTCTTACGATAATGTGTGAGCATTATTGCTTACCTGCAATTATCCTACTTGCGCATATTCATGCATTTTGCCCAGTGGTCTACAACAAAATGAAAAATAAACAAATTTTAAATGGTTTCTAGCCATCACCAATTAGATAGAGAAGTAGGAACATAATCCTCTTTCCATCTCCTTATTTCTTTCTTCTTTCTTTCTTTTTTGTCACAGAAACTCAAGAGACGCATTACAGCAGAGTGGTTAATCACATGGTCATTGGAATTGTTCAACAGTTGTTCAAATCATGGCCTTGCCACCCTGCCGTTATTAGGCACCTAAGTTTTCTGAGCTTAAGGTTACTCATCTTCAACCCAATGGTAATATTCTTTAAACATCCAGTTAATGTAAGTTTATCCCTAACTTTTATCAGTAGAGGCAAGATTTTTCCATGTTGTCCTAAGAACATATTATGCACCAACAAGGAATTCCAAAACATTAAGACTAAGATAGACTGAACATATCTCCCTCAAATAAGACAGCACAAAGAATATTCTGTTGAACAGTTTTAGTAATCAAAAATAATCCTGCATTTTAAGAAGTGTTCATACTACTTGTATATATACACAGTTACTTTAAGTTAAGCTAGCAGTCTATTGAAATCCTCAGAAAGATGGAAAAATTACCAATAATCTTCCTGGCTCTAATGCAAAAAAGGTTAATGTAAAAATGGCCAAATTCTAAGAGGTATCAACTGCTAACTTTCTAGCCCTTCACCAATTAGTTTAGTTTTAGTTCTCTCTGCTTTCTGAATAGATACTAACTGGAACCAAGAACCAATACTTTTGAAGACTTGTCCTTACCAATAGGAGAGGCATCCATACATGGTTAGAATCTTCAGTTAATTGACAGTTAGCAGAGGCTGCAAACACAAATGTCTATGTGAGTCACCAGTAGATAAGATAAATAAAAAAAAAGTGTTTGGGGAAAGAAAAGACCATAGCAAATGAATGAACAGAGTAAATTTAAAAGGGGCAGTAGCAACTTAGCTTAGCTTAATGTGCTCATAAATCCTCTGGGAATCTTGGTACAATGAAGATTCTGATTCAGTATGTCTGAGGTGGGGCCTGAGTCTGCGTATCTAATAGGTTCCCAGGTGCTGTGGCTGCTGTTGCTCTGGTAAGAGTGAGCTTATTGGGGTTAAAATTATTAGGTCTTCCAGTTTCCTTTGTGAAACCAAAGGTAGAAATCCATTCATTTATGATATATTTTAATGGATTTAAATATTGACAACAAATTCCAAAGGAAGGAAGGGAGGAAGGAAGAGAGGGAGGATCAGAGATAGAGAGCGCGAGAGAAAGAGAGTGATTTCTTCACCTGGTGGAAGGGGCAAACAGCTCCTTTGCAGCTCTTTTATAAGGTCACTAATTCCATTTATGAGAGCTCTACCCTCATGACTTAATCACCTCCTAAAGGCCCACCTCTTAATACCACCATATTGGTAATTAATTTTCAACAGATGGATTTTGTGGGGACATAGTCACACCATAGCAGTGTTTAATGTTCAGTATTTATTTTTAGCACTTTATTACTTTCTGGCATACAAGTTGGCACAAGATTATCTTTTATATTTCCTGACCCAGTCCTAGAATCAATCACTTATACAAGCAGCCCTGGTTCCTATTATCAGAGAACTATATTAGAAACCAACATCTTGGAGGTAGGTTTGCTCTTTGCTATAAGATGTCATTGCTTCTGAGATGACAATACAAGGAAATGTATGTGCATATACTAGCCTATGTATTTACATATATCTATAACACATATACAAATATCTATATGTAGAATCTGTATTTACACCAAGCTAACCATGAATTCTTACTGATATCTCTGTCTCTAAAATATTAATACCTGGGTCAATCTAGCCTCCTCCCCTTGATTATATATGATCTCACTCCAACAGTGAGAAACCTGGTTTCCACCACCTAACATTCATTTATTTAATTGTTCACTGTAGTACATGAATTTAGGTATCAGAATTATTGAGGCCTAACCTTGTGGGAAACAATTTTACAAGTTAGAGAACAGTGCTTATGTATAGTTTGCTTTGCCTTCAGTCTTACAGACTCCACTCATTTCCAAAGTTTGTTGTTAGCAACTTGTTTCCTTACTGCCTTTAGTGAGGTTGTTTCATACATTGTAATATGGTTAGATTCTCTTGCCACAGTCTGCATTTCCTTATCAGATCCCACACCCTCCTAAGATATTTTATTTTTATAAGTAAATAATATATCATTATGTGGATGTACCACAATGTGATTTTCAATTCTCTGATCAAAGGAAATCTTGGGTACTTTCAGTTTTAGGTAATTATGAATAAAGCTCCAGTAAACATGCACATGCAGATTTGTGTCTTGACATAAATTTTCAAATCAGTTGAGTAAATACCTAGGAGTGCAATTAGTGGATCATATGGTAAAACTGTGCATAGCTTTGTAAAAAAAAAAAAAAAAAAAACCTGCCAAATTGTCTTCCAAAATGTTGGTACCATTTTGTATCCCCACCAGCAATGAATGAATGTTATTGTTGCGCCGTTGCTTGATATCTTTCCCAGCCAGCAAATGGTATTGACATTTTTGTTTGGTTGTTTTATTTATTTATTTATTTATTTTAGCCATTTTAAAAGTGTGTAGTGGTATCTTGTTTTAACTTGCAACTTTCATTTCTTCTTCACATTTGAAGGATAATTTCAATAGATGGAATACAATGAGTTTCCCTTTGTTTTTAAGGCTTGGTTTTGACAAAAAGTTCACAGTAAATTTTTATTCTTTTTGCTCTACAAGTAAGGTGCTTTTTTCTCTGACTTCTTTCAAGATTTTGTCTTTGTCTTTAATTTTCTTCAGTTTGAATATGATATTCCTAGGTTTGGATATTTTGGTATTTATTCAGCTTGGTGTTCTGTGAGCTGCTTGAATCTGTAATTTGATGCCTTTCATTAATTTTGGAAAATTCTTGCTCATTCTTGTTATTACTTTAATTATTTTTCTCCTGCTTTTGCTGTTTCTTCTCTTACTATTTTTATAATTTTGCATATATTACACCTTTGAAAATTTTGCAAAGTTCTTGGATATTTTGGGTTTTTGTTATTCTCTTTTTTTATTTGCACTTAAGTTGTGGAAGTTTCTGTTGCTCTCTTTTCAAGCTAACTGATTCTTGTCTGCCATGTCCAGTCTGTTGATGAGCCCATTCAAGGCATTGTTCATTTTCTTTATATTATCTTGAATTTTAGCATTTCCTTTTGAATATTTATTAGAGTTTTTTCTCCCTGCTTATATTACTCATTTCTTTTAGCATATTATCTACTTCTGTTCCATTTGAGTCTTTAACATACTAATCATAATTATTATAAATCCCTATCTGATAATCCCAACTTCTGTGTCATATCTGATTTGGTTTATGATTCTTGCTTTCTACACCCCCCAGTCCCCATTTTAGCATAACACGTAAATTTGTGTTGAAATCCTGGTATGTTGTACTGGTTAACAGGAACCTCAGGAATATAGGTGTTAACATGAAGATTTATGTTAATCTGGCTAAGGTTGGACTATGTTTAATGTTCTCTGTTGCTATAGGTGTCAGAGGTTTCAAATTTCTTTAATGTCCTTGTTTTGGTCTCCACTCTTGACTTTGTGCTTCCCTAAAGTATTTCTCCTCAGAGAAAATATCTGTCTTACAGCTTTTTCTACTATAATCTACTGTTATTATACTGGACTCTTGTTGGTATTGTAGTAAATTGTAGGTGAAGGAAAGCTTTCTACAATCTTATGATTAAATCTCAGTCTTTTAGTGGGTCTGTGTCTTAAGACTGTGCCCTAAACTAATGTTTCTCCAGTGATATAATTTTTTTGTTTGCCTTAGGTGAGACAAAATAGTTCAATGAGGCTGGAGTGGGCAGAATCTCCCCCAGACACCCTTAAGTTTTTGTTAAAATATTTTACCTAGAAATTTATGCCTATATTATGGAAAACTCCATGGGTGTGTTTTGCAGTGATTACTCTTTCCCTTTCCCTGCCAGAACTACAGGGTATTTTTCATTAATCTTCACCATTGGATCCTGGTGTGGTTTCTGGAAGTAAAACCCATGAAAGTGTGGGAGCCCCCCTAAGACTGGCTACTATCATGCCATATAGAGCTTGTTATTGTTATTTGCTTGGATATTCCACAGATACCCTGGGGCAACAGTGATTTGACTGCTTCTTTCCCTGGTTACATCAAGCTATTAAATTCCAATAATTGCCAACCGATTGCTGTATTGCTTTCACTAATGCCCTGGTGGCATAAAAAAAAAAATTGCTTCACCCACTAATTCAATTAAATCCAGGTTTCTTTAAAGAAATAGATCTTGAGGTTAGTGTTTGAGATGTGTTCTAATCCCGAAAGGGCTCTTGCCAACTTCCTCTTTCCCCTGTTCTCTGGGGTAAATAAGTTGGTGTCATACAGTTTAGCCTGTATCTCCAATGAATATATTAATATCAATTTCCTCCCAATAGCTTCTTACCACAATTCCCACTCTTTGAGAATACCCTTACGTTTGAACTTCTCTACACTTCTGCAGAGAAAGTAAGTTCTTTTGGGGGAGGGACTTGAAACTATCTACTCTAGTCATGCTTCTACTTCTACCCCTGGGCAAAATCCCTCAACAACTGGTCTGGTGATGGGGATACGCATAATCATGCATTTCTTTCCAAGTGACATCTTCACTTTAGAAACTGGGCTCTTGGCAGATTGAAAGGGTAACAGATCCAGATCTCCCTGATTTGCCTTTCTTAATGTGGAACCCCCACTTCATGAGCCCAGGCAACAGCAATAAGACCCCAAATATTATCAGTAGTACCAAGCCCAGGGTAGAGCTTCTGTCCCACAAATGGGGACTGGGTAAAGAAGGGAGCCCCTACCACTTGGCCTCACTCATCTGGAACTTACCCTCAGCAGCAAGAAGTTGGAGGAAAGATAAGAAATGCTGGCATCCTGCATGTACCAGGAAAACAGCCCTCTTGATGGGAGTGGGGGGAAAGATAGCCTTGTGTCTTTGCTGTACCATTCTGGAGTGGGCTCTCTGTCTTGATGAGTTGGGAGCGCAAAGGGATAACATGGATATTGGTTCAGATACAACAAAGTCTCTCTAGTCTTAACAATTATTAGTATATTTTTTTGAATAAATGTTCCATTATTTGCTGTATATCTGTAGAGCCAGTTCCACAAATTTTAAGTGACTGATTTTTTAAATAGTTTTTACTAGTTTCATTGGGGAGTGTTCCACAGAGGCCATCATACACATATGTCAGAAGTGGGAATTCCCCCTAAAGAAGCTTTATTTCTTTGATAATTAAAATTTATGAATTATCCGAAATGAAAACAAATCTATACTCCATAGAAAAGTACCTTAGTTTTGCTTTCAAACATGTGGTATACCGGAGTTCATATCTAATATCAATGATGTCATTGTTCAATGTTTTACTGTATGTGCTGAGTTTTGAGGAGTTTCACAAATATTATTAACTTCATTGTATCTAATAAATTCTGTGGCAGTTGTTATTGCTGAGAAGTACAGGCATATGATCATATAAATGAAACTTAAGATAATCAAGAAAACAAAAGAGTAAGAAAACAGTGCATGTTGCATATTAGCATGTGTAATTTATTCAATATTAGCAATCTCTTTGAAGGACAAACTATTAATCATGCAATATGTAAAATGTGGTGCTGTGTGTCTACATAACTGTAATTCATCAAAGAAAAAGTAAAGGCAATATTGCACTCTCAGTAACATGTAATGATGACAGCCTACTCCAATTTTGTTAATTGAAAGGCTTAATATCATGACTAGAAAATCAACATCAATGTTGGCTTGTCTGAAGTTAATTCATGAGAAGGCCAGCAATTTGTTCAAGAATATTAAAGTCTAAGTGTGGTGAGAGAGCCCCTGATAAAATGTTAGTAACCAAGAATGGATAGCAAAGAATTATGATTTCATAATTTGAAGGTTTGTTTGAGCACAACAAAGTTTCTTCACAGGAGGTAAATGCAGATAGAGAAGTTTGATAGGATTATCAAGGAAGAATATAACCTGATTTACCAAGAGATTTTTAATTAAAATAATGTTTTATTTGACCAATTAAAAACCTGCCCCATAAATTATGGTTCCTAGGAAGGAGAAGAGTATGCCTAGTTTTAAAGGTTTAAGGAATGACACAATCCTATTTGTTGTATATAAATCCACAGCCTGGAATGACTTAAACTGTGCTCTATCAATTACATACAGGAATAACTCTTTGAAAGTTAATGTATTAAAAGAGCCTGTACTTCAGATTTAGTAAAAGTATTGAAGGAAATGACGTGTGTAAATCACCTATCACAACATCTGGATAAATAATAGATCCCTTTCTGATTCTATGGGCAGCATAAAATCACTGGATGCTTGGGTTTAGAAGGAGGCTGTCTTGGATTGGGTTCCCCAGAAAACAGACTTTGAAACTAAGATTTTCCTGCAGAAACTTTATTGGGGAGTGCTTTAATAATTAATTCCTATAAGGTAATGAAGGGAGCAGGACTGGTCAGAGGGAGAATTTTAACTATAATTCAGTTTCAGTAAAGGCTTAGTCTGATTCAGAGGGGAAGTTTTTGTAGGCAGCTGGGGAATGAATGCCTCCATCCAGAATGAGGAACCCAAGGGCTGACTACATTATTTTTTAAAATTGTAGTAAAGACAGTTATCATGAGATCTACCCTCTTAACAAATTTTAAAGTGTACAATACATTATTGTAGATTATAGGTACAATGCTGTACAACAGACCTCTAGGGCTTAATTTTATCTTGTTTTACTGAAACTTTACACCCACTGATTCTATTTCCCCTTAACCTCCTGCCCTCCCTGATAATCACCACTCCACTCTTTGATTCTATGAATTTGACTATTTTCGGTACTTTATATAGGTGGAATCATGCAGTATTTGTCTTTCTGTAACTGGCTTATTTCACTTAACATAATGTCCTCAAGGTTCATCTATATCATTGCACTTTGCAGAAATTCCTTCGTTTTAAGGCCAAATAGTATTTCATTGTATGTATATAATACATTTTCTTTTATCCACTCATCTGTTGATGTACACCTTGGCTATTGTGCATAATGCTGTATGGGCGTATGGAAGTGCAGATATCTCGTCAAGATCTGATTTCAACTCTTCTGGATAAATACCTAAAAGTGGGATTGCTGGATCATATGGTATTTGTATCTTTAATATTTTAAGAAACCTCTATTCTGTTTTCTATAGCAATTACACCATTTTGCATTCTCACCAACAGCATGCAGGGGTTTCAACTTTTCCACATCCTCGCTAATACTTACCTTTTGTTTTTTCTGTTAATAGCCATCCTGACAGGTATGAAGTGATAGCTCATCTTGGTTTTGACTTGCATTTCCCTGATGATTAGTGAGGTTGATATACCATGGAGTACTACTCAGCCACAAAAAACAATGGTGAACCAATACCTCTTGTATTATTCTGGATGGAACTGGAGCCCATTCTTCGAAGCACAGTATCTCAAGAATGGAGAAACAAGCACCACATGTACTCACCATCAGATTGGTACTAATTGTTCAGCACTTATGTACACATATGGAAGTAACATTCATCGGTGTTGGGCAGGTGGGAGTGGGGACGAGGGGGTGGGTAAATTCACACCTAAAGGGTGCAGTGCACACTATCTGGGGGATGGGCAAGCTTGTAGCTCTGACTCGGGCAGTGCTAAGGCAATATATGTAACCTAAACATTTGTACCTCCGTAATATTCTGAAATTTTTAAAAAAATCTAAATTTCAAGTGAAACAAACAAAAAAGATTAGTGAGATTGAGCTGTTTTTTACATACAGATTGACAATTTGTATATCTTTAAAGAAATGTATATTGAAGTCCTTAGCCCATTTTTAATTAGGTTATTAGTGTTTGCTTTTTTTAACCTACTGAGTTGTAAGAGTTCCATATATATTTTGGAGTTTAACCCCTTATAAGATATACAGCTAGCAAATAATTTTCCCATTCTTCAATTTGCCTTTTCACTCTGCTACTTTCTTTGTCATACAGAAACTTTTTAGTCTGATGTAGTCCCAGTTGTTTATTTTTGTTTTTGTTGCCTATGCTCTTGATGTCATATACATATAATCATTAAGACCAACATCATTAAGCTTTTGCCCTATATTTTCTTACAGCAGTTTTACAGGTTGGGGTCTTAATATTTAAGTGTTTAGTTCATTTTTAGTTGATTTTTGTGGATGGTGTATGGTAAGGATCCAATTTCATTCCTTTGCATATTAATATCCCACACCATTTCCTACATCATTTGTTGAAGAGACTGTCCTTTCCCTATTGTGTAATATTAACAGCACCCTGTTAAAAATAACTTGACCATATACATGTGAGTTAATTTCTGTGCTCTCTATTCTGTTTCATTGGTCAATGTGTCTGTTTTTATGCCAGTGCCACACTATTTTCATTACTATAGTTTTGTAATATATTTTGAAATCAGGAAGTTTGATGCTTTCAGCTTTGTTCTTTCTCAAGATTGACTTAGCTATTCATTTTTTTTTGTACTTTCATGTGAATTTTAGAATTGTGTTTTCTATTTATCTAAAAATTGCCAGGAACAAGGCAAGGATGCCCACTCTCATCACTTCTATTCAACATAGTACTGGAAGATCTAGTCAGGGAAATTAGACAAGAGAAAGAAATAAAAGGCATCCAAATCAGAAAGAAACAAAATTGTCCCTGTTTGTAGATGACGTGCTCCTATATATAGAAACCCCTAAACTCTAAAAAACTGTTAGAACTAATAAATAAATTCAGTAAAATCTCTCCAAAGATGTGCCATTACCAATTCCCTTCCAAAGACTTCAAAAACTCCATAAAGGAAGATACATATGTATAATTTTAATAGGCTCATACATGGACAATAGATTATAGAATTTTTACATATATCTAGGTAATTTAAGCAAAAAGGTTATTTCAACTTTAACTGGAAATCTCACATATTTTTATTCAGTATCCAATTTTAATTGTTTCAATACTCTAATTTTGTGTGAGTAAATACACATAATAACATCTGAAATTTTAGAATGCCAGAACATCATAAAAATATTCCAATCTTGGGAGAGAATATTCTGGTAGAATTTAATTTTAACTTTGAGAATGTCATAAATTAATTCAGATTAAAATAGATTTGCCAATATCACCTTTCAACTTCCACAATTAGCATAATAGGTATACAATATTTTTGAAGAAAAACATTTTAAAAATCAATGCTCTGGCTTATTTGAATCCTATGACAAACTATTTAAATTTACATAGCCGCTGGGCAAGACTCATGTCATTCAATATTCTTTCAATCATTTCAATATTTTTTTCTGTCCAGTCTTCAATTTATGTATTTCTGATAGCGTTCATTTTATGGCAATGACCTTAAATTTCTCAACAGGTCTATTATAGAAACATTTTCCTTTGAGAAATTTAATTCTCTTTCCCACCCTAGGGAGAAAAAAGTTAGATCTTGGGCTCAGTGATTTGAGGCACAGGCAAAAGTGCCTCACTAAAATAATGAAGAACTTGTCCATTTACTCATCTGTAGTCATTTATTTATCATCCCACTTAAACTATTTGAGCAATCACTATATGGAAGTCACCATGAAGTTGGATAAATTAAGAATCTGCATGGGAGGGTGAAAACACTGATTTTCTACAGGTGGCATCTTCTTTTCCTCTGAGAGTCCAGAGTCCCTCTAGCCCATCTACCAGCCCTGTTTTTCCTTCATCCCTATTGACTTTATACATTATCCTTGAATTCCTGCACCCACTACAATGAGTCTTCATTATTTCTTTTTTCCTTCCCAATTTATCTTCCTCCTTATTTGTTCTTCTTTTTTTACCCTTCTGTTTGCTCTGCTGAGATTGTTGTACAATGGAGAAACTACTGAGTACCTTGAATCCTCAATAGAAGCAGTTCCTAGAGATCATCATCTCTGTAGACAATCCAAGGCCCTGAAAGTTCTCTTTTATGTAAAATATTCATATTATTTTCTATTTCATTTTCTCCCTGATGCTCTATTGAAATTTGTTAAAGACACTCTCTTTAATAGCACCTTCTAAAGTCCTGTGTGAATGTGTGTCTGTGCATTTGTTTAAGGCTGATAATATTCTTTACTTTTGAATCATCTACCTTAGCCCCTGAATCCCTTTTCCTTGCTCCATTATTTATCGCTTTAATCTACATTTAACTCATATTGATTGAACACCCTGCTTTCCTTAAAGTACTTTGATCTTCACACATTACATGACTGTCCACTTCATTATAGCCAGACCTTAAGTCTCTACAATGCTCATTTAAAATTGAGGGACTAGGAACGGGTGAAAAGGAAGACTCACTCGTTAAGAAGCTATTATACTTCATCAGGTAAGAAGTGATATAATCCTGAACAATGGCATTTACGTTACTTGTAATGAAGAGATTCTGGATTTGAAAGATTTGGGGAGGAAAAAATTGATTAGATGCCTGATTGTAGATGAGCTAAAAGGAAAGCCAGGTAATGTGAGGTGTCTATCTAAACACCTGTAGTAGAGTAACATAGAATCAGTGTATTAGGAAAATAGAAATATATATATATATAGAGAGAGAGAGCTCATAAAGGGGAAAATGGAATGCTAAAATGCTAATACTAAAATATTAAATAAAACATAACACTAAAATTATATAAATATTCAGGAAAGTAGGAACAGAAGAAAGAAATAAGTGGAACAAACAGAAAATGAACATAAAGCAAGTAGACTTAAAACCAACTAAATCACTAATTATATTAAATGTAACTGGACTACACACACCAAATTAAAAAGATGTTTCAGTCTGAATTAAATAGCAAGTCAACTTTATGCTGCCTATAAGTGATGGACATTAAATATAAAGGTAAAGATAATTAAATACAAAAGGATAAAGAAAACACATATCACACGAACATTACGTAGAGTATACTCATTTGGTGTGACTGTGCTAATATCAGACAAAAAGAACACAGAGTTCAAAACATGAAATTCATCTGGAAGATATAAAAATCCTAATTATGATTACATCTAATATCAGAGCTTCAAGTACGAACTGCTCAAACTAAAAGAGAATGAGGCAAATCCACAATCATAGTTAGAAGTCTTAACACTTTACACTCATTAATTGTTCAAACAGAGAAAAAACAGAAAGAGTGTAAAGTAATGTATAAATTTGTATAAATGTATAAATATTGCCAACATCTTTACTTAATTGACATTTGTAGGTCAATGCAATCAACAACTGAAGAATATTCTTACTGCTCAAGTGCATGTGGAACATTCACTAAGATGGAACATATGCTTAAGTCTAGAAATTTTTTAAATCAATATTTTACAAAATCTTCAGGAAAGAACCCCTAAATGGTTTAAATGAAACAGAGTCTAGTACTCACATGGGAATGGAAATAGTATTTCTTCCCAGAAGCCAGACTGGAAAATAGCAATACTGCAAAGAAGGTCCTTGCCTTAACAGTGGTGAACAGTTAGCCTAATACTCCTCCAATCCCACCTCACAAAATTTAAAAAACAGTACACTAAAAGAATCACACTGTTTCTAAATAAATTCTATCCCTCAACAAAGTTCAAGCATAGTAATAGAAATAAAAATATATCTAGAACCCAAAAAGGTAAAACTCACAACAGCTAAAAGTCAATAAAGAATCATCAGTATGAAAAAGAGCAGGAAAATTTGAACCATAATGAGGAAATAATCAATCTAAATCAACCCAGAAGTGAAAAAGATATTCGGATTAGGAGAAAATAACACTAACTGGTTATTATAATTTTATTTCTTTTTAAAATTAATTTATTTTAATTGACAAATAAAAATTGTATATATTTATACTGTACAGCTTGATGTATATATCACAGAATGGCTAAATTGAGCTAATTAACATATGCATTACCTCACATACTTATCACTTTTTGTGGTGAAAACACTGAAAATTTATTCTCTTAGTGATTTTCAAATATACAATATATTGTTAGTAACTATAGTCACCATGTTGTACTATTGTAGATAGATCTCTTGAACTTACTCCTCCTAAGTGAAATTTTATGTCCTTTGACCAACTTCTTTCCAATCCCTATCCTCCTGCCCCAGTCCTTGTAACCACCATTCCACTTTCTGCTTCTATTAGTTCAACTTTTTTAGACTTCACATATGAGATCATGCAGTATTTGTCTTTCTGTGCCAGATTTATTTCAATTAGTATAATGTCCTCCAGGTTCATATATGTTATTACAAATGACAGGATTTCCTTCTTTTTTAAGGCTGAATAATATTCAATTGTGTATATATTCCACATTTTCTTCATCCATTCATCCATTGATAGACATGTAGGTTGATTCCATATCTTGGCTATCGTGAATAATGCTGCAACAAATATGGGAGTGCAGATATCTCTTCAACATACTGATTTTGTTTCCTTTGGATATACACCCAGCAATGTGAGTGCTGGATCATATAGTAGTTCTATTTTTAATTTTTTGAGGAACTTCTGGTTGTACTAATTTATATTCCCATGACAGTGTGCAGGGGTTTCCTTTTCTTCACACCCTTGCCAACACTTGTTTTCTTTCATCTTTTTGATAATAAACATTCTAATACATGTGAGGTGGTATCTCAGTGTGGTTTTAATTTGCAGTTCCCTGGTGACTACTGATATTGAGCCTTTTTTCACATGCCTGTGGATTATTTGCATTTCCTCTTTTGAGAAATGTCTATTCAGGTGCTTTGGCTAGTTTTTAATTGGGTTATTTGATTTCTTGCTACCTAGTTCTTTGAATTCCTTATATATGTTGATATTTACCCCTTTTCAGATGTATGGTTTACAAATTTGGTCTCCCATTCCATCCATTGTCTCTTCACATTATTGATTGTTTCCTTTGCTGTGCAGAAGCTTTTTAGTTTGATGCAATTACATTTGTCTATTTTTGCTTTTGTTGCCTGTGCCTGTGGTCATATCCAAAAAATCATTTCCCAGACCAATGTCATGAAGCTTTTCCCCTATGTTTTTCTCTAGATATTTTACCATTTCAGATCTTATGTTTAAATCTTTAATCCATTTTGAGTTAGTTTTGTACATGGTGTGAGATGAGGGTCTAATTTCTTTCTTCCATATGTGGTTAACCAGTTTTCCCAGGACCATTTATTGAAGAGACTGTCCTTTTACAATTGTGTGTTCTTGGCAACTTTGTTGAAGATCAATTGGCAGTAAATGTGTGGGTTTATTTCTGGGATGTCTATTTTGTTCCATTGGTCAATGTGTCTGTTCTTATGCCAGTACCATGCTGTTTTGATCTAAAACTTTGTAGTAGATTTAAAATCAGTTAGAGTGATTCCTCTAGCTTTGTTCCTTTTGTTTAAGATTGATTTCACTATCCAGAGGTTTTTGTGGTTTCATAGGAATTTTAGAATTTTTTTCCATTTTTGTGAAAAATGTCATTAGAATTTTGATACAGATTGCATCGGATTTGTAGATCACTTTGGGTAATATGGGCATCTTAATAATATTAATTATTCTAATCCTTAAACATGGATATTATTCCACTTATTTATATCTTCTTCAGTTTATTTCATTAATGTTTTATAATTTTCAATGCACAGTTCTTTTACCTCCTTGATTTAATTTATTCCTAAGGATTTTTTTGTAGCTATTATACATAGGATTATTTTATTGATTTCTTTTTCAGGTAGTATGTTGTCAGTATTTGTTTATTAGTTCTAACAGCTTTTATCAGTGAGGCTTCTGATCATCAGCAGGCTATTAGTAGTTAAGTTTTTGGGGAGTCAAATTTATACATGGATTTTCAACTGTGTAGGATCAGTGCCCCATCCCTTGCATTGTTCAAGGGTCAACAGTATTATTCCAATTAGAAATATTTAACATCTGGCTAAACCAATTCCCAAAGTCGGTACTAAATATTTTATTACTACAGCCCAGGTAACAAATCCCTTGAGATAATTCACTCTCTGCTCAATTTACACAATTAGTAAGTATTTACTCAACACACACATTTTCTTCCTGTGTCTAAATTATACTTAGCACTAGAATAGACATTGGCACAATAGAAATAAAAAATAAGAAACAATTTCACACACACACACACACACACAGATACACAGAGTAATAAGTTTTTACAAAAGTCACAAAATCAACTACCACAGCTAGTAGAAATGACAGCCTTTGTGGTCCATCCTTAATTTTCCAACATGCATGGATACAAGATGTGTTTTATTTTCTTCTTAGGTCTCCCATAGAGAACAACAATGCAAATACAATGATAAATGGGAACTGATCAAAATGCCTCAGGGTTGAGAAAACAAAAAGGAAGACAGAGGGATTTGGATATGATACTAAGTAGCAACAACAGCTACGTCTTGCACTAATTTTCCAAGAGAAGTCAGACATCACCATTTGTTTAAACAAAATCCACCGATTTTTAGATTTGGGTTACTAATTCTTTTTTAGTTCTTTTTTAAAAATTCTCTTATTTTTAAAGCACACATTGTACCATCTCTTTGCAAGATCCACATATGATGAGGTTGCCTTGGAGGACAGGGGGCCCCTTTGGTAAGAAGCAAAGTAAATTTAAACAGCCAGATGGAACTTGCTATCCTTCTGGTGTCTATGTGACACATGTAGTACTCCCCCCACGACTGAAAACCTTTGCCAAACCTTCTTTGACTTATGTGAGGGAGAATATCTTCTTATATGGAAAATGAGGGCAGATGGGTAAAATGTTCTCAATCTCTTTTACAAACTTCAAAAAAGTTCAGCCCTAACTACAATGGTAACAAGAACCAGAATACTTACATCTACTCTCGTCCAGGTCCTGTCAAGGCCTTTCCTTAATTGCCGTTTGCGGACATATTCTGCTACCCTTTTCACAATTTCCAGATCGTTTGTCCTTCCTGCCCACAAAACTTCTAATGTATCTGAAGTACCTAAAAGGACAAACTTTGATGTGATACATTAGTACTTTCTCTTGTCACCCAATATAGCAGGCATAATTAGGGTTAAACAACAAAGCCCTGCTGCTATAGTTAGTATATAATTCAAGGTATTTAAAAATAACTTCAGGAACTAAAGCTTTGAATACATTTAGAAATATTTCCTAAAAAATATTCAGGCTAGAAAATGCCCCTCACTCCCCTAAAGACATGAAAAAAAGCAAAGGGAATTTTTAGTAGGTGTTCACATACAGAGGGTATATGGCTTTTGGCATCAACTGAGTGTAATGTACATTCAATGAGTCACACCTCCAAACATTGCCTGCTATGCACATATTTCTGCAACAGCAATTAACGGCAGAAATACTAGGATGGTGAGGAGATTTTTATTGTTAACCTTAAAATTACTATGTATTGTTTGTCATGTTTATTTGTACTTAAGTTAACTATTTCATAAACTACTTAGAGTTTATCATTTTAAGAATAAGTTTGGTGTCTTTCTCAACTAATTTCATTTTTGTCCATACCAAATTGTTAAAGTTAAGGTACGAAACTGAGGTTCAGTCTATCCTATATTAATGATCAATTTTCATATAGATGCATATTAATAGCTGTGTACTATTGTGAAGTTTAAACAAATACATACTTAATGCCACCACCTAGCACAGTCTCTTGTACAAAATAGGTGCTCAATACATTTTGCTAGATTCAAATTTAAGTCTTGGTAATCATATCCAAAAATATTTTTTTCCCCTTGAAAAGATCTGATGAAAACGTTTGCCACCTGTATTCTATCTTTCCAAACTAGCATTTCCTGTAGTAGCTGTTCAATAAGTCTTTAATCTTAGAAACTTGAGAATTATTTTTATGTCTCCTTACAGAGGGGTAGGATTTAATTCAAAGGATTAGGTTTTAAAACTAGCTCTTTAGCAAACCACTATATGAGCTGTCATTGTCTTATATTGATAACACTCATGCCTTAACCCACCTACTATCCTTTTCTTACATTGTCTAAATAATAAATTATAATAAAGTAAATCTGGGAATATAGTTTTTTAAACCTCATTTACTCTGAAGGCCACAGTGAGACGTCTTCTCAGAAGTCAAATAGAGAACTGCCTCATGGGTTATTATTTTGTTTATCACAGAGTTTAATATTTCTAAGCCCTTCACAGAGAAGCATGTTCACGTTGAGAGACTGATATTCCTTTGGGATCTGTTTAAGTCACTCAATCCCAATATTTTAGTATCCCCTTAAGAAAATCATTGTAAGATTCCATCTGTGTTGTGACATTTTTCTCAGTTGCCATCTCACTGGTTCCTGACAGTTCTTCAATACCATGGGGTCACAGAGTTCATTTCATCAAAAAGTTGAGAGTTTTACATATATGTATGTTACTAGTGGTTTACAAATGATGTTTCAGGTTTAAAAAAAGTTCCTGTTACACTACTTTGCATTTCTTTTTATTGGTTTTTCAATTTTTTTATCTTTGTCTAAATTTTCACCATTAAAATAAAATCCTTGATTACTATATAATTTCTTGTGAAAGAATCAATAAATTGACTATGAGGTTAGATTAGAATCTTCCTATATAGTGAAAACTTCAGTCCCTCTATCTTCTGAATAGAGCAGATTCATAGAGAGGAAATATAGGAATGTCTTTACCACATTTTTCCTCACTTTTAGTAAGGTATTTGTTATAGACAAAAAGTGTTTTTGTATGAGATATTATTAGTGTTCATTAAACTTGAAGCAATCAGTGAATCAATTTTATGCAAAAAAGAAACTTTAAAAATAATCTACTTAGACCTTCATTCTAAGAATAGGCCAGAGCAATTGTTTAAAATTATCTGTGCATGGTAGAATTGAGGATAGTTGATTTTGGCTTGAAAAATTGCAGCTCATTTCATCTCCTTCCCACTGACCAAATAAAACCAATCAAAAACATTAGAATGATGCAATCTTGTTAGTAAAAAGCAAAATAGTTTTCCTATCAAGTAGAGAATAATAACTTCCTAAAACCAACACATACTTCTTAGCTTAGGTATGAAAGAAGCATCATCTGGTTGGAAGATGATGACAAAGAAACCTGATACTTCCCAATGAGTACATTGTCCAAGAGTTCAAGTTCTGAAGACAGACAACCGTTAGTTAAAATACTGGCTCTTCAACATTTATTTTCTATTTGTACTTAGGCATATTATTTAATGTCTAATAATAAGTTTTATCACCTATAAAACAAAAATAGTACTATCTTCCTCCTAGGATTGACTAAGGATTCAATGATATTAATTCTTATAATTCATTTCTCATAGTAATTCACAAATAGCAGAAATTCAATAATTCACAAATAGTAGAAATTCAACAAATATTAATTGTGGTAGCTAGTTACTCTGGCATCTCTTTGTTCTAATTCTCATTGCTGCCACTACAAAGGCTGACAGAAGTAAACCTTTAATAGATAAAAAGTTTACTTTCCTTGGGTCCTCTTTAGGACAAATGTGACAGAATAAAACTTTTAAAAAGATCTACTAAATACTAATGTTAGAAACATAGGCATGTATTAGAGAATAAAATCTAAAAATAGACACTTTACAAAGTTGGAAAGATCTACCTATTAGTCACGAAGAGCTGGCACAAGTGCAGGATTTATCTGGTCCACTCTCTTCCATACTTGGCGTACCTGTATGTGGAAGATATGAAGTGGATAGCAACTATCCAAGACTTCCTTAATTTAAGTCTCTTTTGGTTCTTCTGCTATAAGGATTAAAGACATCAATTGAAAGATTGGACGAAGCTCACAGGATTGCAAGAAAAGTTGTTGGATAAAACTTGAGACATAGGCAGGGATTCAGGGAAAGCTACGTAGCCATATTTGTAGTAATCTCAGCCTCTGCTGCAGAACATTAAGTGTCCTTGTTTTCGCTGTCACAGATACCGCCAAACTAGGTGCTACTGCCACTGCTGCTGCCACCTGCTGTCAGAATGGATTCTGCACAGCATCTGCGTCCTTGCATACATCATTCTTAATTTGAAGTTGGGATGGTGTGTCTGATGGAAAGTGTAGGTCACACACCCATGCCTTGGTTACAAAGCAAACAAATATTTCCCATTTCTAATTTTATAATGGGAAGTAGGAACTGCGATTTGGAAATACTCATAAGGAAGTATTCTCCAAATATAGAAAAAGGGTTTAGATTCTTATGAGCAAAAAAGAATTTAAAAAATTGTCCTAGGCAGGAAAGACTAGGAAAGCCAAACATTTTTTTCTACTTTACATCTTTTTCTTTTAAATTGTCAATATAATATTTGGGAGACTTGTCTCTACTCCAGGTGATTGACAAGATTGCGCAGTTTGCTTACTTTTCTAGGTCCATTAGGGTAATTTGTCTTACTTCAATTTGATAACATATAACTTGTATAACAGGAATTACGCATAAGTTCCACTGAAAGCAGATAACCTATTTGTTATAAGAGTGATCATAGGTAATGAGAAAGGAACAACTGGATTTGGCAATACTGAAAAATTTAAAAACTTCAGCTGATTATTCCAAGACAAAGTAGTTTCTTTTCCCCCAGACTAAATCCTTTTTACTCTTTAAGATGCAGGATCTCTAAGCAATATTCTTTATAAATTGCCCCCTTCCCATTCTACACAGACACGTAAGAATAGATAGGTGCTATTATTCTTTGCTTCCAAACATATTGTGTATATTTCTTATAGTTGCTAAAATACTTAAAAATTCTCTTATAGTTTCTGTGCCCATTTTCCCTCCCTAACCTATAGCATTCCACTCGTGGGATCTTAGAAGACAGAGTCGTGCCTTAATCATGTTACCTTCCCAGTGACTACCATGGTGCCTGAATCACAATAGGCCATTGATAAATATCTGTTGATTGCTATATTTTGCAGATGTATGCAAATATTCAAAGCACAAATGGGTACACAGAAAAAATAAAAACATTCAATTATACAGTGGCAGCATCTTGCAAAGCTCCTGATTTAGGTGATTTGAAATGTAAACAACTTCTAGTTGCTTGAGCTGCAGGGTAGGAAAAAATATAGGAAATGTAGACAAGAAAATACTATGCTTGGTATTTACTTCTTTTACTTATTTCTCACAAAACACCTTTGGATGAAGGTGTTATTTTCATTCTAGAGTTGACGAAACTAAGGCAAATTCATAGTAATGGTAATGTTAAATTATTAATGATAATCAAGTGGAGGAAGATCAATCCTCTCTGCAAATCCTTGATGCCCTTGAAATTGTGTGCCTGACAAATTGCTATTATACATTATTTTTTAAAGGAACATTTGAAAATAAAATATTAGATGCCCTGTGACCTACTGCTCTGGGTATAAGATTTAAAGTCAGTCACTTATCCATAGAAGAAGTTCATATACCCCCAGAAGCCTTCATCTTTCAGAAATTCTTTCTTAAAAATCCCACATATTCAACAAATATTGGGCATAAATATATATGTAATAGAACTGAAATATTAATATTAACCATCCTACCAAGAAGAAAAGCATAACGTTTAGAATGAAAACATAGTAAGACATAATAAATTTCTCCAATGTCTATTCCCACCCAAAGACTCTATGTAAATAGTTATACATAAAATTATATGGATTTTAAACACCTTCTTACACTATTTTTTCTTTTAGCAAATTATGGTAGTAGCTAACAAAAAACCTTAGTAGACAGTTACTTTTGATGCTTTACTCATCAGTCCTATTTGAATAATTGTCAGTTTCATTTATAATTTTTCAGTTATCAGCCATTACGTATTCATTTACAAGTCTTCTATAGTTTGTTATCTGGATCACCCAAGCAACGTACAGGTAGTGGTTACATAGTCTACATTGTCTCACCAATTTGTCCAAGAGTCCCCCAGTGTTCCTTCTTTCCCTGAGCTATTTATGATTCCAGCACCTTCATGCTCATGGATGTCAGCAATACACCTAATTTCAATGGTTTTGGTTTCTATACTAAAAAGAAAGCCTATTCCCTTTAGAAAAGTGGTTTTTGGGGACTGAGCTTCTTGTCTGTTTAAAAGCTCCTCTGATTCATCAGAGTGAGCTTACAAATCTCGGAGAGGTAGTGCAGTCTCACCTCTTCTTCAAACCCATTTATCAACCTTTCCTTGAGGAGCACAGCAATTCTGCCATAATGGAAGAGAGCTGAGGATTGGGTTGACAAATATTAAAAGGGCTCATTGGCATTCATCGTTCTGTTCTTCCATTCTTGGATGTAGACTAATTTTTCACAATGAATTGCTTGATTAGAAGGCCATCAGATAATGCCAGTGTTCTTAAAATTTTCTACCAAATGTCCTTTTACAATAGAGCAGACTAAACACACACAACCTTAAGTCTAAGAATATAACTTAAAGCAATTTCTCATAAGAATTAAATGTCTTCATGGTCACCTCGTTTATGTTTAAAACTCATGTGAATTTTGTAATCTAATTGGTAACAACGCATAAGGTTATTTTAACATAAATTTTTATAAAATTGCTCTCTAGTAAAAGACTGTACAAATTTATGCCAGATTTATCCCCCTGTTCTCATATTGTCCAATGCCAGCAACATAATACCTAATACCCTTGAGAGTAAACTTGTGTATGATCAGCAGAGCTATACAAAAAGTGAATATTCTTCCATAACACAAATTCTCTATAATCTTAGTAGTCTATTTGGGGTCCCTCAAAACACATGCTTCTTGCTGCTGCACAGCTTTGTCATACATCACTTATATTGATTCATTGAGTGCAAGTTATAACATGGAGTAAGCTAGCAATGAGTAATGGTAAAACATCTGAGCATACTAATTTTAATTTTTTTAACTATCTTGTTCTCTATTATCTTGTAATAATGTAAGTTGATTTTAAATTCTTCCAGTAGAAGAAGTCACACTTTAAACATTTGTGCATCTCCCCCAGTCTTTCCCTACCTCCAGAGTTCAAACACAATGACTTTCACAATATAGACAGCTAATAAATGTTGATTTCTATTTCACGATTCTACAGAATTTTTTTTCAGTGGGAATACTCTTGGCATTTTAGGGAGGTGAAATTCTTCATTTTGCAAGAGAGTTACCAGTAGTAAAGGATGTGTATTATCTCTGGGATCCCAGGATCTAAATGCCAGTAATAATCCCAGATATTCTGATAATCAGAAATGTCTCTGCACATTATCAAATGTTATTTTAAGGTATCAGCACAACTCCTGGTAGAGGAACAATAAAAGTGCATTTGTACATAAACAACAACAACAAAAAAAATTAGCACCAAGAGAAAAAGGAAAAATAAAAAAATAGAGCAACCAAGTAAATTAACACCAATTAAAAAGGGCCAACAAAAGAAAAGTAAATATAAGTCCAAGAAATGGAAAGTATTAACATTACAGGTTCCCCAAAAATTTGTGAGCCACATGGATGATTGAGTAAGTTAGAGAAAATTCAGTTAAAATTAAACTGTAGGCATCTTCTTACCTGTGATACATAGATGCCAGAATGCCTAATAAAACACTTTTTAAAAGGCCTTAAGAAAAAAGTGCGTAAATAAGGGAAATAAAAACTTATATTAGGCAAGATTATGTAACTATCATCTTAAAAGATACAATGGTACTTTTGCCTTCCTATTTCATTCTTTCAAGTAAACATTATTTAAGGGACACTCTTTGTCATACATTGAGATAGGTAATGAGAATATATTTTCCTCAACTTTGAGGAAATATTAATGAAATAGGCAAAGACATATAGGTATTCAAATAAATATGATGATAGTAGTTTGCTGAGGAAAAATTGACACGCAAATAAAGGTGAGGTCATTTCTATGCGAGATATAGAGTAAGGAGGTATGTAAAGAAGTGTAGAGAAATAAATGATATTTTCCAAAGTTGATTATTACAAATTTAATACATGTAGTTCAAAACCTTTCAGTAATTGTTCTTCTCAAACATTTTGCACCCTTTTTTGTGAATGAGGGTATGGCTGTAATATAAGAACCATTGGCTCAGTAAGTATTGACTTCAATTATTGCTGAATTGTAAGCCATGTTTGAGCAAGTTCGATATTCCAAATTAGACGAGAAGAGCTGTAAAGGCAGGGGTAGAGACAACATTTAGTGTAGGTGAGATCAAAATGGTAATTGCAATAATGATTGGAGAGGAGCTGAAATGAAGTTCCCTATATAGCCAGGGAAAAGACATTTGGGGAGGACTTCTTATACTAGGGCAGAGGTGGAAGGTGTCGAAAAGGAGTTTGAGAAGAACGTAAATGGTAGTTCTTTTCATTGCAGTTTTGCAGAACAGCTGCTCCTGATAAAATAGTAACACAAACTCTGCAATGCTTTCTAGACTCGCCCACCTCTATTTTAATCCTCACCAGAAACAAAGGTGAAGGAGAAAGAAGGGCATTTGGGCCCATATATATATAACCAAAGTGTTGTACCTCCATAATATTCTGAAATAAAAGGAAAAAAAAGAAATTTAAAAAGGAAACACAACGGAAATGCTCTGAGAGCATGCAATGTAACAAAAGATCAGGGAGTTAAAAATGTATCAGGTAGAGAGAAAGGTTATAACTCCTGAATATAACTAGGTTTCTTATGCTATTCTCTTTTTCTTTTCTTTTCTTTTCTTTTTCTTTTCTTTCTCCTTCCTTCCTCCTTTCTCTCTTTCTTCCTTTTCCTTCTTTCTCCTTCTCTCCCTCCTATCCTTCCTTCCTTCCTGTTTTAATTGACAAATAAGAATTGTTTATATTAATATTATTGTGTAGAACATGATGTTTTGATATGTATGCATTGTGCACCATCCTATTCAGTTTCTACCTAGAGAGGCAGCTATATACTCTTTAAACCTTCTTTTGTCTTCTTTCAAAGCTGTAGTCACTTTAAGATACACCTTTTCCTAGGAAACAAATTCTGTGTTTAGAAATTGTTCCCACTCTCCACAAGCCTGAGTCAAAAGGATTTTTCTGTTAATAAGCCTAGCTGAATACAATTGAACCAAAAGAATGTGGCTGAGCTCCTTATAGCCTAACTGTTCAACTAATAGAGATATAGGAATATTGTTCAAGTGGTGTACAGATAGCATCTATAATAATGCCAAGAGCAAAAATTCATCTTCTATGAGTTAATTAGCCTCTTGAATTAATCATACTATAAAAGGATATTGCAAATCAGTGTTTGTCTATACAGAAGCATTAAAAATTTCCAAAAACTGTCATATTAATGTGTATTTGTATCTGCATTTTTGTTTTTTATTAAGGTAAACTTAGGAAAAAATCAGTCATCCATTATATTAAAATAACAGGATAATAAGGAAGCTTAGTATGATCTATATTTATTGTTCTAAGCCTACTCCTTCGAAATTTCCTTCAATGTGTTCTATGTCAGCCATTATATTGCATAAACTTTGTTCAGTTATTATTAGGGGTTTCAGGGAAGGGATTTCAGATGGTGTAAAAAAACTTCAGGGATCCTAATTTCAAATTCATTCCTACCTTAGTGATTCATCTGGTAACCTGATTCTTAAATAAAACTAAAGGAAACAACAATCAACTACAACAAAACTATCATAGTTCTGAGGATCAGACAAAAGATTATCATCTCCCAAACTCTTGCTTTTGAAATTGTACATGTTTTTGAAGGAGATAATATTGTTCATATTGTTGAAACTATTTCTCCAAACATCATACTTCAACTCTGTAATTTAAAAATAACACTATACATTTTGCATGTCTTCGAACAACTCCACTTTTTCATGTAAGATAACAGGTGAACATCCCTTCTTTTCTTACAGTGCAAGTCTACTATGTAGGAATGACCATGATTCCCTCTTACAAAATTTATTTTGAGAAAATAATGTTTCTGCACAGAGCTGCTAAGCTTAAACATTCCCTTATGAAAACTTATTGAAATCTGAACACAAAACTGTACTTAAGAGAATCTATTTTAATTCAGAGTAGGAGACTATGATTAATATTTTCATCTCTAAGGAGTCCCTTGAAAAAAATAAAATGAAAACGTTAAACAAGCTTAAGTTCGTAGTTAAAAATAAAGTTATCCTATGCTTATACCTTTGGAGAAGGTATATTATTATATTCTTATATTAGGCATACCTAAAATAAAGAGTTATCAGCTTGTGGGTTGTATAAACAAATCTTATTCTCAAAGGAGAGTTTTAGTAATTATTTTCATTTCTGTTAAAAAATGGCATTTTTGTATTTGCAAGTTTTTATGATAACAAATCTATTAGAAATCTGCTATAAAATATCATTTATGTAATCACAAAAGATGTGTTATAGTCTATAATATGGTGGGATTTTATCATTGATTACCTACCAAGTGTATTACATTTAGGCAATCCAAAAAGATATTAAGATCATAATGAAAAACCAATAGAGTTATGAGGATTGTTTCAGCAACAATATCTAAATGCTGAGCTAATTAAGAAGAATAGTATGCTGTCCTTTACGTGAAATTTTCAGCATGTATTTGTTAGTAGTTCTGTAGGACACTATCAGTAGATTAATGTAACTTAATTTAACAAAATCTTTTGAAGTATCTAGTCTGTGCCAGAAATTGTGCTAGTCATGGGGAATACAAGCAAAAAGCAGAAAATGTATTTCCTCTCCAAATAGTTATTTTATGTTTTTGAAAACCTAAGCACAAATGTCATGATTTATTTGTTCTGGAAGATACTTTCTGTGCCGTGTCCCATATCTACTAAGCCCGCTTGTGATTTCAGCACCCCAGCAGTGGACAGTTCCACATATACTGACAGCCTCTCCCTAAGGCTGCTCTATGTGTATTTCTGCCCCATGACTTTCTTCAAATCCATAGGAATTTGCTTGCTCCAGAACTTCACTTGAGTTAAATCCCATAGGAAGGAAGAGGTGCCACTACTTCCTTGTCTCCAGCTCTGCTTTTTGGAAAACAAACTGAGTCATTCAGTGAATCAAATTTATGTAGAAAAGGATGAACAGAGTGCCTATTAGGAGCTAAGCACTGTGAATATTCAATATATGCACCAAATATTAAACATTATTTCAAATGGAGAAAAATACTACCTATTTTATTTACATTATCTCTAAAACTCACAACAATTGTGCAAGATAAATTTTATGAATGAAGAATATGATGTTCAGAGAGGTCAACTAACTTGCCTACTTTTGCACAACTAATAAATGACATTTCTGGAGTTTGAAACCCATTTTTATCTAACTCAAATATTCTTAGTCATCTTAATAAACCATGTTAACTCACTTGCAAATAGATAAGGTGCTTAATAGGCATTATCCTCAAGGAACTGATAGTCTAATAATAGAGATCAACAAGTGGCATATAACTGAGATTTTATATGAAACAGTAGACATATATAAAGATAAGAAGAGGCTGGCTGTAGTTAATTTTCCAATATTTTGTTTATATATACTATACGTTGGATCATTCAGACATTTTACTTGGCTTCAGAATATCCAAATATACATTGTTTTATGTTCTTTGGTCACTATCTCCCACACTGGCCTCTTGCCCTGAAAAATCTGACTGGTTATACCCACCCTGAGATATAGCAATTTGTAAAAACTATTAACATCCACAATATAAGCAGCCAATCATTCCCATATTGTATGGTCTTGAGATCATCTTCCAGACATCAGCTTCAGGACCTCTCCCCTAGTTTGATACCTTCTTTGGATCTTTAAAAGTGTTTACTCTCTGGATCTCATTTCTGATGTTTAGGCTTTAGGATACTGCTTCATTTTTTTACTTTGCCAAGTCAGTAATTTTTTTCTCACCAACAGAAAGACAAAATCACACACATTTTGGGTTCCTCCTTTGTGCAAGTCCTCTGAGATAACCCACCCAACACCATTTTCCCCATATAGCCAATATCTCTAATGTGTGTGTTTGTGTGTGTGTAAATTTTCCACCAATGAATTACCAACACATAATTTATATCACCAATTACCAACCATTAATTTATATCACTGTGTTCTATATAGATGTATCTTCTAGAAAAGAGAAACCTGTATTGAGCAAGTGAAGTAATGGGTGATATTATTATTTTACTACATATTCTCTTTCACGCATTCCCAATAAAATAGAACATATTCATCAGTAGGGTAGAGGAAACCTTCTCTTGCATCTTGTCTGTTAGCTGTGTAAGGGAGGCATATTAATATATTCCAAAGTCAAATAAACCTTGGAGATAGTAATTCACATAGCAAAATACTTCATCATTATCAATGTGGTTTTAAGATTGTAAATTCGTTCTTAATTTATTCATTAATCATCCAATTAATGTGCTTCTGTATTGCTAAGCATAGAAATGCAAAGTAGACCTCCTCAAATTTACATTTGTTCTCCTATTTTCCCCTTCTTCCCTTTCCTGTCTCCCTTCTCCATGTCTCTCTCTCTCTCTCAGATAATGCAATGGATTTGCAACCTGTTATGAAGAATAAAAAAGCAGGATCTATTTTTGTCGCAAAGTTATTTTGACTGCTGTCCCCAATGCAGTCATTACTCACTACTCTAGAACACTTCATTTATATCACAGAGAGAAAATGACTGCCAAATAATCTTGTATTAAAACTTCATTGTCTGAAACACCTAAAACACCAGTCTTATTCTCTATCAAATGTTTTTTTGATGTCATAACTATCACATGGACTTTTGACAGTACTCCTGAAGAATTATTTTTCTTATTATGCAGGACAAAAATTTGCAACTCAGGTGGTGAAAAGGGTTCAGATATTAAACACAGGGTAAAATGTACATATACAAAATGACTTGGAAGCCAATGAAAATAGAGTCTATCCTCCCCCTCTGTGAAAACATCCACTTGAGGCCTCATAGTTGAGAGCTTCTCTGAAATAATAATTGATCAATGGAAAAAGTGGACTCCTGCCACAAAAACTTAGCACTGTCTAGAATGTGCTAGAAATTAGACATTTCAGATAGAAATCCCAATGTTTACTTTCCTCTCTGGATAATAACATTCAAGCAGATAGTCAAGGCAATAATAACTTCATCTTCATTGAACTAATGAAGATGACACAGCCATTATTTGATATCTTGGGACTTAACGATGAGTACAACACAAAAATCATGAAATATGGTTAATATTCTTCTAAACAAGTCTTGATTAAAATCTATATAACTCATATTTGGTCAGGGAATCAAATACCTTTGTAGATTCTTACATTACCTGCCAAGTTTTCTGCAATATAGTAGCATACCATCACTTGCATTTATGTGTGAGTGCTTCCTTTTTCCATAATTGATATATTAATTTAAAAGTTCTTGATGACTATATTTAGAAGAGAACTATTAAATTGATTAGAAGTTTCAAATCCCACAAACACCTCATTCCGGCAAATTACAACTCCTTTCTTTTTCTAAGCTGTATTACAGTTCATTCACTTATATCATTTAGTTATCATTAAAAGAGAGAATTGCTGTGACATATATATTAAAAAATCAAGGCAAAAAATTCTTTGAAAGTCAGACTTTTCTCTGAATTAATTCAATGAGTTGTCACAATATAACAACTGTGTGAATTCTCGTAAAAAAAAAGAATCAGTCATTGTAAAACACAGAAATTATAGATTTCATTTCAAAACAATTGAAGCCTCTGAAAACATTTCATTTACAGAAACTTTGATGCCAAAGTCAACACACACTAAATAAATTAGAGACTGGGGAATAAATAAATAAGCTTGGTTACCTTTAAACAAAAAATCTTGAGTCAAACGTGAACAATGTTTAACCAACCTTTCAGCAAATTGGGGAAGGATGAGAGAAACTTGGTTATAAATTTAAAGCAATTACATGTCCAAGTCAAATGTGTGTGAATCCCATCTACAAAATATCAGAAAGGATAGCTATCTTGGGACTAACAAGAGACATTTTAACTGTAATCAATTCAGTATCACTAGATGAAATTTTCAGTTAAACATTCATAAAATAGGAGACCTCCTAACTTAAATGGAACTTCTGAAAACTCAAAACTTGTGCTATCTCTGTTGGCTGAGGTAAACAGTGTTCATTTGATTTGATTGTTCTAGTCTAAGCATGTTCAACCATAGCTTGAAATTCACTATAGATTTCAACAGAATATTTTAAATTATCTTGTTCATATTGTTTCAGACTCATCCTTCTTTTAAAATTGTCCTAGGTGAAGAATATTTTGCACCACTGAAGCCAAGACATACTGTTGATATCTGTGCAGAGAGATTTTCGTCATTATTTCCTGAAAAATCATGGAATGGACAAAAGTTGTTCTTAAGCGAAGGTCATGAAAACTTCTTCAAGGATTGAGTTTCTTTTTGTGAATATAAAATAAGAAGTGCCTCTTTCCGCATTTCATTTAGCTATGCAGAGGCTATCTCTCCCTGATGACCTGACACAGACCTAACCAACACCATCCATAATGAAAATCAATGGCACCAAGTCACTAAACAATTACTCTGTCTTCTTTAAAAATGCACAAGTCTTCAAAAAACAAGGATTTAGAGACTGATTAATTTGCCATTTGTCTAGGAGATTGCACTAGCTGCATTATTTAAGAAGTGCCTTGTCTCTGTGCCCTCAAAAGCTGAAACAAGATCAAAGATTTGAGAATCACCAGTTACCATGAAGGACATTTGGTGACAGTATGAAAGGCAGCTAGAAGTTGTGCTTTGGGTGTAGAGTACTCACAATCTTTCTCACACATAAGACCACGATGGTTTATAGCTTATCCACATATATAAAATAGAAAAGGACCCATGGCTCAAAAAAGATGGCTGTACATTTGCTTACTCAAAGAAATATTCATGGGAGTTTGTACATTTTCTAGGCATATTTTCTGAAAGAAATAAAATTAACCTCAGAACATCCAAACTTAACCCACTGTATTCTAATCTTGATTCTTTCCTCTTCTTTCTCCCCTCCTTTGCAATTTATCTTCATGTGTTGATTCTATCACAAAATAATGACTATTTCTCCCCCTTTATTTTTATCTTCTCTATGCCACTCCTCAACACAAACTCCCACTCTCAGTATTTCTATACCAGTAGATACAGCAGAAAAATTCATCAGGATGTTACCTTGTGTGTATATTCCTTCCCCTCCTCCCACTGACTCCATTCAAAGAATATAGACAAGTATTTTTCAAATTTTAATTTATTAATTTCCATTTTTAACTCTTAGATTTTTATTTGATTAATTATGTTATTTTTTCAAGGCGCAAAGAAGAAACTTCTAGAAGCTATTTTTCTTTATAAAATCTTACATTTACTAAAATTATTTTATTAGAAATGTCTTTATGAACAGAAAAATTTAAGAAGAAATTTCTCTTGAGACTAAAGAGATTGGTATGGAAGCTGAGAGACAGCAGAGCCCACAAGCTTCTCTGGGCAGTTCCCCAGGAATCTGCAAAAAGCAGCCTCAAGATGAAAATGGAAGAACCTCAGGAAGTATGCCAGTGTGTTTACATCTATGAAAAGTAGACCTAAGGCTGAAGATATTGCACATCGCAACATAGAAGACTTTAGTGAAGAGTACAGGAAATCAATCTCATATGCTTTCTTAGATTTTCTGGATATTACTCTACCTTATATGACCTGTTTATATTTGTTAATATTCCATTTAACTGTTTCTCCAGCCTGCTTCTCACTCAGTGGGTGAAATTAATTTCTCAATACATGTTTGCTCAGTGAATGATAAAGTTAGGCATAAATGATTGTTCATGCCTAGCTTGAGATGAAGTAGGTGTTTTTCCTCAATTTTACTTTGGATAAACTTTTGCATAGACAGAACAAAGACGATATCCTAGCAGCTTTGCTTCCCCTTATACCCATGAGTCAGATAAGTGGTTTTATAGATAGCCATCAGCTAGTCCTTAAGAGGCTAGGGAGAGAAACCTTTTGAATGTTAGATACTGTTTCGGACAATTTGATTGATTGTTGTACCATGCACTGTTGAAAAGGGAATCATTCACTTCTCTGACATTTGTGTAACAGTATAATTTAAACACACATCACTTCTGTGATTTTCAAAGCAACCCACTGTAATAGGTGATGGCAAGCATATCTGATTATCCTTAATTAGTAGATGAGCATACCAAAGCCCAGAGAACTTAAGTGACTAACTTAAGGGCACATTGCCCCTAAGTGGACAAGCCAGGCTAGAAGCCATGTCTCATACCTTCAATGCTACTTACACTATCTTGTGTCACCTCTTTATTTAAAAAAATCAAGAAAAACATCAATACACATGTCTGGTTTATTTTCTACCTTTTATTCATTCAAGAAGATATCAGAAGGAATATATATTCAATGAGATAAACCAAAGGAAAGTGAAAAACAACGGTCTACTACGAAAGGTCTATGAGAGTGTGTTGACAGCTCAACGTCACTACTACTCCTTCCTAGAAGAAAAAACAAGAATTGTATTTTCCTTCCCCACATGGCTCCTGATTAGAATGTCCCAATGAGACACCCTTACGAGATTTAGAAGACTGTAAAATAGAAGAAGCCATTATTCTCTGGATACAGCAAGGCAGAGGCACAGGCGTATGGCAGACCTTAAGTTCACAGAAGCTTCCTGGACAGTTACTGTCAATCACTCACTTTGGCTGCCTAGGCAATGGCTCCTAGAGAATCATATACTTAGTTACTGCATACTGAAATAGTCTTTGGTGGTTTAAAATATTCAAAGAAACTTCTGGGTGAGTTTCCTAGAAGAGTCCTTATGAGGTTCTTGCATTTCCAGCTGCATAGGAGCATGTTCTTGAGAGCCCCACATTGCTTCTGGAACTTTGGCACAGACTTCCCTATTCTTTGCTCCCACAGAACTTCCAATAGTTGTATAACTTTAATTTCCTGTGTTAAAGCCCTTTATTAGTGTGAGATATAGAATAACTTATATTATTCATTTTTAAAACCTAACCCTGCCTGTTACAGAGAACACCATTAGAAATGCCAACTTAATACAAATTTTGTCTACTTGATCTTGTAATGATGATTTTACATGGTTTAATAAGTGTATATATGCAATTGAACGAATTATCTGACCAAAAGCAATGCTTTCAGAAGTCAGAATTCCTACTGCAACTGTTATATAGATATGCTATTGATTGATTTTTTTCAAGTGATCATATATCTATGCTATTTAATATAAAATAAAATGTGAATACGTATGGATTAAATATTTATCTCTGAATCAAATGAATCAAAAGCATTATACTCTAAATTATCATCAAAATTATTTATGGCATGGAATTCTAATACTTTTATGATGGTGTGTTGAATCCTATGCACATACTTATTAAATCTTGTGTTCTATAAACTAATACTTGGCTCTGCCATGAGTATTTTATATACTTGCAGAGCTACAAATACTTATTTTCACTTAAATGAGTGTGAAGTAATCTTTTGGGCCCGCAGCATGTTTCAGTGCTATTGTAGAATAGAGTTTGACATAGTAAAGTTTACTTTTACTTTGAATGCCATTGTTTATTTTAAACTAGAAAAACTAGAAAAAGAAAAAAAATGACTAAATGTCAATAGTGAGGTATGATAATGTCTTTGTGACTATGTAAGAGAATAGTTATACTTTTAAAGATACAAAGAAAAGTAGTTACTGTCATGGCGTAAGGGATTTGCTGTTTAATACTTATTCCTATGAATAAAGTGAGAAATGTTATATGTGACAAAAATATCTTTTAGTTCAAATGTGTTTATATTAAGACAATGTGGTTACATGAACTCATGTTATTTTTTTAAATGAAGCATTTTCAGAGAGTTATACATTATATCTCTTGTTAAAATTCTTAACTACTCTCTGCTTAAGCTGTTTCTTCTGTCAAAAAGAATAAAAAGTTCCAATCTATATGCATGTTTGAGTTAGCATAAAGAAGTAGCAGCATGTGAAGTGCTACTGGTGAATATGAATACAAAAGTTCATGATAGAGAGACATTGTAGAATAGAGGAAGGTATCCTATAGCTTGCAATATTTGTATCTAATATTCATTTTAGTATTTATTAATTGTAGGATTTTGTGTTAGTTCATATTTCTGAATCAATTTCAATATATGCAAAGTAAACCTTTTCGACTGGAGTAGTGTTTAAAAAAAATGTTTCTTAGATATTTAGAATTCTGCTAAATGGCTTCAGGGGTCTCTGTACACGTAATGAGGTGGAAGCTAACCAGATGGGGATACTGGCCCCTTGTTTGCTTCAACCAAAGGGCTACTTTGATGTTTCTTTTATACATTGCAAATTCTGTTGCCTAAAGCATTCACACCACTAAACTATATAATCTGCACGGTTTTTCTCAGCTATCAAGTTCTGTGGAATGTTTAATATTCCTAAGGTCAAGAAGAGAAACAAAGCTTGTAATATCTTGAGTAAAAATGTACCTCTGATAATAATATTAATAATGACAGATGCAGAATCAACAACTCCTACTACCATTCAATGAGTACCTGCTGTGTGCTACACTTTATAAACATGTTTAATCCTGTGTACAATCTCAAAGGTAAGGGTCCATAACTCTATTTCCAGGATGAGGAAGTGGAGGCTTAAAAAGGTTAAACATTTTGTCCAAGACCAAGTAGTTAAAAAAAATGGTAGAAGTATAGCAGGACTAGCCGCCAAGCCCACACATTTGCTCACACACTACCCTGTCTCCCAATTTTGTCTATAATAAAGGAGAAAATAATGAGCAAGAAAGAGTTTCTGAAGGCTTTTGAAAGAAGTAAAAGGACTTACATAAAATGCAACAATGATCTCAAGTGATGTTTGAGATTCAAACCCACATGCTCTGACTGAGCCTATCTCTTTTTTAACCTGTGCCATGTTGTCACAGCAGAGTAAGGGGCCCTGGCAGACTGTGATGATAGATATGGGATGCCTTGGCTTTTATCAAGGCCATAAATAAACCTGGCTCATTTCTATATTTGGCTAAGGTTAAACTTAATTAATTTTAATACAACATATTCCTTGAACAAACAAAATTCACAGGAAAATATATTTCTAAAGGACTCACCTTTTACTAATTCTCAATAATATTAAGACATTTTGTTTAGTGTTATTTCTAATTATTTTCACAATTTGTTGAAATTTAATAATTATCAGCATTTTCAAAGATTTTTAACAAGATACTCATTATCAATTATAAACCATCAAGTAAATAATGGCTATAGAGCACCTAAATATCCAGGTTTCTACTTTATAAACTTATTATATATTATTACCTTAGCATTGAAAAAACATAGTTTTATTTGTCACTGTCTAACATTTTTCAGTTAGTGGTATTGTGCCTCCCTAACTAAGCCAGGTTCCCTTAGCTTTGGCTGTGAAAATATACTATCATGGTTTGTGCTCCAATACTGGCTAGACTTGATATTGCTACCTATCACCCTTGCCATTGACTATAAACTTTTTTCAAATTAAAATTGTTTTTCTTTCTTTCAATTGCCTTATTTCTCTATATTTTTATCTTGTCATGCTTTGCTCTGAAAACAGGTACAATTCTTTGATTTTAAATAAGGTTAGGTTTAACTAATAAACAATGATAAACCCAATAAACAACAGAAATGGTGAATTCCTATCAATTTATCTGTTCTTCTTTTTTCCATACTTTTTGTGACAAAGCCAGAGTGTGCACGCTATATACTATTAAACATTAAATGGAAGAAACAGAACAAACTTAATCACTGGCACATGGAAACTTGAATGCAGAAACCTGACTTTAGTGGCCATAAACTACTCTGTTTTCCAGAGAAATGGTTACTCAGAGCAGTATACAAGCTTTTCATTCATCAAGTAAATAGTAGAATTTAAATACCAGAAAAGTGATTTCTTCTAATTGGTAATGTCTATATTAACATCCCAGGTGTTAAAAATAAACTTGTAACTATTTTTAGAAGCTAATTTGATTGCTATAAATTTATTTTAGTTCCACTGGTATGTTGGTGGAGGCAAAAATATACTGTTTACCCAACAGGATGAGAGTCAGAGTGCTGCTTTCAGCACTTGGTATCTGTGTCCTCTGCTTGATCATATGCACTGGCAGATGCTCCAGTGCCACCCAGATGGAAGCCACTGAATATCTTGTAAATCTTATATCGCTGCCACTGACATCTTGTAAATATAAAACTTTCACTCTGTTCCAATAACAGGATTGCTAGTAAAATTAATAAATATATTGGGAATAAGTACAATAACAAATATTTTTGCCTTTGTTTTGGAGCAAATGCTATCTCTGTATCATGACAATATTTTAAACTATACAGAATGCTCATGTGGTACAAAAATATAAAGTATGCACAAACATTAATATTTTTAAATGACAGTATTGGAACATCTAGAATAGTGGTATCCAACCTTTTTGGCCCTAGGGACTGGTTTCATGGAAAACAATTTTTCCACAGATGGGGGGGAGCAGGGTGGGGGGGCAGGGGAGGTGTGGGGGCAGGGAGGCGGAGCTCAGGCTGTGATGTACAGCCCAGTTTTCCTAACAGGCCATGGATCAGTACTGGGCTGTGGCCCAGAGGTTGAGATCACAGATCTAGAACACTTCTGCTAATGTCTACCACAATAAATTAAACTACAAGAAAATTTGCTGATATTTTATGTAAGTAATATTTAGGTTTCCCTGAAAATATAATTAAAGTCATATTACTGACAAGATTTCCTGATATAATTCCATGTAAATGTATCTTATGGTTCTGTGTTGATTAAAAACACAGTTCAATCTCTAACACAAATAAATCATATAATATGAAATGGGGCAATATATTTGATAATTGATACATGATTTATAAGTCTGCATTAGTGATAGTTATGTGTTGTCACACTGCAGAATCTCATACTATTAAAGTACTTTACAGAGAAATACAAGCCATTCATATTTAGTTCCTTAATTTTATACAATATTTCTTCCTGATTATATTAATAGTGTTTTTATTCTCTCTACTTTATGATGCTCTGACATCTTGGGGCCTTACAAACACAAAAAGAGACTGCTCCTCCCAACATTAGCTAATTTCTTGCGATAGCAAACCACTTGGCTGTGAGTATGCCTTTGATATGTAAAGCAACCAATTCCTAATATGTACCCACCCACTTTTATCAGTCTCCCCCAGTCCAAATTAACCCCCGGCCAGGTTCCACTCTGATTGCCCAGACCACACTGAAATTATTCAACCTGTCTAATTTTAAACTGCTTGTCTTGCCTACCCTGTCCGGCTCACTCCTTCCACAAAAATCACAATAAAGGCTGTGGCCCATCCTTTCTCCTCATTCCTTGTGCCTTTGCACCGATCCTGGTGCTTCCATGTGTAGCCCTGAGTGGCATGTCATGACCCTTTTTCTTGGGAACTGTGAGTAACAACCTATCTTTTCAATGGCAATAATTTCCTTATTGGTGCCCTCACTATAACTGAATACAAACAAAATCCCAGTACATTTTAAAACATGAATCAAACCCACTGTCTTTCAATAGAATCCAAGTCCATCTCAGTTCCATGAATTGAAAAGTTTTATATAACTGGTATGAAGCTTATGACTCTTTAAAAGAGAGCAAATAGAAACAATACAGAAAATGAAGCTTCCCTGAATGGGAAAATATTTGAGCTCTAATCTTGGCTTGAAAGCTTACTTGGTAATTAAATATTTGGTAATATGTTTAGCCATATACATTTTCTTTTCTGGAAAAATGGTGATTTCTACATAAAAGTATAATTCTGGATTCACAAATTGGCTAGTACACATTAAGTGCTCAAAAAATTTAGACTTTTATTCCCAAAGTAATTGACTAACAATTGCAAATTAGGAAGAGATAATTATTTTTAAATGTTCCTTAATTTTTAATTATAATATTTATGTATGCTCAACTTATTGTAAAGCAATACAGAATTTTGCAAAGAAAAAGCAAATGAACACCCATACCCCCAACACACATACCCCAGGTCATCTCACCCTGATGTTACTATGTAACACCTTCAACACCTTTTCAAAGAAAGAGTTGAAAAATTTAGATTTAAAAATCACAAAGTGTTTATCAGACAAGGCTTTTCTTTAGAAAGGGATTTTAGATAATGAATGTAAAAAGAATGATAGAATTATTAAGTTACAAATTTGCAATCCCCATTATTATTTCAGGCACAGCTTGTGAATGCATTAAAAACAATTAGATTAAAATTTCTTGTTTGCAGGGAAAGGTACTACCACAGTGCCAAGGTATCACCCTAGAGTTTATATGTAAATCTGCATGGGTGAAAACAGACATCTAAAAGGATAAATCCTATAGGTTATCACTTTAAACAAGTGATCCAGATTAGCATCACATATGGTGACAAGCTGATATATGTGCCTCCTGATATGATTCAATTAAGAAGCACCTCCTACTATTTTCCACAAGAGAATAGTCTTGTGAAAAGTTTGACTTGAATATAATCAAGCTTTTAGAGCTAACTTTCTGTTTATGGAGACTACAGTTGGAGGCAAGATGGCTGACTAGAGACATTGGTTGCCAGATCATCTCAGAAAGAAGGAAAAGTTTTAGATGAAAAAAACATAGCCCAGATGTAATTCTGAGAGAAAGGTGCCAGAACCTACCAGAGATTCCACAGGAAGAAGTTGCAGAGCAGAATGAGAAGGAGCGAGATTTTGGCAGAGATCAATACCTGAGGAACTTGGTGTCCCATGGAAAGCATATGTGGGGGTGTTTGTTTTTCCTCCCCTCACACCTCTGGCAGACTGCAGGCTCCCAAACAGGTGGAGAGTTTCTCTACCCTCACAAGCCTAAAAGCTGCTGCTGCCAGTGAACTGTGAGTTTCTTGAGAACACAGTCTGGGCTGCCAGCCCCCTCGGGGTTGCTCCCCCTCTCCACAAACCCAAGCTGAGACAGCAGGCACCATACTGCTTCCCCACTCTTTGTGTGCCTTTGTTCTCCCCAGGGAGCTTCAGCCTTTCTGTTTTCTTGTCACTGGTTCTCACACAAACATTTCCCAACTCCTGCCCAGACTGCAGTGGCCACAGGGTGCCAGTGGGTCCCAGGAGAACTGTGTGATCCCAAAGCTTGGACATTCAGGGAGAGCTGCCTTCAGGGGAGAGAAGAGTGCAGCAAGCCAGAGGGCCCTTGGGACAAAGGGGACCAGAGTGCCAGCTCCCCTTCCCCCAAAGGAAAACTGTGATTTGGGTCTGGGGAGGGATCCTGGAAAGGGAAGCTCCCAGCCTGTGGTGGCACAATTGCTGGTGAGCTCAGCTAGTTTGGGCTGCTGATTGTGGCCAGATGCTGTAAGGAGAGCCACGGAACAAGAAAAGAAGAAGAGTGAAACCCATTCCTGACAGCCAAACTGTGAATCCCAGACTGTGCCTCCCCAGTGAGCAGACTTTTTGGCTTGTTGGGGCTGCTTCAGCCCCTCCCTGGTGCCTTTCCTCAGCAGCTTAGGAGATGACCCTTGACCCCTGCTGAGACAGCTCTTGTGCCTGCCTTTGTGGAGTCTGAAGTCAAGCTCACCTGACTCAGCCCCATCCAGCCTCACTCTTCCACCCACCTCTGCTGTGGTGGAAAATAAAAAGTCCCCTGGGAGCTCCAAGGCCCTTCCCATCATGTGAAGCATTTGAGTGCTTCTCCTGAGGGACTAGAGATAGTCATAGTTCCCAAAAAAACAACATTGCAGCTAGGTCTTTTTGGCAATTGCCACCTACTGGCAGGAAGGACAACTTATACAGCCCATTACAGCATTTACTGGTTCAGTCATACAGGGCATAGCTGATTCTTACTGAAAGCACCACCTACTGTATCAGAGATTAAACTGGGTATTCAATATAATTCATACTGTTAAGAAGACCATAGGGATGGGGAAAGAAAAAGTATTTCAAAAACCTCCATCTCCCCTTGTCAACAAGAGACAGAGAATCTGCCCATGCACATACTACACCACCACTACAGCCTACAAATAACCAGCAATTGAAAAAACCACCACACTAAGGCTATCTATAACCAACGTATTCATCCAGAACCTAGACCCCCATCAAAGTACCCACAAGCAAAGCTAAAGTTCTTAACCCAACATATGCTACAGGCACACCCTTAGGAATGGGGTGGGGGGAAGGAGTCCCATCTAAACCAAAAAAAAAAGTCAAAAACAAGAAGTGACAGCTGCTTCAGAAGAGAAGAAATCAGCACAGGAACATTGGAATTATGAAAAATCGGAGTGAAATGAACCCCCCCACACACACCAAAAGAACACATCAGCTATCTCTAGCAATGGATCCTAATGAAAATGAAAATGCTAAAATGACAGATAAAGAATTTCAAATATGGACTGTAAGGAAGCTCAATGAGATCCAAGAGAAAATGGAAAACCCACTCAAAGAAACCAGTAAAATAATTCAGGAAATAAATGAAAAATTTGCTAAAGAGATAGATATATTTTAAAAAACCAAATAGAACTTCTGGAAAAAAATCATTTACAGAAATATGAAACACAGGGGGAAGTCTTAAGAACAGACTAGCCCAAGCAGAAGAAAGAATTTCAGAGCATGAAGACAACTTTTTCAACTTAACCCAGTCAATAAAAACAAAGAACAAAGAATCAAGAGAAACAAAGTCTATGAGAAATATGGGATTACATAAAACAGCCAAATACAAGAATCATAGGCATCCCTGGGGATGAAGAAGAACAAGCAAAAAGACTGGAAAACCTATTTGAGGGAATAATTAAGAAAAACATCCCTGGTCTGGCTAAAGATTTAAAAATCTAGATGCAAGAAGCTCAATGAACACCTGGGAGATTCATTGCAAAAAGAGCATTACCAAGGTATATAGTCATCAGACTGGCCAAAGTCAACATGAAAAAGGAATTCCTATGAGCTGTGAGGCAAAAACATCAAGTAACTTACAAAGGAAAAACCCATCAGACTAACAGCAGACTTCTCAAGAGAAACTTTACAAGCCAGAAAGGAATGGAGTCCTATCTTTATTCTCATTAAACAAAATAACTGCCAGCCAAGAAATTTGTATCATGGAAAATTAAATAAATGAAGGAGAAATAAAGTCTCTCCCAGACAAGCAAATACTAAGGAAATTTGTCATCACTAGATCTGCCCTACAAGAAATGTTTAAAAGTGTTCTATACGTGAAACAGAACAATTCAGACCCACCAGTGTAAAACCACCCAAAAGTTAAAACTCACAGCTCTAATAAAACAGTAACACAGGGAGAGATAAATGCAGCTAGGTAACAATCAAAATGATGACCAGAAAAGTATCTCCCATATCAATACTAACATTGAATGTAAATGGTCTTAATGCCCCACTTAAAAGATGTAGATTGGCTGACTATATTAAAGAAACACAACCCAAATGTATACTGTCTCTAAGAAACCAATTTAACTCACAAAGATTCTCATTGACTGAAGGTAAGGGGTGGAAAAAATATTCCATGCAAGTGGAAAACATAAGCGAGCAAGAGCAGATAGTCTCATGTTAGATAAAAAAAACTTTAAGTCAGTAATGGTAAAAAAAGACAAAGATGGTCATTATATAATAATAAATAGATAAATTCAAAAAGAATATATAACAATCCTAAATATATATGCACCTAACACAGTGGCTCCCAGAGTCATAAAATAAATACTACTAGATCTAAGGAGAGAAATAAACAGCAACATCATAATGGACAGGAACTTCAGCACTCCACTGACAGAACTAGACAGAACATTGAGGCAGAAGATAAATAAAGAAACACTGGACTTAAATGGGATTCTAGAACAAATGGATATAACAGACATCTTCAAACATTCTACCCCAAACTTCAGAATATATATTGTTCTCATCAGCATGTGAGACATTTTAGGAGATAGATCATACATAAGGCCATGAAACAAGTCTCACCAGATTCAGAAAAATCAAAATCACGCCATGTATTTTCTTAGACCTCATTGGAATAAAACTAGAAATCAATTCCAAGAGGAACTCTCAAAACTACACAAAAACATGGGAATTAAACAACCTGCTGATGAATGGTCCTTGGGTTACTGACGAAATCAAGATGGAAATAAAAAAATTTTTTAATTGAATGACAAAGGTGACACAAGCTTCCAAAATCTACGGGATACAGAAAAGCAGTACTAAAGGGAAATTTCATAGCCTTAAATGTTTTCATAAAAAAGACAGAAAGATCACTAATTAACAATCTAGTGTTACAACTAAAGGAACTAGAATAAGAAGAACAAACCAAACGCAAATGTAGCAGAAGAAAAGAAATGATATAACTCAGAGAAGAACTAAACAAAATGGAAACTAAAAAAAAAAAAAATACAAAGGATCAAGGAAACAAAAAGTTGCTTCTTTGGAAACAAACAAACTCAATAGACCACTAGCTAGATTAAGAAGAAATAGAAGAGAAAGGACTCAAATAAGCTCAATCAGAAATGAACAAAAAGACATTACTACTGATACCACAGAAATACAAAATATAATTCATGACTACTGTGAAAACCTGTATGCACACAGACTAGAAAACCTAGAGGAAATGAATAAACTTTTGGAAACACACAACCTCCCAAGCCTGAATCAGGAAAAATATAAACCCTGAACAGACCAATAATAAGTATCAAGATTGAAACAGTAATAAAAAAAATCTCCCAATCCCCCCCAAAAAAAAATCCTTACAACAGATGGATTCACAGCCAAATTCTACCAGACCTACAAAGAAGAACTGGCACCCATGCTTCTGAAACTGTTCCATAACATCGAGAAGGAAGTTCCCTAACTCATTCTACAAAGCCTGGATAGCTTGATACCATAGCCAGGAAATGATACAACAGAAAAGGAAAACTAAAGACCAATATCCCTTATGAATATTGATGCAAAAATCCTCAACAAAATACTAGCAAACTGAATTCAACAGCACATCAAAAAGATAATTCACCACAATGAAGTGGGTTTTATCCTAGGGATGCAGGGATGGTTCTATATATGCAAATCAATCAAACAATGAATCAATAAATTACCACATAAACAGAAGTAAAAACAAAAACCATATGATCATCTCACTAGATGCTGAAAAAGAATTCGATAAAATCCAGCACTGCTTCATGATAAAAATCCTCAATAAACTAGGCATAGAAGGAACATACCTCAAAATAATAAAAGCCATATATGACAAACTGACAGCCAACATCATACTGAATGAGGAAAAGTTGAAAGCATTCCCCCTAAGAACTGGAACAAGAGAAGGGTGTCCACTATCACCATTTCTATTCAATATAATACTAGAAGGCCTAGCCAGAGCAATCAGGCAAAGGAAAGAAATAAAGGTCATCCAAATCAGGAAAGAAGAGGTCAAACTATCTGTTTTCCAATGCTATGATCTTGTATCTAGAAAACCCTAAAGATTCCACCAAAAGGCTCCTAGAATTGATAAATAAATTCAGCAAAGTCTCAGATTACAAAATCAATGTGCACAAATCAGTAGCATTTCTAAATACTAATAACAGTCAAGCTGAAAGTCAAATCACAAACTTAATACCATTTACAAAAGTTGTAAAGAAAATAAAATACCTAGGAACATACTTAATGAAGGGAGTGAAAGATCTCTACAAGGAGAACTATAAAACACCGATGAAAGAAATTACAGATGACACAAACAAATGGAAAACATCCCTTGCTGATGTATTGGCAGAATCAACGTCGTTAAAATGCCCATACTGCCCAAAGTGATTTACAGATTCAATGTAATACTCATCAAAATATCAACATCTAAATAAAATGCCAAATTTCCCAATTGTCTTTATTAAACTTCCCATTATTATCTTTTTTTTAAAATTTCAGAATATTATGGGGGTACAACACTTTGGCTATATATATTGCCCATGCACTGCCCGTGTCAGAGCTACAATCGTGGTCATCCCCCAAACGGAGGGCAATATGTAAAAAACTGTGTCAGGGGAGATTCCTCCCTTTTCTGAGGATTAAAATTTGGTATATTTGCTTCCAGTTTTTTTCTATGTATACGTGCATCTTACCTAATTGGTATCATATTCCATATGCACAATCGTGTGTCCATCTTTTATTAATTTAATGATGATGAATGTTTTTCATTTCAATAAAAATTCTTCGAAAATATGTTAAAAAAATAAATAAATAAAGACAGAATTAATAAAAAAACCAACAAAATATCAACATCAATTTTCCACAGATCTAGAAAAAATAAGCCTAAACTTCATATGGAACCAAAAGGGAGCCCAGATAACCAAAACAATCTAAGCATAAAGAACAAATTGGGAGTCATTACATTACCTGACTTCAAATTATATTGCAATGCAATAGTAACTAAAACAGCATGGTACTTCTAAAGGTAGAAACACAGACTAATGGAACAGAATAGAGAACCCAGAAATAAAATAATATAACTATGACAATCTTATTTTCAACAAAGCAGAGAAAAACATAGACTGAGGAAAGTGTGCCCTATTCAATAAGTAGGTGCTGGGAAAAGTGGATACAGCCACAGGCAGAAGAATGAAACAGGATCCTTATCTCTCACCATATACAAATTTTAACTCAAGATAGATTAAATAGCTAGATGTGCCACCAGAAACCATAAAAATTCTGGAAGAAACCATAGGAAAAACTATAGATATCAGCCTTGGCAAAGACTTTATGACTAAGACACCAAAGGCAAATACAGAAATAACAAGTATAAATAAATAGGACTTAATTAAATTTTAAAAGCTTCTGCACAGCAAAGAAAATAAGCAACAGAGTAAACAGACAACCTACAGAATGGGAGAAAATATTTGCAACCTATACATCTGACAAAGGGCTAATATCCAGAATATAAAAAGAACTCAAACAAATCAGCAAGAAAAAAAAAAAACATTAAAAAGTGGGCAAAGACATGAACAGAGTTTTTATCAAAAGGAAATATACAAATGGCCAAACAAACATATGAAGAAATGTTCAACATCACTAGTCATCAGGGAAATGCAGATTAAAACCACAATGAGATATCACTTTATCCCTATCAGAATGACCATTATTACAAAATCAAAAAACAATAGATGTTGGTGTGGGAGTAGTGCAATAGCAACACTTATACACTGTTAGTAGGACTGTAAATTAGTGCAACCTCTGTGGAAAACACTATGGAGAGTCCTCAAAGAACTAAAAATAGAGCTATCATTCGATCCAGCAATCCCACTATCTGGTATCTACCAAAAGGAAAAGAAGTCATTTTTTAAAAAGACTAGCACCTGAATGTTTGTCACAGTGTAATTCACAATATCAAAGGTATGGAATCAACCAAGTTCCCATCAACTGATGAATGGATAAAGAAAATGTGGTATATATAATATGTATACCATAGAGTACCACTCAACCTTGAAAAGGAATGGAATAATGTTTTTTGCAGCAACCTGGATGGAACTGGAGACCATTATCCTAAGTGAAGTATCTCAGGAATGGAAAAACAAACACTCCATATTCTCATTAATAAGTGGGAGCTAAATGATGGGTACACACTCTCATAAAGTGGTATAAAGGACATTGGAAACTAAGAAGGGGAGAGGATGAGGGGGGCTGAGGGATAAAAACTTACCTATCAGATACAATGTACACTGTTCTGGTGACAAGCACACTAAAAGTCCTGACTTCAGCATTATACAATTCATCAATGTAACAAGAGCTCTTGTACCCCCTAATATTTTGAAATAAAAATTATAAAAATAAGAAAATAAGTTTGATAAGGTTACATATTATATATAACCATTAGCAATTAGACAAATCCATTATATATAGCACTTTAAGACATCTTGGTTTCTTCAACAGGCAATGTTCTTAAAATTGAAAAAAAAGAAGAGTATGTTTTAGATTAGAAGAAATTAAGAGAAACTTTTATATATTAGGAACTGTTATAGTCCAAATTCATGTGTTAGAAATTTAATCCCCAGTGCAACAGTATTGGGAGGTGGAGCCTTTGGGGAGGTGTTTAGGTCATGAAAGCGCCATTCTCATGACTAGATTAAAATAATTATAAAAAGGGCTTGCAAGAGTGGATTCTCTCTCTTCTGCTATTCTGCCATGTAAGGACATAATGTTAGTCTCTTTTTTTTCACCCTTATGGCTTCTGTCATGTGAGGACACAGCAAGAAAGCCTTCACCAGAAACCAGATGCCTGTACCTTAACCTTGGACTTTCCAGCCTTCAGAATTTGATAAATAAACTTCCATCTTATAAATTACCCAGTCTCTGGTATTTTGTTACAGCAGCAAAAACAGACTAAAACATGAACAGTCTGTACTTTCTGCTCAGTTTTATTGTGAACCCAAAACTGGTTTAGGAAATAAAATGTATCAATTATAAAAAAAGAATATGTGAGCTTTTATTGGATTCTGCTTTGGAAAATAAATATAAGACAATTGAGAAAATCTAAATATTTAGTAGATATTCAGTTATATAATCATTGTTAATTTTCTTAGTTATGATGATTATATATCCTATATACAATTAATGATACAGGAGAAAGTCCTTTTCCTTAGGAGATGTATGTAAGTATTTAAGGGTAAACTGTAGTTATATCTGTGACTTCTTTTCAAATAGTTTAGTAACAAAAACCACTATAGCTGTATTTGTGTGTTTGTGTGTATACATAAATAACAAATATGTAAAAATTCTAACAATGTTAAATTTAGAGGAGTGTTAGGGTGTATAGAACTATTCTTTAAACTCTACTGAATGTTCAAAAACTTTTATAATAAAAAGATGAGGAAAAACTGCCCTGTAGGTGTTCCTATGTGCTTAATAGATGATCAGATTTTAACTGTGAAGACTGTGTCCCTACAGATTCAAATTTTTAACGTGGATTTGTACTGCAAAAGTAAAAGCAAACAATTCTGTGGATTTGGGGTCTGAATGTTCCAAATTATTTATATTTTCTTGACTAAATCTCTTCTTTGTATTTATTGTTCTGAAGGAAACAGAGAGCTGTGAGGGTGATTGGATATTCTTACAAGCATCGGAGTGTGGAACAGAAGCTGCTCTCTTGCCTCATGATCTATTAATATCTGGTTAAACTATGATAAAAGAAATGTCACCAAGATGAAATTGTAAGTATTGACATCTGGAGACTATGGTGTTTCCCTTTTAATATGAGCAAGCACTGCTCCACTAAGTTTTTCACCTGCTTTAACGGCATGCCCAGTCAGCTATAAGGGCCTGAAGGGTTATTTTCCTTAAGAAGTGTCTTATAAAATAAAAGTGCCTATGTTTACACCCCATAGGCACTTTGTGAAGTGCCTTAATTGTGAAGAAATCCTTTTAAATTTAAGGTCTCTTTTATGGAGTATAACACTAATTGGTAGTTCTATTAAAAAATTGGTAGAATTTTTTTCAATCTTATTGAGACACAGCTCAATCCTAGGTCAAGTTTGCATTCTTTGCTCCCTTTTCTTTTGTTTCTGTTGGCTCTGGGTACTGTGAGATTTCGGTCCTTTGTCATTTTTACCAATTAAAACAATGAACTTTGCCAAATTAAAAGGGTTGCTACCCCTTTAAGTATATTTTAAATAATTCATGCATGAAATAGGACTTTTCTTTCCCTGATGGAATGAACAAAATTTCCTCAGAGATTGTTTTAGTGCTATATCTAGATAATGCTTTTGGATTACAATCTAAATCATACTAGAATAACTGCATTAGAATTACTATGATACATCATTCTAATGTACAGGCCTATAGTATAATGTTACTCCAATAAAACCAGTGAGTCCCACAACTAGAAGTGTATGAGAGAGGTCTTGAAGAATGCCAGAATATATATCTTTACAGAGAGGAGGAGAATTCATGGATTTGTCCATACAAATGTATGGCATTCTAAAGGGTAAATGGGAACAATTTTACAACTGCTGCAAAAAGCAGACTGTAATTATAAGACCATGTTCATAAAATGGCAAATTATTCAAAAATCCTTGGATGATAAAAGCAAATCATCTTGGCTTAAATGCAACTGACATGCATTCACTTGAATTTGAAATTTGGATCAATTAACCTTGGGTTAAATGATTCAGCTTCTCATATTTGGCTAGAAAGCATGATGGGAGTAAGAGAGCGGTCTAGATTTTGGAGTTAAAGATTTGAGTTCCAGTCTCTGCTCCACCACTTTCTAGCTGTGTAATCACGGACTATGCATTTACCACTTTGCAACCAGGTGTCCTTATCTATAAGATGAAGATAACAAGACGTTAATTGCATCCTGGTAAAATAGGATTAAATGGAATATCTGCAATTCTCCTGACAATAGGTTTTTAATGTCTGTTTATATTACGAATAAGTGTGGGTGCAACACTCTTTGCCCATCTAAAACAACTCCCTTAACACCCTGCTGGTGCCAAAAATGTCCATTATTTTCATAAAATTCTTAGTTCATATGCAAATATGTTCCAAATTGAAAATCCTTCAATGACTTCTGATTGCCTTAAAATGAGGTCATATTTGGCTAGAACTTTTTGTGCAACTCTTCATCATCAGTGCTATTTGTCTCTCCAGCCCTGTTTCTTAAAAAAAATTCTTTCCAGAATCATTCTGAACTTTAAAAAAATTTCCTATAAGATTCATACTCCCACTCAACTTCTCAATCCTTTATGACTCATGCACCCTCTCAGCTTCAGAACTAGTTTCTCTGCCCAGAACATTCTTCTCCACCCTGTTTGTCAGGCTAACGTCTACTTGTCCTTCAAATCTCTATGTAGATAAAACTTAATTTGGGATACTTTTCTTCATTTCCCAAGTTCAAATTGGATTCTACTGCTATGTACCACAATAACACCTAGAGCATCCTACCTCCGCTATCATGCAATATTATAATGGTCTATTTATTTTTATCTACCACTAGACTGAAACCTGCATTAACAATTCATGAGGGATTATTTCTACCAAGTTTATTGTTGTATTCCCAATGTTTAGAAGCATGACCACCACATAGTATACAGAGGGGATGTTCGTTGAATGAATAAATAAGCAAATATCACAAGTTGCACAGATATCATATTAAATATTCATAACAACTGAGATATTTTAGAGTCTAGTATATAGTATGATTTAGGGTGACTAAGTGCAAAGCAAACATACTTTATCTCCAAATGTTCTTTGAAATTTTATCCAGATGGAACGTTTCCCCACTCTTGGATGAAAACTCTGGCAGAGCCATCATTTCTCTAATCACTTTTAAGTAATAGAAAACCTTATAGTTACTCAGTCACCAATTTCTTGTTTAATTCAATAATTAAACATCCAATCTAATGAAATAGTCAACAGTTTCAACGCCTTTAAAAGCTGCTTCTCTTGCTCCCATCTGGTCCTGCAGCCATGTGAAAAGCACCCTAGAAGGTAGGTTTCTCTTTTCTTGCTCACATTCTGCCCCACTCACCTGATGGTACAAAAGGCGTGTGTGCTAAAATGTAAACAGAGCTAGGCTATATTTACCTCACTGTTAGTTGTTGTCAGCTGGCCTTTTGCATTCTAGGTCAGACTGATTTATAGCTGACTTACTCATAAGGGATATGTGTGTGTGTGTGTGTGTGTGTGTGTTTGGGAGAAAGTTATTTTGAGAAATTCCAACTGTACTGTTTATGTTAAGAGTGATTCATTTTCCTGCAGCTGGTCCCTATTCCACAGTTCTGATTTTTTGCCTATCCAGTCTAGACTCTTGTGTGATTCCATCACCTCTAATAGGCTCTCTTGGGCAGTTGATTCTCCAGGGCTCTGTGTCGGTGTGTGGCAAAAATATGGTTTGTGGGAGATAGTCTTTCTTGACTTCAGGTTATTTGGAAAACACTCTTAAAACTCTGGCCCTCAGGGGAAAGAATAAAGGTATCCAAGGTTCAGCTCTTTCTAAATAACCTTAAATTCTTTTGAATCTTCACATTCACAACCTTAAATTTTTAATGTGAAGAAGAAACTTTAATATTATATGCTAAGTTTTTAGTATCTAACCTTTGTTTTGCAAATTTTACAAGGTTTTCTTTTTCTCACTTCATTTTGGTATATGATATCCATTGTTTTTGTGTCTTATTTGAAAAATAAAATTAAATATCTCATGATACTAGTTCCTCTAGAAAAGATATAAGGGCTTGGAGAAAATGAATTTTAAAATATTTATTTGGTACAGTTTTTTTGGAACATAGTGTGTTGTTATGTGGGAAGAAAAGTGGGGTATCTGGGAACCTCAGGATGTAGCTTAGGTCATGACAATGACGGAGTTGAGAGATAGAGAAAAGTATAGCAGGAAAAATTCCTGTAGAGTGTAGGAAATTGGACAAGACAACTTCTTACACCAAGTTGGTCTTTCAAAATCCTTATATTAAACAAACAAACAAACAAACAAAAAGGAGGAAACTGAGGATTAAACTACCAATTAGATTTGACTGTAGAATTTTTGTTGAGATCTTCATTCATTTCAAATGGACTTAACATAGTGAAATTATAACCATAGAATTTACAGATAAGGGAATTGTTTCCAGCATGTAATTTATTACCTACACTTTATAAAGTATTTTCATGGGCAAAATTTAGCAAATAATTCAATGCCCCTTATCCCTCATAATAGATATTCTAAGTGCTGCTATTTTTGTGTTTTTTTACCCATGTGGCAGGGAATATAGACTAAGCTGCTCATTTCCAAACATCAGAGGCATCTGTAAGCCTTTAAGACCTAACTTCTTTATGGACTGTGTTTCACTCATTCTAATAAATATGTCTATGTATATAAATATAAATATATATATATATATATATATATAAAAGAACAATAAAAACAAATGTTTTGATTATTAAAATTACTAGTAATTAAATTTTGATAAAATTTCAGATACATTTGTATTTGTTTTAGGGGTGAGAATTTTTCCCAGGAACACCAACAATCTTGTACTAAAAGTCTATGGAAAACAAGATTCTATATAACTTCCAGCAGAATTTTCAACGACATTCTTTGTAGTAGAAACTTACTGTTTTGGGCGTCAATACAGCCGCCTTTGGGAACAACTAGCTCCTATTTTCTGGGAACAACCTCTCCCTTTGTCTACATGGTCATAAGCACATTCAGAATACTTGGCTATACTTTTTTGGCCAGAGCTGGTGCAGAGTTGGGGATCTGACATAAGTTGTCCCAACCAAAGTTTGATTTAAAATGTAGATTTAGTAATTCCTTCTATCTGAATTCTCATTTAAAAAGAGGAAAGATTTTTTTAAAAAGTATATATGAAAAGTCCCCACCTGGTCTCTGTGAAGAAAGCAGTGTCTAGTTTGTATGAGGAGAATAGAATGGTTTGTATGGAGGAAGAACACAGACGAGAGAGAGAGATACTGACTTCTGAGTCCCAGGCTGGAATTTGTCTGTATGCCTGAGTTGTACTCTGTACCTTAAATACCAAGAGATGTTAAACTCACTACCTCATGTCCACTTTGAAACCAAGAGAACAAACAAATACATTCCTAGGTGATATATACCCAGGTTGGAAAGGAGGTTCAAAGGTCACTCAATAAGGTTGGCATTAGCATATGTTTGTCCTAAGTCCCAAACTTCCATTCCCATTGTTTTACATCAAGCATATCATATAGCCAAAAAGTGCCAAATTCTAACTTGTTGAGTCTAGGAAAGTAGTAGAAAATACCTACAATTTCCCTGAAAATCTATAGATTTTATGTAGGTCTCTTTTAATTTGGAATTGTGAGCTGACAAAATTAGATGAGATGACCCACATATTTCCTGATAATTTCCTGGCACAGCCTCTCTGCGGTGTGCCTCAAGACAAGCCTTTTATAATTCAAGCTATTCTTAAAAATAAATCCTGATTGTCAACCAAGAATTCACTTAAAAATAATAACTAATAATTAATGCAGTTTCTCAATCTTCAAACATCTACAATTCAGGCTATTTTATTAATACCTTTTATCTTCCTACTCAACATATTCTTTTCATCCTCAGGGGACACTAAGTTTTACATTCACAGCTTGTTCAATACCTTTCTTCTCATCATTTTTATCTGTGGTTTTATTGTTGAAGGTATCTGTTGAGTATTCAAGTCTCATCACTCAAACATGCACTCTACTGCATGTATAATAAGTACACGCAGACTGCTAACATGTTTGATTTACAAACATCTTTAGTAGACCTCCAGGCAATCACAGAACGCACCCCCCATGTCTCTGCCCTTTCATTCCTCATTACTTAATGGAGAAAACAGATTGATCTGTTGTCTGACAATTTGTCATCCTCCACAGCCTGCTGGTGTCAATCAGTGCTAAGGGACAGACATTCATCAGAACAACCTGGACCTTGTCATTAAACGTGGACGTGTATTTCCTATAAAGTTGATCTAAAATCTGAGAACTCACAAAAAGGTGCAGTAAACAGGACACCCCTGAAGGCCACTTGAAGGTAACTATCAGCTATTGAAGAATAGCAACAACATTTTGTTCAAATCCATGGTTGTGTCTCTTTTAAATGAAATAATAGGAGAGAAAGAAGGAAGAGGAGGGAAATCAGTGATGTATGAGAATTCTGAATGGACTAATTGGCAAATTCTTTAGGGTTTAAATATGATTAACAATCAATCATTGCACCCTACCAGGGTAAGACACAGGGATGAATTGATTTCAAGCTTCTAAACTAAAACAAAATCATTCAGAATACTCTAATAAAGGCTGTCTTTTATAAGTTGTCATTGCTAAATTGTACCATTCAATAGCACCATTTAATAATGTTAAAGGCCCAGCAAACTTCAGAGAAAACTTCAGGGGAAAAAGGAATTAAAATATTTAAAGTTACATTTGTTTCAGAGTAGAGCTGATAGCAGTTATCATTAACAAATTTTCTGCTTAAAAAATTGTGAAATATATGTCGCTGGGCAATACTTAGATCTCAGAACAGAGTTCATTAGCAATCAATTTTTTATTGCAGTTACAATTACTTGGAAATTCCAATATTGCTATGAATATAATCGTTTCTCTTCAGCTATGTTTGAAAAATGCTTATTAAATTGATTAAACATTTTCATTGTATGATAAGTTTTCTAATAGTGAAATATTATTCTCCTGATTTTCTTATCTGGCTCATGATGATAAGTCAATGACAAGATAAACTGAAAGGATACTACCTTATCATTGAGCTGATGATTACTTGTTTAAATTGTGTTTCATCTGGATGCTTCCTAATTATATAATTTATTGACTATTCTAAAAAAACTAACTATAATGGATCTTGAAATATCATTTTATTAGTTATATAAGTTTAAAGTTTCATTTAGTAATTTATTGAAGAGAAAAATAATATAGTCTACTTCTCTAGTCATTCAATCAGTCATTGACTTGCTCATCACTTCAGCAAATAGTCACCTAGTCATGCTAATTTCTATGCACTGTACTAGGATCTGAATGAACAGTTGCAAAAGAAAATGACAAGATTTCTCTGTCCTAATGGAGTTGTAAACCTAGGTATTGAAATAGACTATAAACAAGTCATCACAAATATATTATTACATTTTGTGAGCAGTGACGATTGAAATGGAAACGTGACATGAGAAAGCATAATAATTTGGAGAAGAGGATTACATTAGAGAGCAAATCACGTTCATCCTCAGTGAGATTTAATTTAAGTAGAGAAACAAAGGATAAGAAAGGTCCAGAACTTAAGGAGCAAGGGAGGGCATTGCAGGTAGAAAAAATGCCAGGTATGAAGGTCTTTAAGCTTGGTCAGTATTTAGTGGATGAGAGAAAGAGTTGCACAAGATGATGCTGAGAAAATAGGCTGGGTGGAAGATTTGGATGACTATTTATGTGTGGTGGAAATCAATGATGGTTGTTAAACAAGTAAATGTCCAAATCTCCCTCATACATACATATACACATACATTTCTAGTGGTTATATTAATTACCACAATCCTTTGTCTGTTTTAAAATGCAACAAAAATGTAAATTCACACGAAGGCAAAAATCCTTTATCTATTGGAAAAAATAACCATGAAACAAACACATAAAAATGATGCCGAAGATGTCTGTTGTAGCATTATGTATGAAGGCAATAATTGAGAAACACCAAAATTTTCAACTATCAGAGTAAAAGGATGCACTTGGACCAATAATGAAATCAAAACTATAAATATTATTTACATTTTATATATTTATAATTGTTATATATATTATAAAGTCCACAAGAATACCTCATAGTAACATTTATGAGGCATGGCCAAAGTACACGCTTAGGCAAATACATCGCCTTAAATTGTTGCATTCTTTATAACTAGAAAAACTGGAGAAAGCTTAAATGTTATTCAGCAAGAAACTGATGAAATAAATTATGCTATATCCACTTTTTAAAAAGTGTGTGTGTATATATGTATACATTTATATTTCAAATTTAAAAATATAATGAAGTTTTAAAAGGCAAGTAATGACTATTGATCATGGGAAAAGGGGAGTTAATATGATATTCTGATAATTGCCACTTTAATCGGGGTTGAATGTAAATAAAATACGGGCCTCAAAAAATGTGGAAGAATGTCACTTGAGTAACATGAAAATATGTACTCAGTAGCTTACAGGCAAGTTAAAAATACTGCCTGTATTTTTAGAAATGCTGACTCCTCGCACAGTCAAAACTCTATGTATAACTTTTGACTCCCCCAAAACTTAACTACTAATAGCCTACTGTTGACTGGAAATCTTACCAATAAATAGGAGATTAACACATATTTTTATATGCATTATATACTGTATTGTTACAATGAAGTAAGATAGAGCAAAGAAATTATTTTTAAGAAAATTATAAGGAAAAGAAAATATATTTACTCTTAATTAAGTGGAAATGGATCATGATAAAGGCCTTCATCCTCGTCTTCATGTTGAGTAGGCTGAGGAGGAGCTCTGGGTTGGTCTTGTTGTCTCAGAGGTGGCAGAAGCAGAAGAAAATCTGCATAGAAGTAGACCCACACAGTTCAAACTCATGTTGAAGGGTCAACTGTGTAAACTCGAAGTGGCTACCCTCTTCTGTCACCCCAACTTTTCTTTTATTGCAGATCCTGTTTACTTTGATTCTGTGAGTACAATACAAACCTAAAATGCCTCCTGAATGAAGATCTGTCTTGCCTCTGTGTGTGGAGCTCTGAATTCATGCAAAGTGTCTCATTAAAAGTTTCTAAATTATACTTAGCAATCAACCCATTACATGCAAAGGAGGAAATCTGGCCCTTTTATATATGTTCAGAAATGTGTAAGAATATAAAAAAAAAAATGGGGAAAAAATGTATGCCAAAACACTTAGTAATTCAATTAAATATAATTAAATTTAACCAATAATACACTTGTAGAGATTAGATAGATGGTATACCATATTATTTAAATATGGCAAATAGATTTAAATACAAGTAATTTCAAATATTCAGTATTAGCCTGGGTGCGGTGGGTCATTTCTGTAATTCTAGCACTTTGGGAGGCCTACGTGGGAGTATTGCATGAGGCCAGGAGTTCAAGACCAGCCTGAGCAAAAGTGAGACCCTGTCTCTACAAAAATAGAAAAATTAGCCCGGCATGGTGGTGTGTGCCTTTATTCCCTGCTACTAGGGAGGCGGAGGCAGGAGGATCGCTGAGCCCAGAAGTTAAAGTTTGCGGTAAGCTGTGATGACACCACTGCACTCTAGCTCAGGCAGCAGAGCAACGCCCTGTCTCAAAACCACCCCCCCCAAAACAAACTCAGTATTTGTTAGATGGCCTACTGTATGTTAGTAGCAATGCTAGGCAATTACAAACCATCATCTTTTGTCATAGACATATAGAGCACGTTGCTTACTCTCTGTTTTTATAGTATATTTCTGTTATATTTAGCTTAATTTACAAGAAATGCATCCATGCAAATTCACAAATCCATACATGTAATACCAAAAAATTGGCCAACAATGACTTTTGGAGACACATAGTCAGTTATTTTATATGCAATTTATATGAAGATTATTCTTAAACGTATATATTCTTATATGTATATATCCATCTTTTTCCTAAACCTATATTTCTACCAAGTATTCAGTATTTCTTTGTACATGTCTCACATTCGTTTCAAAATTAATACACCCCAAATTGAATTTTTTTCCTCGAAATTTTTCCTCTTCCATATTTCCAGAATATATAGTTGTCTCTGCATCCATCTAGTCACTCGGGCCAGAAATTTGAGATATCATCCTTGCTTGACTCCTCCTTCTCTTTTTGCTATTGTACCTTATAAATTATCAAGTTTAGTTAATTTTTTCCATGACTAGATTGAGACTCCAACTACTTGTCACAATTTTCCCTTTTCCCACAATTTAGTAAAAGCCACAATAATCTCCTATCTGACTATTTGAATAACATCTCCATGTTACCATTGTCCCCTGGAAATTTATTTTTACACTTAAGCCAGAGCAATGTTTCAAAATACAAATCTACTTTGTACAAACTTAGTTAAAATCCATCAATGACAGGGATTTACCCTTAAAATGAAGGCCAGAATCCCCCATTATTTCAGCTTAAATTCCCATTCCTTGTCTACTATAACACCCTTTCATATACAGTTGTGCAAATGCATGGCACACTGGTGGGTGGTGAATAAAAGTATAAACGTGTAGAGATGTTGAGCTTCTGAGCACTTTGGGAGGCCTGGTTTGGCCTGAGCTCCAAGAACAATTATTTCTTTCTGTTAATATAAGTAATATAAGTATTCTCATCTATCTGCCCCAGTGCTGAGAATAAGTTTTGTAAATACTCATTCCTCTCACAGTCTTTACCACCTCAGTAAGTGAAAACTCCATCTTTCCAGTTTCTAAGTCCAAAAGCCGTAAAGAGATCTCTGTTGCATTTTTCTCATAACCCATATCCACTTTCTCAGTCAATCTTTCTGACTCTACCTCCAAATCATATGATGTTTTCTCTTAACCTGCATTGCTACATCCTTGTCCAAATTTCCATCATCTCTTTTCTCTTACTCTATTGGTTCCCTAGCTGCTTTCCCAGTGTTCATACTTGTACCCTACAGGTTCATCTTCACATAGTAGCCAGAGTAGTCCTTTTGAAATTTAAATAAGATTATGACACTCTGTGCAGTAACCCCAATGACTTTCTGTCTCATCCAGAATAAATATCAAAATTCCTACCATGACCAGAAGGCCTTCCATCTACTCAATCTCCCCCTTTTTTTTTCCTTTATGTCACCTCTTACCAGTCTCCTGCTCCTCCACTGTATTTTAGCCATCTTGTTCTCTTTGCTACTTCTGGAACACACCATGCATGTTCCCACCTCAGAGCCTCAGTACTTGCTGTTCTCCCTGCCCAGAGTTCTTTTCTCTAAAATATCTCACGCTTATCTCCCTTGCTTCTTTCCAAGGTCTCCTTACTAGACAAGCTTCTTTAGTTATCTTATACTAAAATAGCACCCTATATCCCCTTTAACATGTTCTATTTTTCCTCATGGCCCAGGTATCCTGAAATGAATTTATTTCATTTTTTCTCCCCAAATCCCTTTACAAAATTAAATCATTAAGTTTGGAAACTTCGTATTTTTTGGTTATATATTTCTGACACCTTGAAAAATCCCTGGTAGGTAGTAGGAACTCAATAAGTGTTTATGAAATGATTGAATGTGTCCAGATGGCTTAAGGTGCTTTTACCCCATTTCTTATAGTACTTTCCTCTTTCTCACCTTACTTTCACCATGCTGACCCCCTCCCTTGTGTTTTGTTTTGTTTATTTTAATTTAGCCTCCTGACTATTCTCATCTCCTTCATGACCCAGGTTTTTCAGGTTTTATTCATTCTTCTTGGAGTACTCACTCTTTCTTTTCTCTTTACCTGACCAACCTACTGAAACTTCAATTTTAGGCAAGTGTCTTCCCCTCTCTAACACTCCATTTTAGGTCCTATATTCCCAATATATGTCTTCAGTTCATCCTGGACTGCTTCATATCATTTATTCTAATTGAAAATTTTATTTGTGTAATTGGCTTTCACACTAGATGCTCACATTAGATCAAGAGCTTCTTGAGGTTTGGTCCTGTGGACATCAAAATCTCTCTTCTGAGAAGCCCTCTCTGACCCCTCCATAAAGTCATAGGGGTAATTTTCCCCCTAATCTCACCTTATATAATTCCATTGCAGTATTTTTTAGCTCTACAATGGGAAGCAAAATTGGGTATGTGTAAGTGGGTGGATAGTGTCATGCTATAGCATAGCACCTGGACTGATTGCCTGTTCTATACACACCTTTACCTCCAGTAAATCTTGCCATGTATATATACAGACTTATCAGGCAAATTGATCAACTAAGATTTTACAATTCTCTCAAAATAGGAATACACTAAAGTGAAATAATAATACATTTTAAGATATATAATATAATTTTCATAACCTATTTGTTTGATTTGTTTATTAGTGTTCCAAGAAAAACGGATCCATTGTGAAATGTGTCAGCTGATGCTCCAGAATGAAATTTTTAAAATTAACAACTTAAATGGTGGGCAATAAGTCATCTATGTGATGTGATTTCACTGGTGTCAGGTAGGTTCTTAAACAGTCTTCAGAACAGTTGATTGTTGCTTGGCATTCTTTGTTCAATGATGTATTATTTAGGTTACAGTCATTATAATTTCACTTAATCCTTCCTTTCACCATTTAATAAACATTCATCAACACCCCCTATAGAAGAGTGCACTTGATAATGAATTAACACAGATTTACATCGTACTTTATTATCATTAGGTACTTTGTTTCCTCTTGTTGGTTTCCTGCACTGGCATGCATGGCATCTTCTACCACAATCTCAAGCTCTCACCTTTAGCATTATCCAGCCTTGACTCCTGCAGACAGAATTGAGAGTCTGTGCCCTCATGCACTCTCTATACTTCCATTAATACTTATCACATATTATTGCAGCTCTATAGAGATGTCTCTCCCATGACTATGAACTCTTTTAGGTCAGAAAATGTATTTTCACCACTTTTTTAATACCCAGAGTCTAATATAATGCTTTAAAATATTTGCTGAATAAATGAATGAACCCATATTTTGAAATAACAAATGATTAGCTACTCTTTTAAAATACCTTTCCCACCCTCGTCAAAGAATAGGCTGCAAGGAACAAAGGAACATATATAATCTGTCACTATCTCTAATCTGCTGATAAATCAAAATGAAACCAAACATTCACAATTTGAAAAATCTTCAAATAAAATGAAATGTATATAGTGCAAGTAAATGCTTAAGTGAATAAAAAACAAATTGTTAACTAGCATCAGATGTTAATTATGCCAATTTGTAAGTATTTGTTAACTACAAACGTACTTCAGTCAAATCAGAGGGAAAATTCATAATTCAGAACCTAAGCTATTAACTTGTTAAAAAATACATGACTGTCATTGTATTAAGCATATATGATGAATGAATATTTTAGATCAATTTATAGATGATATGCCTAAATAAAGATAATTTAAAAGTTCACATGAAATCTAGGATTATTACAATCAAAGTAGTTTACAACAGCAATAGTACACTTATGATTTATTCTCTCAAGCATCTCTGCCACTAAATTAAAATTATCAAGAGAAAATGACAAAATTAGATAGTAGTCAATAAAAGTGAATTTCTATTTGATTTACATGAACTTCTTTAAAATGTTTTCCTTTTTCAATTTGTTCCAGGTTCATTTCAATTTAGAAAAAAAAAATTACATATACATATGTAATATGTATGTCTATCCTGACTTTAGCTGCTAAATAGGTTAATTTTGTTTTCACCTGCCTAAATCCTTTTTACCATATAAAAGGGCATTTTTAAGACATATTTATACTTCAACATGTAAACTATAAGCATGACTTATTGGACAACAGTTAATTTAATGCCCTTGATTAAGCCCATAATTTGACAATAAATCAGTAAACTTTTTGTGTTTCCTTAAACAGAGAAAGAAGAAAATAGTTTAACACAGCACATTGGAATGTTAAAATATTTCAGGGAAGATTAATAATATCCAGATGATAGTTATTCTCTTGCTTTGCAAGGAAACACATTATCTATTCCATAACAATTGATTGCTTTCCTGTGGAACGTCCTTGATTTCAATAGTATTGCTCAGGCTTTTGATACTAATCTGTAAGATGTTGTTAGGAGAGAATCTTACCTCATCAGCTATTCTGCAAGAAATAAAAAATTCTGCACCTGATAAATCATCTGTATTCTCAAAGTGACAATTTTCACTTGAAGAACTGGTCTCCTCTGAATGCTTTCACAATCAAAAATCAGAGATATGTTGTAGAATAAAAAATAAAATTTATCTTAAACAAGAGAAAGGCTATAAAAATAGAAAATCAAACTTGCCCTTTTCAAACTTACTTTGTTACTTTGTGCCTTTTTGAGATAAACTTTCTCTTTTCCACTAGCTTTAGAGACATCTGCTGATTTAAAAAATAATGGACACGGAACAATTCATTCAAAATCATTCAATCTACTTAGCAAACAATGTTGGAACTTTAGATAGGTTTCTTCACTTAAAAAATTAGTTACTCAAAATTTCACAGATAGCCTTTTTTTCCCACATTTGTACTTTTTCTTCTTACTAGTCCATGAATTCTTAAAGGACCATAGGGTAGAGAGAAAGAAGTATATTTCTGTACTCAGAGATACCTGGGTGGCAATGGTATCTGCCATTCCCTTAGTGAAGTGACCTAACAGTCAGTTAATTTGTTAACTTTTCTGCCTCTCATTTTATTCATAGATAAAAACTGAGCCAATGAATTTTAGAACACAAAGGTTGTTGTGATGTTTAAATGAGAAACATGTAAGTATAAGGACATATAATTTATCAATCCATATTGGTTTCTGCTCTTGCTTGAATTTGTCCCCCAAATTTTATATATTGGAAACTTAATCCTTAAATTCATATGTTGATGGCATTTGGAGGTGGGGCCTTTGAGAGGTAATTAGGATTAGATAAGGTTATCAGGATGGGTCCCAACATGGGACTTGTGACTTTATAAGAAGAAGAAGAGAGACCTGAGCTGGCAAACACTTGCTCTCTCGCCATGTGGTGTCCTCTGCCATATTAAGATGCATTAATAGCAACAAGGCGCTCATTAGAGGCTGGCATCATGCTCTTGCTCTTCCCAGCCTCGATAAATGTGAGCTAAATAAACTTCCTTTCCTTATAAATTACTCAATCTGTGGTATTCTGTTATAGCAACAGAAGACAAACTATGACATTTCCCATATTTTATGGCAGCTATTTTGACTATTTGAAAATTCTATTGTATTTTACATAGTGATTAGAAAACTTTTCTTATAGAGTTGTCAATATATGAATGAAAAATTATTTTATTAAATCAACAAATATTGATTGAATACCTCCTATAGGCATTCATTATAACCGGATATATATAAAAGTCTGAAAAACACTATTCTAAAAGACTAACTCTACCACATAATAGACTAAAGTGGTTGATTAAAGGAGAGGTAAAATATAATTTGAAGGCACTCCAGACCCTCTGGACAATTACAGATATGTCAAAAATGTTTATTTTCAGGAGTATCAAACTAACAACACAGTTCAGAAAATCTCAGTAAGGTATTTGCCACTGCTGCTAGGTACCTATGTATTCTGCAGTGTTAGGGTTACATATAGGCCCAGACATTCTGTCTTTTCTGCAATAACACAGAAATGTTATTCTGTCCTATGTTACTGAGCATTGAACATCATATAAATTTTAAAGTATGCATGACTACATGCAATTAAATAAATTACATTTCACTTAGTTTATATATATGTGATATGTATATATATGTGTTATATATATTTAAGTAATATGTATTTATGCATATATATACATATGAAATTAAATATAAAAATATTCTTTTTATCCACAAATCTATAGAAAACTGGGACAGAACAGAAATTGTATAGCACTGGTAAAACACCTGACAGACAGAAAATTGGTTGCATTTCTATTCTCTAAACTACTACTACCTTCCTTCAACTTAAATTCTTCTTTTAATCTTTGCTTCTATCCTTCTTTCTTTAATATGTTCTGGGCATATGGAAAAGGATCAAGTTGGAAAGAAGCTTCTCACAAGAGTATACCATTGGGAAGATCATAGAGACTGGTCATATTTTTAGCATTGCCAGAAGCACATATATATAGAATTACTAAGCTTTAAGATGGTTAAAGCCAATTAAAAAAAAGAAAATAAATAAGGGAGATGAAAAATGGAATAAGATTCAAAAACTTGAAGCATAGTAATTTGGGATCAAAGCCTGGCCCTTTGGGAATTTTAAAAATTTGTGTATGTGTGCGTGCACATGCACTAAACCATACAGTTTTCCATAAGTCTGGATGGGTACCTTTAAAAGCTACTATATTATTATCTTTATTTTTTACCTTTTCTCATTTTCCTCAACAACTTTTTCTTCCTTTACTCCTTTCTCTTTCTTTCTCCTTTGCCCAACTATAATATCTTTTTTGCCATTCCATTTTCATCTTGAGCAAGATTGATCCTGAATATCATTTTTCTGATAATGAGTTATAGAATTGAAACATTAAATTAAAGGGTATAAACAGAATTGTTGCTGTTCATTCTTGCAAACCCGAGTTTGCTGACCTTAATTTTATAGCATGAATCACAGCTGTTCCATTGATATTGGCAGTGATTGATAATAAGGGGGATGGGAGTAATTAAAGAGCATATGATGTGTTTGTTTGCATTTTGAGTGACTGCTATAGAGTATATGCAATCAAAAGCATGGTACATTAAATAAATCAAATATCCCCATAAATCAGCACAACCTGCCAAAAATGAGCAGAGGGAGCTTGCAATGCAGCAGGCCTGCATGTCAGGCCTTAGCAAGCTGTTACTTCAAGGGTGAAGTTGTTCTTCCATCAAGAACAAGGGAAGACCTGTTACTTGGAGGATTCAGAATCTCAGCAAGATAGCCTACATGTAATGATGATATTTTAATATTTGCGCAAGAATGCGAAGTTTATGAGCTTTGTTCAAATATATTGTCACATTTTATTTTCCTCAATAATTTTGTGGAATGTTATTTACAAATGTGAAAATGAAAGCTCACAAAGGAGAGATCCTTAAGACCACATATCTAAGCAAAATCCTTCTCAGCCTTCTCCATATTTCACACTCTTTGCTCTATTTACCTTGTCCTAAAGGATAATGTTTCTTTCCTCTTAGCATCACAACTGGTATTGCATGTTCAGGTTAAAACTCTTGGCCCTGGGGGTGGTGAGCTAATACATATTGACAAAATAGAAAAGTTACAAAAGTGTGCAGGAAATATATAAATCAATATGGACCATAAATGTAGTGGTTTTAGTAGAAAAAAAATCTATGTGGCTATAACATAAACTGAAATAAGGTAAAAGAAAATTTGTGTACTTTATAGTGTAAAAGTGCCATGGAAGTAACGTGATTAGGGTAAGACTGTAAGATACCCAGGCAAGGCAAAGGCCACCATAACTGAAATATTATAATAAAGTTTCATGTCAAAATAAAGATCTGGTTCTATGATAAACATCTTAAAGTAAATTAAAAGTTATGGAATCTACCTTAAAATGATGGGGTTAATGGGCTTTATTACATTCTACTATGTGCCTTGTATATGTCTTCACTGGTTTGCACCAAGATAGTGATGGGATAATTTTAGAGTTGTCACCAAGTTTATATTCCATAGTTTCACCTTGTGCTTACTAAAAGAAAATTCCTGAAAATTCTGACTACAGATAGTTAACATGAGTAGGAAAATATTTCACACATTGATTAAGTCACTAGTGATATTGTCACCAATGTTCTTAAGAGAATAAAATAATTTTAACATACTTTTTTTAGAGCAGTTTTAGGTTCACAGCAAAATTGAGAGAAAGCTACAGAGGTTTTCTACATACCCCCTACACCCACACATGAATAACCTCCCCCATTATCAACATCCCCTACCAGACCAGTGTATTTGTTTCAATGGATGAACTTCCATTGACAAATCATTATCACCAAAAGTCCATAGTTTACCTTAGGGTTCACTCTTGGTGCTGTATGGATTTGGACAAATGTATAATGGTGTGTATCCACCATTAAACAGACACTCCTTGATTTACTGATGGAGTTACATTCCAATAAACTGTTGTAAAGTTGAAAAATCCTAAGTCAAATCATTGTAAGTCGGGGACTGTCTGTGGTGTCATATAGATATTATACACACACGGAGTAGTTTCACTGCTCTAAAAATCCTCTGTGTTCCTCTTATTCATTCCTGCCTTCCCCTAACTCCTGGCAAACACTTGATATTGATATTTTTACTCATAGTGTTGCCTTTTCCAGAATGTCATGTAGTTATAATCATACAGTGTATAGACTTTTTAGATTGGCTTTTTTCATTTAGTAGTATGTACTTAGGCTTCCTCCATGTCTTTTCATGGCTTGATAGCTCATCTCTTTTTAACACTGAATCATATTCCATTGTCTGAATTTACCACGGTTTATTCATCCATTCATCTACTGAAGGACATCATGGTTGCTTCTCAGTTTTGGCAATTATGAATAGAGATGATATAAACATCCTTGTGCAGGGTTTTTTCTATGGATGTAAGTTTTCAACTCCTTTTAGTAAAATAATTTTTAAAACATGCAACTTTTTCTGTGGTTCATATTGGCTTTGGGTTCATGAATATTTGAAAATATGAAGAAAATTTTAGGACGTCTATCAAGGAAAACAGAAACACACACTCTTGAAGACCACGTACTCCCGTAGTTTCCTCTTACTCAACGTTTTGCTTTCCATGGAGTCAGTTGCACATGGTTAACCAGGGTCCAAAAACAGGTGAGTAGTATGGTACAATAAGATATTTTGAGAGAGAGAGAAAGACCACCGTCTCATAAGTTTTATTAAACTACGTTTTTATAATTGTTCTATTTCATTATTAGTTATTGTTGCTCTCTTACCATATCAAATTTTTAAATTATACTTTATCATAGGTATGTATGTATAAGAAAAAAACATATATAAAGATTTTGGTACTACCCAGTTTCAGGCATCCATTAGGGGTCTTCTAACATATCTCCTAAGGATAAGAGGTGGCATAATATTTCAGAACCTCATTTGACTCCCTGCGGGTATAAGGACACTTATTTTAAAACCTTGAAACAATGGCTTTGTTCTCTTTTGAATATGTGAATTTACCTTTGTCTCTTTGTCAACATTTGGTTTCAAATTTATTAATCATGCATTATATATTTTTTGCATAAAAATAGGTTTAAAATAGTAAGCATATTGTCAAACTGCAGCATATTTCTTGCTATTAACACTTTGCAATTTTAATGGTTCATATATTTGGGACAAACAAAAAATTAGTGAGATCTTTAATTAGTGTCAGGGAACATTGCCTTTGTGCACATACACACACACATACATATCCATATATTAAGCATGTGGGTTAAGACAATATATTACAATAACTCAGAAACTTACTCAAGTATTTATCTAAAATGCATTCCAAACAAAACAATCACTTATCATTTAGATTAAATAGTTGAAGCAGTTGGTCCCCAGTTTGACTAATCACCTGTCAGCATATTTTCAAAAACATTTGAAAAGCTAGTAAAGGGTATAAAAATAGAAAGTGTATTTTGTTCTAATATATTGTTCAGAAGCTGGCAAACTATTATTGCTTAAAGTCAACACTGGTTTTAAAAAGTCACAAAGCTTTCCTTTTAGCTTATACCGAATTTACAGTGTAAAAAATAATCACTTTTGGAACTATAAAGAATTTAAATTGCATTCAAAATTCAGAATTTCCAACCTTAATTGTAATTGCATGCTCTGTTAGAAGTATGAGTTTAGGAGCTTGGTGGTAGGTCATCTTTAATATATAAACTCATACATGAGAAAACATGTCAATCCCGTATGCAGATCATCTCTGTGATGAGAGCTTGCAGGATTCTGTTTTGGTGACTCTAGTGACTCCACTAGTAGCAGATATTAGAACTGAGAGGAAACAGGCAACAATGGAAAAGTAGAAAGAGTATCTCAGGAAGCTAGACTTGGAATATACAGTCTCCTGAAACCTGAAATCACAGAACATTACTTTTCTTTGTATGCAGGAGGAGGGGCGAAGGGGGAAAGAAAGGAAGGGGAGGGTCAATATTTACTCACATGTAAATGTAGAATAGTATATTTTTCATTCTGTTTAACTAAAATATTATCCCCTTTTACCAGCAATATAAAAGAGTATATTTTAATTGCATGTGTGTGAAATTTCGTGGGGAAAGCAACCTTCTACCTGCATCAAAGCATAGTAGCCATTGAGGTTAACCATTATTTACTCATTCAACAAATACTCGTTAAGTGTTTACGTCCTACCAGTTACAGTGTTGGTCCTAGGATTAAAATGAAAACTAATATTTAGTGAGAGTTCTATGGAATTTCAAAAATGTTTAAGAGAGAAAAACATGCATGTGTGTCTGTGTGTGTGCACATACATACACATATGGGAAATACAGGGTATATCACACAATAGCAGCAAAAAAAGAAAAAATAATTACGTAAAATAAGGGGACCATTTCAAGGACATTCTTCTTACCCAAATGACCACTGAAGCAAATCATAATAAAGAATAGGAGATTGGCAGATATATGAATAGGAAATCTGTATATCAGGAAGGCAAAGTGAAATCTAAGAAGGAGAGGGATGAAGACAAGGACCTGATTTTGAGAACATAATGAAGTTCATTAGCCTGGAGCACCTAGTATTCGGCGTGTGATATCTCCACTGCAAATCTTCCTGCTGACAGAAGCCTATACATTAGTGCTGTACCCAGAAAAGCATTGAACGTTCTGAAAAGAAAGTGATTTTATATAGTTCTATACCTCAGCACAATGCCATTAAAAGAAAAAGCAGCCCTAATATTTGTTTACTTAGGAAGAAGGAAGCAGGATATTCAACAAGTTGCATAATCTTTCTATGTCTTAGTTTCTTCAATTTAATAATACAGGAAAATTAATAATATCACCTAGAATTATAGTTGAGGACTAAATGAGATAATATTTACAGGAAAAAGGGATGTGAGGCATATAGCAATTAACAACAAATTTATCTATTACTATAGCCAACATGATTACAATATTTATGAATAATTTAATATATTTCACTTTAAATGCAGTGATATTAAACAATATAGAGAATTATATCCATCAGAGCTTATTTTGTTATTGACACCTTAAATGAAATATGAAACATGTGCATTCCTAAACTCTATCTCATTAGAAGGATTATATGACTGGCTTTCTAATAAGGTCATTTCACTCACGCTTGTGCTCATTTTTCTAATCTTTACCGTGTTAGGGCATTTTAAACATTAAATTCCTTTTTTACTTGACATGAGTGAAACCCAACTTTGTATCTACTTCTATTAATTTTTTTTCATTGCCTTGTAACTTCTGTCAATGGGGTAGAGAAAAATAAGGGATCCTCAAACACTAGATATTTTCATATCAGAATGTTAATTTTGAGATACATTTTCATTTCAAAATACTTTTACTTTTGCATTAATATTATATTATGCCACATTTTATCAAAGCTCTACATAATGTGTAACTTTGAGACAAGTTATAGAAACAAGCAACACTGCAATTACTATTTTCAATAGGATAGGATTTGCAATTCTGTATGTTCTTACTCAGGAAATGGAACTTAATATCATTTAAGATATTGTGTTTCATTCTGGTGAGATATATTGGTGGTGGGAAGGGGGAAAAAACAAAAGCAAATTCCATTAAGTCTGTATCTTTCAAACAGTATTTACAGGAGTCTACTAATTGAGTATTTTCTGCTCTTGAAAGAGTTTTGAAATATTATTATACATAGAGGTTAAATTTGCTACAAACATCAATAAGCATATTTTCCATATATCAATTCTCAAGTAACAAGTAAATGTGTGTGTGTGTTTGTATTTAGGGAGAGAAGGAGGAAAGTATTTACGGGTTATTTTCCAAACATAAAACATTTGGTTAAATGAAAGTTGCATATGCCAAAATCAAATAATATATTTTTCCTATTTTCACCATTAGTATTGATTGCCTGGTAAATGCCAATAAACAAGCTGAAAAGCACCAGGAAAAGAGACCAATTTTTATCAGCATAGTAAAAACACACAGGAAATCATGCATAAGAATTAGGTGTCCAAAACCTGTTATGATGTTTTTCTGCAATTTTCTCCATATATTTATATTTTCCAAAATCATGTAAAAAATTTGTTATAAAAACATTCTTGAAAATAAATTCCATTCAATTCCAGTAAATAAGTACAGTTATTATTTTGTATATTAGCCATGACCTAGAGAGAAGAATATTGCTATTTTTTCTGAGAGCAGCTCACCTAGGATGAAGACTGGCAGGTCTAATTTTTGGTTATTCCAAACTATGACACTGTATAGTTCAATAACAGTAATAATATAATGCTTGGATCCACCTGTTTCCTTTTACTCATGTACAGGGCTTGATGTTGCCCATCACTACAAGAATATTGTTATTTGCAAATTAAATTTGAACTTCAAAGTCTGGAAAGACTGGGGGTGGGGTGGGGAATAGAAATACAGATGGGGGGATAGAGTGGGGATGGTTACTGGGTGCAAAAATATAGTTAGTTAGAATGAATAATCTTTGATAGCACTACAAAATAACTATATCAACAATAAATTAGGGTATACTTTAAAAAAAACTAAAAGAGTATAATTGGGACATTCCTAACACAAAGAAATGATAAATGCCTGAGGTGATGAATACCCCAATTACACTGATTTGATTAATTCACATTGTATGCCTGTATCAAAACATCACATGTACTGTATAAATATATACAACCCATTATGTACCCATAATAATTAAATATAAAAAACTTAAAAAAGGAAATACAGGCCTCAGCAGTTCTTTCTCTGGAAAACAATAAATAAAATAGAAGACAGGAAAAGGCCAATGATAGCTTATATATTGATATTTGGAAAGCCATATTATAGATTAAGCATAACAAATTCTAAAGTCAATTAGATGCAATATTGGGGTTGCACCATCATTTTAGTCATTTAATCCCATTAGTGAAGAGTGCTGATGTTTCCTTTCTGGAGGTATGATTCATGCAGAGCATCAGGAGACGAGTAAAGTGACATTTCGGGAATACTCTGCTGATTAATTGTCAACGGGGGAAATCTAGCTGGAAAGACTGGGTTGACTTCCCACTTGAACCACACAGGGTGAAAGCTCACTGCTGTAGAGAAAAGCCACAGCAAACTTAGATCATCTGAAGGCTAATAGGAACCCTGAATCATTATATGTTATGAAATTTAAAAATCAATCTTCTTTCAAAGTTTTATTTTATTTAAAAGAAAAGCATGGTAATATTTTATTCATGGGGCATTGCCTTTGGTAAGGAATCAAAATAGAAAAATGTTTAAAAAGTAATTTTTATAAATGAATCTATAATAGTAATATCCATAAAGACTACTTAATTCTATACTTCAGAAGAAAAAAGAATTATATAGGCTTATAGAAAACTATCAAATTTATATAAAGTAAATCTTCAGGAAAAATATTAGACTGTCTACAAAACTGCTTTTCCACATACAGTGTTTTCAGCAAATTTTGCTGGAAACTTTATGAATTTTACAATAAGAAAGAAAAATACCTCACAAATCCTTCCTTAGTAGAAAACTTTTATGTGGAAAAGAGCACCCAGTGAGTTAACTATTAAATATAAGCAGTGTAGTTAGATTAGTCAGCTGGTTGAGAGGGGCAGACCCAGTTCAACTTAGTTCTATTCTATGAGAGCAACATAAACTTTCACCCTCACCTACCTATTCCAAATGTGATTTGACAGTAGTGCCTAACTGTTCAGCCTATCCCCATGCTATTTTGGTACAAATCATCCCTCCCCTCTCCTACCAGAACAGTTGTTTTAAGATTTAAAAATAACAATAATCTTGTCATTACCTTGCTTAGAAGAGCCCAAAGAGTCCTCATTGTCCTAGACATCAAGCCTAACGACTTAAATAGTGAAGAGTAGTCCAATGTACTCCTTGCGAAAAACTGTTCAAAACTTATAAATAAAACAGAAAAGTGATTCCCTATCCTTTCAAGGACTTAATTAAGCATCGTCTAACAAGCCCACCTAAAAGTTTATCTGGTGATACAGTATATGGAATTTTGTTTGACATACTATTCCCTATTAATATTATTAGTTAAGACCCAGATTCTGAAAAGAAATGATAACTTTTAGAAAACTGCTAAGTTGCCACTCATTTTTGTCCATAAAGATACAAACTGTTTATGTCTGATAAAAATAGTATGTCATTATTACTATTAACAGATATTAAACAGTTTTATATTTAACTTTACAATCTTATATCGTAATTCTGAGGCAGATAGATAGATAGATAATTAGAGATATGTTTTTAATTATTTGAAAATTATGATTTGGCACCCTCTTTCTATCTTCTAGTACATTTTAGCACCCGGAAATACTCACACTTTCTTATGTGAACTTTTCTTAAGTGTCTCCAATGAATCTCTTTGCATGATGTCTTCATTGCTTAGAGTGTTTTTCTCCCATTCAGTTCTAGTCAGCTCATTTTCATTCTTAAATACATAACTAATTTCTTCTATGAAGCAGAAGTAGAGGTATTATTAAGCTAATTGAGATCAAGATATAGGGCCTTTTACTTTCACAAATCCTCTTCCAAGATCTTGGGAGGGACCCTACAATTGTATTCTCACAGCCGTATATATGTATTTTTTAATCTGAAAAAGTAATACATTTTAACCACCATTAATTAACACTAATTATTTTAATTTAAATAAACATTATTTTGCATTCCTTTTTTTCTTTAGTGGTTTTGATGATGTCCATGGGCATTTCTTGGGCTTGGATAGGGAAAGATGAGTTTTAGAAATATTTAATTTGATTTAGTGGAATGTTTTTATCTGATGTGTAGTTATCTCCATGTTAATGATGTTATTGCTAGCCACCCTGATGAAAGAATCATTTCCAAGGTTATTTCTACTCACCCAATTATTCTGATTCATCCAGCAATATAAAAAATATACCAGGGCCAGGGCTGATATGAACATATTCCAAAGTATCCAGCAAGTATGTGGGTTATCAAGGAAAGATAGAGTTTGAATGTGTGGAGCTAGGTATTATCCTAGGAAAAACTTTCAAACATCTGTGTGTAAAACTGTAATAGAAACATTTGAATTTCATTTGCTAGTTCTAAATTAGAAATTCTCAGTCTGTTGATCATGTAGATTGTATAATTATAAATGTGCCATATTTTATTCCTTTATGGATAGGAATTATACAAAATAAAATTATCAAGATTTACATAATTTCAGAGCTTCAACTTGTAACAGTACAAGAAATAACAATTGTATTTATGGTAAAATGTCATCTTTGTGCATGTCTATAACATGTACATCCCCATAAAGCATCAATATTAAGAAAAACCACAAAATCTCATAATACTTTAGTACAGTAGTATATAAAACATCACACTGGCTAAAAAGTTTTCAATCATAAGAATATTCAGATTAGTCACTATACAAAAAAAAAAAAAAATTTGAAAATCCCTGAAATGTGACTGCTGTTAAATAAAAGAAACTTGCTATAGTTTTCTCCAGTTGATAACAATCTTTAAAATTTACCTGGCATCAATGATGAGTTGTAAAACTGAAAGATATTTTTCTATACTGTTGGTAAAAATAATAATAATGATGATGTTGAACACATTTTTGAGAGGACAGACAAAATTATCTTTCTTTTCTTTTTATAGAAAATGTAGTATGACTGTTGTGAAAAAATTTGGTGCTCAAAGAATGTGGTCAGACATTTGGATCTACATAAAGAAAAGAGCATTGGAGAAGGAATAAATGATGTTAAATAAAATCTTTTACTTTGCTTATTTTTAATTGCTCTAAAATATAACTTTAATGCAGTAGTAATAGCAACTGTATTTTGTGATTATGGTATATGGATAAGTAAGAAGAATAACAATTTCACAACAGATGAGACAAAGGATTGGGTATACTCTATCCCAAGGTGTCTTCCCTACATGTGCAGTAGTAGTGATACAGTGTTACTTGAAGGATGTACTTATATTATTTAGTAAATGTATATTATAAACTCTAGGGCAATAATTAAAAATAATTTATAAAAGAAGTGTAAATGACACATTCAGTAAAGAGATAAAGAGAAATCATATGAAACATTCAATTAAAACCAGAGAAGAATATAAATGAGAGAAAAAAAAAACCAAAGAGCAATTTAAACAAACAGAGAACAGTAAGAAATTTAGTATATATTAATTCAACTATGTGTGAAATTGCTTTTATAAATGGCCTCAGCACATCAATTAAAAGAAGAATTTTCAGAGTGAATTCAAAAGAAAAAACAAGACACAACTATATGTCATCTGCAAGAAATTCACTTTAAATGTAAAGACTTGAGTAGGTTAAAGGTAAGGGGTAGAGAAATATATACCACCCTAACACTTATCAAATGAAAAAGGGAGTAGCTTTTTAAATTTCAGACAAAGCAGACTTTAGAACAAGGAATATTATCAGCGATAAAGAGGAAAATAACAAAGATAAAAGAGTCAATTCTCCAAGAAGAGTATCAATTCTTGTTATTCCAAGAAGAATAACATAACAATCCTAAACATGTATGCACCTAATAACAGAACACCAAAAAAAAAAAAGCAAAAACTTATATTTAAACTCAATATTATACTTGGGGACTTTAACACCCCTCTATCAGTAATTGATAGATCTAGGAGACATACGTGAATAATACCAATCAACTAGATCTAATTGCCACTTACAAAATACTCCATTCAGCAACAGGTGAATACTCACTATTCTCAAGATCACATGGAACTTTCTCCAAAATAGACCATATTCTGGGCATTAAAACAAAATTTCACAAATTAAAAAAAAAAAACACACAAAATATGTTCTTAGACCACAGTGGAATTAAACTAGAAATCAGTAACAGAAAAATAGTTGGACAATTCTTAAATATTTAGAAACTAAAAGAAAAAAGTCTAACACAAAAAGGAAATCTTAAGAGAAATCAAAACATATTTTGAAATAAGTGAAAATGAATATACAAATTATCAAAATTTGTGGCATACAGCAAAAACAGTGCTAAGAAGGAAATTGATTGCATTAGATTTTATCTAAAATAAATGATTTAAGCTTCTACCTTAGCATATTAGAAAAATAAGAGAGAATTAAATGTGAGGCGTAAAGAATAAAGGTAATAATAAATATTAATAGAAATTGATGAAACTAAAAACAGGAAAATAACAGAGAAAAACAATGAAATTAAAAGCTGGCTGTTTTACGAAATCAATAAAATTGATTAACATCTAGCCAGAGTAACCAAGAAAAAACCAGACACAAATTAGCAATATCAGAAATTAAAAATGGGCCATAACTACTGATCCTGTATACATTAAAATGATAATAAGATTATAATACAAAAATTCTATGCCCACAATCTTGATAACTTAGATGAAATGGACCAATTCCCTAATAATATAAACCATCAAAATGCACTCAAGGAGATACAGATGACCTGAATAGACCTATATCTATTTTAAAAATTCAATCAGTAATCTGAAAACTTTCAAAAAAAAAAGATCCAGTCCCAAATTTTTTATCTTTTAAATTGTATCAAACAATTAATGATGAAATAATAACATTTTCTCACAATCTCTTCAAGGAAATAGAAGCATAGCGAACATTTGCCAACTAATTTTATGAGGCTAGCATTACCTAATATCAAAACCAGATACAGACATTGTAAGAAATATTTTAAAAAAGAAATAAAAAATAAAGAACAATATCTCTCATGAACAAGAATGCAAATATTCTGAAAAATGAGAAAATCTTATCCAGCAAAATATAAAAAGAACAATAGATCATGACAAAGTGGGGTTCTTTTCAGGAATGCAAGCCAAGTTCACTATTTGTAAATCAAACAGTATAACCAACATATCAACATGCTAAAGGAGAAAATGTATTTTATCTTATTAATTCATAAAAAAAGACATTTGGCAAAATTGACAAAATCTAACATCCATTTACAATAACACTCAGCAAAGTAGGAATAGAGGGGAACTTCCTCAACTTGAGAAAGAACACCTAAAAAAAAAACCCTACAGCTAACATTATACTTACTGGCAAGAAACCAGATACATTCTCCATAAAACTGTGAGCAATGCAAGGGTGTTTTCTTTCATCACTCCTATTTAACATCACAGTGAAGTCCCAACTAGCACACTAAGACAAAAAAAATAAATTAAAGATATGCAGATTGGAAATAAAGATATAAAACTGTCTTTATTCACACATGGCATTTGTGTAGAAAACCTCAGAATCTATCAAAAAAAAAAAAAAAAAGAGAATGAGAAAGAGAGAACCTCCCAGAACTAATAAGGATGCAACATACATGATCAATATAAAAAGTCAATTGCTTTCCTATGAGCAATTGGAAATCTGAATTAAAAACATAATACCATCTACAACAGCATAAATACATACAAAAAGAAGTACTTAGGTATAAATTTATAGATATCTATGGAATCTATATTAGGAAACTACAAAAGTCTGATGAAGAAAATTAATCTAAGTAAATACATATATTACATTTCAATTAATGGAGTACTTAATATTGTTAAGAGGTCAATTTACTCCAAACTCATCTATAGATTTAACACAATTCCAATCAAAGTCACAGCAATCTACTTTGCAGTTATCAATACCCTGTTTCTAAAGTTTATATGGAAAATCAAAACCCTAGAATAGCCAAAGGACAACTGAAGAACAAAGTTGGAGCACTCACACTATACTATTGAAACACTTAACATAAAGCTATGGTAATAAAGATAGCATGATGTTGGTGAAAGAATAGAGACTTAACTGCATGCATACATGTGTAGTAAACTGAGTTTACCAAAAGTGCAGAGACAATTAAATGGAAGAGAATCATCTTTTCTACAAATGGCAATGGAATAGGTGGACATTTACATGCAAAAAAATTGAATCTAGGCACTGACCTTACACAAAAATTAACTCAAAATAGATCATATATCTAAATGTGAAAACCAAACTCTAAAACTTTTAGATGATGCCATAGGATAAAAATCTAGGTGACCTTAAATTTGGTAAAGAGTTGGATTTCGTTACAATTAAAAATAGATTCTGAAAAAGACACCTATAAGAATAGAAAGACAAGACACAGACTAGGAGGAATATTTGCAAAACACATATCTAATAAAGAAACTTTATCCAAAATATTCAAAAATCATAAAATCGACAATAAGAAAACAAACAATCTAATTAAAAAATAGGCAAAATACCTGAACAGAACCTCACCAAAGAAAATATATGGATGGCAAATAAGCATACAAAAGATACCCGACATCATTTGTCTTCAGGGAAATTCAAATCAAGGAGTTATACCACTACACACCCACCAGAATGCATAAAATCTAAAAAACTCACAATACCAATTGGTGGTGAGAATATGGAACAATGAGAATGTTCATTCATTGCTGGTGGGAATAAATAACGGTACAACCACTTTGGAAGAGAGTTTTGCAGTTTTATACAGGCTAAACATATTCTTACTTTACAAACCAAAATATTGCTACTCATTTTCTTCTTTGTAGGTCAGAAATTACAGTGGTAACTGTTGCCACGGAACTGGAATCCCTAAATGCAATGGGGATAATTGGATCCCAGGGTGGCAGAAGCTAAAGACAAGATGGTTGTGGTCACCACAATGAACAGGAGAGTCAAAGCAGTAATCAGAACAGTTTGACTCACAGAGACATATGGCATTGACTAGTTGATAGACAGTCCCAAGAAAAGAAACAGACGGGCAGTCTACTAAACTCTTACTTTAACCATATAAGAGAGGGAATTCCAGGTCTAGTGAACAGAAGTCTAACTTAAATCACCAAAACAGAGATTCATGGCCTGTTTTGATTGAATTATGTTGAAGTTCTAATCCCCAAATGTAACTATATTTGGAGATAGGGCCTATAAGAAGTTATAAAGATTAAATGAGGTTATAATGGTAGACCTTAATCCAACAGGACTCTGTGGTACTCAAAAACAGGAAGAGACACAAGATCTGTGTGTGTGTGTATGTGTTTGTGCTTGTGAGCATGTGTATACATAGAAGAAAGGCCATCTGAGGACACAGCAAGAAGGTACCCATCTAGAATCTAGAAAGAAAGGCCTTACCACAGATCAACCTGGGCATCACCTTGACCTTGGGCATCTTGCATCCAAAACTGTGAGAAAGAAATTTCTGTTGTTTAAGCTACCTGTCTGTTGTACTTTGTTATGGCAGCCATAGCAAATCAATACATGTATATACGTGGGTTAGTATACACATAAATACTCTCTTAATCTGTCAGGTGAGAGAACCTAAAAGCAATGACACCCCCATAGCACTACTAAGCTCACTTAGCACCCAGATCTTAGTTTCTAATATACCTCCAATAAAGAGAATCAGGGCTTCTTAGAGAAATGATTGTTCCTAGAGATATGACAGAAAATATATAAGATGAGCCTGAGACATTGTATTGTACCAGAAAGTAAGGACGTATTCAGAAATATCACAGTGATGGTGCTATGTCAAAGGGACAAAGGAATCCAATTGAAAGTATAACTGATGGCCAAATTTGGTCAATAAAAAAAGTAAGAAAGCATTGGATTATAACCCAACGTGTAAAATAAATATCCATAAGTTCATACAGCTATAAATAAATACAATTAAAATTTTGAAAATTAGAGACAAATTTCCCATGTAGAAGAATTTCAAATAATTTATTTAAGATATGCAGCCCTTAGGAGGTAAAATGTAAGTCCCCAATCCTTATATATGGGTTGTGATTAGTGACTTCCTTCCAAAGAGTACAATATGGAAACAGGGGATAAAAAGAGTAAATTCACAATGAAAAATCTGACAAACACTATCTTAGCCAGGTGGGCAGGGACACCATCAACAGTGCTGAATCATCTTAATAGAATGTGCCCGTGATATGATGTGAGGAAAAGAGCACTCCATAGTCTTCCTAAAACCCATAATCCCTATCTAATTATGAGGAAAACATAAGACAAGACCCAACTGAGGGACATTTTATAAAACACTTGACCAGGGGTTCTCAAAGTTATCAGGGCCATTAGAAAAGGAAAAAAGTGTGAGGAAGTGTAAAGATTTCAAGGAGTCTAAAGATACTTAATGACTAACTTGTAATGTGGTAGCCTAGATGAGATCCTGAAACCACAAATGAACATTAGGTAAAAATTAAGGAAATCTGAGTAAAGAATGAACATTAGTTAATAATGATGAGTCTACATTGGTTCACTAATTGTGACAAAAGTACCATACTAATATAAGATGTTAACAATAAAGGAAACTGGGTGTAGGGTATAAGGGGATTCTCTGTACTATCTTTGAAATTTTTGTAAATCTAAAACTATTCTAATGTAAAAATATTATTAGAATTATTTCTCAAAGAATATTCAGCCAAAATGCATAGAAAAATATTGTACAGTTATGTCAGACATTGAATTAATAAATACAAATGTTGATTTACACCCACAGACACGATTTTACCTGGATAAATCTCATTTTTGTTCCTAATTTCTGCCAGTATGGTTGAATGGATCCATGAGTCACATGCTTATACTCTTCAAAAATCCTTCTGTGTGAGGGAATACTCTAAACTTTTCAGTCTTTAGGGGCCATAGACAATGCTTGTCCAGCCACACCATTGACTTTCTCTGCAAAGCGGACTTTCTTAACAGTGAATCTCCTGATTTTAGTACTTTTTGCAATTAAATAGGCTTAGAATTTTCTGAACCATCAAGCCTTGGTGTCTGTTTGTTTATGTTTTCCCTCAATTTATCTGTCTTCTTACGTTTCACTATAAGCACCAAGGATAAACCAGTATGCACCTTTAATGTTTTGCTTGGAAATCTCCTCAGTTATATATGTATAAATTCACTGCTTATAAATTCTAACTTCTACACAACTGTAGGGCATAATTTAGCTAAGTTTTCGCCACTACACAACAAAGTTTGCCTTTCCTCCAGCTTCTGATAACATGCTTCTCATTTCCTTCTTAGTCCTTACCAAAAATGCCTTTAATGTTCATATTTCTACTAATATTCTATTTATGATAATATATGCATTCTCTCAGACAAAACAGGATTTCTCTATCATGCTACACCTTTCATTATAAGTCCTCACTAATGGAGTCTTTATTAACGATATTTCTACCAACAGCTTGTTAAAGTCCTTGTAGACTTTTTCTATCATGAAGCTCAAAATTCTTTCAGCTTCTACCCATTACCATTCTAAAGCCACTTCTAACTTTTAGGTGTTTGTTGCAGCAGAATTTCACTTCTCTCTACCAAAATCTATATTAGTTTCATGTGGCCACTGTAACAAATTACCACAAACTTGGCGGCTTTAAAAATCATAAATTCATTCTTTCACAGTTTCACTGGGACAAAATCAAAGTGTGAAAAAGGTCATACTTCTGGCGTTTCTAGGAGAATCTGTTCCTTGCCTCTTCTGGCATCTGGTGGCTGCTAGCATTCCTTGGCTTATAGATGCATGATTCCAACCTCTGCTTCTGTTCTTACATCTTCCTTTTCTCAAAAATTAACCACTTAATTACCCTATTTCAGAGCCAGACCTTTCTACCCTTTCTAACTCTTTTGAGTGTCTGTGAAGTTTCTTATTAGTTACCTAGGCTGTCTCTCAGATGTGATCTTTTTTCCTGTGCCCCTGAGATACAAGTTGTACATGGAGGAAGCTTGGAGTTGTGGAAAAGGTACTGAGTCAAAATCCACAGACTTAGGCTAAGTCCATTCTCTGCCATTTACTATGTGTACATTTGTGTTCTTAGGGAAGTGACAATGGCCCTTAGATAAAATTTCACCATCAGTGAAATGAAGATAATTGTAGCTGTCTGTCTACTTCACAGGGTGTTTTGAGGAAAAACATAAGACAAATATTTATAAAAGAGATTTGTAAAGGTGAAAGTGATGGGCAAAGTCAACTTTAAAAAATCTTCATCATGTAAATTAAGCATTCATCTAAGACCTGAGAATATAGCATAGTATAAGTAAATCAGAAGTTTTTTTTTTAATTAAAAAGTGAGAAATGTGGGTCACACAGACTGAGAAAAGTTCTACAGTGAGAAATTCTGACAAAGAACCTTAAAAGGACCAGAATCTTAAGCTCCAAGGAAAAATTCCCCACAATTTGCATTATTAGGAAGCTGGAGGTCTGAGCTCAGAACATCCAGCTCCACGAGAATCAATAAGAATAATTCATAAGGTGGCAGTTCATATAGAGGAATCTCCACATCCAAATTTCTACATTGTCTTAAATCTTATGTGGGAAGACATACATATTTGTAGTCAGACTAGGTTCTGTCTCAACCATCAATCCAGGTACAAATTTTTTCTCAAGTTATTAGAATTCTCTCTGTGGTCCAGAAGAGTTTCAAGTAAGCCCAAGTATTAAGTCCCCTTGTAACCAGGTGAGCATGTTTTGAAGAATTTATCTATACCCGGACAGACTTGCAATATCCCAAAATCTACATTTTTTCCCACTTTAGGCATGACTTTCAATTCTTTACTCTTCCAGTGAAGTGTGAAAAGTTGAAATGTATGTTTATAAAATTCTTGTTTATGCACATACATATTCAGAGATTGGTCTGCACAATTTTATTCATTCTGAAAAGTGTGTATATTTCAAATCCCGTGACAGGATCTTTGCTGAGATATTTTAAGACTCTAAATTGCTGGTGGTTTTAAAAGAATTTAACCCACAATTAGAACTCTTCATTATATTAATAAAATGCAAGAAAGAACAACAAATATTCTGGACTGAAATTGACCTATTTTTGCCCAGATTTTGTCACCTTATATGTCATAAATTATTTATAAACCTATCTTTTTTCTCAGGAAATATTTCATTCAATGGGCAACATTCATGGGTTCCTTGAAAATGAGTCTTGATGAACATATAGATGCCTTGAAAGAAACCAAAAAAAAAAAAAAAAGAGAGAAAACCATTTAATATTAATACCTATGTGCAAGGCATTGCTAATTATGAGAACACAATGGATTTTTTCCCAAAAGAAACACTTTCTAAAGATGCTTCAAGCTTATACCTTTATGAGATGAGAATGATAATATTTTATATCCCTGATTTTTACTTGTTATTTTCAATTGATCTTCTATATACTTGAAAACCCATCTCCTTTAGAAAGACTATTCAAAAGGAAGGTTGTAACAATCCTGGTTTAAATATTTCCTCCTCCCAGGTGAGTGTGAGATGAGAGTAGGAATTTATCAGAGACTCTGTTTGGACTGGGTTCCTTGAAGCCATAGCTAAATATGAGAGGGGATGGAACTGGCTTATCAGTGGCTGTGAATAACTGCAGAAGAAAAGGAAAATTAACAGTAGAATTTTAAAGATTTTATTTATTTATTAATTGAGATTAAGTAGACTTGATCCTTGCCTTTAAGAATGAGGATACTCAAGACATTTGAGTCAGAAGGTAAGACCTGGAGACAAAATTTCTGAGGCAGAAATATACTAAGAGAGATTTGTAGATTCACAGAAAAAATAGGCAGGATACCAAAAAGAAAGTGAATCCCTGTATTTTTTTTTTTTTTTTTGGTCTATTAGCCTTTTGAATATACCACAGCGTGGAATCCAAAACATCTGGAAGCAAATTAGAAAATTGTGTCAGTCATATGGGAATTAATTTCTAAAATCTTAGTACTGTACTCAGTAATTGGATGAACTTGTTGAGCTTGGCTTCAGATATTTGACCTTGTTTGTACTAAAAAAATATTTAACTAATCAAGCTTAGTCAGAAAGAAAGGGGTGTCCCATTACTAATCTGACATCAGGTATTATTTCAATGGGGTCATCTATTCCAATTCACCTGGAAAGAATCACAAATGCTTAGTCCTGTAGCACTTTCATTACTTGATCATTATTTCGGGTAGTCTTGCTGACAAAGAAAAATCTTTACCTGTTTTATTTTACAGCCTCCAAATTTTCACTCTGCCAGATGGATGCTTACCTAATTGCAAAACAGATTTTTCTGTGTCTACAAAAGCAAATTGAATTGGAGACTCAAACATTAATCTAGAGGCCATATGTGTTTGTTGTCCTAAGTAAATATGACAATAGCACCCAACCATCATTAACCTCTGCTCATCTAATGATAGAGCTCTATTTGCACTGACTCATCTATACATCAGTATTTTTCTAAGTAAAAATTTAGATTAGCTATATCAGAGTCACCTGGGGGTCCCTCTTAAATGCATATTCCTGGGTCCTACTTAAGACCTACACTATCAGAATCTCTGAAGTTGAACCCTGGAGAATCTTAATTTTTAACAAACACCCTCAGAGATTCTCTTGAAAGGAAAAGTCTGAAAATAAGGTAGTCTAAAACAGTGGTTCAAAGAGGGACTAAACATTGATCATTGTTGAAGCTGGGTGATAGGTACGTGAGCTTCACTATACTATTGTCCCTACTTTTGTATATGTGTGATATATTCCATAATAAAACAATAAAACATTTAAAAAATTTTAAAAAACAGTAGTTCAGTGATTTCACCACCCAAGGGATATCTGGCCATGTCTGTATACGTGTTTGGTTGTCAAGACGTTGGTTGACATGTAGTAGGGGAGGGGGAGTGCTGCTGGATTGAGGACAGGGATGCTGCTAAATGTCCTACAATGCACAGTGCAGCCCTACACAGCACAGAATTATCTAGTCCAAATGCCAATACTGTCATGTTTGAGAAATCCTGTTCTACAGTGACCAATAATATGTAATGGCACACCTGAAGGACACACTGAGATTTTTGGCTCATGGCTATAGAACACAGATCATTTACTTGAATACAACAGTGAATCAAATTTTGACTTCAATTTTTCCTGATATTTTCCTGTAATCTCCTTCATATTTGAAGGCTTTTATCTGTATTTTCCATTTTAATTATTCTTCTATAGGTGATGGGCAAGCTGGCTTCATGCTGTGCAAACTGTGCAGTCACAAAAGACTCCATGTTTATAAAGGCCCATGGCTGGCTTAATAGTGTGCTAAAGTTGTTGGCTGATGTCTTAACAATTATGTAACAAGGGTCCTGCATTTCCATTCTGCCCTGGGTCCAATAGATTTTGTAGCTTGTTCTGGGTGATGGTATATTTCTGTATAATTTTAAAATTTTGTTTTAAATGAATTGTTCCAACTAAGATGTGAGTGATTACAAAGAAATTCTAAGGAATTATTTTGCTGAGGTAAAACGTCAAAAGCCTCTTAGACGAAAATCAGGCTAAAACTCAGATGGTGCCAAGGAAAGAAAATGATCAGACAGTTGTTAAGGAATTTTAATTCTTTTTACAGAAAACTCAACAAAGACAGCTCAAAACTAAAATTAAATCAAAGCTAGCTGGGGAGAAACAAGAATAGTGAGGGAGGGAATAGTCTTTTTTACTCTTGTTCAAAAAATAATATAACTCCTGAAAGGAAACTTAGGGTTTTTATAATTTTTTAAAAAATTTCAGAATATTAAAGGGGTACAAATGTTTTGGTTACATAAATTGCCCTTCTACAGCTTGAGTCAAAGCCACAAGTGTGCCCATCCCCAAGACAGTGTGCATTGCACCCATTAGTTGTGAATTTACCCATCCCTTCCTCCCCCCCACCTGCTTGATTTCCAATGAATGTTATTTCCACATGTGCACATAAGTGTTGATCGATTAGTTCCAATTTAATGGTGAGTACATGTGGTATTTGTTTTTCCATTCTTGCGATCCTTCACTTAGAAGAATGATCTCCAGTTCCATCCAGGTTAATGCAAGAGGTATTAGTTCACCACTTTTTTATGGCTAAGTAGTACTCCATGGTATCCATACACCACATTTGCTTAATCCACTCATGTATTGATGGGCACTCGGGTTGTTTCCACTTCTTTGCAATTGTGAATTGTGCTACTATAAACATTTGAGTGCAGGTGTCTTTTTTATAGAATGCCTTTTTTTCCTTTGGGTAAATACCCAGCAGTGGGATTGCTGGATCACATGGTAGTTCGGACTGAAATATTTAAATGACTCTCATCTCTATCTATCTATCTATCTGACTTTCTATGCATAAAGAAAAGGCAAGGAAGTTAAGGCAATTCCAGAAGAAATTGTGTAAAAAAAAAAGATATTGCCTTTTGTTTGCCTTCTGTCAGAGGCCCTTCTCTATCAGGTGATAGAGGGAGGCTATGAGTTATAATTTATAGCCTTCTCTTTGTAGGATGATGTGAGCACTTGGAACAAGAACTTGGCTCTGTAAGATTCAAAGAGTTTTGATGCAGAGTAAAGTGTATGAGAGCAACATCAAGAGAAACGGAAAGAAGTAATAGGGATTAGATACAAAGTTATTAGATTATATCTTTGCTTGGCATACATTTAGTTAAAATTTATTCTACTATTTCTATACATAATATTTTATGGTTACAATACTTAAGTGATATCATAAATTTTGTGTGAAAATATTTAAACTAAGCAACAGGAATGTTACAACTCAGAAATTTACAGCTTCTAGTTGGCACATCTTGTTACTATTTATGATTCTCCATTCAACTTTCTTAAGGCTCAAATTGTGTATTCCTATTATTGAATTCCAACCTTATTTGCTTACAAATTTTTGTTCTTTTTGTTGTTTGTTTATTTTGTTTCTTAGAAGAATTCGGGCATAGTTCTGAGACTGTCTTTAAGATATCTTTAAAGGGCCTCTTCTTATCCCTTCTTGGCTTATAGCTGTTCTCCATTTCTACTTTGACATTAAACCTTTTGACTCACCACAACAAATATTGACCATTTTGAGGTCATTGATCTTTTATACACTCCCAGGCAATGAACCAGAGCCACAAAGAAAATCATGATGGTTTTCTTTTTTAGGGTGCCAGACTATTGCTCAAGGTCTTACACTCCTTCTCAAAGGACTAACAGGCTAAACATTTTACTTAAAATATATAGGTGGAATTTACACCAAGTTTATATCTTGTAAGCTAAAGGGAGATTGCATGTCATTAATGCCTTATTGGCTACAGCTGCATCTGGTGCTCCATGCTCTATCTCCCCTGTAAAGCACCCCAAACCAGACTGCTCTTCTTGAAACTCTTGCCAATTGCCTTGATAATTTAAGAATCATTTAGTAATATGCTACTGAACAGAAATATTTAATGGGAGCTTTCAGCTCTCCGTCTGAAAAAGATATTTTGGTTTACCTTTTGGAAATCCTAGGTGCAAGCTAAATGTTATATCAGTTTTCAAATACATTCTTACTTCAGCAAAGGCCCTGCCAAGTTTCTTATTATTTTGACATGAGACATCTATGGAACATCTACTTTGTGCAAAGCACAAGAGGTGGCTGGCTGTGTTTTCCAAACTACATATCAGAACACTTAGTATTAATGATGCAGTAGAATAATGAAAGCAGTCAAATATTGCTAATGATAATTTAATCTGTACAATTTTCCCGAGCAAAAAACTGGCAATATATATCAAATGCCTTACAGAGTGACTCTATTTTTTGACCCAGTATATTTATTTACAGCTATCCATTAAGGATATAATCAGCAGTATAGACAAAAATTGTGTTTGCTTTTGTGAATTTCAGCATTTTAATACTGTTGAAAATAGTATAATCTTGTGTCATACATTAGAGAATGGTTAGAGGCCCTAAAATGATTAAATAAAATAGTATATAATCATTAAAATATTCAATAGTAGAGTATATTTAATATAATATTAATCAATGAAATCAGAATTTTAAAAATACATGTATAAAAATACAAAAAAAAAAGGGAAAATATAAGCTCAGGGTTCAGTAAAGAAACAGAAGGCACATTATGTATTCCAGGTGAGAAGGATTTCATGTTAGGGTTTAGCTTCTCCACCAGGAGCTGTTGCAATTCTCAGTCATCTCTGAGAAACTCTAACCAATTACCTCAGTCAACAGCAGCCAAGAGAGTAGTTCTTCAGTGCCCCGTGGGAAAGCCATTTTGAATCTCATGTGTGCTCCTGAGTCTCTCTGCCACTCTCTCCAAAGAATAATGACCTCTCTTTTTCTTTTTATGTTAAAAGCTCCTGTAGATGCCTCTCACTTACAAAACTCTAACCTTGATTCAGATCAAGGAAGGAATTTTGGGAAATGTAGTTCTCAAGCTTCTCTGAGGAGACTTCCGAAAGGGACAGAGGAAGTTCTAAATTCACAACTAACATTCCTGCAGAGAAATAGAACGTGAGAGTTTATTTCTAGATAATGGAATTGTAGTAGAGGAGGCTGTTATATTTCTCTTACTTTCCACATTTTCCACAGGTAGAGTATGTTAATTTATAATCAAGAAAAAAAAGTATTAAATTTTAAACCTAGTATGGGCAATGGAATTGAATATTTGGAATTAGCGCTTTTGAGGAAATCCTCAATTTTTTCTTGTTAAAGTAAAGCATGTCAGCATCTCAGAGATTTTCTGGGTAATTCCTGAGAAATCTCATGTATTCCTGTCTCAACACCCAAGCCATATTGTTTTTTGCAAATATGAATGTACTACTTCTACTCAAACATTAGTAGAAAATATTTGTTATGGACCTGCAGAAGTAAAGTCTGTCCTACAAAATAGAGTTCTGGAAAGTAACCTCAGGAATTAGTTTGGTTCCCGTCTCACATTCTCATTTTGACAATTCATAGTCAAAACTGTAGCCGTCAGACACTGGGGGGAAGTTGGGTGGTTTTCAGGACAGAACACAAGACTTTTTCTCCATGTCAGGACTTGGGTTTGGGATTATGATCCCAGGAGAAATTTTGCTAAATGCTTTCACACAGCCAGGTGGGCAAGGTTGCCTGGGAGCTTAAATCCTCTGAATTCTTAGCTCAACTCTACTTCTGCTGGGAGACTGACTTTGGGGCAGCAGTGACTGGACCAGGGACAAGTCTAACTCTAGCTGCTTCTGTGGGATGAAACAAAAGAAAATTTAAGGGATTTCGATGTAGTTGGGGAAAGTAAAATCCACTAAGTATGCACATGAAATTGCATGTGAATAATTATGTAGTTTTACACATTGTGAAGTGCTAAGGCATTAGGTAAGTGCTGGTCTTCTGGGCTTCAAAAACTAATGTTAAGAATCTAGCTAAGGGCACTTAGAGGAGTCATTTAGTTATTTGCAGCCTCAGATTACTCATCTGTAAGGTAAAGGTGTTTGATTACACACTTCCAAAATTCTCTTCTAGCTCTGGCAGTCTGTGTCTCTGTGAATCCATCACAGCCAGGGCATGGATAAAATGCCAAACTTGGAAATGTTGCCTTCAGTTCCCCCGACAATGCCTTTTCCTCTCCTCCTTTTTCTGCTCTATTGCCTTTCGGCAATATCCCAAAGCACTTTCTCTACTTGGGATGTTTCCAACCATCTTCTCTTAGTCAGAGTTCATCAGCTCAGTGTCTCTTCCATATCTAATATGATACATAATATGTGCTGCTGTGATGGTGTGAGCTAATGAGGTAAAAGCTTGCCAGATGGCATATTTGCATTTTAACAGGGGCCTTCTGGAAACAATGCCTTAGTACAAAGGAGTGCTATAATTGGTGAGAATGTTATCAAACAAGATAGGCCTTTTATGGAGAAAGACCATGTACAATAAAAGATAAGTCAGTCAGGGTTTATGAAGCTGAAACTGTATTACTATTTTGGGTACACAATACAATCACAGAGGTAAGAATTTTTTTAATCATTAAGGCATTTGGATTGTACTTGAAATAAAAATATTTTCTTTCTTTTGGTGGCAAATTTTCATGTTTTTAATGAAGCTAGTGGACACAGAGAACTAAGGGAATATCACAATCTAATTAAATGGTAACCAGGATGCTAAGCCACTGCCAAAACAAAGGACAGCCAGTGGACATTTCAGCTTGTATAAAAAGATGTCCATCATACATTATGTTTCATATTGGTTCACAGACTGAGGTTTGTGTATCATCTGACATGTCACATAAAGCTTCATGTGAAATTAACACAAGTGCAAAATAAATTGGTTTGGAATTCTGGGAACATATAGTTAATTAGGTATTAAAGTTAATTTTGCATGTACATAAACACAATTTATTTAGTGGCAGATATCTTAACGTATTACAAAATGAGTTAGTTTTCTTTTGAGTTCTTTTAGGCAAAAATTCTTAAGATATGATTCTTAGGTGTACCGTAGTATTGTAAGGCAAAGTAAAGAAAGATATGCAGAATAAATGTGATGCAGAACATGAACATTCCAAATAGCATCTTATTCCTTCAGTCACTGTTTTAATTTGTTCTGTGCAGGACTTCATTCTTCCCTGGAAAGAATTTTTCTTATCCAAGTCAGTGCACTATGTATTTATTATGTATGCGATCTGTTTCTCCCTCCTGGTACAAAAGAATACCATCTTTATATACCATTATGGTATAGCAAAGGCACTTCTGTTTTACAGAGAAAATCTCAATTGGATATAAGGACTGAGAGGGTCTTGAAAGAGCATGCATGATTCACTGGAGTCATTACTGCCTGAACAGAAATAGCATTAACTTAAGGATAGTAATACTTCAGTACTAAGCTCTAACAAAGATTGTACAGGAGAAAAAGTCATGTTGATCTTCCAGGCTTAAAATATATATCTTAAACTTTAAAATCTCTTAGTTCCTTGTCACAATTTTTATGTCAATTATTGGCTATGCTTCTAAAACCTTTGAATAGTATTTAGTATCATTTAAAAATATAGGTATGAGGTTTCCAACAGACTCATAGACAGGGAATCTTTTCAGATAATATTTGTAAGCCTTTCTTAATCTGTAAATTATGTTCATTCACGCATTCATATATTGACTAAAATCATATTGATTGTCTATTTCATTTTATAAATGTGGCCCAAAAGGCCTAATCAGTGCCAGATCAGTGAGTCTTAACCTTTCTAGCAAATTGTTTCAAAATTTCTCCTCACACTTCTTTAAGAAATCATTGATGGAATTTTTTAATTAAGAAAATTATAAATATAATATAGATTAAAATTATAATATATTTTAATTTTCGGGTAATAATAATATATAAAAAGTGTTTGTCTTAAACATTTTTAAAGTTAACTGGCTCAATGGCTTTTCTACTCTTGCATAGCTCAATATTATTAAATACATGAAGAACTACTTTGGGAATTGCCATACATATTTTACTATTTTTCTTTAGGCAGTTACTAGTCTTTGTTTTGATGCATAATAGTGAAGATTCTCCTATGTCAAAGATGAATAGTACATTGTCCAATAGGACAGAATACATTTTTGTCCTCTCTTGGGAAAACTATCAATTGACAATTTTTAAATTTCCCTGAAAAGGGATGGGAGGTTGGTTTGACTAAAGGTGCCCAGAAGTCTTTTGATAGGAAAGAATAAGGACCCAATTGCTCATCCCAAAGATTCTAAATAATTAGTACTCATAAAATTGAACCAGATGACCCGAACACTGAGACAAGAAAAAGTGAAGCCTGAAAGATCACTGTGGAGGTAAAAAGTGAAATAACCATTAGTTGATCCTGCATCAAATCTGATTATGCAAAGAAAACCTTTTTGTGCCCATGAAATTGCAGACTCTGAATCACGCTCAGTCCCAGCCCACCTGAGAACATGCTTTCTCTGTTAAAGTATTTATGTGGCTAAATCTAATGTGCTGCTATGTAGAGAATCCAGGACAATTTTGTAGTATAAGGCAGTTGACAAAAGAAATAATGGGTTTAGAACAAATACTCCTTCCCAGAACCTGAAGAATCTACAGTAGCCTGAGAAGGAAATCTTCAATCCCTAAAGTGGGCAGGATTAAAAAAAAATGTCTCCACCCTATCAACAATCCTGGGAAGAGATCCTGTGGCAATGTGGTGAGAGGAGCTCTTGGAAATTTTGTTTTGGCTGCCTCTCAAGGAGGTATATCTGTGTTACAACTCTTACAGCAAAGCTGTTGCAATCAGCACTACCCTTTGGACAAAACAACCATGCTGTGTTCTAGCAGTAGTGAGGTCAAAGTGGTGGCAAACATGGCAAAGGCTTGAGTGAGCTGAAGGTCTCTATGAACAGTTTGGGTTTCAGTAGCAAATGGTACTCATTCTTTGAATGTAAGAAGTCACCTAGGCTTGGCATTTTAGGAGACAGAAATACTGAGCTGTTTGGACTGGTGAGTGGAGCATGCTTTATTTTGTGATGTCTTTGAGAACAGTAATTTGCACACTCATACTCTAAAATAGAGCACTCCAGTTTCCCATGTATTTAGTTACTTTGCTAGTTATGAAAATAGCTAATAAAACAAACTAAATAGTCAAGCTTCATTAATTCAAACTTTGTTCAGGTTCCAGGATAGACTGATATATCAATCACCGTCACTGACCAAGTTAAAATGAAATAGATCCAACTAATATTGTCACATAAAATACAATGAACAGTGTTTCCTTTTCTAAAAGAAATGTTTTTTCAAGAAAATGAAATTTAGTTAAAATATATTTTAGAGTGCTTTATCAAAACAAATAGTTCTTCTAAAATATTATATGATTTTTTTTGTATTCTAGTGTGGTTTTACCACTTACTTGCATAAATTTATTGACATCACTTATGTAAAAATGCATTTGCCATATTTGCGAGCAGAAAGATCAGCTTTCTGTTTTGCAAGGTCATAAACTAAAATATAATTTTTACTCCTTTAAAAAATATTAGTAACCATCTCACCCCAAAAGTGCTACTTCACATTTGTTTGTCAAAGAATTATTTGCTCGGTATCTATTTATTTGATAAAACTTCTAAAGAGACAATAGTTCAGAGTATACCTATAGTGTTATTTATTGTGCTTAGCATTATATATTAGAAAAATCTATATTTTCAATTCATTGACAAAGTGTAAGTAGCAAGTGCATAATGGTACAACATGAATTGTATGATCATGACACTTTCTTTTCATAGACACAAAGTATCACAATTGCTTTTTGTTGCCAGCAAAAAGCAGCCTTGGTTATCTATACTTTCTAAAGACATCTGTAAGATGACTGAACATATTTATTCCTTTCATGTTAATCAAATCTTTTCAAAGCACAGTAACTGGTCTGTGATCACTTTTTCCTTTATTTACTTCATACATATTAGTAACAACAGAATCATCAACATCAGTTGACTCATCAAGCTCTATGTACGTTTTATGAGGACACGCTTTGATAACATAGCACAACAAAACTGATTTCACCTGGTGTAGGGAATAGAGAAACAAAAGAACAAATAATCCCACTAATAAGAACAAGAAATTCCACTGAAGCGTCAGTTATGCAACTGATGTCATGAAAATTTCCAGTTGCATAAAGTCTTACTGATTTTGTTGGATGAGATTCTGCTGCCTGAGAAAAATATATTCATTTTGGCCAGCTCTTTGTTAAGAATTATTTACACAACACAAATGCAAATGTACTTAAGATTCTACTACTACCAAAACACTTCTCTTGGACTCCACTGGTTAGGCCATGCCTAGTTGCACCAGTGCCACCAATTTCTGGCAATTTTCCAGCATGTTTGATGAGTCTCATCATTGAACTGTATCAATTTTTGATATAGAAGTCCACAAATAATGAACACAGCTATAATTTAATTTTAATTCTTTAATGTGGTCCACAAAGATATTCTGATGTTTTTGAGAAAGATTGTTGAATTTTGGTGTAGAAGTACAATGAAAGCAATACTCTCATAGAAGTTAAATCACTAACTATGTATAATTCACAAAATATCCCAAAACATGGTAGTACCAATATACACTGTGATGGAACCATTCAACACAAACAATTCCCCACTGTGCACAAATTGATAATGTGCTTAATTCATTGACTCACATTTTTAATCGTCAGGTTGTGCATAAGGGAAATCAGGCATGGAAAGATTAAGTTATTTAAAAGAGTATAATTGGGATTCAGATACAGAAAGATTAACCTCAGAACCACTATATCACACTGCTTCTCAATGCACTGACAACTCATGCACTGTCAAGCTAAGAACTGGAAATTTATTCCCTTTAAGACACGTTATCATGGTTTAATTTTTATATTTGAAGATTTGCCTTTTGTACAAATCTAGACTAACACACATCCCAGGAGAAAATTGTATTAATAGTAACTACTTTTTGTACATCAAGACTCATTCAAGGATAAGCAGGTAAAGTCACTGCCTTCAATTAATTAATATTTTAGCAGAGAAATAGACATATGATGAAATAATGAAAATATAGTAAGAATCAGGAGGCAGGATGGTCCTAAAGGCTTTCTATATAATAATAAATCTAGATTGAAATATATCCCTGCCATCTTTTAAACACTCCTTTCCTATAGCTATTACTTTATTTTCCAGATTGGCTTGCTTTTTATGAGCAGGGAGTCCTCTATGTTAGGCATAGCTGTCTAGTATTCATTTGGGAAAGTTTACAATTTCTCCAGCCTACATTGTGTCACCAGAACTGTCCCGAGATTTGGTAAAGTAGAGCAATTTCTTAATCTTTAATTCTTTGGGGTACCTAAGTTTACTACTGAGAGCAGAAGCAGCTACCAAGACTTTTAGTCATTTTGAAGGTGTGTAGTCATATCAGAAATATATTGGGCTTTAATTGTAATTTGACATTCTTCAATTCATTACAATAAATGTTCTCAAAATTCTTCACACAATAGTATATAATGATTGGCCTTTAATAATAGTTTTATCTTTGCTTATTTTGCTTCTTATGATTCAGTTGTTTTCTACATATTCACTTCATATTCTTATGTCTCTAAGAGATAATTAATTAATTAAATTCTGTAATTGTAGTATAACATAATTTTAGTAAAAATGATTCTTGAATTGAAATAGCATGTGTTCATTCTCCCATCCCATATAAAAACGGAATCTTTATTGAATGTTTTATGGTTTTGTTTGCTAACTTCTCACTGCCTCCCTCTCCCTTAACCTCACCAAATAAACAATTGTGACTTGATCAACAACCAAGAAGTGATGATTTAATATATATTTCCTGAATTTAGTATGAATTTTATGGCCACATATCTACCTTCCAAATTAAATAAACAAAGACATATTTTCTCTTTCTCATCAACTTTGCATGTGTTGAATTTATTGAGCCATATATTGTATCATAAACACTACAGAATAATTAAATGCTTTGGGTTTTATAGTCCTTGACTTATACAAATAAAATATGCTTAAAAAGGAAAAATAAAAAAAATTATAAAAATAAAGCTTCTTCCTAGCAGTTGTTCAGGAACAAATTATAAAGACAACCGCAAATAGTCCATAGGTAGTCCACTTATCATTAACTTCCCTGCGAAGTTCAACTGAGTATAGGACCTTGGTTGCACCCTAGTGAAACCTCTATAATCAAATGTGGTACCAAGAAGGAACTTAGACTCTAAAAATATTTTAGTTCTAGATAAAAATAGCATGGCCCCATTAATTTTTCATTAATTATTCCCATGCTTTTTTCCAAAAAGGCATAGCAATCATTATTCCAATAGAATAGTTGTGAACTCTGTGTAAAAGAGCATTTGAGGTACTGGAGTAAAAATATGTTTCAAAAAATAAGTTTTTTCTTGCCTTCTTTTTCCTTCCTTCCTTCCTTCCTTCCTTTTTTATTTCCTTTCTTCCTTCCTTCCTTCAACTTTCTTTGACCAGGTTAAATTATAACTAGAAATCAACATATATTCAAAGATACCAGAAACTGGTGTCAACAAATCTATATTCAATATTAAAATCTTAACACTTGAAGGCATTATTCTTCAGAATACTCTAGGTTCTAGAAACAAAATTGAAACAAATGTACCTTTTAATCTTAAATATACTTTATAATCTTAAAGCAATCTATAATCTCTAACATAAATTGCATAAATACTCATATTTTCTTTTACATGCATATATTTTTGTGCAACATTTCTATCTCACCATCAAATATTGCCAGAACTATAATTTGCTTGTCCTCCAGTCCTTTGAGGGGGGAACAATACTGTTTTGATTAACTCTTTATTTATAGGTAGATCATTGATTAGATGGGAATTACATTTGTTCCTGAACTACCATATGCTGCCTCTATCTACCTTTGATTTATCTGTTAACTTCTAGATCAAGTTATTTCTGTTGTCTTTTCAAGTCTTCATCAGAAGTTCTTTCATTATGACACAGAGTGATGAAGGTTATTAGCCTGCCTTTGTGAAGAGTCAAGTCCTTGATGTACAGCAGGTTGGTGTACACATGCAGAACTGTTGGATGTATATTGCATGAGCTCTTGAAGCCTCACTGAATCCATCCCATTTGACGTTTTCATTGCAGTTAACTCTGCAATGCTTGATACATCGTGAGAGATGAAATCAGTTATATTTGAACCAGCAATTGAATGAGCAACAATAACGGGAAAGAAATGTAAGCATGTGTCTAGCACATACTTTTTTAATACACATTTTAGAAACAAACATTCCTTGATCTACCTTTTACCCATTAAATTACCTCCTTATTTATGTGAGAGATTTTGTACAGCATCTTGAGACATTTTACATTTTGCCCCTTGGTATGTGTATTCATTTTTTTGTTGCTGCTTAAAACATTATTACAAACTGTGGTTTAAATCAATTCCCACTTATTAGCTCCTAGTTTTCACGGGTCAGGGATGTGATCACTGTTTAGCTGGGCTGTCTGTTCAGGGTCTCTGAGAATGAAATAATGATGATAACGGTGGCTGCAGGCTCATCTGAGGCTCAAGGTCCACTTCCAAGCTCACATGGTTGTTGGAAAAATAAACATCCTTGCAGCTGTAGAATTCATGGCAGCTTGCTAAAAGGCCAGCAGGAGAGGGAGCTTCTGACCTTCACATCCTCTTTAAAAGGCTTGCCTGATAGGTCAGAGATAATCTCACTTTTGATTAATACAAAGCCAACTGATTTAGGACCCTAATTAAATCTGCAAGATCCCTTCACCTTTTCCATAGAACATGACCAATCATGTAGTGACATCCATCATGGTCACAGGTCCTGCCACATTCAGAGAGAGAGAACTATGCAAGGTAGTGGGTCTTTCAGGTGTTATCACAGAATTCTGCCTACCACACTGTTCTATTTTCATACCCAAGAAGTTTTTTCCAAGATGAGATAGTTTTTTTTTTTTTCCCTCTGTTTCCAATATGTGAACTGGTTATCCCCAAAGATCACTACCTTTTCACTTTGTTGGTGAACTTCTCTGGAATTCCTTTCTTTGGTTTCTTAACAGTTATTATATAGTTTGGCATTTTAAAATGATAAAAATTGCCCTTCTACATGTCAGCTCTGTTCTAAGAACTTTATGTACATTAACTAAGTTCAGCCTTACAACAGCTATATGACATAGATATTATTATCCCCTACTAGACATAAAGAAACTAAGATACAGAGAATCTAGATAATTAGCTTAAGAAAGTACTTGATAATACCAGAAGTGCCAAAAGAAAAGTTTGATAAATTTAACTTTATGAAAATCCAAATATTTTGCATTGAAAGAGGCCTTATAAGTAAAGTCAAAAGACACACCTCAAATTTATAAAAAATACATATATATCTCCAAGTCATAAAAAATGCTAGTATTAACATGGGTCCTTAAAATAGTAAAAACACAAAAACTTCAGTAGAAAAATGGGAAAAATATATGAACAAATAGTTCTTAGGAAATAAATATAAATGACTATGAAAATGTGTTCAGCCTTACTCACAGGAAGGGAAATCGAAACTGAAGTTAAATTATACATTTCATTTTACATATCAGGTAATTATAAAAATTCAACAATATTTGTTACTATTGAGAGTGTGGAGAAACAGCTACCTTGATAAATTGCTGGTGGAATTTTAAATAAGTCTTAAGGAAGACAATTTAGCAATATTCATAAAATTTTAAAATTTTAAAATAAAAATGACCTGTGAATCAATATTAAGGCTTACATTATAGTGATCAAGAAAGTCTGGTGTTGGGAGAAGGACAGACCACAGATAAATGGAATAAAATAGAGAGTCCAAAAAGACTCAAGCAAATATCCAGAACTAATTTTTGACAAAGAGGTAAAGCAATCCAGTGGAAGAAAGATGGACTTTTCCACAAATGGTGCTGGTGCAAGTGGACATCCATAAGTAAAATAATGGACTTTAATGTTTAAACAGCTAATGTAGGCGAGGATTTAGAGTCTGTAAAATCATATGGCCACTCTGGACAATAGTGTGGCAGTTTCTTATAAAACTATATATGCAATTAGTACACAACAAACTAATTGTACTCATGGGCATTTATCCTAGAAAAATGAATATGTATGTTCACACAAAATCCTGTACATGCATGTTCTTAAAGTCTTTACTGTAATAACCAAAAACTGGAAATAACCCAGATGCCTGTGTATGGCTAGTGGTTAAACACACTGTGGTCCATCCATACCATGCAATACTACTCTGCAATGAAAAAGAACCAACTATTTATACACACAATTCAGATGAATCGCAATCAATTATTGCTGACGAAAAACATCAATTCCAAGAGGTTACATACTCTAATTCCATTTATACAGCATTCTTGAAATAACAAAATTATAGAGATGGAGAACAGATTAATAGTTGCCATGTGTTAAGATGGAGTAAGAGAAGGAAGTGAGTGTGGATATGAAAGGACAATACAAGAGATCCTTGTGGTGAAGAAACTGTTTAGTATCTTGACTGTTGTAGTGGATTCATGAACCTATCCTTGTAACAAAATTGCATGGAAAATATACACCCCCCCATATACATACATACATACACTCATATATGCCTACTTAGACATAAATGAGTACTAGTAAAACTGGAGAAATCTGAATAAGGTGGATGGATTGTGTCAATGTCAATATCTCAATTGCTTTATTTTCTATAGTTTTGCAAGTTTTTATTAGTGAAAACTGGGTGAATCTCTGTATTATTTATTACAAATGCGTGAGAGTCTACAATTATCTCCAAATAAAATATTTGATTTTAAAAGAAATGAATTGTGACTGGGTGATTCCACTTATAGGGGATCCTACAGATATATCCACATACGTACAAAAACTGAATAGAATAAAATTTGTTTAGCATTGTTCAGAGTAGCAAAAGATTGAAAACCAACTAAAAATTCAGCCAAAGAGCATTTATACTCTCATGCAATGGAGTTATTCACAGCAAGTAAAAATAATAAATCTTCTCTAATGAATGGATATGGAAAGATCTACAAGATATGTCAAGGAATAAAAGTGTAGGAACACAACATAAGATATAGTGAGCTTTTTTTTTTTAACTTTTTGGGAAAAGATAGCAAGGAAGATAACTGAGTGAACGGGGAACTGGAGAGAAGAGCATTCTTAGTTTTTACAGTATAATTGTGGCAACCATGGAAGTGTGTTGCTTAGATATACTGATATAGGGAGCAAAGTCAAATGAAAGCCATCACTGCTATTCTCTGGATCCACAACTGGATTCATACAGAAACCATGCTTTGCCTGGATTGCTCAGAGCCAATACAGATCACTGCACTGGTGCTAGTACCATCACCTCTAACAGGTAATTATGTAGCACTGCTTTAACAGTTTAGGTCTTAAGGTTTCCTATCAGCCTGGCTGCATGGTAGACTGAAGGGTCTCCCTACCCACTCCTGCTCTCTTCTCCTTTATTCTTCAGAGCAGTTTTGCCCCAGTGATCTTTTCACATCTAGCCATCATTTTCTTGAAGGAGCCTAACTAACACAAAATTGTTTTGTACCATGGCCATGTATAAGTTATAAGAATATTAAAGTTGCATATTTCAATTTAAAGTAAGTGTATGGTTATGACAGTAGTTTGGCTCATAAATTATATTTTAACATACATGTGAAAATACTTGAGAATTCTCCATTTTTTTGAGTAACTGCATATTCTATACCTCATATAAACTTGATGGGATTGTCAGTAAAGGTGCCCTGATCATCTCTGGAACTGATTGATTTGAGGGTGGTACTTCAAAGAGGTTGACTTTTAGATGCTGCCGCATGAATTTCTAAAGCCTTCCTGGTTCCTGGGCTTCTGGAGGCTTAAGTTTCATTTCTCTAGTCAATGAACTGCACCCAGATCGTTCCAAGAACTTATTTTTTAACAAAAAATACTGATTAAAGAGATTAAAGATTCATGATCATTAAAATAACAGTTTTCTAAGAAGAGTAAGATATTTGCTACCGTTTGACTATATCCCCTCCAAAATTCAGGGATGCTAAAATGTGATGGTGTTAAGGGGCAGGGCCTTTAAGAAGTGATTAGGCCATGAGATTTCCTTTCTCGTGAGTTAGATTAAGGTTCTTATAAAAGGATTCACATGACATTTGGCTAGCTTATCCTCTGGAGGAAGAGAGAAGCTCTGACCAGACAACCAAACCTGTGTGTACCATGATCTTGTACTTCCCAGCCTCCAGAACTATGAGGAAATAAAATTATCTTCTTTATAAATTATCCAGTTTGTGATATTCTGTTATAGCAGCACAAATAGACTAAGACATTATTGATAACTTTTTTAACCTACCTCTCTCAGACCACTAGGAATGTTCTCATAGCAAAGACTATCAAGTATAATCTGTGGGGAACCCTGGTCTCAAACTAAATATAATACCCTTTCTCCTGTTTATTCTTTAGAGAAAGAATATTTTTATGAATTTTACCTTATTTCTTTTGTTTTAGGAAGCCAAAACACATGAAATGAGTTGTATTAAAATAAAATGTTCCATACCTCAAGATTCTTATATGTTTTACACCTATCTATAGTGTGTCTATAATCAGTGGGGCACATACCAGTGTGATTCTTCCCATACTGAGAAACACTTCGCCTAATTAATATTTCTCATATGTTTTTACACTGAATAAAATTTTCCTGTTAGAGATTTGTTTCTTTGTTTTAACTATTTTTTAAAATTAATAAGGGCCTATGATATGCAATGTTCAAGACAATTTGCCTATATAATTGTAACACTAATACTATATGACTTGAAACATTGGAAGTGAGATACTGCTAGTGCTATTTTAAATATTCAAAAACTGTGGCTGATAGTAGTTAAAGAACTTAACAAAGGTCACTAGAAGGTAAGTAAAAAAACTGAGATTCAAATGAATCTCTGATTCCAAATCTCATTCCATGTCCACTCCAGTAGACTAATTTTCATAAAATGTAGATGTTCATGGGAAGGTTAACATTTTAATGCATTGAACCAACATTTATTGAGCACCAACACTATGACCAGTTCTATACTAAGTATAGTGTAGGGACTCCATAAGTCATTTCTCCTTTGATAGTACGGTCTCTGAAACTTTCTGAGTGCTTCATAAAAGTGAACTACAGAGAATCATAATTTAGTTATGTTCAGTAGATTGGCAGTCATAAATATTTAAAAAATAAACCAATTTTATCACATACTTTCTCCCCAATAATAGCTTTGAGAATTGGAGTATAATGGAGGAGTGAGACTGGAATGCTGGTGTTACAAGGCAGGTCTCTGGTGGCTGACACTTATGCAGGCTCTAGAAACTCAAGCGGGTAAGGACTAGGGGAGGAGTTGCCCACCGAGTGCTTGATGGGTGAGGAGAGAAAAAATAACAACAGGAAAGAGATGGACACCAAGGGTATTATAATTTGTGAGAATTCTGAAACCAAAAATCCCTTAACCTAACACATCTAAGCACTCCTAGTCGGCTTCCTAGGTATAAAAATAAGGGTTTGGTTGCTGGAATAATCTCTGAAATCCTATATCTAGTTCTAAAACCTCAAAATTTACATAACTAGATAACAAGCAGGGACTGTGAGGGCAGCAGCCAACCTCCTTCACAGCTGCAGCCATAGCGTTTATCCCAATGTTTAGCATGCAGTCATCACTCAACGAGCACTTAAAATAACAAACTTGAGTTAATGAATGGGTAGATAAATGTATGACTCCTCTTCATAATTTGATAATATGGTAAAAAAGCATTCTAAAAACTTACTCTAAACCTCTTAATTTCATCAATGTAAATAATGTATTCACGGACTTTTGGCAGTTTAAATTTGATCTCCATATATATGTTTTTGATTGTGCACCTATATCAGCAAAGTAATATTGAGTATGAACCTTCAATATATGTATATTTATTTTAATTTGTTTACATGGATCACGTCTATTTGTTTATTAAGTATTAGTAATGTTTAACTTTCTTATTTTTAGTTAATAGGAGTTTAAAATTCTTCTTCCCGAAGCTCTGTAGCACCTCTAAATAGCACAAACTCCTATTTTGGAGCCACTTATATGAATTCAGGACACTAAGGCACCCAGAATATTTAATTCACATTTTAGGATTCAATGAGTACACAACATGACTCTAACGGTACACTTCCCTATTCCCAGGGCATTGCTGCCATCAAAAGAATTACCCCTTTGTTCCAACTCTGCAATGTTATTCCAGTTAGTGATTGCTCCATTCCTAACAAACTGCACAGTGCAAGGGAAAATGTACTAGCCTGAGAATCAGGGGACTTGGGCTTTACTTATAACTGATTAGTTGTGAAACCTTCAGCAAGGTCTTTATATCCCTGGGCTCTGCTTTATAATTTTATAAGTGAAAAGGAACAATTCTCAATCCTTATGTACCATAAAGAAATAAAAAATAAAGCACATTATGACATGTCTGTTGGCTAAAGAACACAAAACTATTTCAAGAGAGGACTTGGTACTGGAATGTATGATTCAGTCATTGTTAACATAGGCAAATAAATAAGTAGTTTCCCGGTGCAATCACTTGGCTCACCTCAGTCTAAACAATGATGATTGATAAATGATTGGTAATGATTGATCTCCACAGAGTAGTTCTCTAGAAAGAAAACTGATGGTTTGTACATATAATAATTAGCCATAAACATTATTAAACACTCATTTATCAATTTTAAATATTAAAGCTTTTCTCCCATAATTCAAAACCTGGTAAGATTATAAGACGTCAATAGCTTCAGTATTTTCAAGTATATAAGTTTATCCAAAATGAAGTTTCTGTGCCTTAAAATCTATTATGCAAAAAGATACAAAAATATATATTATCCAATATATTCTAACAACTTGATTTAACTATCTTTGAAAAGACTTACTATTCTTCATGTCTTATTATGACTTAAAGTAACAACTAAATAAAATACACTAATATATATCATCATATAAAATAATACATATTATAATAACAACTGGTTATATGGCACTCTAAATTTTTCCAAGTGATTTCACATATTGCATTAGTGAGAGTTCTACAGAGAAACAGAACCACTAAGATAGATAGATCGATAGATAGAGACAAAAATAGATATGTATATACAAGGGCTGTCCGGAAAGTATCCAGGCATGAAATTTGAAAACATACATTTTAACAATGGATGGATACTCTCCAGAAAGCCCTTGTATAGATATATGAAAGGGGATATGAGCAGAATTGGCTCACACAATTATGGAGGCCAAGAAGCCCCCATGATAAGCCATCAGCAAGCTAGAGAACCACAAAGCTGGTAGTGTGCCTCACAGTCCCGAGGCCTCAGAACCAGGGTTGCTGATGGTGTAACTTATTTTGAGGCCCAAAGGCTTGAGAACCCAGAGGGCTGCTAGTGCAAGTTCCAGAGTCCAAACGCCAAAGAATATGGAGTTCTGATGTTCAAGGGCAGGAGAAGAAGGGTGTCACAGCTCCAGAAGAGAGAACACATTTGCCTTTCCTCTGCCCGTTTGTTCTACGTGGGCCCTCAGTGGGTTGGATAGTGCATACTCACATTGAGGGCACATGTTTAGTCAATCCACTAGTTCAAATACCAATTTCTTCCAAAACACCCTCACAGACATACCCAGAAAAAATGCTTTACCACTATCTGGGTTTCCCTTAATTCAGTCAAGTTGACACCAAAGATTAACCATCACACATATATTATCTCAATTTTAGTAACTTACATAGAATAAAACAGCCAGTGTATAGTAGAGTAGCAGCCAGAAATCAGGTTTTTAGACTTACCCTCTGTTAAAACTCAACTATCTCCTAAATTGAGCCAATTTTAATCTTGAAACTGTATATTATAATTTGTGATAACTGTTGGGGGCTGATGACATTTATATCATTATTTAATTAATTTGTTTGAAATAAATTATGGCCAAGGTGTAACTGAAAACAAAATTGTAGAGGTTTTTTTTTTTTTTTAAATACAGGTCTATATTTCCTATTTTGATGACAATATTTTTTTTCATGCTAAAGTCTTGTTGTGAGAACAATAACCTTCTGCTTTGTAGATATTTTTTCATCTAGAAAATTATTTTCATCTCTACCTCCTTTCTTTCCATATCCACTTTATCTTTTCACATCTCAGGTTAAAATATACACTATTGTTGTACTTTGTTTCGTCCCTTCATATCTGTCTCTGTTGTTAGTTTTTCTGACCTAACATTTTTATTTCTTCAGCCACACTTTGGTACTGCTGGCAATAACTTATACTATAGTCTTGGCTGCATTATTTTATTGTGAGGAGAACCTTTGTGTTGGCATGATAGAGTAGGAAATAATCATGGTGCATTTGCCACCAAAGGGTGGAAATTTTACCTCTACAGAGAAAAATTTAAAAGTGTAAATGAAATAATATTCTCAGATTAAGGATTTCTACCATATACACTCAATCATATACTTAGTGATTTCATGTTTATGTCTCTCTGAGCTTTCTTTTTGATTATGGTGTTAAAATTTTTCCCCAAAAATTTCAACAAGTTTATACTTTTGTCTGACACTATTGCCTTAACTACCTGATTGATGAAGGTGAGGTGTGTACACTTAGGTACCTGCCAGATCTGGGACCAACATCAGTGGGAGAGTAGCCAAGACAAGCAAACAATTATATTTTTATAGCTCTTGACCTAGCAAAGCTGAGATCATCTGAATTATTTTTCGTCAGAGTAAATTTCAACTTTCTGCATTCCATAGAATTCAAACAAGTTCATAAAACTAGGGGATGCTCAATATCAGCTTGTTATATAACTGGAATAAATTTTCCTAATTATAAAATACTATATATTTATTGTTAAAATATACAGAAATCACAGCAAAGCTCAAATTTTAAAAGTCATTAGTACAATTACCACTCAAAGAAAACAGGCTCTCATAGTAACTCTACTCCCTAATTTCACTGAACTTCAGCCATTAACAGGTGTATTCTCTGCTTTCACAGGGACTTCCTCCATATTCAGCTCTTACCCCTCTAACTTAGAGTTTTTCTAAAACTCAAGATTTTCTGTATCTTCTTCCCTTGAGTGCACATTGTTTCCTTAGAGTTCCTGGCATGTATTTAACATTCTTCACTAGTTCCTGGTGTTGATGTAGGCTTGCCTTGCTGTTTACTTCCTCTTAATCATTTCAACAAGGTTAGGAAGAAACAGCCAAAAGTATACTCATGTCACAATCTTCCCCAGAAAACTATAAGGATGCTATATTTTAAAAAATGATGATTAAATCAATAACATCAGCAATTTAAGAAAATTATTTATGAACAAAAAACCTTTTTCTAGTAAAAGTGAGGATTGATATACTTAATATTTTCACCATAAAAATAAACAAACCTATTCAAAAAATTTAAAAAAATAAGAAAGAGACCATGCCAAATAAGTGAAATAAACATGTTAAACACATGATAGGAATAGCTGGAAGTCAAATGAAGAACAAGAAAGAACAGCAAAAAGGAGTTAGGGTAGCTCATTATATGTAAATTAATTTGCTCTTGTATTTTCGGGAGTGAAAATGTATTGTGCAAACTTCAGTCTTTATAAGGGAAAGAAACAAAAACAGGACATATGTGAATTATTTTTGTCTTACACAAAAACTTTCAACAGAAGGAAAAGAAAGCATTACAATCACCTGTAAAAACTTTGTGAACACGTTCTCCAAAATTCTGTCTACCAAATATTATAAGTAATGGAAATAGATATTTCCATTTCTTAATATCCTACTGTCCTATTGTGAAGACATCCATTGGATAAAAAGAACCTCTCTATCTCTCCACCAATCAAAAGAACACACACACACACACACAAACACATACACACACACAGAGTCACTTTCTTCCTCTCTCTCTCCCTCTTCCTCTCCCTTCCTGAAATTGAAATTCATTCATACCTACAAATTACTTAGGTACAGTATTATTCTTAGAAGCTTCTTAGGAGCTTGCTACAGACCTTTGTAGAGATGCCATGATTTGAAATAAATTCTAAAAATTGTTATTTTATAAAGCATTATTTTTCACTAGCATAATTATCAAATCATTGGCACCTGAGATATTACCTTAGAATTTCTTTTGAAATAAGGAAACAGAAGATCCATATATATTTTGGAAGCCATACCCAGAGAGGAAAGTCAGAGAAGCTTTGTCAGAGTAGCAGATAATTATTGGATTTCAACCTTTAAATCACTAACAACATACATTCTAAACCCGATAGCTCTTTTTAAATTATTATATCACTTAGGAAATGATTTCTAAGATATATCCAACACCATGACTGGGTATCACATCAATTTAACATATTTCAGGAAAATTTCTCATAGCTATTATCAATTTAGACTAAGACTATATTTCCATAGAATTTCCAAACATCACATATTCTATAATTCAATATTCAATACATAGCATACAGTATCCCAAAGAATACATTACATCAAAAGTGCAATATGGGAGAAACTTGATATTGTTTATTCACAAATGTCTGCTCTATATTACTGTGTGATTTTTTATGAAAGTTACTTCATATTTCATGTTGTTTTGCTTTTTGAAAGCAGAAGTAATCAACCTTTTGTTACATATATATTCTGATAATTTTGTCACAGGTATTTAGGAATGCAAACTATTTATAATAGTTTAGCACAAAAACCAAGCAGACATCTTGCTCTACAGTGTCTTTCTGTTTGGGTGAATTAGACAGTATTAAATGGGCTGTTAGATGGGATAGGAGAGTAGGTAGTGAATAAAGTAATGGTGGCAGAAATTTTTTGAAGGAGATTAAGTTTGAAAATAATTTCATTTATAGCAAAATGTCACAGAGAAAATGAAGTATTTTAGCATCATCAAAGTAGGAAGGAAGAATGAAGAAAAACTTGAGTTACTAGAACTAAAAAAATCTGTTGTTATTAAATAAATACTAATTATTAAAAATATTAACTAGAAATATATGGGGTTTAGCAGTGCTGGACATTTAAGATTCGGCTTCCAGAAATGTACTGGAGTACAAGTTAGCCTTCTCTTCAGTGCCCAGGCATTTATGAACATTGCAACAAACCCAATGTCAGGGAAAATTTTAGCATACTTTTCAGATATAATGTTTGATATGTATAATATACATTTTTCTTTGGTAATCTTTAGTGATAATTTCTTAAGAGTTTGAATTGGGTTGAATAGTATCCTCCTAAAATTCATTTCCACCAGAAACCTCAGAATGTGACCTAATGTGGAAATAGGGTGTTTGCAGATATAATCAGTTAAGTTGAGATGAGGTCATATTGGATAAAATCCAATGACTGGTATCCACTTAAGAAGGCCGTGTGAAAACATAAAGACACACACAATGAAGAATACCATGTGAAGACAGACACGGAGATTGCAGTAACGCATCTAAAGCCAAGGGAAGCCAAGAAGTGATAGAAACCACTAGAATCTAGAAGGAATGTATGGATCAGATTCTTATCAGAATCTCCAAAAGGAACCAACCTTGTCAACATCTTGATTTCAGACTTCTGTAGCCAAGAACTGAGAGAGAACAAATATCTGTTCTTTTAAGCTACCCAGTTTGTAGTATTTCATTACAGCAGTCCTAAGAAGCTAATACAGACTTTCAGCAATGTGTTGGAATGTAATACTGTCTATGCTGTATTGAATAAGTGCTCAGGAATATTGGACCAGAGGAATATTAGAGCAGTGATTTTCCTAAATTAACAGCTAAGAAACTATCTTATAGGAATATTATGATGCAACATAACAATCTAACAGAATCTATGTGTTAAAATATAATATTTTCAGATACTTGATGGTTGGATACAATTTTTGACATCTTTTTCTAACTAAACCCTGGTCAAGTATATATCACAATCTCTTTCTATCTTTTGTCATAGGAATTTTCCCCAGTAAACACCAGTAAGGTACATTTCAGAGCATATACTTACCAGCAGTTCTAGTGGCAGCTAAAATAATAAAAAATTATCAATTTATATTTTTAATATGCAGAGAATACTCTACATATGACAATCCACAAATTATTTAAGTAGAGTGGATAATTAAATCCTTTTGTGAACTGGCCAATAAAGCACTTGCATATTTCTTCTTTAGCATTCAGCTTCCTCTTACTTAAAATACACGTGCTGACCTTCATCACCTCACTGCCCAAAATGCAAAATGGATATAACTTTCTTGGTGTCAGTGGCTCAGTCCTTCCGCAGGCCTGATCCTTTATATGCTTCTTAAGTCAACTACTGAAGCCAGGCAGATAAAATCAGTAGCTTAGTAGCTATCTTTCTGCACCTTCTGGGAAACAAATGGCAATTCAGATTATGTTGATTTTGTATTTGGTTCTCCCCCATGACTCCATGGATCCCAATCTCAGGATCTAAGTCAATTCTTCAGTAAGGATATGGCTTTACTTTTTTTTTTTGTGATCACAAATGTCTTCCTTTTTTTAAAACCCCTTGCAAATGTCTATTCTTCACTTTTCTTTTGTTTTTTTCATGGGATGTCTAATAATACTTGGGTCCCTCTTCTCAGGTAGTAATATACTCAAAGATTGTCACTTTAATAGATTTCTATAGCAAATTCCTATAGTATATCAGCTCCTTTATAGACATGAGAGATATATATATATACAGAGAGAAAATTATATTTACATAATGTTATTAAGACTTCTAGAGCTATTTAAGTTTTACTAAAATATTTTAAATATAAAACATGACTACAATTAATATCTGGAGCAATTTAAATTACTTTGAAAACAAGTGACCCTTCCCTATTTCTACCTTTCCTTAGACTGTTATAAAACTAGGTACTAAAGTATGCTTTAGTAAGTACATGTTTGTTATTTTGATTATGTAAAGTCATATTCTACATTTTTGTAAATAAAAAGATTTACAGATGACTGTAACACATAGTTTTTCAGTGTAGATGCCAACAGTGATAAGCATGGAATACACCTTAGTAGGAACTGGGGTGGGAAAAGGCACTGCCATTCATGAAAATGAGCACAGCGAGGGAACGCAAGGGAGCCTGAACAATTGTGGTGGGGAGAGGGAAATGTGTGAGAGAGGAAAGAATAGAAAGAGGGGAGGAGAGAATAACAGAAGAGAAAAAAGAGGCAGAAAGGGGAAAGTAAAGAAAAGAAATCAGGGAGAAAATGGAAAGAAAAGGGGGACGTTAGGAGAAATAAAGGTAAGGGAGAAAAAAGACAATGTAGTATAACCACTTAAATAGAAAGTATTTGTCTCTATAAAATAAGTTTAAAAGAGGCAGATGGAAGAATTGATATGCCCAAGATCAGCTAGTTAGGGTCTCCAAAAGCTATGTAATAAATGAATATTAGACTTCTTACTTAACATAGAGTTGACTTTTCTTTTTTGGACATATCTCCATTCAAGTAACAGAATGAACTTGAAGAACATTAAAACCAATGTTTTATTTAAACTGTGGTCCCCAGCATCTGAAGTATCGGTGCCACTAGAGAACTTATTGGTAATGCAAATTCTTAGGCTGCACAGGACACCCACTGAATCAGAACTCTGGGAATTGGGCCCAGTAATCTGTGCTTTACCAAGCTCTCTAGGTGATTCTGATACATACTAAAGTTTAGGAAACTCTGATTTAAACCTAGATGATAGGTAGCCTGGGTTTCCCCAACATGAAATTTAAAAGAAGCTTTAGAGCTACTACAGAAACATTATTGCTGATATCTCTTTTGACCACAGCTAAGAACTAGTAGTGTGTTAAAACTACACCAAACTTTCCCCTGAGAGCTGATTGGTAAATTTTAAATAATTTCACAAGCAAGTTGTTAAACCCAGCATTTATTAAAAATTAAATTTATAAACACAGCATTAAAACAAAAGTAATAAATACTGAAAGATTATCAGTTCCTAAGTATCTTACTCTATTTCCTTATTATTTATAATTTAATATTATTATCTACATCATTTGCATCCATATATTGTAACACTATATAATGTTGTGTTACTGCACATTTTTATTCAACTCTGCATTTGGGGATGTCACATTTGTAGCTTTAAATTGGCCATATATGAGTATTTATATCATAATAATTGACAAACATGAGTCAGTTGTTAAATAGTTTCCTGCATGTCACTGGCTATAACTGAAGATTTCTAGAAGTCCTATTAAAAATTGCAATTATCTAACTGAAGAAATTACACTGAAGAATAGTAAACACTATTGATAAATTACTAGGGAGCTGAGGAAATGTCATATAGTTCATAAAAGCCAAAGTTATTCAATTAACAAATTTCTTATTTAAATGATTGTAAAATACAAAAATATTGACAGTATTTCATGTAATCAAAAACTTAGTTTGCAAAAGAAAGGGTGAATGCCTAGAAAGCAAGCTTTTTAAAAACCCCAGGATATTTTTCTTGTGTTTAATAAAGCTCCAAAAAGAACTATGTTACTTTCTCTTCACAGATTTCACTCACTTTTTTACCTTTGCTGTGATGACTCTTTCATTCACTTTAATCTATACCTCTCCTCCCTCTTTTCTGAAAATATGAAATGTCCTTTTGAAAATCAACTTTCACTAGTGAGTATGACGTCATTGGTTTCTTTTGTCAACCTTTAAACAGAAAAAATAAAAGGATAGGGCATAGTGAATTTATTGAGGCAATTGAACCTGCATGTTTCATACTTCAAATTAGTATTTTTAGGTGACTCTGTGAAGATAAAATCTCCAGCCTTGAGAAATTTGTATTGTGAAATGGTTTTCTTATCAGTTAGGTTAATGAAGATGTCAGCAAATGGGATGAGCTTTGCCAAATGGAATTACTTTCACCTCCAATCCAACTTGGAAAAGGTGTTAATCAGTATATTAATCTTATCAGCAGCTGAGAAGGAGGATTTGGATGTGGCCATTTTCTGCTCTTCATTAGAAAACCCTGAAAAGATAATTATTCTCAAAATCCATATTATCTATACTATGAATAAACTCTCTTTTGCTAAAGTAAAGACTTTTGTAAAGCAAAGACAAAGATGGATAGATGGACCAGAAAGAGTTTCTAAAGAAGAACTTAGGCTGAAACATGTTCACAAGTTTAAAGTTTTCTAGAGCATTCAAGAGATGACAAAGGAAAGTATATCAATCACACATAATCACAGAAACTGAGCCATCACACCAAAAAAAAAAAAAAGTTTAATTGAATAGGACCAACACCACAATTGAAAATAATATGCATGTTTGAAAGTGTGAAGGTATAAAATAGAAGCAAAGTTTACTGCTATAAAGTATACTATTGTAGCCGTACAGTCTGGATGTAGAAGGTGGATGAGAACCCCTACCTCACACTATATACAAAAATAAATTTTGGTAGGACTGCAGACCTAAATGTTAAAGATAAAATGATAAAGCTTTTAAAAAATAAAATAGCAGAACATCTTCCTGACATATGATTATCAAAGATTTTTTAATGAAAAAAAGAATCTTCCAACCATAAAAAATTAATAATTTGGATTTTATCAAAATTAATAACTTCTATTAAATCAAAATCAACATTAGTAAGTAAAAAGGCAAGACACAGAGTGGAGAATAATAATGTATATAATAAATAAAGAATGAATGTTGTACTATGTAAAGAATTTCTATAAATCAATAATAAAAGAAACTCTGATTTTGAAAAATTGGTCAAAAGACTTGAACAAATACTTCACAAAAAAGTATTCTGATTTCTAATAAGTATGTGAAAAGGCACTCAACATGATTAGTTATTAGGGAAACATAAATTAAAACCACAATAAAATACTATTACACAACAACCAGAATAAAAATTTAAAAAGCTGGCAATACGAAATGTAGATGAGGATATGGAGTAACTGGAATTTTCATATACTGCTTTTATATACTGTTTATAATTATTGGTAATAGAAGTTTAAATTGGTACAGTCATTTGGAAAACTGGCAGTATTTTTAAATGCCAAAAATATAAACACCCTACAATGCTGCAATTCTACTCGTAAGTATATACTAATAGAAATATGTACAAATATGCTGAAAAGGAAACCATAAGAATGCTGTTGGCATTATTCAAGTTGACCCTCAACTGGAAATAACTCAGATGCCCATAAATATTAAAATAGGTAAAAATAATAGTGGTATATTCATGCAATCAAATACATTAATAAATGAAAAAATATACTACTGATAAATACAACAAAATGGATATTTTATAACAGCATACTCAAAACAGAGTTTCACAACTTTCTTTTAATTTTGCATATATAAAGTCAAGGAGAAGAAAACTGACCTAGGATAATAGAAATTAGAATAGTGCCTATTTCTAGGATGAAAGTTTGAAGCAGTAACTGAGGGGTAGATTGGAAATTGCTGGTAAGTTATATGTTTTGATCTGGGAGCTGCTTAAACAGGTATGGTCACTTTGTAAAATTTCATTGAGGTATACAATTAAGATTTGTGCAATATATGTTTGCTGTATTTCAATATGAAATTGCCAGTTAAATAGAAAAAAGAAGTTAAGAAATTGCAGATGGGCTGTAGGGTAGCTATAATGAAGAAATCTGAAGGAAAAGTTAAGAAATATATAAAAACATTGAAATTTTCTATCTGGAAAATTAATACTAGAGGAGTGAAATGCAAAATGATTATTTGAAACAAGTTACAGTGCTTTATTTTTAAAATATACTTAGAAATATAAAATCTGCATTGTTTCTTTTAGAGGCTAAATCTAGAAGTAATATAAGTAGTGTAAGCAAGAAGGAGAAATTATCATCTCTGATAACAGGAAATCTTGACTAGAGATTTTCCAAAGTCAGTTAATTTATTAGTTCAATAACGTCATCAACAACTCAGTTTTATTTCATCTTTTCACGTCCACATGTTGCTTTATAGCTAGAAGAATGAAAATACCCTGATGAGCTTACAACAGTCAAGATTCACATCCTGGTGCTGGAGACATCTAATCTCCAATGAGGTTCATGTCTTTTACGAAGAGAGTTCTCTTAACAACAGAAACGGTTGCAATGAAAACATTGGAGCATATGGCACATCCACACATAGGATGACTTCCTTGAACATCCTGTAAAACTCCCCTGTTAACAGGGCACAGGACTTTATGGGCATCAACTTGTGCCTTGTATAAATTTCGGTTTCTTTTTTTAGTAAAGCAGGTTTCTTCCTTGGGAATTTCATCTCTTTGCTAGGGATTAATTTGTGCTAATAAGTTCAGTTGGGCATTAAAATTAGCAGCTGCTAGATGCGTTTTACATTTAATTTTCACAAAAACCCTATGAGGTAAGGCAGGTAAAACTGAAGAGAAGCTCAGCGGGGTTAGGTGCCTTACCCAAGGTCACACAGCTCAATATGGATAACTAAAAAATTCATCATGTCAAAGATGAAATCCTTAAATTAGGTGCCAGGAAACTGATCTGTAAAGTGACAAATAGTAAATATTTTAGACTTTGCAGGCCACATAGTCTCTGTTGAAACCACTTAGTTCTATCACTGTAGCATGAAAGTAGCACTAGACAATATGTAAACTGATAAGTATAGCCGCACCGAGTAAAACTTTATTTACAAAAATAGATGGCAGGTTTTACTCACAACTGGTACTGAGGGAAAGATAAGACAAATTTAGTTTGCAGAATATTCCACAATATAACTAGCTTGGGCTCTGCACAAAAAGGTGTGTTCGACAGAAAGATTGCTCTAAGTTAAAGGAGATTAGAGAGTCATGCTAACTAACTGCAATGTGTGATCCTTGACTGATTTTTTTCTTAATTTTTAAAATTTTAATTGAAGATGTAATATGTGCATATGGTCAAAAAAGTCAGAGTACAAAATGGTGTCCATTTAAGAATAAATCTCCATCCCAAACCTCCAATCCCTCAGCTCCCCTGCCTCAGAGACTGCCATAATAAGCCAATTTCTTATGTTTGTCTGAATTCTTGATGAAAGAATCTTAAAAAAAATACACTTATAAAGGACAATTTGTGGACAATTGGGGGATTTCTAAGTATAGATTGCATAAGAAATAATATAATTATGTTAATGTTAAATTTCTTAGGTGTGATCATGGTAATATGACTATGCAGAAGAATGCCATTTTTGGAAGCACACTATTTTGGACCACAAAAAAAAAGTGCAGGCCATGTTAATTCTGTGTCTGTAGTTTGCTGACCTTCATCTTAAATCTCAATAATAGTCTAGGTGCCCACCACACTTCTTAAAGCCAATCTTGCTTGCAAGAGTTTTATTTATCTATTATCCAGCACTTATGTATGAAAAGATTAAAAGAATAAAATTATGACCAACGTGGCCTTAATGTTCCCAACAGTTTGACTAAACTTTAGATAGGTTTCTTCCTGACCATAAACCCTTGATCTCCCTTCTCTTAGAGCATTTACTTTAGAAAATTTGCAATTTTAAATTCTTCCTCTGCCCCATTGAGAGGTAAATCTTCTATAATTCAGAAATGTTTATCTCAAGGACCTGGGAAACATCCCTTTGAAATGTAATCATCAAGAAAGATAGGGCCCCTATCTCCCAGTGGCTATAGAAGAGTAGCCATCTGACTTCTATAAGTGCCAATTAGCAAAAAGAGATAGCCTAATCACATTAATCAACTTTCCCACATTCAGTACTTTTCCACTAGCTCATACCAGTGCTTAAAAACTCCCCTGTCTTTTGTTTCAGAGAGTTGTGTTCAATCTCTCTCCTGCATTGCAATAGTCTTGAATAAAGACTTCCCTGCCATTTTTAACAAGTTGCGGGTACAATTTTCCTTTTACTTTATATCCCAGAGTACCTCAGGCTACTAGGTCTCAAACTACCAGGTTTGAATCAATTAGTAATTGTGATTCAAAATGAATGTAATTTAATTTTGCAGCATGAATCTGTTTATATTTGATTTTTCATGAAAATAGGGTCTTACAACAGAGCTCAACAAAAGGAAAACAGGTTTGAGTGAAGTCTATGTACGCCCTTGAGTTATGTCTATGCACCACAAAAGTTGCATTTCTGGAATCATCGTTCATTCATAGACAAGCATGTGGGTTACTTGATCCCCAGATAAGCCATCTTCATTTTAAAAAGGGGTGACTTTATTTTACCAGAGTTTGCCAGGTAAAATATGTTGGGATAATCAGCTTTTCCTTTGTTATTGAGTGGTGGGTACAATTCTTGACAATGAACCAGAAACAAGCCATAGTCTACTGTGGGTGATTCTGAGCTGAAGGTCACCAAAGCATAATCTCAATTCAGGATAATATATATATATATCTAAATCTTTAATTTACTGAAATGCTTTAGTCTCAACAAATTCAGACAACACTGACTTTTCTGTGTCCACCTTACTCTTGCACCAGCCTTGGAGTTTGTTTGTTTGCTTGCTTGTTTGTTTTCCTTTCCCTGACATCTAATGGGAGATTTTTAAAAAAATGGGATAGAAAGGACAGAAAATATACAGTAGAAGAGACCAAACCCATCTGCTGTGATTGTGCATTGCATAAAAGCTCAGCCAAGAGGTCAGCAGCAGCTGAAACCCACTTCTTCAACCTTAATCCAGGGTTTTGATGCTACTGAAAGTTCAGCACTTGTACCTGAGGCCACATAAGAGGAATGAGGACAAGTGGTTTGAGGAGAAGGAAAGGGAGGTTTATTAATTTGCCAGCAAATGAGGAGCCTGGAGATTCCCATCTTCAAGTGCCATTGTCCTATCTATGAGCAGAAATACGGAGCTTTTAAAGGGGGGGGGGTTCAGCTTCAGGCGATTGCTGTTTAATATAGTTGATGGACCTGATCCATCCCATCTCCGGTGAAGATAATCTTGTGACTTCTGCCTGGACGTTCCGTTGAGCCATCTCCTGTGGTAAAAAGAACAAAGGACACTCCCCTACCCCTCCTGACCACTGGCCTGAGGCAGAGATGCAGGTTTTAATTCCCCAAAAGACTGGGGGAGGCTTTAAAGAGACAGCCTGTAATACATTTTGTCCTTCATCAGGCCATTCGCTCTGTTACACTGAGGCACATCTACCTAGAGGAAGAGCTGACTTTTTCTTCACACAAAGACATTCTTCATTCTCCTAGCTAATTGCCCTGGGGCCACAATTGTCTAGAAGGGGAGGCTTTTGCTAATTTGTCTTTTTTCTAGAGAAATCTCTCTTGCTCTCACTTTTTATTAAACAACACATGTTCAATATAGCCCTGAATTTGGATTGAACATCTCTAGACCCAACTATATGCTCAATTTGTGCCATGAAGTGATTAGTACTACAAATTAAAACAAAATTTGAGTCCACAAACCTGAATCCTAGTTCTTATTTTTCCAACAACCCCCTAAACAAATTTACACTTGACTCTTAAAACTCTGCTAGCGACAAAAGAAGATGATGTAGTAAAAAATTATGTAAAATGACAGGTGAAAAACTACTTTGAAAATGTTGCAAACAAACCGTGACTGCAAGGTGAAGGAGATTTTTGGTTTAATTTGGTTTGGTTTGGTTTGGTTCTTTGTGAGACTTTTTTTTAATTCTAAACTTTCTCTGCTTCCCATCATATCCTCCTCCCTATAGCCCAGCATTACAGCCTCAGCAACTACAATCACTTTTCCCATGAACAGTCACAGTATGTTTAAGTTTCTTGTTGATTGTCTTTGTAATTTAATTAAAATTTTAATGAAATAATTGTAACTATACATACTTTGCATGGTGATTTAGAGGATTATGTTTATTTTGAGGATTTTTAAAAAGTGTTTGGAGAACAGACAATAGACAAAAATAAATAAAATCATCACAGAAATTTATTGAGAATAGTGGGAAGGAAAATGCTTGGGAAATTCCACTTGGACATCAATGTGTTGAGTGTTTCCAAATATCCTCATCAAAGCAATTCAGCCATTTATTCTCACAGTATAAGAGAGGGAGGAAATCTCCTGAGCCTTGCCATTTTGCTTGTCAAGTCACCCAGTCCATATCCCTCAAAACCACTGAAAAACTTGATAATAACCTCTCAGGTACTGTTTTCCTTCACCTCATATTCCCTCATTCCCTCCTTTGGTTAGGGGTTAATTAATATTGTGGTTGGTACTTTTTTTTGAATATTCTTTGGGGCTAGAAAGCATAAGTTAATTTGATATACATAATAATGATGAAAGTCGACACAGAAGTGTATTTTTTTAAAAATAATACATGCATGTACTGATCTCTTACCATCTGCCGTACACAGTGATGAGCCCTTTGCCTGTATCACATTATTTAATTCTCATCACAACCCGATAAGAAAGAAAGAGAATACTTCACTATTTCATGCATCAATGAGGCTATGTGACCATAAGGAACAGATTATTGGATCAAAAAGTCGGGGCTCTTTAGTACCACAGCAAGGCAATTTGCACTGGCACCTACACCAGACTATAGTACTGGAAGATGCTCATTTAGTCTATGAGGTCAAGATGTACTAAAGCTCAAGTCCCAAATCCCTACTTCAACCCTACTTCCTCAAGCTTCCTTCAAGTTACTGAGTCCTAGTCCTTACCTGTCAACTAAAGAAGTGGAATTTCACGATCTGTAATGATCCTTCCACCCAGAATAGACAATGGAGAAGGTACCCTCCACCCCTTAACTTTATGAACAATCAGTTTAAAATGTTTTATTTTCCTTTTATAAGTTTTTTACCAACTCTGCTTAAAAGTTTTATAAGGCTAAAAAAGTATACATTTTAGAAAACTTCCCCAAACTTTATTTCCACAGATTGATTCTTAGTTTTCATGGAAATTAAAGTACAAAGCTGGTCTTATTGGCTCGTTATACTTCCAGTTAGATTTTGTAATGCAAATTTAAAGTTCAATCCTGGAAAAAAAGGAAAACCAAGTCCTTTAAAAGGAAGATTCCTTTTTGAACTCATGGAAGTAGTGATTTCTAGAGGTAAAATAAGTAACAGCATCCTGATTTATCTTCACCCCCTTTTGTCTGAACCCCATTCAGTTTCTTTCTCTAGCAAGTTGAAGTTCGATGTAAAAAATTAGTTTTTTGCATATTCCCTTCCTAACAAGAAACATAAAAAAAAGGAGTAACTATATTTTACTTACTTGCTTTAAGAAGTTTATATTGTTTTTATAGAGTGACAAGCAAAACTGATTGATGGAAGACAAATACAAATTATTATGTATTAAGCACTTTGCTCTGTCAAAAGACAAAATTACAACAAATTTAGTCTAAAGATCTTAATTGGCTTTTATTTTGCAATTCTAAAATTGAGCAACATTTCATTCTATGCAATGAGTTTCCAATGAGCTGAGCAGAGGACATTGGCTTTATAGACAGAAAAGGGCTGATGAAAACAGAAACAGAGAACAAAAAGTGGATTGGTTGTTTCAGAGTTACTCTTCCTGTACCGAATAAAACAGAGGGACTTCCTTATCATGCTGGGTAAAACTGGCTTGTTTGGGATTTGGCTATATACACACACACACACACACACACACATGCACACATAACTCCTGATTTCTTGGAAGGTCAGATAAACATTGTTTTGGCCTGGTGGTGTTGAACTTCAGCATGAATAACTCCATTTTGGTTTGGTCTGTTAGGCCTAGTACAGGCCTTGGTGTCCTATAAATTTTATTTAATAATGCCAAACAAAGTATAATGGTATTTAGAAAGTAAAATCAATGCCCCTGGCGGTAAGACAGCAGGATCCAGCTCTGCCCTCTGCCTGTTTACTATTCTTTCATGTAGGACTTATGCTTGACAGTTAGAGTGCAGTTTGGTCAGGCAGAAGCACCTAGCCCTTTCATCCCCCATGCCCTCCACTGCCAAGACTAATTTCCAAAGGATCAGCCCTTGGCAAATTCTGAGGTCAGGAAAAATAGGGCCCTGACATTTGGGCTTCCGTTCACTATCTCTTTGCTCTCATTAACTTCTGATTTATCTGGTGTCAAAAACCTCTCTAATCCCTGATATCAGGAAGAAGCCTAGTGAGTTCTTCTTGTTCACCTTTCTTCACTTGGGCAACTCCCATTTATCGTTCAAAATGCGGCTTATGTATCACCGCTTCTGGGAAAAATCCCGGGAACCACCAAGACAGACATTATCTTCTCTTTGTCTCCATGGTTGGTTTGTTCATGTTTCCATTGTGGCAGTCATGATCCTCTGTGGTCATTTACCTGGCAAATATTTATTGAATGCCATAGACATTGGGAATAACTGAAAGAAGACAGGGTTCTTGCCCTCATGCAGCCTGATGCACTTTAAACAAAAAGCAAAACACGTATGTATATGAAAAATAACACGAAGTCAGTGAATGACATGACACCAAGAAACAAGGTTCATGGGCAGAGAATTTCCTTTTGAAAGGGGAGTTTTTCCGAAGAGGTTAGAGTAATTCAGATTATATATTTCATGCTCCCGCTTGTCTTAGAAGATGGGGAAATACTTGTATTGCTCTATTTCTACCCCTTTTAAAAATGTTTATTATATAATATGCCCTAAAAAATATTGAATAATGAAATGAATGAATGATTTATTCACTCAACCACAAAAGCTGTGATGAGTTAACTTTCCATTCAAATTCTTAGTATTGGTACCTCAATTCAGTTACTTACTAGATAAAGGAACTTGCGTTAAATGTTTTTCCTGTCTGAGGCTGCATTTCTTATTGTTTAAATAGGAATAATAACATATATCTTGAAGAAATCATCTTGGGAATTAAATGGTAGAGCCTAAAGTATTTGACAGGTACTATGTATTCTAAAAGTTTATACTTTCTTTATAATGGAGTGTCTAGCACATAGCCCACAGTAACGTAGATCCATATCATTGCAAGGTAGCAGCACTGGTGTGGTGTCTTGCTTTTATCCTGGCTGCATTGCTCTTGGCTTCATTGTTCCTGCCTGTATAGCACTCAAGACTGGATGTTTAGCATTCTTACAGATTCCATGAGTTATGTAATATTTGCAAACAATTAAAAATCATATTAATTTTATCTTTAATCATTTCAATATCACATGAATAAGTGCTTTGATAGGTCTCTATATTACAAATGAAGAATCTGAGGCTTACAGATGTGAAGTAATATGCCCAAGGTCCACGGCTATAATGTCACAGTAGCTGTGTATTATCATCAGTCTCCTGAACTCAGAGCTTGGATTCAGACCTCTCCATCATATACACATCCCATTATTTTTCTCCCCATTCATCATTTCTTACACCTATGAGTTATCAGGGAGAGTGGGTACATAAGAAACTGACCTAAGTTCCTAATAAAATGTTTGGTAGATATGAATCCATTTCTGCTTAAGCATTTCCAGTGACATGTTGCCTTTTTGCTCTTGGAGTGCCTGATCCATTCATATATATTTAGATAGTCTTATAAACTATATATACACACACATATGCTCATAGTTGTTCAATAATACCTATTATTATATGTACTATATAGTAGTTCATTCAGTGTTATATTATAATATGTCAGTTAATATTTATTATATAAAAGTAGATTATTATAAAATATGATAATAATTTATATTAAATATAAAGTTGATATTTAAAAGGCACCAAAGCAGTTGGTTCCCCAAAAAACATTCTGAGGCAAAATGATGAAGAAATTCAGGCTGGGAGAACTCAAAAACCTAGAGAAATGCCATTTGCCAATAAGTTAAAAAAATTACATTTTTAAACTCAAAGTCTGTATTCATTCCATTTTGCATTAGACTTTGTTTTTACATTGAGTCAAGATATTTCTCTTCACAATTCCTAACCTTTGATCCTAGTCTTCAAATTAAGGGCATCCTAGATGTTTATTCTCTACAATATAGTAGGCCCTAAAAATATAAATGTTGAGTGGTGAATGAATATTGGTTAAAACACAGCTGTTGTCCACACTAAATATTCTCTGCTTCTTCATTTTTTTAATATGCAATTGGACATGGTATTTAGAAAGTCACCATCCAATGGTCTCTGAACTGCTTGATAGGAGTAAAAGTTGCAAAACACAGGGGAAAAATTGACCTCAGGATATAAATGGAACTTATTTTTTTAAAGATATCTGATACCAATATATTTCCTGGCATGTGCCTCATCTTACAGAATTGGTGGAGGTGACAAAAAAAAATTCTGGTTCCAAAAACAACCTGCTTATATACCTAAGAAAAAAATACTAGTTACAAAAGAGTTCTCATACATGGGATACTGGTTAAATCAAGTCTTCTTATAGATCAACAGAATAGAATAAAATCACGAAGAGCAGCCATCACGAAGACAAGGGGCAGAGAGTCTTGTTCTGTTTCAGAAAGTTCCATATGAAAGGCCATATGTCTACCAATAAAAAAAATTCTTTAGTCCTATGCAGCACACAAATATCTCTGGCCATTTGTTTCTTAGATGGGAACTCCAGGGGCTAAAGACAACACAATCTCTGTAAATCTGGAAATTTCTCCTTGAATTTCCTGAGTTCAGGGAGTCCTGTGTGAAGGCACATAAATGTACTCAGGCCTTGTAGATAGATAAAAGCCTTCTTTTCAAATTGCAGTTGCTTGTACAGCACTTTCCCTTACAATGTAGTAAATCAACAAGTCAATGAAAGAAGTGGTGGTACCCCAAACAGCATAGCCCTCATGTTCAAAGAAGTCTATTTCTCTGTTTTGTATCCTGGAGTTCCAATAGAGACTGTGACAACGGGATGATTTTGCTGACCTCACAGAAAACAAAATAACAAAAGGAAAATAATCAGACTTCTTGTGCAGGATGCCAGCAGATGCTGTGAATAAAGGCAGAACAGCAGCAGCCAGCCATGTTCTGCTACTGGCGAAGTCTTGCTAATCAATATAGGGTTTGTACCTGGGAGTTCCTGAGTCCAGGTAAGAATTTAGCAAACCACATTAGGAAACGTTCTCCTTCATTATATTTGCCCTATTGCTGAATCTAAGAAATAAGATATGGTCAGTAAATAATACAATTAGGGGATTTTAAATGTTTTCAACTTTATTGCTTCATATAAAGTAAGACAGAAATAACTCAGATTTTCTCCCAAGTTTTTATTACAGAATGAGTAGTACAATTTTATATTCTACCCTTTGATTGTAAAATATTTAAAGAATGTATTTCTGCAAACAGTCTACACACTTCACACCTCTAGGAAGAATGGAATTAATTTTTATTTTCTTTAAATGTATATGTTGAAAGATTCTTAAGAAACTTCAACAACACTGAACAAATAAAGCTTAAAACTATATATATAGTGTTTTATGCCATTGGCAGGAAGAAGGAGGCATTACAACTTAAGACTAAAAATTGTGATTTTAAAATATATCTGCATAGACTAGTGATTAGTGTACCTTGGAAGCTTTTAAAAGTTATTTATATTACCCACTTCTTGGAGATTCCAGTTAAGTGCATCTAATGTGCTCCCCCTGGCAAATAATGTTGAATTTCCCAACAACACTATTAGTGAGTACCTGAAGCAATGATAATTCTCATACATTCCTGCAGTAAGTGTAAATTGGTAAACCACTCTGGAAATCAATTTGGCATTAGCTAGTTAATTTGAAGATACACATATCCTATGTCTCAGCATTTCAACTCCTGGATGCATATCCTCAAGAAATTAGTGATTTTTGCACAGAGTTATGAGCAAAAGTGCTCATAGCAGCATTATTTATAATGTCACCAACTTGGAAACTATTCAAATGGTCATGATTAAAATGAATAAATAAATAAGGATATAGTTATATAATGGAATACCACACAACAATGAACAGGAACAAACTACAACTAACATACAAAAATAAATCTTGAAAACATGTTAAGCAAAAGGAATAGGCACAAAACAATACACAGTGTAATTCCATTCACATAAGGTTTAACCTTAGACAAAACTCATTATTCATACACACACACACACACACACACACATGTTTAAAAAGAAAATGAGGAAATTGTCACAAACACAGGACATGGTTAAACAAAAGAGGGGCAATCTATTGCTCACTGTTTGGTTTCACCAACTTTTATTTTAAGGACTCTTTCTTCCTTTCTCTTTCACCACTTGCAGCCCTTCTTTGGATCCTATTTCCCACCATGAACCATATTCAACTGGTAAAAATGCTCTCTGGTGCCTACATACTTCTCAATACTAATGTCTTCTTTTCTCTGTATTATTACATGCAGTCCATTGCTTATTCACCTGCCAGGGAATGAAAAGTAATGTCGGATCCCACTATGTGAAATCACACCAAATAGCACTTTCAGATCAAAGAAGCAAAATACCCATCACTTCAGCTGGAATTTGTGCCAGCCTCCAAATAGCCTCTCTGAATTTGGGCATCTTTTCTTTCTCTGAGAAATGTTGAATCAATATAAAACATATCACATGTTTTGTCACCTTTCTCTCTTTAAGATCACTGTAAAGGTAGTAGGAAGAAGCCAGAGTAGTTCCCTTTTTAAAGTGAGCAGGCACGGGGTATTTGATGTTATCTTCTTACTGTGGCTGATTAACACACTGGGGAAGAAATGTGCGAAATGAGCAGTCAGGACTGTTTCCATGGTTGCCAAGCTCTTTGCGTAGAACAAAAGTAAGAAGGACTCAGAAGGTCCCTCAGTCCTGGAGTTCAGCATGATTGAGTGCTTGAAATATAGAAGGGGATATTCATTGCAAAAGACAGTCCACATATAATCTTAATAACCTCATTACAGCAAATAGGTTACAAAAATATTTTAATGAAATATGACAATGCTAATTCAATGCTATTGTGTAGTAGAATTTTATAGAGGACTTCACTGGGGAAGGAAACTAACCTTTGCTATACGCAGCCCACATGCTTTGACTGAGTTAGGCCATCTGTATACCAGGAGACATGATTATCCTTTCTCTTATTTTAACAGATGTGAAACTAAGACTTAAAGAGATCAAAGTACCTTTCCCAACACGAACACCTGAGCCTTTTTCTCTCCAAATCCAAAGCCAGTGCTGCATCTACCATACTACAGACTGGGATCATGCAATTGGCCTTTTTTTGATATTTTAAGGAATATTTTGACAAAATGTGTTGCTGTACAGTATTTACATTAAAGATGCTGTTCATAATATTACCTATGTTCCCTCAATGTGGACCTAACTTTGAAAGAAATTTTTACACTGGTATCAGAAATAGTTGTGTATATTTTGAATGATTAGTTTATTTTTATGTCATGATTTCTATGGATATTATAATTATGGATCATACACTTGTTTTTGCAGTGACCTCAAGAAAGCTTAGAGCAGAATTTGGGACTTAGTTCAAGCTCTAAAGCTTATAGTATATACCTAGGCTCTCACCTGACAATTCCCCCGTCCTCTCACATTCCTTTCATCTAGTTTTCCTCATCCATGGACTTTAAATTATATTTTTTTGATGAACTGTATATATTTATGTCAGCAGAGAAAAGATAGTATGAATAATTATCATATTCTTTAAAGATAAACTTCATGCTTCCTATCTATAAATTTTACAATCAAGTGGTTATTATTAGAGAATGGCTTTTCTCCCTACATCTCTGATTTCTTCTTCCATACCTCTTTTAAAAATGTCTAATATGTTGCACTATAGACAAAAATGCTAGGGACAACTAAAAATTCATTCAGTCTTGTTATATCTTTGTCAGAGAATGAGTTCTGCTCTATCTCGATCAGACCTCTCAAGTGTTATGCTTTGACAGACTCTCTCTCCTTCACCTTTCAGTCAATCCTGCAAATAAGAGGAGAAAAACACCCAGTAAATCACTCAGGGTGCATCCATATTACAAAAGAATAATCAAATGCAAGATTGAAATATAATGATTCTGTTTCTTTCTCTGGGAAATCCAGGGAGAGGGGATTTATAAAAGCTTGTTATTTATATTTTGGGAAACACATGGACATATCACACTGGTTATCTTTAATCTTCAGCAAAGGAAGATCTGTTTTCTAGTTGTTCAGTTTTGCCACCCGTCTCAGCATACACAAAGGGTTATGCAGATAAGAGGTCATCGTTACTACTGTGCCAATATATTTGTGAGTAACCATAGCCCTATGGGATCCCAGAGAAATTTAGAGTAAGTTTCACTACAGAATGTTGGGAAATTTTATTTGTTTCTTTTATATCAGTTTGCCTGAATTATCATATGGGCCAGACATATGTTTTATGTAGAACAAAGGAATATATTGTAAATAGGACTTATGTGTCACCAAAATACCAAAAGTCCTCCCTTTTTGTTTAGTTCACAGTTCTCTTCCAGTTCTGGCTCCCACCACTTCCATTCCCTTCTTTGTAGCAAAATGCAACCAACAACAAAAGCAGAGAGGTCTGTTGAGAGAGACAGGAGGCCCAGCTTTGGTCTTGGAGATCTCATATATTTTTCCATTCCCAAGTTCTCAGTACCCAATCAGAGAACAAAAATTTTTCTGTGTAGAACTGAGTTTTTCTTAATACCTTAACACCAATGATAGCACATGGAGTAATCACTGTTTCAGCCTTAATATACCAGATGAATTCCAAAATCATATAATTATTGCACATCAGCTCAGAGAAGGCCAAAATGAAGCATTTTGAGGTCAAAGGCTGAATTCAGGATGATAGAAGCCTGCAAACATCCTCGATGCTCAAGACCAAGAAAGACTAAACAAGTATCCAAAGGTGACTTCCACCACCCACTGCTTATTGGGAATTCAAAACTCCTCAGACCCATATGGAGGATATTCCTAGCATACAGCATTAAGTCTTCTCAGGCCAGATCTAGAAAATGCCAGATATGGAGCTTTTGGAATTCTGGAATTAGAGTGTATGCATGCATAATCATGTGAGAACAGATTTATACCAAATTTAACTGAGCCCCTGCCATCTCTCTCTCTTTCTCTCTCTCCTTCTCCTCTTCCTCCTCCTCCTCCTCCTCCCGTTCTTCTTCTTCTCTCTCTTCCTTCCTCCCTCATCCTCCATCACACACAAAAACACAGGCTCTTAATTTATAGATGAGGGAAAATGGCAGGGATCAAGCTTTTAATTGACTTGCTCAAGGTCCCATGACTTGTGAATTTTAGACATGGGACTCAAATCACTCTACACTGTTTTTTTCTAAATTCAGCTATGACTAGATTTTAATAAAAAAACAGTGCAAGTTTTCAGATCATTGAGACTTGTCTGCTGAATTGGATGCTTTGATCACTAGTGAAACCATCTTCCCTCTGGATTACAGTGAACCCACACTTTTCTCATGTTCTCTATCTTTTTATCCAAAACATTTCTTCCCTGTCTTTATCTGGTGAAATAGTTTTTCAATTTTTCCTTGTACTCCTAATGTGTTTCCCCTACCCCTTCTATGGTATTTTTATTCTGAATTACCTGAGCTTTCTCACCCATAAGCATAACTCTGATATTTATTTTCAAATATTTTCAGTCAGTGGTTGGTTGAATCCCAAGATGCAGAAACTACGGATATGGAGAATCAACTGTATATAAAAGAGTCAAAGAGGTACAATATCTTATCTAAAGTCATATAACTAGTTACATACAAAGTCAGGCACAAATCCCCAAATTCCTATCTTTGAGTTGTATGCTCTTATCTACCTTAATATGCTTATTTGAGCAGTGTTTATAACTTAAACATCGTTTGTCATTTTCTCAGTAATTACTTGAGTGCCATAGAGAAAGTAAATGCTCAATCAGTATGTGATGAATACATTGTAAAACTAACCTTCATCCTAATAATTTCACATACCTGGATGGATGGGATGTCTCATACTTGGGGCATTTCAAATATATGACATCTTAAGTCAACATAAAGCAACCCTATATTCTAAGCCACTGGAGCCAAGAAGAGCAGAAAGCATTTCCTAAAATAGGAGAAAATAGAGGTGGATACTCCAGTAGAATAAATATTCTATCTTTGAATCTCTCACTGCTTGTTCTTGTGTAGGACATCTATCTTCCTTGCGTTTCAATATAGTCATCTGCATATCAGCTATATTATAAAGTTGTCTAGAGAATTAAGTTAGAATATATTTATAATATGATGAATATCAAATTTATTGCAAATTGAAAGTCACTATATAAATGTAAGAATGAGTTTTGCAATATATTTATTCACATAAGTATTATATGAAACTTTATATTATATATTGCTGTAATAGTGTATTTAGAATTCTTTGCAAAGTATCTTACCAAATAACAGCACTTAATAAACATTAGTTGAATTCACATGCTTCCCCCTTAGGCTTCATATTATTTAGGCTGTATTATTTATTTGTTTTCTGCTATAAATAAAAATATCCCTTCCTCCCAATTATCTCAATTTTTCCAACATTGTATGCATAATTAAATTGCTCTGTTAATATTTAAGGACTCTACATATATTTATTAGAGCAATTTTTTCACGCCCTTCATCAATTTTTTTTTATTCTAATGATGCTAACCCAATCAAACTTTTCTTAACATATACAGTCTACACAAAATTTATGAATATGTTGGGTTACAAATATTGGTTCATAAATTAAATTGGAATTCATAATATTATTCCTTTAGTTGCAATGGCCTGAGAATGGACAGGCCTAAATTTTAATTGTATTAAATAGTTTCGTCTCCATCCAGCTTTGTGACAGATGGTAATCTACTTAACCAATTTGCATTTCTAGATCCTTATCTGTTAAAATGAGTGCTGTGAACATGGCTAATTCTGCTATTTAATTATTTTTCTAATTTTGTAAAAAATATGAGGCATAGGGTAATTTTTAAGGAAAATTATGACTTGGAATTAAGTGTTCCATATTACTTATTTTTTTTTAATATAAGTAAAAGGTCAATGTGGCTAGTTAGTGGCACAGTCACTCTCAAACACTATCAATGTAATATTAAGTTGTTACAACCTTTGTGGAGCAATTTGTAAATATATTAATCAAGAGTCCTAAAAGTATTCATAGTCTTGATCCACTAATTATTAATCTCAGAGACAGAATCTTCTAAAATTATAATTTGTACAATGGATAAATATTTACACAAATGTTTACACAAATAATGTATTCCCAGTGAGATTATGGTAACAAAAATAAACAATTTGCTTAGACAACAGGAGAAGCAACAGATTCATATAATGAAAAATTATGTGGTCATTAAAATCATGTCATTTTTTTCACATAATAAAATCTTTAACACAATTAACTAAAAAACAATGATTTTTAAATTATATAATATCTGAACAAGGATCAAGTGCATAGTAAAAATAAAAGAATGAAACATGACGAAATATTAACAGTGATGTTCTTCAGAAGAAGGGATTACAAATAAATTTTTCTGAAATATATTTTGATATTTTAAAAAATATTTTTCAAATAAAAGTAAACATAGAATGCCACCTGCTAATAATTAGGAATTGTGCTATTTTAGTTTCACTATGAGGAAGCATAGTTCAATAATATTCAAATCTGTCTGGAGTTTCAAGTGTGAAGATAATGTAGGTAGTGGTTTCCCTATTTTTGAAAGTTTTCATGCACAGGACATTTTAACCACTTTGTCAGGATTTTTTCTTTAAGTATTAAAATTGCAAATGCCTTGTTGTACTAGTACAATTTTAAGGTACCTGTCAATTCTTAGAATCCATAATCCTAGATAATTCTAAAAGCTCTTTTTCTTTCTAAAATTCCCTGATTCTCTTTGAAGCTAATTTACCTGGCTAGTCCATTAAAGTCTATTTTTTAAAAAAGCTCATTTATCTTTTCTACAATTCTAATTTTATAGAACTAAAATATATATAATCTTTGCCTAATAATAATGGCTCATATTTGTTGATCTCTGTGGACATTTAATTCATTATACCAAATATGTAACATATATCATCTGGCAACAACCTTATAAGGTAGGTTTTATTACTCCCCTTTTACAGATGGGGAACTGAGGCTTACGGAGGCTACGTGACTTTTACACCAGCTCACAGAAGGAGTATGCAGTATTGCTCAAATTTTCAATCCTACTCTTTTTTTTTAATATTTCAGAATTTTAGAGGGGTACATACATTTTGGTTACAGAATTTGCTTTTGTACAGTTCGAGTTGAAGTTATAAGTGTGCTCTTCAGTCAGTTAATGTACATTGTACCCATTAGGTGTGAATTTACTCAACCCCTTCTCCCTCTTCCCACCTACTTGATTTCCCTTGAATTTTACTTCCATGTGTGCACATAAGTGTTGATCGATTAGTTCCAATTTAATAGTGAGTACATGTGGTGTTTGTTTTTCCGTTCTTGTGATATTTCACTAAGAAGAATGGCCTCCAGTTCCATCCAGGTTGTTACAAAAGATACCAGATCACCACTTTTTTTTTTATTGCTGAGTAGTGCTCCATGGTACACATATACCACATTTTATTAATCCACTCATAAGCTGATGGGTATTTGGGTTGATTCCACATCTTTGTGATTGTGAATTGTGCTGCTATAATCATTCGAGTGCAAGCGTCTTTTTTATAGAATGTATTTTTTTCCTTTGGGTACCTAGTAGTGGGATTGCTGGATCAAATGGCAGGTCTAATTTTAGTTCTTTGAGGTACCTCCATACTACTTTCCATAGAGGTTGTACTAGTTTGCAGTCCCACCAACAGTGTATGAGTGTACCTTTCTTTTTGCATTCTTGGCAGCATCTGTTGTTTTGGGACTTTTTGTTAAAAAGCCGTTCTCACTGGAGTTAGGTGATATCTCATTGTGGTTTTGATTTGCATTTCCTTGATAATTAGAGACATTGAGCATTTTTTCATGTGTTTTTTGGCCATTAGTCTATCTTCTTTTGAAACTTTGTGTTCACGTCCTTTGCCCGCTTTTTAATGGGGCTATTCTTAAACATTATGCAATGCAGCCTCTGACTTGGACTACTGCGAACACATCTGCTCATGTTTGGGATGAGGCAAGAGACTATTCTCAATTTTCTTTCTCAAGTAAAAAAATGACTGCAGGAACTTGCCATATAGCTTTGTCAATTTTCTAACAGTAAGAGGTAGTGCAATGTTTTCAGTGGGTAATTGTAATAGGAACGGTAACAACTCCTGCAGTTGTTTCCTCCAATCGGACAAGGATTACAGCTGTGTGTATGAGGACAACAGAGGTGTTTATATATATGTCACCACATTTGTGTTATTCAGTTATCTACTTTTAAATTGTACAATCTTTTAAAAAATCTAATTAACAATCTAATTCTCTTCCCTTTCCTACAATTTAAAAGCACACAATCCTTGGGCCTGAAAGCAACATTTTAGGTATGGTTACCCTAGAAATAGTGTTCATATGACACCAATCTATCAAACGGAGGCCTTCTGGAGTAATAAACAAGGAAAAAACATAATAAATTGAATTCTTGATTCTGCCACTAACTAGTTATGTGACCTCAGAGCAATTATTGAAATTCTTTAGGAATTTCATAATTTGAAATATTTGTAGTTTATAACTTATTCATAATTTGAGAGATTGCACCTATTTTTTCTTCCAGCTTTAGTATAAGGTACAGAACATTTGAATCATTGTCTTGATACTTCAGAATAACACAAATGTTTTACACTGCCCTGACATTATATCTGAATATTATACTTATTATCATTCTAATATTTGTAATTCTACATATAAGCAAAGATCTGAAATGCCTTTGTTTATGGTGTTACACATAACAAACACTATAAATTCTGCAATTGGACAAACACATTCAGAAGAAAGACACTCTACAAATCTACAAAAATAAATTTGATACATCATGTAAAGGTAAAATTGTCTTATCTCACTACCCTCCCCCAGTGACAATTGTTAACTAGTTAAATTTTCTGAAAATCTACATATTTATAGATGCATTTTAAGTAACTTGACAGTCAAAACAAGCATTAAGGAATTGTTCACTTTGTTTACTTTGCTAGTTTTCAGGTCTTCTTCTGAAAGACAGTTTTACCACATATGGAATTTAGTATACTGTATAACTGGTCTCTTTGTAGACCAAGGTCATTATTGTTTCTGCTACATGATAGCATGGACCATGGAGCAAAGTATATTTTATTTGCACTGAAATATTACAGTGTTCTCTTTTTAATTCTCTGAAATATATTACAAAGTGTACAATATTATACAAAAAATAATTTCAGAAGGATTATGTGTTGGATGGATTTTATTCTATAATTAAGGGATATTTTGAGTTATCCCCTAAGCCAGGTGATCTCTCATTTGACTCTTTTCTTGTACAACAATGGAGAAGGATGCTTGAATCATCCATAAAAAATGTAATAATGATCTGGTTGCTACCTTTAAAGTCATGCCCTTGGGTTTTATTGAGGATTGATACAAGGAACAGCCATATGCAGATGGCTTCTGCATCGGCTATAAAATCATTTTTGAAGACATTACCATTTACATTATTCAGTGTTCCCTGTAAAAAAGACCTTGAGTGGTATCCTTTAGAACATTACATCAAGGGGAAAATGTTTTCTATAGAACTGGTTTTCATCCTTTTACTGTTAATAAAATCAAAGTTTGTTTTCAATTTTTGCCCTGGGTGCCAGGGAGCTCAGAGTTGTATGTAATACTAAATCGCATAACTTAATAAATTCTTAAGGCTAGGATATTTGCCTAATAAATTTTATTTGAATTTATATTTGTCTACTTTATTGTAGGTAGATTTCCATTATAAAATGTCTCAAAACCTTCTTGAAAATGGAAAGAGTATGGTGAAGTAGGGGAGAACACTGACATTTTTTAATCACCTACTCTGCGAAGCACTGTGTAAATGAGTTGCATATAGTACTTGAGTTAATCAGTATAATATTATTGGTGAGTTCATAACCCATATTTTATGGATTATAAAATACTGAGGTGTATAAATATTAAGCTAATTATTAACAATCACTTAAACTTGTAAACTGGATTTGTTTGTCTTTAGCTTTAATACATACTTTTTACAAATTCCTATGCTTTTTCCTCTAAAGCTTATATACCAGTAATTATGAAGATGAAGAAAAGATGCAAACTAGTTCACAGAATAGGCCCATGATGGAGATCATTTGGGCAAACCACTCATGGCACATTCATATACACAGATGACCATTTTGGTTTGAGATTGCTATATCTTTTTCAAATTAGTTAACTACACATGACAACACAAAAAAACAGCCTTTCTCACTAAACAGAACAACTTAATTACTTCCTTTCATAATCCTTGTGGCCTACAATGTGGCCTACCAACTGGAGAGGAAACATACATGATATATCAAATAAAAAATATCATTTCTGAGGAATATTTATTTATAATAGCAGCATGTAATTTCCTTTATATATGATTCATCTGGATACTGGCAGCAACCCTTCACTTCCAGAGGCTCATGTCAACATAAATCATAAGGGCAAGGTAATAAGGAGGCAGGATGTTTATCTTTTAAGTCCTTTCCAGTTGAAAATCAACTCCAGTACCAGTTCTTACTCCAAACCTTTCTAGTTGAATATCACCATCACCCACAATGCATGATATCTCTATTTTGATCTCAAATTATAAAAAGACCTGCTTTAAAAAAAAAAATCCATACCTGTGTTTGTGCCCAGAGACATTGATAAAATTGGTCTTGCCTTAATATTTTTTTAAATTCCTCAAGTGATTCTAACATACAGCCAAGTCTGAGAAACACTACTATAAAACTGATTTTAAGATGATTAATAAGGAATTAACTCCTCACGCCCATTCAACATCTATCCCCCACACACTCACGCAAACTCACATACACTCACTTTTCTTAATATTACTTGGTAGCATTTTCCTAGCTCTTGATTCTTGTGTCTGTGACCACTCTAGTCCTGACTTTGATCTCTGAATTCATTTTAAATCTCTCCCCAGAATTAGATCTCAGTTCTCATTAGTGGACTCTGTTATACCTTACTTCCCTGGCACCTAGTTTTTCCTGTTGTCTCAGACAGGAATTCTCTGCACAAGACTTGGTTGGAATTTAAACATCTCCACTGGCCATATGGTCAGTTTAACAACCCATTGTGGAGATAGTGCAAGAAGATTGTTTAAGGCCGTGGACAAGTACTGGTCTGTACCTGTTAGGAACTGGGCCACACAGCAGGAGGTGAGCTGCGGTGTGAGCAAGCAAAGCTTCAGCTGTATTTACAGCCACTCCCCATCACTCATATCACAGCCTGAGCTCCACCTCCTGTCAGATCAGCAGTAGCACTAGATTCTCATAAGAGCGCAAACCTTACTGTAAATAGTACATGTGAGGGATCTAGGGTTGGGTGCTTCTTATGAGGATCTAATGCCTGATAATCTGAGCTGGCGCTGGGGCAGTGATGCTAGCACTGGGGAGCAGCTGAAACTACAGATTATCATTCGCAGAGAGGTATGACTGCACAATAAATATAATGCACTTGAATCATCCCCAAACCATCCCCCCCACCAACCTCCCCTCCCCCACCACTAGTCCGTGGAAAATTTGTCCTCCATGAAACTGGTCCCTGGTGTCAAAAAGGTTGGGGGCTGCTGGTAGGGTACTCTAGTGATTCAGTATACATGGATCATGGCCATCTTTATAAAAATACATCTTCCACATATATACAGAACACAAAAGACATCCAACTCCCTAGAATTATTTTCTTATTATAACGTTATGCAAATTCTGTCATTAAAATGGACTCAAGGATTAACTCAACCATGGACCAAAAATTGCTACCGAGAAATACTAAGAATTTTACCCCATGCAATTTATGCCACCATCTTATCATTAAAATTTAGTGCATAAAATAATGTTTGGTTATTTTATTACAAATAGTACCTCATGCATAAAACATTTTTAAAAGTTTAGTTTAATGTTTCTGGAAAATTCTGATGAAGCAAATAATTCCAAAGGCACATATTGTATTTTGGAACAGTTCACTGATCAAACATTACACAATGGTTCCACATAACATCTCTGACTGAGTGTTTATGACAATTGCACTCAAAATAAATAGCTTCATATCAAAACTTGAACCACAGCTGGGAGTCAAATTAGACTGAAGGACAGCTTGTAAGAATCTTTAAGTTATATATTCTTCCCAATTCCCTACTAAAACTGCCTTTATCGTTTAATCCACATAATAGTTTCCACCATTATAAATTTATCAACCATATTATTATTCATATGCATGGCATGCATAATTATAATTAATTTGCTGAAGGCTCATTTTGCTGCTTCTATTAATTATGATCTTATGGCTTTAAATAAATCAGTGTGAAGGGGGAGAACCTAAACTAGAGAAATACAGTAAACTAAGCCAATAAAGTGCATCACTCATATGACACTCCCTGATAGTGTTAGGGAGATGACTTACTGGTGTTTTGAGCATCAGCACTGAATTTAAAAATGTAACTAGTGACTCTAATGCTGCATAATTTTGTTTTCCTCTCTCTTTCTTCCAGATCTATTTCTAGCAATAAATTACCAGACCACAAAAAGAAATACAAGGGCTAAAATATGGCAATAAAAGCCACAATCAGCAGTGTAAATTATGATTCCCAAGGAACTTAATTAGCTTTTTTAATTAAAACAAAATGAATTTTCCTTTCCAATTAAACAATTCCATCTCAATCCCCCACCCTGCTCCACAAAACAACAACAACAACAAAACATATCCCAAGTTATTAAAAGCCCATTCTGCCTATATAAAATGCAATGGTGTACTAGGAGAAGCCTGAATAACCCACACATTTTTCCTATCTCTTTTCTGCTTGTTCTCTTTGAACTTTAAAACTCAACTAAAATAATCATGGTGGGAAAACCTCAATATATCCTAAAGAAACTGCAAGGCAGATCTTTGATAATTTATTGAAGACACTTTTCAGAATGGGTAGTCTTTGATCATAAAAACCAATTTTCAAAAAATTCCTAACACTTTTCAAGGGAAAAGAAAGCGAGGTCTGTTTGGGGATATTAAACAACACAATGTTTCTGAACAACAATAGTATCTTCCGTTTCTGAACAGTAACCTCGGGAGAGAATATTGCATTATAGCCCCAAGCCATGCCTAAGCTGTATATTTAGTGGTTGTTTGAATTGAAGCGTCACCTATAAAAAATGTTTCCCTATATTGGAAATCAAATATAAATGGTACATGTTCTAAGTTCCTCTGAAAGCTCTAGGAATTTTCAGATAAACATTTTTTTTGGCTATGTATATTGCTATAACTGGTTCAGAATCTTCAACATTGTCCTTTCCAGTACGGTGAACCAATAATCTTTGTAGTAGAATTATCATCTCGGCCCATTTCCTCAGAGTAATTAGTAATATTCTCTTCCACTATCAAAGGTGGCCTGGTTTAGAAAGTAAATTACGTGGTGACCCTATTTAACAGGAATCTCAAATTAATTTTAAGAACAAACAAAACTAAACAAAAGCTACTTTTATCATCTCTCTCTTTGAGGTCAATATTTTGTTTTTGAGCAAAGTGGATTTTCAATTTTGGACCAGAGTTTTTACTTTTGGTAGGATACAAAACACCTCAATATTTCATTACTGAGCAAAGTGGATTTTCACTTTTGGGCCAGGATAATTTATGATAGATTTTCAAATAATTGTATGTCACACTACTGGTATCTCATATACATTAGGGAAAATTGGCATGTAAAGCAACAGATAAAATCAAAAGCAAAAATCTGACCAGCATTTGATGAGGCATATATTTGCATACATTTTACATTTCATAAAGTAGATCCTAAGGTATAAAATATGCCCAAGAAAACGAATACACTCCAAATAAATTGCATATTAGCATATATTTATGCATCATGAAAATTGGCCAATTTTGCACATTTCTAGTTTTCTAAAAGTCGTTGCATGGTGAATTTCAACTCTCTACTCCAGTAAGTTCCAAATGGAACTTTTCTGCATGATGAAGTAACAACAGGAACCAAGGACTAATACAATCTCTACAGGATATCTACTATAAAGATCATATATATGTAAATCCTTGAGAAAACATTACTATTAGTTCTAGAGAGAGAATTGGCTGTTGTCTACAATTTAATGTTTAAGAATTCAGTAGAGTATATTTTAAGTGAATTAAAATAAAAATTGAAGCCAGTGTATATAAAAATAATTTTAGAGAAGAAGACAATCATTAAATTTAATACAAAAAATCTATGATCAGTCATGCCCATCAGTACAACATGCTAGTTATGCTACTGACCCTCCTACTGAATAATATATACATACATATAGTTACATATACACACACACCCAGACATGCATATACACAAATATAACAAATACACACACATATATATTTTTTCTTAAATGAATTTCTGAGTTGGCAAGAACAAAAAGATTATTAAAATATGCACACACACACACACACACACACACACAAAATTAAGCCCAGAAGGAAACCCAGAAAGAAAAGCTCTATCCTAAAGTCAGCCCTTGCCTTGTGATCATAGTAAATCTTGTCTTCAGTTTTCAATTCCTTATAGGACTTGGGAAATAAACAAAAAAACCCAGGTTCATTCAAGTTGGGAAGTTTAATAGAAGAAACTTTTATTAAATAAGGGATATCTACAGTCTATCCCCTTTTTGTAAAGGTGCCTTTTGCCATCCCAAGGGGAAAAAGTTATATAGTAGGTTCTCACCTCTGAAGGTTAATTTTATGTTTCAACTTGGCTGTGCCACAGGGTGTCCAAATATTTGGTTAACATTATTCTGGGTGTGCCTGTGAGGTTGTTTCTGAATGAGATTAACATTTGAGTCAGAAGGCTGAGTAAAGCAGATTGATCTCCCCATGTGGATAGGGTAGGGCTCATCCCATCTGTTGAAGGTCTAAGCAGAAAAGGAGGCTAAGTAAGGGAGAATTTGTCCTCTCTGCCTGATTGTTTTCAGCTGCATCGGTGTTCTGTGCTCACCCTAGAATTTATTTTATCAGCTCTCCTGATTCTCAGACCTTAGTACTCAGACTGGAACTACACCACTGGCTTTCCTGGGTCTTTAGCTTGTAGACAGCAGATTGTGGGATTTCTCAACTTTCATAATCATGTGAGCCAATTCCATATGTTTATCACATTGGTTCTGTCTTTCTGGAGAAGCCTGACTGTTATACCAAAAAATGAAAAAAGGAAGACTTGAAATTAAAAATGACGTGCAAAAAGTAGTTTAATTGTTAGATGGTCTCAGAAAGTACAAGTGATGAAATGAGAAAAGTGAAACAGGGAAGGGAATAAAAATGTCATTAGCAAGCAGTTGTGAGTAACTGGGGCTCCACCACAGTAATAACCTAAGAAACACTTTGGAACATCCTTTCATTATCGTTTTAATTGAGGGAAAGAATGATGTGGAATCAATCCATTGACTCCCACCCCCATTGTCTGAGGATAGCTCTGAGATGTTAACTCCCTCACATTACTAGGTTTGCCTGAGCTAGGCCTAGCCAGATCCTATGTTGCTGGAGGAAGCCTTCAGCCAGAGAAGAAGAGGAACCCAGCTGCTTTAGTTGGGAAACATCCAGCTGCCGGAAACTGTCTTTACTTATAGCTGCAGGTGAACTTAGTTGAGTAAAGGGCATATGTGGTGGATCATAAATGCAACATTGGTAAAAACACATCCTACAAAACCTGCTATGAAAATTCCTTCTGGACAAACTGAAGTCTCCTCCCAAATATCAAATATCTAAATATACAGATTAAATTTAAAGAAGTTTGGTTTACAGTAAAACCGTCAAAATAGAAGGACAGAGATAGAATAAACAGGACCCAGGAAAATAAAAAGAACTTTTATAGCCAGAATACAAAAAAAAATTTGATATATTTTTTTAAAAAAGAAAGGGAGGATGTCAAACAGAACAAAAGAATAAGAGAAAAAATAAATTACCAGGAAAATTTGAAAATAGACCAAATGTTTCCAAGCATGAAAACAATCAAAATCACAATTAGAACCTCAAAGACTTAGATTTTTACAAGAATGGAGTAACAGAGACTAATTTTACCCTCTCACCTGAATCAACCAAAAAAACCAGAAAATATGTATGAAACAACTCCTAGTAAGGAACTGGACATCAGGCAATAAAGGACACTGATCCCTGAATAATGAGAAAGAAATGAGGTGAGCCTCATGATTGCCCCAGCTTGCTGCCTCCAGAGAGTTTCCAGCCACGGTGCACAGTGGGGAAAATCAGCAGAATCCTGGCCAATTCACTGAACTGAGAAGTTTTTGAGTTCAAGGAGATAAATAAAGGAGGACAGACTTCTCAGGGCAGAGTAATGAAGAAGAGAGAATTGCACAGAAAGACAACTCTGGAAATCAGCAGAGTGGCTATAAAGAGGTGGAAAGAATGTCCCAAGCAAATAAAAAAACAACAGCAAACTTATGTAGCTTTATTAATATCAGAGAAAATAATCTTAAAAGATGAAAAGCACTGCTAGAGAGAATCAATAGAAAATGATGAAAGTTTCAATAAGATTTTATAGGAAGGTTTTATAAGGTTAAACTTTCATGCACCCAATAGCATATACTCCAATAATAAAAAACAAAATTTATAAAATTGTAAAAAGAAATACAAAAATATACTAATATAATAGAACATGGCATTTAATCATTTAGGATGTTAAAGTTTTAAAAATAAAAACCTTAATTTAATAGGCATGAAACTGGACCCACAAGTAGATAATATACATCACTTCAAATACAAATGAAACACTTAAGAAAAGCGAAAATTTCCCATATTTTCACACTATAAAAAAATTAAAAATGGCAAAGGTTTGAAAGCATACAGAAAATATTCTTTCACATTAAAGTTATTAATTTAAAACATAATAAAAAAATAGTCAATAGACATATAATTAATAATTTAAATATATTCCCTGAAACATTGGTAGGTCAAAGAAGATATCACACTGAAATTAGTTAGAACTAGATAGCAACAAGATGAAATAATAAAATATAATTAAAACTAGATGACAAAATACAAACATATCAAAATTTATAAAATACTACTAATAGAGGAATGCAATAAGCAGGATGATCAAAGCCAAAATGTAGCCCTCTGAGTAGAACTACAACGTTGACATAACTCAAGCAAGTTTAATCAAGTAGCAAAGAAAGTAGGCATAAATAAATGATATTAGTAATAAAAAGAGGAATATACCTACAAATTTTGAAGGAATTAAAAAATAACAAAACAATATCATAAGCATTTTTATGCCAATGCATTTGTATACTTTTATGAAATGCAAATATTCTGAAAAAATTGTAACTTTAAAAAATTAATCAAGAAGACATAGAAACTTAAATAAAGATTTGAATGACCATTAAGAAATTAGATCAATGAACTCATAGTAAAGAATCATCTAAGCCTAAAATGTGTTATTGGTGAGTTCAATTAAGCTTTCAATCATACACATATTTTTCTGGATTATAGAAAAACAAATAGTTCTCAACTCCTTTTAAGAAGTGTTTGATAATAAAATTGAAAAGAACTCTAGGAGAAATGGAAATTAAAAGCCAATCCGGGTTTCCAGTTTGGCATGTGAGGATTTTGGAAGTCACCACTGTCTCCTAATAATATGTAGAAAGCTGGACAAACTGAAAAATCAACAACTCTTCTTAGAGTTCTCGTCTGTAAGAGAAGTGAGATTACAGGGAAAAAATGCAAATAAGAATAGAAAAGATGCTCCACGTGAAATATTATCAGGGAAAAGCAAATTAAAACAACAATGATATAAATGATATAGCCACTTTGGAAGACAGTTCAGCAGTTTCTTACAAAACTAAACATACACTTACCATATGATACAGAGATCACACTCCTTGGTATTTACCAAATGAGCTGAAAACTTATGTCCATACAAAAACCTGCACAAAGATGTTTATAGCAGCTTTCTGCATAATTGAAAGCACAAAAACTTGAAAGTAACCAAGATGTCCTTCAGTAGGCGAATGGATAAATAAACTGTGGTACATCCAGACAATGAAATATTAGTCAGCACTGAAAGAAATGAATTATCAAGCCATGAAAGACATGGAAGAAACTCAAATGCATATTACTAAGTAAGAGAATCCAATCTGAAAAGGCTCTATATTATACAATTACAACTATACAACATTATAGAAAAGGCAAAATTGTTGAAACAGTAAAAAAAAAAATCAGTTTTTTGTCCGGGTTAAAGAGGAGGCAGGGATGAATAGGAGGAATAAACAGAATTTTTTAGGGCAGTGAAATTATTCTGTGTGATACTATAATGATGAATACATTTTTCCAAACCCATAGAATGTGCAACAACAAGTGTGGACCCTAATGTAAATTATGAACTTTGGGGTATAATGATGTGTTAATGTAGGTTTATAAAATGTAATAAATGTACCAACCTGGTAGAAGATTTTGATAATGTCAAGGCTAAGTTTGTAGGGGGGGTGGACAGAAGCTAAAAGGGAAATTTCTGTACCTTCTGCTCAATATTGCTGTGGACTTAAAACTGCCCTAAAAATGTAGTCTATTTAAAAAATTCTGAAAAACCCACAGCTAACATCATACTCAATGGACAAAAACTAAAATGGTTTCCATCAGGATCAGAAACAATACAAAGATGCCTACTCTCATCGCTTCTATTCAACATAGTACTGGAAGTCCTAGCTAGAACAATTAAGCAAGAAAAAAATACTCTAAATTGAAAGGAAGAAATAAAATTGTCCCTATTTGCAGTTGACATGATCTTATATACATAAAACCCTAATGACATCATAAAAACTGTTAGAAATAATAAATGAACTCAGTAAAAATTCAGGATAAAAACCAACATACAAAAATCACTTGTTTTTCTATACACGAACAGTAAGCTACTTGAAAAGAAAATTGGGAAAACAATTCAATTAACAGTAGCATCAAAAAGAATAAGATACCTAAAATAAAATTAACCAAGGAGGGGAAATATGTGTACTGAAAACTAAAAACATTGATGAAAGAAATTAAAGAAGACACAAACAAATAAAAAGACATCCTGTGTTCATGAATTTGAAGAATTAATATTGTTAAAATATCCATACTACCTAATGTGATCTATAGATTCAAGGGATTCCCTATCAAAATCCTAATGGTACTTTCTACAAAAACAGAAAAAACAATTCTACAAATCACAGGAAACCACACACACACAAAAAAAAAGACTAGCTAAATCAATTTTGAGAAAGATGAACAAAGCTAGGAACATTACATTTCCTGATTTCAAAATACATTAGAAAACTACAGTAATAAAGTTGGGGCACTGGCATAAATATAGACATATAGACTAATGGAACAGATTGGAGAACCCCAAAATAAACCCACATACATAGGTAAACTAATGGTTAATAAGGGTGTCAAAAATACACAATGGGGAAAGAATAGTCTCCTTAACAAACGGTGCTGAGAAAACTGAATATCCACATGTAAAAGAATGGAATTAGACCTTTATCTTACATCAAATACAAAAATCAACTCACAGTGTATTAAAGACTTAAATGCAGAACTTAACACTGTAAAACTCCTGGAAGAAAATATAGGGGGAAAGTGTCATGACATTTGTCTTGGCAATGATTTCATGGAAATGATAACAAAAGAACAGGCAACAAAAATAAACAAGTGGGACTGCATTAAACTAGAAAGCTTCTACATAGCAAAAGAAACAACAGAGTGAAAAGGTAACCTACAGAATGGGAGAACATATTTACAAACCATATATCTAATAAGGGGTTAATATTCAAAATATATAAGGAACTCCTATCACTCAATAACAATAAAATGAATAACCTGATTTAAAAATGGGCCAAGGACTTAAGTATACTTTTCTGTAAGGAAGATATAGAAATAGCCAACAGGCATATAAAAAATGTTCAAAATCACTAGTCACCAGGGAAAAAAAAATCAAAACCACAATGAGACACTATCTCACACCTGTCAGGATGGCTATCATCAATTAAAAAAAGTGCTGGTGAGACTGTGGGTAATAGGAACCCTTGTACACTGTCAGTGGGAGTGCAAAATAGTTCAGCTGCCATGGAAAACAATATGGAGGGCCCTCAAAAAATTAAAAATAGAACTAACATATTATCCAGGAATCCCACTTCTGAGTATTTGTCTAAAAAAACTGAAACGAAGATCTTGAAGAGATATTAGCACTCCCATGTTCATTGAGGCACTATTCAGAATAGTCAAGAAACAACTTAAATGTCCAAAAAGAGATGAATGGATAAAGAAAAGATAGTATGTACAAACAATGGAATACTCTTAAGCCTTAAAAAAAGAATAAAGTTCTTCAATCTGAGACACTGATGAACTTTGAAGACATTATGCTAAATGAACTATGACAGTCACTGAAAAAGACAAAACCGTATAATGCCACTTATATGAGGTATTTAACATAATCAAATGCACAGATTCTATGAGTAGAATGATGGTTTCCAGGGGCTAAGTGGAGGGGAAATTAAGGATTTACTAATTAAAGTGCCAAAATTTTCAGTTAAGCAAGATGAATAAGCTCTAGAGGTCTGCTGGACAACATTGTAACTATAGTCCACAATAACGTACACTTAAAATTTTGTTGAAAGTAGATCTTAAGTTAACCATAATAAAATAAAAATTTTTAAAAAGAAAGATATACAATTTTAGAATGTTAAAGAAAAAAAGATAATTTACCTAAATAGTAATTTTTTAAAGGAGTAAAGTTCTCCTCTTGCTGAGATAATTTAGCAAGAAAGAAGTCAGGCAGACATTTCAATGTTGAGAATTATGTAAACTATGGGAAATGTGACCAGATACACTAGGAGGCAGCAGAAAAAGCAAAAACAGGCTGAGTAGAAATGTGTGCTAGATTTTCTGGACCTGAGGCACTGTTCATATGTTTGCCATCATGAGTCTTCATTCCCTCACCAAACCCCATGAGAATAAAAGGGCCTATCAGCAATATGATAGTCTGGTTTGTGCCTGTAAATCACTGAGCCTAATGCTCCTGCAGAAAGAGAATAGAACAAGGGCATTTCATCCATGCACTGTCATGTATTTGTCTTCACCTCTGGGTTTTCCTCCATCCAAGCCCTGGAAGTGAGTCAGCAGAAAACACATTCAAATCTCCTGACTGGGCCACAAGCTTTTCTTGACATCATTATCTCAGTACATGTGTCTCTCATTGATTCTTCTGGCTCCCCTGTCTTGCCCTGACTCAAAGTTTGCGTGAATATACAGAAGTTTCATCTTTGTCTAACTTTTTTAATATTAAGTAGAGGAAAAGGCAAACTTTTAATATCATCAAAGTTTTTTTTTAACAATCTCATCATTTGGCCCATTTAGCACAGTATACTTGCTCTCAAAAAATCTAGCAAAATATTTTTGCTCTACTGTTGGAACATATCACTATTGTCTTTGATTGAGTACCAGATATAGTAGTTGTCTTGTGGTTTGCTGCAATGTTGTCCTAAAAACAAACAAAAAAAACTGTCTTTTAATTCTAGACTCACTATACCCTAAGCCAACAAGATATTTTTTTCTTCTACAAGTTTTGGGTTTAGTTTGTTCTTGTTTTTCTAATTCCTTGAAGTGTGACTTAGATTGTCAATTTGTGATCTCTCTGTATTTTTGATGTAGACATTTAGTACTATAAACTTACCTTGGCAGTGTTTTTACTATATCCCAGAGGTTTTGATAACTTGTGTCACTGTTATTATTTGTTTTGAATTTTTTGTTTAATTTCCATCTTGATTTCATCCTTGATCCAAACATCACTCAGGAGCAGGTTAATTTCTAAGTATTTGTATAGTTTTGAGATTTGCTCTTGGAATTGATTTCTAGTTTTATTCCACTTTGGTCTGAGAAGGTACTTGATATGATTTAGACTTTTTAAAAATTTATTGAGACTTGTTTTGTGGGCTGTCATATGGTCTGTCTTGGTGAATGTTCCATGTGCTGATGAGAAGAATGTATATTCTGCAAATTTGGGTTAGAATGTTCTATAAATGTCTGTTAGGTCCATTTGACTAGAGTCCCATTTAAGTCCAATGTTTCTTTTTTGACTTTCTGCCTTGATCTGTCTGCTGCTGCTGGTGGAGTGTTGAAGTCTCCCACTAGTATTTTATTGCTATTTATATCTTTCCTTAGGTCTAGTAGTATTTGTTTTATGAATCTGGGAGCTCTGCTGTTAGGTGCATATATATTTAAGATTCTTACATCTTCTTGTTAGACTGTTCCCTTTATCATTATATAATGACCTACTTTGTCTCTTTTTACTATTGTTGATTTAAAGTCTGTTTTATCTAATATAAGAATAGCTACTCCTGCTCACTTTGATTTCCATTTTCCTTGAATATATTTCCCAAACTTTATTTTTCTTTCATTTATGAAAATTAACCAAGGAGGTGACAGACCTCTACATTGAGCACTACAAAACACTGATAAAAAAATCCTAGATGAAGCAAACAAATGGAAAAATATCCCATGCTCATTGATTGGAAGAATCAATATTGTGAAAATGACCATATTGCCCAAAGCAATCTACAGATTTAATGCAATCTCTATTAAAGTACCAATGTCATTTTTCACAGAATTAGAAAAATCAATTGTAAAATTCATATGCAACCAAAAAAGAGCCCAATAGTCAAAGCAATACTAACGAAAAACACATCTGGGGCCATCAGTTTGCCTGACTTCAAATTGTACTACAAGGTGATAGTAACCAAACAGAATGGTAGTAGTATAAAAGTAAACACATAGATCAATGGAACAGAATAGAGAACCCAGAAATAAAGCCAAATACATAAAATTAACTGATCCTTGACAAAGCAGTCAAAAACAGGAAAAAAGCAGGAAAGGACACTCCATTCAATGGTGCTGGGAAAATTATCTCTCTATATACAAAAGAATGAAACTGGATCCTTGTCTCTCTAGATACAAAAATTAACTCAAGATGGATTAAAGACTTGAATGCAAGACCTGCAACCATAAAATTTCTACAAGAAAGCATAGGAAAGACTATTCTGGACATTGACTTAGGGAAAGAATTCATGACTAAGACCCCAAAAGCAAATACAACAAAAACAAAAATAAATTAATGAGATATACTTAAGCTAAAAAGCTTCTGCACAGCAAAAGACACAATCAACAGAGCAAGTATATAACCTATAGAATGGGAAAAAATATTTGCAAACTATTCATCTGACAGAAGACTAATATCCAGAATCTATAAGGAACTCAAACAAATCAGTAAGAAAAAAATAATAACCCCATTGAAAAGTGGGCAAAAGACATGAACAGATATTTTTCAAAAGAAATGATACAAATGGCTCACAAACATATGAAAAACTGCTCAATATCAGTAATAATCAGGGAAATGCAAATTAAAACCACAATGAGATACACCTCACCCCGGTCAGAATGATCATTAATAGAAAATCAGAAAACAATAGATATTGGCACAGATGCACTAAAACAGAAACACTTATACATCATTGGTGGGAATGTAAATTAGTACAACCTCCACGGAAAACAGCATGAAGATTTCCCTAATAACTAAAAGTAGATCTACCCTTCAACCCATCAATCCCACTACTGAGTAGCTACCCAATGGAAAGTAAGTCATTATATCAAAAAGACACTTGCAACCATGTATTTGTTGCAGCACAATTCACAATTGCAAGGATATACAATCAACTTAAGTGACCTACAGCTGAGGAATGGATAAAGAAAAGGTGATATCTATACATTATAGAATACTACTCAGCCATAAAAAAAGAATGAAATATGTATTTTGCAGCAACTTGGATGGAACCAGAGACCATTATCCTAAGTGAAGTAATGCTGGAATGGAAAAACAAATACCACATGTTCTCACTTATAAGTGGGAGCTAAGCTATGTTTACGCAGGGGCATACAGAATTATGCAATGGACATTGAAGAAACAGAAGAGGGGAAGAGTGGGAGGGTGGGGGTTAGGGAATACATTATTTAGGTGATGGGTACACAAGAAATCCATCCATCACTACTATACAATTCATCCATGGAACCAAAAATCCTTTGTGCCCCTAAATCTATTGAGATTTTTTTAAAAAGATACTTATTTTATGAAAGTCTCATAGGGAAAGAAGATCGATCCTGAAAACAGCTGATTCATACTCCATCTCTCACATATTCTGAAACATATGCTCATTGTATGAACATGCATAGTTCCAGAATGGTCTTAATTGTTCAAGATATTATTTTTCCTTTATTTTTTCCAAATGAGCTTATATAGATTAATTTTCAAAAATTGATATGCATGAGACACTGTTCCACTGTACCTGGCTCATGAGAGCCTATTTGGACTTTTGCCACACACCTTCTCCCTGCAAACAATCCCCTACCCTAGTTCTCTTCTTCTGACTATGCCATTCACAGCCCACCACCATGCCCTGGCATAGCATATTTATCTGGGCTCCACCTTGTATTTGCCAGTCTCACATCTGCGCTTCTATTTATATCTGAGCCTTTCATGATTAAAATACGGTAGATTCCTAACTGCCAGTCAGGGAACCAAGCACACATTGGAGCCAAATCACTAGTTCCCCATCCACCACCACTTCATTATCCTCCTTGATAACTTCATTATCAAGTTAATCACACATAATATTGTGGATTCCATTTTCCATGCTCTAGTTGTGCTTCTGGTCCTATGCCTGACTCTCCTAGTGGAGATAAAAAGATAATCTTACATTGGCAGTGACAGCACTGAGGTTTATAATTGCAGGTAAGGGTGGAATCAGAGAAAATGGCAAGACAGCTAAATATGCAACCAACTTAACAGTGATGAGGTGAATAGCAGTGGTAGCCAAGAGGATGAAGATTGTCAGTTAAAGGTGCAATCCCAAAGCCAGCTTCATGAATATGGCTCTAGAAAATATGTCTGACTAGAAAGAGACCAGTCAGGATGGAAAAGAAACATGCATTTCATGCCTCTGGTTTCTCTGCTCCAATACCCCCCTGCACATACCCACCCCCACCCTGCCTCTTCCCTTCCTGGCAGACTTCTACTCATCCTTCAAAACTCCACTTAGATGTTCTCACAGTGATACCTTTCACGCAGTCTCTGAGAGCAATCTTTACTTTTTTTTTTTTCTATATTCTAATAGAATTTAGTCACTGCTCAATTGAAGCCCTTATTAAATGAAGTGACATGTACTCTGTCCTTTCTCTGTACCAAGAACTTTATTTGCTTGGATAAACACTCTTGACTGTGATGGATTATCTCATCCATATATTTTTAAAATCAGTATTATTGTTTGCCTATGAGGATTTTCACACACTCATACACAAACACGCACACATATACACAAATCCAACTTATAATCATAAATAAAAAATCTTAAATAAATTAGTAAACTGAATTATGAAGTTTTACAAATGTTATATTATGACAGATTGGATTTATTCTAGAACATAATTTTGTTTTAAGTAACTTTATTTAAAATAAGTAACTTAATTTACCCATTAATATACTCAAAATGAAATATCATACAATATTTTAAATTATACCTAAAACTTTGAAAAAATTAATAACCATCTATTAAAAAAGTTCTTAGCAAATGAAGAATAAAAAGAATATTCTTAACCATGTAAAGCAAACATCATACTTACAGGTGAAATAATGATCATAGCAATCAAAGTAAGCATTGAATTTCAAAAGCAAAAACTACATTATGATTTTTAACAGGCAGTATGTTTGCCTATGAAAAAAATCCAAAATAATCCACTGATTATTTTAATTAATAATTTTTACAAATTTGCTGAATAGTAAATTTACATACAAAATCATTTGAATATCTCTATCCTAACAAAAGAAATCTAAAATAAGTATTTTAATATACTATTTAAATAGCATCAAATACTAAATACATTGAAATAAATCTCATAAATCATATGTGATATTATTATGCAGAATATTATAGTTTTATTGAAAGATATTAAAGATGATCTTAATGGGGAGATATACCATGTTAAGGAATTAGAAGATTCAATATCATAATGATGTCAAGTATTGCCAAATGAATTAATGAATTCAATGTAATCTCTTTAAAATGCAAAGTTTTTTTGTTTTGGTTTGGTTTTTAGAACTTGAAAAATTTGCAAAGTATTCCAAGATACTCTTGAAGGAAGATCAAGGTGGATGGACTTGTTTTGGAAATTAAGATGGTGAGATATTGGGATAGGGATAAGCAAATAGACTACTGTAATGAAACAGAGCACACCAAAATACATTTATGGAAACATGATTTATGATACAGTTGAAATTACTCAAAAGTGGGGATAGATGGTCATTTCAATATGTGATGTTGACAGAATTATTTATCCTTATGGAAAAAAAGATAAAATTGGATCTTTACCTCATATTAAGTATGAAACACCATTCCAGATGGGCTGAAGACTTAAATAGGGAAAGTCAAAATTAAAGATGAAATCCAATCCTTTTTTCTGCTTGTCAAGAACTCCAGAAACTGTTTATATCTTCTCTATATAAACATATCGCCCACTTTTTTCCCAATATGAAACTTTTTTGATGGTTTGATGAGCATATCGATCTCATCATGCTTTCTGAACTGTTTCCTAAAATATTCTCTTTTCTCCTGCTCCTAAACCTAACCCATTATTTAATTGCTAATTCTTCAAAAAAATGTTGCCCACTTTCTTAGCAAGAGTCACCTCTCCCTTCTCTAAATTTAAATTGCATTTAATGCCCACGTCAACATTTGCCAACACATTTTCCATAACAATCTCTAAGGGAAAACAGGGTTCTGTAGACAGACAAGTTTGGAAACCACTGCAAATCTGTGCTTCCGAATGAAGATTCTGTGTGTATTACCACAGATTTCTGAGAAGCTCTATAATATTAATAATTTTTTAAAAACTGATTAAGTTTGCTGAGACAAATGATGCCTATTTAGCCATAGACCCTTTATTTGAGGAACAACTAGGCATCATTCCTAGAATAAATCCAATAACATATATCTGTGCATCTTAGAGACATATTCTGAGAAAATTTCCCGATATCTTTATCAGTTAATTATGTTTTGTGTATATTTTGAAATTAAATATAAAAATTGTATGATTTCCTTATCTTCCTTACAATTTCTTCTCAGGGGAAAATATCACATAAAAAATTAAAATTGGAAATAGTTAAATTACATTTTCTAATTGAATTTTCACACCATGATTTATGGTATATTAAAAATCCGTTTTACTGAAAAGGAGGTGAGGCTTACAACTTTTTAAGACTACCATCACCATGACAATGGTGGGTTCTAAAAATTATTATTGAATTGAATGGTCTATTTGGCCATTACTCATCAGTCCTGTATAAATCCAAATCTGTAGTTACCTTAGAATCAATGACACATATATGAACATGCAATCATAAATTGGTAGAATTACATTACACTAATCATTATGGAACTCACTCTATTATTAGGTTACACTGGAGTCTTGTATCAAATATTTCTTGAGATAGACAATTGCTGTACTGAATACAGTAACCATATATCAAAAATCTTTGCCTTTGTATTTATGTGAAGAAGTATTTGAGAAGCAATATTTGCAGAAATGGAATTCAATATAGAAAGGTACTGAGATACATATAAATATCAAAGATAAACATAACATTAAATGTAATAGAGAAGTTAAAATTAAATCATGAATAAGTTTTGAATTGCATCTCTGAAGATTGAAGTAATATACGTAATTGTCAGGAAACAAAGTTCCATTCCATATTTCTGTTTTCTATTCTAGGCAATACCTAAATATCATAAATGTGGTTATATTCAGTGTGAATACTTGATGTCTTTTTTCAAAGTTTGCCACTATTAGATATTATATAGTGTATGATCAAAACAAAGAGATTATCTAAAAAGGAATCAAGAAAGATAAAACTATATTCTGCATATCTGGGCTTGTCTTCTGATAACTATATAATTCATAAATGTATAGGTTTATTGCCAAGCAAAGTTTCTATTGTCAAGTTAAGAAATATTTATTACGCTAATATCTATTTCTAGTATATACTATTCACTAATATATATATCTACCTACCTCCACCTAGCATTGAGATTTATTCTCCTGCAAATAATTTACTTAAACATGGCATTTTGAAACCATGGAATGGGTTGAAGGGATATAAGCAAATACATGATGACACTGTATACAGTAGTACTGGTTTGTAGATATTAGTTTCAAATTACTAATGTCTGTTTGTCCCTTACTTTTATATAACTCTTCACAGTCTTAAAATTTTTAATATATATATTTACTAATTTGTTAGTTACAAATTATAAAAAAACTGTCAAATACTAATTTGTCAAATAACTAATTAGCTAAAACAAACTAATAAACTAGGTAGCACAGATTATCTTTTTTTAGTTTTGTGAGTGGTGAAGGAAAGGCTCAGGAAAGTGAAGTGGCTTGCACAAAGGCACAGAGATACTCTAGGGTAGAGCTCACTCAAGAGAAGACTTAATTCATGACAACCAAACTATTAATACAATTCCTCTGCATTCTGAAAGGGACATCTTGAGGAGTGGAAACAAAAGTAGCCACCATTCTGAAGCACTATGATGAATGCCTTAGCTCTCTAGCCCACAAAGCAAAGATAACGTGTAGGAATTAAAAATTCCAATTTTACAGGTAAGAAAACTGAAGCTCAGATGTAGGGACAATTGGTTAACTATAGAAAACAAAGCAAAGTAAAATGGATGCTTTAAGATGCAAACATAAAGGTCTGTCATGCAAGAGATGTATTGGGGAAAATATGATTGAAAAAGAGAATGATATGGGGGAAATGTGGAGAGAGATCAGACTGTGAGGCCTGTCTGACACTAAGAAGGAAGTAGAAGGAATGCAAAACTTGGTAAGAAGAGTCTCAGAATGTGGTTCCATCTTTAAAAAATTTGGCCAAGTCAATGGGGCATCCTTAAGCCAAAATCTCAGATAATTAAACTTTCCATGCCAGGAACATGTCACAGAATCAGTCACAGAACAAGAAGTCACCTGATTTTCACTGAAGCAAAGCAAAAATATACTGTATTTTTAAGGGATCCATATATATTGGTAGAACTTTAAAGAAAAGCAAGAGAATAATCACAAAAACATAGCACAATTCTGGGGAAAGAGGATGGAAAGAAGGAATTGCAAAGTGGAAGGAAGACATGCAGCTTTGTTCTAAAAAGTTAATGGACATATTTCCATGCTTGGCTAATTTTTTTTCAAAATATATACCTAAATTTTATATTCCTATTTGTGTGTATATTTTACACAATTAATAGTCAATAAAAGAAAGTAAACTTCAGAGAAGATGTGTAACTTAGTCAAGAGCACAGATGAGAAGTAATGAAATTAAAATACTATGTTATTTGATTCTAAAACTTACATTCTTCCCAAATTGTCAATGAATTAATATTCTCATAAATCCTCATAATTGCCTGCCTCTTCCATAACACAGCCTTCCCTTGGATTGTAGGCCTCAGTCATTTATAGAGGAACAAACTTGTTTTAAAAATCACATTTATTTATCTCCCTTTAGTCAGAAGGCACATTGCACATACCTTCAGAGCCACTACTTTAAACATCTCCATCTCTACTTTCTCATTCCCCAATGTACAAATAAACACATGTCCTTTTCATCTCAGACAAATTCTCAACTATTTATTTTTTGGCTTAAGCCCTGTTTCTCTCCTCCATTTTATAGACCAGATTACAAAAAATTAAGGGGCAGAGAAAGAGAGAGAGCATGCCAATCCTTCCACCTGTAACATTCTCTCCCTTCCACCTCCTACTCTTCCCACCTTTAAGTAGCCAGCTCATAATTAACCTTCAATCATTTTTCCAGCATTTATTGGGCACTGAATTATGTTCCAAATGCTTTAGATTAACTTTCTCACCAAACCCTCATGGAAACAATGTAAGATGGGTACCTTGGTACCTACTTTATAGATGAAGACATTGAGCATTGAAGGCACTGAGAAGAAGAAACACGCCCATGATGCCATGGTCATTAAATGGTGAAATGTAAACAGAAGAGAGGCAGCTTGCTTCCAGAGATGTTAAACTTGACCACCGTACCACTCTGCCTCTTGGAGACCTTGAGACCTTTTTCCAATCACTTGCTCCACGCTCTGTCTTTCTGGGTTAGGATTTATACCCCTAGAATCCCATATCACCCAGTAGATATACCTGTCATAATGACAGAGCATAAAGGTTGACAGCATGGACCTAAGAGACTGCCTGGAATTCTTTTGTTGTCATCTGCTTGATATAGTCACTGAGTTTTCTGCTAGATTTACTAAATCTCTGTAAAATGGTGGCAAAAATATCTGCCTCAGGGCTGTCGTGAGTTTTAAATGAAATGTAAGTAAAGTATTTAAGATAGTGTTTAAAACATAGGGAATGTTCAACGAAAGTTATTTCTCTGTTAATACAAACATCTTTATACTTATCATTTGCTACCTGTATAAGGAATGAACAGACAAATATGGGCTGCTTAAGTGGGGAGTGTTCCCATTACCCAGAATCCATTTGCTCTCATGCCAGGTCCTGAACTAGAGGATAAAAGAAGACACTCATTCTACCCCTGTCTCTTACCCACCACAGGAGCTTGCAAGTCTACCACCTGCTTAAATTTCCATGAGGATTGAGGTAGTAAAGCATGTGAAAGGCAAGAGAATCAAAACTGCCATTTATTCTCCTAACCAACACTCATTTATGAATATCTCTTTATCTTTGCAGCAGTTTCCACTGTTGGGACAGATAAGATTCTGGCTGGAGAAAAAGACAAGTCCTTCCCTGGAGGTTTCTTGAATGATCTGCCACTCTTCATGATTCTAGAAAGCTCTCCTTAGACTGAATTGAAAATACAGTGGCATACACATGGTGGAGCAGGTCAATAATAAAGAGAAGCCCTAAAAAGCTATAAAAATTAAGATGGATTTATTGATAAAATTATAAATGCAGTTTAATACAAACAATCCTAACACATCTCCATGACTTAAATTTGCCAGAATTAGCAAATTAATATCTTAATCAGGATTACAATAAGGCAAAATGTTTGTCATTGGAAAGTTCTTGCTAATAGAGTTATTTATATACTATTTAATAAAGTTTCCACTATTTTAAAGACCAAACATTTTTCAAGTTGTAACTATTTAAGAATCTCCTAAAGTCAAGTTTTCTTCACCATTATCTTTTCATACTCTCCAGCTTTGAACTTTTCTTAGAAGTGAAGCAACTTATTTCCAACATATTTTGCCACTTCTTAAGTATAATGCTATTTATATCAATTTTGAATGTAGAGACCCAAAATTAAAAAAATACTAAATATTGAAATAAGATCAGATCAATTGAAATTCACTTATATGAGAAGACATTCTCATATAAGAATTTGACTGTAGATTGCCTTAGGTCACAACCATGTTTTCAAAATTGCTTCATATATGGGACCATATTCTTTATTATATGTGTAGCCTTGAGAAAATTAGCTTTCTGAGTCTCAGTTTTATTATTATAAAGTGGAAGTTATATTATTTACCCTATTGATATAGAGTAATGAATGAAAGAATTCATATTTCCACTATTATATTTTTTCGGTTACAAATCACTCCATGTATGTTAATGTCATAAGAGCATACTTTAATGTTCTTCATCTCTCCCTGTGTCCACACCCTTTACAATGTGACTTTGCAGATCTGCCCCTTGAATTTGAGCTTCACCATGTAACTTGTTTCAACCTATGGGATGTTACCACATATGACAATGTACTTGTGCCATTGGGCTTGACATCTTCGTGGGAAAAACTACCATTGTCCTGTCAGTCTTGTGCTCCACACATGGAGCAGGTGTGAGTCTGATCCTTGGTGAGGAGCCATAGCTTGAAGCAGAGTCTCTTAGCCAAACCACACGGGTATGTGATGGAGAAGAAATAATTGTTGTTGGCCATGGAGTTAATTCACCAAATGCTGGAATTCTGTGCTATGCAGCAAAAATATGGCAATAGCTAATTGATACCATAGCTTCAAAGTGTCTCCTATGTAGCTTTAAAAATAAACTTTTAAAACTTTTATTTCTTCATCTCTTCAGTGGAGAAATTAATATTACCTTTGCATGGGGTTTTTATGAAAATTGATGACTTGATATTTGTGAAGTAATTAGGATGATTTATATATGCTGGCACATAGGAAGCACCATAAGTGTTACCTGTTGTTGTTTTGATGTTGTTAATAGACCTCAAGTCCTATATTTTTAAGTTTTTATATGCTTCCATCATTTAGTCCCTGTGCTGCTCCTCTCTGAAAAATAATTTAGCACAGGAAGTGTGTGTTTATCCAATTTAGATGTTTTCAAGGTACAGAATATATCTGTGATTGGGTCCCACAGGGTCAGCCCCCAAATTAACAAACATATTATTAATCTGTGTTTTAGGTATGTATATAGTCAGAATGACTTTTAAATACGTAGTCACTACCAGGACTGATGATCGAAAGGAAGGCACAGAAAGTAGATTAGGATAAGAGACCTTTGTGCAAATGAGAGTTCTTTCCCTGTTGTACACAGTGTAATAGCTATTCTTGTCCCACAAAATATTAAAGTCCCTATTAAAATCCTTTATTCCATGAGTCAGTAAAAATCATATAGCTGGAAGAACCAAAAGACATAATATATAGCAACTAGAATGATTAATTATATATGTCAACTTTGCTGGCCTATGGTGATCAGTTATTTGGTCAAGCACCAGTCTAGATGTTGCTGTGAAGGTACACATTTCTATCTGATTGGAGAGAGCCAAGATGGCTGACTAGAGACAACTTTTGTTGGACCATCCAGGCTGGAAGGTAGAATATTGGACTGAGGAGAACGGAGAAGAGTCGTAGCTCAGGTGTGGATCACAAAGACAGACAACAGAGACATCTGAGGACCCCATGGAGAAAAACTATAAAGCTGAGGAAAGAAGAAGATAAAAAAGAGAAGATAGAGATGTGGATCAAACTCAGAGAAGCTCAAAGCCCAGTGAAAGGGTAAGGGGGTTTTCTCTCCCCCACCTAGGTGCCTTTGGTGAACAGCAGGATGCAAAGTATATTGATGGTGCTTCCACCCTCCACGAGCCCAGGCACAGCAGCTAAATAGGAATAGTGTGGTGAACCACAGAACCCCACGTGTTTGGGTATCCATAAGGGACAGCCAATGGAAGAATGCCACGGTAGATGGAAGGGCTGGTTTTCTCACACCTAGACACATCCTCCTCTGCACCTCCCCTATTCAGAGCATCAGACAAAGTAATTTGAGTGCCAGCTGACTGGTAGCTGCAACACCTCCCCAATCCATTGCAACTGCGAGTATACTCTGAATCCAGAAGCTCAGGAAACGCTGCTTCTCTATGGCAGGCACTCCCAGCTGAGCTCACCATGGAGAGTGGGCCACTAAAATTTGGGAGCTTCCTGCCCACTAGCGTTTTGTGGGATCATGCACTGGCAGCTTAGACAGGCAGGCCAGTCCCGGTGCCACTCAGTCATGAGAACAGTGCAGGGAAAAGGTCTTGGTCCTGGACTTGGGTGGCAAGGAAGCCCTCATGGACATATGCCACAGGACTGCACAGAGGGGTGTTGATGAATGGGGATCTGTGAGTTTGCCCACTCCCCACACCTATTGGAGAACTGCCATATTGGATGGGATGTGACACTCGGAGAGAAATAGTCTATCCCATGCTTCCCATGGCAACCAAACACCTTGGGCACACCACCTGAATAGGAGCAGCAGCCTCTACCCCCACAAATTACAATAGGGAGTGCAACTTGAGGCAAGAAATTCACAAGTGGATGCTTCTCTCCTCCAGGAGTATGCCCCGTCTGAGGCCCCTGTGGAAACAGTGGTCTAATACTCTCCCCTTAGGGTCTTGTGGTGGAACAGGGGTCCATAATTGGGGAACCCCTACCCACCAGCATTTTGCAGAGACACACACTAGTGGGTCAGACACATGGACTGGGGGGAAGTTTGAAAGCCAGTCTTGGGTAGTGAGGTAAGTCACATGGACAGATCTGATGGGAGTGCATTGTGGGGTTCCAGTGAGTGGCAATTACTGAGGGCACTCACCCCTCCCTGCAGAGAAACTGCACTAGTGGACAAAGGTAGAAGAAGCCCATCCCAAGGCTTTACCACTCAAGTGTTTAGACCTCTTCCCCGGGAACTGCCTTCATGGTTTGGAGACATTGCCCTCAACCTCATACCAGCAGGTCCCCCTAGCAGTCGGAAGAGGAAACTCTGAGCCCTGCTAAGGATTTGCAAAGCCTTTCAGGCTGTCCCAATCCAGCCATAATCTGTCTTCCTCCTCCCCCACCTCAGTGGGAGTAGAGATCAAGTAGCACCCTGGGAGATACAGGATCCTTCCTAAAGCTTGGGGAATCCATGTGCCCTTCCTAGGGGACCACAGCTTACCGTGGGCACAAAAGAACATCTCAGCAGCTGGCTTTTCCACACAAGCATCAACCAGTAACAGGGAGAATAACTCTACAGCTAAGCATAGTGTCTTCCAACTCAAGCAAATATCAACTGGTGATTCGTGTTCACCAGTAATACCTGCCATCTCAGAGATTAAGCTGGGGGACACTGTTAGGAAGAGTTGAAGATAGCAGATCAGAAGTAACTTAAGAGGTTTATCAAAACTGCTAGAAGACACCATAGGTAACTCAGGACTAGCACCCTTCTCCCCAGCAAGGTCAGGGATTGGTCTTTGGAGATCCAGAGACAGGTCCACAAGCCAAGCTGAACACCCTCATGTCTCTATTGAGAGGCCAGATGAGAAGGAATCAGCCAAAGAAATCCAGAAATATGAAAAATCATAGTAAAATGACATCTTCAAAAGAAAACAATAACTCCTGACCAATAGAAACAAGCCAAAATGAAAATACAAAATGACTGATAAAGAATTTCAAATATGGATTATAAGGAAGCTCAACAAAATACAAGAGAAAATAGAAACCCAACACAAAGAAATGACAAAAACAATGCAGGAAGTAAATGAAAAATTCACTAAAGAAATTGAATTATTTTAAAAAATCAAACGGAACTTCTGGAAATGAAAAATGCATTAAAGAAAATACAAAACACAGTGGAAAGTCTTAAGAATAGGCTAGATCAGGCAGAAGAAAGAATTTCAGAGTTTAAAGACACCACCTTGGAATTAAACAAGTCAGCCAAAGACAAAGAGCAGAGAAATAAGAGGAATAAACAAAGCCTACAAAAAATATGGAACTATGTACAGAAGCCTAACATAAAAATCATAGGCATCCCTGATGATGAAGAAGAAAATACACAAGGGTTAGAACAGCTATTTGAGGGAATAATTGAGGAAAACTTCCCTGGTCTTGCTAGAAATTTAGATACCCAGGTACAAGAAGATCAACAGACTCCTGGGAGATTCACCCAAAAGTGGCAATCACCATGACACATAGTCATCACACTGGCCAAAGTTACCATGAAGGAGGAACTTCCATGAGCTTTAAGGTGAAAATTTCAGGTAACTTACAAATGAAGACCCATGAGATTAATAGACTTCTCAACTGAGTCCTTACAAGCCAGAAGGTATTGGGGCCCCATTCTCAGTCTTCTCAAACAGAATAATGGCCAGCCTAGAATTTTGCATCCTGCAAAACTAAATTTCTTAAATAAGGGAGAAATAAAGACTCAGCAAACACTGAGGGAATTTTTTAAGAACAGACCTGCTCTACGTGAAGTACTCAGAACTGTGTTATACATCGATTGGCGCTATAGACAAGCACCAGTGTAAAATCACCCAAAAGCTAAAGCTCAAAGACCATATACCATAATGGCTCAAAAGGTAAAACAAAACAATAAATTTCTATTCAGCAGGGTTAACAGAAATCCACCCCACATATCAATTCTCTCAATAAATGTGAATGGCTTCAATTTCCCACTCAAGAGACATAAGCTGGATGAATGGATAAAATAATACAAGCCAAATATCTACTGTCTCCAGGAAACACATCTAACCCACAAGGACTCATGCAGAATCAAGATGAAGGAATGAAAAAAAAACATTCCATGCAAATGGAAACCAAAAGGAAGCTGGCATAGCCATTCTCATATCAGATAACATAGACTTCAAATAAAAAATAGTAAAAGAATACAAAGATGGTCATTATATGATGTTAAAGGGAGCAATTCAACAAGAAGACATAACAATCCTAAATATCTATGCAGAAAACACAGATATGCCCAGATTCATAAAACAAACCCTATTTGATCTGAACAAAGTGATAGACAGCAGCATCATAATAGCTGGGGACTTCAACATCCCCCTGACAGAATTGGACAGATCCTCCCAGCAAAAAACAAACAAAGAAACACTGCACTTAAATGGAACTCCAGAACAAATGGGCCTAACACACATTTAGAGAACATTCTACCCCAAAACTACTGAGTATATGTTCTTCTCATTAGCACATGGAATATTCTCTAAGATTTATCATATCTTAAGCCACAAACCCTGTCTCAACAAATTTAAAAAAATAGAAATTATAACATGTGTCTTCTCACACCAGAGTGGAATAAAATTAAAAATCAATTCCAACAGAAACACTCCACTTTACACAAATTCATGGAAATTAAACAACCTATCACTGAGTAGTTATTGGTTCAAGGAGGAAATTAAGATGGAAATCAAAAGATTCTTCAAACTAAATGATAAAGGGGACACAAGTTATCAAAATCTGAGGTATTCAGCAAAAACAGTCCTAAGAGAAAAATTCATAGCCTTAAATGCCTACATCAAAAAGCCATAAGGATCACAAATCAACAATCTAATCAATCATATCAAGGAATTAGAAAAGGAAGAGCAAACCAACCACAAAAACAGCAGAAGATAAGAAATAACTAAGGTCAGCACAGAACTAAATGAAATGGAGAACAAAAGAATTATACAGAAGATTAACAAAACAAAAAGTTGATTCTTTGAAGAGATAAACAAAATTGATAGACTTCTCACTAGATTCACCAGAAACAGAAAAGGAAAGATCCTAAAAAGCTCAATCAGAAATGAAAAAGGAGTTAACACAACTGATACCACAGATATACAAAATATCTTCTCTGAATACTATAAAAATCTCTGTGCACATACACTTGAAAATGCTGAGGAAATGGACAAATTCTTTAAATACACAACCTCCCTAGGTTCAATCAGGAGGAAATAGAACTCCTGAATAGACTTATTTTGAGTGACAAAAATGAAGCAACAATAAAAAATATTCCAACGAAAAAAAAGTCCCTGACCAGATGGTTTCACATCCGAATTTTACCAGACCTACAAAGAAGAATTGGTACCCATACTGAAGAAATTATTTCATAACATCAAGAAGGAAGGAATCCTCCCCAACTCCTTTTAGTAAGCCAGTATCACCTTGATACTAAAGCCAGGACAAGACACAACAAAAAAAGAAAACTATGAATAAATAACCCTTATGAATACAGATGCAAAAATTCTCAATAAAATTCTAGCAAACAGAATTCAGCTGCACATCAAAAAAAATAACCCACCTCATCCCAGGGATGCAAGGATGGTGCAACATATGCAAATTTATAAATGTGATTCATCACACAAATAGAAGCAAAAACAAAGACCATATGATCATCTCAATACATGCAGATAAACCATTTGACAAAATTCAGTAGCCTTTTATGATAAGAACTCTTAAGAAAATAGGCAAAGATGGAACAGACCTCAAAATTATAAATACCATATAAGACAAACCCAAAGCCAACACCATACTGAATGGGGAAAAATTGAAAGCATTTCTGCTTAGAAAGGAAACTAGCATGGTTGCCCACTGTCACCACTTCTATTCAACATAGAGCTAGAAGTCCTATCGAGAGCATTCAGGAGAGGGAATGAAATGGATGGTATCCAAATAGGGAAAGAAGAGGTCAAACTTTAGCTCTTTGCTAGTGATATGATCTTATATCTAGAAAACCCCAAATATTCTGCCAGGAGACTCCTGCAATTGATAACTTCTGCAGAGTCCCAGGTTCCAAAATCAATGTACACAAATCACTAGCATTTCTATACATCAAAAACAGTTAACCTGAGAATCAAATAAAAAACACAATGCCTTTCATAATAGCAACAAAGAAAATAAAATACATAGGAATATATTTAATCAAGGATGGGAAAGACCTCTACAAGGAGAACTATGAATCACTGAGGAAGAAATTCACAGAGGCTGTAAACCAATAGAAAAACATATCGTGCTCATGGATTGGCAGAATCAACATTGTTAAAATGTTTATACTACCCAAAGTGATTTACAGTTTCAATGCAATCCCCATTAAAATATCAACATCATTTTTTGCAGATCTAGGAAAAATATTTCTACACTTAGAATGGAACTGGAAAAGAGCCCAAATAGCCAAAGCAACCTTAAACAAAAAGAACACATCAGGAGGCATCACTCTACCAGACATCAAGCTATACTACAAGTCTATAGTAACCGAAACAGCATGGTACTGGCACAAAAACAGAGGCATAGATCAATGGATCAGAACAGAGAATCCAGATATAAAATCATCCTCATATTGCCATCTGAACTTTGACAAAGCAGTCAAGAACATACAGGGGCTAGGAACAATCATGGATAAGAATACCTATTCAATAAATGGTGCTGGGAGTATTGGATTGTCAAATGTAGAAGATTGAAACAGGATCCTTACCTCCCACCACTCACAAAAATTAATTCAAGGTGAATAACATGAAACTACAAGAATTCTAAGGCATGAAACTATAAAAATTCTAGAAGAAAATATTGGAACAACTGTTCTAGATATTGGCCTAGGCAAAAAAATTATGAAGAAGTCCCCAAAGGCAATCACAGCAACAACAAAAGTAAATAAATGGGGCCTGATCAAATTAAAAAGGTTCACCACAGGCAAGGGCACAATCAACATAGTGAATAGACAACCTACAGAATGGGAGAAAGTATTTGAATGCTATACATCCGATAAAGAGCTAATAACCAGAATCTACAAAGGACTCAAGAAAATCAGCAAGAAAAAATCAAACAATCCCATTTAAAAAGTGGGCAAAAGACATGAACAGAAGCTTTTCAAAAGAAGATAGACTAATGGCCAAAAACACATTAAAAAATGCTCAACATCTCTAATCATCAGGGAAATGCAAATCAAAACCACAATGAGGTATCACCTAACTCCAGTGAAAATGGCTTTTATCAAAAAGTCTCAAAACAACATGCTGGTGTGGATGCATAGAGAAAGGAATACTCATACACTGTTGGTGGGACTACAAACTAGTACAACCTTTATGAAAAGTAGTATGGAGACAGCTCAGATAACTAAATGTAAAACTACCATTGGATCCAGCAATCCCACTACTGGATATTTACCAAAAGGAAAAAAAGACATTCTATAAAAAGATTCCTACACTCGAATGTTTATAACAGCACAATTTACAATTGCAAAGATGTGGAAACAACCCAAGTGCCCATCAATATGTGAGTGGGTTAATAAAATGTGGTATTTGCATACCATGGAGTACTTCTCAGCCATAAAAAAATGGTGAACTTATACCTTTTGTAACAACCTGGATGGAACTAGAGACCATACTTCTAAGTGAAGTATCACAAGAATGGACAAACACCACATGTACTGACTATTAAATTGGAACTAATTGATCAATACTCAGGTGCACATATGGAAGTAAAACTCAAGGGAAATGAAGCAGGTGTGGGGGAAGGTGGGGACGGGTAAAATCACACCTAATGGGTACAATGCACACTATCTGGTGATTGGCATGCTTATAACTTTAACTCAAACTCTACAGAAGTAATTCATGTAGCTAAAACATTTGTACCTGCATAATATTCTGAAATTTAAAAAAGATCTGATTAACATTTAAATCAGTAGACTCTGAGTAAAGTATATCACCTTCCACATTGTAGATTGGCCTCATCCAATCAGTTGGCCTTAAGAGAAAAGACAAAGGATTCCCAAGGCCTTAATGCTACCTTATACAGCATTAAAACTCTGGCTAAGTTTTCGGCCATCAGATTTTGGACCCTACACTGAAATGTCAACTGTTCCCTGAATTTCCAACCTACCAAGCTTTTCTACAAATTTTGGCTAATGAGCCTCCACAATCTTGTGAGCCAATTCCTTAAAATAAGTTTCTCTCTGTAGTTTAGATATAGATATAGATATAGATATAGATATATGTATATAGATCGAGGAGATAGATATATAGATTGATTTACTATTAGTTTTGTTTTTCTGGAGTACCCCAACTAATAGAAAATATAGAGAAATCATACTTAGTGTAATTTGGCAATGGATGCTGTGCAGCAGGTGAAAAAATATCTCAAGTTTTAGTGAGATATCTCTATTCATTAATTCAGTAATTCAATAGACACACAGTGATCTCTATCATATTATATAATAGAGTTTAATGAGATGTAATTGCCCCCTCCAGGACCTTATAATCTAGGAGAAGATTCACCACAAAATGGAAATCAGACAACAGGAATCATTCATTATCCATTATCAGAGAAATGTGTTTCAAGAAGCCAAATTTGAAATGTACCAAAAGTAAGAAGTATTAGAAAAAGTAATGGAAGTATAGCAATTGACAGGGAAGAAATTAATACAAAAAAAACTTTGGTGATGACAAACTATATGTTATAGTTTGAAACTTTCGGTACTGTGAATCTATCTGCTGCTGTAAGAATAGCTGCTGTAGCAATCTATAGCTACAGAAAAAAAGGGCAGATGACGTCTGTTAAGCAGAACACCGTGTACTGGTTATCAATGTTTGGAAACAGAGAACCAGGTCCTGGTTACCAACCCCAGGGGAGGACTCTAAACACTTCTGACACTGCACCTTGATATTGGAGTCACCAAGCGAAATAAAACAGTCAAGCACTGGATAGAATAATGCTTTATTTACACAGAGAAGAAACAAGGCAAGATCAACTTCAATAGTGTACACTGATCCCCCTTGGCTAGGACGCCCCACAAGCAGCCTGTGCAGGGCAACAGGCTTGCATTCTCGCTCTTCTGCACCTCAGTAGAAGGAATCCCAGTCCCTACTCTCTAGAGTTTGAAATATTGAAGCTTAAGGCAGACGTAAGGGCCACTGACATATAGGCTTAAGCAGAACAAAGGAACACTTACGGGGTCTGAAACAGGGAAATATATTCCCACACAAAGTGATAAGCCTGGCACAGGCAGTGTGGGCTTTCTATCTCTTAGTAAGGAAGTGTTCCAAGCTCAAGTCCCATTCTTATGTGGCCAAACAGGGATCAAAAACTGTGCACATGAAACTGCCTTTCCCAACAAAGTCTCCAGTTAAAGGGTCATTGTTGACCAATTACACAATGAAGAGATTCTGCAATTAGGACAAAGTCTATTCTACTTGGTGTTGTCTTTCCTCTTTGTTTCCTTGACCCTAACATAGATCCTGGTATATGTAAATGCTCAATAAATTTTTATTTAAATGCAAATAAATAAAATATGCAAAGGAAAAAACAGATTTTAGTGGAAGGATACCATACTAAATCTCCAAATGCCAAAGACCAAGAAAAATATAAGTATTGAATAAGCAAGTATTTGCAAGACATTCAAAATGGTCCAGGTACCAGGTAAAGCACTCTGAATGAGGCTAGTATTTCACTCGTGAACAAGGCAACATGATCTCTGTTCTAAATGAGCTTTATTTCTAATAACACAGAGGATGAGAAATGAAAAGTTTCAGGGAAGCATAAATTTAGGACATTTTTCTTTAGCCTCACCTGGGTAAAGATTTCCTAATTCCTTAGGGAAAAGTTGTTGGATACACATATTAGCTGCATAATGTATTTAGCTATAGCTTGTTTTGCTTTTTTACCTGCATAGTATATTTTATACAGTTCATTCCCTGTTGTGGTAAAGCCAGGCTCAGCTTATCTTTTTGGTATAATTAAAGCTGCCTGAGAGATATCACTTTAATATGTTATTATGGATAAAATTAGTCCAGATTAACCTTGGTAATTTCAGTCAAAAATCTGGTGCCCATGGTAGACAGGCTTGATAAAACATACTCCTTACATAGTGAAGACTGAATAAAACATCTTTCTACATGAGTGTGAACCATATTTCACACACATCAGCATACAGATTTGTTTTCTATAGTGTTTTATATCCTTGTTAGCTGTATACCCTACTCTAGGCTTATGTCCCCATGCCCACTCTTAAAACTTTATACTTTCCATGTCATAAGATGGGTAAGAGCCATAGTTACATTTGTGTGGTTACAGTATATATATATATTTCTTTTTTTTTCTGGACAAGCCAAGCAAAAACAGTTCTTTTATTATTTCGTTCTGCAAACCTATATTTATATTGCAACTTCCATACAGAAAATGGAGCGAGATATCATAAACAACCAAAATCATCCTTCTTGCCCCATTAATTTAATGAACAAATTTCCATCTTTGTTTTCTACCTAGCAGGATTAAACAAGCACCTTCGGATTCATCATCTCATTTTATCCCTGAACAGATGGAGAAACCAAGGTATAGAGTAGCCAAATCACTTCTCAAGGTCAAACAAGTTGTGTGTCTAATGAGAAAGAAGGGAATATTAGTGAATCACTATATACAGATTAAAAATGGAATGTGAAACTTAAAAAGTATTTAAAATATTATAAAATTGATGAATTTTAGGATAAATTTAATAATAAAACTTTTAGAAGTATACACTGAAAACTATAAAACAGTTTTAAAAGAAATGAAATATGACCTAAATAAATGAAGATATATAACATGTACTTGATTTGGAAGACTGAATATTGTTAAGAAGTTATTTTCTCCCAAAATTTTGGATAGATTCAGGGAAATCCCAATAAAATCCCCAAATCCAATTCATAGAAATTAACAAGCTAGCTGATGGCAAAATCAATATGGAAATGCCAGGGTTCTAGAATAGCCAAAATAATTGTGGAGAAAAAATAGAACAAGATTAGAGGACATTAACTACCAGATTTCAGATTTACCATAGGACTACATTAACTGAGACATTGTGAAATTGGAGTAAGGATAGACAGGTAGACCAATGGGATAGAAAAAAGAGCACAGAAATAAATTAATATATATACTGTAAATTAATTTTTACAAGGTGCCAGGATATTTCAGTAGGAAAATGGGGCTGAAAAAACTACATATGTATTTGGAAAAAAATCATTATTTTTGCATGTAAAAAACCTAACTCAAATTGTATCACAGACAGAACAAAATCTGTGACCTTAAAGAGGCCAATATTTTCTAAGCTCAAAAAAAGAAAAAAAGCACATGTCGTAAAGAAAAAAATGTAAATTGGGTGTTACTAAAATGAAGACTTTTTGATTTTCAAAAGATTTTCTGAAAAAAATGAATGACACCCATAGACTACAAAAAATTAAATATATATATAATATATTAGATATAAACTATATAGAAAACATACGTAATATAGAATAAATAAAAACTCTTACAACCCCAAAATAAGACAATTTAAAAATGGGTAAATAATTTGAACAGACACTTCTAAAAATCATATTAAAAATGGCTGAGAAACACATGAAAAGTACTCATCGTCCAAAGTGGCATAAGGTGACATATCCATTAGAATTGCTAAAATGAAAAATAATGTCAGTATCAAGTGTCAGTGAAGAGCAGCTGTGATTCTATATATCAATGATGAGACTATAAAATGTGTATAACAACTTTGGAAAACATATTGGCAGATTGTTACAGAGTTAAACATAAACTTACCATAAGACTAGTCAATTTGATTCCTAGATACTTACACAAGAGAAATTAAAATATGTGTCCAGAAAAAGACTTGTACATGAGTGTTCACAACAGGTTTATTTATAATAGCTCTAAACTAGAAACAATCCAAATCTCCTTAACAGCTGAAAATAAACAAATTGTGGTATATGTAGACAATGAAATACTATGGGAGAATAAAAAGGAAGGTACAACAGAATCACGCTATGGTATTTATGAGTCTTAAAATAATTGTGCTTAGGAAAATATGCCAAACACACACGAGTATATCTTGAGTACATTTCTTTATATAAAATTCAAGAACAAGCAACACTAATTTCAAGTGAAAGAAAGAGGATTTGTTGTTCGTAGGGACCTAGTCCAGATGGGAAGATTTGTGAGGGAAATGTTGGGGTGATTAAAAATCAGTATATCCAATGCATTTTATAATATATAAATTATACTTCAATGAAGATTATCTTTTTAAAAAACACTTACTAATTTGTACACTCTTCACTTTCTAAAGGGTTTCTTCTCCACAGGAAAGACAGCATGAGAGAAGACAAAGTAATGGAATACACTTATGTAGATAATTTCTAAAGAGATGGTGCTTAAAATTTTCCCAAGTGGTATTAGAGACTAAAATGGTAGCATTCTACAGTATTTAAAAAGGGAAATAGATGTTTGGCCAGTGGTTAATCACATTTATTAAATTTGGGAGAACAGTAATCAATCAGTGCCTTTGGCCATGGTTGTATTTCTCAGCACAAAGAGGAAGTAGTTTTCCTTCAGTTGGAGTATCACAAAGTGACCATGTTTCATGAAGCCAGAGAAAGTTTATTATATCTCCATGTGGTAACATAAATGGGCTATTTAATAATTATTGTTTTATTTCCCATCATTATGAATCACCAGGTATTTGACATTTTGAAAGAGAAAATTTCCACTTTGCAGTTCCATGGGCAAGCTTAGCAAAAATGAAAACATGGATGCCTTGAGAAGAACCCATGAATGGAAATTTATTGTTATTTCTGAAAGACAGAGAAGGGACTGTTAGGTATATAAAATATTATCACAAGGAATAGTGAACAGTATTTCTTGATGTTATGAGCAATGAATCAAGAGAAATCATTTAAACGTCAACAGAAGAATCACCCAAATTTACAAGGAAAATCCATAATAGGAGGTTTGTAAAAAAAATTAGGGAATATTTCATAGTTTGTATAAATGCTATACTCATATCTTTACGAGTAAGTAAATTCTCAAGAAATTAAAATATTATGAAGCATACACTTCAACAGATCAATCTAATAAAGTAAATTTATCAATAAAAACATTTGTAAAAAATCAGAACAAATTTTGGAGTTTCAGTAAATTATTTCTGATGCCTTCAAGAAGAAATAGATCCTCAGGAAACTAAAATAGTTTGATCCTTCACTTCAACTTTGAGAGTAAGAGCTGACTAAAATCTTTTAATAGGTGTTCAAAGAAAATTCAATGTCCCAGACTACTTCTCCAAATAGAACCCTGACAGAAAATAATGATCATGAAAGAGATGTTGAATTTCACTTCATCATGGAAATAGCCTTCTCCAATTTCCCCAAAGAAGATGGATTTCTGTGGTGTAAAACAAGAAGGTAGTACAACACCACAGAATTTGATAAATGTCTGCATCACATCATTGCCCAAAGTTGCAATGAGCCCAGGATGTATACAATCGGTCAGGCATACAGACTTTTAAAGTTTTCAGTAGGGAGGGGCCAGTCATTGATATTTTATAAGGGGACAGGGCATCACAGATTTCCTTTACTTTCAGGTAAAATCGAATGTATAGTTGCTAATTATTCTGTCACTAGGTGTAACTAATGTTCATCATGGCTGTTAGATGCTGATTGCCTTTTTGGCCTCCCCTCAATGCCATGTCAAGCAAAATTACAGTGGCAATGTAGCAAAACTAATTAGGCCACACTGACCTTAGCAGTGGGCAGTTCTCATTGATCTCAGTGCAAGGTTGTTAGAATTTTGAAAAATAAAAACAAAGTAGAAAAATATTTATATTTACTACTAGCCCTTTCTAATCAACTAGTTACTCCAAGTGACAAGATATTAATCACTCTTCTATCAAAGAGGGGCAATATTCAGAAATGAAATAAGAGGGAAATTCTTTGAGATGTACTTTCAATTACATGTCAGTTCAATGCCCCATTTAAGTGTGTATGCTGCATTATCTTTTCTTAAAAAAATGCTTTGTTCGTTTAACTGAAATAATTTTAGTATAAGTAATTTTTTAAAGGAGCAATAGAAAATGACACAATAAAATGATATAGAACCTCAATTTTAAACAGTGTGAAATTACATGCTTTTTTCTTTTTCTTTTTTTATTTCAGACTATTATAGGGATACATATGTTTTCGTTATATAATTTGCTTTTGTACATTTTGAGTCAGTTATAAATGTGCCCTTCACCCAGAGAGTGTGCACTGTACCTGTTTGATGTGATTTTACCCATCCCCTCCAACCCCCTCCCACCTGCTTGATTTCCCTTGAGTTTTATTTCCATATGTGCACATGAGAGTTGATCAATTAGTTCCAATTTACATGTGGTTGTCCATTCTTGTGATACTTCATTTAGGAGAATGGTCACCACTTCCATTCAGGCTGTTACAAAAGGTATAAGTTCACCATTTCTGTTTATGGCTGAGTAGAACTTCATGGTATACATATACCACATTTTATTAATCCACTCATGTATTGAAGGACATTTGGGTTAATTCCACATCTTTACAATTGTGAATTGTGCTGTAATACATATTCGAGTGCAAGCATCTTTTTGATAAAATTGCTTTTTTTTCCTTTGGGTAAATACCCAATAGGAGGATTCTGAATCAAATGGTAGGTCTACGTTTAGTTCTTTGAGGTATCTCCATACTACTTTCCATAGAGGTTGTACTAATTTGCAGTCCCACCAACAGTGTATAAGTGTTCCTATCTCCCCACATCCACACCAGCATCTGTTGTTTTGGGGCTTTTTGATAAGAGCCATTCTCCCTGGAGTTAAGTGATATCTCATTGTGGTTTTCATTTGCATTTCCCTGATGATTGCAGACATTGAACATTTTTTTATGTGTTTGTTGGCCATTAGTCTATTTTCTTTTGAAAAGCTTCTGTTCATGTCTTTTGCCCACTTTTTAATGGGATTTTTTGATTTTTTTCTTGCTGATTTGCTTGAGTCCTTTGTAGTTTCTGGTTATCAGCTTGTTATCAGATGTACAGCATGCAAATATTTTCTTCCATTCTGTAGATTGTCCATTTTCTCTGTTGATTGTGTCCTTGGCTGTGTAGTAGCTTTTTAATTTGACCAGGTCCCGTTTATTTATTTCTATTGTTGCTGTGATTGCTTTTGGGCAATTCTTCATAAATTTTTTGCCTAGGCTAATATCTAGAAGAGTTTTTTCAACATTTTCTTCTAGAATTCCTATCATTTCATGCCTTAGGTTTAGGTCTGTTATCCACTGTTAATTATTTTTTGTGAGTGGTTAGAGGTAAGGATCCTGTTTCTGTCTTCTACATGTGGCTATCCAATCATCCCAACACGATTTATTGAATAGGAATTCTTTTCCCCACTGTATGTTTTTGTCTTATTTGTCAAAGAACAGATGGCACATATGAGGACTGTTTCGTATCTGGGCTCTCCATTCTGATTCACAGGCCTATGTCTCTGTTTTTGTGCCAGTACCATGCTCTTTTAGTTACTATACCTTTGTAGTATAGCTTGAAGTCTGGTAAAGTGATTCCTCCCGATTTGTTCTTATTACATAAGGTTACATTGGCTATTTGGGGTCTTCTCTGTTTTCATATGTAGCATAGAACTATTTTTTTTTCTAGATCTGTGAAAAATGATGTTGGTATTTTAATGGGAATTGCATTGAATCTGTAAATCGCTTTAGGTAGTATGGACATTTTAACAATATTGACTCTGCCGATCCATGAGCATGATATTTTTCTCCATCTGTTTATATTCTCTGCCATTTCTTTCCTCAGTGTTTCATAGTTCTCCATATAGAGGTCTTTCACCTCCTTAGTTAAGTATACTCCTAGGTATTTTATTTTCTTAGTTGCTATTGTGAAAGGTCCTGAGTCTTTGATTAGATTCTCAGCTTAACTGTTGTTGGCATATATGAAAGCTACTGATTTGTATATATTGATTTTGTAACCTGGGACTTTACTGAATCTGTTTTTCACATCCAGGAGTCTCTTGGTTGAATCTTTGGGGTTTCCGAGGTATAAGATCATATCCTCAGCAAGGAGTGATAGTTTGACCTCTTCTGCCCCCACCCCCATTTGGATACCTTTCAGTTTCTTCTCGTGTCTGATGGCTTTGGCTAAGACTTTTAGCACTATGTTGAATAGAAGTGGTGATAGTGGGAAACCTAGTCTAGTTCCAGTTCTAAGCAGGAATGCTTTCAATTTTTCCCCATTCAGTATGATGTTGGCTGTGGGTTTGTTGTACATGTCTTGTATCATTTTGAGGTATATCTCATCTATGCTTATTTTCTTAAGCATTCTTACTATAAAAGGGTGCTGAACTTTTTCAAATGCTTTTTCTGTGTCTATTGAGAGGATCATATGGTCTTTATTTTTGCTTCTATTTATGTAGTGAATTACATTTACAGATTTGCATATGTTGAACAGTCCTTGCATCTCTGGGATGAAGCGTATTTGATCATGATGAATTATTATTATTTTTTTGAGGTACTGTTAAATTTGGTATGCTCAGATTTTATTGAGAATTTTTGCATCTATATTCAAAAGGGATATTGGCCTGTAGTTTTCATTTTTTGTTGGGTCCTTTCCTGGCTTTGACATCAAGGTGATATTGACTTTATGGAACACGTTGGGGAGGATTTCTTCCTTCTCAATATTATGGAATAATTTCTGTAGTATAGGCACCAGTTCTTTTTGGTAGGTTTGGTAAATGTTGGGTGTGAAACCACCTGGCCTGGCAATTTTTGTTGTTGGAAAATTTGTTATTGCTGTTTCAATTTCAGTGCTTGACATTGGTCTGTTCAGGAGTTCTATTTCTTCCTCATTGAGCCTAGGGAGGTTGTATGTTTCCAAGAATTTGTCCATTTCCTCCATATTTTCAAGTTTATGAGCATAGAGATTTCTATAGTATTCAGAGATGATATTTTTTATTTTCATGGTATCAGTTGTGATTTCTACTTTTTCATTTCTGAGTGAGCTTATTATTATCCTTTCTTTTTTGTTTCCAGTTAATCTAGCAATAGGCCTGTCAATTTTCTTTATCTTTTCAAAAAACTAATTTGTTGTTTCATTAATCTTCTGTATAATTCTTTTGTTCTTGATTTCATTTATTTCTGCTGTGATCTTGGTTATTTATTTTCTTCTGCTATCTTTGGGATTGGCTTGCTTTTCCTTTTCCACTTCCTTGAGACAATTAGATTGTTGATTTGTGATTTTTCTGTCTTTTGGATGTGGGCATTTAAGGGTATGAGATTTCCCCTCAGGACTGCTTTTTCTGTATCCCACAGATTTTGAATACTTGTATCCCCATTATCATTTAGTTCAATGAAGCTTTTGATTTCCATCTTTATCTCCTCCTTGGTCCAACTAACATTCAGCAATAGGTTGTTTAGTTTCCATGACTTTGAGTAGGGATGAGTGTTTCTGTTGGAATTGATGTTTAATTTTATTCCACTGTGGTCTGAGAAGATATATGGTATAATTTCTATTTTATAAAAATTTATTGAAACATGTTTTATGGCCTAGGATGTGATAATATTAGTGAATGTTCCATGATCTGATGAGAGGAAAATATATTCAATTGTTTGGGGTAGAATGTTCTGTAAATGTCTGTTAGGCCCATTTGTTCAAGAGTTCTGTTTAAGTCCATTATTTCTTTGCTTATTTTCTGTTTGGAGGATCTGTCCAGTTTTGTCAGTGGGGTGCTGAAGTTCCCAGAAATTATGGTGCAGCTGTTTATCATTTTGTTTAGATGAAATAGGATTTGCTTTATGAATCTTGGTGTTCCTGTGTTAGGTGCATAAATATTCAGGATTGTTAAGTCTTCTTGTTGAATTGTTCTCTTCACCATTATATAATGACCATCTTTGTCTTTCTGTACTTGGTTGATTTGAAGTCTATGTTATCTAGTATGAAAATGGGTGCACAAGCTTTCTTTTGTTTTCCATTTGCATGGAATATTGTTTTCAATTCTTTTACCTTGAGTCTAAATGAGTCCTTGTAGGTTAGATGTGTTTCCTGGAGACAGCAGATGCTTGGCTTGTATTTTTTTATCCATTCAACCAGCCTATGTCTCTTCAGTGGGGAGTTCAAGCCACTCACATTTATTGAAAGAATTGATATGTGTGGTGGATTTCTGTTCATTCTGTTGGGTAGACCCTAATTGCTTTGTTTTACCTCTTGAGCCATTGTGGTGTCTGGGCTCTGAGTTTTAGCTTTTGGATGCTTTTACACTTGTGGGTGTCAATTGTGCTGATCAGTGTATAATGGAGATCTGAATACTTCCTGCAGGGCAGGTCTGATCTTTGCAAATTCCCTCAGCGATTGCTTATCTGAGAAAGCATTTATTTCTCCCTCATATAAGAAACTTAGTTTTGTAGGATAGAAAATTCTAGGCTGGCTATCATTCTATTTTAGAAGACTGAGGATGGGTCCCTAATCCCCTCTGATTTGTAAGGTTTCAGTTGAGAAGTCTGCAGTTAGTCTGATAGGTTTTCCGTTGTAAGTTACCTGCTCTTTCTTGCCTTACTGCTTGTGGGAGTGCCTCTTTCGTGTTTACTTTGGCCAGCCTAATGACTATGTGTCTTGTTTCCTCTTTAAGATGAATCTCCCAGGAGTCCTGTGTGCTTCTTTTCCCTGGATATCTAGGTTTCTAACAAGGCCATGGAAATTTCCCTCATTTATTCCCTCAAAAAATTATCCAATTCTTGTGTGTTTTCCTCTTTGCCTGTGATTCTTCTGTTTGTCCTGTTTACATAATCCCACATTTCTTCTAGGCTTTGTTTGTTCCTCTTATTTCTCTGTTCTTTCTGTTTGACTGACTTATTTAGCGCAAAGGTATTATCTTCAAGTTCTGAGATTCTTTCTTCTACCTGATATAGCCTATTCTTAAGGCTCTCCACTGTGCTTTGTAATTCCTTGCATGAATTTTTCATTTCCAGAAGTTCTATTTTAGTTTTCTTTAATACTTCTATTTCTTCAGTGAATTTTTCATTCGTTTCCTGCATTATTTTTGTAGCTTGTTGGTGTTGGGTTTCTATTTTCTCTTGTATTTCATTGAGGTTCTTTATAATCCATGCTCCAAATACTTCATATGTCATTTTAATCTTTTTGTTTAGGTTGGTATCCATTGGTAAGGAGTTATTGTTTTCTTTAGGAGGTGACCCTTGCCATTGATCTTTTATATTTCCAGAGTTTTTTAACTCATTCCTTCTCATCTGGCTTCTCAATCAAGAGTTGAGGGTGTTAGGGCTGGCTTATGGGCCTGTCTCTGTGACCCCAAAATCAGTCCTGTCTGTGTCAGGGAGAATAGTGCTGATCCTCAGTTGTCTTTGGAATGCTCTAGCAGGTTTGATGAACCTCTCTGGTTAGCTCTGACCTGCTGTCTTCACCTCTTCCCATCAGTGGGTAGTTAGTAAGATCCCCCAGCTTAATTTCTGAGATGGTGGGTGGAATTTGTGGGTTCGAATCCTCTGCTCCCTGTTTGCTTGACTTGGAAGGTGCTATATTAGCAATGGTGTTGTTTCCCCTGTCTTTGATAGTAGTTTGCATGGAATAGCTAGCTGCGAAGGAATTCTTTTCTGCCTCTGGTAAGCTCTGGTCCCCCAGATGAGGCATGTGGATGCCCTAAGTTTTAGGAGGGACTCTGTAGCTCCCAGGGAGTTGCTTGATTTCTACTGCCCCTGTGGTGGGGGAAAGAGCAGAATAGATCCTGACTGAGTTGCTAGAGCCTGAGAGGTTTTATTGAGCCTTAGTAGGGTTCAGAGGTTACTTCACCAGCTGCTAGGAGTAGCCGCTGATATGGAGTTCATGACAATCTCTTTAAGCCTGGAGAGCTGCTCCTGAGGGGAGGGGCCTAATTGTGTGATTGCTAAGACCCCAAGCCAGACTTTTTCTGTCCCTATCCACTAACCCAATTTCTCTGTAGGGTGTGACCTACACCCTCCCTATTTGCTCTCTGGAACTCCACAGCGCTCTCCCCTCTAATCAGTCCACACGCATTCCTTCTCTGCCCAAGCCCAGCTCTTGAGCTACCACACAGTTCTTGTGTATGTCCCGCTGGCATGCATCTCTGTGTGACGCCGGCGGGTAGGGGGATCTCCAGTTGTGTACCCCTGCTCCACCACTAAACCCCAATGTGAGACAGGTAGATCTCTCTGTCTGCAGAGGTCTCTGCCAGGGGTATCCTCCTGTCAAGGGAGAAACGGCAGCTCACGAGTCTCTTGTATTAAGCTGTACTCCCTATTGTAGTGCGTGGTGGGAGGGGCTACTGCTCTAGTTCAGCCCGCCTGCCCATGGCATTTGGTTGCCATGGGAACCAGGGGCTAAGCTAATTCAGTCTGAGTGCTACCGTCTTCTCCATTATGACAATTCTCCAGCAGGGGGAGGGGGAAGGGGTGTACTCACAGACCCTGGCTCCTGTGCCCCTCCACACCCTCCCATTGGATATGGCTGTGAGGGCTGTCTTGCCACCCAAACCTGGAACCATGACCTCTGCATTTCCCCACCCCCCTCTTGGGACCAGGGGGTACGAGGTTTAGCCCACCTGTTTGAGCCTCCAGCTATCCTGCCATCTGTCTGTGGATAGGAAGATTGCAGGCTGCGGCTGTCCTGCGGCTCCGCTGGGCACGCTCCCCACGGCTGAGAAGCAGGCCTGTCGGCACATAGCACTCTAATGGCCACTATGGTGGGGGAAGGGGCTGTGGTCTCCCTGTACCGCTCTGGTGTCTGGGAGGCACCAGGCCCTGCCCGCCTTTCCAAGTCGCCAGCCGGAGATTCCGCAAAGCACCACCGCAGCAGCTCTGCTCTCCAAAACGAGCTCAGATGGGAAAGTATCCCTGACACCAAGAGACAGGCCTCTCAGCGCAGAGCACCTTCATGGTTGCTATAGGGAGGGAGGATCCAAGGCTACAAGCTGGCTTGAACCAAAATTACTTGCTGGGATGCCAGGAATGGAGGAAGTGCAGAGGAGTGGGCGTCCAGATGCAAGAATGCCAGCTCTCTGGTCCCTTGTGGCACTCCCTTGTGGGATGAGAGCACTGCGTCCTGCTGCTGGCTGGAGGTATCCAGGTTGGGAGGGGAGCCCCCCTTACTCTTTCACTGGGCTCTGGGCCTCCCTGTATTTGGTCCATGCTGCCAATCTCTCGTCTCTATCCTCCCCTCTCTCAGCTTTACAGGTCCTCTAGGTGGGGTCCCTGGACTTCTCTGCTGTCTCTCTCCGTGGTCCACATCAAAGCCATAATTGTTCTCTGCTCTCCTCAGTCCAACCCTCTACTCTTCAGCTGGGACAGTCCCACAAGCCTTGTCTCTAGTCAGCCCTCTTGGAGGTCTTCCCTCAGTGCTTTTTCAAGATTCAATATATCCTAAGATCACCTGTTAAGAGAGGAAGAAAATCAAGATTTTGCTTCAGAATAAGAATTGTCCTATTCATATATTGATGAAAGCGTTTCATTCGCCATGTCATGATTTCTAAGAGACATTTCAGGTGCCATTTCTCTCAGTTGCATTTAGGCAATATTAACACTGGTATTTCTCTGTTTTCTAAAATGTGCTTTTCTTTATTATTATATCATCCCTAAAGCCAGACTCTAGAGTCCATGTGGATATTTTTTGTCATTGTTAAATAAAGTCAGATCTCTAAATAATTCACATTTCACCCAATGGCAACTGTAAATATATAGAAATTCTGAGAGAAATATAAGAAATAAAATACTGAAAAAAGTCAATCAATCCATATATAAATGTGTGTGTGTGTGTGTGTGTACAGAGAAAGAGAAAGTTACCAAATGATATCCTACAGTACTGGAGCTTTTCAGACCATCTGACTCCTGCCCCCTTTTTCACTAACAGCGTCGCTCCAGGAACTCTTTTTCTTTTTCCTGGGTTATCAAAATATCTTAATTTTCCTCCCACTAAATCACTCTCCACACCTCATTGCAATGTCATTTTGCAGAAACTCCCATCAATAGGTAGAGTCCATTTCCCCAACCACTTATTCTGGCCTTTGCCTTGTGATCTTTTTTTTTTTTTTTTTTTGTCCAAGAGAAAAGAGTAAAACTGACATTTCCCAGCATTTTATAGTGTAAGCCTTAGGTAGCCTTGCAGCTTTCTGCTCTCTTGGAGCCCTGCCCATCCACCATGAGAACACACATATGCAAGCCTTATACATGTAGAGAGCCATGTAGACCTGTTGTCACTCTCAACCTGTCATCCCAAGCAAAATTCCACCAACTCCAACACAGAAATTCCTTATCAAACCTGCAACTGATCACAGGTATATATGAAGTCTCACCAGTCCAGAAGAGCCATCAAGCTGAGCTAACCCATAGATGTTTGAACTAAATAACTAGTTCCTTTTTAAAACTATTTTTAAGCTATTCAGTTTTGGCATGGTTTGCTATGCAGCAATAGCTAACTAGTACAGGTATAATTATATCTTTCATCTTCAAAAATTCTACAATAGATGCCAATCACTTAACACAATTAAAACCAAACTTCTTTCCATTGGAAAAAGCCATTCATTCTTCCTCGACCCTATTCAGCCTTACGTCCCTCTCTTTTACCCCATAGTTAAGTGACAGAGGGAGTTACACTCTAACACATAAAGGCCCCCAAACTGATAGACCTACCCTCACAGCATCCTAAAATGCCTGTGTAGCTTACCACTTTCCAACATTTGTCACAAAATAAGAATGATTTATCACTGAAGTAAAAAAATGTGTACCTCCACCAAAAAGCCACTAGATTTAGGGTACTGAGTCAATATGATCTGAGTGGAGTTGGGTCTGGGCTTGTTTGCAACTTTGATAAAGATTATCAACAGCTTTAGACAATTTGTGGGGAACATGAGTCTTTGCCTTTTCAGCAGAAATTGGAATCCAAGCACTGTTGGGATTTAAAGAATCTCTTTTGCTTTACAACCAACTCACCAGCTTTTCAAACTGCTTTAATGCCTAGCTATCAGTTTTTTGGAGGTCCTTGGGGAGTTCTTTTTGCTAGCTGATCATGTTTCAGCTTTTCTGAGTCTTTGGAAGATAGCTGCCTTACTCTCAGCAAAGGCCTGCAATGCCTCAGAGGATTTCTCTCAGCTCTTCTGCCCTGCCTCACCATTTGGAAGGACCTGCCTTGCTCTTTTAAAAGGATCTGCATGCCTACCCAGAAGAAAGATCACCCAAATTTCCCTTTCTCTTCCCAGTCTTCATCATAATAAATATCACATGATACTAGGTGACAACACATAGGAAAGAATAAACAGGTAGGTGCTGACTCCTGCTATGACCGGGCTCTTGAGACCAAAAGTTTTGTAAAGGTTTAGTAGTTTCTTATTACCCTAGGCTCTGGTATGTTTGTCCTCTTCCTACAACTTATCCAGGTATGAGAAATAGTCATGGATCTCTGCACTCCAATGAAGGGTTCATGACTCTCTGGAATTTAGTTCATTACTATTTGTTTTTATACTCATCTCTCACATGGGTTATAAGCAAAACAACAACAACAACTATAATTTCTGTAGTCATCTAGATTGTTTTGTTAAAATAAGAGAGATATCTTTTGCAACTTTCCACATTCTGATTAGGAAACAGAGTCAGCCTTCACAGATTTTTGCATCACCACTGATGTTCAGTTAGCAGCTATATACTTGGGAATGTACATATACATATCACCCACTAACAGTTTTGTTCTTAGCCTGGTCTCCACACAAGACACTTAACCTCCTAAATTTAATGTTTTACACAGGTAAACTTAAAAGGTTTCCCTTTCTGGATTCAGTCATACTGAAGCTGGATGTACTAGGCTCAAATGTCAATATTTAAATTTGGTCAATATTTTTTATCCCAGTCATTCAATAAATTAACAAAGTCATATCAACATATTAATATGTTAATATATTCACAGTCAAACTGCATAAACAGAGGCTGTAGTATAACTAAGCAGACTCAAGCTGAGCCTAGCGATATGAGAAGATTTTTCACAGTTATATTAAGAGAAGCAGTGTGTGGTTTTAAAAAACTGTGTGGGAGAATAAACAGAATCACCATGGAATATTGCTGAAAATGAGACTAAGTCTCATAAGAAGCTTCAGCAATTCCCAGTAGGTGAAGATGATCCATTAAGAACTGTCCCACAGACCCAGGACTGAAAAATATTCTACAATGTCTGTATCTTTATTACTCTTATGACTTATTTCATTCCTACTGTTCTCATCTTCATTCATTCTGTTCCAGCCACACTAGCATTTTTTCCTATTTCTCAAACAATCCCGCTACTTTACTACCTTAGAACATTTTCATTGGCTCTTTGCTCTGCCTAGAATGGTTTTCCCTCAGTTATGAGTGTGACTCCTTAGATCTTTGCTGAAATGACATCTTCTTAGTGGAGGCATTCTCTTTTAAAATTGCAATGCCATCTTGTATTTCTTATCCTCTTTCCTCGCTTTGTTTTTCTCCAGGGGACTTATCACTATTTAACATATTATATAGTCTTCTGATTTATTTTCTTTATTTGTCCTCTTCTCCCACCCATCCCCGCACCCGTCCTCCCGCCCCCACCCTCCCCCCACACACACTTGACCATAATCTGCAAAAGTGCTGGATTGAATTTTCTGGGTTTAATTTCTCCCTGCTTCCACCTAGTGCCTAAAACGATGTCTGGCCGATAGGTAGTTGAAAAGAAAAAGAAAGGAAGAAAGAACAGAAAGAAGAAGAGAAGGAAAGAAAGGAGGAGGGGAGGAATAAAAAGAAAGAAAGAAAAAAGAGACGAACCTAAAACTATGGACTTTGGAGTCAGATTAATTTGGTTGAAAACCTCACCTCTTCTGCTTACTGTAAGTTTTCTTGATCCCTCTGAATTATGAGTATTAATTCCATGGCCTTTAACTTGAGAAGATTTAACATTTGCCTCATAAATTGTTATAATATTTAAATGAGATAAGCCATATATTAAAGTTTCTGGAGAATGGGAAACTTGAACCCTTAATAAGTATTTTTATTATATACATTTTAAAAATTAAGCCAGCATGATTTGAAAGGCAAAAACAAAGTCGAAGGACTGACATTACCCGGCTTCAGAGGCTTACATTAAAGTTGTAGTAATCCATACGGTGTGGTGTTGTTGAAGATGGGTGAATGGAAGAGAATAGAGAGCTCAGAAATAGTCAAGAAGAATACAGTTAACTAATCTTTGACAAAAGCAAATGAAACACAATGAACAAAAGAGTCTTTTCAACAAATGGTTCTGTGACAAATGGACATCCATATGCAAAAAAGATTACTCTAGACATATAACTTACACTTTCACAGTAATTAACTTAAAATAGATCATATATCTAAATGTAAAATGCCAAACTATAAAACTCCTAGATGATAACACAGGAGAATATCTAGATCAGCGGTCCCGAATATTTTTGGCACCAGGGACAGCTTTCATGGAAGACAATATTTCCATGGACCAGGGGCAGGCGAATGGGTTGGCAGAGCTCAGGCAGTGATGTACGGCCAGTTCCTAATAGGCCACAGACTGGTACCAGGGAGCTGGGGACTGCACATCTAGATGACATTGAGTATGGCAGAGACTTTTTAGATACAAGAACAAAGGAACAATCCATGAAAGAAATAATTTATAAGCTGAACTTCATTAAGTTAAAAACTTGTGCTCTGTGAAAGCCATAATCAAGAGAACAAGAAAACAAGCCATAGATTGGGAGAAAATATTTGCAAAATTTATATCTGATAAAGGCCTGTTATCCAAAATATACAAAGAACTTTTCTGTTGGAAATGTGAAATGATACAGCCACCTTGGAAGACAATTTGGCAGCTTCTTGCAAAACTAAACATACTCTCCTCATATGATATAGCAGCCACACTCCTTAGTATTTATCTAAATGAGCTGAAAACTTATGTTCACACAAAAACTTACACATTGATGTTTATAGCAGCTCTATGCATAATTGCCAGTACTTGGAAGCAACCAAGATGCCCTTCAGTAAATGAATGAAAAATAAACTGTTACACATTCAGACAATGGAATCTTATTCAGCACTAAAAGAAATTAGTTATTAATTCATGAAAAGACATGGAAGAACTTAAATGCTTATTACTAAGTGAAATAAGCCAATCTGGAAAAGTTATCTAATATGATTCTTATATTACATTCTGGTAAAGGCAAAACTATGGATGATAGAGACAGGGGTAGAAGAGGTCAAACTATTGCTCTTTACAGGTGATATGATCTTACATCTAGAAAAACCCAAAGATTCTACCAAGAGACTACTGGAATTGATAAAAAAAAGTTCAGCAAAGTCTGAGGCTACAAAATCAATGTACACAAATCAGTAGCATTCTTATATGCCAAAAACAGTCAAACAGAGAACCAAATCAAAGATTCCATACCTTTCACACTAGCAACAAAGAAAATAAAATACCTAGGAATATATTTTACTAAGGAGGTGAAGGACCTATACAGGGAGAATTACAAAACACTGGGGAAGGAAATAGCAGAGGACGCAAACAGATGGAAAACCATACCATGCTTATGGATCGGCAGAATCAACATCGTTAAAATGTCTATACTAATCAAAGTGATCTACAGATTCAATAAAATCCCTGTTAAAATACCAACATCATTTTTCACAGGTCTAGAAAAAAATAATTCTATGCTTCATATGGAGCCAGAGAAGACCCCGTATAGCCTAAATAACTTTATGCAAAAAAAGAACAAATTAGAAGGTATCAATTTACCAGACTTCAAGCTATACTACAAGGTTATAGTAACCAAAACAGCATGATACTGGCACAAGAATACAGACATAAACCAATGGAATAGGACTGAGAACCCAGACATAAAACCTGTCTCATATAGCCATCTGATTTTTGACAAAGGAACCAAGAACATACACTAGGGAAAAGAATCCGTATTCAGTAAATGGTGCTGGGAAAATTAGATAGCCACATATAGAAGACTGAAACAGGATCTGCACCTCTCACCTCACAAAAATCAACTCACAATGGATGGATAACAGACTTAAACCTAAGGCAGGAAACCATAAGAATTCTAGAAGAAAATGTTGGAAAAACTCATATAGACATCAGCTTAGGCAAATAATTTATGAAGAAGACCCCAAAAGCAATCACAGCAACAGCAAAAATAAATAAAGGGGACCTGATAAAATTAAACAGCTTCTGCACAGACAACAAAACCATCACTAGAGCAAATAGACAACCTACAGAGTGGGAGAAAATATTTGCATGCTATACATTCGATAAAGGGCTAATAACTAGAATCTATAAAGAACTCAGGAAAATCAGCAAGAAAAAATCAAATAACCCCATTAAAAAGTCGGCAAAGGACATGAACAGAAGCTTTGCAAAAGAAGATAGACTAATATGAAAAAATGCTCAACATCTCTAATCATCAGGGAAGTGGACTTCAAAACCACAATGAGATATCACTTAACTCCAGTAAGAATGACTTTTATCAAAAAGTCACGAAACAACAAATGGTGGTGTGGATACGGAGAGATAGGAACACTCATACACTGCTGGTGGGACTGCAAACTAGTACAATCCCTATGGAAGGTAATATTTTGGTACCTCAAAGAACTAAAAGTAGAACTACTATTTGATCCAGCAATCCCACTACTGGGTATCTACCCAAAGGAAAAAAAGTCACTCTATAATAAAGACATTTGCACTCAAATGATTGTAGCAGCACAATTCACAATTGCAAAGATGTGGCAACAACCCAAGCACCCATCAATACATGAGTGGATTAATAACATGTGGTATATGTATACCATAGAGTACTACTCAGCCACAAAATACAATGGTGAACTAATATCTCTTGTATTTTCCTGGACTGTGCTGGAGCCAATTCTTCTAAGTGAAGTATCATAAGAATGGAGAAACAAGCACCGCATGTACTTGATATCGAATTTGTACTAACTGATCAACACTTACAGTACACATATGGAAGTAACATTCATTGTGTGTCGGGCAGGTGGGAGGGGGAGGAGAGGATGGGTAAATGCACACCTAATGGGTGCGGTGCACATTGTCTGGGATGGGCTCACTTGTAGCTCTGACTTGGTGGTGCAAAAGCAATATATGTAACCCAAACATTTGTACCCCCATAAAGTTTTGAAATTTAAAAAAATAAATAAAAATTTTAAAAAAGGGAAGTGAAGGAGGACTAGGCAGAGTATAGAATAGTTTTAGAATGGTGAAACTATTCTGTATGATACTATCATTGTAGAGACACGTCATTACATTTCATCCACACCCACGGAACGTACAATACCAAGAGTGAACCCAAATGTAAAATATGGATTTGGGGTGAAAATGATGTGTCAATGTAGGTTCATTGATTATAACGAATGTATCACTCTGGCCCAGGTTGTTGATAGTGGGAGAGGCTGTGCAGTGTGGAGACAGGAGATATATGGGAAATCTCTGCAGTTTCTTATCAATTCTTCTATGAACTTAAAGTTTCTCTAAAAAATAAAGTCTGTTAAAATATGTATGAACATTAATTAAAAAAAAAACGGAGACTTCTGCTACTGATAATGACAGGCAAGGTAAACTGAATCTCTACACTGAAATGAACTGAAAAAGCTTTAAAAAATATTAAAAATCTTTTCTGTGTGAAGACATTGTAGATCTAACACTGGAGTCAAGAATTATGGAGCAAAGTGTCAAGAGTGAAAGGAAATCCAGTGTGAAATGCAATGCTTTTGGGCCCATTTTCCTCTAAGGTCAAGTTCAGAAGAGAAACTGATAAGTTGTGCAGCATATTGGCAGTTCAATGTCCTGGGGCAACACATTTTCATTTGAGTATGATAAATTACAAATAGAACTTGCAGGGAAGAAAGCCCAATTTTGAATCTCAATCTCTAAAATTGGATTAAGTGAATTTATATTGCTAATGCCCCTAGCACCCCATGAGAAACAAACATGTTCTATCTATGGAAAGATAATATTATCCTAATTTACAAGTTCATTTTAAAATATTTTTTCATAAATAATTTCTGTCCCTTATCCCCCAGATTGCCAAGCATATGATAGACCAAGCATATGAAACTATTTATGAGTCTACACAAATAAAAACTAGGAACAAAAATAGGTAGAAGAAATAGACCAGTGGGGACTCCTGATAATGGAGTTATCAGCCACTAAATTTTCAAATAACTATACTTGTTCAACTTCCTCTAGAAGATTAAAACTGAATACTATTAAAAAAGGGGCAAATAAAAATTCTAGAAGTGAAAACATATAATATAAAAATTTTAAAATTTTAAAATTAATAGATGGTATCTGTTAAGATTTGACATAGCTGAATAAAAACTTAGTGATGTGGAACCAATATATAAAGAAAATATACACAATGAAACATGGAGAGATAACAAAATGGAAATTAGCAATTGGGAGTGATAAACAACAGCATACATCAGGGTTCAGAACATTGGCAAATATTAGCCCACATTCCAAATCTGACCCATGGCCTGTTTTTGACATAGACCATATGTAATCCAAAAAGCTTAAAGTATATATTCTTTCATCATTAATAGAAAATGTTTGCCAACCCCTAGAATAAAAAAATAAAGTCAACCAAATTTATAATTGAAATCTCAGACAGAAACAAGTAAGATAATAGGGAAGAAGTGATTCTGAAGAGATAATGGCTGAGAATATTTTGAAATATTGATCAAAATCACTACTAAGACACTGAAAAAGCAAATCATCGTGTTGGAAAAGATATTTGCAATACATAAAACAAAGCACTCATATTCAGAGGAATATAAAAGAACTCTTATAAATTAAGTAGAAAAAGTATTTAATAGAATTAAATAGAAAAATAGATCCAAATGACTTACCAAATTTGAAAAAGGAACTTAACTCTTTAGTAATCAGGATATGTAAATTCCCTCATTGGTATGCCTAAAATGAAAATGACTAAAAATGCCTTGTGTTCAATAGGGTGTAGAGCAACTGGATTTCACAAACACTGCTGTTAGAGTATAGGTTAGTTAAACTAGTTTGTAAAATTCTCTGTTATTATCTACTAAGTAGAATATATGCTAACCCAGCAATTGTATTGCTATGTATATATGCATCAGAAATGCATGCACCAAGGGACAGATTTAAGAATGTTTATAGAAGTTTTAATCATAATAGCAACAACCCAAATGTTCATCCTCAGTAGAACAGATAAATAATGGCATAATTAAATGAATTAAAATCGGTCGATTATAACTACAGATAATAATATGAATGATTCTCCCAAAGCAGTTGTTGAATGAAATAAATCAAACACAAAATACTACTTTTTAAAAAATCCCATTACAATTAAACCTCAGTCAAAACTAAATAATAGGGCTAGAAATTAAGATAGTGTTTACCTTGGGAAGAAGAAAGAGCACAGTAATTGAGGTGTAGTAAGAGGGCTTCTGGGTTTCACTTTACAATAATTAATTGAGTTGTACAATTACATTTTTACACTTTCGTGTGTTACATTACAGTTTTTTTAATGTTAAAAAAAGGAATGGGAAACTTAAAAAGATCAGTGAGTAAAAATATCAGAGACTTATTTTCTTTATTTCTTCTGGTAAAGTGTATAGAACTTGACCAATAAAGAAATAAAATTCACTAGCATCTATAGCAGATATCAAGAATATCACACTTTAAAGAGTTGATAAGAATGTAGGGTAGTTGGAACTCTCATACATTGCAGCAAGAAATGTAAAACAGTACAACTACTTAGGAAAAGTTAAATATACACCAATTTCACTTCTAGGTATTTATCCTACCCATGAAAATACATGCCCACCAAAGAAAACTTGTTTTAAAATTTCCATCACAGTTTTATTCAAAATAACGTCAAGCTGGAAACAACCCTATCAGGCATTAACAGAGGAATGGACAAAAGTGGAAGACAATTCAGCAATAACTGTAAGCAAACTATTCATATACACTTGGATAAATCTCGCAGCACTGAGAGCAAAAGGCGGCCGAAGCAAAGAAATACACACAGTGTGAATCTAATTATACGAAGTTCTAGAATAGGCAAAACTAGGCACGTGATAGGAATCGGAACAGTGTTTGCCTCTTGGGGGTGGAGATTCAATAGAAAGTGAATGAAGGAATTTCCTGGAGGGAATGGAAACCTTCTATGTCTTTGTTGAGGTGTTAGTTACACACGAATATATATTTGTCAGAACTCATTAACCTTTATATTTCCACTATATAAATTATATGTAAATTTAGAATGAGTATTGAAAAAAACAGAAGAGCTGCCCCACTCTCCTATTCCCAGATTCAAAATCTGGCAACAGAGAACACAAGGCTCAAAGAAAGCTCTAGTCAAAGTCTAAATCATAACCCTAGTTTTTTATTTTGTAAAAGGCAGCAGAAATGGAAAATAGAGAAAGAGGTTGCAAGCCATAAATAATTCAATACCAAAAACATTTAAAAATATAAGTGGGTTATAATTGTGGTTCAATAAGTGATTCTGGGTGATAATGAAATGGTAAAAATGGTTGAATTATGAGTTAATCACAAATAATGCTAAAATCGTATTCCCATTAAAAATTTGAGAATATTTGAAAGGAACAACATAATATTGTGCATTATTCAAAAGTATATTTGAAAAGGGAAATTCATTAATTTTATTTGAAAACAAATAAGATGACAGTCCAGGAGTAGTATGCATAATATTATAGCTTTAATTTACTAATGAACAACAAAATTAGCAGAGACAACAACTAAAACTCTCAAATTGTGTTAAAAACAATCCCAATAAGTTGTGACTAACAATAGAGCCCCCAAATACCATAAAAATACAAAAAGACTAAAGGAGAAATTATGGGCAGACTAACTCACAAAATTAACTAAAAATTAAATAGATTTAGCACTAATTTATGCTAGACAAAGTAAAGTTCCTGTATGATTACTTATGAAAAGAAGATATTTTAACAAAAACATAATGTTTACATAATATTAATAACTCTGAATGTGCCAATTAAGACCATAAAATGCATAAAGCCAAAATTAACAGGCACAGAGAAGAAATTTTGAGAAAAAAATTTTAAGGAAGATTTCATCCAAATTTTAATATGTAAAGGTTGTAATGGATAGACATTAAATAAGGATCTAGATGAAAACACAATTTACAATGAGATTAGATACTTACCAAACTCTTCTCAGCCTAAACAATGTACCACTTCTTAAAAGGCCCATGATACTTTTTCCTAAACTTCCCTTATAGTAGACCTCGAGAAAAAAATACATGATAAGAAACAACAAATTTATCAGCCTTGGTCCTAGACATTTTATCTGATAAAGATATCTCTAAAAAATCAATTTTCAGAATAAGTTTTGGTTATTATATAATGAGAATTCCAAAACAATAAGTTCAAAAATATTGCTTAAATAGCTACTATTTTGTGGATTACTTAATCTTGGGAATACTGAATAAAAAGGCTGAGGAGAGAGAAAAATGTGCAAGGTGGATTCTATGCCATAACAGCATGCGTCATGATGAACTTTATATAAAATTAAACCTTTGTTAGATCTACCTAAAAACACTCTCAAAACATAAGGAATATTTATTAGCTATGTAGAGGAATAATGAATTTTTTAGCTTTGAAATCACAAAATAAATCACAAAGCACATAACTTACAAATTTAAACATATAAACTTCTTAAATTTTCATTTTGTGAACTCAAAATAGAAAGATGACAATTAATATAATTAGTGCAATAGTTTAAACATTTTTCAGGAAAAAAAGAGTTCCAATACAAGTATGTGCAAGATTATGAGGAATTCATATGAAAAGAAATAAAAATTATTACAGTAAATCTTATGAAAATATTCTTTATTGCAAATTATCAAGAAATTGCCAAGAAGCACACCATGGAATAAGCAGCAAAAATTTTATAACAAAACATAAATGGTCGTAATGAATGGGAATAGTCTCATAAAATTGTCATCTTTATTCAGAGCTGGTAACATTATAATTTTGTGCAGACCTTTTGGAAATTATTACAAGAACTTTATAGAAAATGTCTTACAATTGTACATTCCTTTTCTAAGTCATTCTGATTGTATGATTTTACCCCAAGGAAATAATTCAATAAAATTTCAAACTTTTTTCACAAAAATATTTGTTGCAATATTATCAGTAATAGTAAAAAAAAGTCCAATCTTTGAGGGCACATTAAGTACAGCCTGATGCAAATTACCTGTAGCCATTAAAATGGTAATTAGGACCACTATTCATATAACAAGGTATATGTGTAGATATAAACAAATATAGATATACTGTGATTGTGATTATGTAAAAAGTATAATCTATGTGGAAGAGAATATACAAAAATAAAAAATGGTGACAGAATTATGACTGATGTTTAAAGTTGTTATCCTTTGAGAATTTCTCTTTAAAACTATAATGCTTTTTTATAAGAAAAAATCCTAATGAGCCAATTTTTATTATGCTATATATTACGGCAAACTTACAAAGTGCATAATAATGAATAGGAAAGAAACCATTAGAATAGAGAACATCATTGACCTCCTGCTTATAGAAGAAGAAACTGACCTTCAAGATAAAAAGGGGTAAAAAGAAAAGAAAACTATTTTGTATTAACCAAGTAACTTTGCTAATATATGCCAGAGAAATGAGATAGGAAACAGACACAGTCCTCACTGACCTTCCAGGTACCCATGACACAGTATAACTTTGAGGCCTCAAATAAAAAATGCAGCCTATTGTACCTGACAGGAAGCTTTGCACTTTCATTATGCATATAATAACTAATAGATCTTTTGAAATCATTACCTGTCACGAGGTGAAAAAAAAGACAGAGAAAAATCCTTGAAGAATAGAGTTTGTCAAGGGTCAAAGTAAATGGCAATATACTTTAATAAGCAATAAGCTCTACATTATTTCTGGGTGGCCTATACACTCAGTGGACTGTGCTATCATATATTGAATTGCAGAATAACTTCTTAGTGGCCCAGAATATCCTTCCTGGATGTCTCTCTGTTCATCAGTTTGTACCTTTGTGTTTTTCAGCTTTTTAGCATTCAATATCTAAATAATGTATGCATGCCAAAAATATAGCCACAATATAGACATGATGAAATGTAAATTTTATTTGTTAACAATGAGGGGAAAGACATATTTTTCATATAAATGGCTCTTTATCACTGCATGCTAGTGAAACAAGAGATACTGCCTTTTCACAAATAATTTTGGATTTAAGAACATGGAAGATAGTCATTCCATATTACCCCAAATATCCCATGCGTAACAACCTAGTGGCAGAGTGACTGACAGAGAAACAAATGAGTGGGAGCTAAATTATTCAGATTCTACTTTGGGTTCTGTTGTGTAATAGCTTGTCAGCGTCTCTGAGTCTCTGGCTCTCAATTCTCTCGTACAATAAGGAGCTAATCTCAATACATACATAAGCTGTTCTCCGCAGTTTCTGCCAACTTTGGGTCCCTATTTCTATTTGGAATCTAGAGTAATTTTTCCCCTTATTTTCAACTGGGCAGGTAAGAAAGAAGAATAATCAGTGCCTTGGTAGATACTAAAATATGCTTAAACAGCTTGGCAGGCTGTTGAAGTCATATATTTAACAAAGTTTTAATGTTATATACTATAGAAAAACAGTTTCCCTCTTCCCCACTATACCTCCCAAAGTCTAATATGAAAAGTGCCTTCATTGCTAGCTTGCAATAGGCCTACGAAAACAAGTATGAAATTCACTACTGAAAATTTTCTTTAATATTTGAGAAGAATAAAGTGACTTTCAGGATTTCATTGGGATCATGCAGTTTAGCAAAACTCTTTGAATTTCAGAATACAGTGTATGGCCTTAGCAGATTAATTTTCCTCTTTTTGCTGAACTTTGTATGGCTAAAGGTACTACTACTTTGTTGATGCATTCAGTTGTATTTCTCAAGGTCCTAAACATAGCATACTGGTACCAGAAATAAGTATATTAATTAGAATATTAATTAGAATTCAAGAGAATTTTGTAGGAAAAAGAGTTTTTATGAGATACCTTGAAGACCTAGGCTCCACATGTAGCATTTTTATTTTCAGTTTTCAAAGATAAACTTTAAGAACACAAATTTTACTTAAGAAGGGAAGACATTATAGTTTATTGAATTCAGGTGATAATTTTAGGTGGTGCAAATGTCCTGTGATTTATCAAGGCATGATATGCATCAGTTCTAATGTACTCCAACACTCTAATTAATCCTACAATTGTGTGCATATATTTTTAACTTTCTTTTATCCTAAAAGTGAATAAATACTCAACTGACATTTCTAAATTTAAATACCCACAGTCCTACCTTTTAGAGATGGGTACTTGTTAAATACAGTTTGAAGCTGATCATTTGACTTTCAGTTAAAAAGATGTTTGACTGGATTTGGGAAACATTTTCCTTATTTTTCTGTTTCTTTCTGTCATGAAAGTCCCAGCTTTCTATAGTCTCTGTCAGGAAATCTCTAAAACATTGGAATTTTCAGTTGCTAATTCACTTAATAATTCAATATTAATTCAACTCATTTCATTTTATTAATTTGATATTAATTCAACTGCTATTTACTATCCAACAAACTTAATGTGGCACTTAAAAAATTAGGACTTAAAAGAGAATTCTATCCATTAGGAATGTATAGGCTGGCAGTTCCCTCTACAATCTTTGTATAAATGCAACATGGAATGGCAAGATAAATAGGAGAAAACATATTTTCATCATTCTGTGTTATTTAATTGTGGAAATACTATAGAAATTGTCTATCAGTATTTGGAACTGCCATCTTACCAAAATCCCTTACATTCAAATTGTCTCCAATTGTTTGCCAAATATACCGCACTGTTTCAGATTGTGTATTACACTACCACTGGCTGTATCATTAGACAGTAACTCACGTGTAAGTTATGTTCTGAGCTGACTCCCTACCTATTCATCTCAGCAAATGCTAAATATCAGGAAATATTTTAATCAGGAAAATTAGCAGTAATTGTAAGCAAAATACACTAAAAACTGGATCTACTGTAGTTTCCTGGGACGTGGACTTATCTTAACGGTTGTCTCAACTTAAAAAAAAAAAAATTAAATCAACATGTTATAGAAAGATAGATAGATGTGTGTGTGTGTGCATGTGTGTGTACACGTGATGTTTTGCAACGAAGAGCATTGTTTGCCTTTTTTAAAATTTACACTTTGAAAAATCAATTAATTGTTGATGTTTGCTAAGTACTATCTTGTTATAGATTAATTTTATGTCTCACAAAAAGGTAATGTGTTGTGGACAGTTTTATCAGTGATTCTCATTTCACTTCTCTTTCAAGTGCACCACAGTCACTTACCATGTACTTCCAATTTCATAAAGGGCAAGTAAAAAATGTTATGGCGCTATTTTTCTATGAAAACATCCAGTGTTAACTTGCACCTGAGAACCACTTACAGTTGGCAGTAGGTCTTCATCCTTAAATGAAATAAGCAATGCATTTGCTCAAGGTATTCTATCTCAAGAACATAAATATCCTCAAAATCCCATATGGTTTTTATGAAATATTATTCAGATCACCAGAACATCATGAACGTCACCAGATATTCATGGTGTGACATTCAGCTTCTGTTGGGTTTACCTTGGAATCATTTGATTTTGTTTTAGTAAGCACAGCTTCTGTTCATGGTCTACCATTCAAAGATCAGGATGCACCCCCAGTTGTGGTAACATGTGAGAACCACAAAATCATGATCAGCCACCAGATGGGATTTTGAATATTGGCAAAACTTCTTTATTTTCCTGGCCACCTGCTGAAAAACTCCATGTTACTTCATACATTATTGGAGCAGAGCAGAACATATAAGATAGTCCTAAAAACTAAAACAGTGGACTGCTGACAAGGAAATTCTAAATTTAATGAGCATTAACTTTTTTCCCTTAACTAACCTTATTTTATATTTGTTGTTGTAGCTGCTGTTTCTGTTGTTTGGCACAAGTTTAAAGGGAGAGAGATTTTGGGGTTCAGTAAACCAGGAATTTTCATCTGAAAGCAGTTGATTATTAATCTGTTGGGGAAACTGCTAATATAACCTTAGCTACATTATTTCTATGAGATTTTATTTGCTCACATGTAAAACTATGATTAAAAAATGTCTTACTCGCACAAGTTTTGTAAGGACTTGAAATCCCATATAAAATTTACTTATCTCAGTGCTTAAGCACATAGTGTGTCTCAATTATTGGAAGCTATTCATATTCTTATATCATTATTGATTTTAGATCCTTCTTTATTACCAAATAACTAGAACAGGAGTTGGCAAACTTTAAAGGGCAACATAATTGGGAACTTAGGCTTTCTGGGTTAAGAGACAAAAATAAAGGACATACGTAGGCACTTATATAACTATTCAAAATGTAACCTTTAAAAAAGTAAAAACCATTCTTAGTTCGCCAAATAAATAAACAAATAAAGCAAAGCAAATCTGGGCTACAGACTGTAGATTGCTTACCCCTGAATTAAAAGATTAAAGGTCAGAAAAAAGTGAAATATTTTAGCCAATTTTCTACTATTTTGGCAAAAGAATAGTTAGTTTTAGCTAAAATGAGGAAAGATCTGATAATTGCATCAATCTCAACTGTTATTATCCCTGAGAACATAATTTTGCTCTATGGAGCTAACCTCAATTGTCTAACACTTCTGTCATCCAACAAATCCTAAGACATAAAGTGCACAAATATCTATGGTAAAATTTCATGACAAGAAAATGAGTGGAAAACTTTTGGAGAAAAACATTCCAAGAAAGTTTTCTTTGCTATTCAAAATCAAAATATGGAAGTCATTGTATAAAAAAGATACCTGCACTCTTATGTTTATTGCAGCACTATTCACAATACCAAAGATATGGAACCAACCTAAATGTCCATCAGTTGATAAATGGATAAAAAAAATGTGGTATGTAGATACCATGGAATACTACTCAGCCATAAAAAAGAATGAAATCATGCCATTGGAGCAACATGGATGGAACTTGAGGCCATTAACGTAAGCAAAATAACCCAGAAACTGAAAGTCAAACACAGCATATTCCCACTTATAAGTGGAAGCTAAATAATGAGTACACATGTTCACAGGGAGAGGAATAACAGACATTGGAGACTTAGAATGGCAGGAGGGTGGGAGGGGCATGTGGGATGAGAAATTACTTACTGGGTACTATGTATACTAAATGGGTGAGGATTGCACAAAAAGCCAAGACTTTACCGCTATGCAATATATCTATGAAACAAATCTGCACATGTGCTCCACAAATCAATATAAAAAACAATGAACTGGTAAGTGACAAAAACCCTGAGACTGAAATATTCACTTCTAGATACACAAATACTAATTCTGACTTGGTTATTCATTTATTAAAGTAGCATTTATCGTGAATTTACTACATGCCAGACACTGTTCTAGGCCCAGTGGATATATCAACAAAGAAAATATTCCCATAATTTAGAAAACACTTTTGGATACAGACAATAAAAAATTATATAGTACTTTAGAGAGTATTATGTTGTAAGTCCTATGAAGAATAATAAAGCAAGAAGGAAAGATCTTCAGTAATTGTGTTTGTGTGTGTGTGTGTTGTACGGGACAGGGCAGTTGCAATTTTATGTAGAACTGTTAGGTTCATCTGTGTGGATGTTCCCTGGTCCCCCCGTTCCCAGTGTCAAGAATGAGTACTGGTACCAAGATGAGCCGATGACAGAGTGATCACAGACACAGAATAATTTTATACAAACAGTTTATCACATAAAAGAAAGAATGAAAGTACAGAAGGGAGATACACAAAGTGAAAATATGTTCCAGAGAGAGCGGAACGGGTCAGTCTCCACAAGTGGAAAAAGACCCCAAAGTCTGAGCACACACTGCCTTTTATAACCCCACTAGTCTGTCCCACCTTTCTCCTGGCAGGATTGGTTGTCCTTTCCACCTTTGGGGGTGATTTACTGTCAGGTTGGTGTTATATAACAGGTTATATGACACGTTGGTTATGTAACAATTTCCCTTTCTGCGCATGTGACCTCCCCAGAATCCTTCACAAAGCTTCTCCCATATTATGACAATTAGATGGTAATGAGCTCTAGGTCAGTTAAAGTTTACTAGGAACTTTTTACTATGTATTTTCCCACCGGGGAATTGTTCCTAGCCACAATTTTGTTCCTAGCTACAATTGGTTTTCTGCTGTCCACCCTTAGCTACTTCCTTGCCACCTGTTTACCCTCCACCAGACCTAACAGAACTATTGATATGGAAGGAAGCTGAAGGAAGTAAAGGAGCTAGCCCTGCAATTAAACCTAGGGAAAGAGTATTCTAGGCAGAGGTAAATGAAAAGGCCATGAGGCTGGAAGATGCCTGACTTCAAGGAGAAACGGCACAGAGGCATGTGACTGAGGCAGACTAAAAGAGGGAGGAAGGGAGAATGCTGTATAAGGTTGCACCTTGGTAGCCATTGTAAAAAAAAGGAAATAATTTTATCCTCTGAGGGAAGTGGGAAGCCATTGGAGGGGTTAGAACAACAACATGATCTAATTCCCATTTTAGCAAAATTCCTCAATTTGTTTCTGGATATTTTTGGTATTTAATTTGAGAAATAGTATAAGTAAAATATATCACCATGATATAGATTTTTTCAGTCTATTAAGTATCATTTTATTTATTTTGATTCATTTTTATAGACTGTTTTTCTTTTAAAATGAGAGTTTTCAATAACCGTTTTAAGCATTCACTCATTTATTACAAAAATCAGCGAAGATATAATCGATATATGTTAGGTGTCAGATTCTATATGAGACACCTACAATATAAGGATGGTTCACATGTATTGAAAAAGCCTGTAATCTATCAAGGAGCTATAAGAAAAAGATGGGAAAATACAAGAAGAAAACAGTTGCAATGCAGCATAATTCAATACATCATCAAGCTTTAGTACCTGTTGTATTTTATTATTATCCCTAATTCTATTACTAAGAATGCCAATCATGTCGATAATAGAGCAAATGCTCCACCAAAGAGTACATGGGTGGTTGGTTGGAGCAATCATTGCTATTAACTCCACATGCAATATGATGGACCTCATTTTTCATGTCTGTAAAATTAGAAAGTGCACTATTTTATCTCCTATCTGTACCTTACACATCTTTAAGCATTTGTAATTGTCATTGTTAGTTCCATTTCACAAAAGTGTCTACCTTCCTTGAGGTTTGACAGTCTTTATCTTGAAATTAAAAAGAATTCAAAAATTTTTTTGATTGCCATGATTCATTGCTAGAAACTAGAAGCAATCAAGATGCCACAAACTTAAAACTGATAATTAATATCATAAAACCATGTAGCAGTGTGGCATGGATTTCCAGTGAGGTATATAGGAAAGGACATAGGATTAGAAGTAAGGAAGAAATTAATTCAAATGCTAGCTTTGTGACTTACTGTTGTCATGGACTTGCAATTTTGTATCAAGTTAAATTTACTTATTGGCTTATTTATTTTCTTTCTACCTGTGATGAAATTTTATCTCAAGGAAGTGAACTGACCTGACCATAAAGAAAGTCAGAACTATTGAGACTTTGAACTACTGAAGCTAGATGAAGTACTTGTCATATTGGGAGACTGCAGATCAGGAACAAATACCATGGACATTGGGTGATAAAAATCAGAAAAGTGGTATAAAGGATGAAGACCATCTAGGAGCTCAGAGGTTGTAGAAATCACTATTGGAAGGAGTAATAAGCAAAAACTTCATACAGGAGGTTGCAAACGCACACGAAAAAATATTTGAAAGAGAGATAAGGTTACAAGAAACAGCAACAGAAAGCAAAGGAATTGAATGGCTAATGATTCTTATTCTCGTTGGTAAAGCATGGGCATGTGTGCACACAGCAGGACAAAATGCCTGGTTCTAGCTGCAGTAGAGAGGTCAGAGAAAGGTAATAAACTATGTGGGGAAAGGTAGTTTGTAGCCAGATTATAGGGTCTCAAAACTCAGATTTTTATGATTTTAAAATTTTGTTTCCAAGCAATGAAGTACTTACCTTTCATTACAAGTTCCTGTTCTTGTATTTATTATATCTTCTATGCAAGTATCCTGCATTTGATCAGATTATATTTTATATTGAGTTTTTAGAATAACCAATAAAATGGACAAAGAGATCAAGTTTTAATTAATATGACTATGAGGATTGCAATAAAGTTATGAAAACGTTCTAGAATAAAAGCTCATAGCTATTCTCCTGTATGCTTATGCTTTTTGAGCTAAGAGTGTGTATTCTGAAGTTAAAATTATGAATTACAGTTTACTTTATACTATAATTATTATAACTAGCCATGTGATCTTTAAAAGATTGTGTAAGCTCTCAGTTAAACCTTATTTTGTAAACTTATATCCTCTGAGGTGACTTCCAAATGAAATATTTTAAATTCTATAATTTTAGTTTTTTTAAGGAAATATGTTCATTGCAGTTTAATATTAACACAATATAGGCCATCGCAACACCTTTAGATGGTAAATCAATTTCCTATGAAGTTTCTGATAACATAACTAATTACCCTGGTCATTTACACCTGCGGTCCCTAACCCCCAGGCTGTGGCTGGGTACTGGTTCGTGGCCTGGTTAGGAAAACAGGGCCGCGCCTGAGCTCCGGCTCCCCATCCCACTTCCCCCCTTCTCCCCTTCCCCCCTACCCCCATGTCTGCGGAAAAGCTGTCTTCCATGAAACTGGTCCCTGGTGCCAAAAAGTTGGGGAATGCTGATTTAAACCATTTTCAACCTGAAACATTGATAAAAACAGAATACAGGGAATAATGGCAAAAACATTTACTTTATAAATTGGGTGCGAGAATTTCATCCTCAATCTTAATACTCTTGTAACCTGAATACATTACCAAAAGTTGATGAGCCTCATTTCTCTTCTCCACATAATGTAGCCAATAACACATAAGTATATTCTTTATGCCTATTTGCTCTTAAAACACTGTCCTCAAATTTTACTGACTTTGTGTATGCCTTCTTTGGAAAATGTTGAAGATGAGGCTCGTGGACAATATTTTCCTTTGTAGTTGACTTAAATTCAACTATTTAGATTGCTTGTGATATTTTTGAAAAAAATAATTTATCTCATTAGTGAATTACTTATTGTAGAAACACAGTATGTTTGATCTGTAAAACTAATCTATTCCTCTCATTTTACACATGAGGAAACAGTCAGAAAAATTAAATGACTTGCTCAGGATTAAATAATTGTAATAGTTCCTAAGTGATTCCACCTTAGGAGCGTATATAGAGTCCTCTACACAGCCATTACATTTTAACTCAATTTCTAACATTTTTCTAATGTCAGTCTTACTGGTTGATTGCAAGTTAAAAATTAAAGAAAAAATATTTGGAAACTTGAGCTCTCTCCCAGTGGATTCTTGGAGCTTAAATGTCATAAATATTATATTATATAAAATAGTGTTGATTTAGTAGAAAGTTTGTAAACAAAAAAAAAAATTAAGCCTGCGTGATCCCTGGTTACCTTTTTACCTAGTACATATAGATAAAATATATATCAGTGTACTATATATTACACCGAGTCTATGTCATGAATTGAACACAGATTAAGATCAGAAAACCTGAACAGATATAAAAAAATAAAAATATGTTAAAAAAAATCACAAAACAATATCACTTCTATGGCACTAATAATGTTTTATATTTGCCTTTCTTCTCTCTTTATATAGTCGAGACAAGTTCCTGAAAGTTGGATCTTTGTTTCCTGAAAGGCCCATCTGCTCTTGATGTTTATACGTCATCTAATGATTTAACTATTATAATTTTCATCACACACCCCCGACTACTGCAAGATGCAAGTTTCAGCTTAGTTCTCACTTGATGCAAACTTGCTTGACCAGCTCTAACTATAGTTAGCACCTATTAAAAGGCAAGATCATTTCTGTCTGCACACTCCCTAGACTCAGAGAGCAACAAAATAAAAAGTCCTTTAGCCAACTTCATATCAAAAAGAAAAAAGGTGAAATCAATGGAACAATAAAAACTGCAATCTCTTCTTGTCACATTTTATGACCTCATCACCAACAGACTCCACAAGGTCATCACTCCTTGTATTAGTCTGTTAATGGTCTGGGCACAATCACTGCCACCTTTTGAACTGGCTTTTTTTTTTTTTTTCAATAATATTGCTTTTTGTTTGTTTGTTTTATTGGATGTTACTATTGGTCCCCCCCCCACTTTTGGTGAAAATGAACCTCAAAGAAGAATGCTGTCATAGAACGTAATAAACCCATGCACGAAAAAATCATGTGGTCCTCTGACACCAACATTCCAGATAGCTTCTGTTGCCCAACTGCATTGATTGTTTAGTTAGCAGTTCTTTCAGATAGCAAATGAAAAGCTAGGAAAATTAATGCACTCCATATATAGCTGATTGCAATTTCTACTGTGACATCTTGAGATATAGATGAACAGAAAAATGTTTATCTATTTACAAAAAAGTACATAGTTTAAAATATCAGTAACGTAGTATGGAGATAGACAACCTTTCTTTCAATAAGTAACAGAATTTTGAATGAAAATTAAAAAGATTCATCCATTTTGTCTAACATTGGTTTGGCTGACTATAAAATCCCTGGTGCCTTTTTAAAGTATCGTAGCCAAGAATATTCTATTTTGATCCAAGATCAATGAATTGCCTGTGATTTTTTAAATATATATTTAGAAGACTTTATATAATGCAGGACTGAGTTTGATAAAGAATTTAGGAATTTGTTTTCATGAAATATGGGCAAGATAGGCAGGGACTCTTAGCTATTCAGACCTATGAAGTGTTTTACTCATAATTGTCCTCTTTCAGTTTAGTGTCAAGATATTTTCTGTCCTTTTAATATCTTCCATGGAACTTTGCACTTCTTGCCCCTGAGTCTCTCTTCTACTTCTGATCAGAATAATCATTCTTGTCATTAGTGTTGTTAAGAACGTCTATATCCTCAGTCTTTTCACAGACAGTTCTTTTCCCTCTTGACATAATGAAATCCTGGCTCTCGTTCAGTTTTTATCTTTTAAGCAATCTTGAAATTCTTCCACCCTCCATTTTCCTCAGTTCCCAGATATTATGTTAATATTCACTTTTATCCTTATTGCCAATTCCAGGACATTATTTTTGCATCATCATGCCCATATCTCTCCTATTTTGAAGTTTATGGAGACCACCTTAACTTGTATTTCTGTTCATAACTCTTGTATATCAACATTTCAGCCAATTCTATCACTTCTTTGAGTATATTGGTAAATGGGAATAGTTACATTTTCTACTTTTAGCTTTCATTCTGATTAAAAACATGCTTTTGAGCAACTGGTACAATGCCCTTGTTAAGAAACTTTGTCTCCAGAGGAGAGGATGGGTAAATTCACACCTAACGGATGTGGTGCATGCTGTCTGGGGCATGGGTAGGCTTGTAGCTCTGATTAGGGTGGTGCAAAGGCAATTTATGTAACCAAAGCATTTGTACCCTTGTAATACTCTGAAATAAAAAAAAAAAAGAAAAAAAAAAGAAACTTTGTCTCCTAATAAGCTTCACCTTCTTTCCCCTTAGCTATCAGCTTTCAGGTCTAAAATGGATTGCTTTAAAATCTTTAAACTCTACCCTTTGTGCACAGCTTTCCTCCTGCCTTACTTCTTTTATTCCAGCACACCTGCTTCCCACCTCTTCAATGTATTCTCTTATCACCCCCTTTACTCCACCTTCAGAAGAGAAAAGATTATATTTTATCCTTTCAGAGCTAAACTCAGATATCAGTTCTACCTTAATTATCTATGTGACCCTAGGCAAGACATACAGATTCTTAAATTTTCAGTCCTATAATCTATAAAATGGGAGAATTAACCTTGATCAAATTAATCAACTAAATAAATAATACACTTAAATGCTTAGCAAATTTCCTGACATATCAAGTATTCTAAAATGCTATGCATATTTGTTATTTATCTTATTTGTTTAGAGGAATAATCAGAAATGCAAGCAAAAAATGTATGTCTCGTATTGCAGTGAGATGAATGAAAGCAAAGACCACAATGTCACATAGCACTAGTTACGGGACGGGCTTTGTTAGAGAAGCCCCAAAACCAAGGGCCAGCAAAAGAACACCCATGATTCCCTATTTTATCATCATCACAAGAAGAAGTTTGCAGGCGCCAGAGAGATAGTGTCCCCAAGGAGGGCACAGCCCCCTGACACTTTGCCATTTGATAGTGTAAATAAAGGAACATACTTTGGCAAGGATAGACATAAAAAATTGGGCAGCAGGCAGTCAACATGTCAATTTTAGCTGCAAGGAGAATTTTCTGAGAATTCCAGAGTTAACATTCCAGATCCTTATGAAAATTCAGGTTCGAGATTGTAGGCAAAAGGCATACTCTGGTTCTGTAGAAAACTGAATTTCATTCAGACATTTTTGCTGTTAAAGAGAAACCTTCTCTCCTGTTGTCTACTGCATGACAACTTAATATTCTGGGTGAAGTCATATTAGAATACCTCATCACTTTACAAAAGAGTGTTTGGTGAATATTGTTTATAAGCAAAAAATTGCAATCAAGCTCCATTGAGTAATAGTTCAAATAAATTAAATTACATCTGTTTGGTGGAAAACTGTAGAGCCATTAGAAAAAAAAAGTTCCCTACTGAAAATTTAAATTTTGAAAAGGAAAATAAAACAATTCAGAGTAGTATCTTCACAAATAACTTATTAAATATGATAGATATGAGAATTTATCTGGTAGATAATGAAAATTTTGGAGAAATCATAATGAATTTGCTTCTAAAGATGGAGGAGTAAAACATAAAAATATAGGATTTAGCTTGACAGAAAAATAATAAAGAAATAATATAAATTAATATTATATAATAATTTTATATTATTTATATTTATATTGGTTTATATTATATAATCAATTAGGAACATATATGTCTTCTTAAAGAGAATCTATGCTTAGCATCATTTCTAATTCAAGGAAGTTTTAATAATAGTTTATGCTTGGTAGCAAAACTAAAACTTAGGGAAAAAATACAAATATAAAAATAAGTAGTCTATCATCATTGTCAATTCTATAAGAAATATAAGGCTTTGTGGCATTTATTATTTGTATGTACATTATTCTATTTCTATTCTTAAAACTAACCTCAAAAACCAACACTACTAAGAAAGCTACACACACCAAAACCAAGCATCAGCAGGAGGAGTAGCAGCAACAACAATGAAAACAGGAAAGAGAAAGTCATAAACATTAATTTAGTTCACTAGAAGCCCCATTATCATCACTGTAATCTTCAAAGTTGGATCACTCTGTGGTAGCTTCAGATTTAATGTTAGATTCTTCTGCGACTAAATTGAAGAAATCAGCTGCTATCATCTTCTGAGCAGGGAAATTTATCCTGTGTAATTTAATGCAAAAGAACCTTTTATACTTGTGACCATTATGCCCTCCCACATTAAAGCAATAAGGCACATTGCAAAGCCAAGGGAAGTTTTTCCAGCTAGACTGCTTTATTGACACTATGAAGAAATAGAGAAACTTGCAACCCAGGACACCGTATGTTGATGATATTTGCAAAGCTTTCCCCCCGTATTTGTACGTTGCTCCAAAGTTAGATTTTTATACATTGAGCTCAAACTAATGATTATGCTGATAAAGGTCAATTTTAATGATGAATTAGAGTCTCTTTACTGTTCATACTTTGAGTCTGACCTTGAATGATTTTGACTCAAATAATCTACCATTCTTAAAGAAGTCTCAGAGTACTTGTAATCCCTGCATCAAAGCTTAAAAGGTAGGATCCAGTACCCCCTTAAGGCTCACCTGCCACTCATCATGCTGGACGGGTCCTACAGTCTCCACAGATGTTGGATTTCATTAGTATTAAGATCAACATCCATACATGGCCTATAAAATTTTGTAGAATCTTGTCCCTGTTCATGTCTACCTAGGAGAAAATAAATAAATATGATATACCTGGTATTATCTTTCCATTTTCCATGTGTTCTTTCAATCCAGGCACTTTTACAGAACAGATTCTCCCAATATTCTTGCCTCTTGGATAAACTGAGTGTTCATGCTCCACTATTGTTCCTCTTAGGGCAATGTAAACTAAAAGCCTTTCCTCTTCCTAGCAGTTCTCAAATTTAGGCATAAAGACTTGCCAACAGTTGAAATTCTTCCTTTTATGGCCACTGTGGTGCCTAGGGTCATTCATATAAATGGAGCCTGCCTGAGGAATAGCCCTGCATATCCTAGGTTCTTAAAGATACAAAACCTACCATTTCTACTGATATTCTTGGCATCTATCAGAATGGAATGAAACAGTGGCCTTATCAATATCTTTTCTTTTTAGCCTTGAACGTAAAACTTTTTCGCCACTCAAATTCAAGATACGTAAGCAACAAAACTACATTATAGGTATACTACAGTGAAACTAATAAAAAAAAATGCTGTGTTCCATAACGACTCAATAGCACATTAGTAACATTTAAAATGTTCCATTAATCTCAGACAAACATTTGCTACACCAGGCACTCTATATCTTTCAGTTAAAAAGAGCATATATTTTTTATTTAAAAGATAAAATAGCAGAGTTCAAGGCCAATAATGCAAGGAGGGCTGTAGAATTTTAAATTTCAAAGGTACAATTTGGTTATTTCATGTACCATAAATCAATGTCCTGTGTAGTCAAAAAAGGAAAAATGAAAGTCTGTCTAAATTAATAATAGTTGAGCAGCCTGTGTATATTAATCTAATCTAATGGGCTTTATTACTCTGCAGAAATTTTCTCAAGGCTTAATATTTCTTGTATAAAAAAGAAAGGATGATTGGGAATGATTAAAAATACAATTGAGGAAAATATTCATTTAAACTATAAATGAAAACTGGTAATTAATGCTCAATGAATGACCATGGGTTATGTCATTGCTCAGTAATCATATTTAACAGAGAAATATAGTTTAGATTAAAATATGCTGAAATAGAGCTGGAGAGAATTTTTTTTAAAAAGTACATATGTATTTTAATTTCTAATTAGGTACCTTGAAGCAGTGAGCAATTTCGCAAAGACTAAATTACCCTTGCTATGTAAAGCCTTATAACCAGATGATATGGTCTAACAACTCTAATGCTTTCACAATTGAAATGCATAAGATTTTGTATGCTTTAAAAGATTAGACTAAAACATTAAGTATATAATAATTTGTCATTATAAAGACAGATGATATATCTATTAAGAAATATATCAAAATATTGTATGTGTATAAAAGTAGATATGTGTATGGTATATATTTAAAGCATAAAATAATACAATAAAACAAGATACAATTAAAATAAGTAAGAAAAATTAGGCAAAAAAGGAATGCTTATAATAAAGGAACACAAAATTTTATTTAAGGTTAAAGCACCCAAATCACACAGCAGTTGTTACAAGAGAATCTCAAAATGAATTGAATCTCTCTCTGTTAGCCAATAAGAAAAGGAAAAAACAGATTATGTTATTCAAAATATGTCAAAACTAATACCACATGTTTGGAGCAATAAGAGATATTTGTGGTACTTAGTCCAGAAAAATTCCTTCTATGGATTTTCATAGACAGGCACTGTCAAACAATGAAAAATACTTTACACTGAATATGACACACTTGAATTAATCAGATATTTATTAATTACTCTGTGTGAGGCAACCTACTAAATGATAGGTATTAAAAAAGCGAGCAAAACAAAAAAATTTTGCACTTCACTAGATTTTCATTCTAGCTGGGAATGTCATAAAACAAATTTTAACTCATTTTAGAAAAGCACTCTGTTGGGGAAGAATCTGTTTGCTATTGGAGTACAATGATAATCATGACCATAGTCTATAAATCATTGGCAAGGTCTAGAAGATACTGAAATGAGATTCTATTTCTCAATGAAGATTGGAATACAACTAGGGACTAGAACTGACATCTTCCTGTATAATTAAAGAAGAAAGCAAAGTCATCTGAGAAGAGAAAGTGTCAGGTCAGTCTTTTTAAAATAAATTTTGGAATAATAATAGTAATAATAAAAGGCTTCAAAATTCTGAGCCGTATTATATAGCAGCACTACTTTTAACCGAGGATCTTTTAAAAAATAGATAATGACAAAAGCCCACTTAATGTATAGAAAAGTCTCAATAAAACATAGCTATGGAAATTTTGAGATGCTTGTGAAGATAAACTAGCTACACAATCTATGCCAAGACAACTAAGGGATCTCATTATGTAGGTTTATTAGATATAGTTCATTTAAAAGTTGAGGGATGTATACCCTAAATAATTATTTTAATTTGAGAGTAGATTTAAAGCCCTTCTATAAAGTCCTTCTTTCTGGCAGTAGTTAGATAGCATGGCCAAAATCACTTCCATAATCAACACAAACAAATGAGATTGAGCCAATAAATTTATAAATAATATTTCTTCTGGCATGCTTTTCACAAATCCAAGTGTGCACGTATGCATACACATTGAAAACACACACACACACCAATTAAGATTAAAGAGAATACACTTGGCACATGTTGGTTAAAATGGCTTTAACATTCGTGGCTGGAATGACCGCTTCATCAAAAATTGGGATGACTTCAGAGAGTAATCTTAACTTTCCAGATTTACCTCTCAAGAAAGAGCATAAAGGCTTATTTTCATGGAGCATGTGCTAGCTACCAGATACTAGTTAACCACACCTCATGCTGGCCTACGATTCTCCCTTTGCAGTGAATGACCTGACGATTTACTCAAGGCCATGAGGTTCAAACTGGGATTTCAACCTGAGGCTGTCTGACTTTAAAGCCCCCATTTATTCTACTATACCTAGGATGGAACTTGGCATATTATCCCATTCTGGGAACAACTATTAGCAAATTCATTAATTAAGGTCATGTTGACACTTCTATTTTCAACTAAAACATCTGTTAATTTATACAGAGGTCTCCTTGGTTTAAACCAACTTGTCATTACTGCCTCTCAATGAGGGATAATGTGCTTGGGTTTTACAAGTACTCTAAGTGTGAATTGAAAAGATTAACAGTTCTTGCCAATGGGCGCTCTCTGTCCATATTTTTACATAATATTAGTCTCAAGAAGGCACAGGGTCTTAAGATAATAAATGATCATTCCTCACAACAAATCTATAAACAGAATCAGGATTAATGAATTTGCTGGCAGCTATTGGTTTTAATTAGCCCAAATTCAACCACAGCAGAATCATATCTGTCCAAAAGGTTTGGATTGCACTAATACAGACACCAAACAACTATTTCTGTCAATTTAGTAAAGCAATTGGTCAGAATCTTATTTTAATGCTACCTGTGCAAGTAGCTTGACCAAAAAAAAATGGTTAAATTTTTCAACTTTTTCCTCCTCTTTACCTGGCTGTTATTTACATCTTTAATTAAATCTCTTGCCATATCTCTGCCTTTCTAACTACTTTCTATACTATCTCATTTATCTTGTACCTTTACCTTTATGCATGCCTTTCTCTGGTGTGTTTCCTTTTAGATGTGACTAGGATTTTATTTCCCTCTTTCTTATCCCGGTTAATTATAATTGATTCTCAGCTTTCTTTCTCATCTTAAGAAGCCCTCTCTCAACCTCACATCACATTCTAACCTCCAATAACATTTCTGGAACACTGTTTTAGAAATCTTCTCATGCTGGGTTGGAGTCATGTAACTGTCCACAATGTTTTTCTAACTCGACTGTGAACCTCTTGAGCAATTAATGGAACTTGCAAGAACAGTACATTTAATAGCCCACTCTTGATGAAGTATTCATAGATTGGCTATTAAGTTAAAAGTCCTTATATCCCTCAGCAATTATCTGTTCCTCAGTTCTATATGAATGAAAAAGTGTCCTCTGCTACCTGTGCACTGTTTTAGAACAGCTGCTGCGAGCTGGCTTGACTTACCTATACTAACTCTCCTAACCCTCAAACTTCCCCCCTTAGTCTGAAGAATAAAATACTTAGAAAAACATTTGACAGGAATTCCAGGAAGTGTTCCTACAGAAGCACATTATACCTTTGGAGGTGGAGTCCCCCAAATTAAATGAGGTAAAGGAATAAAGACAATGCATTCTGGGGATTATAGTTTTCATACACTAGATAAGCTATGAATTCCAGAGAATCAAGAAGTGCTGGGTGGGGGTTGAGTGCAATTTAAACTAGCAGAACTACCCCAGATGAAAACCTCTCAACAGGAGACAAGGAGAAGCATGCCGAGATAATCTTTTATTCAATTCTAGACTTGAAAAAAGATTATAACTGGCCATTTTTCTTGGGTTAGGATGGGAAGTTCCAGAGGGTAATGTTGGAATAGTGGGGTAAAAAATTGGTTTATATTTGGGCAATAACCAGGTCCAGTTATTTGTAAAGGATTATTGAAAGCAAACAAAGAGGCATATCATGACACTTCAGAGATATTAAGATGTGTCTTTCTACTTGTCCCTGTAACTTCAGGCCTAGCCCTTGCAATAAATGGCCAGCACTACCTAAAATGGGATTCCAAATACACTCTTTTCTGGATTGTTGGGCCCTATTCATACTATGCCCCTCATGCTGATGAGCTCCAATCCTTTAAGCATTTTATCTCATTACTAATGTTCTTATCAATGTTTCCAAAGCCTTGATGCTTATTCCTATCATTGGAGCTATGATGTTAATTCCCCATCTTGACCACGATTTGGATTTCCCAGCTTACTCTACTGACTAAACTACAGAAATCAGAGGAATCCCTGTGGGAAGTGGCTTTGTTTGAGGGACCCTGGGGGTGAAAGTATAGCTATGTTCCTTTGTTATTGTTTTCTTTTTGATTTGTTTTACTTTTCTTCTTTAAGAGTTGAGGCGTCTAGCAAATGTCAAGTAAATTGAAGTACATCCTCATTAGAATCTACTGACTCCAGACCAGTAGTCATGAAAACAGGTATCAGTTAATTTGTGATAGATCTTAGAGATCTTTGTCTCATTCTGTGAATATCTTTTCACTTTCTTTATGGTGTTCTTTGATCCACAATGTTTTTAATTTTGATCAAGTCTAACTTTTTATTTTTTAATTTTATTGATCATGTTTTGTTGTCATAACTAAGCATCTATTGCCAAATCTAAAGTCATGAAGATATACCTTATATTTTCTTCTAAATGTTTTATAGTTTTGGCTCTTATATTTAGGTTTTTTGATGCATTTGAGTTAATTTGTATATATGGTATGAGGAAGGAGTCCAACTTTGTTCTTTTGCATGTGGATATACATTTGTTGAAGAGACTATATTTTCCTTATTGAATTGTCTTGACACCCTTGTCAAATAGCAATATATCATAAATATAAGAGTTTATTCCTAAACACTCTGTTCTATCACATTGATCTATATGTTTATCCCTATGCCAGTACCACATTGTCTTGATTAGTCCCCATTTGTAGTAATCTTTGGGAAGTATTAGTCCTCTAACCTTGTTGTTCTTTTTCAAGAATGTTTTGGTTATTCTCTGTCCATTGTGTCTGTATAATTTTTAAAAAAATTTTTTTCAAATACTACCCTCCAAAAATCCAAAGGTTTTATAGGGATTGCACTGAATCTATATATAAATTTGGGGAATACTGACTTCTTAACAATATTACATTTTTGAACCTATGGATATAGAATGATGTTGCATTTTTTAGGTCTTTTAAAATTTCATTTAACAATATTTGTAGTTTACAGAGTACAAGTCTTTCTTAACTTTATTCCTAAATATTTTATTCCTTTTGGTGCTACTGTAAATGGAATTGTTTTTCTAATTTCATTTTAAAATTGTCTATGACTAGTGCACAGAAATACATTTGATGTTTAATATTGATCTTGTATCCTGCCACCTTGCTCATTCATTAGTTTTAATAATTTTATGCATTTTTCTAAAAACTATATCATATCATCTGTGAATAGAGATAGTTTCATGTCTTCTTATCATTATACCTTGTATTTTATTTTCTTGGCCATTGTCCAGACTAGAACCTCTTGTATAATGCTGAACAGACATGGCAAGGGTGGACAACCCTGTCTTATTCCTGATATTAGGAGAAAGCTATCATGGTTTTGCTTTCTTCTTTATGTAATTACCCAATTTAGTCTCAACTATATAATAGTTTCTGTAAAATTATTCTATTATCTGAACTTCTTGATGTGATAACATTTGAGTGTACTGTCTGCTGACTCACTGATGGTTAATGATTTTCTCTGTTTATTAGTTTTAGAATACAAGTTCATCTTCAGTAGGCTTTTATCTGTGATTATTCTATGTGTTCTAAGTTGAAGGTTTTTTACTTCCAGATTAATTTTTCTCTTTGCTTCTACTAAGCTCCCCTGGAATGTCATCAACTTGCCATCGATTTCCACTTTACTTCTATGTTTCAGGTTTACAGGCTACACAAATAATGTAAATTCAAATCTGCAAAACACTTGTGATGAAGAGCTATGGTTATATTACTACATTCTCAGAAGAGTCATTTTCCCATGAACCAGTCAGGAAAAGGCAAACTGGCATAGTGTGTTTAACAGCTGTAGCTTTTAAAATCCATTCTACACTAAGATTAGCCCTTTTAATGTCCAGCTATAATTAAACTTTTCAATCCCCACACTCATTCTTATGAGGGAATAAAACTTTATTAGACCTGCATTTCAGATAAAAATCATCTCGCCCAGGTAGAAGAAGTTTTCCTTGGGTTTAAAATCGGAACCAGAAATTACTCAGGTTAGAAATCTCCATACCCATTCTACCCTAGCAGCTCATTTATGTACTTATCATTTTACCATTTTAAAGATCTTCTTTGAGCTCAATGGTTATGACATTTATCCTGTATTTCTAGGTGCTTATAGTGAAAGAGTTTTCATGTTATTTAGTCCATGTCTATCCAGTAGAAACTCTGTGATGTTGGAAATTTACTGTACTGTCAAAGATGTTAGCTACTACTTATGTGGAAAATTTGAGGACCTAAGCTCTAGATAGTATGAATTAAGAACTGATTTTAAATAATGATCCATTTTAATACATTTAAATAGCAAAATGTGGCTGAGGACTCCTATACTGGATAGCTCAGAATACAGTCTAATCTGTTGAAGAAAACAAAAGCTATACATTCAAAAGTTTTTGTCTGAAACAATTAAAACTGCAAAATATAAAAAAATATAGAATGTAATTTAGAAAATGAATCCAAAATTGATGTATTGATATTTTTGGCTTTAGGAAAAGAATTGAACAATCTAGTCTTTACATTCTTAACTACATCCTTACACTTAATCGCACTGAAAATAAAGAATGTTCCTGTGTATTGACCAAATCTGAACCCATGTAATTGGGCTGTAATCCCAATGGCTGAGACTTCCACATTGTTGCCCAAACAATAAAAGGTATATCTTTATGTAAAAAAGTCTCTCCCCCACCCTTCCTTTTATTTCTATATGACTCTTATGGTAAAACCAACTGAAGGCTACTCCCATTACCCTAGTTTTAGAATATATGCATTCCTTGCCTCTAATAATTGAGAAAATTCTCTGGGTTCTTATGATCTCTTGTACTTTTTGCTGGTTGGCATGCTCTGACTTATCTTTTCACATCTCTAAGTGCAAATCCAAAGAGTAAAATGTCAGAATGTGGCATTTGAGCTAGGAAACATTTAGCCCAAGTAGTAATTCTTCTTGGAATGAAGTTCTGTTCACTGGATTTAATAACATTATTTGGTGCCAAAGTCCAATTGTGAAGATGAAAGTTCATTTGCCATCCTTTTTTTTCTTTAGAAAAAAATTCTCCCCTGGGGAAAAGTGATTATGACAGGTCTGGATTCTCAATTCCTGCCAAGTGTATTTATCTCTACCTCTAAATCTATTTCTACTCATTTTTGAATGCCAATACTCAATTACTCAATATCTGTGCTTTGATAGACAGTATTCATCCTTCCACTTTTGACTTTCTTTTGGGTGTTAGCCCTTCTCCTTACTTTTAGTTCATGTCATTCCACTAGAGCTGTTCAACCTGCTCCAGGAGAGGGCATAAGACACAGACCACGCTCAAACTCAATCGCATCAAAATTCAATTTCAGAATTTTAGTTAGAAACTCATTTCTATTAGATTTCTTGGTGTAAGTAATGTGTAAGCTAGAATTTTCAAGGGACATAGCCAAAAGAAAATAAAGCTGAGCCTAAAGATAAGAGAAATATTGAATTTTTTAGCTTCCCTGGATCTAGTCATTCCTAAATCCAACTATAGCCATAGACTTTTCAGTTATATAAAGCAATAAATTTCTTTTTACGCTTTAAGAAAATTAGATTTTTGACACCTAGGAAAAAATTCCTGACTAACAGAACTGCAGATACTTAAAGTCAAGAAATAAGCACTGCAGAAGAGAATTTGTCCAATATTACTTCCCTTTCTCCAGCATCACATTTTTACCCTCCACAAACTCTTATTCCTTTTGACTAGTCCCTCCTAAAGTTACTGGATTTCTTTCCTTTTTGAATTAATATTTGTCAATTGTGAACTGAACTAGAGCAAAAATATGCATCCCACAATTTCTTGTTTGCTCTCTTCTATAGAAAGATCAATTTTCATATGTTACATATAAAAAGTCAATCTTTTAATCTGGAAGATAAAGACAGAACACAACATTTATCCTATACAGAAGTTTAATAAGCCTCTTGATATTCCTTCTTCTTTGTTGGTCTAGTATACTTTTTATAGTTTCCCTTTAGATGCGTCTTATAAATTGCCATGGCACATGGACACTTAAAAATATCTGTTTACCAAGTATCTTTTAAAAGAACTATAGGAAGCACCATTTCATTTTACTGCTCTCAAAGTCTTCCCTTCCACTCCTGTTTTTAGTGTGAGCTGTTAGGAATTGAACAAAATAATCAACACTCTCAAAGTGCCAACTCATCCCTTAGTAGACACATAATGTTCTTTGTATTAATAAGCTTTTTTTTTTTTGTATTAATAAGCTGGGATGACTTTTCTCTACTCTGTATGGTCTCTCAGAGTCCAGTAGGTTACTCTAGGCTTCTTCTGAACAGTCTCAGGATTCAATCAGTAAAAAAGAAAGCAAACACCAATGTGCTGGTATCCCATTAGTCAAAACAAGTAACAGGGCCAAATCCAGATTCAAGGAGTAGAGAAATAGACTCCATATCTTAATTGAAGGAATAGCGAAATTTCATTTCAATAGGGTGTATTTGCAGGGATAGGAAGAATTCGTATCATTTAAAAAAATTTTTGCAGGCTAGGCTCAGTGGCTCACACCTGTAATCCTAACACTCTGGGAGGCCAATGCAGGAGGATCCCTTGAGCTCAGGAGTTTGAGACCAGTCTGAACAAGAGTGAGACCCTGTCTCTACTACAAATAGAAAAAATTAGCCAGGCATGGCAGTGCGTACCTGTAGTCCCAGCTATTCAGGAGGCTGAGGCAAGGGGATCTCTTGAGGCAAGGGGATCTCTTGAACCCAGGAGTTTGAGGTTGCACTGAGCTACGATGACATCACTGCACTCTACCCAGGGCGACAGTGAGACACTGTCTCAAAAAAAAAAAAAAGTTTGCAATATACCATATCCTGACAGGTCATAATCCATAATAACTCACTTTTATTTCTTATTTTCTGATCCTTTATTTTTTGGACCCATGATAGTAACATAAAGCCTTATGGAAGGCAAAAGAAAAGATTTGTGATAGGCATAGTAGAATGGACGAAATTGGGAAAACTGAAATGGTGAGTAGTGAAATTCCAGCCTATCAATGTTCTATGATATATTTAAAATCAAATATATGCATAAAATTCACTACTTGTACTGTACTAGAAAATAAGAATAACCGTTTGCGTTTGTAAAGCTTTTATAATTTATAGTATGTTTTCACATCCAACATCTCATTTTAGATAGAAAAATCTTATTACAAAAATATGGGAAAATCAATCAATGACCAATTAGAAAAGCCTGTGCATATACCTGTCTATGGCAATATTTTGATTCACTAGAGGTCATTTAAAGATAGTAAAGGTTTGGAAATAATAAGCAAATCATTCATAGAATACAAAATATAAACCCATTATCCTGTTAGAAAAGAAGTACTCTCACGTGTTATCAATAGTTGATGCAAGGCTCAGATTAACCAGCTGACAGCTAATTAACCCTGTAATCAGAAATGTTGTAAGCTACACTAGTGCTTTTAACTGAGAAAATAGTTATATCATGCAGTTTTAATGGCCATGTTCACATTTTAAAATTGAAATCAATGAGTTATCAAAATTGAAGTTGAAAATTACATGTTACTATCTTCTTCAATATGTAATATTGTCCCATATTATAAGGGCTGAATTATAAAATTTTATGTTAGGTTTAAGGTTATATAAATAATTAGTAGTTTCACTATTAGGTTTTATTTAGGTTAAAGCACAAAACTAACATGTGTACAAAAATATGAGATATCAGAAACGCCAGCCTACGCTGTAGTTTAGGCAATGGTACAACAGACTTCTCTACAAATCCCTTTTAACTTCTAGGAAGAAAAACTAGGGAGTTTCTAGACACCAAAGGGGCTACTATAGCCTGAACTAGGTAGTCTTCAATGCAGACAGAAGTTCCAAGTTATCTTACTCTTGCTCGGGTTTTAAAAGCTATGAAGACTTCAGATATGGATAGCTCCCTTTTAATCATTTTCTTTACTTTCAAAGCCTTCTTGTAGATTCCAGATACACTTATAATAACAGAAAGGACATTCATTTTGTCTTTTAAAAGTGGTCCTGCAGGCAACAAGACCCTCTATCAGACTTGCATCACAATGCACCCATTTCTGTCACTTCCTGTTATCTCGCTACTACCTCTCTGCTGGACTCATTTACAGGTCTGATTCTTCTCTATTCTTCACTTTGTTCCTTCCACAGCTATCCTAAAGTCTGATATTTGATTTTGGCTTCATTTTTTCTTATACTGCAGAATATTTTCCAAGATTAATGATTTTCACCTCAGCTGACATGGCCCACCCAGACTGGTCATACTTTGGGTTTACCACACCTGGTCTGTGTGTAATTTTCTTCCCACTCACTGTCTTTTCTGTAGTCACCCTTCTTGTCTCCAAAAAAGATTTCTGTATTTCCTTGAGATACTGATGAACAGTTTCAAACATATTTGACCCCAAGTTAACATATCTTTGGGAAATAACCAAGGAGTTTTACTACAAATTAAAAAGCACGGAACCCCAAACCAAGACAAAACAGAAAACCACATAAACAAACATCTGTGCCTTGTTCCACCTTCCCTTTGTTGTACTTTAGACTTTAGGGGAAGAACAAAGGAAAATGTGGAAGAAGAGAAGGCACTTGAACTTTGCAGAATGCTGGGTTTAGACAAGGTAGTATATTTGGTCCTTTGTTTATGTTTTTTAGTTGATGCTCACAACGGACCAATGAGTTAGATATTATTATTCCTATTTTGAAGATAAGAAAACAGACTTTAAAAGGCTGAATACTGTTGCCTAGGTTTGTATAATTTGTGAGTTTAAATTTCATCTCAGACATTTAGGACTTCAAGACTATGCTTTTTGTTTGCATTGCACTTATGTTTCACCACATGTTTGTTTCACCCAGACATAGTACATCTTTTTGGGCAATACATCATAGGAAACCAAAAAAAAAAAAATTGAAGGTTTATTTCAAAAGAAATGTAGAAATAGCAAATAGGGTTAAAAAAGAAATAGATAGGCTCCAAAGGGTATTAGACCATCTAACATAAAAATCATAAGAAGGTCAAATGCCAAAATATATCATATAACATCTCTTCTAAGGATGATTGACTTGAGTTTCTACAAAATCCTAGAGTTCCATACCATAATTATAAAATATTATTTTAAAAAACAAAAACTCAAATCACATGTTCTGTCATTAGAGAGATTTCAGTAAAATAAGACTTTGTCAAATTACAAAAATGCAAATATTTCAGAGAAAGCACCCTTCCTCTGTAAAGCAGTAGACTATGAATATTACGGGTAAGCATTGTCACTAATTTCAATTTATTTGAAATCTATGGTATAGCAGATTCTCTCAAAAGAAAAGAGTTCCTCCTACAGACAACTGAAGATTAATGATAGATATTCTCTCTCTGTTATAAATATAACATTGGAAGGCTGAGACCTAACTACTGTATTTGACCCTGAGATAAAAAGCAGACTTGAATTTACACCTATAACAGGGAAATAGCTATTAATTATTAATCATGATCTTTGTTTTATTGTCAAATGCAATCATTTGATTCAACTATGTTTTTTTAAGATATTATAGTCAGTTATTTCTCTTAGTAAGAGGTCCTATGCTTATATTTTTAAAGTGTGAAATGTTAGATATTAGCTAAGGTTGCATTTCATGAATAAGGATCCAAAGCAGGCAATATTTTCATAAAAGTGCATTTATAATAAGGCAGAGGTCTTACTTAAGTTTATAAGTGATAACTATTTGCTATGAATTTGCAAATTTGATTCTAATGAATAATTGGATAAATAGTCATTAGCAAATAATTGTCACTTGAAAGATTGATATTGAGTTCCTAATGATTCAGGAGGCTGTGTGTATACCAACCCCAGATCTGAGAGAGGAAATGTACTGAAAATTTAATAAAGAAGTACAAAAGCAAAGACATATTAAGACATATCTCTATTATAATAAGTTACCCTTTTTTAAGTTACCTTGGCATATATTCACTGCTTTAATGAGAACCTGATTAAACATAAATGGTGTTTATGAGAAATAGAGACTGGAAGATATCAGCTACCATGTCTGATAAGTTCATATTGATGTCTTTTTTGAGTGACATAAAAAAGGATTTGACATCATAAGATATCATGATTTTTAATCAAGATCTTTGGAAAGGACATACGTCTCCTCAGATGAAGCCTATGTCCCAACCTAAAAGATGAATGTGAAATACATTCTGCAAGTAGGTATGTAATGTTTATGGCCCTCCTCTTGATGCATGTGAATTCAGCTGAGATACCAAGGTAAAAAAAGGACCCTACCTAATTTGAATAAGAACCTTTCTGCAGTGAAGGCAGAAATGTATTCTATAATCCTGTTTAGGGCAGAAAATTACATTCATCTCTGACTTTAATAGATTGTGGGCCTCTCAGAGGGAAACCCACCCAATACAATATCATTTTAGGGAAGGTATGCTTTAATTTAAGAAGGTACAAAATGAATTACAGTGTTTTCAGAAGAAAAAATACAACTTGGTTTAACAACTGCCCTTGAATAACTAAAAATGCATTCACAAAAAAATCCCTTTGGTAATACCCATGAAAATAGCAATGTAAACTCTGATTTTCATCAAAATCACACACGTCAATTCTACATTGGGTACACTCTTGGTCCACTGACAATTCAAATAGAAAAATATACTCAATATGATGCTGAGTTGGAGAATTACAAATATTATTGCAAAGGCATCTATTCCTTATTTATTACAAATGTTTTCTACTTGTGATTATCTGCTCAAATATATCCAAGTAAAGGCATAGATAACCCAAGCCAACAGATAAATTTACCATTGAATTATATTTGGCTATGAAATTCATTCTATGTTTATATCTGTAGCATATTTTTTCTTAGTATATTTCATTTAGACAACTGCATACAGAATCTAGGTTCCACTCACAATTTTGTCACTAAGAAGCTGTATTATATTTAATTCATGTAGCCTTGGTTACAAACAATAAGACTTGCTCACACTAGACCAAGAAGAAAGATTATTATAAAAACAAAGACAGATATCATGTGGGACTTTACTAGTATCTACTGTATAAAATTACCTCAGGAACACTAATATTAGGTCTAGGGACCCACCAAGAGTTCTCAGAATTTCGATTCATATTATTAACACGACTCAAGAATCTCTTAAATTTTATTTAATTTATTTACTTTTTTCTTTCTACATATTTTGTTAAGCTCCTATCATGTTCCAGGTATTCTCTGGGCAGTGGGGTTTATAGCAGTGAACTAACTGAAGTCTGTACCTTAAACTAACTCACAGTGGGTAGAAGTGAAATAAGAGTATGTTTGTGTGTGAGTGCACACATGCGTGTGTGTGTGTGTGTGTGTGTGAGTTTGCATGTTTTGATAAGTACTATAAAGAGAAAAAAAAATTGAGTAAGGGGGATAGAGAATAGCGCATTGGTGGTAGGGCTGGTGATGGTGGTGAGTGTTTTTTTTTTTTAACTCAGGGTATTCAGAGATGGGCTTCATGAAAATGTGGCATTTGAGCAGAGAAGTGAGGAGATAAATGGTGATAAATCACATTGCTTAACTATGTGATTTTTTGGGGTCCATACTTCCTAATTTAAATTTCAAAAAGCAAAAAGTCTCACTAGCATAGCTTCTCTTGCTTTTTATGATCCTTGGCCAGTTTATAGAGTGGGTGAGAGAGTTGATGGTTGGGTCATGTGGTTCCAAATACAATTGTCAAGGATATGACTCATCAGAAAGAAGCATGGATGAGCATTTATCCTTAAAAGAGGCCAAGGAAGTAGCAGAACTCGACCAGTAAAGTTATCTGTCTTTCTTTTGCCTTATATTCAACACCGATCAAACGAGTGAATTGAATTTCCAGGCTCTAAAATATTTAATTATTTCATATTCCCAACATGTATACAGGTTACTAGAAGGCAAATGTATTTAGATTTGGGCCAGTTTCCTCAGATAATGGAAAGTCTAACATAGTGGGTTGAATAGTAGCCCCCAAAATATATGCCCACCTAGAACCTGAGAAAGTGACTTTATTTTGCAGATGTAAAGTAAAGATCTTGAGATGAGATCATTTTACATTTAAAGTGGGCTCTAAATCCAAAGACTGGGGTCTTTATAAGAGAAAGCAGAGAAAGAATAAAAACACAGAGACACAGAGGGAAAATCACATGAAGACGGAGGTAGAGATTGGAGTGATGCATTTATAAATCAAGGAATGTCAAGTATTGTCAGTCACCAGAAGCTAGCAGAGAGGCATAAAACAGCTTCTCCCTCAGAGCCTCCTGAAGGAACCATACATGCCAACACCTCGATTTCAGACTTGTGGTCTCCTGAACTAAGAGAAAATAAATTTGTGTTGTTTTAAGCCATAGGCTTGATGATAATTTGTTAAAGTAGCCCTAGGAAACCAATATATCTACCCAGGTCCTGGGATATCTAAATCAATGCAGATACCCAAAGCTAACATCTTCAGAAAGTAGATAGAAGGAATCAACACATAGCAAGAATGTATTTACTTTCAAACTTTCACTGCACACCTGGACTGCTACAACCAAGTAACAATTCTTCATCGTTTTGTTTGTGTATTTGTTTTGCTTGCTTATATTTTATTAAGCATATGCGGCTGCACTCTTTCATAGTTGTATATATAAGCACATATGCCTTATTTCTAAAATAAATTTAGGTAGCTTGGATAGCTAAGTAAAATATAAATATATCATAAAACTAAAAGTGGAGTTACATTATAAGAAAAAAGATAAGAGAGTAGGGCAAAATGAAAACAAAAATTAGCTAGTGATGAATATCATAACGATTTATATACTCTTACAAATAAGGACTTATATGCTCTCACGTCTGTAATTCTGATCTATCTATTCTAATAGTCATCCTATTTGCGAATCAATAAGATAACCATATACAAATTACTACTATCAGAAAGGAATTTTTCAAGTGGGTACACATAAAAACAATAGCATATGATAAAATGGACTAAATAATTTTGAATATTGATACAATAGACAAAATTATAAGTTTCACAATTTTTTTTTTACAAAATCTTAAAAAAGGAAACCACAGTAAAGGCAATTGTTTGAAGGGATGTGTCAGAGAACTAAAAGGTCGTCTAAGAATGCAGTTCTTCAGTGATCTGAATTCATGTGGGGATTTAGTTTTGAATATCTAGATTAAGAGGGATGGACTACATGCACTTCAAGCAAATGTCCTTAATGATATTATCTCAACCAAGATTTCAATAAATACTGAGTAACAGTGCATTCAAGATTGTTGTCCCTGAATTATTAATATAACTGTATTTCTGGTTTTAGTCCCAGTTGGAACAAAGGCTGTACACCTTAGTAAACAAATGTACCATGGGTTGAGTTAATACTTTTTGTGAAAGCAGAAAAGTCTAATGAGGAGGCTTAATCAAACATAATGTCATTCCACCTCTGCTCTGTGCTGTGCCTGGGTTGAACAGTATTCTCTTCTGACAATTGTTTGGGGTCTGTTTCAAATACAGATGAGTACACAGTCAAAATACTAAAAATTTATGCTATATAGAATGGCTTAAGCATAGTTTGACAGAAGAAAAAGAAGGCAAATATAATTATATACATACTTTGAACAGATTAAAATCTTATTGAAGTATTCATAGCTTTGCATAGCTTTGAGTTTATGCTAATACCTGCTGTACTGTAAGATATACATTCTTTATCAAGTGAAAAACAATGTAATTGTAATATCTTGTTTTGTGAAATTGTTACTTTAAAAATCATTTAATAATGGGTGGTGGTGGTAAGTCTACCAAAAATAACAACATCAGTGATAGGATAGTTTGTCTTTAGTTCTTTGTGACATAATCACTTTGTATGGTCAGCTGACTGTTCAAATTATAAGAACATATGCATATAAATAATATTTATTTTTCTGAACCTTAAATGAGAAGATCACACATATCTACTTTAAAAAATAATGTAGAATCCTGTCATTCAGAAAAATAGAATTTAAAAGAAGGATTCCTGTAGCGGTCGTTGTCAGTGGCTCACCCACATTCCCCCTGCATTCATTTCTACCCTCCAAAGTCCACTTCTTGTGAGTACTTGTAACTCTCTGCTTATGGCTTTTTGCCACAAGATCATATTAGGACCATAAACAAGAAAAGCCAGAAATGCCAGAAAATGCCTCTGGAAGTGTTCCTTGATAATGAAGTTCCTGAAGAAGATATATACATACAGAGAGTGGAAAAAAGGCAAAGTAACAATTAGTTATTGGCCCGTGTACAGTGTTGAATAGTGTCCCCACCAAAATGCATGATCACTTGGAACTTCAGACTGTGACTTTATTTGAAAATAGGGTTTTTGTGCATGCAATTAGTTAAGTTAAGATGAGGTCATACTGGATTAGGGTAGGCCCTAAGTCTAATGACTGGTGTCTTTATAAAAAGGCCACGTGAAGACACACAAGGAAGAAATACATGTAACAACAAATAGAGAGATCGGAATGATGAAGCTATAGCCAACGAATACCAAGGCTTCCCTGGAGTCACAGAAGTTAAGAAGAGGCAAGGAAAGACTCTTCCCTGGAGCCTTTAAAGGGAGCCCTGACCTGACGATACCTTGATTTTAGACTCCCAGCCTCCACAACTGAAAGAATAAATTTCTATTGTTTTACACAACCCAGTTTATGTTATATTTTGTTACAGCAGCCCTAGGAAACTAAACTCTGGTTAATCCAGAAAAGTGTTACTGAAGCCTGCAGCTTCATATTGTAACCCATAGAGCCTCCTCACCTGTCACTCCTATAAACACCCCTCCCCTTATTCCCTTCCCTGGCTAAATCTAAATCTTAACACCTTCCACAATCCAGAGGTCTGCATGGAAGGAAGCGCTAAAGAAAAGAGCAGGCTCTAGGAAAAGCTGTACAGGACTGGCCTAGAAGCAGATCCTAGAGCCTTTTATTTGTGTAGAAGAAGAAAAGAGAGAAACTACATCCACTTTTAGACTTTAGATGCATATTGACACTATTTATAAGTGAATTGTTCCTATCAGTGTTTTGTAATTTAACTCGTTAATTAGTAACTTCTCTAAAGAGAAGGAGAAGAAAAAAAGGAAAAGTAAAAGACAGACACTTCCTGGGACAGTCCTCTCCATCAGAAGACTATTGTTTCCTATTTTGTTCTCTTTAATGGAAACCGAACTTTCTATTCAAGTCTTTGTTTAATCAGAACATAAACAGACTATACACCCATAAGGGGAGAACTAGATATATCAAAGCGCTACCAATCCTTCCTTTTGATTATGTTCACCATTTTCTACAACGCCTACCTTTCAACAAAGGACTAACCTATTGAGAAGAGCCTCTGTAGTGTTGTTCCCAAACTCTTTAAAAATGGGTTAAGATAATATATTCTTTAACTGAACTTCAGTGTGATACTACCAAGAAATCCCACCTACTTAGTTTCTGTAACAGATTATGCACAACTACTATTAATGGGATCCAAATTCATTGCAGGGTCTTGATTGATTCTTGAAAGACAAAATGGCCCAGACAATTAAGGAGATAATTTTATTCAGGCTACTGCAATAGAGAGAATATTTTTTAAGAAGAATGTGTCAAACTAGTGGGAGAAAACCTGAGATTTCATAGAGGCGATTAAACAAAAGAATCATGAGGATGGATAGACAACTAGTCTCAAACAAAAATATAGCCCATAGAATAAAACAGCCAATATTCAAATTTTCAAATTAAAGAAATAATAACTATGATCCCTTGTTATTATCAGATTGACCTCTTACGCCAACACAGAAATACAATGTCCTCAAAAATAATTTTCTTTCCCCTTGCTCTCAAGTAATAGCAACAAAAATAGAGCAAACTTAAAAAATAAAAAATTAAAAACCAAATATTCCCCTCTCTAAACTAAATTCCTTCTTTTCCGGCCTAATTTGAGAGCAACTGACAATGTTGAACTTTATCTGAGTGCTGTGTTCACAGTAAGCAGAGAAGGTTGTTGTGAAATATGCCATCACTCCAGAATACTTTTGTTGTATTCTAAGAAAGAGCTAACTGAAATGGACCATTCTGCTTTTGCGTGTCCCAAATAACCCCTCCACCCTTCTGATTGGAGACTTGCTGTCTACTCTTCCTAGTGACTACCTTATTTATCGGCCTCCATATTGCCCCAGATTTTCTTCCTTTTCTTTGGCATGTTCCTTATGAATGTTATCTCTATTGCAGTAACCTGAATAAAAGCATCTCCTTAATTATAGAGGGCATTTTGTCTTTTACAAAACCAATCAAGAGGTGACACTGAGTTTGGATCCCGCTAACAGCAGCTGTAGCCTGAGTCATCTCCACAGTCTGCTATTGCTGATTCAACCCTTTGAAAGTTGGATCCACTACAAGGTGACTAATAGGTTCTCTCATGGGTTCCTCTTTCCTCTTTCTAAATTCCCAGGTGGTCACCAGGATGCATAAGAAGATAAAAGAATCAATGCCATAGACACAAAGTGCAAGAAACATAGGAAAGTCCACAGGCACTAGAATAGTTACACCCTAAGTATCAACTCCCTTAACAAACTCACAAAAAGTATGTTTTTTGAATTTAATATAAAAAATATATCAATTCACACCCATGTGGTTCCAAAGCAACTCTGAAAATAGGCTAGAAAAGTTGATGGAGTCAATAAAACATCTTTAACTGTGTACTTTTTCTATTTATGTTTATAAATTAATAGTTCTGTTGAGGTAAAACTGATACACAAAAAATGAACATATTTAATACGTACAATTTGATGAGTCTGGACATATGCATACACCTGTGAAACCATCACCACAATCAAGGTAATATGCACACGCATCTGCAAAAGTTTCCTCACGCCCTTTTTGTTTTTGTTTTTGGTTTTTGCGGTAAAAACACTTAACATGAGACCTACCCTCTTAACAAGTGTTTTGAGTGTACAGTCTTGTTAGCCTTAGGCAGTACGCTGTACAGCAGATCTCTAGAACTTATTCAACTTGCATACTGAAACTTGACACCCACTGAACAACTTTCCGTTTCCCCCTCCACCCTGCCCCTGTCAACCATCATTCTATTCTCTGCTTCTATGAATTTGACTATTTTAGAGATGTAATATAAGTGGAATCATGCTGCACTTGTTCTTTTGTGAATGGCTTATTTAGCTTAGCATAATGTCCTCTAGGTTCATCCATGTTGTTGCATATGGAAGGATTTCTTTATTTTCTAAAGCTGAATATTATTCCACTGTATGTATATATCACTTTTCTTTATCCGTTTATCCATCAGTGGACATTTAGGTTGTTTCCATATCGTTACTGTTGTAAGTAATACTACAATGAACATGGGAGTGCAGATATTTCTGCAAGATTCTGATTTCAATTCTTTTGGATATATACCCAGAAGTGAGTATAATGGCTTCCCTGCCCCAATATTATATTCTAGTAGTCATAGAGTTGTGAAATAAGTCATTCTTGTTGCAAATATTCTGCCCACATACCAGTATTCTTGTGTCTTTGTGAAAATTACCTAATTTCCTCTAAGAATGAGCTGAAAAAAGTGAAAAAACCTTCACTAACAGACAGAACAAAGATACAGACTGTAAACATCAGTAATTCTATAGACAATTTCATTTTTCCCAGATGGCCTCTGGGATCATATGTAATTGCTTTCCATTTTCTTATTTCTCTCTTCTTTCTCATCTGCATCAAATACAAATTAGAGAATGAGTAAAAGTACAAAAAGAATTTCCTTTCAGACACTGGAATTAAAAATACTGGAATTTTTGCTTTCCTCTTGATTTTTATTTAAGTACACATGGAAGCAGGGGTGGATTAGGCAGTATAGGCTAGGATTCGAAGTCTAGAAAAGTCAAATGATATTACTATGCAATAGACACGAAAGATTTTAGGGGTCAGTGTTTAGTGAATACAGGGAGAAGCAAGTAGAATTCATGGGGAAAGTAGCGCATGCATCTAGACGATCACTCAGGTCTGGAAGATGCATATTACTACTAGAAATGCAATAGCGCAACATAAGAAAATTCATTTTTTTTAATTTATGGAGAAACTCCTTATGTTCTACTGTCTTTTATATCCCTTGCTGGTAGTAGGGAGATCCTGTAGGCCCACAAGTATTGAGTATAGCAGAAAGACATAAGAAGCCAACATAGAAATCCTGATGATAACATCATCATCATCATCATCATCATCATCTCATCATCATCATTATGGTCATTTATAAATTTGCACCATGGACACTGTGCTAATTACTTTACATCCAATTCTTTCAATTATTCACTTATGATAATTATTCAGTTATTACATACTATTATCATCACTTGATAACAAAAGAAAAATAAGTTCAATAACTTGCCATAGTTTACTTACCTAATAAATAGCAGGACCAAGATGATTTGAGGTTGAATTCAAAAGCTCAGCTCTTAAACTTTGCTCTCCTATCCTCTCTTACTTGACTTTTTTTTACAAGCGTGGTCAAGCAACATCTGTCGGCACATAGGTAAAACTGATTTCTCCATCAGGTCAAAATATAAAAGTAAAGATGCTATACTCATGACTCTTATAACAGAGGTCAACTTAATGGCTTATATCTGTAAAGGTCCACCAAAGCGCACTGGGATTTGGAAGAAATTTTCTATATTTTGAAAAGCCTCAAACAAAGTACACTTTTATCCAAATTAAAGTTGTACAGACTAAAATGCCAAATTTTTCTTTCAGTTGAAGTTTGATCGACCACATAGAATAATACCGTTTGGCTTATAGTGACCAAAAATAGTAATGGGAATTTCTAAGACTTTATTGGGTCTTTATTTTTATATTTCTTTGATTAATAAAAATTGGAAACAATCTTGTCTCAATCCTTTCTTTCTTTTTTTTTAGATGTGTAGTATCTATCCTCTAACCTAAGCTTATAGAAGAAAAAACTCATAAAATTTGATCTCTGGGGAAATAATCAAAAGGCACCCTGTTTTTTACTGACTCATTCATTCATTTATTCAGTCAATAAAAATGTGTTGAGTGCCATCCATGTATCATGCACTGGTCTGGTCTCTAACAGTAAAGCAGTGAATGAAACAAAGTCTGTGCTCTCGTGGAGCTTGTAATAAATAAATACAATTTTATACACTATATAATGTGTGGAAGGTGTAGATGTTACTGGGAAAAAAAAGCAGAGAAAGTAATAGAAAGAAGCAGAACTTGTGATTTGATAGAATGGCCAGTGAAGGATTCTTTAAAGAAGAGACATTTGAATAGAGACTCAAAGAAAATGATGAGCAAGCCCCAGGTATTCTAGGTAAGAATGTTTCAGGCATATGGAAAAACGACTACAAAGTCATTGAGGCAAGCGTTTTCTTGGATTTCCAGAGGAAAATTAAGGATGCCAGGGTAGTTTGAGCTCAGGAAAAGAAGGGACTAATAAGCAATTTATGTGACCAAAGCGTTTGTACTCCCGTAATATTATGATATTAAAAAAAAGAAAAGAGATAACAGAAATATTCATATCCGGTCTTGTGTCATGATGGAAACTCAATGGAAGGTCTTGAGCAGAGGAAATGACACGATCAGCCTGACACTTTAAATAATCACTATGTCTTCTGTGTTGAGCACCAAGCATGGAGATGGGAAGGCACCAAAGCTATTGCAGTAGTTCAATAACCATAATAGGTGGATAAACTGTAAAGATTGCAACTGTCATAGTGGTAAGAAGAATGTAGATTTGTCATGTATTTTAAGGATATAAATCTATAGGGCATGCAGTTACATGAAATATGCTGTATGAGAGAAAGAGAAGTGAAGGATAATGCCAGGGTTTTTGACAGGAGCAACTAGAAGAATGGAGGTATCTTTTCCTGGGATGAAGGAGACAGAAGAGGAACAAGTATTTAAAAGTTTGGAGACCACAAAGTTACAATGTTGTTCTTTTGACATGTCTCAAGAGTAAAGACTTTCTCAGAGAGATGATGGTATTGAGAAATGTTATCAAGCCATAAAACAAGAGGTTAGAAAAAAAAATAATAATGATGACATTTATTGACTACTTAAAAATGAGCCACTTCCTATGCTAACTTATTTATGTGTATTATATCATAATTAATTAGAATAAATAATGATCTATATGTACACAGGTCTTCACTGTTGATTCAGAGCTTGTGTGTGTGTATATATATATATATATATATAATTATACCATTTGGTCTTCATCACAATTTGCTGAAATAGACACATATTATTGTTATCCCTATTTTTCTAATGAGTAAACCAAGAGTTGATATTTGTTCACTTCATGAAGATAGTGAAAAGTAGAATCTCTAATTTCTAGACTATGCTTTTTTCACTATATCATATTGACCCACATATATGGGTAAATCTCCTTGTACTCAGTTGAATCTCTTGTACTCAGAACATTCCTTATTTTATACTATGGGGTAGATTCCCTATGTCCCTACAAGCTTTCATTGTTTTAATGGCAACCAAAGACTATTCACTATAGGCTAGTAAGGTTTTTAGCTGTTCAAAGTTAAGAAGCTAATCTTTTACCTTTCAAATATTCCTCAGAGTATCTTATGTTATACTGGTAACATAAATGGTATAAAGGGAATACTTGTTTTAGAGGAAAGACTGAAGAAGGAAGAAAGGGGGACAAATAGAATTCTGGGGAATATTATAATAGTGTATAATGAATAATCACATAAAGTAATCATAGGAAGATGCACTGATCTGTTATATTTGTATCCTTTACATTTTGTATTTATACATGAATCAATAAAATTAAATTCACATGTTTGGAAGAACTTCCCCACCCTCAGTTATGCTTAATGTGGTGCTTTCATTTGTTTTAGTCACAATTAAATTTTTAATTAGTTTCATCTTTTATTCTGGCATAAGATATTCATTTGAGGACAAGCTACAGTATGTAAAACTGTTGCTTCTTTTCCAGGCTATATAAGAATGAATTCATAGTGATGATGATGACAATGGAGTACCAAAGAGGGGTAAACAAAACTCTTCCTAGTAGTATAAAAAATGTCAGTTAGGAGGAAGACATGCAAATTGTATCCAGAGAAACATTGAAAAGCAGTTAGTGTGCTTCATTGCAAATAAAAGGAAAAAAATTGTGGCTAACAAAGCAGATAGACTTCTTTTGTCAGGATATTGGAGAGTTCAGTAAATCAAAGGTAAGTTGGAGGATGAAATTTAGAGTTCAGACAGAAAGTAACTGATGTAGTCTAGGAAGCTATGAACTCAATCATGAGAAGAGTTTGGTTATGGGAAAGATATTTTGGGTGCTGCCACCATTAGATATCATTGTCTAATGGATGCTGCTGGAATCTCAACTCCACCACTACGTCTACCATTCCCAGTGGGCACTGGACTCTGGATACTAAGACCAAGGTAAATTCTAAAGGCCCCACAAGTTGCATCCAATTAATTAAGACTTAATCATCTGCTTTCGTCTGACCAAGACACCCTTAACATTTCCCTCAGCTTGACTAAACTTTAGATAGGTTTCTTTCTGACTAGGTTCCTCAACTCATTTTCTTAGTACATTTACTTTAGAAAACTTGCAATTGTAAATTATTTTTCTGCCCCCTTGAGATGTAAATCTTCTCCTAACCTCTTGTCAGTTTTACAACTCAGGAATATCTTTTTCAAGGACCTGGTAGCCATCCTTTTGAAATATAATCATCAAAGAAGATTGCTCCAATACCTCCCAGCTTCTGGGGGAAGGTAGGGTTTTAACTTGGATACAATAAGTGCTATCTACTTAACATAGATAGCCTAATTATGTTTGCTAATTGGCTCACCATCCTCCTAACTTCCTTCAGTACCTTCACACTAGCTCAACTCAGTGCTTATCAGTTGTTCAGTCCTTCATTTCAAGGGAGTTGAATTCAATCTCTCTCCTCTATTGCAAAAGTCTTGAATAAAGTCTTCCTTGTCTGATTAACTTGTCAAGTGCAGCTTTTCTTTGATTCTTCTATGGGTCTGAGAGAAAAAATATCTGAATATTTTACAATTTTCATAAGTGGAGGCAGAATTCCATCTGTCTCCAAGACTAACACTGCAAAAAATTCCCCAAATACAAGAAGGAAGCTTTCATGAAAGATGGCCAAAAGCAGACTAACATCCACTATTTTCCTACAATATAATGTCTAAGGGAAAATTCTTCTTGCTCACGCTGAAGACAAATCCTCTCATAATAATGGTATTTAAGGCTGTTTCCTTGCTACAGTGAATTTCCTTGAAGATCCTTAGACTAGTTCTTTGACAGTAAGCACCTTCAAAAATATTTCAGCTGGCTTCAGTTGGTCTGTGTGGTTGGAAGTGGTAAGTGGTTTCCATCACAATTACAACTAGTAGCTGCTGAGTAGCTTACCAGGAACACAAAACTTTTTTAAAAAATGAACTGTTTTAAAGATTAGAACATTTTTAAAATGTTATGTCATGGAGCCCAAAAACAACCATGAAGGAATGGATCCTTCAATTACCACAATTTCACAGGTTGCAAATTGACTCCAGGTTTACACACGTAACCAGCAGTCTGTAGAAATGATTCAAAAGTCTAATACAAAATTAGAACATAGATCAAAATAATGCATAAATGTGAACTTTGGTATGCCTAACTCTAAAATCTTACTCTTGCTCCAATAGTAACAACCCTATTGAAAATATTAACACTAAAACAGCAACCTGTAGTAACTGCATTGTGTTCCTTTCCTACAGAGGTCTAGGGAGCAATGTTTTTATATTCCAAAGAAAGGAGCACACATAATATTCATGGCTGAGCACTTTCACTAGTGCTGATCCAGTTTAATGTATAGAACTCATATGTAAAAAAACCTGCTTTGAATGGGAACATACTGCAAGCAATCTTTTCTACAAGAAATATAGCTTTCCCTCAATGCCACAACTCTACTCAATTTCTCTGCTTTTTTTTAACAGTTAAATTATTCAAAATTGTTGTCTGTTCTCCATGTATCTTCCTCTCTTCCAATCCACTTTTGAACCCACTCCAATTGGGATTTGTTTTTATAACTCCAACCAAAATTTCTGTTTACGGTGTCAATTCTTAGCCCTCGCTTATTTGATCTTTTGGCAATATTTATTAAATCTTTCTTTTTCTTGGTTTTTGGGACGACTTTTCACTTGGTTCTTGTCTTACTTCACTGGATCCCCCTTCTTAGGTTCCTTTGCTGGTTGTTCCTCACCTTACTGAATTCTAAATTAATTTAATGTCCCAGGATTTAGGCTTCTGATATCTTCTAGCCTCTGTTTATATTACATTAACTCCATAGGAGATCTCATTCTCAAAATATTTAAATATTTTCTAAATACTGATAACTTTTAAATGTTTATTTGTAGCCAAGACCTCTCCTCTGAACTCTAGATTTATATACCCTATTGCCTACTCAATATCTCCATTTCAGGAAGAAGTTGTAGTTGGATATAATTTAAAATAGATGCTATTTTTAGAAAAGCATAAAATTGTATACCATGTTGGCTTCAAAATTTATACATGAATTAGCTCTTGCCTTCTCTACCGGTAATCATGGCTACTGTCAATTAGGGTTGGTCTCCCTCTGTCCTGTCTTACTGTGCTAAACACAGTTAATGCCCCCTATGCTAAGATAAGGTAGTAAGTCAAAGCAGGATGCTTTTACATTAATCCACTTGTTATGAGCCTCCAAGTGACTAATTTATGGTTTTTTAAAAATACTTTTTATAGGAGGACATCTGAGAAGTATTATGTAGTGTTAAAATAATGATCTGTGAAACATATCAGTGGTATGGAATTGTAGTAAATATTTTTCACTACAAAAAATAAACTTTCCAAATTAAGGAGTTAATTTTAAAACGATTTGTGACTAGATATGAGGTAAATTTAATTTATCTACTTCACGTATTTTTCTTTCAGATTGTGCAGGCCAGGAAGCATTTGAAAAACTCCTAATACAATGGTTGTCTTCCCATTTCTGGTCCCTCAAGAAATGTCAATAGTTAGTTCACAGATGGGTTTAAATAGAGTTTTGTCTTTATTGAAAACCACTTATGAAGAGGCCTGTATTAATACAGTGTGTAACAATTCTTGTACAATCTATTTCCACTCTTTTTATAATTTTTTAAATGTGGTTCATATTTTGAACTCTAACCCTAATTTTTATAAAAAGGCACAAAAAAAGCTGAAATACGGATAGATGATTATCCGGATCACTCTTAAAAATAGAAATAGCCAAAGATTAGTATTTTCTGTTAATTATTCCATTTGGGCATAAGTTAATAGAGTTTATTAGATATCAAAACACTGTGGAAAATAATTATACAACATTGACTTTATGAGTTAAAAGATTCTTACCCAGTGGGTTTTATTTGATCCTAAGCTCTCAAATCTGACATGTTCATGTCCCAAAATTTTTTTTTTTGAGATCTGGAATCCTGAACTCTGAGCTTTGGGCTAAGCACTAACCTATATGAAATTCACTTGTTGCTAGTTAGAAGGGATATAAGAACCTTCAACTTAATACATGGGAGTTTAGGAATTCACATCATTTCTGAACATCCCATAGGATATAGGGATGTTCTGAAGGCAGAAGATTTTTCTTCCATGCTTCTGTGACTAAGGTTCCACAAATTACTTCATTTCTTGTAACTGAATTTCTATTTTGTTCCTTTATGCTTAAGTCCAATCCTAATAACCTGTTTGCTAGCTTAGGCTTTCTATTACTGGAGCTCTGTAGTACCCTTTCCAGTCCCTCTCTTCTCATCAAGAAATTAATCCCTAATCCCCAATTCAGGCAAAAAAACTATTTATCTGTAGTAGACTTCCCATATCCCAACTGCCTTTTTGTCTACCTGACTGGGTCTTGATCAATTAATCTGATTAAAAATAGTGGCTATCTTGACAATGATTATCAGAGTTTTGTGTGACTGAGCTGGCTTGATCTTGTGTTCTAAGAATCTTTATGAAAATGATTCAATATTGGATCAGAATTCTTTAAAGAAGTTAACTGCATTCACCTTGTACAATAATAACGGATTAGAGAAAGTTTCATAGAATAATGAATAGACCATGAACATAGCATAGGAATCCAAACCTAGTTGTCATGTCAGAATTTGTCTTGGTATTTCATTGTGAGAGATGCTTTTAAGAGAGATTTTTATTTATTTATTTGCGCCACACTTACTTATTAAAGAGTGCTAGGCCATGATACAGCTGAATATTTTTAAATACCTTCATAGAGATTCCAAACTAAGGTTTTCAGGCAACAACCCTTCCAGATGCATAATATTTTTGCTATACACACACACACTCTCTCTCTCTCTCTCTCTCATATATACAGAGTGATTTAAAGGATTTATGTTAAGTCCACAGCAGAAAGAGTTAATTGAGCTTCTATAGAAGCCATTTATCTTTATATCCTGTCTTAATTCATGATGAAAATGAAAATTTACTGTAAAAAACAAACTTTGGATGAGTGTGTGGCAATAAGGGCTACAGTCTCTCAAAAAGAAACGGGAAATGAGTATTTTATCTTTTGAGCATTTTTCTCATGAAAAATTTTATCTACAAATGAAAAATATAGGAACTCTTTAATGAGGGGCTCTTCGCTATCAAGGCTGCCTTCATGGCATGGTTGCATTACCTAAGACACGCCAACTAGCTATAATTGGTACTCACTGACTAAATAATTTTTTAAATAACAAATCTGATTTTCTGCCCACAAAATCTTTCTCCTTCAGTCTTCTTTCATTTTGAATTTTTTCCATAATTTACCAAGTCAACCTATCCGTTGTTACCTTACACTCCCTTCTTCCCCTCATTTTCCCATCTTTAATCAGGTTTTTTCCATTATACCATTTAATGAATCACATAGAGAATTCATCTCTGATGAAAGAGTAACATATTCTTCAAATAGTTCCAGAAATTCAGCAATATCTGACCTTCCTAGGTGCCAAGGAGTTTCCAGAAACACCTGGCCGCAGTCAATGTGTATGATTCATGGGAAACAACCTAAGAGTCAAATAAGAAAATTGGAATTAATGGGTTGTTGTTACAGAGCTGAACACACAGCAGGGTAAGCAATAATCTGGAGATTAACTAGATTACAGTATTTGGAGAAACAGGTAAGTGAAGGCATGTTGGAGAACAAGTAAATGGGAAGCCAGTAAGATACCCTGGGGTTGAGATCAAACACAAAGAGATGGAAAGAGCCACGGATGCAAAGCTGGATTCTGATCATCTCTCCTGTGTACATGTTACCTTGTCATGTTTCTATTGTGTCTAGAGTGAAGTCATGAATAAAAAAAAGCTTGGAATTTGCTAAAATCAAAAACCATAATAACCTTCCAATCAAGTCATTTACTTGCTTATCCATCATTTTACGATATGTTTCTAAAGGTCTGTCATTATATGTCTTCTACCTTACCCTCTTCCAAACTTCCATAGTTATATGTTTAAGTAGTTAAAATAGGTATGAAGAGGTTAAACTATGTATTAGCTGAGCTTGTGTTAGGCAGGAGTAGAGGGAAAAAAAATAGCTATTAAGCTTCCACAGAAATTCTCCTCTAAGGTAATCATTTTTAATCAGTGAATTTGACCTCAGTATATCTTTTCTCTGATCATACTTGTTGACCTCCAGATGTCAGCATGAGATTTTCCTCTTATCTGACCCAAGCTAAGAGATTCTATTCTTGATCTCCATTCAGGTCTGATATAGGTCTAGTAATTGGACCCAGAGTTCTTTCATTTTGCATATTGATCTTGAATTGTCCTCAAACTGTGATTAATCCTATGATGGTTTTTCAGTATAAAATTATATGTATGACCAGTCAGAACAATAAGCAAAATGCTTTTACTGACATCAGACCAAAGGAATAGTTGTAAATATTTTAATAGCATAAATTCTTTTACTTTGGACCAACATGTCAAAGATAATACAGAAAGTTTAGGACATGAATACTACTTTAATAGATATGGATATAGATTAGATGAAATTACTTACCTTTTCTGTAGTTTAATTTCCTACTATAGCCACTTAATTTTTCATCCATATGATGTGAAACAGAAAATATTATAACTCAGATTTTATTTTTCCATATGAGGTTTCTGTTGAAGAAATATTTTTTAAAAACCAGTTCATGATTTAAGAAAACAAACAGCATTGTGTTCAAAAATTTTATTTTCTCATTAAACAAGTCTTTCATGGAAAGAGAGCTGTGATGTTGCAACTTGGCCACTTAATTTACATTCAGTATTTCAGGGTTTGAATCCCTGATATGGTTATCTTCTCTGAACCTGAATTTGCCTAAAAAATAGCTACTTCAAAGAGTTGTCAGTATAAAATGAGGCAATGCTTCTGAAATTCTGGCACATATTAAGTTCATATAAATATTTTTTGACTCTAAACAGAATGGTTTTATTAGTGATGCCAGTATTCCATTACTTTCAAAGTTATTTTATACCATTTATTTCATTTATTTACACAAGACATTTTATACATCCAAGTGGGGTATATATATATTGTGACAAACATCCTGCACTCTCATTTTTTTCAGAGTGAGTCGAAAATATACTTTAATTGTATCATAATCTTTATCAAAGTGCATTTTTTATTAGGAAGTGACATTTACTGATTTTGAGATATTTCATTTTCCCACAATATTACAAGCATTTTTAGAAAGTATGAAGACACTAGCAAACTGTACCAACTTATTCAGGATATTTTGAAACAGTGATATCAGTGGACACATTTTGTTTTAGAGTCATTCTGTTTATAAAATCTATTGCTAAATCTTTCTGTACTGCTTCTTTATTTGATCAAATTATCAGACCTTTTCTTTTTAGCCACCTGGAAGAATTTCCCATTGCAGAATTTTTCATTCAGTATCCATTGAAAGTGCCACATCTGTCTGGCTTTATGGTTGCTATTCCACCAGGGTGTCAAAAGCAATCTGAGGGCCAGCAAGCAATGAAGTCCACTGTGTGTAGTTATGAGTTTTTCATTTGCCATCCTGCCAAGTCTTTGTTTAGTTGTTTTTGCATTCTCTTATTGTTCTCCTGATACTCCAGTTTGTTTCAGTTTATCCCTCTGTGAATGTTTTTAAAAGAAATAGACATTAAATTAAATGTTTCATATTTCATTCCACATAGAGTTCATCTCATTATTTTAGCTATTCTTTTGTATTTTAAGTTTTATTTTAATGACACATTCTCAGAACTGGGTCAGCAATTTGAAATGTTTTATTGTTCTTTAGTGGAAGATTTTAAAATTTGTATTATTGTTTGTATTTGTACTTATTCCTTTAAAAAATCCTGTTTCAAACACTCTTTTTATAAAATGTAAAGAGTAAGTTTGTAGTTGGTAAGTCTTTTATATTATATAACCTATATTTTCCATACCTCACTTCTATAGATATAAAATTAAAGTTATAATAACACTAACAAAGATTTTTGTTCATTTCATAAGCATTACACTTTAAGAGCATTCACTTTCTAATAAATTTTCCATAATGTTCTAGTCTTCTCAGGTTGATTTGTGAAGAGGTCATTTTGGCTACCAAATGGCAGGCAACATTTTCCTGTCCTACTTCTTCCATTTTTAAGAAAGTTATCCTTAGTGATTTTAGACCTATTTCCAGCATTACATTTAAGACTGCATCCATTAGACTGGTGTAAAAATATCTTCCTAAAGAAGCAGTACGTTTCTTAAGACCCTGTCTCCAAAAGATAAATATTTTATAAAATTACTTCCACTAATCTAACTGGGTAGATTTCTATTAGTGCAACCATCAACCTGGATGTGAGTGATAACTTGCTCTTTCATTTTATAGAGTTAAGTATATATTCTATCCCTACTGACCACTGAGCCAAAGTACAGGCCAGTTAAAATCACCAAGCCATTCCAAATAAGATCATACAAGCAGATTCATCCTAAATTGGGCACAAAATTAATAAAGTTTAGGAATATTAGATACTGCTCAAGTCTCTTTTGGAAGTGAGAATAGACACAGGACTAAAACACATATGTTGGTGGTTATTTTGTTTTTGTTTTAGAATCTTGATTTTCAGTTCAATTTATTTCTTCATTATGTAAGACCCGAGTTTCTAAAGGAACAGATAGTCCCTAGCATGCCAAATAATATTCCTTAATAAGTACTTGGCATTTGTGTTTCTAAATATAATATATATAAGCAAATTTTCAGCCTTTCACGGAAACCTATTATCGTTTTAAAAAGTTCAGACTCTCATTTTTAAGTGTAGAACATTCTTTTTTTATTCTATAAACAATAAAATGGGAGGATATTATCCTAATCGTACAGTAGCCCTCACTTGTTTAAAATAGTCTGATATTGTACTTACAATTCAGAAATATTGGTCATCTCTCTTCTTAAAATCTTCCTAAGTGAAAAAGACAATTTCAAATTTTTCCTCTGGGCTGGGCCTATAGTTGAAGCTAAATGGGATATAAATATTGTTGCCCTACTTTCATGGAAGTTTAGGCTATAAAAAAACAATGGTCAAATTATAGACTCTTAAACTGGAAGGGATAACCTAAAATTGCTCTGATATGAGGAACTCAATATCCTAAACTGCCAAGGTAATTCTGCCAGGTCCTTGGCAGGTCAAGTTGGATAAGCAATTTTACGTTTTGTCTCTGCTAAATTCTATTAGATTTTGTTAGGCTATATAATTCGTGTTAGTTTTCCTTCACTTATAAAATGATGACAGTCATTAGTATTGCTCGCCAAATACTTCTGGCCCACTTCCTTCTAGTCACATGGTAGGAGTATACTCCTCAGCCCACTTTGAAGTTAACTGTGGCCATATGATTTCCTCTGGTCAATAGGTGGGAACATAATTGATATGTGTCACTTCCAGGAATAAGGTTTGAAAGCCAGTCAGTGCCTTGCCAGAGTTTTCTTTTTCTCTGACTCAACAACTGGCAACATTTGGATGACAGCTATTCCATAGATCTATCATGACTTGGAATTTGAGAGAGAAATAAACCTTTTCTTGTTTTAAGATACAGAAACTAGGGGGTTTTTCTGCAACATAAGCTAGCTTATATTGAGCAATCCACTGCCTAACAGGATTCACATAAAAAAGAAATATAATAAAGCTGGCAATGTCTGGAACATCTTATGTGCTGAAGAAATGTTAGATTAAATCTCAATACTAAAAATTAATTTCATATTTCCAGATGGCCAATATAGCTATATAACAATATTGGCCAATATTCCCAGTATAACATACTGCCTCTTCTTTAGGGCCATTTTAAATATAATTTAAGTTAAGCCCTAAATAAGAAACTCACAATACAATAAATTTTAAAACACAGTTGTTGATTTCTGTGTTTCAAGCATGGGCATTATGAAAATTGAATGATAAGAATTCTTCTCTCTCTAGATTTTCAGATCTAAATATCCAACTATATACTCAGCATTTCAATGCAGATGCCCTATAAAAACTTCAAACACAATGTGAACAAAGAAGAACATAGAGATTTCCCTTTAGCAGAACAACACAGTTTCCGCCCATGTAACACATATTTCAGTAAAAGACATTAGACTCTCAATTTCTCTAGCTGAAAACTATAGCAAATTTTTGTTAAGTTGACCTCCCTAATATCTCTAAAATTGTTACAATTTTACTCTCTTCACAGCCATTACCCTAGTCTATATCACCTACATTTCTCACATGAATTACTGTTTCCATATTAACAGGTATTTCTCTCTTCCATTTTGTCCCATTTTAACCCAGTCTATAAAATATAGCCTGTGTGAGCTTTTAAAAATGTAAATCTGATTATTTCACTAGTCTGTTGGAAATGATAAAATAAATCCACAGCGTCTGTCACCCAGGCTAGAGTGCAGTGGTCTCATAGCTCACTGTAACCTCAAACTCATAGGCTCAAAAGATTCTCCTTCCTCAGCCTCTCAAATAGCTGGACGTACAAGAGGGAGCCACCCTTCCTGGCTAATTTTTCTATTTTTTGTAGAAACCGGGTCTTGCTTTTGCTCAGGCTGGTCTCAAACTCCTGGCCTCAAGCAGTCTTCCTGCTTTGGCCTCCCAGAGTGCTAAGATTACAGGCTTGAGCCACAGCACTCAGACCTCTAACAGAATTTATATATTGTTATAGATTGAATGTTTGTGCCCCTTCTCATTCATATGTTGAAGCCTTACCCCCATTATGATGGTATTAGGAGGTGGAGCTCTTAGGAGGCAATTAGATTTAGGTGAGGTGGTGAGGTTGGAACCCCCATAATAGAATTAGTCCTTGCAAGAAAAGGAAGAGACACCAGAGCTGTTTCTCTCTCTCTCTGTCTCTCTATGCCTGTCGTATAAGGACATAGTAAAAAAGTAGCCATCTGCAAGCCAAGAAGAAGGCCCTTACTAGGAATCGAATCTGTCAAAACCTTGATCTTGACTTCCCAGCTTCCAAAACTTTGAGAAATGAATGTCTTTTGTTTAAGCCACTCAATCATGGCATGTTATAGCAGCCTGCACTAAGACACATATTTTACCATATATGATCTGACTCTAATCTCACGGCTATCCATTGTACTGTATCAGTTTGGCTAAGCTGAAACTACATTTCCCAGTATCCACTTCCCACCAAACACAGATCAATAGCCTTCGTAGACATCTCCACTAGCTCTAGTTCTTGGACACACTGGCTGCTGAATTAAGTCTTTCCCAGATTCCCTGGCATCCTCTGAATTTTCCATATGTGCCCCTGCTTCACCAAGTCTGGTTAGTGACTTTTCTCTGATCCTCTAATTCATCTTTTCTGGTTCTTACTTCTTCAATTTTTTCTCACAGTTGTGTAATGTCTTTTTTGTATAATAAATCCCTTATTCCATTATATTCATAAAGAGTGTCAATTCACTGATTGAACCCTGACCTTATATGGTCATTAGAAGTAGTTCTAGGGTAACAAAACTCTAAGGATGGAAACTTGGAATTTAGTTTTGTTCTGATTAGATTTAAAAGGCATTAATGATTCAATGGAATCATTGAATCCCTATAGAAAAAATCCCTATAGAAAAAGGGACATTGGCAGTACATGGCATTCAACGGCAAAACAATTACTTAAGTGTTACTTGTAGTCAATTTCAATAGAACATTTATCAAGGACAACAGTTTTCATGACCAAATAGTTGCCACCATCAAATATTTTATTAGAAATAATGAGTATGTAGGGATTGTTGCCTCTAATTGCACTGGAGGACTTCAAAAAAGAAAATGATGACTTCAGGAATTTGAAATCCCAGTTCGAGGTTCACGTAGGGAAACAGTTAGCTTCTATGACTGACAGAAAATAATTCTCAGGGTAGACGTATGTGGAAACCAAAACCAAAGTCAAATCCTGACATGGTTGAATTACAATACAAATTGAACTTGCAACCCCACAGTATCTCTTATGTCAAAGTATTGATTGGAAAGGAACGGGACCCTGAAATTTGGGAAAGGGTCATCTAGGCAGTTTTCAAGTAAACTACAGACATTGAATGCCTAAATTTTGCCAAATTCCTCGGTTGGTAGAAGTAACCCATTCTCCCTTTATGGAAAAGTTTCAACTCCTTCTGACTGAGGAAATTGTAATGGCTTCCACGAGATAATACCTTGCTAAAGAATGATGATATCTATGGAGACTTAACTCCAACATGTCTCATTGCTTCTACACCTACAAACAGACTCAAGTCCTGGCAAGCTGTAGAGGGTGAGGTACAAAGAGTAACCTATGAGAAAGTACCAAGTACACCAAAATCTTATAAAACTTTTCCAATTTGTACAAGAAACCTGGCTCCTAACATGTTGGATCAAGGTGGAAGAAATGTTTTTTGGATCATGTTGAATTTATTCATATTAGTGCTGTGCATGGGGTTTTCTGAATTCAGTGTTCTAACTAATTCAAGTTAGCTTGCATGGCTAAGAGGGGTTCTGATAGTTTTCTCAGTTGCTAACTGAAAGCTGGACCCAAATGTGGCCTACACTGAATAAGATTGAGGTATAAGACTTTAAGGGTATAGATATTCAAAGAGTTAGTGAGGTCTGATTGCTAGGTTTGTTATGTAAGACTTGTTCACCTACTCTCTAACTCATTGCACTAAAAGCTTGAGAAATATGTTTATGAAAGGTGTGCAGTATCCTTGAAAAGTTCCGTAGTGGCTGTTTTCTGTAGGCAGGAATAACAGGGAGAGTGCTATTTTCAGAACAAGCTCTCTTAGTTCAATGCAGATGATAGGATCTGAGTGTGGCATAGTCAAATTGTGGCACTTAACAGACAGAGAAATTTCCAGGGATCTAATGGTTTGGTATGGTAAAATATCCTTTTCAACATCAAGGTCAAGTTGATGTATTTGTACCCTCTTACTTCTATGAAAAAAGCACAATACCTACTGGCTTCTTTAGATTATGGAAACAAGCAATATCTCATTTGGTTATGCTATTTTGACCCACTTATCAAGTAACCTAAAAGGCTTCCACCTGTGAATTGGGCTCAAAACAAGAGAAAGCTCTGAAGAAAGTCCATGCCACCATACAAGTTGTTCTACAATATGGCCAGGAGATTTAATAGTTCTTGAAATGTTTATGGTAGGTAGAGAGAGAGAGCCTTTTGCAATCCTCTGTAGGTGAATCATAGTACAGAAATTTAGAAACTGGAGGAAAACTATGCCATCCTCTATTGCTAAATACTGATCTTTTGAGAAATAGCTTCTGGCTTACTACTGTGCACTAGTGGAAACTGAATGTTTGACGGCAAGCTACAAATTATGATGTAACCTGAACTGTCCATCAAGGACTAGATGCTGTCTGAACATCCTCCCACCCAAAGCATGAACTTGGGCATGCAATGACTACTCCAAGAACAATTGGAAATGATATGTTAGAGTTAGAGTTCTGGGGCCAGGTAGTCCTGAAGGCACAAGTAAATTGCAGGAGTCAATGGATCAAATTTCCCTGGCATCTACCCCTACCATATTGCCTCTTTTCTCTCAACTTCTACCCATAGCCTCATGGGGAATTTCTTATGTGCAGTTGACTAAAATAGAAATATACTGGGCTCAGTTTTAAAGATGATATGCTGGAACCCTGCACAGCTGCAGCATAACAGCCACAGTCTGGGGTAGCCCAGGAGGATAATGGAGAAAGAAAATGTTCCCAAGAGGCAGAACTTTGAGCAGAGTCCCTAGTTGTTCATTTTTGCCTGGAAGGAGACATGACCAAAGGCATAGATCTACAATGATTTATGTAGATGGCTAAGATTAGGCTGGATGTTCAGGGATTTGGAATGAACATGATTGGAAAATTGGTGACAAAGGGGTCTTACATTGTCCACAAAGATTACTAACACAACCCTCTAAGTGGTCTTCCTATTTCCAGTTTTGCCCTTTTCTAATCCATTCTCTAAAATATAGCCTGAGGGAGCTTTTAAAATGTCTACCTGATTATTTCACTGCCCTGCTTGAAATCCTAAAAAGGCTTTCCATTTCTCTTAGATAAAATCCAAACTCTTTAATATAGCTTACATATTCTAGCCACTTATTAACTGACTCCAGTTTATCTCTCCAATCTGTGTCTCATTACTCTCCATGGAGAAAACTGTATTTTAGTCTCCATTTATGCATACTATCCTTCTTACTGGAATTCCCTTCATACACACCATCTTTAAATCATTTAAAGATAAGTTTAGACATTATTTCCTCTGGGAAGATTTCTTGACTCACCTTTCCCCCCATCTTCAGATAGATGCTTCTTTTATGTATTGTTACAGTAGCCCATATGTCTATATAAATCTCCCAGGATGGCTCACCCCTACACCCAGAACCATTCAAGGCTTATTCATGCTCCAGATTCCAGATTCACTTTTCCAGGCAATAGAAAAAGATGGAAGTATTTGTTCCTATGGTCACTTCTTTCTGCCTGGAGTTAACTTCTTTCTCGGACAATTCAGAATAGTAATGATTTTTCTTTCAGTGGAAACATTACTGCCAAATAAGACTCATCATTTTGTTCTAACAAGGTAATAACTAGATAGTACAATATTGAATATTTCACAAAATTTGGTAAACCATAATTAGCCATAGTCTGTTCATAAATGGCCATATTGACCAAGTTTAATTCCTGTTTAAACTAATAGTCCTTTCAGTATTTAAAGGCTGTGATTGAGGTTCCCAAAACATCATCACTTTAACTCTATGTGTCTTAATAACACATATAAAAAACAGAATCTAGATGAGAGAGAGAGAGAAAGAAAGAATATGAGAGTAGAGTTGTTATATTTATTTGAAAGAGAGAATTGGGATGTCTACACGTGAAAAGAACAGTCTGAGGTATATTTTGTTTTAATCATCACAGTTAAAAGACACTATGGCCTATACAATTAAAGATGCAGAAATTTTCCTTAAGGATTTAATTAAACAAATAGCTACATATAAACCGGGTGTAAGAAACTGTTTGCCTTATGTAGAAATAAGAAAAACAAGTTATTTTCAGCTGAACAAATTTCTTTACATAATTAATTTTGCCATTGTTTTTGTTTTTTTTTCCTGTAATTTTCCTCAGAAGCAATTACTATTAAATATCTTTGACATGCAACATTGGTAAATTTTAGAAAAGCAAAATCCAACAGCTTTTGGATATTTTCACCTTTCATTTTTGGAATTTGTTTGGGTGACTAAAACAAGCAGATGCTTCTTTGCATCATGTAAAGACTCAAGCAGATTCAAAACTCATTGCAAATGGGCCTGCATATTCATCATACTCCCAGTTATAATGGCAAAGGCAACAGTGACCATGCAGATCAGCACTAGACATCTGGTGCTCAGGATTATTGTGAGGTTATGAGATCGCTCTGGGTGTCCTTGGGTTTAGAAAAATAAGAGATGGTGAAAACAGACGCAAACAGCCTATGAACAAAATAATTTAGTAAATGTTAATACCAGCATCCACACTAATCATAATCTTCTTTCATATACATCTATCAGTGGTGACATAAAGTAATAAATTTGCTACAAGGTAACACATGAGTGTTAACATATTTTGTGACTATTATTAAAAGACGATGGTCCCCTATTACATAATCAACCAACAGAGCCTTGGCAGGATTCCTAAGAATTGCTATGCTATTGATTGCAATGTCAAATGGTGATCTCTAAGGAGCAATTAATGAAGTTAATCACTATCAAAACCTACTTTTGGCATCAGAATCAGATAGTGGGATTGTATAGATTGTATATATAACTTTTATATCTTATAACTGGGCAAGAAAGAAAGAATTGAACTATTATTGCTTATTGTGGGAGAACTGGTACATCATCAACAAGCATCTCTAGGATTATTTAAATGAAGGAATATTTCAAGGAAACCTGAGGTTTTCTTTTATTTGAGAGAAACAGAATTTATGTATAAAAAGGAACAAATGCACCACGGAATATGGACATATGAATAGGGGAGTGATAGAAGCAATACCTACATATCAGAGATAAGTTGGGCTTTTCTCTTATTCCTCTTTTCTTAAATTAATACTGAGATCACTGCTAAATTAGTTTTGAATGCTTTTACACTGGTTGGGATATAGAGCAAACATAATCAGATTGATTATGTACTATAAAAAGAAAGTGAATATTCCTCATGTCCTTACTATTCTAGACACTGATATGATAATGAGCATATGTGATTCAATCTTTTAAAGATAAGAAAATATATACCCCCATTTTACCAGGAAGTTGTGCATTATAAATTTCTCTGCTTCTAATCTGATAATGAAATACAAGAGAGAAGTTTCTTCCTTCTTTATTAATCCAACTAAATATAGGACAGACACACAGAATGAGCAAGCAGACCTCTAAGCTGAGGTCATCCCTTTTCAGAGATCCTGAGGCTGAAACATGATGGCAGAAGGCCAACAGATCTGTTTTGTCTCCATCCATACTTAATTTTGGTGACCCACCTAAACAATCACCTAATTCTGACCTCAACCCCAAGCTTTGTTCTCATCCTCATGTCCTCAATATCCTGAAGATATTCATTTCCTTTATACTCCATAATAACAGGAAAAATTATATTATTGCCTATGCTAAACACTCTGCTTACATGGTTTTATATAATCCTCACAACATCTCTGTGAGGTAAGTGTCAGTGGCCCATTTTTCATAGGAGGCAACAAAACTTGTAGATGTTAAATAACCTAATAAAGATGCCACAAATTGTGAACAGAAGTTCCCAGATCCAAACGTGGGACTGTGTGACTCTAAGGTCCCATGCTTTTTTTATTAGAAATCAAAGCCAGCAATGTAACTTATTTGTTTTGCTGAGCCCAAGGTATATATCTTACATCATGAACCAGCAAACTTTTTCTATAAAAGAACAGATAGTACATATTTTCAGCTTTGTGAGCCAGATGGTCTTTGACACAAATATTAAAACTGCTATTGTAGAATGAAAGAAGCCATAAACAAATGAACATATCTGTGTTCCAATAAAACTTTATTTACAAAAATAAGTAATGGGCCAGATTTGGCCCTTGGGATGTAGCTTCCTGAACCTTGTCACACACCATTTGAGGAAATTTTCAGCTTGATAAACAATCAATTGACCAAAAATTATTCCATACAATAGGATATTCATTCAGAACATTATATAATTGGCATGGCTCAACCTGAGGAGTCAGCATGAAGGTGTCAATGCCCTCAATGCCATTCATAAATCCAGTTCTCAAACTGAGGTCAGAAACTCATACCGTCAGCATGGATACGGTAACAGGGCAGAGGTCATCGTCGGTATATCTGAGTGTAATCTGGGAATCAATAACAGGTCTTCTCTTTATTAGTATAGTCATGCTTTCTTACACCTTACTGAATGATATCTTGAAATCAAACTTCTATATTTTAAAATTTCAAGATTTTAGTAACATTCTAGCATTGGGTCTATGTTGAGAGAAAGATACATGCATAATACATATGTGGATTGATATTTAGCAAATATATGATGTGTGACTACTAAACCATTAACTGGATGAAAAATTCATTTGAGAATATTTAGCAATGGTTACTTTTGTCAAGTAAAAGAGGCATCTTCATTTTATGACACTGATTCAGACGCTTTTCCTTCAAAGCCGAAATATTCTGTAGAAGAAAAGAGTTACCAGCTGAAGTAAGTGTTAAATTCAAAAGGAACTGACCACAAGAAGGCCAGAAGGCCTCTCTTTCTCTCTGATGGCCTGACTTCATGCTCATCGTTGTCCCTATATCACCTGAGTTTGATATATATGTGACATATATACATACTGATGTTCCTCAACTTACCACGGGGTTATGCTCCAATAAACCCATCCTAAGTTAAAAAATACCCTAAGCCAAACATGTACTTTTGACTGTTTTATCAAGACATAACCCCATGGTAAGTCAAAGAGCCCAGTGTATGCATATTTATTTCCCATCAATGTAGAGTCAAAAAATTGTGTCAAAACATCATAAACTGGGGCCCATCCATCTATCCATCATTCCTTATCATACCTTCAAATGTACAAATTTTACTAAATTCTGATTAACATTAATGAGTAAAGATATAATATAACATAGAGTTTATTTTATTGTATTGTAATAATTTTGTGAATTTATTCACTATTTTTTAATAAATTCATTAAGCATCCAAATTGGTCAGTAAAATTTTTTATGTATGCTTTTCTGAAATTGAGAGTAAAATTACAGATATTTAAGTTGAATTCATGGATTTATAAATTTAAGAATTTTTAGGCCATATAACTCACGATTATGAAAAATCATGTATGTGTGTCTGTGTATGTGAGCATGCATATGCACTCCATATAGAAAGTTTCCACTGTGCTTCTATTTCTCCTGCCTGCTTACACCATTTTTTATTGACTTGTGACATACTTAGTTACCTAATGAAACATGACATGTTTAATTAACTGTTTAATGTTATTTTTCCATGATAGATTAGAAAATCCATGAAGGTAAGAACCATATTTTTCTTGTTCTTTGCTTTATTTCCAGACACTATCACAATGTATGAGACATAGGAACCACTTAATAAATAATTGTTGGACTAATAAATTAAATGATCTGTCTTTTTTCTCATAGGTGAAACATAGAAAAGGTGATTGTTTTTATACAATAATCTTCAATGAGTAATGTCTGTGAAGAGTTAATACCTTGTTTCACTTTTTAGACTGATTTTTCCATTTATTTCCTGAAAAGTACTGATAACCCATCCTCATGGGCATGAACCAGAGAGGAGAGAATGTGTTTGCTTATATCCTGCACTTTGTCAAAGAGGAGAATCAGTCTTCGGCTGCTGTCACCTTAGATGGTTGGGCTGAAACTGCTCAATTAAGCTTCTGATAGAGTATCCAGTAGATTGCCACTTTGGGCTACAGGATCGATAATAATAATTTCTCTTATTTATATAGCAAGCACTTACACTTCCAAATAGTACTTTCACATCTCTTGTCTAATTTTATACTTACAAGAACAGGGTCAGATACAAGGGTCAAGCTACCTTTTCTGTTTCACAAATGAGGACAGTTCAGGGCCAGAGAAGTTAACTGGAAGAGAAGAAAAAAGTGTAAGACCCTAGGTTTCCTACATTTCAGTTCATTGCTCTGGTCACCAAATAACCCTGGCCCATGACATAACCAACTTTGATGATGAACACAGAGCTACATTTAAGTTCAGTTAAGTTCAGCAGCAGAATCATAGGTAACCATTTATCTATCATTTCTAAGACAGTAATGATGAGGATTAAGTGCAGCCATTTAACAATCTGCTACCAGATCAGAGCCAGCATTGCAAGGGAGCCAATGTGGTACAGTGCAGAGATCACAGGCCTTGGAGCCAGACAAACATTGACTCTACTCCCAGCATCGGAACATACAACACTTCATGGCCACATTCTGAAAATAGTGTCATACTTTATGGCTACCAGAGGTTTGTTTTGCTTTGTTTTGAGGATGAAACATGATAATGTGTAGAAAGTAGGAAGTTTAGCACCAAACTCATTTTTATTTACTTTCAGAATACTAGATATCTTTCTAATATCCATTTGTGTCTTCTTCCATATTGTCCATATCAACAACAAAAATCTGATTTGTTGGGGTGGCATTGTACCGTAAGCACTAAAACGTCGTTTCCCTGCCTCCTGACAGATAGGAGGTGACTGACACAATTTTGACCAATGAGAGGTGAAGGAAAATTGTTTTGTAGGATTTAAATGTGTGTTAAATGCAGCATGTGCTTTTTTCCTTTGTCTTTCTACTTCTCCCTTCCTGGCACCTGAACAGAAAGGTGAAGCAGCCACACGAGGGGACACGACTAAATGCTAAGGGCGGCTGAAAGATGAAAGAAGGACCCTAAGGTCCTGGTCGCATCATAGACTCACTATACTACCCCTCAACCACCTATGTTCAAATCTTCATTTTGTGACAAAATGTAACGATCCTAATTGTTTAAGTAACTGGGGGAATTTCCTTTATAGCCAAACAAAATTCTCCTCTCATAAAGCTAATTTTCTTTTATTCAAATTTCTTTCAAGTGTTTCCTAATCCATCCTGAAGAGTACTGCAAGACTGACATTTCCTTAATAAAAATAAATAAATAATAGATTGAAGTGTTCTGGGTTAGTGACAATGCTAAGGACATACCTTATTCACCAAGTTAGTTACTGGTAGAGCTCGGGTTCAAATTCAGGAGGTATATCCTTCCCAGAGTATGAGCTGTTCCCCACAATTTAGGGTCCAAGAGAGTGGGAGTTTTAGTTCTGTGATTTGTCATTTAGGTGATCTTTCCAGACATGGATGTACAAGCTTAATGTGACATGATACAATCAAATCTTTACAACTTCTGTATGAGGTAGGGACTACTATTATCACATTATACAAATGAGGAAAGGAAGGCTTAGAGAGATTAAAATACTTCCCAGGAGCACACATCTATTGAGGAGCAGAACTGTGTATTTTCAAGTGAAGCTCCATTTGATTCTGAATCCATATTTCTAATGAGTACATTATGCTGCCTTGATTCCACATATAGAAAGTCAACATCCAATTTCTGCTAAGGGAAATTTGAGTGCCAAAACCAGCAATTTTCTTCCATAGAGTCTAGACATTTATTTATATGTACAGAGGAGCCTCTTCTGGTTGGGGATAAGCCACAGTACACCAGGTTTTCACTCTACTCAGCTGTGTTTTAGAGGACCCATACTGACTAATTCCATGAAATAAAATATTCTACTGTTAAGTCACTAACAATGTCACCGATTTTGAACAGCTTAAACAGTCAGATATAGTTCATAGCATATTCTGAGCAATATTCTTGGTGGCTGATGTCTATATTGTGGAAAAGTTCTCGTGTTAACCATTTAACCCCTAAGGATGGGGATAAATCAGACTTCACTATCTAGCACAGAATTATCAGAATTCTCATTCCACTTCTAAAAAATTCTCTCATGTTAAGCCAGGCAGCAGCATTTCTGTTTTCCTCCCCCTAACATCTGGAACATCCATGATCTAGTATATTTCTGTGGATTTAAAGTCTAAAATGTCACCACATGCTGCTGCTAATAATAACACATAATAATAACTGCTGTGAAAGTTCTTTAGCTGTCAGCTCTATTTTTATTTCATTTTAAAAATAATAATTTCAGTGCCCATTGCTGTGACTCTGAATGCATTTACAAATCAAAACCATATTTTACATTTTTTAAAAGAAGCAAAAGAGTAACATCCAGCTCATTAAAAATAATCGCCTGGGCTGCTAACAAAGACAGACAGTGATTTTTAAGTGGTCAAGAATTGACATAGGATGTCAATAGAGGATAGATTCACAGACTCAAAGAAGTTGGTAACCTTGGAATTTATCTGGTTCAATTTTCATCTATGGTACTAATATTTCCTCCTTCATGACCACACATAAAAACACATAAAATATCTCTCATGAGATGATTGCCTAGCCTGGTATTTCCCTCTATTAATGAAATTATACTATTGGATTATTATTCTGAGACAGTCAATTTCATTTCAAAAGTCTTTCAGTCAACGGAAAGGTGTTTTTGACTGTTTCTTTGTTTCGCTATTGTTTGTTTCTATGTTGGAAGTAAATCCCACTTCTATTCAGTAGCTCTGTTTCTGAGCTCCCTAACGAATAGACTCTTTCCATTATTTAGATGTTGGCAAGCATCTCTTTAAGTCCATGTTCAAAAATAGCTAGAATTCTACATGAGCTTTGCGGACACACATCACTGAAATGAAAGGGACAGTTGCAGGACTCAGAGATCTTTCCTATGAAGCCCTTCCACACAGAAGAATGTGAGGATGGTCTGAGTACTTTCCACACCAGTTGTCTTCACTACCAGAGGCCACATAAATGGTTTATCCTATTGGACAGTACAGTAGGTGTTCCCCCTTAACTCTGTCCCTCCTTCTCGCTTCTCACCTCCTTTGTGGGGTTGCAATCAGTAGATCACTGCTATAGGAATTTGGCATCTGCCTTTTCCTCCCTGGAATACTCTTAACTCCTAATATTCCTTTGAATAACAGCTCATTCACTACTTATGTGACCTCACCTTTTAAGTCAAATTTTATTTTATGTAATCTCAAAATATCATTAATTTCTGCATCCACAACTTGTAAAACACATCAGCCATTCAGGGGTGGGAAACCTGCAGCCTCAGGGCCACACGCAGCCCTCCAGATCCCCAAGTGTGGCCCCTCAACTGAATCCAAACTTAACAAATCCCTTTATTAAAATCCTGGGGGGGGTGGAGGGAAAGAAAGTAAGTGAATTGGTGGCAATAGATTTAGTAGAATGAATAAACTGAAACCTAACTGCATCTGTATATGTGTGTGCTTGTGTGTGTGTGTACACGCACACATGGCCACATGTGTTTGTGAATGTTTATAACTTAAAGGAGAGGCGGCTGAATACAGAGATGGGTGTTAGTTGTAAGCTGAATCTCAGTACGTAAGCCAGTGTATGGAGTAGAGAAATTGGTAGAATCTCTGAATTAGAGACTTTGGACTCCTGTCCCCTCATAGCTCACCCAGTGAGGCCACTGTCCTTTTTTCACACCTGTAGACAAGTGGAGACTTTCCTCTCTGAATAGTTAAACCAGAGAGGTCCACGTTTAGAGACACAAGGCAGTGCTGACAGTGATGGGGAGGGTGGGTGTGAGATGAAATGAGGTGATGGAGGTGAAATGAACATTTATGAAATTGCCAGCACCTTTCCTAGCGTATGGGCTGTCAGGTTCATGCCATTCAGATTGGGAAACGGAGGATTCATGTGTGCAGGTCCTAAGAACGGTAGATGTCAAGGCACAATTTGATCAGTACAATGAAATTCTTATATGATTTTTTGATTTTGTTTTTTGGGTTTTTGGAGCTAAAGGGAAAGAGGATCTCAATGTAGATAATTGCTATACTCCTGCAATATAATACTGGAAGTCTTACCACTACATGGAAAAGAGCAACCAGAAGATGAAGCTACTGCAGAGGAGAGTTAAACCCACAGAAGGAGAAAAGCTGCAGCCTGGTGGTCAAGCCTACATCTAGGTCTAGAAGTGCCTGGCCTTGAAGACATGAAGCAACAACAAGCCAGTAAACCTTCCCCAATTTTTCTTTCAAATTGTAACTGGCTTAAGCAAAGAATTGACTAAGGTTTTAGGTTACCGAATAAAAAATAAATATTTTAAACCTAGAGAATGTTGAAATAATAGAATATTAATTTCTTCATATCTTAATATAAGAGATGGGGTTCAAATTTAAAATATTTTAATCAAGCAATAAAAGTATAAATATATTGGAAGATGTAAATATGAATGTAAGACAAATAATAAAACACAATATAGTGAGAGGGGAAAGAGAAGAATGTAGAAATGGAATGAGTTAGTATTATTTTAAAGTAGAGATGTAAAAGTAAATACAGCAGACTCATTTATTATTATAGCATCTATGGAGTGCAAATTTGAATTTTTTTAATCTATTGAAATTAAAAATGTATATATTCTTAGGTTCAGAAATCCTATTTCTAATTCTAATTCTATGTACTAAAGAAGTAGGTAATTAAGTTTGCAAAAATGTATTGAATGCAACACTTTTGTAGGAAAATAGCAGAAACAATCTGAGTAAGAGTCCATAGGGCAGGTATTAAATAAATTATGTGGTGAGGTCATTACAAAGGATGTGATTGTCCTGATGGAACTGGTAGGCAATAATATCTAAAATATATATTTTAGTGAAAAAAATCAAGGGGCAGAATGAGACATAGAATTTGCTACAATTAGTAGAAAAAATTATATATAGATCTTTTTAAATGTGTAGAGCCTCTCTGCAATGAACAGCAAAAAACTGTTAACCGTGGTTGCTCCATGAAGACAAATTGGCTTACTGAGGGGCGGGGGATGAAGATGTAGTCTTATTTTACCCACTTATTTTTTGACCTTTAAATTTTGTAGTATATGCAAGTATTATCCACTCCAAAAATAAATAATTTATTTTAAAAATGGGTAAAGTAGAAGCAGAGTCAGAGGACTCCACAAGTTAGATTGGAAAGAAGCATTGAAGTAGGGTGGGGTAGGAACAGCATCAAATGCTGCTACAGAATCCAAGAGAATTTCGAGGAAGAAGGTATGATAAACAATTTCAAAGAGGTCAATTAGGACTTTAAAGGTTTTTTTTTCTTTTTTGCTGTTTTTTTAACATTTGCAATGGCAAACAATATCTAATAATGCAAAATGGTTTTAGAATAAATTACAGTATAAGAAAAATTGGTAGAAAAGAGATAGCAGCACCAATGCTACACTATGCATCTATGTTCATAAGGCAAGAAAATAACACCTGACCAGATTCTTAGGAGTTGATGGGAAAGAAGGATTTCAGGATATTTGCACTGCATGGAGTTCAGCTCAATTTTAAGCCTAGACAGGAACTACATTTGATCTATACCAAAAAAAAAAAAAAAATAGAATTTGGGCCCAGAACTAAATTGAATACTATTTACATAATTTTACTGACACAAATAGAAATAGTGCCTTCAAAAGGGTTCCAGTGAACCCCCAAAACATCTTTTGTTTCAACTCTTCATACTGAAATTTGGAAACATCTCTATATTTTCAAATTAAATGTATTACTTTTCATTTCCCTTCTCTGAAATCAGGTTCTAAGTCCTCCATGTCTTGTTCACCTGTTACTGGGTTTTCTACACATGCATTTATCAAATCCTTGACACCCAGATAACTCAGTAATGCCTTGTAAAAAAAAAAAGTTAGTTTGGAAAAGAGCTATTTTAGATCATGGCAGAAAGAGCTGTGCTACAAATGTGCAAGTGCCTGTGGAGTACAAAAAGGTGAATAAGCTCTCTGTCAGTCCGCTCCTAAGCAAGAGAGAAAAATCTGCCAGTTATGTAGAGTATGTGCGTATATTTTTTAATCTAAATTTATTCCTAAAGCATTCTCTCAGGGTAACACTAGTTATTAAATCTCTAGTTACATTTTGCAATTGAGCAAGACTTGAAGTGAATGAGCACAGAATCAGGAATTATAATTCCTTTCATTCTGAAAATGTAATTACCTCCAGTGAGGTATGCTCTTCACACTTGAACTGTGGGTGAAGAAACTACTGGATGTGTGTCAAACTTTCAGCTTAATATTTTTTATTAGTTTTTACTGTTAATGCATGTTTCTGTTCCTGGTCTCTTGCCAAAGTTTAAATTATAGCTATAATAAATCTTTCATATCAAACATTTCATAAATGCCTTTTTTTAAGAGTCATCATGAGATGCACAATGTGGCAGGGGGTGCAGACACCAGGGGTGTGGGGGTGTGTGTGTGTGTATGTGTGTATGACTGAAAATCATATCTTCTGCCCTTTCTGTTTAGAAGCTTCTATCACAGCTATATTAAAGGTATCAAAATACTTAAAACACTGGTTTTAAATTCCTCACTGTTCCCTCTTTGTTTGCCTAACTCTAGAACACAAGCCACAGAAGTCAAAATCAATGTGCTACATGTAAAGAAAAAAATACTGTTTGAGGAAATATAATAAATTACTCTAAAAGTAGAATATCTCCTAAATATGTCATTTCTTATCATGGGTCCCTTAACCCTTATGGATTTTAGACAATAATTTTTATAGAGATTTATAGCTATTCATATTAAAATGTCTGACAGCAAAACTCACTTGCCCATACTCTGTCTTCTTGCTTGTCCCTCTGTGGTCTAGTCCGGAGCTGAGTTACCCATCTGATTTCCTCATCCTTTTTCCACCTGCCATTTTCTCTTATCTTCTCCATTATTGGCTGAAAAGGGAGAGCTGTTTCTACCCTATTCTCTTTTTCAGCCACCTGGAAATAACTAAAATCCTGTCATACACACCCTTCCTTTCTTGATAAAAGTATACAGAAGATTCTGTTAGGATGACGGAATTCCTCAGGAAGTTAGAGAGAAAAAAAAAAATTATGTCTCATTGCCTAAATAAAATGACCCCATAGTGTTCATGCTACTGGAGAGAAAATAAATTGGATGTATTACTTAAAATTGGTAATATCTAAGATTCCCAGTTTCTCCCTCCATATCCCAAAAGATGACTTGAAAGAAAACACTTAGATACACATCCCAGATTAAAACCATGATAGTTTGTATGAGTAGGGACCCATACAAACAACACTGGTATTCTGGATGGCATACATCAACATGAGATTGGAAAATTTTTAACTGTTTACAATACATACATGATAAGTACTTCCAATTCCAAAATAAATATTTATTAAGCAAGTCCATAATATTTAAGACTGTTTTCTTTTCTTGTTGTTAGTAGTTTAAAACTTTTGGTAAAATTAAATATGATCCTAAGGGTATTATACTCCAATATAGTAGCAACCGATGAAAGAGGAAGGGGGAAAAATAGCAAAAACCAATGTAATTTTAGGCAATCAACTGATAGATTTAAACGTACTTCTGCCAAAAACAACATGCAGTTAAGACAGTTTTCATTAAAAATAAGGAATGGTTTTCTCTTACAATTCTTTGGTTTTTATTAGCGTTTATTCCATTCAACAAATATTTTTGAGCCCCTGTTACATGACCAAGAAACAAGAGTTAAATATTTCTACTTAGACAAATGTGCACACAAGTCCTGGCTACACAGTTTGAATTAAATAAAAAATGACCTGTTCTTTGGTTCAGTATACATTCTGATCAAAAGGGTTATTTACCTTCAGAATCTCAGTTGGTTATACTTTATTCTGAACATGTTTCTTCAATTGTCATGATGGTGAGGGTCATTAGAAGTTCCATTTTCCCCAATGCTAGTTTCTTTTAGTTTTTGAGAGATTATGTAAAAAAAAATCAAAAAAATATAAAAACAAGGGACACAAGATTCAGTCCAGGTGTTTCCCATCTTAGTCATTTACTTAAACAAAGTTTGGTAGGAGAGAGAGGTACCCTGCTACCCTGAATGGTGGAGAAATATTCTTATGTAAGTTAACTCTTAGTTCACATATTACACAAGGGCACCATGTAGCCCAAAGGCCAGTGAGCATGAAATGGCAAAAGAAGAAGAAGGAAAAGAAAAGCTTGATCTGTTTTAGACAGGAGGCAAATGCTTACCAATTTTATCAAAAATTTGTCATGACATTTATGTTTCTACACAATAGGGAATCCATTTTCAGTCATATTCCACTCTGGCAATTAAACTTGTCATGAAAATTTATCCAAAACCTGGAAATAGACAAAGAGATAATTGAGAATATTTTCAATATAGTGTTGGGAATATCCCACCCTTCCTGGGGATTATCTGATTTTCTAGGATGTGTTCCTTTGACTGTAAATATACTGTTTTATTAGGATATTTTATAACTTTTTTAATATTAGAAATTAATTTATAGAAAACTGAGAGCAATCCATACAATTCTTGTCTAAGTACATCACAAGTAATACTTGTATAGGGCATTGCAAATTATTCTTTGGCAATAATAATGCAAATGATTTCCAGTCAGGAGGAAAAGTAACACAAAGATTATTTGTTGTCTACATTAGTCATTAAACAGTTATATATCTATTGCCAAACTTATTTTTGCATGTCTTTGACTGACAAACTTCAAAAATCCTAACTCCTCAAATTATTTTTCAGACAAGGTTTAACATCAGATTCTTTCATTAGAGCTAAATTATTATAAAACTTTGACATGTTCATTTTATATTGTTATGAGAGTCATGTTTTTAACTTTTTGAAAATTATATTGTGGCACTTTTTCTAACAAAATCTTCAACTAATAAAATAACCCTCCAGTGATGAGAACAGAAACAAAAGGCTGATCACAAGAACACAGTATAAGCTGGCAGGCAAATAGAAAATTCTTAAATTAAGAAATAAGCTACAGATTTAAACAAAGAGGGGAACCACTCAGTTGTAAGTTACAAATGGTAAGAATTTTGCAGAGTTTTAAAGGGGATAATAACATCTCTAGGAGATTTTGTTGATAAGCACCTGAGGGTCAAAGTTGAGTTTGAACTAGTAAATAAGCAGAAAGGAAGCACTTTCTTCTGTTCACTTCATGTCAATAAATATCAGTGGAATGCCCAATACGTTCCAGGCACTGTGCTCTATTCAGGGAATTCCAAATTCTATAATGCAAGATTTCTAATTTAAAGGGGCTAAAAGTGGACTAAGTAGACACAAGCATAATTTCAATATGATTAACATAACAAGAGTTCCCACTGAATCTAAACTGAATTTCAGAGTAGCATGAGCATGTGAGTTTGATAGAGTTGAGCATTCATTTGCAAATCTATGAAGGAACAAAGTTTGTAAGAGGGGATTCTATTTTTTTTTATTTCAGAATATTATGGGGGTACAACACTTTGGCTATATATATTGCCCATGCACCGCCCGTGTCAGAGCTACAATCGTGGTCATCCCCCAAACTGTGCTGCCCGCATCCATTCAGTGAAAGTTTTTCCCATCCCCTCCACCCCCCTCCCGCCTGCCCGCCCCCTGATGAATATTATTGCCCTGTGTGATGTAAGTGTTGATCAGTTAGTACCAATTTGATGGTGAGTACCAGTGATGCTTGTTTTTCCATTCCTGTGACACTTCGCTTCAAAGAATGGGTTCTAGCTCCAACCAGGATAATACCAGATGTGTTAACTCACTATTGTTTTTTATTGCTGAGTAATACTCCATGGTATACATATACCACATTTTATTAATCCACTCGTGTATTGATGGGCACCTGGGTTGTTTCCACATCTTTGCAATTGTGAATTGTGCTGCTATAAACATTCACAAGCAAATGTCTTTATTATAGAATGTCTTTTTTTCCTTTGGGTAAATACCCAGTAGTGGGATTGCTGGGTCAAATGGTAATTCTACTTTTCATTCTTTGAGGTATTCTAATTCACTAGCACCTAAAGTCAGACAAAGGAACAATGGTGAGTAGCCCATGATGTCTTCTCCACAACTTGTACCTATAAGTGTAGAAAGCCCATTTCTGTAAGAATCAGGGCATTGTTTTTTTTTTTTAAATGCAGTCCCAAAGTATAATGCTTAACTTTTAGAAAAAAAAAAAACCCATTCAAATACCACAGTGAACGCATGTCAAAGTTTTATTTAACTCGTTAATGAGGAAAAAAATAGATGAGACAGCTGGTTAAGAGATGATAGTAGAAGCTGACATATACATGCTCAACAAAGAGAAAAAAAATGCTAAATTAGACAATAAACTAAGTGAATGTTTGCAGACACATTTACTTTTTAGTTTTGAGTGTTTTTTCTTAACAGAAGACCTAAGGGAATTCTGCGTCTTAGGGCAACTCAAGAGTCTTGGAGCTCTGTGGCAATAAGATGGTGAGCAAGTTGGCTCCTCATGGAGGGTACTGACACTGAGTTGCAAGGTGAATTACCATCCACTCTCAAGTGATTTTTTTAAAAACAGACATAAAAAAGAAAAGCACTAAAGAGAAACAAGAAAGGGCTATTTATAAGTAAATGTGAAACATATCCAGGAAATAGCATATTAAGAATTTAAGAGCACAAGCTCCAAGTTATAAAGAACTAGGTTCAAAAACTAATATCTCATTTATCAGAAGTTTTATAAAATTTAAGCAAGTTAGTTAAATTCTCTGTGCCTGTTCTTTCTTATTTCTAAACAGAGGATAATTACACTACCTGTGTCTTAAATCTGTGATAAATATTAAATTTAAAAATGTACATAAAATACGTACATAAAGTATGTTAAGCACATACATAAGTAAGCTGTTAAATGTTCATCCATTATTTTTAACAACATGAAAATATTTCAAAATCTTCCAAGATTTTGAAAGGTGATGGATAATCTACAGTGCATTGGTGAAGGCAAGAAGTTATCAAACTTTGAATATGAATATTTTGACTTTGTTTGCATGTAAAGGCTTTGTATCCTGGGGATATCTGGGTTGCAGTGAGGCTAAGATAGACATGGACACTGGATGCCTAGTCTTCCCGGAATAAGGCCATTTTAAAAAGAGTAATTGTGGTCTAAATACAAGGTTGTAATAATACCTCAATGTACTCTAAATTGGTTAAGAATAGCGTGAGACATATTGGAAGAGAGTCAGAAAAATCTATCCAAGTCAAGAAGAAGTAAAATTGAACAAGACCAAAATGAGTTATTCAGGTTGACTAAGGATATTTTTTCTATCCCTAAAATATTGTAAGTTTATATCTAAATCTTTCTAAATATTATTTAACACTTTATACTATAATTGTGATTATATCACCTGCATAGAAAAAATATAAGTCATACTGTCATGCCACTATAAGTTTAGTCACTTATTTCTAATTTTTGATATTGCTTTCAAAAATATCCATTCAGAACATAACCTGCTATCATAGTAGGCAGACCAGTGAAAAGAACCCATTACTAAAAGGTATGAGAATACTTGGGGAACTACAGAACTGGAGAACTAGCAAAGATTGCAGATTATAAATTTCTGTTCTCACCATGCATTCTATACTATGTGTTTTGGGTTTTGTTTTGGTTTTTGTTTGTTTGTTTTGGGGTTTTTTGTTTGTTTGTTTTTAGAGACGAAGTCTTGCTCTGTCACCCAGGCTGGGGTGCAGTGGTGTGATCACAGCTCACTGCAGCCTCAAACTCCCAGGCTCAAACGATCCTCCCGCCTCAGCCTCCCAGGTAGCTAGGACTACAGGAGCCCACCACCACGTCCAGCTAATATCTTTTATTTTTTGTAGAGAAGGAGTCTTGCTGTGTTTCACAGGCTGGTCTCAAACTCCTGGCCTCAAGCGATCCTCTGGACTCAGCCTCCCAAAATGTTGGGATTACTGGCATGAGCCACCAAGCCCCGGCTCATACCATATTTTATGAATCACCAAATGGTAATTTTGGAAGCATCCCATTTATTCTCTATTCTCAGTTAAAATCTAATCTCAAGAACAACAGAAAGAATCATCTATTCATTTCCACCTGAATGAGATTTGGGATAAAAGAAATAGTAAAACCCTCGGAAGGTTCTCCTTATTAGTCTGGCACCATTAGGATTTTACCAGCTTGTATGGTACCAAAAATTCACCTCCACAAAATATAAATATTTGAGCACAATGCTCCAAAGAAGTGAAACACATAACCCACTGTCACTCTTAAGTACTCTGATCATAACCAATGGAAACACCAAGAGTCTTAGATCAGATCATCTCCCTGATCTCTTGTTTATCTTGCTCAGATAAAGTAAAAGAAAATATGTTAATCTTGGAGCTATTTGGCCTGTAAATTAAAAAAAGAAAAAAAAAAAGGACTGTTACACATCACGGCCAATACACTGAAGCTAGCTATAATAATCAATGTTCCTAAGAGCTGAGTGGCGTGATAGGATCTCCGTGGAATGAGAGATGTCTAAGGAATGTTCTAAGGGATTTTTCTCCAAGGTCTTTTAGCATAAAATAGAGAGAAAATATGACTGTTTCCCTTTCTAATTTTATCTTCCTCATCTTTGAATATTGGGGGGGTTCTTTGATATTTTGATATTTTCTTTGATATCATATTTTTCAGTATTCCCTTCTTTAGATATTGGAAATATGTCTGTTAAAATGGAAATAAAAAAGATTACTGAGGTAGTATGGAAAAAAAGATGTGCTAAGATAGTAAAACAAAGTTCTTTCTTAATATTAGAAATCTTCGTAAGAAATAATAAAAGTTATTTTTGTAATCTAAACTGGATAGCACATTTGCAAAATCAACAATTCCCATCTCAGTAAAATCTAAAGGAAATACATAAGAAAATAAAACGATTTAAAGGCATGAAAATTAATAACCATAAAATTACATTGGCATGGGAAATTACGTTAAACTTGATGACTATTAAAATAATTCTTCGTTTTATTTAAATATGAGTCTTTTCTTTCATGATAGCAATTCTTGTAGACGAGAGACTAAAACAACTCAATTAAAAGTGTTCTTATCTGGAAGAGTTGACTTTGGAGTAACTTTGAGAGTAATTTTTTGAAAAGATAAATACATAAACCCACCATTATAATTGGCCAGGAAAAGAGACACACTATATGCTTTCTTGCCATTTAACATCATATTTCACATCATATTTTTAACTATGTAAAACAATTGAGTAAAGTATTCAAGTATATTGTTCACGCACAGTCACCTCTGCCCGTTATTTAAGTGGTAACATCCTCTGATGTTAGTGAGTAGATGAGGTTTCCTTTTGCTCTCTTAATGTATTTATTGAGTTTTCTTTACAGGATAAGAAGAAAAAAATCGAAGATTTAAGGGGCGGGGAAGAAAGAAAAAAAAACAAAACTAATATCCAGACAGTAGCTGTAGAAGATAATGGGTAGACTAACTTTTTTCATTTTTAATCACATGGACTAAATAAATAATTTAAAAACTTTAAATATATAATGCTTTTAAAGAAGGGAAATGGACCAGGTTTCCAAAGATATTGACTTCCAAAGTGCTATGTAAGTGGCAAAGTATTAAATTTTTAAATATTCTGATCCTAATCTTTACATTACAGACTATCTGTGTATTGATTAGAGCACTGTGTTTTCTTTCTTATTCCAAAGGCCATTTACAGATATCACTAGCTGTCATTCTGGGAAATGCATTATTGCACTATTTTTATCTCCTCACATAATCAGAATCTTTTAGAGTTTGTTTTATAAGTTTTTTAAAAATACATAAAGCTTGATATGTGGTCCTAGTTTTCATAAAGAAAAGTTTTTTGTGTATTTATTTTTCACTACTGTTAAGTATTATGATGAGTATTCAATTGAATTTGAATACTGAAATTGGAAATCTGCTGTTACCAAAACTTCCTTAAAAGTACAATGCTTAATCTGTTAACTTTTATAAGGACAGAACAGTGACACTAAATCATTAGGTCAGCCTCCAAATGAAAAAGAGATGAGCAAATTCATAACAAGCTCTCTCTCTCTCTCTGGTGCTGTTAGTAAGTGAGGATGTACTATGAAAGGATTTATGGATTCATATGATAAACACTATATACATACATGCCTTCAATTACTCAGAATTTCATTCTTTGAGAAGCATTCCAATTAATGTATCTCCCAACTATTTATAGTGTTAATGACCTCATCAGGTGTAAGCCCATTCTACCAGTAAGTATGCCTACAAGCAGAAAGGTCAATGGATCAACTGTTTGTTTTTTCCTTTGCATGAAACACAAACACAACAGAAAATGTCACCATAAGCCTGATTTATTGCACAATCATCAATTAAAGCTAGTAGCATTAATTTGTCCTGGCCTAGTGCTAAAACAAGTGGTGTTTCAGTAAGCATCAATCCTTCAACATACCAATCATAAAAATAATAAGTAGATAAAACAAATGTGAGAAGAGCAACTTTTTAACTTATAGCAACATTAAAATACTATTAATATGTTGGGGGCTAGTAAGATCCCAAGGAGTCTGTATTAAAGATGATAAATTTGTTAATTTTGTCTTTTATTAATATTAAATCATTTTATTATTAACCAAGACTTGGCTTTTCCCTATTCAAGTAGTGACTCCAGCCTCCTCAAATGTTTGACTCTGCTGCTTCTCTCAGATCTCAGTTCTACCATGAGAACCTTCAGGGGAGCCTTCTTTGTTCTCCTTGACCAGATCGAATGCAATCCTATCTCCACATAATCCTTCAGTATTATATTCCTCACAGTCCCAAGGCCATATTCACTGCTGTCATTCTTTTTATTGTCTACTGCACTCACTAGACAGTAAGCTAAATAAGGACCCCACCCCCTCCTCTTGCCCCATCCCCCTCATCCTTTAATCTTCAGAGCTAAGGATAGTGCTTGAGAGCAATCAAGAAAAATTTGTTGGATGGGTAAATGAAAATAAAGCCATGAAATTGTGAATCTCAAAGACAGATAATGAACAATTAAGTCTTCCTACACATTTTATAAAGATAGATTAACGTAACAGGTGAGATGAAAGTGATGCCTCTTGGCCAATGTGTAATTTTACAGATTGGAAATTGAGACCTATGAAGCTTAAACAAACGGCTACTGATGGCAAAAATTCTTTGCACATTGCCCTATGTATTGATGCCAATTCTTTTTTACTTAAAGATTTAAGATTTTACTACACAAGGATTTATTAATTCCTGTCACACACACACTGCATGAATATATGCCCTCAATAATGCAAAAGAACTTCATTCTTTAAGTGCTCCAATGAAGCTATCTCCCAAATGGTTATTTAGTGTTGATGACAACATCAGAAGCAAGCACAGTCTGCGTAAAGTGTGCATACAAACTAGTAATAAAGATACTTTGAATACTGCCCTATCCATTGATACTAATTTTTATCCAATGCAAATGAAGATGTTTATTTATTAGAGCCCTAAATGTTTGAAAATTGTATTAATTTTGCAATCTTCTTTCCTATATGCTGCTATGACACTTAAAGAAAAGCAGAGTACCAGCCTGACAGATCTGAAATTTCATATATTTTAATATATGCTGCTACCTAATGTTGTGCCATCTTATACATTTTAAACAAATGTTTCATCTTCTCTCTTTGCTAGGATGTGATTTTACCCTGCAGGGCACTATTTTATGAATTCAACAGCAAATACTACAGTAGGCCTAGAAGGGCCCCTTAGGGCTTTTCTTGATCTATTCTTGAATCTTCAAACAGGAGAATATCTTAACCATTACGTAAACAAGTATTGGCCCATGTGCTGACATCTTCATGAATTCGGGACAGGATAATGAGAATTAAGCAGTAAGACGTTAAAGTTTAATCATCTCTAACTCTTTGCTTTAGTTCCTTTCCATCTAAGTTTTCTGTGGCTGCTGAGTGCAGCAGAATGCAAAAACATTCTTTGGGGAGGACAGAATATAAAGAAACATGAAAAGTTGTGCTCGGAGCTTGGCATTTCTACAATCTCTCTTTACCTTGGGAAGAGCAGAGTGTTTGTAGCCCTACAAAAGCCATTGCCTGCAAGAGTATTCTAGTTTCCAAACTTAAAAAATAAAAAGGGAGGAAATATTATATCTTCTTTCGAATACAAATAATGTACAGACATAAGCTGTATGCCTAATAAGAACCTCATATTGTATATTAAAATTATTTCCCCCATTTGATCTTTATCTGCCTTTCCTGAATATTTAACTTTTGCATTGATTTTTCTAATTTATGTGATTTGTGTCTACGACAATGCATTTTAGACTATGTACTCATTTTATTTAGCTTTTTTCTTTTTTATATATTGCAATTCTTATTCATTAATATAAGAATAATACAAATCATATTCTGGCTGTAGTCATCTTAACAATACAGTTCAGCATTCTATACTTTATTTTACATTTTTAATTAAAGAAATAGTTTTTAAAAAATGACTTTTGTGGCTAAATCTTTGTCCAAAGATCAATTCAGTTCCCTGTCTACACATTTAGATATAAACATGGGGAATATGCAAGAATGCCCTTATCATCCACATTAACACAAACAAACAAAAAAAAAAGCTTCATACTCATACACCTTGGGTAAGTTAGCTGCATAAGCTGGTGCATACTGGCTACTTGAATGACAAATTAGAATGGAAATAAAATCATAAATGCATCATGACATATAACCAGGATAGGCTACATGATTTATGGGGTCTAGTGCAAAATAAAAACCTGGGGTCTCTTGTTCAAAAATTGAGAATTTCAATATAGTAATAGTCAAATCTTAAACCATGTGTGGGGCCCTTTTAAGCATGGGGCACTGGGTGACTAAAAAGTTTTCATACCCATGTACTTGGCCCTGATTTTAACTATTATTTTACATTGATTACTAAGGATGACTTTCTTAATACATATTCTTTTTGAAGTGGTAGAGTAATAATGACTCTAAAGGAAGTTGTCTTCTTTGGTTAAATTTGGCCTTTATCTATTTGATATTTAAATTGTTCAGATGATACTGGTTGATATAAGACAATATTTGATTACCAGACTGGTTGATTGAAATAGAAACAGGTGGTATAAAGAATCTTCATAAATAATAAGTTTAAGACTATTGTCAGAGAAAGTAATAGAAATGTTGGAGAAGTTTGAGGCTTCACTGTGTTTAGAAATGTTTTACACTGACAGATTAAAAACACTTGAAGAATTAATGGACAAAAATAGTATAATTAAAATTTTTGTCTGAACTTAAATTATGAATTTAGTGAGAGCTGAGATGTTAATTTGAAAAAGATTTGTGGCACACTGGAAGCGGAGGAAACTGGGAGTGGGGAAGTTAAGTCAAAAGCCACATGCCAATGTGCACTTAGAAGTGGCTTTTCTTTTCTACTGTTCTTGCTGGAATATTTTGAGCTTTACACTTAAATGTGAAGCTTGATAGCTAATAGATTTGCTGCTTAAATAAACATCATAATGGTGTAAAGATACTGAGTAATAGAGCCTGCCTTTATCTCCTGTTCAATGGTGATGTTAATGGACCTAGGTTACTGTGCTCCTTCAGTGGGTCACTAGAAAGCACACTGAGGCTGACTTCAGAAGGGAATAAATATTATTTCCAAAGTTAAAACTGTGTCAGGGACCTTTCCTGAAAGCAGCATCTTAAGTAGAGTCACAGCAATATCTCAATGTTAAAGCTCACTGTGGGACTTAGAATAACAATTCATTTAAGGGTGAAGTCTCTTAGAACTCTGGAAAGTCTGGTCTTAAAGCCTGTCGCTATCCATTTAGGATTTTTAAAAATCATTTTATAGAATAAATGTGGTTTTTAATCAGCAACATTCCAGAATTTAACAAGAAGGAAGATACATAATTTGCTTTAAAATAGTCCCTGTGCATGGAAAAGGTATAGAACACATCCGGGAAGAGTGAATCAATATAGTTAATCCATTTCTGGGAAAACTATCCTTGGAGGAATAGAAAGAAGAACGAAGTCTTACAAATTAGAACTGATTCCTTGAAACCATTGAAATTGATTAGTAATAACTATATCTAATGGAGGTTAAAAATATATACCAGGGCTCTGTCTTCAAAGCTGTAAAATTCTGTTAGTCACAAGATCCATTTCTTAGTTACTATTCCTTCTCGACTTACTTATCTGACCTTAAAGAGACTGAAGTTAAATTTTTCAATAATGTGCACCCAACAAATTGGTTGTGCTGTCCAAGGTTACTGTATATGAGAAGGAGCATTTTCATTTACAGAACTAGTCCATATAATAAAATAATTTGACTTAAATTATAATAAACACTAGACATTTAGGATGGAAATTGTCGATTACCTTTCATATAAGAATTCTTCATTGAAGAAACTTCTTCAATGAAGTTTCTCTTTGAATATAACTTTAAATATAATTTTCCTGAGACATTAGGTTTTTTTGTTTTTGTTTGTTTTAATAAGAGCAATCCCATGTTAAGAGATAATTCTCCATTGGATTCTTACATTTTCACACATCTTGCAAGCAGAGACCTTGATTGTCCTTGTTTCAGACTGTCTTTTGAAGGATGTTTGTATAGCAGTTAATGGCCTTGGAAGGTAGAGATAGTGTCTCCCTCTAGAAACAGAGCAGGTTTAATTATGGCCTCCAGAGCAAAGGGAAGACATGGTTACCCCCATTATAAGACTCTGTTTCCTTTACTTCAAGGTTCCTCCTCTGTAATCTAACGAATTTAGGCACAGATATAGCTTGGGCCTCTTTGTCTCATCCTTTGGGAAATGGGCTCAGAGAACCAGGACAAGACAGTATGTTAATCCTCTCTCTACTGTTATTGTTGTGAGTTATAAAGGCCTTTGTCTGACCTAAGAATCTTGTGGCTTCTGCCATTATCCATGAAACCGTATAGTATGCTAACTTGTTAGCATCAAAGTAGGGTGTATTAGTCTGCTGAAGCTGACATAGACTGGGTAGCTTCAACAACAGAAATTTATTTTCTCATAGTTCTGGAGGTTAGAGGTCCAAGATTAAGGTATTGGCAGATTTGATTTCTGGTGACGCCTCTCTCCTTATCTTAAAGATAGCTGTCGTTTGCCTATATCCTTGTATGGTCTTTTATCTGTACATGAGCACTTGTTGTGTCTCTTCCTGTCTTTATAAGGACACCAGTCCTATGGGATTAGGGCCCCACCTTTCCAATCTCATTTAACCTTAAATACTTCCTTAGTGGCCTTATCTCAAAATACAGTCACATTGGGAGTTAGGGCTTCAACATAAGAAGGAAGAAAGGACACAATTCAGTCCGTAACATAGGGAAAAATCTCAGATCCTTCCCAGTTCTTGATATTATGTGGGTATCTCGAAACACCCCAGCAATTGTCTGAAACTTTTCTCCATTTTCATTAGGAGTTTTTTGTGTTATGTAGATAGTTCACATATTAACATAGATTCCACCACACTAGGAATTGTTGCATGTTGGAAAGTGGCAATTATAATTCACAAATTAAACAAATAACTGAAGGAAAATGATAACATGTTCTTAATTTTCAGAACAATTGAAATTAATTACAAACTAACAAATGTTTATATTGATGGTTGCAACTCACAACATGTCATCATTATCAGATACTATATACCTTACATCTATCTGTAGAGAATTTATTAGTTATAATGTCTCCAATTTGAATTCTCAGAGTAGCCTTATGAGAATTGTAGGGGGTAAATGTAAGGAATCTTTGGTATTGAGGCTGAGATTATATAACTTTCACAAGTTCATACAGGAAGTCAGCTGTAAGTTTGTGAATTAAAACTCAATATACTGCCTGCTAGTCTAAAAATTTATTCATTAAACCACTCACTACTAAATTCAATAATATCCTGCCAACATTAGATCAATTCTCCAATACAATTGTAATAGAAATAGTTTTAGAGCTTCAATGAATAGCATAACATTTCAATAGCTACTGCTATTGTGTGCTGATTAAAAATTTCATCTGAGACCACATTCTGCCTCTCTCAAAGTTCTCTTCCTACTTTTATTCCCCCACCCCCAGCTTATCTGCATTCTAGAGCCTTTGCATTTGCTGCTAATTTTGCCTAAAATGCTTTTCTCCATGCTCTTCAATGGCTGGCTTCTCAGTAGCCATTTTAAGACAAAATGTCATCTCAGAAAAGGCTCATTTGGTCAATCCGTCTAAGACACACTCCTTCCCTAAAGCAATTACAATCTGTAATTATCGTATTCTTGTATTTTTTAACTTATTTTTACCTGTCTTCTCCTTAAGGGTAGGGAACTTTTATTTTGTGCGCCACTGTGAAACTCTGACATAGAAATTTTAGGCACGTAGTTGTTGAATAAATAAATGAATATTTTCATTAAATCCTAACAACAACCTCCAAATAAGTATTTATATATTATTTATATAATATATATATATAATATATATATTTATATAATATATATATATAATATATATATAATATATATATATAATTTATATAATAAACTGAGGTTTGAGGAAGTTAAGTAAGCTGCTCAAGGTCACGCAAACAGTAAACGTTAGAGCTATAGTTAAAAGCCATATATGATTAAACCTCTATGCTTTCAAAATCTTCACCACTTCTGTAAATCAGTTATCAGTTTCCCATGTGCAATTTCTTTACTCCCTTCTTTACTGAGTCTCAGAGTCAGACCTCAACTCCTTTTCTTGTTCTCCAGAAAGGCTCCACTCTCATTTCATACCAGTATTGAGAAACATACTGAATCAAAGGAGAAATAGAGGTGAGGCTCTTTCTCACACATCCTGCACCAAACTGATTAAAACTCCTCACAAGCTATTGTCTCCCTTTTTCTGCACTTGATACAATTTCTTCTCCTCATTATTATTAGTGTTATTCAAAGTAATTTAGGACTTTCCAGCTTCTCCCTCTAAATTACATAAATATTCGCTGTGGCAATCAGCAAACATTCCTCTTAGAATCAAGATTTATTCCCCTAATTCAAGTCCGTGTGAGGATTATCAGGTCTGTCTTGCTTTAGCACCTGAATAAGTAAATCAACTAAAACCTTTAAATTTAGCATTGTTATTCCAGAAAGTGACCAAAAGAACAAAAGAGAAAGTTTTATAAAGAAGTCCTATAAAATAGGCCTATAACATAGAAGCCAAGGGTAATACAAAGTTCAGTGAGGTAATATTTATCCCAGATAGAAATTCGAGATATATTGGAAGGTTTTGTGCTGAAAATGTCCTAGGGTGTGCATCTTTTTCAGCTTTTAATGGCACAATCAAGCTATTAATGAAATATTTCACTGTAGGCCCCTGGAAAAGTCACAGTAGTTGATGATCATAATGTAGATGATTCCAAAAGTATTTTCTCTTGAAATAGTATCATATTTCATGTATTTTGTCCTTGTTCTTAAAGACCCAAAAAAGAGAGTACCAATTATGTGGCTGAAGATGTTTGAGTTAATAGTCGTGGTTCTAAATCTTGCCTCCACATATAAACACTACAAAATAAGATTCCTTTTAGAGAAAATGAAACTCAATAAGAGAGAAAAAAAAAAAGCTAAGATCAACAAAATGGTACATATATTTATAACTGCACAACCAGGCTTATGGCATAATGCATTACAGTTTCACAAACAATCAATACAAATTATTGGATATAAAATTACTTTTTGATGACCACTGTGAAAATACAAGCTGTTCAAGTCATTCCTCACACTATTATTGATTTTACTCTATTTTTTCTATTGCATTTTTAAAGCACTTGATGTCAATTTTTAAATCTCTAGTCTATAGTAAAATACTAAGCAAATTCATGTAGACTGGAATTTTCTAAGGAATATCCAGGAAGAAGGGATTCTTCAGAAAACTTTTCCTTTGAATTTTCTATTCCAACAAGCATCTCTTTTTATTAAAGATACAAAAATATCTTCAAAGTAACACTTCCAAGAACAATTTGAAGTTTTCCCAGCATTTTAAGTCTTGTAGTAATTTTATTTTGTCATCTTTGTATAGATTTTTTACCATAACATAACATTTACTGGCCAAATGATTCCTATGAAGATGGTAATATTAACTGTCAAACATGAAATCACACACAATTTTCATGCTTAAACACAAGATTTTCTTTATTTTAAACTCTTATTTTTTAATTAGTATTTAATATTAATTTAGGGTAGTTAGAATTAGATGCAGTTTCCTCAGTGATAAAATGCTAATGCTAATGCTAATGGTTTTATTCACCAAGATGTTTTAGGCAGGGTTTCCCAGGGAACACTAAAAAATGGAGATTTCCATGCACAAATTTTAACCAAGGGAGAGCTTTTCCTTAAAACACCTAGGAAGGAGTGAAAGAAACAGGGATGGGCAAAGGGAGAATTTGGACTACCGTGAAGTTGCAACCAAGACTTCAGCTTATCCCAAACGGAGTTCTGAAGCTGAGATGACTCTTCAGACATGGCTCAAAAGAAAGAAAGGTGGGGGCCCATGCCTTTGTATCATAGTATCAATCAGTCCTTACCTAACTCAGGGTACAAGGGGGCATGATCCTGGGCAAGGTAGTCCCCTTCAGCCAAAGGTAATTTCTTAGAATGACAGATGAAGGAAATGCTACAGCATAGCCACCACTATAAGAGGTGTGAGAGTATTTTTGTATCATAAGACAATGCAGCTTCAAATTATCTGCATGTTAGAGTTTCTCAACTTCCCAATCACTTATAACTTTCTTGATACCTACTGTTCTGAAAATAATTACTACTGTACTTAGCTCTCTCTTTCTGCCTACTCTTGACTCCTCTCTAAGTTTCTGTTTCTGTATGAACTTCTGTTGGCTTTTCTACGTACGTCACATGTATCTCAGCATTACAATTTGACTCTCACACACTCAGTAAAACTAAATCAAATGTCAGGTAAAACAGTGGTCTTTGAACTTTTTGCTTGGGTAAATGCTAAAAGAATTTTCAAAATAACCATGTGCCCCTCACACATTTTCAATTTTGCTTTTATAATTTTTATCATCAATTTAAATTTTGTGAAGAATAGAATGTCTGATTAATTTTAAATATTGAAAAGTTAAAAAATATGTTCCTTCAGGATTTTAAAGATACTGTATAGCATCTAAATACTGTAGACATGGATGTCTACTTCTTAAGAAGCCAAGATTATACACTGTTCTTTTTACTCTTTGAACTCACCTACCTATTCTACTTCCTCCATGGAATATCATTTTAGTGTAAGATAGCGTTTTAAAATTTTTATTACTCACACTATAATGCTTGCCTGCCCCTAAAATATGTATATGAATTGAAAATTCATTTTTGTTTCCTGTTCTAAAAATTTTCTATGTGTTAAAAATTTCTTTTGATATATGAGTTATCATTACTATTATTATTAAACATTAGTGCAGAGTTGATCAAAATAATATGGAATGTTATTTATCTTAATACTTATAAAACAAAGAGTAAAATTTTATTGAAAATGCATTTTTAATAAGATGGCGCTGGGTTTATTTTCATTTTTTTCAATTATAGAGGGATGAAAATTACTAATTGCTGCAACAAAACGTGGTTCATCATCAACTGTATCCACAATAGATATGTAAGACCAGGCATAGTGGCTCACACCTGTAATCGTAGCACTTTGGGAGGCCTACACAGGAGGATTCCTTGAGGTCAGGAGTTTAAGACCAGCCTGAGGAACATAGAAAGACCCCATCTCTACAAATAATGGAAAGAAAAATTATCTGGGCATCGTGGTACACACCTGTAGTCCCAGCTACTCAGGAGGCTGAGGCAGGAGGATCACTTGAGCCCAGGACTTTGAGGTTGCAGTGAGTTACAATGGTGCCACTGCACTCTAGCCCAGGTAACAGAGTGAGACTCTGTCTCAAAAAAAAAAAAAAAGACATATAAGCCCTAAGAAGTACTATTAACAAAAATAAGTGTTTGAAATGGAAATGGAATGTTTTGTGTTATAATAATATCAATGAAAATATTCAGAATATCTGACCACAATATTTTTAACCAATTCAAGGAGAATAGTGATGTGAAGAAATATGGATATGCAGTTAGTTATCACAGATATAAAACATGGTAATTTTTCTATTTATATTTTCTTCCAATAACTTACTCAATATTTATACTCACTGAATATGAATACATTAACATTGCAAATTTTTTATGTTTCAGATCATGCCCTCCTTCCTTTGAGTACTTGAATGGAGACTAGAGAACAGAAGATCTGAGGTTCTCCTCAGAGGACCGGGTTTATAGTGTATCCTAAATCATTCCTTTTGTAGGCAAGGTAGATGCCAAACAGAGAAAAACTTGGCCACCCCTACAAGATATGGAAGCATGGTATTCATGGGGAGTCAAGTATTCAAGTTGATTCTAAGTAAATGGAGTCCTCTAAATATTTCAATATATATTTTATTTATATATATATATACACACACACATATTTATATTACTGGAAGCAACAGAATAGTGGTTATTTTATATTTATGTCTTTTGCATCAGTTGGTGAGCATCCTGGGGCCAGAGACTAATCCCTAGTATGATAAATGCTCTAAAATGTTTTTTAAAGTTATCTCTTTTTAATATTCTTTTCATACCTCTCGATGCATTTTAATGAGTTATAATATCAATGCATATCATAGTTTCCCAGCCATAGAATATTTCACAGTTAAAAACAAAAAACATTGCAGAAGAAAAACTTCTGTTTTTTTAATATAGGTTTATCACAAAGTTTTTTTTTAATAATAAAACTACTCTGTATCTTTATATTTCTTTAATACCCAGGAAATAATTACTTCCTCCTATGTCATTTTCACTTTGGCCATTTTCTAAGTTGAAAATTAAATTTTCTATGTTCTGTTTCTGGTAAGTCTTTTTAAGGTTTCTACATTTATTAGCCATTATTGGAAAATGTTCTCCTTCACAAGTATATGGATTGACTTATCAGTCACTTAATGAATGTCTATTCAAGGTATTTGAGGACTAAGAAGAAATATAAAGCGTAGTTCTTGGTCTGTGAAACTTAAATATTCTTAGATAATTGACCTACTTACTTGACAAAATAATTTATAATGGAAGGAAGAATGTGATTCTGGGGAAATGAGTTAGTGTGAATGTTCAGGCTATTGTGAGATGAGAAGGCCAGTCTGCCTATGGAAGTACATCAGCTGTTTTCCAGTGTCTTTAGGATAAAGGTGCAAATTTTCAGCCACGCCTACTCTGTTCACTCTAACTTTTACTTCTTTCTCCAGTATACCTCCTTACTATCCTGATCCTACTACCTCCACTCAGATCTTCAACATTGCGCCTGGGCTTTCAAAAACATTTTTAGACCCCACCTGTCATTTTTTTTTCTTAAGTCTTTCTTTTTTGACATGACTTTATCCAAGACACTCAAAGTTGTATTAGAAGCCTTTCCTATCATCCTTCAACACCCCATATATTCCTCTGTCATAGTTCTTATCACACACTGTGTGACTGTCTCTATGTCATGTCAAATGCCAAGATTTATGAAGCCAGGGGCCCTCTAAGCTACCCACTGTTATACGTCCAACAACCAGCACACTGCCTGGTAAACAGATCAAACATAATAAATGTCTATTAAATAAATTACAGAATGAAGTTAAAAAAAGGTGGCCTTCTAGAGAAGGCAACTTTTCCCTTTAAAGGGGGATGGGAATTAAAATAGAAGAGAAAAGGGAGGAAGGACTTCTCACTTCATTTATTAAAAGATGACTATAGGACTATTTCCGTAGACATACATCCTAAAATCAACCACAATGTTATTAGAACAATAACAACTTATGCCTCTCTGACAAATTTAAATAATTTATCTTTACTGACAAAATATAAATATTACATCTATATTCCCCATTCCCTTTTATCCCTCCCAGCCAAGAACTTCAAAATGAGGAAAATAAATTTGGCCTCTGAGAATAAAAATTTAAAACAAATGCATAACAGGTCAGAGTAGTGGTAAGCAAATCTCATATTAACTGAGTCCCCTCTATGTGGAAACCCAGCTTTTACAGAGCTTAATCCTGTAAGGTTAAAAAAATAAGATTATAAATTTGCTACATCATTTGGGCTCTGTCTATAAAATGTTAATACATCCCGTTGATTGAAGTATCCAGATGTTTTGGTGTGATATAATAACATCCTTAGACTACCAAGTACTTTGCAGTAATAATCGTACTTTAAATAGCTGATAGAATTATTGTATTGTTGACAGCTCTTGAACTTAATTTGTGTGGAATATTGTTCTCCTGAAATAAAACTATCTGTGGATTCATCTTTCTTGCAGAATACAATAAAATGTACTTATGCCTCCAGCTGCTTCTTATTGAAACTCTGTAAGGTCTGCAGATATAAAACTTTCATATCTATACTGGTTGCAAGACTACCAGAATTCTTTTTTATCTTTGCCACTGACCAGTTGAGTAACCCGGAACAAATCATACCATGACTCTGGCTTTAGCTCTTTCATCTGTAAAATCCAGACATTTTCTAGATAATTATCATGGACTTTTATAGCTCTAATATTCTATGACATTATGATTTTGAACCCTACCTACAAATGACGTCATTGTCATGAACACTATAGTGTATAGTGGCATTCTTAACTGTACAAAACACTGACTTGTAGATGGACTTTGATTCTCTCATGAAAGCAGGAACCACTGGCCTGATTCTAATTTTTTCTGGGTCTCTCTAGTATAACATAACCTGTACTAGTGCACTCAGACTTTGCCTCTTATCTTGAGTAGCTTCTTAAATTTCACTAAGTTAAAAGTAAAGAGGGAGTGGGTCATTCACATTGTTTACTTATTCCCTGTATAACTTTTCTTACCCATTTTAATTCCAGCATACTTCATCTTACAAGCGTTATTAGTAAGCAAGAACATAGTCAGTCAGAGACATATCTCTAGGCTGCAATGTTAGTAATAATAATAATAATATGATATAACTACTAGCATTTGTGAAGCAATGATTATGTGTCACACACTTAGTAGTATAACAACTCTACAGAATATTAATTATTATCTCTATTGTTACTGAAGAACAATCTAAGTTCCAGAGGGATTTGTAAACACTGGAAAGAAACAGGGTCAGTATCAGAAACTATTTGGAACCTTTTAATGTCTCTGTAATACTGCTTCTCAAGGGAGCACAGAACCTAAGATTGATGAGCAAGTGAGGTTTCATCTGCGCAAACTTGCTCAAATCTAATCTGGCTCCATAGTCGAAGTCAGAAGAGCAGAATCCAGCAAGAGACAAAATCTTCAGCAGGCAACAAATTCCTCCTTTGCGTGAACTATTTCTTTTTACTGTCTGTACACCTTTTGCCAGAGCTCTGCCTCTGTGGTACTGATACCGCATCTGGTATTTATGATGTGACACTTTGTTCCAGTAGGAGCTGTAAGAAAAGGAAGGGGAGTAGGATCATGGAATTTGGAGTTCCATCATTACAGTCATTATAATAGCAATAAAATTTTACCTCAAATCTCTAGCAATCATCTTAAGAATGTATTTTAATTTTCTGAAGGAAAATTTGTTAATATATCCAAAAATGTACCATCGTTTCTACTTCCTCAAGGCAGTTTTACTTTAGAATGAAGCCCATTTATAGGAAATGATTGTGTGGGAGCCTGCATTTGATAAGAATCACAAAGAGGAAGGAACAAGGAATAGACAGGTTCTAGATTAGGGCAGGCTTTTCACACTATCACTAAAACAAAGGGATAGCAGAACACTAAGCCAGTCCACAGCTAAGCTCAGCAAACGTTTTTTACTGGAACATTTATCAGAACTCCTGAGAAGAAGGTCAAATACATCCATCTGATGGAAATAAAACTTTGTTTTTGTGAGACTATGCTACTGAAAAAGAACCATGGAAGGACACAGGTTGATATGTGATAGCCCTCTACTTGAGTAGATAAAATGAAAAAGATTTAATCCAACATCAGAGAGAGACTTGAGTGATACCCTTATTTTTGCCAGATTCCTTAATCAGAAGTTACTTTCTTTCAAAGTATCCTTTTCCATTGGTATATTTCTCATGATTTCCTATATTTTTAAAATTTGGTTTGAAGAGAAGTTCTGAATAGAGTCTGTGATATCTTCATGGACTGCTGTTATGACTGAAAAAAACACAGCTTAGAGCAGATAGTCAAAAGTCACACAAATCATTTGATCACAGACTGGGTCTGTGTGATAAAAACAGCTGGTTCTTAATGTTGAAGATTCTGGTGGTTTGGCCCACAAAACACAATTTACTAAGGCCATCTTGAGGTCATGGATAAAACAATCGGGGAAAGCCAGGTATTGCATAGTTGTTAAGGTATACAATACATCTTGGCACGGCTGCTTTATAGCACATTTTAAAACCACCATATTGACTCAATCATTTTGTTACCACATATGTGCTGATATAAAGAAATCATTAAACTTTCATCTTGTTTTATTACCCAGTAATGTTCAAAATACATAAGAGGTGAGGGATAGAGTAGGTGTCAGGAGTTTTTGATGTTAAGGGATTCTAGAAGGTTAAGTATTGAGTAAGAGAGAAGACTGGGGTGAGGGCTGGATGAATAAAGGCTATCTGTTATGCACATTACTTGGTCATGAAAAATAATAACACATGGGATTAAACACTTAGTGCTTTATAACTAAATATATGGATTGTGTCAAACAAGTCTCAACAAAACACACTGATTTAGGAATAAAGAATGGTCTTCTGATTCAGAAAATATATTTAAATTTTAGCTCTACTGGTTTTAATACATGTGTCTTTTCATAAACCACTTAGTATCTCTGAGTCCTCAGGTTCTTACCTGCAAAATAGGGATAACAATATCTACAATGGAAGGGAAGCTTATTCTCAGGATCAAACTTAGTATTTGTAAAGCATATAATATAATGCCTGACACCATGTAAATCCTAAATCTTGGTATATATTTAATAGGACATGTTTAATAGCTTCAGTGATGTGATTATCTTGCGTTACTGGAAAAAGGAATATGAAGCTAAGGAGTGGATTCCTTCTACAATTACCCCACAACTGGGGGGAATCAGGAAAGGGGAAACGTTTAGTCAATTTCTTATAAAATGGCCTCATATTAATCAATATGTCTGTTTAGCCCACATTGGAAACTCTGGTTCTCATTGAATCTGGAAAATTCCAAATTTGGGATCAGTCAAAATCTGCAATTTAAGCCATGGATGAATTTATACAATGGTGGTGGTGGTGATGGTAAAGACGATGTACAAGATAACAGTACCTAGCATTTATTAACTACTTATTACTTCCCAGTTCCTTTTCTAAGTGTGTTATGTGAGTTATATCATTAATCCTCACAAGAACCATAAGAGTTAGGTACTAAAATTGTTCTTTATCTGCTCATGAGAAAAGTGAAGCACTGAGAAGTTAAGTAACGTGTTCAAAGTCTCATAGCTAGGATGTGTCAGAGTTGGGATTTAAACCCATCAGTTTGGCACCAGAATTTGCATTCTTAAAAATTATATACTGACTTCTGGAATTTCTCCAAAGTTGTCTGTTATTTGTCCTTTTCCTTTATCTACATAGTTAACCATAAGCAAGTCCTGCTAGTTTGAACTTCCACTTTTAGTCTAAATCCAAGGTTATTTTTCTCTACAAGGACTCCTGAAGTTGCCTTATATTGATATCCTTACCTCTTCTCTTGCTATCTAAAGGAGGGATATCACAAAGATGATAACTAGAAATGAAGTTCAGACAGAGGAAGAGGAATCTCCTTCCCAGAAACCTGAGTAGAGAAATTTCACTATAAACTTACATATGAAATCCATTAAAGTTATATTGGGGAATGATGGAGTTGAGAAAGTAGAGTCAAATGAATTAAGTTATTCCTTTGAAAACACTGTTTTCTTCAAGCACCTTCACCATCCTTCTCATTCTGGTACTTTATTCTACTTATTCTTTATATTTCCTTCCATGATTGGACCCAGGAAAAGAGGCATTAGGGATTAAAAGGCACAGTGTCACCTTGTTGGTATAATTCTAATCTGTTATTGGATTCTTCTGGATGTCACTAGTGCTATCACCAGCACGTATTCTAGTGGGTGTTTTTCTCTTTGAGCAAAGATCTTCTATTAAAGCTCCCTCTATGCAGAGCACAGCTTCTCACCTGAATGGCCATATGTGATTATTCCTTGGACCCAGGATTTTATGTTCCATCAGTCTTTGGAGGATTCTTTACCCTTTCAGGTAGCCATCTTTAGCAAGATTTATTTTAGGATAATCTCAGGCTAGATCTCTTTTGTGTGATCTGAATCCAATATAAGTGGAGCTTTCCCTTGGTAAAGCCACCACAGTATGTCTTTAACCCACCAAACAGGAGGGGTCCTTTCTATTTAAACATTAAAGTCCTAACTACCAATGACTATGTCTTTCAAACTTAGAGGCATTTGAAAAGTTCTACAAATTATCCCCCTGAAGCTCTGTTAACATAGCTTGAAGTTAAAGTGGAAGCAACTTCCTCTACCTAAATCCTTATGAGAGGTAGGAGGGAGAACACAGTACAAAAGCCAATCTCCTTGTAAAGACTTTTCTCAACTGGCTTCTTCAGGCTCCTCCTTATATGGCCTTTGGTTACGCCTGTGTGCAATGGACTAATGGTAGATAGCCAAAGCTCAGAAACTGTGTATTTTGTATATGGTGGACAAGGAGTAGGAGAAACTAGCTATAAAAAGGGTAATGCAAAGATGAAACTATGATCACTTTTCTATTTTACATGAATCTAGCTCTGCCCATCAACTCTTATCTCGATGAGTACCCCAAATAGATTCTTTTTCTTTTCAAGCATTTATCATTTGGTCCATGTTTTTGACCTCTTTTATTCCCTACTAAATTTTCACTAAGATAAATTCTATGCTTCCCTACCTGGTTTCTTGATTCAGAAAGAAAAGATTATGGAAAGAAAATAGACTTAGAGTTCAAAAATTTGTTGACGCCACACTTTTTGTGGAAAAAACTTACTTCCTTAGTTCGTTTGCCATCTTTTGTGACAAGCGATGCTCTCTCTTAGATTTGCTGTCCTTTAGCTCTTACTCCATTTCAGTTACTTTTCCAAGTCAAAATCAAATTAATATTACAGGCTACCAACACAATCAGTCTTACATGCCTAAATCTGTGGCAAGAATTACAGTGTTAAGGGACTGAGAAAGGGGCAGAAAATGAAAGCATTTTGACATGATAAGATATATGTCTATTTCTCCAAAATGATGAAAAATTGGCTCATGACTATAAACAGTATCAGAGAGTAGACTTGGGAAGCAAACAAAACAAAACAAAAACAAAACAATTTTAGCTAACTACATCATTATCATTTAACTTCTTGACTAAAACTCTCTCTTCAAAATATCAAAACATAATTTCTATGTGTCTGTTTTATTAACATTACATTGAAATGTACCATGTACCATTTTGTAGATAAATGGTTTTCATTGAAGCATTAGGGATGTTAAATTTTACTTTAAAATACATACTCCAAAAAATGTAAATATGACCTTTTTTGTAAAGAAAGTAATATGTAATTAGGGCTGAGACTCCATTCCTTATTAACAACCATATATATCTCTCTGAAATTTAATTGGTATTATTTACCTTATAGTCACTGATTACTGAACCAAACAAGTAACTGGAAAGCATATCTTTTTATTTAGCTAGCCAGAGCATTTATTTTCATATAAGCCCAACTTTCCTACTTGTGTAAAGCGCCCAGAGCTATCTTTCTTGTTTTTGCTACCTGTTTCATTTCACACAGAGGTTTGATGTTTGCATCCTAATTTTCTAACCTTGAGTGCTGGGGTCTTCCATATATTTAATGAAGTCTACTAATAAATCTTCAGTTCTCCTCGAGTAAGCAATCCTATTGCAGACTCAGCTCTCTCTCCCTTGACTTTCCTGGAGTCCAAATAAGATTTGTGCTCTGACAGGGTGAGCATTTACTTTATCAGAAAGCATATTAGGGTGGGCATGTCTCAGCATAATGTGCACCAGAATCAGAGAGGATGACTAATTTGTTCTGCTATTAAGCGGATAATAAAATGATTTAGGCATGTAGATATGAAACAGCCAGCACTTTACGAATTATATGTAGCATATTTCATCTTAAATCTAGCCAAGTCCAAGAACCTTTTATGTATTAAGTGACATTTACAGGAAAGACAAGGCTTTACCCAGAACTTAGACATGTTTACCTAAGATGAGGTAAGATGATAATAACCAAGAATTATTTAAAGGTAATGTCAAGTTATGTGCATTTTGTAAATTTTGTTTTATACTAGCCTAGTTTTAGCCAATTTATTCCATGCTTAAAGGTTTTTTTTAAAAATAGTACAATGTCAAGGAACACATTTAACCAAAGCAATATAAGAATATCCATTAGAATTTTATTCTAAGCAATAACTTACTGATCACCAAAATAATTGTCAATGCATATGCATGCATGTGGGTGTATGTGTATTCTAGAAAACACTAATTATCTTTAAAACTTTGGCTAATGCTTATGAGACACTTTATGCTAGGATTGTACATTGGTACACTCTTTTTTGAAATAACTAGAAAATATATATCAAGAATCCTAAAAATACAAACATTCTTTAAAGTGGCAAATCTACTTTGAAAGTCCAAGCAAATATCATGAAAATCATCAGTGAATGAATTGATGTTTTCATACTAGCATAGCATTTATAATTAGAATAAATCTGGAAATATCCAAAATGTTGAATGAACAAAGTAGAAATGAATAAATTTTAATGCTATCATAGAACAGAATATTATATGACCATTAAAAATGATATTTTCAAGTTTAATTGCATGGAGATAAATGCATATGCTAAAATTTTAAATGCAAAAGCCAGGTGAAAAGTTATATATATATATATCTTATTGGAGCAGCATAGAAACTGATCTTTTTAAAATAATTATTTTGTTTATCCCTGTTTGAGAAGTTATTTGTTTTCTTCTTTAAGGATTTTAGTATTTTATATTTTACAATGAAAATGTATCTTTTTTACAATCAGAAAAGTAACCTATTAAAGGTAATCACTATATAAGTTGATTGGAGTGGACAATAACACTTCACTGATCACATTTCATTAAATCAAAATATTTATTTAAGTTTTCAAAGACCTTTTGAAAACTGATTACTTACACATACTGTGAGAGCCATAACTCTAGAAAAATGGTTTGAAAAATGTAGGCAATTTTGCGGACCTACTTAAACCCTCTTTCACTTTAGATGTGTCTTTCCTGACCTAAGCTGTTTATTAAAAAGTTTTATAAAGAATTAACATTTAATGTTTCAAAGAAAAATATACAGACTTTAAAATTAAATTTTCTAGTGATTGATTTTTTTTTATCTTTAGTTTTTATATGGTTGTTCATTCATCACTGCAAAGGTGAAAGAAATCTTTTATATGAGAAACAAAGTAGTTTTAAAGCAGTCTAAAGGGCCAACATACGTAAGAATCAAACTTCATCATAGGCCTCTGAATTTTGATTTTGGAAAAGGTAAAATCATGACTCTTATACAACCATAAAATGAACCATGGTACAGATTTCCTTCAACTCATTAATTTATAAGATAACAAAAAAATTATAAAGACTGGTTCAAATGAAAATTTAACTTGCAGAAATTAATATTCTCTACTAGACAAAATTCATTTGCACTGCTGTGGCCAGAAATCATTGCCATTTCCCTCAGCTTTCTACAGCTTACCCTCGACTCACAAATAGTTTAAAATAGACTAGACAATAGGAAGTCATTCAAAGACGCACACCACTGGCATCATATAATCCCTTGTAATATCCTTTGCCCATTTCCAGATCCTAGACCATTTTTTCTTGACAGTCTGAAGTATTATTTCTCATGGATTTAGGTGGAACATTAAAAATTGCCAGATAAGAAAAAATATATTTTATACAAGAACAAAAACTTATCTCTCCCACAAAAGTATTTGAGCTTCATCTTCCACAGACTATACACCTATTTGTCACCAGCCTGTGTCTCTAGGTTGCTGTCTCCAACTTTCATCCCATTCTCTCTATACTTAAATATTACATAGGGTCCTAATATAAACAATTACCTGTTTAATACAGAGAAATCTTCCATAGGGAACTAGAATAAATGCACAGATTGTAGTTTTCAGTGTACATGCTTTGTTTCTTGATGCCACATGTCTGCTACAGTAGCTAGCACATAGTACGCACCAAATAAATATTTATTGAATGAAAATCCTCTTTGTGTTAGGATACTTTGATCCTTTAGGAGATATAGTGTAGATGATACTACACTTCCTGGAAACTGAGAATAAATCTCTTAATATAAATTGATGGGTAAAATGCTATTCTAAAAGATTATTCAGCTGTAGGGAAAAGTGCCACTAAAATGAAAGAAAACCTACTCTGAAGTAAAGAACAAAAGAAGAATCATCCTATTCCAAGGTTGAGGTTTTTATGGAAGTATAATCCCTGTTACAGGGCAAGTTCCCACAATTCTCCCTCCTTACTACTCCCATTATAGGCTCTAAGAAATTAGGAGCAATTTTCTCAAAAAAAGGGACCACTAAAAAGCATCATCTGGAAGGCTGATGGGAGAAGTGGTTAAAAGCGTGTGATCACTTAGAGGCAAGAATGTCTGGAACAGCAGAGAGTGCTAGAGGGAACAGTTTACTTTCTGTTGGAAGCAGAAAGAGCTGTGTCCCTCGGGGAAGTAGATGATGCACTAAGCTTAATCTTGCGGCCACTGTGGAACAAAAACAGCGTTCATTAGTGTCATATCAAGCAGGTAGCATTAGTGTAACGTGCAGTATTATAATTAGTAGTAACATTAGTAACATTAATGTAATAGGAATGAGAGAGAGCAACAGCAAAACCAGCAGTATTAGTACCCAGAAACTATAGAAGAGTGATATCTTTCTCCCTCCAAACATTCTAAACAAAACGGTAAATACAAAACTAGACATATGGAACATGCTGGTCCTCAGGGAATTTGCTAGTCTAATTTTAAAAATAAAAGTTTGGATTGTACTCAAATATCTCCCTGATGAGGCCCAAATTTTTATTTTCCCTGTGCTGAGAGAGATAAAAGCCACATGTATCTTCTTAGATGCTCTCCCTGGCCTATGTGGTTGAAATGACTGAGGCTGAGGATTTATACCAACAAGAGCAAAAATGCACAGCACACCAGGACAGCTTGGCTGCAAGTGTTGGATGTAGGCTATAAGTGCTTGCAATTTTTCCTATTGCCAAGCCTAAAACCAGACAATCATAACTCCAGTGTCCCTAAGCCTTCTATGTAGTCATAGAAGAAAATCACAAACTGAGAAGCTGAGAAACTGCTAATGAAAGTCTAATCATGTTTATAGTGCATGAAAAACTTCATGTGCATTGAATGCCAACTCATATTCTCTGTATCCCTTCATTTCCATGAAGATATTTTAGAATTTCCAGTAAATATGGGTTACACATTTTTCCTGCATCAATCTAATGTTGGCTTCTTCATCTTACATTTAAAAAATATACTGTGGTAAAGAACTGTAAGCCAGGATCACTTTTATTATCCATGAGCACACTAATATCTGGCTAAAACACTTGCTAATATGATGAGCTTTGTTCTCCCTCAAGTACACATAATCTGCTTCTTTATAGAGTAAAATTACTGCTAAATGCAAAGCCTTCTTAACTTTATAGGATTTTTTACAAATTCCCAATAAATTAAACATTACAAAGTTATCTTTCACTAAAGAATATGAAACAATATCCCAAACACACATGTACAAAGCCTATCAAATCAATCCTAAAATTTCTGACCCAATATTTAAAGAACCTTTTCAACTGGCCTTTTAAAATCTTTCCAAATTGTCATTACTTAATCTGCAGCTGAACAATTTTATTCTAATCATGCTACCTTCATTAGGATCTTCCAGGAAACTCCTGACAAAGGTCTATGTATCATGACCTGCCTCACGCTTCTCACCCTATTATGTTCTCTCACTGTGACTCTATGTAACTTCTTTCAGACCTCTCAAAAGTTGGACTAATATATCTTATAGAAAGCCTGCAGTGGCTAATCCCACCCTACTCTGGTACATGTTCTGTCTTCTCAACATGCACTGTAAATGTAAGGAATTTACTACCATGTTTTTGTTTATAGATTGTCTTACAATTATTTCCTAGTCACTTCACTTTAATAATAATTATAATACTTTTTCAATAACAATATAGTTGGAGTTCTTAATGAATTCTGGAGAAGAAAGAGAGGAAGCAAGGGAGGGACAAAAGGGAAGGAGAAAATAATGAAAAACTCATTTGCTCTTTTTGTGTCCAGGCACTGGTGATAATTTTTTCCCCTTAACTCCCAAAAGATAGCACAGATGCACTAACAAGGACACACCATCACCACATCAATGTTATTTCTATCAAAAAAAGCATAGTCTAAATCTAATTGTGGAGAAACATCAAGGAAAACTAAGTTGAGAGGCATTCTCCAAAATAATTGCCTGGTCTTCATAAACTTCAGAGTCGAGAAATACAAAGTAAGGATGAGGAACTGATTTAGACTTAAGGAAATTAAAGGAATATAACAACTAAATGTAACGTGTGGTGCAACCATCACCACAAACAATTTTTAAAATTTTAATCACCCCAAAAGGAAACCCCATACCAATTAGCAATATCTCCCCATTTCCCCCCAATTCTCCAACCAAAGCAACTATTAATCTACTTTCTATATCTATAGAGTCTCCTCTTCTGGATATTTTATATAAATATACATATCAATAAATAAACCTATCAAAATCAACATTTTTGGAATTCTGGAATTATATCCAATGACTTGGATATGTGCACAGACACCTTGTGATGACAGTGACTTTAATAGGTATATCTTTGACTGTCTCTTTCCCTGATTTCTCTGTTAAGCTATCTGCCTCCGGGATTTATCTCCTCTAATATTATAGGGAGCTGTTTTAACCTCCACTAACTGCTTGCTGATTGCTCTATTATTTTTGAAAATGCCCTGGTGCATAAATTGCTACACAGTCTAATCCTAATTGGAGTCTCTTTACAGATGTTGTATTTGAGGCCAGTCTTAGTGGGTCATTCTGATGTCAGGGGGGCTCTTCTTAGCCTCCTTACCCTCTGGTTCCCTTTGGTAAACTTCTAGCTCATCTAAAGTTTAGCTTGTTGCTCTCATGGAAAAACTTTCCTCTTAGTTGTTCACCAATTTCCTCTTAATTGCTTACCACCAAAATCTCCAATTTTTTTCCAGGAAGCCCTTAAGCTTGCACTTTCTCACACTCTGTTCCAAATAAAGTGTAGTTCCCCTGGAAAGAGCTTCAGAAATATTTGTTCTTAAGGCTGCCTCTCCCCCGGGCAAAGCCTCTGCCACTGTTCCTGAGGTGGGATGGAGAGAGTGCCCTACTCCTCTTGGAGTGGCACATCTACTTCACAAGCATGGCACTGGGTAGGAGTAGAAGCCTTGGGTCTTTTCAACTTGATTCTCCAGATGTGGATCATCCTCCCTACAATTGAGCAGGGGAGGGGGCAATTAGGGCACTGGTATTTTTGGCCTGTATCTCCTAGGGTAGAATTTTCACCCTAAAAAGGGTTAATAACCAGAATCTACAAAGACCTCAAGAAAATGAGCAAGAAAACATCAAACAACCCTATTAAAAAGTGGGCAAAAGACATGAACAGAAGCTTTTCAAAAGAAGATAGACAAACAGCCAATAAACATATGAAAAAATGCTCAGGGTCTCTAATCATCAGGGAAATGCAAATCAAAACCACAATGAAATATCACCTAACTCCAGTGGGAATGGCTTTTATCAAAACATCCCAAAACAACAGATGCTGGAGTGGATGTGGAGAGAAAAGAATACTTATACACTGTTGGTGGAACTGCAAACTAGTACAACCTCTTTGGAAAGCAGTATGGAGATACCTCAAAGAACTAAAAGTAGACCTACCATTTGGTCCAGCAATCCATTATTGGGCATTTACCCAAAGGAAAAAAAAGTCATTTTATCAAAAAGACACTTGCACTCGAATGTTTATAGCAGCACAATTCACAATTGCAAAGATGTGGAATCAACCCAAGTGTCCATCAATACATGAGTGGATTAATAAAATGTGGCATATGTACTCCATGGAATACTACTCAGCTATAAACAGAAATGGTGAACTAATACCTTTTGTAACAACCTGGATGGAACTGGAGACCATTCTTCTAAGTGAAGTATCACAAGAATGGAAAAACAAACATCACATGTACTCACTATTAAATTGGAACTAATTGATCAACATGGATGTGCACATATAGTAGTAAAACTCAATGGAAATCAAGCAGGTGGTGGGGGGAGGAGGGGATGGGTAAATTTACAACTAATGGATACAATGCACACTATCTAGGGGATGGGCACACTTATAACTTTCACTCAAACTGTACGAAAGCAATTCATGTAACCAAAGCGTTTGTACCCCTGTAATATTCTGAAATAAAAAGAGAGAGAGAGAGAGAGAGAGAGAGAGAGAGGGAGCAAGCTGAGTGGATAGAGGAAGAGAATCCCAGACTTCTCAGTGGCACTTGTCTGGAATAGAGATTCTGCAACATGGAGCTGGAGTGAGATGAGAAATATTAACATCCTGACCTTCACAGAAAGATACCAGAGCACTCAACTGGAAATTGGGAAGAGAGAGAGAACTATGTTCTTGCCTGCACCCACTCAGGATGGAGCTTCCATTATGCTGAGCGGCACAGGAGTGGGGTAGAAGTTGGTGAGGAGAGTGGGTCACAGCTCAAAAGCTACAGACTCTCACAGCTTTTACCAATCTTTATTAAATTTTCTTGAATAAGTGCTTCTTATTTACTGTATGGCCTTTAAAACATTTCCAGAGAGACCTTCTTATTTTTTAATAATTTTTACCTGAATGGTAGTTTGACTAGGGAGAGGGTTCATGAAGCTCCTCAGGGTTCCATTCAAGACATTGTGTCTATACAAATATTTTGATCTAATTGGCTAATAATAAGTTAGATATTAACTAATCAATCATGATAATTAAGTCATAATGTGAGAAATCAGAGTCAATATGAAAAATTATGCTTTCACAGAACAGCAACACTTTTTTGGAGTTCTCAAATCTTCAACCCCTGTCTTTAACACACTCATTCATTTGACCATTTATTTTGAAATATCATGTGTACAAAAAAAGAATGAAATTTGCACTCTAGAAGAACTAAGGATGAATAGAAATGATCATTGCTGTGGGAGAATTTACACTCTTATACAAGAGATAAGGATACCAGAGAAAAGAGGAAGTGGCTCCAAATAAACAACAAAAACAAAATGTAAATTTGTAAGGAGAAGGAGCTTAGAATTGGCTGTAATCATTCTAGAAAACTTCCCGGACATGGAAAATTAAAAGAATTTAAAGAGACTAAAGGACTGTGGTAATTATATAGTAAGGGTGATTTCAAAGAGCATGATTTTATAATGTCAATAAAAAATGAATTTAAAAGGTTGTTGAGCAGTCCTGTTCAGAAAAGATTGTGTCAAGTAGTTACCTGAGACCAAACATCCCTGAGAGTTTTAGAACAGAATTGAAGAAACTGGAATCTCATCTGGGATGCTGACAAGGTGAATGTTTTGCACCAAGAATAGTAAAGGGAAAAAAAAAGAAATGATGGCAACACATGATGACCAGAGAGAAGCTGGGGCAGTTAACTGATGGGATAAGACGCAGGATTTAGATTTAAAGAGACGTAAGTTCAGATCTTGGTTCCATTGCTGCAATGGAATCTTGTGCATGACATATATTTATCTGAACTTAATTTTATCATATGTAAATTTGTGCTTGGACCTACCTTATAGAGGTTTTGTGAAAATTAAATAAAATAGTGTAAATACATGTTAGTTACCTTTATAAGAGAGAAAAGGAATTCCACTTAAGCAGAATGTTATTTTTCTTACTATAATAATACAAAAATATTTCTAATATTTTGTTCAGTAAAAAAATTAACTTCTTTCAGGAGATTTAATTTATCCAATTCATCCATTTCATTTTATTGCCATTTTATTTGCTTAAATTAAAAATAAAATATTATCATCTTCTAAATTAAAATATCTGTTTATTGAAAATGCAGGCTCCTCCTTCCTACTACCAAATATTCTGATGCAGGGCATTGGGAGTTAATTTCAGGAATTTATTTATTAATAAATAAATTTATTTATTAATTATTCTGACATAGGAAAGCTAAGGACTATACCTTGAAAAATACTGCTTTAATGCGTTGTTTCACAAACCTACTTGCACTTTAGACCTCCTTGGAGAACTTTAAAAAATACTGACGCCTGAATCCACATGTGGAGATTCTTATTTAACTAGACTGGAATGTGGCTCGGGTACTTGGAAGTTTCAAAATCTCCACAGGTGATTCTAATGGGCAGCCAAGGTTGAGAACCACTGATGTGTGGAGAATGTTCCTGGGGTCTATTAATTTTTTCTTTGAAACTTACTATGACAGCTACTAAATGACGTTCAAGAAAATATAGATGCTAGAACTAAACAGTCCTCAAATTTTTAGTATGATATGGACTGTGGAAAATAAAAATCGTTCTCACCCTTTTGAAAAGAAATTTGCTGGGGAAAACAGCTCTGGATAGTCTTATTTGATTTTCTTTTCTTTCTGTAATCATGTCATTTATGTTTGCAATTTATCATCTATTTTCCCTCATCTGTTCGTTTTCTGTAGACTTGTGTTTTATCCATTGCTTCCTTTACTTTCCCACATGTATTATTTTACATTGTTATTCTTTAAGTGTCATCCCAAAAGACTCCCCTGAACTTCCTCTATTCTCCACATCTTCCTATTCCATATAGGTTTTTCAAGGCTATAGGGGTGGCAGTGGTCAACTGCATTTTTAGGTTATTTATTATTTAAGAAAACAAAACAAAACAAAAATAACTTGTTCTTTCAAAATACACTTTCTCTTCAGAAATAGCCTTTATTCTTCATTCTAAATAGTCAAATGAAATTCATAAGCGACTGGCTTTGTAAGGTTAATAATGAAATATAGATATTGCACTAATAATATCCCACCATGCACAACAACAAACTGCATTATTCTAAAAGCTTTCCTCCTAGCAAGTTGAGCTACCTTTAAAGTTAATAGTTTTACATTTGCAAATGGATATAATTATATAAAATAAGCTATCATATTTTCATTAGTACTACTAATCAATTGCATGAGTGTTTTCATTTGCAAGTACACAATTATATAGAATAAGCTATCATATTTTCATTAGTACTACTAATCAATTGAATGGGTTTGTTCTGGATCCACCTTATTAACTTCCAAGATCACTGCCAAGTCACAGGAGCTGGCTTGCTAAGATAGAGGCACCTAGCCTCTATCACTAAGGAAATAGTACAGCCATGTGAATATTCATGTTTGCAAATCTAGCCATTATTACCATCAAATGAGAATTAAAATTAATAGAAACTCATATCCTCTGAACAAATAAATTATGTGTACATGTACAAACATACATGCACACATATGGTCTCTTAAAAGAAAGGAATGATCATTCAACTAAATAGCAAGTTTTAAAAGAAATGGTTTTTGCCTTATCTAAATCTTCACTAACATCATTTCAACCACTCTAAATGTAAAGTAAATCAAATAGTTTTGAATTGAGCTTCTAAATAAAAAATGAGCCCACCGTTTGGCCAGTGGTTATATTAATATTTTTATGCATATAGGCATATTATCAATTAAGAAATTAATTTGCTTCTAAAAAACTTAAAGAAAATAAACTAAAATTTGAATTGATGTTTTCTATAGCTAATTGGCCAAATGATCAATTTTTAATTTTTTTCTTTATTATGCTTTGTTTTCCAAATTGTCCTTAATAACCATGTATTAAAACTATAAATGTAATTCCTTAAAGAAAACAAAGAAATCTTATTGTCTAAAATATAAATTATATTGGTAGGAATATTGGCAATAAAAAAGATCTTATGCCTAATCACAAATGAGATATCATATATATAAAAAAACCTACGATATACATAATTTTCATTTAGAATTTATTTTTATTGATGTTTTTCCCTAGGAATACAAAATATGCCCCTTATAAAAATAAACTATTTAGATTAATTCTAAGTTAAATTGCAGTAATATCCATGTAGTCATTTCATTTATTTCAAATATAATTTTAACCAACAATCAATGATTAATGTGAATCAGTAACTGTCAAAAGAATAGATTTGTGAAGTCATTTCTAGTCATTTTTATAACAACAAAATCTTATTTTAAAAAATTTCATTTTGTAACTTATTTACAGAAGACACACAAAATCCTTAGTTACCAAAAGAAGAGAGCTAGATCAAAACATAAATGTATTGGATTTTTTTTCTAACTCTGGAATATATGATTTCATCATCTGTCTTTAAGTACCCAAGATTTTTACAATATTATGCCAACCATTTAGGGTGACTCTATTATTTTTTCCTGCATGGTGTCTGACTTCCAAACGATCCTGGCCCACTGTGTGAAGATGTGGAAGGAGACATGTGGTTTATGATGACGAATAACAGACACTGACGGCTTCTTGTCAAAATTTAGCTATTGGAACAAATTTACCTACACGAATTTAATTTTATACATATTACAACAATCTGCTCATGTAATTTCATCTTGGTTTCAAAGAAATTTATAGTTCCAGACACTAAGATCTCTTGTCTTGATTTCTGAATCCTGATATTTTTCTGAGCAGCGACTCTTTGTTGGTGATCAGACCATTGATCAGAATGCTTTCGTGAACAATATGATGGTATTTTAGTAAGTAAAGCTGCTCACTGCAATGATTTACATTTGCTTTCAATTTTCTGTTTGCTCTGTGTTGTATTACTCTAATTTTTTTCAAATATAGATAAAACTAAAATTACTATTGATGTTTTCAAAAGTGTGGGTTATCTGCCCACTAATGAATATAGTGATCTAATGCAGTAAATATATCAACTTATCTTAAAGCAGCTATTAGGTTATAAATAATATAAGACTCACATATAATTTTTAAATTACAGAATGGTTTATTGCACATTCTCATACTTATGTATACAGACTCTTAGCCATAAGATCATAAAGTAAGGAAAAGTTAAATGAGAAAAACTTTTAAACCTTATATAAATTGTTTGAAGGATTCATATTAGACCTCCTGCATGGTGGAATAATATCAAAAGATTTAGTATTTCATTTTCTCATGACATACAATATACATATTCAATAAATCATCTGGAAATTGAACCCATGTATATGTAAGATCATCATTTGCATGACTATTTTCAGCAGAGTTTCCCCAATTCATTTTTTAAATATCATAAAGAAATAAAATAAGGTCTGATGTAGGTTTACAGCATATATTTGCTACACAAACTAAAGAAAGCAGAAATGATTATGATGTATTAAGGTTGAATATAAAGAATAATATTCATTTTAGTTACAGCATATAGCATTGTTTCCTTTAGCAAATATGATATTAATTATGGATACTGAAAATTATACAAGAAAAAAGATGAAAATCATTTCGTATTGATTTTTTCAATTGTAAGGAATAGAGAAAATACAAATAAAACATGTAAATTAAAATGTGTGATCTTTCAAGATGCACTGTATTCTACAGAAGAGAAAATCCAGTCTGGACTATCTTAAACACAAGAAAAAATTTATCGGCTCAGGGAACTGAACAGTCAAGGAGCAGCCTTGCTTTGGAGGTTCCTTAATTGTGTGTTAAACATTGTCAGTAGAATTTTTTCATGACTTTTTATTCTGTGTGTCACCTTCAGCCACAAGCTGATTAGCTCTATGATGGCAAAATGGCAGTAGAAATTCTGAAGCTCACATTATAACATCACTGAGCACATTCAAAGCAAATGTCCTCAGTTCATTCTGTCTGGAGTAGTTTGACAAGCTTGAGTGAATTCTAGGGAATATCTTTGGCCTGGGTTAGGTCCTCTTTCCAGAATCAATCACAGGGACAAGATGGTCTATGCTTCTAAACAATACAATTGACATTGGGATCAATCAAAATAATGGGGTATGTTTTCTTGTCAAATAACAAAAAAATGTAAAAGGTAATGCCAGGGGATATTTTTATTTGTATAGCTTGTCTTCTCACCCCCACCCTCACCCCAAGTAGCTGTAGGATTTGTTATCCTTGAATTTCAAAAATACCACTCATATAAATCCAGATGTGTATCTCTTTCCATTATTTTTTCCTTGTCATTTTGATCTGACAAGTCTAATCTTTCTCAGTTTAGGGAATTGTAGTTTATTATTTCATTTCCTATTTCACCTCCTCCAAGTGCTCTCTTGTCAGCTTTTATACAGCTATCACCATTCTTTTATCTTTTTTGTTTATTATAGTCATCCCTTTCTCATTTCTTATGAGTTCTGAGAAAATTTTTTGGGCAAGTTTTCTCTTTTTAATCAATTACTGTATTTGGTATTTTATGGTGCTTTAACAACTGTTTGGAGACTACTTCATTTAAAAAAAATTTATCAATCCTGTTCTGTAATTGAAAGTGACCTTTATAGGTTTCATCATGTCTCCTTTAATTGCACTCAACGTCCTTTTAAATCTTATGTAAACTACAAAATAATTACATATGTACACATGTGTGTGCAAGTGTATGCATAATTTTTTTAAAAAATTATCATACAATGGAAGTAACTCTTCTTTTCTTTTTGGTGTACAAGTTACATAAATTTTAATACATGGAGAGATTCATATTGCCACCACTGAAGTCAAGATCCAAAACTATACCATCACCCCAAAAAACTTCCTCCTGCTATCCCTATATAGTCACATTCTCCCCCACACCCTTATGCTTGGAGCCACTCGTCTGTTTGCCATCACTACCCTTTTGCATTTTCTAGAAAATAACCACTAAATATGTAAACTTTTGAGATTGGTATTTTTCACTCTGGTGAAAATTCTTGCTATCTATCCAATTTTTGTGTGTATCATTAGTTCTTTTCTTTTTATTTTATGGATGTACACAGTTTATCCATTTACATGCTGAAGGACATCTGGATGAGTTCTATTTGGGGCAATTTTGCTTGGAACTGCCATAAAGATTCATATGTAGGTCTTTGTGTGATCAAAAGTTTTCATTTTTCTTGGATAATTACCAAGGAGTAGGATTGCTGGGTCATTTTGATAGTTGAAAGAAACTACTGTGTATCTTCAAAGATGTTGATTTCCCACCAACAAAGAAAAGAGTTACATTATTCCACAGTCTAACTAGCCCTTAGTATTGTATTTTTATTTTAGACATCCTAGTAGGTGTGTGGTGGTAGCCCATTGTGGTTTTAATTCGGTAACGGCTAATGTTTTACCCTTTCATGTACTTATTTGCTATCTTTATGTACTTTTTGGGGAAGTGTCTGTTCAAGTCCTTTAACTCCCTTTTAATTGTGTTGCACGTTTTCTTATTGTTGAGATTTGAGAGTTTCTTATATACAATGAATTCTAGTCCTTTGTTCAGTTTGTGAATTGCAAATATTTTCTTCAAGTCTGTAGAGTCTTTTAATTCTCTCAATAGTGTTTTTCACAGAGGAAACGTTTTAATTTAATTTTGATAATATCTGGTTATTTTTTTCCTTTTACGGATTGTGTCTTTGGTGCCATGCCTAAAAGCTCTCCCTAACATCAGATTTTCTCCTATATTCTCTTTGAAAAGTTTCACAGTTTTACGTTTTTTATTTTTATCTGTGATCCACTTTGAGTGCATTTGGTGTGAAGTGAGATGCGTAGGTTGAGGCTTTTGTTGTTGTTACTCCTTTTCCTTTCCTATTTATTTTACGTATCTATGACCCATTGTTTCAGCACCATCTTTCCTTTTTCCGTTACATTTCTTCTGCAACTCCCTTAAAGATCAAATGGCCATGTTTGTATGGGTCTATTTTTAGACTTTCTGTTTTGTTCAATTGATCTATGTGTCTAACCCTTTATCAAAACCACACTCTTATTGTTACTTTGTAGTAATTCTTAAAATTGAGTAGTGTGATTCCTCCAATTTTATTCCTTTTTACAATTGTTTTACTTAACCTTATTCCTTTGAACTTTCATATATATTTTAGAATCAATTTGTCTATATCTACAAAACTCCCATTGTGGTTTTTATTAGTATTGCATTAAATCTATAGATCAATTTGGGGAGAATTAACATCTTTCCTATGTTTAATCTTCCAATCCATGAAAATGATATGACTCTCCATTGTTTTGTTGGCGTAAATGTCATTATATTTTAATTGGTTTTTCAGTTGTATATTGCTAATATATATAAATATGATTATGTGTGGACCTGTATCCTATAATTTTGCTAAACACACTTATCAGTACTTAGAGGTTTTTTGTTTTTTTAGATTTTTTAGGATTTTCTTTATAGACATTGTGTTGTCTGGGAATAGGTACAATTTTATTTCTTCCTTTCTAATATGTATGACTGGAAAAATATATATATTTTTCCTTCATTGCACTTGCTAAACCATGCAGTGCAGGAGTAATGAGAGTTGATATTCTTGCCTTATTTCCAATCTTAGGGAGGAAACATGATATATATTTTTAATAGTTTTAGTATTCTCCAGTTTTTTATAGTTATATTTACCTTGAAGGTGTTTATGGGTGATGATTGCTCTGACTTTTCACATGAACCCTCTTCCTTTAGATAATTGAATGAATGTATCTATTTGTTATAATTAGAGAATAAGGTCACCAGCAGATTTCATGTGTTAAGATTTTAGCCCCACACAAATGGTAGAAGGGAAAAGGTATGCTTTTATGTGGAAATTATACTGCCATTTACTGCTATGACAGACCAAAATTACCAAAGGTCAGCCCCAATTATCTAAGTTGATTGACATACATAATCACCACCTATTTGATCCCAGCAATCAAGACAAGATAACCAGTTGGAAGATACCAGGAAGAACTGTGCCAAATTTCACTTTTATCTATTTATTGTAAGACTATATAGGAATATATATGAATGCTGTATATGAGATATATTTCTTTTGATATCTGAGAAGATATAGAGATTTTTAAAAAGTGAGAACTATGTTATTTTTGTATGAACATAGAGATTGGGTATACACCATTTATGAGCCTGTGGAAGTAAAATAGATTTTCCCCACTGAAGACTCTTTATATTGAGAAAGAAAAAATAATTATAACTTCTACACACAGATGGAGAGATTTATTTTTCTTCTTCACTTGGTTGTACATGAATTTTTTTTTTAACCAGCTCAAGGAAGTGAGTTGAAAATTAGACACTAGCTACTGACACCTACAAATCGTATGCTCAGTATTTGTAGATCAGCAATATAATTCATAGGTAGATAAGGCAATAGGGCAGTTATTCGTTTTTGTTACTTTTCTTCAATGGTCAGCTCATCAGTGGTCAATTAATTTTTACAAAGCTCTTAAAAGAAACAAGAAAGATATACTCATGAAATTTTAAAAAATATTTCTCCTGAGCCACAGATTCTTTCTCTATCTGTTTCTCTCTTTCTTTCTCTGTCTCACCCATTCTCTCTCTATAGATAGATAGATTTTTATATATTTATATAATGTGTTTGTTTTAGAATATTCATTTCTTGAAAGAGGAATGGCAAAATGCCAATGAATTGTCATAGCTGTATGTCAGGTACATTAAGTATATTTTTCTAATCTCTTTAGTTTCATGTATATTTGATAATTTTCAAAATACATTAAAAATATGCTAATTTTCATGAAGTCCCATGATCCTTATAAAATCTTTCTATAGATATCACATTAAGTATATTTTATTAAAATTCTAATATGCTTGTATAAGTGAAATATAAAATGTTACCTAAGACATAATTAAGACCTCATAGAAACCAAAGTTGAAATTAAGAAACTCATATATAGCCTGAAAGACCTGGCTGAGAAATGGGCCAGATGGAAAATTAGCCACCAGAAGAATAAGACAAATTAAAATAAGATGGATATAAAAGACAAGGAATTAAAAATTAAAATGAACCAAAAAATGTTTAACAATATAAGCAATATTTGAGTTATTATAGTATTTTAAAGTCAGATGTTTTATTGTTCTATTATATTCACTTACCTTACAAAATTGCTCTGTATATGGGTAGTAGGGCCTAAATGAATTGACATAAAATGGTTAGATTCTATTTTTTCATTCATAAAAAGACCTAATTACTGAATAATCTATCGATGGTACTATTTGTTAAATTTCAATTCTAACCAACTACTTTACTGGCATAATCCAATGTAATGACCAAATCAATCTGTTTGTTAGGGGACCTGACATGCTAATTGATGATCAGACTTCAAGTAGCCATTCTAATAGACAACATAGATCATTGTCTATGATTGCAGTCACAGTCCAATAATAATAATAAAAATAATAATAACTAAAATGGATCAAATACTTGCTCTGAGCCAGAAACTCTACTATACAACAGAGACAAGAATTTTATTTAATCCTCACCACAAGACTATCATGTAAGTACTATCATTATCTTTATTACATAAGTCAGAAAACCAAGGTTTAAATATTTTGCCTTGCATATACATAATTTTAAAAGCTAACCTATATTTAAAAATGGAAATCAAAGTTCAGAAGACTGACAAAAGAATATAATGATAGTTTTAAACTTACTGGTAAAAACTATAACTTTTTTTATTCCTAAATTATACTGTAATCTTTGAAAACACCATAGTAAAGCTCAAAACCCTAAGGAAGTTATTAAAAATTTAGCACTCTCTGCTCATGTGGGAGTATAGATTCTACTTTCTGAAGAGATTATTATAGATATGCCTAGAATAAAATGCAAATATCACACAGAGTGGGCTGGGTATCTCAGTTGGGTTTCCCTAAAACTTATTACCTCAAAATTTTAAATACAAGAGTAAGTGTATAATTAAGCAAATGTGCCACTTAAAAGGAACATCTTAATGCAAGTTAGCACAATTATGAAATGAAATAATTAGCTGTATATGGAAAACCAAACTGGATGAGTGTTAGGTGGTGGAAAAGATAAGTATGAAAGAACGGATGAATGCTATCTAGCAAAGCAGGAAAAGTACAATGCTGAGTACAGGATTTATCTTGAAAATGCTAAGGACTTTCATTCTGCGGGAAACAGGTTTTTGTCCAGTTAAATTTATATTTTAAATGCATGAATAGATCATTTTAAATTTCTTTCACTCTAAAACCTACCTTCATTCAAGATCTACATTAATCTAAGAAATTCTGTGCTCTAAATTCCATTGAGCAGCTTACAGCATATCATACCTGGTACTTTTAACCATATTTTTTTCTGAAATTCTAATTCAGGAAATTCAAAGATAAAAATGAATGATGTAAATAAATGGCTTAAGAACAGTAGTAATAATAATAATTTATGTTTCTAAAACTATTGTCTTTTTTATTAAAATGTTTTCATTTTCATGATTTCACTACAAATAGTTACTTATGGGTTCATAAAAGATTACATGGAATCATGTCAACTTTCCAACAGTAACCATACTAAAAGGTAAGTTACTTTGACATCTGGAATCATGAATTTTAGCTCTACATCTCTTTTTCTAATACAGCGCCTGGCCCCAGAATTGCCCTGAGACCTAGGCAAGAGAGAACTTGGCCCTGAGTCAGGAACTACCTCAGCCTCCACCCTCCTCACCTCCCCAGCTGCACATCTTTCTCTCCAAGGGATGAAGAGTTCTCAGGGTCAAGAGAACTTACTCACTCAGAGCCCATATCTTCCAGCTGTTGCTTGGGGTTTCCTGATCCCCAGATTTCCTTGGCAAAAATGGCGTAGAACCTCCATCCAACAGTGAACCCTTACCTGGGTCATTCTTTCCAGAGAGGAACTGCACAGCTGGTATGAGCACTCCTACATCCCAGGGGTATACAAGGTGCCCCGCTATGTGTGCAAGAACCAGCCTGCAGCAAAAAAAGCAAAGTGAGTGCAGATTGGGGTTGGCTGCTACCAAGTACTAGTGTGGAATTCAGAGGTGTCCAAAAGTTCTAAATTCGAACTGTACCTTCCAAGAAGTTCTGACGGCATATATTATGCTTATTTCATACAAATATTAATTAATTAAAATAAAGACCAAAGATTGGTACTTGTTTCAATCAGGATGGACTGTAAAAACTGCCCCCAAATCTCAGAGGATTAATACAATGTTTCCTGTTGCTGCTGCTTTTGGTGGTGTTGTGTTGTTGTTGTTGTCCATTTCTTATGCATGGCACAACATGAGTTACCAGAGGCAGCCCATTCCTATTATTTGCAGGACCCAGGGTAAGAGTATAAATGGAGACTCACATACCCTGTGTAACCAGGGAATGATGTTGATCAAAGGGTGCAAAGTTTCAGTGATACAAGATAAATAAGTCCTGGAGATCCAATATACAGCAATGCAGCTATAGTTAACAATACTGTATTATATACTTGAAATTTACTAACAGGGTAGATCTTAAGCGTTTTCACTACACACAAAAGAGAAAATATGATATGATGGATACGTGAATTAGCTTAATTTTGGTGATTATTTATTTCCCAATATGTAAGTATAACAAAACATCAAGTTGTGCCCCTAAATATACACAATTTTTATTAGTCAAGCGTACTTCAATAAATCTCAAAAAAAATGAAAAAGTAGAGAAAAATAGAGACAAAAAATACATAAATCAAGATAACAAACAGTTGAATATGTTCTCTTCCTACCATGAAAAATAAACCTTTGAAATAATAAAATTGAAAAGCATGGTCACAATGTACTATATAAATGTAAACAATTATGATTTTCTAATTAAAAATAATATTAATTTTAAAAGAAAAGCATGAATAGAAGCATGGTTTTATTTGGTAAAGTTGGTAAATATCTAAGAATAAATTTAATTATAATTTCTTCCATCTGGAGGATCTGTTGATAAGCCTGTGCTGTTTGCATGAGACAATTAAAATATAAATATGATAATATTTTGTATGTTTATTTTATAAAAGTGCTTGCAGTTTAGCAAAATCACTAATATTGACATTACAATCAAGATTTTCACATAATTTGACACATTTTTACCTGGAAAAAATTTTTAAGTAATTATGAATATTAATTTGTTTCTTAGTGAATTTAAATTTAAAGAAAATTTGTCCAGCTGAATCAGTAACAACTTGAAATATTAAAAAATTTAAAGCAGTTCTTAGATTTGAAATAAATCAAGAATTTTTTATATAATGTTCAAACATTATAGTGGGATCACATATGACAAATTTTTATTTTCATAAAATATTTTAATGTTATCAATATAAAATCACTATCATCTATAGTATGATATTTACTGCCTCTTGAAGACATATCTAGTATATGTAGGCAATAATACTTATTTTTCTTTCCAATTTTTCATAGCAAAATATTATAAAGAAAATTGAAGGTAATAATATATTACTAAATTTGTTTAAATGTCTTCTAATTGACACTATACCTATGATCTTCAATTGACAGGAAATATACTTTTATTACAGATTTATTTTTCATATTTTACCTTCATGTTCTCTGTCTTAATTATACGAATATTTTTGTTTCCTTGTTATAATTTCCTTATATGAATTGAATGTCATATTTTACATTTCATATAAAATTTGTTTTGATTTAACCAGTTTCTCTAAAATTTGTATGTATGTATTTAATCCTTTAAAAAATGAAACAAAACTTGATTTTTTTTACTGTTATTGTAAGTTTTTACTAACAGCATTATTTGAAAACAATAGTTCATACCAAATGAGTGTGGAGAGTACAAATTCAAAATAATTCCATTTTTCTGTCAAAGAATAAGATTTGATTCTTTTTGAGGATTTTCTATTGTTTTCTTTAATTCTTCTAGTGCATTTCATAAAGTGCTTAATATAAATTAAATTGCTTTGACAATATTCATTTGGAATTCCTGTAATGTGCCCAAGAGTAGTTGTAAGGTCAAATTTGACATGTTTCATCAAGATGTTTCATCTTTGGGAAGATCCAGAAATTACTGAATATTATCTTTCAGTTGTTCCAAAGGATGTAATTGCTATTGGCACAGTTGAGACCACACGTCTCTTAGTAAAGATTCAATTAATGTTCTATGTAAGGCATAAAATTTTTATGAATTTTTGGGAATAAAATCTAGATTGTACACTTTTTTCTTTACCAACCTTATTATCTCCGTTTCTATAGACTTGTCCTCAATAATGTTTTAAATCAATGTTTAAAATTGAAAATTGTTTTTTTCAGTTTTTCAGGTTAGTCAAAATTTGTACTTTTAAAAACAGGTGTAAAACCAATGAAATACTCATTATGAATATTGACTTATTTATTTTCTGTTTATTCAATTGTAAGGATAATAAATATTATTTTATATATGATTTTTATCCCTGGCACACTATCACTGAAAGATTTTTGTCTTTGGTACAATCTAGTTGAAGTAGGAATTAGTTACTTCTTATTTGATGTATAATTTCTTTACACACCTCGTTACTTATTAAACTAATAAGGTTATTTTGAATATGCCCCACTGGATAATAATTATTTATTTTATTATTTCTATTTATTTTACATGTCAAATTGCTAAATCATTTCTATTAGATGTATACATCTGAAACATTTTGCTGGTAGTGCCATGAACGCAAAAACGTGTCTGGTGAAATATTGAGTATATAATATGATTCTTTTAAGATGTATTGCCAAAGTCCTGTATCAGTATATACTTGTCTTTATTATATTGCATATTGTTCGGCCTTTTCTTCAGATCCCGTAATAAATTTCATGAGTCCTTTTTTCTGTGGAAATAAAAAACTAGTATTACACTTTGCACATTACCTCTACACCTATACATGTACAAATTAATGATATGAACTTTTTAATATTGTAAAATGTTCTTTAGCTCTCAAGAACAACTATTGCAAATATTGTGCTAATTCATGAGTAGCTCCAGAATCATGAATAAATAAAAATGTGGAAAGAAGCATGAAAATGAATACATGGCAATACTAGAAAATGATACTTTGTATTATAATCTTAAAGAAAGGTGCACTTAAATGTTCTTCTTCAACATAACTACAGCAGCACAAACTACAAACCTACCTGGTGGTGTTCCAGTGAAGTTGTCTTATGTTTTGAGGGCATGGAGCAAACAAGCTTGGAGCAGCATTCCACTAGTACTTGACCATTGCCATCTGCAATAGTAAAAAACATAGGGTTATGGGTGGAGTTCTATCAGTGCTGAGTGCAAATATTGGAGGTGCCCAGCTGTAATTTATTAAATAAATAATAAGTTAAACAAATTAATAAATTTGTTTTATATTTCTAATATACAGGGCACTCTAGTGCTTCCTTCATTGACCCATGTATGATTTAGAATTGTGCTACTGTGTTTCCAAATATATGGAAGATTTTCCTGTGATCTTTCTCTTACTGACTTCTACTTTAATTCCATTGTGGTCAAATTCACGTGACTTGAATCCTTTTGAATTCATTGATACTTGTTTTATAACCCATAATATATCCTATCTGGGCAAATGTTCCATGTGTTCTTGAAAAAAAAATGTGTATTCTGTTTCATTTGATTGGAGTGTTCTATAAATGTCAATCAGGTAAAGTTAGTTAATAGTATTCTTCAAATATTCTACCTTATTACTGATTTTCTTTTTAATTGTTTTCTCAATTATTGAGGGCAAGATATTAAAATTTTTAATTAAAATTTTACATTGATCTACTTCTTCCTGAAATTTTATTAGTTTTTGATTCATGTATTTGAAACTCTGTTATTAGTTTCATAAATATTTATGATTATGTCCTATTGATGAATTAGCCTTTTTTTCCATTGTAAAATAGACTTTTTCATCCTTGGTAATATTCTTTTTTCTAAAATATGCTTTGTATAATGTTCCAATTTTTAAAATTAGTATTAGCATTATAGGTCCTTTTCCGTCATTTGACTTTTAACCCCTTTGAGTCTTTATATATGGTGTTTCTTGTAGGTGGCATATAATTGAGTCTTGCTTTTTATCCACTCTCAGAAAATGTGACTTTCAATTTAATTTACTTTACATTTAATGTGGTTATTGATATATTTTGGTTTATTTCTATTATCTTGCTACTTATTTTATATATGTTCCATTTGTCTTTTTTCCTTTTTTCCCTCTTACTCTGTCTTCCTTTTTTATTTGTATAATTCCATGATGAAATTAGCTATAATTTTTTTTGCTTGTTGTTTTTTATTGTTTGTTGGTATATAATTTTTACTTATCACTATCTTTAAGTGATCTACCACTTTCACCTATTAATGAGAAACTTACAACAGTGTACTTGCCTTTCCCCCCCTCAATCTTTACGCTTTTATGATTATTCAATATACTTGTACATATGTTATAAAACAATATATTGTTATTATTTTAAGCTTAAATAGTTATCTGCAAAAGAAATTTAAATAAGAAAAGGTCACATATTTAGCAAAGTAACTACCACGTTTCTTCTTTTTTTTGTGTAGATTCTTACTTCTATTGGGTATTTCCATTTTTCTTCTCTCTGAAGGACCTAATTTAACATTTCTTTTAGTATCCTTTAGGCAGAAGAAAAATATTTTAGATTGGAAGTTAAATCCAGTTCTGTTACTTCATCTTGGCTGGAAATGAAAGTAACTAATTTTAACTTTAATAGCTGTATAATGGTCTTTACTGTTGATTACATGTTTAAAATCATTTTATCATGAGACATATAGAGTTTATAAAAGTTATTATAGACAAAACTACATAAACAATTATCTCTAATATACAGTATACATATACATATGATATATATTAATAACCTATTAAAATCTGTAAACAGCCTACATTTTTATAATTGGAATCACAGGACATAAGATGTTTACCATATTTCATGATTAAAACTTAATATTGCCATATTGCTTTCTGATGGCTTTTTACCAACTTTTAATACCTAAGAAAGGCCAATTATTATATATTAATTTCATCAATCTTGAGAGGATCTATGTAGACGCAAAATAGCACTTAATGTTGATTTAGATAGCATTTCTTTGATTCCTAAAAGCATTGAATGTATTCCCACCTATTTATCTATTATTGATTATATTTCTCTTTTTTAACTTGATCACTCAGCTCCTTTTTACTTTTCATTTTGATTGAGGTTTTATCTTTTTTCCATAATGTTTAGTCCAAATGTGTTTCTGTTTTACTCTTCTGTTGCTTGTATTATTTATTTTAAGACATTTTTAAGTATATGTTCACAACTAGATTATTTTTTCTTTGTGGAAAAGTTGAGAATATTGTCATGCCTCCACAGATCTGATAAATGCTCTTTTCAACTTCTCTCATTAGAAAAAGTATATGTAATATAATCACAAACTATGTACAAATTCTTTAGATATCTATTTGTATTTCAATACATATTTTTTCCATTACTATCCTATTACCCCAACTATATTTATTAAATATGTTTTCTCTTCTCTCTCTTATTTTTTCTTTTTTTGTTTGGGAAAGCTTATGCCCAACCTATTTAACCATCTGGCTTTCTACCTAGATTTTTTTTTTTAATCTTTCTTCTTATATTTGTTCATATTTGCATATAAATACTGGCCTCTTAACATATTTTTTGAAATTTTTAATAAAATCTACCACCATATCCATTAGTTAACATACATACAAAGTGGAATGATTGATATAGTTTGGGGAATAATTTAAACCTTAAAACCTATTCATAGATACTTCAAAATTTGGCTTTATTGTGACTTTGCAACACAAAAAGTGGAGAAGTAAACCTAGCCATATATAGGTATGGCACATTTCACTGCCCACACAGTAAGTCTATTAAAGAAACTCAGAAAACTTTTTTTTTTTTTCAGAATATTACGGGGGTACAAACGTTTAGGTTACATATATTGCCTTTGCACTGCCTGCGCCAGAGCTACAAGCATGCCCCTCCCCAAGACAGTGTGTACCGTACCCTTTAGGTGTGAATATACCCATCCCTTCCTCTAACCTCCCACCTGCCCAACATCCAATGAATGTTACTTCCATGTGTACACATGAGTGTTGGTCAATTAGTACCAATTTAATGGTCAGTATATGTGGTGCTTGTTTTTCTATTCTTGTGATACTTCACTTAGGAGGATGGGCTCCAGCTCCATCCAGGATATACAAGAGGTATTAGTTCACCATTGTTTTTTGTGGCTGAGTAGTACTCCATGGTATACATATACCATATTTTATTAATCCACTCATGTATTGATGGGCACTTGGGTTGTTTCCACATCTTTGCAGTTGTGAATTGTGCTCCTATAAACATTCAAGTTCAGATGACTTTATTATAGAACGTCTTTTTTTCCTCTGGGTAGTTGCCCAGTAGTGGGATTGCTGGATCAAACAGTAGTTCTACTTTTAGTTCTTTGAGGTATCTCCATATTACTTTCCATAGAGGCTGTACTAGTTTGCAGTCCCACCAGCAGTGTATGAGTGTTCCTATTTCTCCTCGTTCATGCCAACATTTGTTGTTCTGGGAATTTTTGATAAAAGCCATTCTCAGTGGAGTTAGATGATATCTCATTGTGGTTATTAAAATATAGGTCATAGTCTTTTTGCTTCCTAAAACCAGAATCCCTGTATATTAATACTTTAAATATAAAAATTTATATTTTCATTTGTTTCCAATTGTTAATAGTATGACCCTGGTTTTCTGCTTTTATTTTCAAGTTTTCAAATGGTTCACAGCTCCAGATTTAATATTCAATTTTATCTAATGGCTTTTCTAAAGTTGACAGGCATACAAACTGAAAAAGATACATCCATATGCTCTAATTATAATTGTCTTAATGAATTGGTTAATGCAGCTTTTCATTCACTTATTTTGGTGGTTCCTGCCAGACTCTCAATAATCCTGAAATAAATCATTAACAAATCCAGATCAAGAACTTAATACAGGATAAACTACTTATTTTCAAAAACTATGGCAAAGATTTGTTGTCAGCTTTTCAGATACACATTTCATTTTCTAAAAAGCTACCATGCAATAAGAATTTTAACTTGAGAAAATTAAAGTGTCAATTCAAGCTATAGTGATAGCTTTGAGGAGATTACAAAAACTACAGATCTCAAGGGAAAACATCTCTCAGACAACATAAAGATTTATCAAGTTGCCTCAATGGATTAAGATGGTCAAAGTATTCTCTGTAGTTTTCTACCTACATAAATGGGCATATTATTAATTAATATGACATAATATTTGTTAAAATAAAAAAGGACATAGCGACATCAAAAAACAAAAATAAATACTAAAGCAAATATTGCAAAATGTTAAAATCTGTTAAATTTCAGTGATATTTATCTCTCTCCATAATATTGTCTTCTGAAACTTTGTATAGATAACACAAAATATATCTACAATATATTATAGATAACATAAAAACAGAAAAATACTGCTTTATGAAGAGAAAATACTGTTGGAAATTCTTAAAAAATTCTAATTATAAAGCTCTCTGCCTTTCTAAAGACTTATCATGATAAGATTGAAGATTTTGGTTTTGTAAATTTCTTAGCTTCAATGAAACTCTTCTTCTGTTATGGTAGATGGGATATTAATCTTCTGGTCTTAATAAAACTACCAATTAAAAAATAATCAAAGAGTCAATAGCAGCAACATAATTGACAAATTAGGTCTTGACCCATAGCAGAAGGTATTTAATAGTTGTGGCAGAAGGAGAGAGGTACTACTCTCCCCCTTACACCTCTGAGTCACCAAGTGCAAAAGTATAGTCCACCCTACACATACACATGGAATGTGCTCATCTCTCAGTGTGTTCCCATAGACAGTGAAAGTGGTCATCTATCAGGTCCCAGCAATGTTCTTTCAGTCAAAATATTCTTTACCTTAAAATTCTGGGGTCCTAGCTTGTTCCTCTATTCTATCTCACATCTTAGGTATCTTGATCTGCAATGTTTTTAGTATTATATTCTATAAGAACAGCCAGAAGGAAAATTGTGTTTGTTCTGAATACAAATTTGTAACAGTTAATTCTTTAAAAATGCAATTATGGTAGAAGATGTAGTGATTTTCTAACATTTTAAGACAGGGTATTTTGAAGTACTATGACTATGATGTAAAGATTGCATGGTTTTGTAAAGAGAAATAAAAATACTGTGCTACATTTATTTAAAACTGCAATTTTATGAAATGCATTGCACATTTTAATCCATTTATTTTACCCTGGAAATAAGAGTATGAGGTTGGAAGAAAACAATTTTTTAATTCTTATTCTACAGAAGAGAAACCTATAATTTAGGGAAGTTAAAGGATTAAATCTTAGATTAGCAACATTCATAAATGAAGAAAACAAACAAGTATGAAAATTTGGGCTCACTGATAGGGATAAGGATGATAGAATTCATAAAACATAGAGGCTAGGTGGTGTTGCTTAGGTCTTACAACCAAGGTAGACCCACATATAATGAGAGCAAGTTTTGAGCTATATCCAGGGAAGCCTAACCCACAGAAACCTATGGGGATATTAAGAGAATATAGTGTCCTTAAGGGCAAAATTGATGGCAGCCAGTGGAATTCTGCTCATTCTGTACAATCAAAAGCAATTAGGGAAAATCAGGGGAGTAAGGCAGCAATCCCAATACAAACACAATCCTTGCCCAGTTTCTGGACCTGAGCCAGAACCCATTGACTGAAGAAGAGGACAATCCATAGGAGAAACAACCCTGTAACACTTCAGCAGATGTTGATAATGATTCTCCATCTCTTTCCCAAAAGAACCTATGGCCGTTTACTTGGTTAAATATGCACTGAGTAAAGGGGAATATATTATACAAATGGTTAGAATGAGTGTCCACATACCTTAATCCAAGAAAACTCAGAAGGACCAGGCTAGCTCCTAAGCACCGTGGAGAATCATCTTATAACTGCATCTTTTAACCATATCACAGTTCTATAGCCTCTACCCAGATCTACCCACTCTCTTACAGTTGCTGCTGCAGGCACTCTCCAGTTAATTTCCTGTGTGCAAGTCTACATTTCAGAGTCTGTTTCACAAGCAACCCATCCTAAGACAGACGTTACACTTGGGTGTTATTTGAATGTTTACTAAAATACAAAATAATAGATATAATTGTACTTATCATATTAGCAAGATTAAAAGATTAATAAGATCTAGTATTGTTAAGGATGTGAAAACACAGCCAGTTAGAAACCAAATATACCTTAAATTGATAATAAATTTGGGGGGCATTTAGAAAATATATCTATTCAAAGTCTGTACACATTGATTCCAGCAATTCTTCTTTTAGGAATATGTATAGGAAAATATGAATAACGTTGCAGATATTTGTGTAAGTTTTTCATTTCAGCATTGTTCATAATAATAGATTACAACTCTATAGGAAACGAAAGTTTTATTATATTCATATGGTTAATTACATAAGAAGTATTACACAGCTATATGATATGTGTGCAAATACTGGATTTAAATGTTTATTTAAATAGCATAAATGTATTGATTGGTTATATATATGTGGATATATGATGAACCCAAATGTAACACAGCAAATAATCATACTTCATGTATATTATATTATCATTCATAGTATGATTTCAGGAGATTTATATGTTCTTTACATTTTGGGAATTCCCTGATTTTTTAAATGAAAATTAAGAATAATGTTATTTTATTAAAAAAAGAAAATGACAAATTTGGGGTCAGCATATGGTTCTAGGTTTCTTGATCTAAGTGGTTAATTTAAAAGTTCACCCCCTCAATTTTTTATATGATGGAGCATATGAGGCTGTAAAAGTGGTTTATCCTGAGAGATAACAAGAAATTAAAATATTGCTTCATCTCTGTTTTCCTCCAGAATTCTATTTCTAGATTAAGTTTTATTAATTACAGGTAACACAGCAATACCTAGAGGGATTCATGTCTCTCTTCACAATTTTTCTTTTGTTCTAATCTTTTCTTCTCCCCTTAATTTTTTCCTGTTTTTTCTTCAATTTTTTTTGCCTATCATTATCAAATCAAAGCTTTTTACATTGACAAAATGAGATAATTAGCACAGCACAGTGGCCAGCACATAGTAAAGATGTAATATATATTATTTACATGAATTATCAGCAATCATTGGCATTGTTTAACCTGGTTAGAAGAAAATAGGATGATCTTTTTGTCTGTATCATTTCTGTGCACTGTCCAATAATTCCATCTGAAATAGAAGAGCAATACAGGGCTTGGTGTTCTCAGAATAATGCTCTCTTAAATCTTCCTGGCACTAAAGGCATAAGTACTTACTATAAAAGTCCCAGTCACTGCCCACAGCAGTCCAGCAAGAAAATTGCTTATTGCAAAGATTCTTTGTGTGTGTTGCTTGCCATGACAGACGGGAACAAGAAAGAAAGGGAATTTCAAGTACATCAAATTATGGCAGATATTGATAGAGTAGAATACACATACATAGTTGGGGTGATGTAGAAAAAAATGCCTCAGCAGTTTTAGAAGGAAACCTAGCCTCACTCCGTCAAGCAATGGGACAACTGGCGCTCCCAGAGGTTACAAGGCATGAGAAGAGACAGATAGCCTGAAGAGGAAAGTAAAGTGACATAAGAAATCAAAGAATATATTACCTGCAGAAAGGAAATCAATGAAAAGGGTGAACTGCTATTCAAAGGAAATAAACTGATTATTCCAGTTTCTACAAGAAGGGAGATACTACAGACAACCAATCATGATGCACAGGATGTTGGAAAGTGGGGAGGAAGACTAGATGTGATCATCTAAGTATATTTCTTATTCTAGTCTAAAATTTTTAAAAAAATATTATTTAGCTGATGGAAACACCATTTAAACTTAATTTTTTACCAGAATAAGGCTCATTGGCATATTTTTTTTCTTGTTCTTTTCTAGGTTTTTCATTTGTACTTTACAAATGATACATTATGATAATATTAAGGACACAATAATGTATATGCACATTTTTAAAAATAATAATAAAACAAACCACCCGTGTACCTACCAAACAACTTCAGAAATAGAACTTTATCCATATCTTCAAAGCTCCCTGGGTTCCCCTTCCTGATGTTATTCCCCCTTTATCCCATCAAGAAAATGTTACCAGTCTCCCGATCTCTGATTTAATCATGTAATTTTTTTTCTTTAAACCTCTGTCAACTTTGAATTTATACATTATACATAAAGTGTATATCAATTTGTTCTCTTTTTAACCTTTAATGTTTTATATATGAATCAAAGAATATAATTTTGGAACTTGCTGTTTTCATTCAACTTTATGGTTTTGAGATCTATACATATTTATTTTATGTAGTCTACTGTATGATATTCCACATTTTATCCATTCAGTTGTTGAAAGGTGGTTGGGTTTTTTGTAATGCTGCTAATAACAAACACAATGACACCTTCTAATGCCAGGACCTAGAGTATAAACATGTTCAAATTTATTACATAATAAAAGTTTTTTACAAGAATTTATATGAATTTTGGACCCCACAGCACTAAATGATAGTTCCTTTTGTTCTCCATCCTTGACAAAAGTTGGTGGTGTTCTACCTCATAACTTTTTGCCAATTAATTGTTCTCTGCTGTGGTTTCAATTTATATTTACCTGATTATTAGTTAAGATGAACATTTTCTCATAAGCTTATTCAATATTTATATTTTCTGTGTGCTTTCTGTTCATGACTTTTGCTACTACAGTAAGTCCTCACTTAACGTCATTGATAGGTTCTTGGAAACTGCAACTTTAAGTGAAACAACATATAATAAAACCAATTTTACCTTAGATTAATTTATATAAACAAGAATTAAGTTCCTAGGGTATTCTTCTGATCACAAAAACATCACCGAACTTTTAAATAAAGTCCCCGAACACTTCTATTAGTAAACAATGAAATAAATGTGAGCTATACATACATCTAAGAACAAGTAAATAGAAACAAATATGATAATTAGTTACCCACTTATTTCAGTTCAGGGGCAGAGGTGGCCATAGCCTACCCTTGCAGCTCAGGGCACCAGACGGGAACCAGCCCTGGACAGGATGCCATTCTATCACAGGGCACACTCACATACCCACACTCACTCACACTGGGATGATTCAGACACATCAATCAACCTAACACGCACAGCTTTGGGATGTGGAAGGAAACCAGAGTGCCTGGAGGAAATCCATGCAGACATGGGGGGAACATGCAAACTCCACACAGACAGTGGCCCTGGTGGGAATCAATTTTTTTTTTTCCCTCATCAATGTTATAATGAAATGATATTGAATGGAACAGCATTATTTCAGGACCTGCTTGGTGTGATGTTTCCCTTTTACTTATAGTTTTGGACAAGTCCTTTATATATTCCAGATGTTATAACTTTATCAGTTATAAATTGCTATACTTTTTCCAAATTGTAACTTACTTTTTATTCTTTTCTAATTTCTTTGTATGCACAGACACTCTTAATTTTAATGTCATTAAACTTATCACATGTTTCCTTTATGATTTGTATTTTGGGCATCTTGTTTTAAAATAAATTTTAAAAATTTACACCATAAGATAAAAAGGATATATTCTCTAATATTAACTTCTAAATGTTTTGGACTCTTTCCTGTCACATTAAATTTTTAAGTGATGGTTGCACAACATTGTAAGTTTAATTAATATTACTGATTGTACACTTAGAAATCAAGTGGTAAATTTTATGTTATGTATATTTTACCATAATTAACAAAAATCCTATAAAGACATTTAGTCCCTGCTTGAGGAGATCCAGAATTCTTCATTCTTCTTCTAAGATCCTAATTCAAATTTTCTAAACAACAAAGAAAATTAATTTTTGAAATAGGCAGGATTTTAGTACTTTTCTTATTTATTTAATTTCAGTCAACATCGCTAATCTGGGAATTTGTAAGGGAAATGTGGGTTTATTTTTCCCTTAAGCATCTCATATAACTACTCCAGATTCACGAAGATCATCCAACATTAATTGTTTTGCAGGTATCATAGCTGTAAGTCCAGAGCAGATTTTGTTTCCATTCTGTTCAAGGAATGCGTATTTTTGGTGAATTCACTACCTGTCACTGATGGGGGTGGGAGAAGAGCACATTGTTGATGGTGTGTGTGGTACCAGTGAGACACACATCTGACTTCTCCTTCCAAACCTGTGTTATTTAATACTCATAACAACCATTTCACAGATAAGGAACCTAAGGCTCAGGGGTTAAACAACTTATTCAATATCAGTTTGCCTGTCTGTAATAGAGCAGAAATTTGAACTCAGGCTTGTGTTACTCCAAAGCCTGTGCCATTTCTGTTTTCCACACTGGTATCTCAGAAAGACCCGTAAAAGTGAGGAGGGTATTTGGCATTTGTTGAAAGTGCAAGGTAGGAGTAATACTGAATATTCACAACCATTCTAGTAGGCATCTGGTTATTAGTTAAATTAAAGAGATGAGAAAACTGAGATTCTGTAAGTTGCCCACGTGTATGTTAACATCAGGATTTTAATCACTGTTTGTCTGGCTTTAAGTCCTGTGCATCCATACCCTACATACCTGCAAAAAAAAAAAAAAAAAAAATCGGCAAGGCAATGTATTGAGATATTCATTTTTCTTTTATCCTTTTCATAGGGCATTTGCCTCACCCAAAGCTTCTTTATAGCCAAGTCCTTTTCCATTTCTTATGATGGAGTTTCTCAAAGTGAGAACACCAGACCAGCAGCATCAACTATACCTGGGCACTTGTTAGAAATGTAAATTCCCAATGCCTACCCCAAACCTACTGAATCAGAAACTGCAGGGGTAAAGCCCAGCAATCTCTGCTTTACTAAGCTCTCAGGTGATTCTGATACACACTAAAGCTTGAGAACCACTGATTTAGGGGAAGGTTCATTGTGCGCTGGATCAAAGAGAAGTTGCATACATGCAAACTGCCTTCTTGGTTTTTTAGTTCCAGAAGCCTGGGTGCTCTATGTTAGCACAGAAACGTAATAGTTTAACTTTGCTTCCCAGGCTGCACAAAGATTAGCAAATATTTGTGAGAATTAGAAAACTACTAGACTTTAGAACCATGCAGACTTGTCTAGTGAAAACTGTTACCCTGAAGTCTCTCTCCAAATGTAAAGATCATAGTGCTGCTGGCAGGGTGTTGGGGGATACTCCTAAAGACTAAGACACAGTGAAAGTGAATGTGAATGCTGGATTCAAGTGGAATTAAATAAGGTAATATTGTGCAAAAAAAAGTTTGTATCTACTGTAAAATGAATTTTAAAAAGTACCCTGAAAGAAATAAAAGTGCAACACATAATAACGACAGCATTTTGAAATGTCCTCTGCATCTTTCCTCTCATTCTCAAGTGCACTTTTAAAGTAATAAGAAGGAACAAAATGCTTCCTCCTTTCTTTGCTAAAAAGAAATTAGCAAATTACTTCTATTTGATATATGGATATAGACAATAACATCTGCAGAAAGCAAAGCAGAAGTTTAATCTTTCAGCGGCATACATAATGATTTACTGTAGAAGGCATAAAAAACTAAAGATCTTTTAAATTTAAAAAGCTATATATTGGTTGCTGCTTTTTGAAAGAAGGAACGAAGATTATGTGAAGAACTTATTTTAGATTTGAAGGTACCTTGCATGTGCAGAATTAAAGGACCTAAGTCATCCATGGTATTCCTCTCTGTAAGATAGGTTTTGGGCAAATGTTTTCTGGAGCAGGTATCTGGGGTGAAGAGTAACTCTGAGTTTTGCCAAATGTAATTTTGATAAAAATAAGGCTTGTTAGTCATTCACTTTAATTCCCCAACTAATAGTGATGATAATAATAACAGCAATAGGGATAATAGCTAACAATTTTTGAGCACTTTCTATGTGTCAGGCATGACACATAAATGTAAAATGCTTTACATTTTTAAGTTGCTTGCTTAAGCCTTACAACTAAACTATAGACTATTAGATAGCAAAGTATGTTCTTTCTTATTGAAATCAAACAGAAATACGTCTGTGTTTAAAAATTGTTTTCCATGTTCCTGAGTCAATTGTTTACTTATTTCCTCAGCCTGTAACCCACATATATAGAAAAAAATAAAGTAATTAAGAATTTTAAAGTAAATATGAAAATAAACCTAGATACATATTTAAAACTTTAGAAATTAGTATTAAACTACCTTGAGTATAGCTTAAAAAGTCCATAAAAATTTTAAGCCAAGATTAAATTCAGGACAGAGCTGTCAAACAGTGTAAGATCCAGTCCCACCAAGTGCTAGTTATCAAATATGACCTTATCTATAGGAGAGAGCCTAACCTACTGACCCTATCTATTTATATTAACAGATACAGTGACTATGTTTTTTAAAACCAATGGTCAAGAAAACAGGTAAGATGAATAATTTCTATCTCTGATTTTTAGTTTCCCTATATCTAATGGATAACATTAAAAATCATTAAATTATTCACTTAGCAAATAAACTTTACTTAAAAAAGAGTAAAATCTCTTAAAATAGAACTATTTCTGGAAAATTAGATGTATAGTCAATGTTATTATAAACCATGTCAATGAAGTACAGTAATTTGGAATAATCCTTTGCTTTTTACTAAGTTTGCTGTGATCATTAAGCATATCAATATAAAAAAGAAGTCTAGGGGAGAAGGGGTGGCTATTGAGCTACTATCTCATGAGTGTAGAATCCTTGTTTTGCTAGATGAAAAGAATTCTTGGAGATTGGTGGCCCAATAATGTGAATGTCCTTGAGTCTACTAAACTGTATGCTTAAAAATGGTTAAAATGATAACTTATATGTTATGCGTACTACCACAATAAAAACAGGAGAAAAAAAGTCTGCCTTTTCCCTGCATAGCTCCTACGATCTACCTTTTCCCAACTTGTTATATGAGGAAGTGAAAGAGGATACTAGAAGTGAGAGAATTAAATAGACATTTTTGACTAGCTATTCACACTTTGCTATGATAGGTATTACCAGCCTCTCACTTTAGATATACATTTAAAGTTAATAAAATACAATGTTAAATTTGTCCAATCTCATGTAACTAATAAGTGTTAGAATAGAAATACAAACACAAGTTTGAGGGGATCCAAGCACTTTCTCTTATGATAGAGTACTTACCAAAATATCATGCTGAATGCAATTCTATCAGACCAACAAAGATTATATTGAGTAGGTCCTCAAAAAGCAAGTAATGAGTATCACCTAGTTGAAAATTCAATGAACTTCAAATAATTCTCATAAAGTTACAATCTATCAAGAATTTAGATATATAAGCAGCTTCCCTTTATTCTCAAGATTAGCAATTCAATTTATTTAATCCTAATAAGAATATATCCTACACCAAGAGGTAGGAGGTATGTCATCACAAATTCAAATCTTCACTTAAGTTTGACAATAACTGAATAACTGGGGTGATAGATTCAAAAACAAAAATGATAACAGAAGCTATGATAACATTTACAATGGAAAAAAAAGGGAGAAAAATATGAGGGAGGGATTTTTATATATGTATCATAAAACACCAATAATACTTTATATATATTTCCTAATACCAAGTTCCATGTATAGCTGAGTCAAAGTCCAGCTAGCAAGAAGAATGATTAGAGTGATTTCCATCTTTTAATGTTTTCCAAGGGGAGACTAAAAGGGCAAATTTAGATTGGAGCAAAAAAAAATTGCATCAGACAAGAAGCCAGTTTTTATCCTGTCTTAGAATGGAACTAAGGAGGTAGACATGTGAGTAATGAAGAGTTAACTTACTCATGGAACTCAGGATAGCTGTGACAAATGTTCCTAAAGCAGAGACTCCCACTTGTGCCATGCTCGAGTGGCTGTGGGCTGAGCTTTGAGAGCAGTGTTCAGCTGGATGACATCGTTTTCATAATGTATGTCACTAGTCACTAGTCAGCAATGACATTGCATGTTTACAAATTGTTTCATTATTGAAAAGTGATTATAGCAGACTCAAGGTTATTTGAATAAGAACCCATGAATATTTTTTTCTTAAAGAGCAAAGGTGGCCAGGCATGGTGGCTCACGCCTGTAATCCCAGCAATTTGAGAGGCCGAGGGGGAGGATAGCTTGGAGCCAGGAGTTTGAAATCAGCCTGGGCAGACTTGGTCTCTACAGAAATGGAAAAAAGAAAAATTAGCCAGCCATGGTGGTGTGCCCCTGTAGTCCCAGCTACCTGGGAAGGTGAGGCAAGAAGATCCTTTATGCTTTCAATCTCAGGAGTTTGAGGCTGCAGTGAGCTGTGGTCAGCCACTGCACTCCAGCCTGGGTGACAGAGCAAAGGTGGGTTCGCAGCTGGTGAGCTCAGCGTTGGATGTAGGCATGGTACGCCCATGAGAGAGGGGAATGCATGTGAACCTCAAGGATAAATATCCGTAAACTCTTATAGCCAAAATTTTCTCAGGAAGAGTGTCTCCGAAATTGCTATACCACACATTATCTCACATTTGTGTGGAAAAAGAACTCAATAACAATGAAGTATCACTCTACAAGGAGCTTTTTGGATTATGACTATAGCTACTCTAGCCATGGGGTTATGAGTGATTTATATTTGAAATGCAATACATATATATCTCAAAACTAATTATTACAAGTGTAGATCAAAAATACTGTTGATGCAAATACTTATGTATTGATCTGATAAGATTGAACCTATTCTAACAGTAGTTAAAATTCAACAATTTTGAATAAAATTGAGTATAAATTCACAAAATGGCCTTGAAATTTAATCTGCCCTCAGATCCACAGTTCAAAATGTGTTGTGGAAAAGGAACCACCATTGTTTAGGAATGGGGCAGTATGTGTATGTGTGTTTGTATGTAGTTAGAAAATCTAGGAAAAATATAAATCTCCATTTGTGGATTTATACTGGGGTATAAAGTATCTCATTATGAATAAATTAACAATAATATATGCAATTATTTGTGTCAGTTAAAGTTCCAGCAAGAAACGTGACATTCTCAAAAAAGATGATGGAGAAGAGTGTGCTAAAAGGACTACGTGTAAAGATGAGGGTTATGGGGAAAAAACAAAGTATTCCAAAATGCCTGGGGTCTAGCACCAGCAGGAAGTCAGTACCACCCCTGGGTCTGAAGGGGCCGGGGAAGAGCAGTTACCAGGACCCATCAGGACCTGTAGGTATAGGAGAGGGAACACCCAAAAGGGGTTGTAGATATTGGTAGAAAAAATATCTGAAACAGTAAGTGGCAAACTGCAGCCTGGCAAACAAGGAGCCAGGAGAAAACACACCTTGATTTCTGCCTCCCTCTCTCCCATCTTTGGCTGGTGTTTTTCTCTGGCCAGCTGAAAGCCAAAAGGCGATAGAGACCTGTTGAAGCAGCCCATGGAGTTCAGCTCCTTGGGTACAAAGCAGGTTCGAGAAAGGAAGATTGTGAATCTTGAGGGGCAAAAGCGAATGCTCAGCACAAATTTGTATAGTACTTTTCGATTTTCAACAGCCTGTTACACAAATCCATTTAACTCAAACAACCTTGAAAAAAATAAATAGAGATAAAGAAATTTGATTTCAAGATTTTTAGAGTTTTTCACATTGCCCATTTAATGTGTAATAGAGCCAGTAACTAAATTGTCTTCTAATTCCATATGCAATATTTTTCAGGCAATTTGGAGAAATCTGAATAAAATAAAATCTAAATAAATAGCTTAGGAAGATGCTTCAAAACTCTTTCTTTTCTTCCATGCTAAGTCTTGAAAATATTAATGTAGGACTGGAATGTGTAATTGAGAAACGGAGTTCAAATAAACCTTGCTAGATATGGGCCCATTCTTTCAATGGCCTTGCAGAATCAGACAGATTCTGGGACATTCTGTGTCAATCTTTTAAAAGAACCTTTACTGTAGTGTGTGTTGAATCACATGATCAGGAATACAGCAAGAAATCTAATACAAGAATCTCCCATAAGGAAATAGCGAGAGCTGCATTGGAATAGTAAAACCCATATTTGGTTGTTATAATGAGAGGTAATTAAAGAAACTTGTAAGAGATCTCAAAACCAGAAGACTTCTGTTATGTACAATGAGAATTCTTGTTAGTCCCTTGTAAAACCATGTGCCCTTACATGATTTGAAAAGCTCTTTGATTCAGAAGTCTCACTGCCTAAAGACAGAAGGCAAAATTATCCAGATTTTTGTGAATTAAAGTCATAGGTACTATTAAATAAGGCTGTGTGGTATATGTTTTTAGAATGCAATAAATGGTAATCCCAGAAAGATAACAGAGTTGAAATAAAACAAGCCCTTCAAAAAAGTTCTGGTTCATTTTGATACAGCATGGTGTGTGTGGTGGATAATGTTTTGAGGTGTGCATTTGAAGCACAAAGCATGAGGAGTTTGAGGCACATTGACAAAGTTAGAGAGCTTGAATGATAAACCAAGGCCAGTTCATAAATAATAGGAAATGAGAATTACCCCTCTCCTCATTTATTCTAGAACTGAATCCTAATAGTAAATCTCTCTGGGGACAGTTCTGCAGGCATTTTGCCACCTTAGAAACACTGGGTAGCATATACATTGCATTAGCTGAGCTAGAGAATTGCTGTTTTTTTAACTGTACAGGCTGCATGCCATAAAGGTGCTGTATCATTCATATGATTTGTAATAAATCTTTTGTATTTTTTCCTCACAATAATTTATCTAAAAGAGAAGTCAACACCTTCCAGGTTACTAAGCCTAGCTATTGAATTAATTCATGAGCTGGACTGAAAAAATGGGCCATTCTTCACCACCAGGATCATGAATATTTTAATGTCTGAATAAAGATAAGAATAAAGCTAAAGCAACTCAACTTTGTGAAGATGCCACCAGGAGGAAAACTAGAATTAGATGCTAACATTGATACTTTAATTCATTTTATTTTAACATAATTGAGATAATGACTAAAAAATGAACAGATTGTTACAGGTGGAAACAAATACTAATTTTAACACTTATTATGGTTAAGTCATGAAAAAATTGGAGAATTACCATCCTCTTATGATTTTGTCCACTCTGGAGAGAAATGAAGACTTTTTAGTAAGATACATGTGACTTCGTTATTGAAGCCTGGAATCTGTACCAAGTTGAGAATTCCATCAATTCAATAACAAAAATACATTTAGAGCAATTCACCAAAATGGAGTTAGATTTGTTTAGTGTACAAAACCAAAATTGGTTACATGGAGGAATATGTAAATAACCAAAGATAAAACTGACCTTTTGAAGCTTCTATGCCTCTGCCAACCACAACAATTTGGCAACCCAAAAGGAAATTGTAGAGTAGTTGACAATTTTTCTCTGTTTTTCAATAATGTTGTCTGTTTCTTTTTACCAAAATTAGAAAACATAAGGAAAAAAATATATCCACAGACAACTGATGGGAAAAATATATGAAAATACATGAAATATTTTAATAAATTAATGCTTACCTCTTTGTTTTCCTCAATCAATGAGACAAATGGACCATTGCATTCAAGCCAGTTTGAACCCACCAGTAGACACTCGTATTTCTGACAAATAGTATCAACAAATCCCCACCATGATCTCCACCTGAAGCTCAGTGAACCTCTAACACAGTGGTTTTCAACACTGGCTGGGTATTAACAATTACCCAGGGGAAACTGAATCAGAATTTCTGAGGGTGGGAACTAGCCATCAGCTTTTTTTAAAGCTTCCACATAGTTCTAATGTGCAGTTAGGATTGAGGACTACTGTTATCCTGGGCAAAACTGAAGAAATGTGAATGTGAGTTTATTTGCTACACTTTCACGACTTGAAAATCATTACAGGCAACCAAATTTCTCCTACCACCTTTTGTCACTAGAACAAATAAAATTGTTCTTACACTTATAGGTATATGGTGAGAATTCCTTGTTAAAAACAAATATTAAATGAAAATTTTATCATGTTCAGATATCTTAAAGTAGAGTTTTATTCTTGTATGACCTTAAGCCCATTAATTCTTCTAGCTTGTTTACTCATTTGTAAAATGGGGATGATTGTATCTACTTTATAGGGTTATCACAAAACAAAATGAGTAAGCACATCAGAAAGTACCTAGTACAATGCTTGCATACGATAGACATTCTTGACATGGTAGCTATCAACAAATAATTATAAATTACAATTTTGAATATTTTATTATAGTAATAATTGCAATAAGTTAAGAGGCTTAATTGTTTATATTTTTTACTTAAAATGTATGCAACAAATATTTGCTAAACACTTACCATGGTGAGGCACAGTTCCGTATGCTGAAAATAGAGCAGGAGCAAAGCAAACTAAAATCCCTGCTCTTCATTAATTTTTAATTTTCAGGGATACATTGACAATATATTATGTGATATGGTGATAAGGACCAAGAAAGAAAAAAAAAGCAGGGTGATGTGGTAAGAAGGCATTCTTTATTTTTTTCAGCATCCATAGTTATTACTGGGATACGGTTATGCTCATTCATTTATGTGTTGTCTATGGCTGTTTTTGCATTACAAGGATGGAATTGAGTAGTTGTGATCGAAACCATATAACCTACAAAGACTAGAATATTTACTATATAACTCCTTTCAGAAAAAAAAAAAGTTACTAACTTCTGCAGTGGATCAGCTAGAGTATAACTGAAATCTTAACAATGTTGAGTCTTCGGATCCCTGAGCAGAGGCATTCATTTTAAATTAAGTAACAAGAATAGTTTCCCTTTAGACAGTTACATTTGAGTAAAGCAGAGAGAAGGGAGGGAACTAAGTGTGGAGATATCTGGGGGAAACACATTTTAAGTAGGTGTTCAGGTAGCAGCAAGGAGGCTACTGTGGTCGAATTCAAATCAAGCAAGGGAGAGAGTAATAGGAAACGAAATCAGAGAAGTAACATGGGTAGAGCGGTAGTGTGATCATATAAGGCCTTGTGAGTACTTTTTAGGTATCCTTTTAGATAGATTTCTGTTTCCTGCACCTGTGTTTCAGTGCTACCATGTAAAAGGGTTCTAGACAAAGAGTAGTGAGCAAAAGTGATATGCCATTCTTGCAGGCCAGAGTATTTAATTGCCTCAGCGTGGTGACAAGCATATTTGAGATTTTGCCTGCTCCATCCCTCTTTGTCCCTGGATGCTATGGAGGGCAGAACTCACAGCCTCCACAATACAAACATAGCAGAAGGCATGAAGAAACTTGGGTTCTGAGGCTGTTTGTTACTACTTACAAAATATCCTGATTCATACATAGTTCACAATAAGGACTTTTCCTTTCATTCAGAGCCAAATGGGAAACCAATGGAGATTTTTAAGACACGTATGAAATTATTTGACTTGTCTTTAGGCAAGATCACTCCATCTATTTTGTTGAGAATAGGCCACAGGGCTTGGGGCAAGGGTAGACGCTCTAGATAAAAAAAGATACCTGGGGGATGGGTGCACTTATAACTTTGACTCAAACAGTACAAAAGCAATTTATGCAACCAAAACGTTTGTATCCCTGTAATATTCTGAAATAAAAAAATAAAGAAAGAAAAGAAAAAGATACTACTGAAAATGTGCAAGCTTAGGTGGGGTAAAGTAGCTCAAACATCTCTTTAATCAAAACAGAAGTGATGTGAATCATCTGTATAGTCTCAGTAGCTGCCTTGTTTCTACCAGCTTACTTTTCTATTCTTTCTTTGGCCCATCATCTTTAATTGGGATGCTTTCTTTTCACTTTTTCCTCTTCACCTGCTTCTGGTCTAATTCTACACACACACAAACATTGATTATAACCACAAATAACTGATTGATTTAAAAATGCAATCACATATGTTCAGGATCGGCTATGTGATAAGTCATAGAGATTCAAACAGATACAAATCCTTTGCTCTTGCCCTTGAAATCTCTCAATATAGCTGTTCATCTCAGGAAAAATGCAACAAGAATTCATACAACTGTAAAAGTGGTAAAGATTTCTAAGAATATGTGTGTTAGAGTAATTTAGGAAAGAGGTAAATCAGATGATTAATATTGACTTCAGAGAGCAGATACGATGTAAGCTTTTGGAGTAAGATGGAACTTCCATGAGCCAGGAGTTGGGAAGGCATTTTTATCAAAAAATAAATGCATATCAGTGAGGAAGTGGTATCATGTGGCAATCATTTTAAGACAAAGTATGTAGACTTTTTCTGAGGGAGCATGCTATTTTTTAAAAAGAAAGTAAAGAAAAAAAGAAGGTAATTTGGTGAAGTAGTAAAATAGAGAATTATAAAGGGCCTTGAATAACAGACTGGAGAAAACACAGTATGGCCAAAGATAATGGTTTAGTATTATTGTAATTTCAACATGATCAAAGAGTGTTTAAAATTTTAGTATGCAAAGATGAAATGGGTGATTTAAAACATGGTTGTGACAACATATCTGATTTAATTATATATACAATTTTGTCCCTACTTTAAAAAAACAAGACTAGTTTGACTTTTTCATTCTATAGTATTTTACGCCAAGTAAAAATCCGGGAATTATAGTAAATGCCTAAGGTAACAAAAGAAGATTAAAATAAGTTATTTTGTATTTTCTAGCCAGAAAGAGAAAATTAAATAAGAAACAATTACATCAAGGGTTAACAAAAATAATTTACTTTAAAAAAATCTCAGAAACAATGCTTAAGAACATTACATTATTCATTTTGCTAAAAATATCCCTGTGTAAGAAAAGAGCTTTTGAATATTTACTAATGCTGCTATCTTCAAGCAAATTTCTAAAGTATTAGAACAAATCTTATCATTTCCATTGGCATAATGTTCAGTTATAAGTCCGGTCTTCTGTAAAGGTCAAAAGGATTTCTAAAGGAAAAAAAATAGATTTTATCTAGTAAACAATTATTCAAAGGAAAATTAAATTAGGGGATATTCTAGAAAAGAACCAATATGACCTACCAGTGCACAAAAGGATGTGGATAAAAAGGTTTCCTGTGTCCTTTGGGATCAGTTACATTGCCATTCTGAAATATAAAATATTATAATTGTGTTAGCATAGTCGTCATTGACAGACAATATAGAATATTGTGATTCTTAAGCAGGCACTCATATTTCAGCCTGATGAAGGATACTGTATGAATTTTTTAACTGCTTGTGTTTGAGGGTGTTTCATTCTTATGAAAAATAAATGGATTTAATTTCTTTTAAGCATAGAAATAGAGTTACTAATGATAAAATTGCAAGCTGCAAGACAAAGAGTTTAGCACAAACTAAAGCCTTTTTTTGAAAACATTGATAGCGATTTCAGTTTCACCTGCAAATACTTTAAAATATGATTGTTTTACAATACAAAGTAAATAATGTTGCTCTGAGGATTCAAAATTTATATTTTTGAATGTAAGTTTTAATTGGCAAACGTTATTTAGAAAAACGTTGACATTGCATAACAAAAGAAAGAAATTAAAAGACCCTATGTGAACAAGCCTCTGTGTTTATTATTGAGGGCTTGTTAATGGAACTGTCTAGACTGTTTTTTGTTTCTTTAAAGATGTGTAGAGGAGATAGACAGGAAGGGTGGTAAGGTGAGGAGTACAAAGCATGGTCCAAGGCTAATCATCACTAGAGAAAGTCTAGGATTATACCAAGGCCTCCATGACAATTAATTTGGATCTCTGGATGCCATAGAAGACACATAAAATAGCCGAAACAAAAGCTAATTGAGTACCTTGATTTGTGAATGTTACTGTGTCAACATTGAGAGGTGGCACTTGGTCTAAAATGTCAGAGTGGATGTTACCTTTGTACAGTTCATTACACTCTGATATTTTCCACTCATATAATCCATTCCCCCAGATTGGTAATTTTATTTTCTTATATAATTTTTACCCTAGGCCAGCCTGTCTTCCAACATCAAATGCAATCTAGTGACTTCTCGTTATCCTTCTGAGTGAGCACATCAAATCCACTGTAATCAAGCCCCCTTAAATACTTTGGAGGTGTGACGGCACATACAAATCCACAGAACACTTTCCACAGTACTCATTTTATTTAGGTTGTGTCCAACTGTAATCAATTTTCCCTCCTCATGTAATCACATGATTGCTGCTCAATTTCCTTCTTTCTCCTGTGGCAAATCATAGGTTTTATATTATGTACAGAATACCCAACATATTTTATCTTTTTTAAAAAATATAGGTTGTGTTTATTTTCCCTTTCTCAATTGCTAGGTCAGATAAACTGGAGGCCATATATGTCTAGAACGATATTGCCAGTTGTAAACACTACATTTCAGAATTGGATGAAGCTGGTTACGAACCACGTGTGACAATATAAGTCAGAGGTCAACAAATGTTTTCTGTACAGGGCCATATATTAAATATTTTAAGCTTTCCAGGACACATAGGTTTTTATCACATATTTTTCTTTGTTTTTTGTTTTTTTAACAATACTTTAATATGTAACAAATATTCTTAGCACGCAGGTATTATGAAAGTAGATAGTGGGATAGATTTCACCTCTGGGCAGTAGTTTGACAACTTCTATGACAAGTTACTGAACTCATTTACCATCATTTTCTTCATCTATGAGAAGATGTGAGGATTGAATAAGATATGTAAAAAGCCTAGCTCTCATCAAGTGCTTGAAATATCTTGGCTATTATTTATGGCAATTTTATTATTAGGTTGTCCAGAAGTAATGGGGATAGTCAGCAAAGCATAGTTGATTTATTGCCATTTGAAGCATTTAAATGCTGATAGACACATTGATAACAGATATTTTGAGAAGGGATTAGAGACACTATAAAATTATTTTTTGCCATAAGTGAAATGCAAATCAAAACCAAAATGAGATACCACTTTATACCCTTGGCTTTAATCAAAAAGAATGATGAAAACAGGTGTGGCCATATATTAGCTAGGAAGAGAGCCCTCACCAGAAACCAGTCCAGCTGGTACCTTGATCTTGGATTTTGAGCCTCTAGAAGCATAAGAAAATAAGTTTTTGTTGTATAAGCCACTGAGTTTCTGTTATTCTGTTATGGCAGCGTGAGCTGTCTAATACACAAGGGAATTAAATTATAAGTTAATAACAGAAAGATCTCTGCAAAAACTCTCAAATATCTGGAAATGAAATAACACGCTCCTCTCTGACCTATCGGTCACAGAAGAAATCAAAAGAGAAATCATAAAGTATTTTGAACTGAATGAAAATAAAATTGAAACACAACATATCAAAATTTGTGGGATTCAGCTGAAGAAATCCTTAGACTAAAACTTATAGCACTAACTGCCTATATTAGAAAAAGAATAAAGGTCTGAAATCAAAAACACAGCTTACATGATTAAAAAAAAAAAACTACAAAGAGAAGAACAAAGTAAATCCAGAGTAACCAGAAGAAAGAAGATGATAAAGATCAGAATGAAAAATCAATTAGATAACAGAAAAATAATAAGGAAAATAAATGAAATCAAAAGGTGGGGGTTTGTGAATGTCAATAAATCAATAAACTTCTAGCCAGAATGGTTAGTAAATAAGTGAGAAAAAGAATTATTAACATCAGTAATTAAAGCAGTGATATCACTAGAGATTATATATATATAATGCTTTATATATGTACACATACATACATGTATAAAGTATAGTAAGGGGATATTATAAACAACATTATGCCAATGTTTTGATTGGCATTGCAATCAATACTATAGATAAAATGAACAAATTTATTGAAATGCTAAAACTACCAAATATCAGTCAAGAAGATATAAATTAACTGAATAGCCCTCTATTTTAAAATTTTGAATTTGTACTTAAAAAACTTCTCACAAAAAATAATACTGTCCTACATGGATTCATGGGATTCTATTATACCAATGAATTAAGGAAAAATTAACATCAGTTCTATACAAACTCTTTCAGAAAAACCAAAGAAGATGGAATAATCCCCAACTTATTTTATGAGGCAAAACTTATCCTGATACCAAAATCAGATAAAGATACAACAAGTGAAAAAAAATTATACACCAATGTTCTTCATGAACAAATATACAAATATTCTAAATAAAATTTTAGCAAATAGAAACCAGCAATACATAACTTTCAGTTCATCATATTAAACTAAAAAAGAAAAAAAAAACATACATACGATCTTCTTGATATATGGAATAAAATGAAATGACATTATCCAACATCCTCTTCTAAGTAAATTTACAAGCACTCAGGAAATAAGAAATAAAAAAGAACTCTATTAACCTGAATTTTTAAAAAATTTAAAATATGAAATTGAATGTAGGAAACTTAACTGCTTTCTCCTTAAGATCAGGAATAAAATAAGTATGTCCACTTTCTCTACTCCTGTGCAACATTATACTGAACATCATATCCAGTGCAATAAGACAAGAAAGAAAAATCAAAAAGCATCTAGATTGTAAAGGAAGAATTAAAACTGTCTTTATTTGCAAACAACATGATTATCTAGGTAGAAAATCCTATGGAATCTATAAAAATGTTCCTAGAACTAATCAGTAAATTTTGTGAAGTCAATTGTAATCCTGAATACTAACAATGAACAGATAAAACTGTATTTTTAAAATACCATTTACAATAGTAAAAAAAATATAAAATATTGAAGAATAAATCTGCCAGATCTTAAAATTACAAAATACTGCTTAGAGAAATTTTAAAAGATCTAAGTAAATTTGGTAATATCATGCATTCATTGGTTGGAAGGATTAGTACTGCTTGGATGTCAATTCTCCCCACACTGATCTATAGCTTCAATAAAATTTCAATCAATATACTGGCAGTCTCATAGAAATCAACAAGTTTATTATTAATATAACATTTATATGAAAATCCAAGGAACACAGAATAGCTAAAGCAACTTTGAAAACAGAATTAAGTTAGAGAACCTAAATTACCTGATTTCAAGATTTCTTTTAAAGCTATAGAGGTCAAGATAATGTGGTTGGCATCAAGACAGACAAATGGATCAATGGAACATAATAGAGTCTAGAAATAACCCAAATGTACATGGTCAATTGATTTTTGCCAAAGTGCAAAGCATACAGTGTTGAAATATTTGTCTTTTCAAAAAATGTCATAAAAATAATTGGATATATATCTTTTAAAGAATAAATTTTTTCATATTGTTCACAAGATGTAGAAAAATTGCCTCAAAATGGGTATTAGATTTACATGTAAAATCTAAATTTCTTAAAATTTTTGAAGAAAACATAGGAGAAAATCTTTGTGGCTTGGGTTAGTCAAAGATTCCTTAAATATGATACCTAAAGCATGATCCATTTACAAATGATAAACAGTACCTGAGAAAATTTAATAAGATCTGCACTTTCAAAGACACTACTCAAAGAATGAAAAGACAAGACATAGGCAGAGTGAAATGTTTGTAAATCATATCTGATAAAAGGCTTGTATCAAGAATATATAATAATGCTGTACCAGAATATGTAAAGACATTTCAAAACTCAGTAATAAGAAAACAAACAACCCAATTCAAAGAATTAGCCACAAACTGATATTTTAGTCTGAAAATCTCAGATTGATTTTGGAGCTAAATTTGTATTTAAAATTTCTGTGAGTGTTAAAGCTATTTTTCATGCTTGCCTTATAACCTGTTACTTTAGTTGTTTTTATTTTTTCCCTGCCCCCTCCCCTCTAAAAACTGTGCCAGGATAAATAGAAATTAAAGCCAAATAGTAAAATGCTATGACTTATGCATTTACTTTATCATATATGTATATGTACTTAGAAACTTATGCTTCTATTCTTAATATATGATATTTGGACTCACCAAACTGAAAGAAAATAAAACATTTATGTGCCTGATATTTGGAATATGAAAATCTGAGGTTTATAATTCCTATTACTGAGTATATTCTTAGATATACAGGGACAAATTATGAAAGTAACTCAATCATTCTTTCTCCTGAAAAGTATAGGTTATTCACTGAAAAAGAAAGTGTGTGCATGTGTGGGTGTGCATATGTACACTTAACCCACTACTTTCTGACTCCCTGTTTTTTTCTTTTGTTTAACAAAGAGATTAGTGGAAAGGACCTTTCTAGAACAAAGCATATCTAGGCTCATAACCAAGACTTAATAACCTTTCTTACTCATGGGTAAGTTTTTCCATCTGCAAAACTTTTCTTCAATGTAGCATAGGATATTTATCCTAAATTTTCATGAAAATTAAATTAACATGTGTCTGATATTCAAATAAATGTCCATCATATCTCTAGTTTGACTCCTTGCTTTAACTCAATGGTTGAGGTCTACATTATGTGTGTTCAGAAACAAACATAAAAGAAATGAGTGCACAATATTTATAAAATAGAGTACTTCTGAAAGTGTTCTTCTAGTGCTTTGTCAATCAGTAAACAACTATTAATTGAGATAATACAGATACCTAACACTCTTTCCATAGTATTTGACTCTTATGAGCATGTATTAAAAAATAGACATATGAGCCATTTTAAAAGATTTTCTGGTAGAACTGAAAAAAAGGGCAATTTCTTTTAATTCAATTATTTGGAAAAAATAGAAATAGAAAATCAAATGTTTAAAGTAATTAATAAAAATGCACCTTATTTTTAATAAATAATGAATGAGAGCATTATTAACTAAAAATTATTTCTAGTCTGCCAACAGACTCTTTTTGGTGTCATTTTATTCATCCCACTGATATCTTAATTCTATCCTGGTTCAAGCAAATTAAATTAAAGCATAAAATAAAGTTTTTGGAATAAAATGGTAGAATAGGAGATCCTCTGCTCATATCCATTCCCTCACAGCAACAATAATTTGGAAGCCATTCATAGATAAAAGTGCCTTTGTGGAAGTTTTGGAATTTAGGTAAGAGGTTGTGAAACCCAAGTAGAGCCCAAGACTAAGGAGGGCTGTTTTGAAAGGGCAGGCCCACACTCAGTTGGCAGATTCACCAACTGTGCTTATGTCTACAAATTTGGAAATAGCCTTATGTCCCTATGGATTCAGTTACACACCCATTTGGACTTGATACTGCTACCAGAAACATCTGCCAAGGGACCAGGGAAGAGTCATGCCTACCTGTGCCTTGGGTGACAGGCCCACCAACCTCAGTCCTGAATATGGACCCTAAAGTGGTCCTGTAATGTGGCTTCATGTTCTTTAAGCTTCAGTCTGATAGTAGTCCTGTCTTTCTAGGAACTCACATAGAGATACACCTACCTGTCCCCAGTGGCAGTCCTGCTGATCTCAGTCCCACAGCAATTTCTGAAACAGCTTGGTAACTCAATTCCAGCCCCTCTCAGCTACAGTTATAGATCAGTCATGCCCTCACAGGGACTTGCTAGGATACACACCCATCCATGCTCCCTACCCGAGACAGGCCCACTAATCTTAGTCCCATAGAAGACCTGTGGCCTGGTGCCAGCCCCTCTCAGCTATAGTCCATGGGCAATTCTGCCTGCCCAGGAACTCTGCAGGAGACACATACATCCATGCCTCAAGAGGCAGGCCTGCAGACCTTAGTCTCAGCTGTCGATCCTGAAGCAGCCCTGTGGCTCAGTTTTAGCCCCTTTCAGCAGTTTCAGGACCAGCCCTTCCTGAATACATCCAGTGGGAGCCATCCTAGGTGCCTGGAGGGAAACATACCTGTCCACATACCTGTTGCATACACAACTGTGAATCCTGAAAAGAATCTTTGTGTCAGTGCCAGCTCACTGGTCAAGGTCCTGGAGGCAGTCCAGTCTTCCCAGGGGCCAGACAGAATTTACACCTGTTTGAGACTCTGGTAGCAGGTTGAACAACCACAGACCTTACTGCAGACCCAGCAGCAGCCATGTGACCCAGCTTCAACCCTACTTGACTGTGATTCTGGAGACAATCTCACTGGCTCAGGGACCCAGAGAAGAAGGTCTTTACATGCCTAAATCAGTCTGTAAATACTGGAAGAGATATCTGCTTCCTCAAATGCACAGACACCAATCCAAGGTTACACAGATAATGAAGAATCAGGCAAATATCATATCAAAAGAAACTAGTAAAATTTCAATAACCAGTCTCAAGGAAAAAGAGATCTATGAATGGCCTGACAAAGAATTCAAAACAATTATTTTAAAGAAGCTCAATGAGATATAAGAGAACACAGATAAATAAATAATATCAGAGAAAAAATGCATGAACAAAATAAAAAGTGTAATAAAGAAATAGAAACCATAACAAATAACTAAACACAAGTACTGGAGATGAAAAATACAATGACAGAAAGGAAAATTCAATAGAGAACTTCAATAAACTAAACTTTTTCATAGGTATATATAAGAGAAAACATAGTATGTATGTGTGTACTTTCAACAGTTTCAGGCTTGGTACTCGCCACAGTTTCAGGATACTTTCTTGAAACATATCCTCTAGAGATGGAGGAAAACACTGTGTATCACTTTTAACTGTGGTACAAAAGCTAAAGGCAAAAACAATAAAAATAACTGTAGCTACATAAATTTTTAATGGACACACAATATAAAAATATGTAAAGTGTGACATCAATACCAAAAAATTTGAATGAGGAGGAGAAGTCAAAGTATAGAGTTTTAATATATAATTGAAGTTAAATTGTTATCAGCTGAAAATAGAATGCTACGACTATAAGATGTTTTGTGTAAGCCTCATGGTAACCAGAAAGAAAAAACCTCCAGTAGATTAAAAAAAAAAAAAGTTTAAAGAGAAAGGAATGAAAGCATTCCACTAGAAAAAAAATCTACAAATCACACAGGAAGACAATGAAAGATGAATAAAACAACAAAAGAACTACAAAATAGCCAGAAAACGATTAAGTCCTTACTTATCAATAATTGCTTTAAATGTAAAAGAATTAAATTGTCTAATCAAAAGACACAGAGTGGCTGAATAGATTAAAAACAAGATCCAACAATGTGCTAGACTCAGTTTAGTCTTTAAGGGTACATATATACTGAAAATGAAGAAATGGAAAAAGATATTCCATATAAATGGTAACCAAAAGACATCGGGGTGGCATTATTTATATCAAACATCAAAATCTATCACAAGAGACAAAGAAGGTCATTATGCAATGAAAAAATAGGTCAATTTATCAAGAGATTATAACAATTTTAAATATGCATACATCCAACATCATAGAACCTTAATGTATAAGGCAAATATTAACTGAGCTGAAGAGATAAATAGTAATATAATAATAGTAAGAGCTTCAACATCCCACTTTCAACAATGAATAGATCATTCAGACAGAAAGTCAACGCAAAAATTGCAGACTTGAATAACACTGTAGACCAAATGGAACTAACAGACATACAAAGAACATTCCATTCAACAGTTGCAGAATACACATTTGTCTCAAGCACACACATTCCCTTCTCTAGGATAGATCACATGTTAGGCCATGAAACAAATCTTAGCAAATTTAAGAAAATTCAAATCATTTCAATTATCTTTTTTGACCACAATAATAGGAAACTAAAACCAACAACATGAGGAAAATTGAAAAATTCGCAAATATGTGAAAATTAAACAACATGATTGTTTTTTGACCCAAACAACTTATGGGTCAAAGAAGAAATCAAAAGAGATATCAAAAAGTATCTAGAGACAAACAAAAATGGAAATGCAACACATCCAAACTTATGAGAGTCATTAAAAGCAGTGCTAGCTGGGTGTAGTGGCACACACCTCTAGTCCCAGCTTCTTGGGAAGCTGAGTTGGGAGGATCACTTGAGTCCAGGAGTTCTACTATAGTCTTGGCAACACAGCAAGATGCTGTCTCTAAAAAATATTTTTTGAAAAAATTTAAAAATCAGTGAAAAGAGGGAAGCTTATAGTGATAAATGCCTATATTAAAAAAAAAAGAAAGATCTCAAGTAAACAACCCAACTTCACACCTTAAGGAACTAGAAAAAGAAGAAAAACTAAGCCCAAAGTCACCAGAAGGAAGAAAATAATAAAGATCAGAGAAGAAATAAGTGAAATAGAGACTAGAAAGACAATAGAAAAGATCAACAAAACTAAGAAGTGGTTTCTTCAAAAGATAAACAAAACTGACAAACCTTTATCTAGACTAACTAAAAAAGAAAAGAAAAACAAAAGAGAGAAGGATTCAAATAAATAAAATTATAAAGAAAAAAGAAAGATTACAACTGATACCACAGAAGTACAAAGACTCTTAAGAGACTACTATGAATAGTTATATCCAATGAATTGGATAACTTAGAAAAAAATGTATAAATTTTTAGGAACTTAAAATTTACCAAGATTGAATCATGAAGAAATAGAAAATCTAAACAGACCAGTAAAGAGTTTGACTCAGTAATTAAAAATCTTTCAGCAAAGTAAAGCCCCAGATCATATGGCTTCATGGATGAATTCTACTAAGCATTTAAACAAGAATTAACACCAATTCTTCTCACACTCTTCCAAAAAATTAAAGAGGAGGGAACACTTCTAAACTAATTTTACAAGGCCAGCATTACCCTTATACCAAACCCAAATAAGGATGATACAAGAAAAAAAAAAAGTATGGGCCAATACCCCTGAAAAACCTAGATGGAAAAATCCTCAACAAAATACTGGCAAACTGAATCCAACAACATGTTGAAAGGATCATAAATGATGATAAAGTGAGATTTTTCACTGGGATGCAAGAATGGTTCAACATACACAAATTAATAAATGTGATATACTACATTAACAGAATGAAGGATAAAATTGAATGATCATCTCAATAGATGAAGAAAAAGTGTTAGACAAAATTCAACATCCTTTCATGGATTTCAATATGCTTTCATGATAAAAACTGTCATCAAATTTGGTATTGATGGAATGTACCTCAACATAATAAAAGCCCTATAGACAAGCCCACAGTTCACATCACACTCAGTGATGAAAAGCTCAAAGCTTTTCCTCTAAGATTCAAAACAACACAAGGGTACCTACTCTCACCACTTTCATTTGACATAGTACTAGCCAGACAAATTAGATAAGAAAAAGAAATAAAGGCATCCAAATAAAAAAAAAGTTGTTAAATTGTCTCTGTATGCAGATGAAAAGATATTACATGGAGAAATCCCTAGTCTCTGCCAGAAAACTGTTAGAACCAATAAATATATACAGTAAATTTTCAGAATGCAAAATGAACATACAGAAATCAGTAACATTTCTAAAACTAACAACAAACTATTTAAAAGAGAATTAAGAAAACAATCCCATTTAGAATAGCATACAAAATTAGGAATAAATTTAACCAAAGAGATGAGAAATCTGTACACTGAAAAATATAAAACACTGATAAAAGAAATTGAAGAAGACACAAATAAATGGAAACATATCCCATGTTCATGGATTGGAAAAATCAATGTTGTTAAAATGTCCATACTACACAAAGTGATCTACAGTTTTAATCAAATCCCAAATTTCTAATGACAATTTTCACAGAAATAGAAAAAATACTAAAATTCATTTGAAATCACAAAGGACACTGAATAGCTGAAGTAATCTTGAGATAAAAGAACATAGCTGGAGGCATCACACTTTCTGATTTCAAACAATAGTACAAAGCTATTGTAATTAAAACAGTGTGGTATTGGTATAACAGCATAATAACAGACACATAGACTAATGGAACAGAGTAGACAACCAAGAAATGAACCCAACTGTATATGGTTAACTAATATTTGACAAGGGCACCAAGAATACACAATGGGCAAATGACGATCTCTTCAATCAATGGTATTAGGACAAGTGAATATCCACATGCAAAAGAATGAAATTTGACCTATATTTTACATCATATATTTTAAAATCAGCTTAAAATGAATTAAGGACTAAAATGTGAGACATGAACTATAAAACTTGTAGGAGAAAACAGAAAGAAAAATTTCCTTGACATGTGTTTTGGCAATAATTTTTTGAATATGACACAGAAAAACACAGGCAAAAAAGTGAAAATAGACAAATAACATTACATCAAACTAAAAGCTTCTGCACAGCAAAAGAATCAGTCAAAAGAGTTAAGATAAAATCTGTTTAATGGGATAAAATATTTGCAAACCATATATCTAATAAAAGATTAATATCCAAAATATATAAGGAACACATATAACTCAATAGCAAAAAGAAAAAATTAAAAATGAGCAATAGACCTGAATAAATATTTTCCAGAGAAGACAAAAAAAAATGGCGAACAGGTATATGAAAATGTACTTAACATCAGTAATCATCAGGGATATGCAAATGAAAACCACAATAAAATATCACCTCATACTTGTTGGAATGGATATTATCAAAAAGATAAGAGATAACAAGTGTTGGTGGGTGTGTGGAGAAAAGGGAATCCTTGTACACTGTTGGTAGGAATGTAAGTTGGTACATACATAATACAAAACAGTATGGAGGATCCTCAAAAAAATTAAAAATAGAACTATATGATCCAGAAATTTCACTTCTAGATATATATCCAAAGGAAATGAAATCAGCAGTTTGAAGAGATACACTCCCATGTTCATTATAGCATTATGCACAATAACACCAAGATATGGAAATAACTTAAATCCATCAACAGCTGAATGGATAAAGAAAAATGTGTGTGGGGGGTGTGTTTTTATACAATGGAATATTATTAAGCCATATAAAAGAAGGAATTCCTGCCATCTGTGACAACATGGATGAACCGGGAGGACATTTTAGTGAAGTAAGCCAGACACAGAAAGACAAATACCGCCTAAGCTCATTTATATGTGGAATCTAAAAAAGTTGAACTCTTAGAAGGAAAAAGTAGAACAGTGGTTGCCAGGGGCTGGGGATGCAGAAACTGGAGAGATATTGGTCAAAGGGTACAAACCTTCAATTATAAAAGGAATAAGTTCTATGGATTTAATATACAGCACAGTCACTACAGTGAATAATACTGTACTGAAATTTTCTAAGATCTTAAGTTTCCTTATCACACTTGCACACATACACAAATGGTAACTGTGAGGTGATGGATGTGTCCATTAATCAATTTGATTCTAGTAATCATTCCACAATGTATACATATATCAAATCATCACATTGCACACCTTGAATATATACAATTTTTATTTGTCTATTATACCTCAATAACTCTGGAGAAAAAAAGTAACCAGGTTTTTAGTAGAAAGAAGTTTTGAGGGAAAAAACTCAAGGAAATAAAGAGTAAAAGAGCTAAGGAGAAGTAAGTCAGCATTTTTAAATTCTCAGAGCCGTGGCTAACTGAGATGTAACAAATTCCTAAATATTCTTCATATAGGATCACCCTATACCTGAGTATTGTGGGACTTGAGCATTTATAATTGTTTTATATAATTATTTAAAACTAAGTAAAACTGGGTAACACTTTAGGTGCGTATCCAGAGTAAAGATGCTGTTTAAAAGCACCTCTGGAAGGTGGTTATATCCCCTTTTCTCCTCTGTTTACTAACAAGTATGGATTAGTAGGCTACACAATACAACCTAATTCTAGCTCACACTGAAGCAGTGTAAGCAAGTAACAGTTACCGACAGGATAGCAATTACAGCCCACACAATTCATTACCCCTTTTAACAGAGTTCTTTTGTTTTCCAGCATACAGGAAAAAGAAACCATGAATTGATACCCAGTCTTGTATCGCTAAAGCTATAAATTTGGTAGAGTTATGTACTGAACTACCATTTGGTCCTACCACTGTTTATTTGTTTGCTGCTCTGTTTTGACTAACGGAATAAGGAGTCTTCCAGAGAAACAGCTTGTCTGCTTCCTCCTAAAGCTTACTTTATTCTTTAAAACCACAGACTTATTTTTGTTTGGTCATGTTTTAAAAATCATGTCAATTCTGACACTAAATTTAGAATTAAACATGAATTTCAGGCTTTTTTCTTTCTTTTTATTCTTGATGAAATAAAATGTTACCTCCTAAGAAAAATACAAATATAAGAGGCTTTCCCATATCTAATTTTTAAAGCATTTAAATAAATCAATACCATATGGATTTTCTTTCCTTTACAATATATATTTTAGGAAATCTGTAGAAGAAAATGTCTTACATTTTTACCTACAACAAAATCTGTCAAGAAATGTTCTCAGCTCTCAATACACTACACTTACTCCACTCTCCAGGTGTGCAATGGCACTTTTTGCCCCGCTATAAATTATCTGTTAAGGATGGCTGACTATCTACTCCAGATTAGGGAACTTTGGCAGCTGTGAGAATAAGGAGCCTAGAACTACCAATTACTTTGTCTGAATAAAGTTTCTGAAACATTAGAGAGAGAATACTTGGATAAAAGTAGGTAGTTCCTATACTATGTTTTGATGTTTTAAAAGAATGAAGAAAGTGCTTTAATCTGTCATGCTTCTCTCAGATGTTCATCATGAATTTAAACATGATGCAAGCCATGGAGGTAGCACGTAGTTGGCCTTTTAAGTAATGTTTCTAGATAGTGTGGCTATAGGGGATGTTGACAAAGTTGATCCACATTCTATTTCTTTACTGGTTATATAGAAAAAGATAAAGTGAATTGTGTTGATGGTATATATCGTTCCTGCTTGCAGGAGAAAGAAAGTCCTCCTACCATATTGCCCCAATATATGAATTTCCATTTTAAAAAAATCATGCTGACTTTATTTATGTACTGTACTCAAGAGTCTTCTTTATTTTCATTTTATTCATTGCATCTTCTATCAAAAAAACATAAGTAGGAAAGCATCTCTCTCTCTCTATAGCAGAAAAAGTCAATGTTTGCGATTGGGTGGGGGGAACGACAAAAAATTTCAAAAGGATTCAGGAGTGCTGAGTTCTAACTCTAACCCTCCCAGCCATGATCTTTAAGGCTATGTTATTCCATAATGTATTACAGGCACTAAATGAACCCCAACCTTATTTGAAATTTAAGTCAGATAATTCATGATAATTCTTAGCACAATGCCTGGCACATAACCACTCATTATCATGAAATAGGAGCTATTTGTTATTGTTATTATTAATTTGTAGCCATCAGTGTTTTTATTGTTTCAGTTACAAAATTGCTCTCTGGTAAAGTGAAGTATGTAGAAGACACCTAACATTCCACTAAAAATATCAATGTAGTAGTGCAATAGAATATTACATAAAGACAAAGCAAAAGCATCTGGGGCAATTCTGTCCTTTTACAGGTAAGGCAGTTGAGAACTAGATTGATACAGTGTGTTGACTGATGTCCCTCATACATAGTACAAAGTAAGGACACTAAATGGAAGGCTAGTGTGCAGGCATGCATGGATTTCTCTTTTGCATTATTCTATCTAAGGCTGCAGAATGCTAGGAACCAGAAAGTTTTGCTGGCTCACCGGATAGAGAACATCTGGTTTCCTGAGCATGCTAGTAGAGGGAGTGCCAACAACATTTTCCTAAATTCTCCCATATGTACACATGATAACAACAACAACAACAACAATAACCCATTTCCCCTTTAATTTTGAACTCTCTATACTTGCTGCTCTTATGCCTGAGAATATCATCTGCTGCCAAAGATACATTCTATAGGAAAGCAGGCAGAAGGAGTAGAGAAACTGTAGTCTTGAATTATATCACAGGATTCCTGAAGTCTTTAAGACCCTAATTCTGCTCTGCTTTTGTTCTATTCATAACTTTATTTTCTGTTTTATAACAGCCTGAGGCAAAATATGAAACATGAAAATAAGAATTGTAAATAGGATTTGTGACCCCAAATATCTTTTCTGTGAAAACTTCCAAATACTTCTAGGAATCCTTAAGTCTCTCTCATCTATGAATTAGTCTTCTAGGGCCCTTCTTGAAGTTCATTTTCCTTCTCTCTTCCTGCAGCTGCTGACTCTTACTAGAAGTTTCATTTCCAGTGCTCAGCAGAAATGAGTGTTGCACTCACTGCTCACCAGTAGTTCCTGATATCTGTACTGAAGTTGGTAGAGACTCTTGTGAGTACAGGTGATGTGGGATGCAAGTTTCGTGGCCAGCGAGGGTACTTGGAGTGGGTTCCAGGAATTGGAAGAAGAGGTGAGCAGCGGCAGGCAAATGAGACCTACTCTTTATTGTCAGGATGCAGCAGCAACCACAGCAGCAAGCAGCCCCAGTAACATGGCAAGCACTCATATATATACGGCTCAAAACAATAGTGGCAATGTGCCCAATCACAGGGTCTGCACGTGGGTCTTACATAAGAGATTACATCATAGTTACATAAGTGTGCTGACTCATGCCTTACGGGAAGGCCTGGCCAGAAAACACACTGGCAGTCATCTTGGTTTGGCCTAAGAAATCTTTTGCCTATACAAATGGGTTTCCCTTACAGTCCACCCCCTAGGCAACAGGTTTCATGGCTGACAAACAGGCCCATAGGGAAGCCCCTTGGGCGCAAAGGTCACAACAACAATACAGAGAACAGCACAGTATTACTAAACTATGACAGACAATTCTTAACACTAGGAGGGTCTAACGCCAGGACAACGATAGGTGTTCCACCATTGTCTGTCCGCATACTGGGCGATGTCCTACTAGCCAACCTCGGGCTTTCCATGTAGGCAACCAGACAGTGAGGCCCTTAAAAACAGCCCAACTGTCAGTACAAACACGTAACGGGGAAGGCTCATGCGTGACCCCAATCCACACAGCACGCAATTCAGCCCACTGGCTGCTCTGTCCCCATCCTGTTTCAAACCACATTTCATTATGATCCACCTGGATGGCTACTGCCATCCACTGGGCTGAGGGGTCACGACTGGACCCGTCAGTATACCATGCCTCCGCTGGAGGTGGGGACCTTATCCTTCAAGATAGGGGCTTGCTTCCCCTGGTATCACTGTGGTCTGAGGGTCAGCATCTGACATAAATTCAACAGGGCCTAGTACTGTCTGCAACTCTGCAGTCAAGGGGCTGGAGTTAAACTCTGCTGGTTGCTCCAAGTAAGCTCCCCACTTTGCCAAAGTGGGCATCTGAGCTACCCCTGATTGCGGGCTGGTTATCCATGACCTTACCCATCCTGTAATAGGATACGTGGTGCATACTAGTACCTTAGACTGCCCTGTTATAGCTTCACAGGCCTGAAGGGTGGCATACACAGCTGCCAGCTGCTTTTCCGCCAGGGAATAGCGCTCTTGGGGGCCTTTACATGTCTGGGACCAAAATCCAACAGGAACTCGCTGCTTATGTTGGCGCTGCCACAAACCCCAGCCCATCCCACTCGAGTTCGACCATAACGTAAAGGTCGAACAGCTGTGAGCAGTCAATCACTTGTAGCACCTGGGTTTGTGCAACAGCCCTCTTGGCTGCCATAAAAGCAGTTTCTGCCTCCAGGGACCAGTCCCACTGTGTCCCCTTTTTGCATAACAAATGCAAAGGCCATAACAGTTGAGCCAAGCAGGGAATGAATAAACACCAATACCTCAAGAGCCCCACAAACACTTGCAGTTGCTTTATAGTAGTGGGTCAGAGGAAGGCTTGAATCTTATCTACAACTGCCTTGGGGATTGCTTTTATCTTACCTGACCAGACAACACCCAAGAATTTAACTGGCAAGCCAGGTCCCTGTACCTTGGAGTCATTCACTGCCCAAACGCATTACTCCAACGAGTCTCAAAGGCTGGCAGTGGCTTCTTCTAGATCTGTAAGTGAATCAGAGGTTAGCATTGTATCACCAATATAATGAAACAAGTGCACTGAGGATGGCCGACTCCATGTGGCCAAGTCCTGTGCCACCAAACCATGACATATGGTGGGGCTATGTAGGTAAACTTGTGGTAATACCACACATGTCCATTGTCCCTCTTCCCGTGTGAAAGCAAACTGGTCTTGACCGTCCATTGTCATGCCTATGGAGAAAAAGGCGTTGGCCACGTTCACCACATAGTGGTACTGTCCAAGCACCAAAGTCAATTGAGCCTTCAGATCCAGCATAGATGGCACTGCTGCATGCAGAGGGGGTGTCACTTTATTCAGTTCCTGATAGTCTACTGTCATTCTTCAAGTCCCATCCAGTTTCTTAACCGGCCACATCGGAGACTTGAAGGGACTATGAGCAGGGTGCGCTATGTCGGCCTTTTCCAGTTGTAATATGGTTTGTGAAATTTCTTCATGTCCCCTAGGCAAATGATATTGTCGGGTGTGTACTGCGGTGGGTGATGGGGGGGGCCACGCACCACCAGCTTTACGACCCTGATTCAGAGGTGAAACTCACCCGCGGAGATAGTCGGGGTTAAGCACGCATTGTTCCATCTCCTTTGGGGAACACAGGACTCTATCCTCCCCTTTGTCCCACAATCATCGCAACAGCTAAGTATGGTCTCTGCAGGGCATTGCCTGCACTGCTTCCCCAGTTCCCGCAGCTCAGCGGGTGTGTAGGCGGAGTAGGAGCTATGCTCTTCATGCTCCAGTCTTTGTTTTATAACCAGGCAGGCACTCAGCAGGGGAAGTGACCCACCCTCAGTCTCATGTATACTTGCGGTTTCACCGGTATCCACAGTTGAAGCACTCATGAGTTCCTTCTCCAGGGCTTGTATCCGGGCTTCCAGGTTTTCTTCTGTCATCTGTAGTTTTCTTACCTGAGCTTATCGCCGCAGGATATCTGCGTGTTGCTCACAGAGGGTTGTAAGGCAGAGCCAGCCCACCTGACCAGCCGCCGCTCACTCCGCAGGCTGTAACAACCCTTCCAGGGCCCGCAAGGCTTTTTCTAGGCAGCAGGTGTACACTCCACCTGCTCCCATTCTGTGGCAGGGGCCCACGACAGGAGGACTGCTGCCACCGGGTACCACAAGCCCGTGGGAGGGCACATGTCCTCCTCTACGGGGTCTGGGGGACCATTACCCCAGTCGAATTCTGACAACTACACCAATTGTGGGGCACGAATTCTGCGGCCAGCGAGGGGACGTTGAATAGCAAAGCCCTATATGAGGGTTTCTCAAGCGGTGGTCCCCAAACTAGCAGCATTCACATCACTTAGCAACTTTTTTGAAGTGCAAATTCTGTGGCCCACTTACTGAGTCACAAGCTCTGGGGGTGGAGCCCAGCAAGCGATGTATTAATAGGATATCTGGGTGATTCTGCTTCATGTGTGGTGAAGTTTGAGAACCACAGCTCTGTATTTTATAGTGAGAATACTCTTTAAAATGGCGAAGGTGGAAGCAAGAAGACCAGTCAGGAACTACTGAGATAGGATGAGACTAACAGTAGTTTGAGCCAGGATGTTTCAGTGGATGTGATGCGAGGTGACTGAACTGTGGGTAGTTGAAGACAGCCAACAGGAGATGTGGCATATATCAGACTGACAGAAATCAAGGGTGGTCCTGAGGCCTTCGTTTCATTCAGTAATGGAAAGAGTGAAGTTACCATATACTGACTGCCAAGTGGAAGACTCTAGGAGGAAAGAAGTGGACACAGGACAGAGTCAGGAATATTGTTGGACCTCTTAAGTTTGAGGTGCATAATAGACGTATATAAGTTGAAATGATGACTAAGTGTAAGAAATATGATTCTGGTGATCAGGGGAGAAGTGTAGGCAAGAGATATAAAACTGATGATTGCATTTGAGAGTTGATGGCATTATAGCCATGGCAATGAAAGGGAACACTTAGACAGACGGAAAAGAGAAAAGACCCAAGTACCATGAACTCCGGAGCATTCCAATTTTAGAGGTCTGAGCAATGTGGAATAACCAGCAAAGGAGCCTCAGAAGAAGCAATCCACAAGTAGGAGGAGAACCCAAGAAAGATCAATGAAGATGATTATGCCCAAGTTGGGAGCTGTTCTTCTCTAAGGAGGGCAAAATGTTTTTAACTAAGGCAATGCCTCTCAAATGGTACATTTCACGTGGAGAGGTGTGTGGGTCTCAGGACAGTGGACCAAAGTCCTGAAGTGACATCACATGAGTCACTTCATGACTATACTCAGAAATCTCTTTTACTTTAATGGTTTTTTACATGTTATAGTATACTTGGTAAAAAAGATAAGGCCTGTATATTTATCTTCTATTCATAAATAAGATCATCCATTTAGAAGGAGTATTGGTCCTATGCTTTCTCCTTTCAATGTATGAATGAAGAAAATGAATGCTAGAATATGCCAGTCACAGTGGACTTATAACCAATCTCTCCAACTCATCTAGCTTCACCATATACACCACACCAACTCAATACATACTCTTCACATGTCAACCCTGTGTGCTCTCTGTAGTACTAGACAGTCAATAAGTACACTTTTTTAAATGATGAACCAATGAATTAAAATGTAAGCCCCTAAAATCTCTATTTCTGTCCATAGGAATACATTTTATATGAGTTATCTTTGATTTTATAAAGATATATCATTGTTATTTGAAAAATGCTTTAAAATAATTAAGTGTTTTCACATATATTGTCACATGTAACCCTCAAACATCTCTGTGATATAGGCCAGGCGGGTAACATTATCACTAACTTATAGCTGAGAAAAATAAGTTTCAAGGTCAGACAGGTATTTGATGAACAAAAACAAAGGATAGAATCTGGGGTTCCTTGGGTCTCGGGCCAGGACACTCTCCATCATGTTCCACTGCTTCAAATGCGCTCCACCAATAAATGGGAAATCCAAAGCCCAAGTCTGTATGATTTTCTTGTAAAGGATCAACAAACATGATTTTGAATCTGTTCTCATTTTACAACATGATTTCTTCACCAAATAAATGTGATGCAATTTACATTATTTGAAGTTACAAATTTACTTTAAGTAAAATACTGCATTGTTAATATATATGTACATAATCCTAATTAATTATATCAGAGTGGGGGAATAGTTCTGACTAATTTGCCACCTCACAGGGGTGTTGTAAAGATTAATTTGAATTAATTAGATGCATTATTTGAAGACAAAAGCATTATAAAAGTGCCAAGTGTTGTATCATTTCCCTTTAAAATGAGTTTGAAGTTAAAATAGCATGCATTGTTCAGTATCATACTCCTGAAAGCAATTCACTGGACAGATACTTACATTTCTGATTTGTTCTTAAAGAAGATTGTAAACAGTGATTGCTTTAGTTATGACCAAACATAGTGAATGGAATCAAACTTGCTAACATATTAACACAAATATTAAAGATGACAATTTTATTTCATTGAAGAATAGATTTGCATGCTCTTTGTTTCATTATTTGTCTCTACCTCTATCATGCAAGCATTTAATTCATATTATTATTCTCAGTATTAATTTTTTCATAATGTACTGAAAATGTCACTTGACAAAATCTCTATCTGTAAGAGAAACAAAAAATATATTCACCAGATTAGACAGCATTTAAAATATTTAAGCATTTTTCTTGAATATGTTTTTTGTTAAAATAGCTTTCATTTCAAAATGTCAAAACTTATCAAAAAATATTTAGCATGACTATAGACATTTTACCTAGAGATAAGGAAAGTTACTTTTATATAACACATTTCTTAATGCATGTTGGTGCCATTTAAGGTAACTCCTTGTAAATATTTTCACATATCTTCTTTCCTTTGGCTAAATTTGTTTTCTATTCTACTTGCCTTACTTATCTGTGAGAATTCATTTTAAACATGTATTTGAAGAAAAATAGATCAATATTAGTGACTGTAAGATACTGACAATGGCAAATTTTGAGGTACATTTTTATTAATACCAGGGCTCTAAGAGAGTATTCAATCATTTCAAATATAAATTTTAAAAGTCTAATCCCATATGCAACTGACATAAAAGGTGTAATGAATTTCATTGGGTATAGAAAATTAAAAGAACTGTATTAAAAATTTTCATGGGCAAAGCGTTGTGCATTTCTCTGATATCAGAATCCTCTGGTTAGTCCACCATTTATTCTCATGCTGTATGAGAAACTAATCAATGGTGAGTTAATTTGTTTAATAGATTCTGAATAAATGATCTGATAACTGATACCTTCCTCCTCTGATTATTTCTAAAAGGCAAAGAAGAACAGTTTTTATGGAACATTAAATGTATTCTCAACTTTCCTCCTTTAAAAAAGTGCTTTAATAGTATGTTTCTGGAAAAGGCAGCACCAAATAGTGTTTCTTTATAGAGATCAAAACAGTTCTGAATTTAGGGCGATTATCTGGAATACCTTACACATTTGTCTGTTATCAATTCATTCCTTATCTTCCATAGTATTTATAATCAAATGCCCACGATTCCGCAAGTGGTTTTCTAGAACAAAGCAAAGCTCAAAACAACAATCTTGCTCATGTATGTTACTTCCCGTTAACTGAAATTACAAAAAAATAAAATAACTTTAGGGAATGAAGACTTGGATATAAATATTTCTATGGGGGATATTGTCTTCTCATTGTTTGTTTTCTTATCTTCCATATGTAGGGAGAATGAAGCAATGGAAAGACTACAAACATACTGTGGAATCATTCAACCCCGTAATCAAAATTGAGTTCTGCCTCTCTGATTTTGTAACTTTAAACATTAAAACTCTCAGAGCTTCAGTTTCTAGGTCTTTAAAAGACAACAATAAATTCAGCTTACAAGGTTGATTTGAGAACTGGATTATATGTGCAAAGATTCTACTGAAGTATGGCACAGAGTAGGTGCTTAGCACATACTAGTCAATACTATTATTATTACCCTCATGGAATGAGCAGGGATACCGAGTGAAGTTTCAGTCAGCCTGAGAACACACAAACCTTTTTCAAACATGCTATTTGCAGTGGGCATCACTGATTAATTCAGTATAAATATACAAGTTTGAGACAAAAATGAATAGTTAAGTAGGAACAGGGAATTACTGTAAATGAACCAAGCAAATGTTTAGCAGGAAACACATTTACTATTTCCTATAATGTTGTCAACCTGCTTCAAATAAATCACAGGATTATTTAAATTTTGCATGAATCATTATTCAACACCTCTTTTCTTGATTAATGTATTTATAAGCTTAATGCAGTATTTGTTGGCAAGAACCCATAGGGAAGATTAAAAACATCTTCAGCATCTAACTTTCTTAAATGCTGCTTATTTCTCTGTGGGATGGCTGTGGTTTCAGTATGATGAACCCCTTGTCACATGTAATATCTGAAATATTTAACATGTAGGTAATTTTATTTTTAATTTAGTTATTTATTATCTTTTTTAAAAGCAGGATTTGTGGTAGCAAAATAGTGTGCATTTCCAACATCTTGCTCCACTTAATGTATTTAATGATGTAATTGTATCCTTACCAGTTGAAGATGAAGCCATTTACAGTCTCATCCATATCCCCAGAGCTTCATATAGTACAGTGACTCCACCATCTACATCTTTCCTGAGAATTTTATTCTTTATTTCTTATGCTTTAAACCTCTATTTCTAGCTCCTACTAGAAAAACTGACCTGGATAAATCCCAAGTATTTCCCAGCCAACTCTCCAAAAGTGAACTTATATCCTTACCTCAACAATGACTGACTACCCTTTGTCAAGTAATAATACCACCGTTTCACCAATCACTCAAGCCAGACCTGGTATGCGTGACTCCTCCTTGTTTATCTTCCTTCTTTTTTATCTAATAGTCACTAATTCAGATCGATTCTAAATCTTATCCTGGGCATCTCTTGAAACTACCCCATTCTGTGGCTTTAATCCAGGCCCTCATCATCACTCACCTACACCATCTCCAGTTCCTCTCCTAATTTGACTATCTTTATTCTCCTTGTGCTTCCAAATTTGGCACAGTAAATCTCCGTCTTGTGGCTTTGCATATGTCCTTAGAACAGGGTTTGCCAATGTGTATTTTGGATTCTAGTTCTAGATGTCATTAATCGTTCTAACAGGAAAGGCAGGGTTTTTGGCCAAATAAATTTGGGGAGACCCTTGATTAAAAAAAAAGTGGTTCTTTACTTTTAGGCTTGACATGGCATTTAACAGGTTAATGTGGACTTTTAGAATTCAAATACAATAGGAGTTTGCAAGGCCATTTTTAAGTAAAAAGATTGTGCCTGTGTGTGTGTGTGCACACACGTGCGTGTAATTTGAGGATGTCAGGACAACTTACAGGATTAATATTACATAAAACATTCTTTTGAAAATTTTGAAAAATACAACCTTAGACCACTCACATTAATTGCATATCATAATGGCTGTGATATAATGTTTTTATGTTTTACCTTCATCTCTTTATCATAATATGTTATTCCTAAATTGGCTTCCCTATCCTTAAGCTGGGAGTAAGGAGATACATAAGAGTTTTTCTTTTAAAGTTCTAAGAAAAGTACCTTCCATAGAAGCACATAGCTGTATCCCCAGAAAACTTAAACACACTTAAATGACTGGGCAAAGAAAGTTAAAGTAAGAATACTGGTGTTAAAAAATAATTTAAAGAAATATTCCCTTAAAATATAAGTTTCCTTAAGGAATATATTTTTTACAGATCTGACCTGAAAAGCTTAATGTAAAGCTTAAGTAATTAAATGATCTACTGAAGATCAAAAAATAAATAAATAAATAAATAAAAATCAGAAATTTTACACTACTGATATTAAAACAGAAGTCAATGTAAAAAAGAATTGAATTCAATTTACAAATATGTAATCTATGTATGACATGTTAGCTATTGATTTCAAGTATTAAATGACACAGTCCAGGTTTTCTTAAGTTTTCCTCCTCATATTATTGAAACATCTGTTTTCTGAGCCCCAAAAAGGGAACTTGATGAAGCCTGGGATCCGTTTTACATCTACACAAAGACCCTGGAGTAATGGGAAAATGCCATTAGGGCCAGAGAGATGGAGCTTTAAATATCTGTTCTTCCATTTCCCGATTGTATGAGTTGGGCATGCCAGTGGATCTCTTTGAGTTCAGTTTCTGCAGTACTAATGAAAAAGTAATGGTGATTTTGACTGAGTTTAAATAAAACAGTGGATGAAAAGCACCTGTCACAGTCACTGACACATAACAGGTACTCAAAAATGTATTTTCTCTTGCTATGAATCTTCTGATATTTCCACCTAACAAAAAAAGAGATAAAAATGATGTGCAGAGGGTATATAAGCCTTCCTAAATTCCATACCACCCAGAATCAAATCAGCCTCTTGCCTGGTGTTAGAAATTTTTTAAAAGCTAGACTTATTTTTTAATAAATGTAATAACTAACCAACTCTTCTTTACTTATTAGGTTGTTTACAGGCAATGTGATTATATTTATATCTTGAATATAATATTAATCCAGCAAGTCTAATCTTGAAGTCATGAAGAAATCTTAATTATCTTTGAACCTATTAGCTTTATGACATAATATTTATTCCAAGGGAAACATTACATTTTTCTGATTTTGCAAAGGAGGAAAAATGTTTTTCTTTGTTCTTAAAACCAATTGTATCAGAGGGTGTCAATTGTACTAAAGTCTGTTGGTTATTTTGCTGATCAAAGTAAAAAACAATCTAACTCCACATAATTAACTTTTAACATATTAACATTAGTGAAAAATTAAACATTCAAACATATTAAACAATTAATTAAGTGCAAAGCAACACAGAACAATTGGCTTAAAAAATATAAAACAATGAAGTTCGTATTAGTTTGGTAGAAAGAGCGTGGACTTTAGCACCAGAGAGAATTGGTTTAATTTCTTTCTCAGTTACAAATTGTAGATGATGAGATTTACTTCACTTTTGTGTGTGTGAAAATTAAGCGAGATGAGGTACCTGAAGTTCCAATCACAATACATGATAGATGAATGCCACTTAATTACTATATTATGAAATGAGAGGGGAAGATAAAATGTGAAATATACCTCTCAGTATTTTAGGGAGAAGATATGAAAGTAATACTTTCATTCCTCATTGACATTATTTTTCACATACTTCCCAAACCCATCTTACTCTTTAAAACTTTAGTTTTAAAGTATAGTATTTTAGTTTTCCTGTTCCAGTGTCCCAAATCCAAGACATGGCTGTCACTGAGATACAAGACTCTGACCCCATGTCCTTAGGACAGATCTGACAAGTGGCTTGTTTTTACTAAGCTGGTTGAGTTCAATACTTGACCTTTCTGGCTAGAAATATAATTGATTCATGTTTTGACATTCCTTGTGTATGTGGAATCTAACTCTGTCTACAGGCCTGAGAGAGGCACCGCTATATCACTTTACAGATTGTGTAAGAGTAGGAGAGTCCCTAACATTCCCCAGTGAGCCCAGTAGTCCAGTTATATATTAGTGCCCTCTGCAAGAATAGCTGGTGTGTGTTCTACCAATTAACAGGGCTGAATACAGCATTTTGTGTTGTAAATATGTAGCAAAATATTTACTGTTTTTTCCCCTGGCTTTTATCTTTCTCTTCTTCTGTATTTCCCATTCAGGGATAGAAGCAGCCTTTTAAATGTTTTAATGTTAGTTTTGGTAATATGGTAAATGGTGGCTACCTTATAGAAATGATTTTTAGATTTTTACTATTATTCCTTATTGTTTTAATTTTAAAAGGCTGATAACTGTTTTAAAATGTGAGTTACATTTGTATTAAGCTTACATAAGGCAAATGTTTACCTCAGAAATCCTGAGAATGTATAAACATCAAGAGAAGTGGTTCCTTCCTGAAACATTGCATGATCTGAGTACTTGAATTTGTGAGAAATCTTCTGTTGGGAAAGTAATGCAAATATGAACTTCCCACCATGGCACAGAAAAAAAAGACAATTATATCTCTTTATTGAAAGGTTAGTGCCGTGTTGAGCAGACAACCTCTCTTAAGATATAAAGTAGTGGGGGTTTTTTTGTTTGTGTGTTTGTTTTATTGAGACCTGCTGTTCTATATTATTAAGAAGTACATGAAATTATGTTTCTGTTTTTTTGGTCAAACGCCACATAGAAAGTATTTTATTGAAGTAGGTAAGCAGGGGTTAACTTAATAGAGTTTGTTTTAAAACAATGATAAGGAAAATTTATGTAAAATATTGTGTGTATGTGTAATATTTGTAGAAGCACACAATACTAACAATATTTTAAAGTGCTAGAAATTGCCCAATTTAATACAAAATATCTGTCTAATCTACTGAATGTTTCCATCTACCAACTTTCCAAATCAACTTTATCTGTTATTATTTAGCTTGATCGTCTGTCTCCCTTGCCTCAGAAGGCATCGTAGACCATTTCTCATACTGGTTTACCCAAGTGAGCCCATTCTTAGGAAGGCAGAAACTTTCTAGAAATCCCAGTGCTTTTTATTCCCTCTGCCAAGGCCCTGATATGACTTTCTGTCTTCATAAGGAAGGATGGAGGGAGCTCGGTGCTAAAGGGAACAATAAATAGACCCACAAACTGATTTTCATTGTAAGTCAATGGGGCTTGCATCATTTACTAAAAGCACCAGGTCCCCCTCAGGGTTTCCTCAAGTTTTCATTACAAACTGCAAGATGACATTTATACAACAGAAAGGGGGTCCTTTTAAATGAAGAGAAACAACTTGGATTTTACACTTCCTTAAGCAACCACTCTTCCATCCCTTACTTTGGTGAGTTTTGTTCATTCCTAGAAGTCAGCTCTATCTTGTAGAATCATCAGGTCTAGGTTAGCAATGTGTAGAAAAGTATTTGCTATGCTTGCAGTTGTATTAAACTTTTTTTTCATGTCAACTTGGTTCAAATACTGTAATTTGAAGGCTTTTAAATTTTTTGGCCTTTTTAATCCTTACTGTGTGCAGTAGGGGTGATTATAGTTTACTCATCTATCAAATTTGATTTACTATCAAATGGCAGACAAAATGTTCAGAAGATAATAATATTAAATATGTTTAAATCAGTTTTCCTTCTTACATAAGTATAATGATCTATTAAGGGTAGATTTAAAAATCAAATGTCACTCTTCTAAATAGAGAATTTTTAATTGTTTAACAATCCTCTTTCTAATTATTTCTCCTTTTACTTGTTACCATAAAATTTCATTTCCTCTGCAACATTCCTTAAGAGTAATGAAATCCCTTTGATTAAACTGTTTGCTGTAATTTGGATGTTTGACCCCTCCAAACCTCATGTTGAAATTTGTTCTTCAGTGTTGGAAGTGGGGCTTAGTGGGAAGTGTTTGGGTCATGGGGGAAGATCTCTTGTGAATCAAGGCCCTCCCTGGTGTGGCAGGTGTGAGCGAATTCTCACTCCATTAGTTGTCATGAGAAGTGGTTGTTAAAAAGAGCCTCACAACTCCCCGTGCCCCATTTCCCCTCTCACCTCCCCACTTTCTCTCTTTGCTTCCTTGCTTGCCATGTGATCTCTGTACACACTGGCTCCCTTTGCCATCCTCCTCGAGTGTAAGCAGGCTGAGACCCTCACCAGAAGCTCATCAGATACTGGCTCCGTGCTTCTTGTACAACCTGCAGAACCATAAGCCAAATAAACCTTTTTGCTATAAATTACCCAGCCTCATGTATTCCTTTAGAGCAACACAAATGGACTAAGACACTCTTGATCTACCCCAAATTTCAATATAATATTCTTTATTTTTATGTATTTGACATTGAAATTTATCATTTACAATAAGTGTTAGTTCTATAAGTCTATTCAGGATCTTCAATATGTTTAGATTTTAGAATTTATAATGCATTCAATTTATTTAACCTAGTAGAAATTATTCACAACTTGGTTTCCAGACCCAATCACAAACATAAATGTACTTTACAGTCATCCCTTATTAAACAGAAACACAGAGAAGAGCAGAGATGGGTTTTCAGTTTATATAATTTTAAGGAAAAGGTCTTTCTGTTGATTTCCACAGTGCAGTTTTAAATAGGCAGATGAATTAGGATTCTAGCAGGTAGTAGTTTATCCCCTCCTCCCAGCTGGTTCAGTAGATTGATGACAGATAAATAACCAAGTGTTACAATTTCTACTGGAATGTCTCCTTGCTATCCACTTGAAGGCGTATTGGTTATAATAAGAGATATGTTTACGAGGACATGAAAGTACTTGGCTCAAAGACACAGCCACCACATTGATTTCCCAGCTCCAAATCTCATCAGAGGAAGGGAGAGACACCCAACTGACTAACAGATTGTGGAAATAAAAGGTCAAGGAATTTCCTATGTTTTTTGCAAAATTCTTTTTATATTGACACTACATAATATTTTCCTTCTGTATTTATTCTAGTAAAGATGAATTATGTTTCCATTATTTTCCTTTTTTTTTAAAGGTTTCTTTACACAAACCAATGAATTTACTTCTGTTATAGATATGAAAAGATTTTTTTACCTACTTGTGGAGTCATTTTTATTCCCAAATAATTATTGGATATCTGAAGGCGACTTTTAAACAGATTTCACTTACTAAACTCCCAAGGGTGAATGTACAAGTTTACCTTCTGTATTTTGTGTAGTACTGTAGCTGAAAGCTAGAATTCTTCTCTCTTTTGCCCTCTAGTGCAGCTTGTCAATATGACATTGCTTATCCCTCATGCCTCCTCTGGAGAGTTGGTCTATTTGATGCAATTATTTTGTCTTTTACTGGGGATTATTATTTATACTCCACCCATAGCAGACAAAAGCCCAAAGGGTAGTGAAATAAATTAGGGAAAAAAGAAGGGAAATTGTACAGACTAAAGGCACTGAGGATTCAGGGAGAAGAAAGTGCTGATTGAAAGAAGTTTGTGTCACTTTGTTTCTAAAAATACTGTTACCTATTTTGGAAAAAATAAGAAGATGCAAATCAATAGATATTTGTTTGAGTCCACAGGTAAGGATGAAAAGAACAAAATAGCATAAGCTTGTAGGGAACCAGGTCCTTGTCTCTTTTTGTTGTTATATATCCTACCATATCTACAACAGACAAGTTTCAACTACAAAATATTATAATTTTTCCTTATGAGAAAAAAATCCCTGTTCACATAATACTTGAGTATTTTGGAAAGTGTTGATTTTTGAATAAAGATAAATAAATGAATGATTGTCACAGATTCTTCTGGTTTTTTTTTTTTATGTCTGCTATCACTATCCTCTTATATTTAAAGTCTGCAATCTTTGAGGCATTGCCAAGGTATAGATACTCAAGGACAACATAAAGACAGTTTTTATCAGTCCTAAAAAAAACCCGATAGCCAATTCAGATGATATGTGATTTTGTCTCATCTATGTGCCAACCTAAATCTAACATTTATATCATCCTTGATTGCATTCCAAATTGCATTGGTATGAATAAAATCTATGCATTTATATAATAAATAATATAAACTCAAAACTAATGTTAGTAAAGATAGTTGTGCTAAGCTAAAGTAATTATGCTTTTAGTCATCGTCTACAGCATTGATTCTCCATAATCCCTCTCATTTCCTGAAAATAGCTAAGTCAAAAGGTGATGCAAAACACAGACCACAGAATAACTAATTCAGGTCAATGGGAGCTTCAATTCTTAACTACTTGGTCAATTTGATCAGGAGGCAATTATAATTCAGACACATTATGTCTTAAATAACTGGAAGTTTTCAGATATTTCTTACTTATATTAATGGCAGAAGCCATTTCCTATAACCTAAGACCAAAGTAAACATAATAGAAAGGATATCATGGCTATTTAGTATAAATACTTTCTTGCTTCAATTCTTGGAATATGAAGTGGTTAATTTAAGTTACAATTTTTGTTTCTCAAGAGAGTGATTTGACTCAAAATATACTAAATCAGTATTTCTCAGTCTATGTACTATTGAAAACTTTGGGGCAAATACTTCTTTGTTGTGGGAGACTGTCCTGTGTGTTGTGGGTGGGGAACCTGCAGTCTTGGGGCGACATATGGCCTTCTGGATCCTTGAGTGCAGCTTTTTGACTGAATCCAAATTTTACAGAATAAATCCTTTTATTAAAATGGGTGAGGCAGAGAAACAGAAAACTTTTCTTGCCTCTTTTGGTGCTTAAAAAAGAACAATCTTGAAATCAGAAGGCCGCAGATTCCCTACCCCTGAGCAATGGTGGACAACCAAAAATGCCTCCAGACATTAATAAATGTCTCTGGGGGACAGAGGATGGCACAACCCCTCTCCCCTGGTTGAGAACCACTGATCTAAACCAAATATTTTCACTTATTGTTAATAACAAGGAATATAATAATAGTTACAAAAGAGGCAATGTTTTGAATGACTACTATGGTCAACTACTGTACTAGGCACTCCGCTTTTATTATCTCTAATCCTCTAAATAATCCAAGGGTTTTTTTTTGGTGCTATTTTACCGATAAGCAACCTAGAGTAAGATAAACTGTTTCAATATCATATAGTAACTAGAAAAGCCAAGAATTGAATCCAGTTTAGATAAATTCAAAAGCCAATACTTTTTCACTACCTACTTTTTAGTCATTGTTGCTTATCAATCCCCTACTACCAAACATCATGATTTCCAACTCTAAATGATAAGTCAGCACTTGGTATTGTCACTGTCCTTTTGAAAGAGAACAAGAATCTAAGCAATTTCAAATGACTTATCTGATGTCATATGTAAATCCAAAGCGTAACACTTCATCCTGAGTATATCCCACTATATCAGCAATCCTTAATGTTTTGAGGTATAACATTGATCAGGAGAGATAGAGTGCTTGCTATTTAACCAGTCCCATTTATTGCACTAATACAGAAGCTAATGTAGGACATATCTACACTGAGAATAAAATGATCAGTGTAAGAGGCTCAAAATAAAACATGATTCCAACATTTTTATGTAAAAATATTCCATCACCTCACCCAGAATTTGTGATGTAAATAATTTACAATAATATAAGTGAGATATCACCTGGTTTGTGTGGATTCAAGATAAATTTAGGTTCAAAATGAGTGGCAAAACCCATAATAAGTTACAGAGGAAACAGGGTATTGTAACCAAAGAAATTTCTGACTCCTCTTTACTTTGACTTTGTCTCCTTTCCATTCCCTATAAATGACAGGATTTGATTGATATTTGTACACAGAAAACCAATCAGCCATTTTTGTAAGCATCAGCTTTTGCTTTTCTTTTTTCAGTTGCTGTGGTCACATAAGATAATAGATAGATAAGCAGTATATTCTCATTTGTTCACTTTTTTATTATGTTTGTAATAAACAATTCAGAGAATGGAAACTCACCTTTATGTATCATTCACCTTAGCCTATGCACTGGCCCAAATATAGAATTGTGTATATTATTTTTATTAATTAATTTACTTATGTGTTCCTCAAAAACTTACTAAGCGTCAACTATGGGTTAGAAAACATGTTAAAGTGGTCAGGCTACAAAGATGAGTAAGTATTGCATTCATTCAAGGCTTTGTATTTTTCAAGTACTTTCACTATATAATTGCTCTAATCCTCACAGCAACTAAAAATGAGAAAGTCTGAAAGGGGATAAGTTATTGGGCAGTGATATATGATGATGTGTATTTTTTTTCTATCACATTAGTCTTTATTTTCTCTGTATGCAGGACAAATATCTTTATTTGACTACTGAACCAGAAATAAGGACCAGCTACTAGAAAATGTCTGATTACGGTAAGAACACAGATGAACAAAAGACCAGATATTACCATAATCAACATTATAATTTTATTCTTTGTTCTAAAGAACAACTATCCATCTGCATTGACCCGAAGATCGTGGACTATAAATATACGGGGATGAAGAGGACAAACATAAAGCCAAGGAAAAACATAAGACCCATTATTCACTTGGACTTTAGAGATTCTGCCTGCTGTATAAATAATTCTGTTTCTTCAAAATATAGAGACACAAAGTGAAATACATTTTAAACATTTAAACACACACACATACATTTAATGCAAAGGAGTTTATTGATGTTCATTTTTATATTGTACATTATTCAAATCAACTGTAGAACAAGTAGAAAGAGCAGAGTAATTGGTTCCAAATGTCATGTTTCATTCATTCAGAACATCTAAATAGAAGGCATGCTAGCACATAGATCACAGAACTCCTACCTGAAAGGAACCTTAGCAATTTTGCATTCTAATTATTTCTGAATGATTTTAGCCATGTGGACATGTATGCAAAGAGAATTGCTCAAAGGAAGTCCTATATGAAACAGAAACAAACAATACCAAAATTGCTCTGAGAATAGTGGCCCGTTGTTATATATTCTCACCCCTCCATCTCTCCCCCGTCCACAATGGGGATCTGCAGAATGCCTTGTCTTCAATGGTGTACTGTTAAAATATTGTTAATTCTAGTTCTGATCCCTCACTTTATAAGGGAAGATAATAATGTTCAGAAAAGTAGTAGGATTTACCCAAAGTCATTCATTAGCTACAGGCACATTGTGACTTACATACTCTTGAATTCCGTAATACTACCAATAATGATGACTTCATTTAATCTGTCACAAACCTGCTATTAGGGTCTATATACTTAAGAGATAACTCACTAACAATGCTTCTTGTCTCACCAGAGATAAATAAGAACGTTCAGAATCTTGAGAATTTTCTACTCTCCTTTATTCCCAATTTCTGATGTGTCCAAGGTCCAGAACAGGCCTAAAAGTTGTTGCTCAAAGTATGAGTAATCAATAGGGGATCCAGAAACAGAACTAATACCAGAAAGATCTCAGAATATGGTTGCTTTCCCATACTGTATATCATTTCTTGTGTGACATATTTGTCTTTTATTTACATGGTTCATCCAGCTGACATAAATACTAGGGTTACTCTCACCAGTGAGGATAAATCACTGGAGAAAAATAGACATCTATATAGCTAAAAAAAAAAAAAAGGACACACACACACAGAGCTAGCCAACCAAGACACAATTCCAACACATGTTCCGTGATTTTGATATATTTGTTTTATCTCTCTCCAAATATAATTTAAATTACTTTTTCTTTGTTCATTTATAGGCAAACCTCCAAAAATCAAAATAGATGTATAGGAATTTATTATAAAATTCAGGCTATTCACCAGAGCATTTTCTTAGAGGGCGAGAAAAATGGTAATTTTTAGGGGGTTACATTCTATCATGTTATGAAACTTTTATTTTATGAATTGTTAATAACACCAAACCAAGTTGTGAAGCGGGTGAAAACTCAATCCTTTTTACTGCAACAGGATATTGTGAGTTGTTACCATTGTGCAAAAAAGAAGAAAGCCCTGTGCATCTGTGTGTGTGTGTGTGTGTGTTGACATATGCATGTGTGTTAGTGTGTATGTTCATCTGAAGCTTATGTTTTTCCATTTAATGAGAATTTTCTTCTACAGGTTTATTCAATTATATCAGCAGTTATATATACATTTTCTTTCCCAACATGAATGGTAAGGAGAGTGTCTTAAAGTCCTTTGAAAGAATAATTAAGTCACCAGACCAAACCCTGACCAAATTCTATACAAGCCAGGAAATGCAGCTGTTTTAGACACAGCACTAAACTAGGTAGGAAAACAAAAGCCTAATTGTTCCCTTATACCTAGAGGAAAAAATGTGAGAGACAAAGAAAAAGGGAGAAAGACAGAGAGGGAGAGAGGGAGAGAGTGAGAGACAGAGCAAGGGAGGAGGTGGGAGGGAGAGAGAGAGGAGGGAGAGAAAGGGAGGGTAGAAGGGGGAGGGAGAGGGAAAAATGCAATTAAGCTAATGCAAGTTGGGTGTCACAAGGTTATAGATATTTCAAGAGCTGAGCAATTTACCGTCTGGAAAAGGAGAAGAGCTCTTGCATAAAATGTCCCCCAGTTCAGATTTATTATGCTTTTAGTTGTGTTATATGTGATACAATTAGCAGGAGGTGCCAATAAGGCGTTCTCTCAAGGACGTGGTCATCCCGTGCCATCTGTTATTAATTGCATTGTCCTTTCCACATCCAGCTAGAGGGGAAAAAGTTCTCTGAGAAACACCTGCAAATTCTCACTGCACAATGACTAGAATTTAAAAATACTTAAACAAAGAAGGAAGGATGGGTCAGATCTCTGAACTGCCCACCATGAGTTGAAAAAGAAAAAATATATACATAACAGTTCCTAATGCACCAGAATTCTGTTACTGGGATTGTTTTTCCTATCATTATATTCTGCTAGACTGAAAGCTTTTCAAGCAACAAAACATACTATATAAATGAAAAATGAATAATTACAACATTCTCCCAGAAATACAGCCATTCTTTATAGGATTTAGTGAAGATTCAGATGTTTAAAGAGATTCTTTATAAAATCAGAAAATGGAGATAAAAATTGACTGGGAGGTTTTTTGTTTTTTACTTTTAGATTTTGGCATGTGGGGTGATTCATATCAATCTTAAAAGCTGAGTTTTGAAAATTAATATTCTTATAAATGTGCAAATGCTTTCTCAGTTTGGCACCTATTTTCATAGATACAGTCTCAAAATATGAATCATTAAAGGATGCTGTTAAAATACAAATAGCTATTAAAACAATTTGAACTAATTTCAGAAACACTAACTTACTTTCAGCCACTGTGCTGCCTGTTCTTTACTCTGATTTCCACTCCACTTGAATCTTTGAAGCAGGCAACTGCTATTGCCAGTCTTGTTTTCTGTTCTCCTGTTCTAATATGAATAGTTCTGACACTACTGGGTGAAGCTGTAAAGCACTTCACAGGCATGTTTTAAAACTCCTTTATGACCAGTAATTCAAAATATTTTCAAAAATAGCATTGAAATTCTTTTGAGGGGTGGAGGTGAGGAAGTATTTTGAAGGAAATGAATGCTATTTAACTGATACTTTCCCAGACGAAAAACAAAAAATATGTGCCTTAAATACCTACAGATTGTTTGACAGCTAAATTACCTACCTCATCTTATGCATCTAGTTGTATTAAATTCAACTAAATTCTATTTACTGAAACTTGACAAGGGAAAATAAAACCTTCCTTAAAAGAGTATTTTTATAGCTAATGTAAGAAAAAATAAAAACAGGGAAACATTTTCTTTATACAAGCTTTCAGTTACTAAATTAGGAAAGAACTCCATGCCTATAATATATTGTTATATTAAAAATCTGCAGTAAAATTAATTTTATATGTCAAAAAAATCAAACAGTAAAAGATTATTTTGAAATTTGGTTACAATTGATTCTTTTTATTGAAAGAGGTAATTCCCTTGCGCCAGCAACCTCAGAAACTGCTCACTTATGTGTACTAAGCATACTTTTCTGTCTGAGCATATTGATTATCTTTATCTTCTCTCATTTGTTGGTTCTTTTGAGATGTGCTTCATTTTGCACTCAGTTTAAAAAATATCCATTTGCTGCCATAATTCCAGTTATTTCATTTTTTTAAATTTAAAACATGTTATTTGATGCTTATATTACCAGATTGATTAAAAGATTTAAAATAACGATCTCACAATGAATATGACACACGTAAATCTCCCGTTCTCATGACCTGTATTTTAGGTATAGCTAATCAAACCTCACGCCAAAACTGCTTTATATTGTTATTTTCTTTCTTTCAGAAAAAGAGTACATTCATTGTTTATCATTATTAAAAATGATGAAGAATATAAATATTGCATTCATGAACACATTGCTTGAGTCTGTCTGTAACTACATTCATGCTGTCTAAGTAATATTAATAATTTTCATTGGCATATACCCGCGCCTATCAATCAAAATAAAACTGCTGATTTTCTTCCTTTCCTTTCTTTTGCTTTCTTGCTTGGTTCATGTTGTTATTTGCCACCACTTTTAGTTGACAACAGATCCAATCAACTAACTTTAAGATCTCAGAAGTGAATTAGACTGAGTATAAATCTCTCCTAGGGGAAGACTCACATTAAAGTAATCATCTGATAAATTATTCTCTTAAGATCCTACCCTTTAGGTCTTTAGTCACAGAGGCACCAGATCTTAGAATGTCCACTGAGGAACGCATCTGAAAAAGATGTGTGCTTTAATAAGAAACAGCTCATCTAGAGATAATAATATACCATGACTATCAAAAATGCTAACATAATCTTAAAATAGCATTCACAAAAGTGAAACAGACCTTTGACATATGCAAATTCAATTCCCATACATTAACAACTCATGGATAACCAGGAAGGTACATGATAGGTATTAATTTAAATTGCAATAACAACATCAACCTCATAGTTGAGGATTAAATAAAATAATATATTTAAATTCCTCAATGTAGATTGCAATTCTATTTAGTATTCAGGAGCCTAATTAACCACCCTAATTCTACTTCTTAGGAAGTTTTTTTTTTTTTTAACTTGTGGGAATAAGGTCTCATATACATCTTTCAAGAATACAAGGGTTTACACCACAGTGTCCAGAAAAAAACAGCAAATATAGCAACAAAATGGAGACATAAAAGCTCAATTTTTCCTATGAGAAAACACAAATGTTTGAGGGCTGACCCTCTGGGTGACTGGATGCAAGTGCTTAGGGCAGTGAAGTAACCACGCCAGATCCCAGTTTCTTCAGGGAAGAAACGACAGTAATGAACTCTGCCTTATGAGGGTTCTGGACAAAAGGACAACTAAATTACCTACAGCCTTACTCCAGTGCCTGCAGTAGTTATTAATAATCTCACTGGGCACAAGTCAGACCTTTCTGGAGTCTCTATTATGTCCTGGCCATAGTACATACAACGACACATTTACAAACCAGAATGATTGAATTATTACTTCTCAGGAAAACCAAGTCAATTGAGAGCAAATGAATGTTTTACCCAGACAGTAGCCTATGTCGTCCTCGTAGGCTACTGTCTATGATAACTCCTGCAGTCCAGTGTTTAGTGTTATTATATGGGGCAACTGTTTACCAACTCTGTGAAGTTCAAGAGGTTAAAGCTAGCATCAATGAACAAAGCTGAATGTATTTAGATTTCATTTTAATTTAAGAAAAATATTTTGCAAGACAACAATGTTAATCCATTGGTGCAAGTTAGAGGGCTATCATATTGGGTAAAAAGGTGAACTAAATAACTTCTAAGTCTAAATTTCTATAATGTCCCTGAATCTTATTTTTATGAAGACGCTGTACACATTTTGTTCTTTTGTTCATTAATTTCTTAAGCACAAGGTAATGTCCAATACTAGCTGTTATTGTGTTAGATAATATTGGTACTTTTATTAATATTAAACAATATTTATAGTGCGATTATTATGTATAAGGTATGTTTAAATGTGTTACATGTAATACTTCATTGATTATCATAGTATCCTTCTTACTATACCCATTTTAAAGATGTGGAATCTTAGGCACAAAAATATTTAAGCAGCACCTTGCTCAAGCTAGAAGTTGGCACACTTGGATGTCATATTGAAATGAAAAAAAAATTCTTGTCTAATAGTTAATAGTAATCTGGAGGGATGATAACAGAATATATCAACCTATATTTAATATGGAAAGCTCATAGGTAATTTAAATTTTCTTCTGATTTAGTTTTGCTTTCCCCCATAGACAGGAGATGTGTACTAAGGAAAAACTTTTTGGTGTTGACTGAAACTTTTACACACAGAACTCTTTCTTTTTTTAAGTAGTTTTTGACAAAAATCATCCGATAGTGTGTTTTAATTCCTTTTTTCATTTTCCATTCAGTGCCCAAAATGTCTTGATTAAATTTACATAATGGCTTCAGGAACTTCATTACAAACATCAAGTAAGCAACGTACATCAATATAGTAAGACCCTCAGATGTTTTTGAGACATTTTCCTGAATTTTCAAGGTTTTGATTATTTTCTACTTGATTTTTTTGTTGTATCAAAGTGTAAATAAAAGGAGAATGGATTTTAATTGTGCATTCATTCAATACACTGAGAGGTCCCAGTGTTCTTTCCTTTTCAGGCTGATCCATTTTCTGAATCTTTGTGGCTAATTTGCTTTACTAAATCCTTTTTTGCTTTAATAAATAGGTCCATTGCTCCCCTTTCCATAAGTTGTGTGCAAACTCTATTTTTACCTTTCCCATACCCTGATTAAAACAGAAGCCCACTAGAGAAAAAATTGAAAGAAAAATCTTTGTCTGAAAAAAATAAATTAAAGAACTTTATGACTTTATTTTTGGTTTACAGTTTTAGATTCACTAAAATTAAAAAAAATATATACATACACAAATCTATATATCTTTACTTTTCCCTCCCAAAACTAAAATGCAGTTTCCTTTGATGTGTTTTTAGCATCAAGATTAAGGTTGGCATGTGGAAAAGGGTGATTTAAAAATTAACCCCCCCACACTTTAAATTACTGCAAGTATCTACCTGTGACTCAAAGAATTGGAACAAAAAGAATGCTTGTGTCTCAAATGAAAGGACAAGATAAGGACACAGAGAAGGAAAAAATATCAATCAGTCCATTAACATAGAACAGAGAAAGTGAAATAATGTGCCACAGTGAATGTGCCACAAGGGAACAGAGGGGAAGACCTCTCTGTTAACATAGAATAGAGCAAGCAACTTGACACCAGAGACATATTTAGATGAACAGAAATGAAATAGATCATGTCCCTATTCCTAACCTTAACCATACACAAAACCTTAATCATAATTCCTTACACACTAACCCCTCATTCTAACCTCAACAGAAATGCCAGCTTCCTGAATTGGAACACTGATTTCCCAAACAGATGTCAGACATTAGCCACTGGCCTTAGCTGCCATCAATATTAATCAGCTAATCTTAACATTAGCAAAACATATGCATCTTAAGGATGAACTTGTACTACTATTATGTAAAGTTCAATTATTAGCAAATTCAAATAATTAGGATGATGTCAGCACATGTATTGTCAACTACAATAATCTTTTTAAAAAAACCAGATGTGTCTCCTTGGTTTAATAGGGACATTATTGTCATTTAGAGTTTGTATGCTTGAATTTCCTAAATTCATGGTAATAACACATGAGCATTTCTTTTCTATATTGGTAAGAATAGAGAATTTTCTTATGCTATTAATTATCTTTTATTATCAACAAGATCTCAATTGCAAATTTAGTAATGCAGATTTATTATTTATGTACAGACAGTTCTAAAATCTATGGCAAGTGTATGTTTGTGTGTATGAAATTTGCTGACCATCTGTGCATTGGTTGGATTTTTCTGTCCTTTTGTTAATAAATAACTACACATAAATATTGTTCTGATAATTTTTACATAAAATGAGCTTATTTTTTAAATGTAATCATATAGTGGCACAAAAATGAGAAATTTTATTTTTTTCTTAATTTTGATATAAAAATGGCTGGAATTCTGCCTTTCTTCTGGTCTAGCATGTCTGAATCTATATCAGAGGTGCCTGTCAGACCCTCTAAATTTTGTGCTTTTTCTTTCTTCATACCCTGCCACACATATCTCCATGGATAATTAAGCATTTATAAGCACTTTTGTGGTTATTGCTGCTAAGGGCAACGATAACCATAGTAAATTATTTCCTCTTATGATGAAACATGACTCAGATCCTGCTGCAATTCTCAGACACATTCTTTAGAGGCTGGACTAAAGAAATGACTCTTGCTATTTGGAAGTTTAAAATGTAATAGAATCACAAGCAATTACATTCATTCACACAACAAATATGTAACAAATGCCTACTATGTTCTATACAGTGCATTAAGTCCTGGAAAGAAATAATTTATCCAGATAAACAAAGCCCCTGCCATTATAGGACTTAGAGTCTATAGACAGAGCACACGTTAAACAAAATACAGCCCTGATATCTATTGTACAGAATGTCAGGTCTACATACTTGAAGATCAGTCTCTATCAGGGATATTATGATTAAAAAACAACTGCAGGAGGAATGTAAGAAAAAGTCATATCATGGAAAACCAAACAAAAAAGAAAGGGACAAATAGCTCTGAATGGAAGAAAGTATAGATAGGAAAACAGTGACAAATTAATGTGTATTCATGACATCTTCTCCAGGCACAAAGGAATTTGCTCAAATCAGACAAGATCCTGAAATAAAATGAAGGTCATTGTATAAGACAAAGGACAGAGTGAGAAGGCTTTGGGGTTCTCTGCAACAGTGAAGTTTTGGGCCTCCCATGGTGTTCACTTATGCTAAAAATGCAGTCCCAATTACCAGAGTGATAATTGAGAATTGGTTTTATCCACAAGCATTGCAAGAGTCATTAAGAATGGCCATAGTCACAGGATGTTAGCAATACTAATTTTGATTCTTTGTATACAGCAAAAGCTAATGGGTTATATATAGAATGTGTCACCTACATCCTTGTACCTAAGTAGAATTTTTAGAAGTGAAATAGACACATCATGGCTCTGCCACTGCTTTCTAAAGAATATGGGACTTTTATTCTATTTTCTTCATATAAGGAATTTGATTTCAAACTGGAGCATATAGATGGGAAGAGGGAGAACTTTGGGATTCCCTAGACAATAAGAAAGCATAGGCTTATGTAATACTGTACCAATTTATCATATGCATGCCAATAAATTTTCTATTTCTGAGATATTTTCATTTGTAGGCGTGTATTATATGTATATATATTTTTAAGTTTTACTCTCAAACTAGTAACCTTCCCTAGAGGGAAACACTTAGGAAGGATATAATTTCTCTGAAGAATATTTGTCAGCTCATATAAAGTTTTGATGTATCAAACATATCCTAATAAACACATGCCTATAAACACAGATTTTATAAGTCATGCTGGGTTATATGGACATTAATCAAAAGGTCTAAATTGAATTAGGATTCCAAATGTGTTTAAAAATAATAGAGAGTTAAGTAATCTAACTTACCTTTTCTGATAAGTGCACATTCATCATACCAGTGTTCTCATAAAAGTGCCAGATTAGAGATGCTGAGAAATTCTAATCTTACAGAGAGGAGCTAGAGGAATATTCAGATCTGCTTTCTGTATTCCTTATCAAGGTATTTCACAATCACATGTGTATGTTTTTCAAGAATGCAAGGATATAGAGCTACCTAACCATAGATTTGTTCAAATAGAAGTTAATTAACTATCTCCTAAGAATTAAGCAGATCAGATTTTGCATAAGCCAGGGGATATGGAGGGTAACCTCTAAATTTACCACAATGCATTTAAAAAAAACAAATATTTGAAAAAGAAAAATATTTGTTTGACTTTCCGTTTTTCTTTTCATGATAAAGAGAAGAATCACTTCATAATACTTAGCAGTAGCACAGGAATGTGATTCATATACCCTTGAAGTAGACAAGGAAGCTTTCCCTGGAAAGAATTAAATGTAAACAACCTGCCAGATCCATTAAGTCAACCAAGAACAATGCTAATTGGACTAGATTTTTAAACAGTGTCAGTCTGTCTGTCCATGCCACTCTGCCGGATGGTCTTGCCTGCTTTCCACCCGCCTCTGCATTTCTTCTTGTGGATTGGACAGTCATGGATTCTGTTGAATAGACATCTAAATATTGCCTGCGTATTTCTTTTTAAAGCATTCATTCAATTATTTATTTATTCAACACATATTTAATGAGTGCTCATTTATGTGCCTGGCACTGTGCTAGACCATGGGTATAAAACTGTGAATAAAGTAGCCACACATCCTCTCTTCATGGAGATTACCATCCAGTTAACCTGGTTAACAAATTATACCTCTAGTGAAACACAGATGACTGCTTACATCTATTAATCTCATCTCCCTTCTCGTGCTTCACCAAAGTGATGGTAAATTATTGTAAACCCAAGGATAGAAAACAAGAGAACCAAAAACAGCAGGCAAGTTATTTCCAGTTGTTAGAAGGCAGAACACATACAAAGGAGTGATAACAGGCTTGAAAGGGCAGCGGGAATAATAATATAAATGCCTAGGACGGCAAAGGACAGCCAGCAGCCCGCTTGTCCCCTTTGAGGAAATTGAGCTGGGGAGGCTCTAGACTCACGATTATTGGCCCACTTCAGGGCAGAATTGAGGAGTCAGCTGAAAACAGAGAGAAAAACTGAACTACATGATGAATTGCCGCATGTTAATTGGTCTTTCTCTAACCTGCTCCCAGAATCCTGGCAGCCAGGCATAACTTCCCCTAAATAATACCTGATACAACCAACATGAATCTGGGAGGTGGACTGGAGGATTCCTTGGCAGAAAACTACATGGCACTTGGGAAAACCCAAAAAAACAGACTCATACGAATATCTGGGTGTCCCTAACAAAAAGGCTGATCCTACAACTTCCATCTACAGAAAAGCTCCACTGTCACAAAGGCCCATCTAATCTAAATAAAGCTTCCAGTCAAGAAAATGCCCAACATGAAAAGGGAGACCCCAAAATAAACAGAACAACAAACAAACTGAGTAAGGAAACCCACAACACAAAGAGTGGAAAATCCACAGATACCATAGATAGATCCTCAATATCCTCAGAAAGAGGAGATGAAAATGCAGTCATACAATTAAAATATGACTTTATAAGAAATATTCAAAAAAGAAGGAGGAATGCTGAAAATTTAAAGATAAAGCTGTCTAATTTTTTAAATTTAGTGGCGAGTTTAGAAGAGAAGGCCAAAGGAATACCCCAGAAATAAATATAAAATATGAGAGAAAAGATTAATCAATCCAGAAGGTCTAACATCTAAATTACAGGAGGTCTAGAAAGAGCAAATAAAATAGAATAGGGTGATTATAAAAGAAAACATAATAACAACAAAAGAATATTCCTGGAAACGAAGAATTTGTATCTCTAGAAAAAAAGGGCCTATCAGGAAGTCAGTGCAATAAATAAGAAAAGATCCCTAATAGTGTCCATCACTGTGAAATTTCAAAACCTCTGTTTAAAGAGAAGTTTCTAAAACGTTTCATAAAGAAAAACATATATATAAGCTCTCAAATAAATGAACATTCTGATAGAAAAGGACTCTTAACCCAGGCTTTCTATATTATTTAGCTACTTTCACAATAAGGCCCTGTTACAAGCTATACCATAATTCAGTGACTTATTAAAAAAAGCATTTATTTTTTACCCGTATTTCTGCAGATTGTCTTTGGTTAAGATCCTATAAGCTAGGTTCAGTTGGGTTTGCCTCCTATGACTCTAATTTTTTTGGCACGTTATTCTTGAGCTGAAGGGGGAAACATAAGAGAAATTCATCCTGCAAGCAAGTACAAATCGTTCACTTGAGCCACATCCATTAAAACACCACTGGTCTGAGCAAGGCACATCGCCAAACCCTACACCAGTGAGGCAGGGAAATAAACTCCACCTCTAATGCAAGGGACTGCAAAGTCACACAACAAAAGGCTTGGATACAGGAAGGCATGAGGAATTGTAGTCAACAGTGCAATTTGTTACACTAGCAAAGTAGAAAGACATGAAAGGTCTCAAAAATTTGCCTCACCTCTACCCTAGAATAGTAGTTTTCAAAATGTATTTTCCAAATCAGCATCATCGTCTGAGAATCTGTTAAAAAAGCAAATTCACTCTCCTCATCTCAGACATACTGAATCAGAAACTGAAGGTGGAACCTAGCAATCTGTGCTTTAACAACATCTCCAGGTCATTCTGACACACATTAAAGTTTGAGAAACACTATGCTTGGAGATGTGTTTTTAACAAACCTAAAGAGGAAGATATAAGATCCAGAAAGGTGGAAATATTAGTACAACAAATGAGAGAGGTGAGGGAAATACACAAAAAACATCTTTGTGTCGAGCCTAGACTTTAAAAATATAGACTGGGAAACGCTGGGCAAAAATATTTCAAGGAGCAGGAATAGAAATCTAGTAAATTGACAGATAGATTGATGCATTTGGAGAAAAATATTCATACATGTATAGAAAACTAATATAAATTAAGCAATTATTAACTCCAGCGTGCAGCAGTGAAGGGAGGCAATGGGAAAAGAAAGGTCATCATAGCACAATACATCATTTAGAAGTGAAATGTATTTACACAATCATCACAGTGAAAACACCTTCTATTTATCTAATAATAAATTTGGAGCTATCTAGGCCTGAGAGAAGGGAAAGCATGGATGTGAGTATGGGTTGAAAGCTAAATCTTCAACAACCACAACAGGAATCAATAATTACTAAAATGAGTAAATGAAGAAGCTGAAATAATACCCCATTATTCTAAAAATTGTAGTTTTAAAATACATGATAGAAAAAAATACCTAAAAAAAGAGTTGTAAAAGTGATACCATCTGGTGTGTAACTGGAGGATGAAGAAACAAATTGCTGGTGACTGACCTTTTTGACATAAGGTTGTGTAATATCATTCTAATTTTAAAAATAAGTACATGCATGGCTTTAGTAAAATTAGAACTTATTTTTAAAAAATGATAGCCAATAAATAGCATTGTGATATGTGCAAAGAAATAAACTTCAGCACACCATGAGAGTAAGAAAAATTTTAGTGAAGTCTTGGGCCCAAAACCTCAGAGTCATCCTAGACTGTCTCTTTCTCTTATATTGTTTATCCAATCCACCACCAATTCCTACTGTCTTAAACTTCAAAATATACCCAGATTCTGACCATTTTTTAATAACTTCACTGCAGTAACCCATTAATTCTTATCTGTATTTTTTTTCAGTAGCCTTGGAACTAACCACCCTAAGTCTCTAGCTCTGTTTTGCAAGCTCTCTCCTCTCTGTGCATATTTCTCCCTCTCTTGTTCTCTCCCTCCTTATCCCCCTTTGACAATAGGAAAAAGGCACTGGGCACTGAACCCTCCCTTTGGGGTTCACTCTTTGGGCTGTTCTGCTTGCCATTCTCCATTTCCCTACTAATTCTGCTCTCTCTCGGGACTCAGAGTCAGATCTATGGTCTATGTCTCTGCCACTGCTCTTCAGGTTTAAAAATATGTGTCAATAGTCCTACTTAAACCTGAATGGGTAAATGTTTGTGTTGAAAGAACTATGTTTTTTCTCTGCTGATTATCCCAACATACTCAGTGAGCATGGGGAAGGAAGTCCATCTGACCACAGGGCAAGCTGATTTAGCAATGGGAATAATAACATTCCCATTTGTTTTTTATTTAATTATTTTGTTAGAGATGGGATCTCGCTATGTTGCCCAGGCTGTACTTGAACTCCTGGACTCACATCAGCCTTCCAAGTAGCTGGGACCACAGGTGTGCACCTTTGCACCTGGCAACATCCACATTTTTATCTTCATTGTTTTGACTCCACCCATCTATATTTTAAACATGTGTGTGATTAATTATCACCTTTAAACCCCAATAGATATGAATTGTAATACTTGACAGTTAAAATATATTTTTAATATTTTAAATAAGGTAGAGGCAACCGAAGTAACAAAGAAAATGTTCTAACACTTCATAGATGTGCGATTTTATGTAAGAGTTTATTTTATATGGTAATTTATTCTATTCAATAGCCATACATTTTGAAATATGATACAGATTATACATTTTATGCTCTGCCAAAGAATGAGGTAAAACTATTTAAATAGAAAAACTAGTAATTTTAAAAATAAATAACATTAGCTAAATAATCATAAATACTCCTAAAACGCAAGAATAGTAGAAAACATAGTACAGGAAGGGACCTGATACTTATTTCTGCCCAGTGCTTTAAATTTACTGACAATAATGATATTTTATTAAACTTTAACCACGTGCCAGACTCTATTGTTATCTTGTGAAATTCTCATAATCTGGTGAAGGATATGCGTTATTATCTCAAATTGAAGAAAAACCTGTGTCCAAAGGGAATGAATAATCTGTTTAAAGTCATAAAGTAGCTAAGAATAAATCTTAGGCACTACAATATTCGAGAAAGAATAAGAGAATATATAAAGGTATTGGGTGCAAAATTGGTAGAGATATTTGAGAAGACCTGGGGGGGGCAGAAAATGTCCAGAAAGGAAAACCAAGTGCCAAAGAAACATTTTGCCCTCATTACCATTTCTGTTCGGCCAGCCCTAGGAAATCTTTGTATATAGGAGATTTCAGATAATTAATATAGATGAAATAAGAGAATTTTAAAATCACCACTTTTGTAACCACCAGTATAATACATACATAATCAGCAAGAGCTTTAAAACCATCTTAGGTAACATTATTGGACAATATATTCATATTTCTTAAAGTGAGACAGTTGAAGAGATTTGGCAGTCACCACCCTAACCAAGAGATCTAATTTATCATCTCTAATAAAAAGACAGTCTTATATTATTAACTACTGACAAGAAGCAATTGGAACTATACAGCATGGCTCATGTAGTACTCATATAAAGAAAAAAATCTGATTATAAAACACAAAACTTTACCAAAAAGTGGAACATTCTAAAGTCAATTAATCCAGACTTCACAAAGTAAAGATTATGAAAAAGAAATAAACAAAGAGGCAGGAGGAATCCTCTTGATTAGAAGAGACTAAAGACACAATCTGAAGCAATACATAAACCTTGACTGGACCCTGGATTCAAAAAATTAAAAAAGGCAGTTACAAAGAGATGCATGCTAAATTAAGGAGAGAAGTTCCTTAATGTCTGCAACTTACTTACACATAATTCGAAATATACAAAGATATATAGAGAGACATCAAAAGTGGCAAAATGATAATAACTGGTGATTGTAAGTTTCTAAGTACTTAGTTTTGGATAAATAATTTTTTCTACATTTCTTAAGTTTGAAAATGTATTAAAAGTTGGGGAATAATTTATTGGAAATAAGTTGATTAATCAACACAAATGTATGGATAACGTGCTGTTATAAAATTACCATCCTAAAAACATAGAGTTGTACAAATTTCATGAGAATCCAGGCAATTTTACACTGAACACTCAGCTTCCAGGGTCAGATGGGAACCGTTCACAGTAAGAGTTAAGAGAAAAAATGTATTTAAAAAGTCATTCAAAATTGAAAGCAACTTAGGGCATATATTTGGTTTATAGACTTTGAAATTCACAACATTACAAAGAAATACATTCACTACACCTGCTGTCCCCAATCCCCCGGCGGCCTACTGGTATCAGGCTGCGGCCTGTTAGGGACTGAGCTACAGAGCTCCACCCCACCCACCCCCAGACACCACCTCCACCCCCGGTCCGTGGAAAAATTGTCTTCCGTGAAATCAGTCCCTGGTGCCAAAAAGGTTGGAGACCGCTGCAGGTCGAACTCACTATATCAAGGGACACATTTTTTACTTTCTTACCCACCAAAAATACCTAGTTTAGGTGAGGCTATTTCTCAATTTTCAGATTTGTTCTCCAGCTCATCATATCCTCCTTAAGGGTGGTGAGATAACTATGTCTTGGTTTAAATGTGAATTTCTGGAGCAGGAAATTTTGGCTGAATTCTATTTTGGATTATGATACACTTAAAAGACTTTGCTAATGATTTTAACTCTGAGTATTATATAGAATAAGATATATCGATTATTTTAATATTGAAGATCTACTATTATAAAATAAGTACAAATAATTTTAGAAGCATTAAGGTAAGTTGTGTCTGTATTTTAGGTCTATACCAGTCCCTTATGTCAACCACTTTACTCTTCTCAACACTACCCATAGTTAGACCTCATTTGACTTTCGGTTTTATGATCCAGAGCTGCCCCACAGGCTTCTCCTTTAACATGGTATTTCTGAGGCCCTTTCTACCCACATAGGTCAGTGGTTCAACACAGGCCCAAGCTAACTCCCTCAGCATTGATATCCTGTCTGCAATTCCTTGCTGTGCCCTCTTCCCTGTTACTCCTCACTTTACTGCCATTTGGCATCTACTGTCTGAGTTTGTAAAATTGCTTTCCATGTGTTCAAAAATATCTTTCAATTTGCCAAATTTAATGTACATTTTAAATTCTTATGTTACTGCACTTCACAAATTGCCTAGTTCACCTTGCTCACACCCTTAATGAGACTGGCTAGTCCTTTAACTCCTATGGCCTCACACTCTTCTGCCTTTGATGAAAATAGTTGAAAGCTCTGCCCCTGACTGGCTGGCAATGAAGCGACCATCAAGGGGCCCAATCTGCAACACTAGATATAATCTTTTAGGACATGGCACACATGGCTGCATTTATTCTTTTCCCTTATCTTTATATTTTACAATTACATATTATAATTGCATTGACAACTATTCAACATCATTACATTTGAGATAGTGAGGACTTCTACCTGGGGTGGATCATGGAAGAGCTAGATGTGACAGGTTTGCAACAAATTTTTTTTATCAAAATATAAGAAACTTCACAAATAAATGAAAACTTGGGGTAAGTATAATTTGTCATTAAAAATATGAATTTATGATATTTTATCTAAATCAACTAATATAAGGCTGATGATACTTTAATAAACAGATTAAAGTACATTATTTGTATAGATGTAGAGGGACTTATAAAATCAGAACACTGTGTCCTTAATTAGGATCAACATCCTTCTAGGAATATGAAAGTTTCAGGTTGATTATTACCTAGGCTATATGTAGGCAAACACAAGTACAAAATACAAATTTTCAGTGCTTGAATTTTATTTTTGTAGGTCTTAGTATACATTATCAAGAAATGTGTTCTTCATCACTATAGGATTTTGGTTATAACTGAGTATTAGAAAACACAATGCACAACAGTGTTTTACTCTGAGTCACTAAATATAATTATTAAGCACTTAAAGGCATTTATTGATGGTAATTCTCTGTTTAAATAAACAAAGCATTTGGTTTAAATATATATATATATATATATATATATATATATATATATATATATGCAGAATGCTTAGTGCATTGTGTGATGTATTTATTACAAACCACTGCATTAAACCATAAGCTAGAGATGTAAGAAGTTTGCCTGAATAAAGTTAATATCCGTAACTAGAAGTAATTCAATAAAAATTAACTTTTTGATTATTAAGTTAGGAAGAAAACCTCCACCAAAGTGATGAATATTTTCGTGACTACAATTATTATTCTTGGTAATGAGAAGTGTTCTATGAAAATGAGGATTTAATATGTAACCAATTAGTAAAAAAATTAAGTCATTTACCAAACACAATTTTCCATGTTAAAGATTAATTAAATTCTGGAATATCTTTTATTAAATTTAATATAGAAAAAGTGAATTAAAGAAAAAGGTCAATTTAACCAATTAATCAAAGTAGTGTTTATCATCTCATATAGATATATTTTTATCAGAAAAGTGTTATACATGGTAAATTATTTGTGCATTATTTTAAGGGCTAATTTACTATTTGGAGTTCTAATCACATTTTACACATCAGAAAAATAAATTTTTTAAATTAATGTTCAGTTGACACATGACTAAATACAATATGGAGTACTGTGGTGGAAAGGATATTATTGAAGACTGGAGGAACAAGAACATTGAATCAAAATTTTTATCCAGGTTAGTGAAAAATATGATACACCTGTTGAAATCAGGATAAGGGGCAAAGACTATGTTTTTAGAATAATGTATATGAATGTAGTCACAAACATACATATACATGATATAAATATACATCCAAATTCACAAAAATGCACTTAGAAATTAGACAGCCTATTGAAATAGGTATAAAATTACTATAATCTGGATCAATGGCTTTCAATTCTGACCATTAGAAACAATAGGGGAGTTTAAACAGTGTGACCCTCACCACGATTTCTGCTTTAATTCATCTCTAGGAAGGCCTAATGAATTAGTATTTTTTAGAAGTCCCCATCTCACATTTTCTAATTCACAGGATAGAGTTTATGACTGATTCATTGAGCGTCAACTACTCCACTCTAGTCCAATAAGCAGGAGCCTAGGACAGCCTCATGCTTTCGAATGACCACCTAGCACGTGCTGTGGGAGAAAGGGTATGGATGAGGCAGACACCAGGAAGTCTGTACATTACCTAAGAAGCAGTTATTTTACCAACATGTGAGAAAAGCAAACATATAAGAGAAAACATGAAGAGAAACACAGGGCTGATTGGAAATTGCACAAATTAACTAGAAGAATAAACCTTTATACAATTCCTGCTTTTAAAGTAACTAGACAGGGGACCTCAAAGCAATCCCTACACGAAGCTCAGTGCCTTCATGTAGAAAACGGGGCTCAGGTGATTGCTAAAGTGATTTCCACCTAGATGATCCTATTTATTCTATGAACCTAGGGCAGAGAAAGATGAAAATGTTACCAAACTGATGACTTTTGACAAAGAGGGAACTGAACCTCTGTGGTATGGGAATAAGAGTGCAAGAGAAAGTGATTCCTATCAACTTGCTTTATCACAACTTAAAAACCATGGCATAATGGGAAGCAAAAACAATATATTTTGAAAGAGAAGCTTTGGTTTGGGGAACACACACATTTCATTATGTAGCCCAGTGACCTACATCTTCCCAGCAGCCTTAATGTTGTATGTCTGTGGGTCAATTTTAATTTAATTTCTACTAGTGAGCTGGCTTTCAGCAGATTTGAACCACTTTAGATATGAGTAGCTTCTACAGGGAGATGAATAACAATTATGTTGTTCTCTCTGAGACTGAATTAGTATGGAAAAGTGGCTGGTTTCAGTAAAATAAGGGGAAAATAATCTATCAAAATTGAATTGATTTAATACACACTGGGAATATTATTGCGGATATTCTCCTAGATGCTAATCAGCAGCATTCAAATACCGTGCAATACTTTGCTAATCGGAAACTTTAAGGCCAGGAATTAAAATGTGATAAGGTCTACTCACAGTTGGCATAAATGTGCCTTAGAACTGGGTGGTGGATGGCTAGAATAGCTTTTCAATCAGTTAAGATTGAATATTTAGATCCTACTGAAGTGCTAATATTTTAGAATAATAAACAAAGTTTTATATGTTGAATAATAGATAATGAATGCATTTACAAAGAATAATAACTTGGTGACTTAATTTCTGGAATTTAAGAACTGAGTGATAGAGATGAGAGAGAGAAATTGGTAGATTGCAAGAATCATGTTGGTAATTTCCTGAAGAAGATTATTAAATATAAGATAAATACAGAATTACTAAAATGTATGAAGATTTCAGTATGAAGACAAAATGGGAATATGAGTCAATTCTAAGTGATAAATGGCTTCATTTTTTTAATGCTTTTGTAATTTGAAACTTTGGACTATGTTGTCAATTTCCATTTTTCAAATTTGTGTGGTACATTACCTAAGGCGTTTATATTAAGTGCCCCAACTTTATTGCGAGGTCAATTATTCACTTATTTTCTTTATCTTTTATTTCTTTGTATTGACTCTCTGGTTTAACTATATTTTAGGTGTCTGGACTCATAATATTTATATTTTACAAAAACAAGAAAGTAATTCAACTTTCTATTTGAATTCCATATATATTTTTAAATTACTAAACCTTCTGCTACAACTAGAGATAAAATACAGGTCTTGGTAATCAAATGCAATTAAAATTGATCCTAAATATTGTTGATATTAATATAAATCTTACCAAAAGAATTACAACATTATGCCAATTTACACTATAGAAATTTTGAGGCATCTACATATGTAACATGAGTAGGAATAAAACTTTTAAGTGAACCTGATTAAATTTTCTTTCTGTAAGTTAATTAATAGAGTGTAATTAGAAGCAAACCACTTGCTAAGTGATACATTCTTATAATCTCATTTCAAAAAATTGAAAGAGAAAATAATCAACCATTCTAATCTATTTAGGAGTAGACCGTAAAAGCCTGTGGCCAGCCTGTAGATTATAAGGTAGCAGTTATTTGTACAAATTTGCCTTTTCAAGAACTATGGCTAAGACAGGTTAAGACAGGTTAAGGGAGTAGGGAATTAAGTACAGCAGGGAAATGAGTTATATATACAGAATGCTGGCTTTCTCTAACTCAAGGTCATAAACATAATATCCTGATTTATCTTCTGAAAGACGTAAATCTAAAATCTATGTATATTTTTGTGCGTGGTGTCAGATTTCATTGTTTTTATATGGAAAGGTCAATTTATTTTAAAAGTTCCATCTTTTCCCATTGTTTTGGAATGCCAACTATGTGATAAATTGTGCCCATGAAAACATGGGTGTTTTCTTGATTTTTGATTCATTTCTTTTGATCTATTTTCTAATATTTATGAAAATTTCTGTGTCTCAATTATAGTAATATTATAATAAGTCAATACCTGGTAGAGTAAATCCTTCCTGTTTCTCTACTGTCTTTGCTGTATTTGAAATTTTTATTTATACATAAATTTTATAATTAATTTCTACAGAGAAAAAAAGAACTGTTAGAATTTGAATTGAGATAATTTAGACCTTTTAAATACTAAGTCTTCCAACTCATGAATATGCATTTTATTCCATTTACTTAGGCATTTTTTTACTTTCTTTCAATACAGTTTCAGTTAACACAGTTACAGTTACAGTTTTCTATGCAGAGGTCTTGCATATGTTGCATTAAATTTATACCAATACATTTCATATTATTTATGCTATTAAAATATATTTTATATATAATATATATTTATATAATACGTATTATATTATTTATATATTATATAATATATAATATAATATAATATTATATATTATATATTATATTTATATTAAAATAAAATATATTATTTTTATTTCATCTTCCAATTTCTTATTGTTGCTATGTGAAAATACAATTGTTAATCTCACTTGTCAATTCTAATTGTTTGTATTTAGATTCTTTGGAGTTTTCTATGTATACAACCAGTATATGCAAATGGTCATAATTTCATAGTTTACTTTTCAATCTCTATATTTTCTTTTTCTCATCTTAATACATTGTATAAACTTTCAAAACAACGTTAATTAGGAGAGGAGATAGTGGACATTTGGTCATAGCTAAAAGAAAATCTAATATTTCCTCATTATCATGTAATTGCTGAAAATCTTTGCAGATATTCTATCAGATTCAGAAAATTTCCTTTTATTCCTAATAATTTTATTTTATTTTAATAAATGGATGTTGAATTTTATTGATAGTTTTTTTTCCTGTATTTACTGAGCAGATCATGTGATTTCTCCTTTATTATATTAACGTAGTAAATTCTAATTTCATTTAGAATTTTTTTTTTTGAGACAGGGTCTTGCTCTGTCACCCAGGCTGGAGTGCATTGACCTCATAGCTCACTGCAACCTCAAACTCCTGGGCTTAAGTAATTCTCCTGCCTTAGCTTCCTGAGTAGCTGGACTACAGATGCGTGCCACAACACCCAGCTGAGTTTTCTATTTTTTGTAGAGACAGGGTCTCACTTTTGCTCACACTGGTCACGAACTCCTGGCCTCAAGCAGTCCTCCCACCTTGGCCTCCCAAAATACTAGAATTGCAGGCTTGAGCCACCACACCCAGCCTCATTCAGAATTTTTATTTCAAAGTTCACAATTATGACTGACCTTTACTTAATGATTTTATCAAGTTTTAGTGTCAAGTTTTTGCTGATCTCATTAAACAAGTTTGAAACTGTTCTATTTTTAAAATTCCCTTTGGAAAAAAATCTATGTATGTGTTTAAGTGTATATGGAAAGGTTTTTAATCACATTTAATTTCATTAATTGTTATGAAATTATGCAGATTTTCTATTTTTATGTTAGTTTTAGCAGTTTTAGTTTATTAAGAATTTGCACATTTCTTCAACACTTTGTAATAAATGGTCATAAACTTGTTCATAATATCTTTTTGTTATCTTTTCAGAGTCTTCAGTTGTACAGTAATATTCCATTTTAATATTTAGGCTCTTTGTATTTTCTTTCTTTTTTCACAATTTTTCTTGCCTGGGATTTACCAGTTATATTAGTATGTTAATATATACTTTTCTTTGATGATTCTCTCTATTGTTTGCTTTATGATTCTATTTTTTTCTTATGTCCTTGATTCAACTTGCTTTTACTATTTTACTTTTACTATTACTTTCTAATTTCTTGAAGATACTCAGCTAAGACATTTTTCAGCCATTTTTTTCTTTAACATACACATTTAGGTTTATAAGGGACCCTTTAAGCATGACTTTTCCTTCACCATGCAAATTTTGATTTGTGGAGTATTTTTCAACCTTATTACAAAATATTAATATATTCTAATAATCATTAAGATTTGGTATTTGACCCATGGGCCGTAGAGTTTGAGTTCATAAGACTTTTTGAATGTATTGATCAATGGTTTCGAAAGTATGAGAAAATTTTTGAACATAATTTCTGCATATATGACTTTTGCCTCAGTCCTTTTCTCCTCTCTTTTTGAAACTCCAGTTACTCCAATTATACATATATACAGGAAAACTCTACACAATCATCTCTATATGTCATATCTATTTGTGCATTTTTCATCCTTTTTGACTTTTGGCTTCATTTTGGATAACTTGTTTATTCTTCTACAAGATATGTCTATTGTTTTTAAACTCAACTATTTCTAAATATTAAATATATTTTTCATTGTTTCACATTTTCAGGTTCACTTTGTAGCTTTTAGTTCTAAAATTGTTTGTCTTGTTGTTTTCAATCTCCTTGACTATGTTGTCAGTAGAGTCGTGCATCACTTAATGATGCGAATACGTTCTGAGAAATGCATTGTTAGGCAATTTCCTTGTGCAAACGTCATAAAGTGTACTTACACAAACCTAGATGGTAAAGCCTACTATACACCTAGGCTATATAGTGTAGTCTATTGCTTTTAGGCTACAAACCTGTGCAGCATGTTACTGTACTGAGTACTGTAGGCAATTGTAACACAATGGCAAGTATTTTTGAATCTAAGCATACCTAAACATAGAAAAGGTACAAGGCACAACAAGGAAATTGCTTAACGATGCATTTCTCCGAACATATTCCGTCATTAAGTGATGAATGACTGTACTGATAAAATTTTTACACCACAAAACTATGGAATATAAAAAATGGTACCCCTCTATAGGACACTTATCATGATTGCAGCTTGAAGGACTGGAAGATGATCTGGGTAGGTTAATGAGTGAGTGGTGAGTGACGGTGAAGGACTAGTCGGCTATACTAAATTTATTCAAATTTTTTTCTTTCTTTAATAATAAATCAACAGCTTATTATAATTTTTGTTTTATAAACTTTTTAATTTTTTAAATTCTTTGACTCCTGTAATAAAACTTCGCTTAAAACACTAACACACTTTACAGCAGTACAAAAATATTTTCTTTCCTTATATTGTTATTCTATAAATTTTTCTGTTTTAAAATTATTTTTTGGTTTACTTTTTTACATTTTAAAGTTTTTGTTAGAAACTAAGACATAAACACAAACATTAGCCTATGCCTACATGGGGTCAGGATCATCAATATCACTGTCTTCCACCTCTACATCTTATCTCACTGGAAGGTTTACAACATCACTAGGCAATAGGAATGTTTCAGCTCTATTATAATCTTACAGGACCACCGTTGTATATGTGATCCACCATTGACCAAAACATCATTATGCAGCACATGACTGTATAGTATTTCAGAGTTCGTGTCCAACACATCCAATATCTGAAGACTTGTTTTTTTCTATTGCTTCTGCTAGTTATTATTCAAATTGTTTTGTCTACTTATCTGTCTTGTCACATTTCATTGGATCTCAAAAATTGTGTTTGAAAAATTATTTGTTGAAGTAGTTTGAGGACTAGGGGGCTATTATGTTCCTCTACACGGGATTTATGTTTGCGATTGCTAGGTTTCTGAGGACAATAAGAATCTGAGATCACTTTAGTTGAATTTCTAGCACAGAATCATTTGACTCTGTGAGGGCTTGCCTACTTGTTACTGATATTTACTTTTATGGGAAAGCGCTTTGGATTTCTACCTCAAGGCACAGGGGTGTTAGTAGAACCACATTATGCCCTGAATTCCAACTTTAGGTCTATCTGCTCATGAGCCTGTCAAAAACGCTATTCAGACTCTCGAACAGCATAACTGCTTGCCAAAATTTGAATGCATTTCCGGGACAAATTCCAGGCTCATCTTCCTGGATTTCAGTCTTCTCTCAAATTTTAGCTCAAGAATTTTTTTTATACATTGTTAGCTCTCTGAGGTCCTCAAACAAATGTACTTTATATGTTGTTCAGACTTCCCAGCTATCATCTACGGAAAGTATCTTCTAAATTCTCAGAAACAAATTATTAAACCACTTTTGAAGGGTCTTGTGTAATGTTGTAATCATCAACAACCATGTAGGTGGTGAGTATAAATAGAGGCCTGCAACCAACACTCCAGAATGAGAAAAAAACAGATTTTAAAAATGGGAGGAGTAAACCAAAACAAACTTTCAAGTCTTTGTGACCGGGGGAATGGGAAACCAGGGAATACAACAATAAGGGTGAGGGACATCGACAGCATTTTATTTTATTTTATTTTATTTATTTATTTTTAAATTTCAGAATATTGTGGGGGTACACGTCCTAGTTAATAAATTACTTTTGTACAGTTTGAGTCAAAGTTACAAGTGTGTCCATCACCCATATAGTGCGCATTGTACCTGTTGGGTATGAATTTACCCATCCCCTCCTCCCCCCTCCCACTGTTATATTTCTGATGAATTTTACTACCATATACACACATGAGTGTTGATCATTTAGTTCCAACTTAATAGTAAGTACATGTGATATTTGTTTTTCCATTTTTGCAATACTTTACTTAGGAGAATGGTCTCTAGTTCCATGAGGTTGTTATAAAAGGTATTAGTTCACCATTTTTTTATGGCTGAGTAGTACTCAATTTTATACCTATACCACATTTTAATAATGCACTCCTGTAAAGATGGGCACTTGGGTTGTTCCACATCTTTGCAATTATGAATTGTGCTGCTATAAATGTTGGACTGCAAGTGTCCTTTTATAATATGTCTTTTTTTCCTTTGGGGAAATACCCAATAATAGGGATTGCTGGATCAAATTATAGGTCTACTTTTAGTTCTTTGAGGTATCTCCATACTGCTTTCCATAGAGGATGAACTAGTTTTCAGTCCCACCAGCAGAGTATAAGTGTTCCTTTCTCTCTGCATACACCCCAGCATCTGTTGTTTTGGGACTTTTTGATAAAAGCCATTCTCACTGGAGTTAGGTGATATCTTATTGTGGTTTTGATTTACATTTCCCTGATAATTAGAGATCTTGAGCATTTTTCATATGTTTATTTGACATTAGTCTATCTTCTTACAAAAAGCTTCTGTTCATGTCTTTTACCCACTTTTTAATGGGGTTGCTTGATGTTTTCTTGATGATTTGTTTGAGTTCTTCATAGGTTCTGGTTATTAGCTTGTTATCCGAGCTATAGCATGCAAATATTTTCTCTCATTCTGTAGGTTGTCTATTTACTCTATTGATTGTTTCCTTGACTGTGCAGAAGCTTTTTAATTTGATGAGGTCCCATTTATTTATTTTTGTTGTTGCTGTGATTGTCTTTGGGGTCTTCTTCATAAATTCTTTCCCTAGGCTGATATCTATAAGAGTTTTTCCAACCTCTTATTCTAGAATTCTAATAGATTCATGCCTTAAGTTTAAGTTTGTTATCTGCTGTGAATTAATATTTGTGAGTGGTGAGAGGTGTGGATCCTTTCAGTCTTTTACATGTGGCTATCCAAGTTTCCCAACACCATTTATTGAATAGGGATTCTTTTCCCCATTGTATGCCTTTGTCTGCTTTGTCAAGATCAGGTGGCAATATGTGGATGGTTTCATATCTGGGTTCTGTGTTCTGATCCATTGGTCTATGTCTCTGTTCTTGTGCCAGTACTATCCTGTTTAGGTTACTATAGCCTTGTAGTATAGCTTGATGTCTGGTAAAGTGATGCCTCCAGATTTGTTCTTTTTGCTTAAGGTTGCTTTAGCTATTTGAGGTCTTATCTGGTTCCATATGAAGCATAGAATTATATTTTCTAGATCTTCAAAAAATGACATTGGTATATTTTAATGGGGGTTGCATTAAGCCTGTAAATCACTTTTAGTATTATAGACATGTTAACAATGTCGATTCTACCAATCCATGAGCGTGATATGTTTTTCTATTTGTTTACATCCTCTTTGATTTCCTTCCTCTGTGTTTCATAGTTCTCCCTGTAGAGGTCTTTCCCCTCCTTGTTTAAATATATTCCTAGGTATTTTATTTTCTTTGTTGCTGTTGTGAAAGGTGTTGAGTCTTTAATTAGATTCTCAGCTTGACTGTTGTTAGTGTATAGGAATTCTACTAATTTTTGTACATTGATGTTGTAAACTGAGACTTTACTGAATTTATTTATCAATCCTAGGAGTCTCTTGGTAAAATCTTTGGGTTTTTCTAGATATAAGATCATATCAACAGCAAAGAACAATAGTTTGACTTCTTTCCCCATTTGGATACCCTTGATTTCTTTCTCTTGCCTGATTGCTCTGGCTAAGACTTCCAGCACTATGTTGAACAGAAACGGTGACAGTTGGCAACCTTGTCTTGTTCCAGTTCTAAGTGGGAATGTTTCAATTTTTCCCTGTTCAGTATGATGTTGGCTGAGGTTTGTCATATATGACTTTTATAATATTGAGGTGTGTTCCATCTATGCCTATTTTGTTAAGAGTTCTTATGATAAAAGAGTGACGAATTTTGTCATATGTTTTTCCATTTGTTTACATACTCTGTGATTTCCTTGCTCATATAATCCTCAAGAGGATCATATGGTCTTTGTTTTTGCTTCTATTTATGTGGTGAATTACATTTGTATATTCATGTATGTTGAACCATCCTTGTATCTCTGGGATGAAGCCCACTTAATCGTGGTGAATTATTTTTTTGATGTTTAACTGAAGTCTGTTTGCTAGGATTTTATTGAGAATTTTTGCATATATATTCATAGGGGATATTGGTCTGTAGTTTCTTTTTTTGTTGTGTCCTTTCCTGGCTTTGGAATCAAGGGGATATTGGCTTTGTAGAATGAGTTGGGGAGGATTCCTTCCTTCTCTATATTATGAAATAATTTCTGCAGTATTGGTACCAGTTCTTCTTTGTAGGTCTGGCAAAATTTAGCTGTCAAACCATGTGGTCTGGGACTTTTTTGTGTTTGGAGATTTTTATTGCTGCTTCAATTTTATTACTTGATTTTGGTCTGTTCAGGAGTTTTATTTCTTCCTGGCTGAACCTAGGGAGGTTGTGGGTTTTCAAGAATTTGCCTGTTTCCTCAACATATTCAAGGTTATGTACATAGAAATTTTTATACTATTTAGAGATGATGTTTTTATTTCCATGGTATGAGTTGTAATACCTCCTTTTTCATTTCTGATTACCTTATTAGGGTCCTTTCTTTTCTGTTTCTGGTTAATCTAGTGAGAGGCCTATGTTGTTTATCTTTTCAAAGAACCAACTTTTTGTTTTATTAATCTTCTGTATAGTTCTTTTGTTCTCAATTTCATTTAGTTCTGATCTGTTCTTGGTTATTCCTTTTCTTCTGCTGGGTTTGGGATTAATTTGCTCTTCCTTTTCCAATTCCTTGAGATAATTCATTGAATTCTTCATTTGTAATCTTTCTGTCTTTTGAACATAGGCATTTATAGCTATGAATTTTCCATTTATGACTGCTTTTGCTGAACCCCATAGATTTTGATAACATGTGTCCCCTTTGTCATATAGTTCAAAGAATCTTTTGATTTCCATCTTAATTTCCTCCTAGACCCAATAACTATTCAGCAGTAGGTTGTTTAATTTCCATGACTTTGTGTAGAGGTGAGTGTTCCTGTTGGAACTGATTTCTAATTTTATTCCCCTGTGGTCTGAAAAGACACATAGTATAATTTCCAGTTTTTTAAATTTGTTGAGACATGTTTTGGGGCTAAGGATATGATCAATCTTAGAGAATGTTCCATAAGCTGATGAGAAGAATGTATATTCAGTCATTTTGGGGTAAAATGTACAATAAATGTCTGTTAGGCCCATTTGTTCTAGAGTTCCATTTATGTCCATCGTTTCTTTGCTTATTTTCTGCTTAGAGGATCTGTCCCATTCTTTCAGTGGGGTGTTGAAGTCTCCGGCTATTACAACGCTGCTCTTTATCCTTACAATTAGATCAAGTAGCTTCTGCTTTATGTATCCAGGTGCACCTGTGTTAGGTGTATATATATTTAGGATTGTTGTATCTTCTTGTTGAATTGTTTTTTTCACCATTATGTAATGACCACCTCTGTCTTTACTATTTTTGCTTTGAAGTCTATGTTATCTGATATAAGAATGGCTACACCAGCCTCTTTTGGTTTCCATTTGCATGGAATATTTCTTTCCATCCCTTCATCTTGAGTCTGAATGAGTCCTTGTGGGTTAGATGCATTTCCTGGAGACAGCATATACTTGGCTTTTGTTTTTTTATCCATTCAGCCAGCCTATGTCTCTTCAGTGGGCAATTTAAGCTATTCACATTCATTGAGACAATTGATAAGTGGGGTGGATTTCTGTCCATCTTGTTCGGTAGACCCTTACTGCTTTGTTTTACCTCTTAAGCCATTGTGATATCTGGGTTCTAGACTTTAGCTTTTGGGTGGGTGTCTATTGCACTGATCAGTGTATAATGCAGGTCTGAGTACTTCCTGGAGGGCAGGACTGGTCTTCACAAATTCCCTCAGTGATTGCTTGTCTGGGAAAGTCTTTATTTTTTTCTCATATAATAAATTAGTTTTGCAGTATACAAAATTCTAAGCTTGCCATTATTCTGTTTTAGAAGACTGAGAATGGGGCCCTAATCCCCTCTGGCTTGTAAGGTCTCAGTTGAGAAGTTTGCAGTTAGTCTGATGGGTTTTTCTTTGTATGTTACCTGATGCTTTTGCTTTATGGCTCATAGGAGTGCCTCTTTCATGTTTACTTTGGTCAGTCTGATGATTATGTGTTGTGGGGATTGCCTCTTCATGATGAATTTCCCAGGAGTTCTTTGAGTTTTGTGTATCTGGATATCTAGATTTCTAGCAAGGCAAGGGAAATCTGCCTCAGTTATCTCCTCAAATATCTTTTCCAACTCTCATGTGTTTTCTTCTTTGCCCTCAGGGATGCCTATGATTCTTATGTTAGGACTTTTTACAAAATCCCATTTTTCTTGTAGTTTTTATTTGTTCCCTTGTTTCTCACACCTTTCTCTTTGACTGACTTGTTTAAATCAAAAGTGTTTTCTTCAAACTCTGAGATTCTTTCTTCTGCCTGATCTAGCTTTTTCATAAGGCTTTCCACTATGTTTTGTATTTCCTTGAATGAATTTTTCATTTCCAGAAATTCTATTTGATTTTTTTAATAATTCAAGTTTCAGAGTAAGTTGTTCATTCATTTCCGGCATTGTTTTTGTGATTTCTCTATGTTGGGTTCTATTTTCTCTTGTCTTTCACTGAATTTCCTTATAATCCATATTCAGAATTCTTCATCAGTCATTTCAGTCTTTTCATTTTGGTTTTTATCCATTGGTAAGGAATTATTGTTTTGGGGGTGTCCCTTTGCTCTAATTTTTCATGTTTCTGGAGTTCTTTCACTGATTCCTTCTCATCTGGCTTCTCAGTCGAGATCTGAGGGTGTCTACACCTCGTCCCAACAGTGTTTAGTGAGTTAGGTCCTCCAGCTTACTCTTGGTGATAGTGGGTGATACTTGTGAGTGTGAATCAGCCACACCATTTTCTTGAGTGGAAAGATGCTATGATGAGCTATATCATGGTTCTCCCTGTCATTGGCTGATGTTTGTGTGATAGAGCTAGCTGCCATAATGTTCATTTGTGTCCATGGTAGACTCTGGTCCCCCAGATAGAGTACATGAGTGCCCCAATCTTTAGGAGGGACCCTGTAGCTCCCAGGGGGTTTCCTGATCTCTACCACCACTGAGGTTGGGGGAGGAGCAAGGCAGTTTGTGGCTAGGTTATGGGAGCCTGAAAAGCTTAGCAAAGCCTTGGTGGGTCTCAGAAGTTGCTTTTCTTGCCACTAGGGGAATCTGCTGGTAGGATGGTCAGGACAAGCTCTCCAAACCAGGAGGGCTGTTCACGGGGGAGGGGGGCTAAACACTTGCATGCCAAGGCCCTGGGCTGGATTCTTTTTGTCCTTATCCAGTTGCACAGTTTTTCTGTGGGGGGAGGTAGGCACTCCCCCAAATGGCTACTCCTTGGACCCCCACACACCCTGTAAAATAGAGTCAGTAAATGCTGTAAAGGGTGTGAAAATTTACCTCTCAGTCAGTAGGAAGTGCTTGCTGGAGGGAACAAGCTACAATTTTGTTTTTGAGTCCTGTGACCAGCTCTAGTCCCTGAGGAGAAGCACACAAATGCCCCAGGTGGTGGGTGGGGCCCTTCAACTTCCAGGTGAGTCCTTATTCTCTGCCATAGCAGAGGCAGGTGGGGGAGTGCAGCTGGTTGGGGCTGGGTCGGGTGTGCTTGCCCTCAGGCTCCACAAAAGCTGGCAAGGTAGCTGTTTTTGCAGGGGTCAAAGGTCTGCTCCCTGCTTCTGGGCAGAGCTGCCAGAGAGGGGCTGAGGTGGCCCCACCAAACCAGAAAGCCTGCTTGTGGAGGCAGGTCCATCTGAGATTCACAAACTGACAGTCTGCAGTGGGTCTCACTCCTATCCCCACTCCTCAGCTCTACAGTCTCTCTCCGGTGTCTGCTGGCAGGTAGGAGCCCAAGCTAGCTGAGCTCCCCCCTCACCCGGCTCTGCTGTGGGCCGAGCTGAGATTGAGCCCCTCCTGTGGCAGAAGGGGTGGTCTGCAAGCATGCCACAGCTATGACCCACACTGCACTCTCCTCCCAGATCTGCCCACACAGGCTCCCTTGCTTCCTGAGATGAAGAAAATCAATCCCTGGCCACGCCAGGGAGAAGTGTGCTAGTCCCAAATCACCCAAGGGGTGTCCCAGCAGGATCAATGTCCCTGCACCTCAGGTCGTGCCCTGCTATGACAGAGCTGCCGGGCAAGCAGCACCAGGGAGGGCTTGCAAGCAGGGAACTCACGGTCTGAGCACCCCTCAGTCCACTGCAAGAGAAAACACCTGAGCCCCACTCTCTGTGAAAGCCTCGGTGTGGTGGTTCAATTGTCTCTCTCAGCAGCTGTAGGTAGGGGAGGGGAGCAGGAGGAAAAGAGTCTCTATGGAGGAATGCTAGCACGCTGGTCATCTCTGACCCTCTTTCCAGGAGGCAGTCCACCTAGAACATCCAGGCTCTGGAGTCATACAGATCACCTGGGACCCACTGGACCCCTGTGGCTCTTGCAGTCTGGGCCAGAGTTGGCAAATGTCTGTGTGGGAATGAGCAAGATGAAACCTGAGGAGTTGAAGCCCCTTGGGGAGGACAAAGAAGCATGGTGGGTGGAGAAGCAATATGAAGCAATATGGTACCTGCAATCCCAGCTCAGGTCTGTGGGGGCAGGAAGTGCGCCAAGGGTGCTGGGAGCCTGGTGCCCTGTCCGCAAGATGTTCCCAGCTCACTGGCGGCAGCAGCCTCTGGGCTTCTGTGGGCAAAAAGTCTCTTCAGCAGCTCAGGAACCCACCAACTGTCAGAGATGCAAGGGAGGGAGAAACAGATGGCTCCTCCTACCCTTCTTGCTGGACTCCAAGCCTCTCAGGGGTTGATCTGTGCCTATACCTTGCTCCTCCTTGTTCTGCACCACAACTTCTTTCCATGCAGTTGCCCAAAGGCTCTGGCACCCTTCCTTCAGACCCACATCCGATCTATGTTTGTTCATGTTTTCTCTTTCATCTAAAACTTCTCCTTCTTACTGAGAAGCTCTGGCAACTGGTATCTTCGGTCAGCCATCTTGACTGGAAGTCTATTTTTTTTTTTACTTTTTAAACTATTTTGTAAAAAATTTTCAATGAAGCTTCTGACAGCTGATATATGCCTTTTGAGTTACTACATATAATTCAACAGAAATAAGATGGTGTCTGCTCTCTAAGGAATCAGATAATAATGCTGAAATTCTCAGTGTTGACACAACACTGTTGTTAACAGAATCATCAGAGAAGCATTTCACATTAGCACAAGGGTCAGCATATTAACGGTTTTATACAACTAATATGTAAACATATCCCTGTTTCCCAGTCCCCTGGTGCCAGGCAGCAGTACACAGAAAGGCATCCACTGAGAAGCCCTGACAGCATTTTTAATATGCCAGAATACCCCATTTTAGTATAATTTAATTTATTGCACTTCACAGATATTGGGTTTTTTACAAATTGAAGGTTTGTGACAACCCTGTGTCAAGCAAGTCTATTGGCACCATTTTGCAACAGCATGTTCTCAATTCATATCTCTGTGTCACATTTTATTTATTCTTTATTATTACTGTATCTGTTATGGTGATCTGTGATCAGTGATCTTTGATATTACTATTGTAATTGTTTTAGGGTGCCATGAGCAGTGCCCATATAAGATGAAAAATTAAGATTGATAATATTTTGTGTGTTCTGACTGCTCCACCAACTGGCAGTTGCCCAGTCTCTCACCCTTTCTTTGTGATTCCCTAATCCCAGAGACACAACAATATGGAAATTAGACCAATTTATTACTCTACATCGGTCTCTAAGTGTTCAAGTGAAAGGAAGAGTTGTGAGTCGCATGTCTCTCATTTTAAATGGAAAGCTAGAAAATATTAATTTTAGTGAAGAAGACATGTTAAAAGCTGAGATAGGCTGAAAGCTAGGCCTCTTGCATCAGTTAACCAAGTCATGAATGCAAATGAAAAGTTCTTGAAGGAAATTAAAAGTGCTACTCCAGTGAATATATGAAAGGAAAACAGTATTTTTGCTGATATGGAGAAAGTTTTAATGGTCTGGATAGAAGGTCAAGCTAGCCACAGTATTTCATTAAGCCAAAGCCTAATCTAGAGCACGGCCCTAACTCTGTTCAGTTCTATGAAGGCTAAGAGAGGTGAGAAAGCTGCTAAATTTGAAGCTAGCAGTATTTGATTCAGGAGGTTTAAGGAAAGAAGCCATTTCCAACATAAAAGTACAAAATGAAGCAGCAAGGGCTGATGTAGAAGCTGCAGCAAGTTAGCCAGAAGATCTATTTAAGACCATTGATGAAGGTGGCTACACTAAACAACAGATTTTCAATGTAGAGAAACAACTTTCTATTGAAGAAGATGCCATCTAGGACTGTCATAGCTGGAGAGAAGTCAATACCTGACTTCAAAGGACAGGCTGACTCTCTTGTTAGGGGATAATGCAGCTGGTGACTTTAAGTTGAAGCCAATGCTCACTTATCATTCCAAGAATCGCATGGCCCTTAAGAATCATGCAAAATCTACTCAGCCTGTTCTGTAGAAGTGGAACAGTAAAGCCTGGATGACAGCACGTCTACTTAAAGCATGATTTACTGACTATTTTGATCCCACTGTTGAGACCTACTGCTCAAAAAAAAAAAAAAGATTCTTTTCAAAATACTACTGCTCATTGACAATGAACCTAGTCAAACAAGAACTCCAATGGAGATGTGCATGGAAATTAATGTTGTTTTTATGCCTGCTAAAAAAAATCCATTCTGTAGCCCGTGGATCAAGGAGTAATTTTGACTTTCAAGTCTTATTATTTAAAAAATACATTTGTAAGGCTATAGCTGCCACATATAGTGATTCCTCTGATGGATCTGGGCAAAGTAAATTGAAAACCTTCTGAAAAGAATTTATCATCCTAGATTCCATTAAGAACATTCCTGATTTGTGGGATAAGGTCAAAATATCAACATTTGCAGGAGTTTGGAAGAATTTGATTCCAACCCTCTTGATTGACTTTGAGGGGATCAAAACTTCAATGGTGGAAGTAACTGAAGATGGGGTAGAAACAGCAAAAGAACTAGAATTATAAATGGAGCCTGAAGATGTGTCTTAGTTGCTGCACTCTAATGACAAAATGAAAGGAAGAGGAATTGCTTCTTATGGATGAGCAAAGAAAATGGTTTCTTGAGTTGGAAACTACTCGTGGTGAAAATGCTGTGAACATTGTTGAAATGACAAAAAAGGATTTAGAATATTACATAAACTTATTGATAAAGCAGCAGCAGGGTTTGAGAGAATTGAGTCCAATTTGAAAGAAGTTGTACTGTGAGTAAAATGCTATCAGACAACATCACATGTTACAGAGAAATCTTTTGTGAAAGGAAGAGTCAATCAATGTGGCAAACTCCATTGTTGTCTTATTTTAAGAAATTGCCACAGTCACCCCAGTCTTCAGCAATCACTACCCTAATTGGTCAGCAGCCATCATCATCAAGGCATGATTCTCCACCAGCAAAAAGATTACAGCTTGCTGAAGGCTTGGATGATCATTAACCTTTTTTAGCAATAAAGTATTTTCTAATTAAAGTATGTACATGGTGATTTTAGACATAATGCTATTACACACTTAATAGACTATAGTCTAAACATAACTTTTTTATGCACTAGGGAACCAAAAAATTCATGTGACTCACTTTATTCCAATATTCACTTTATTGTGGTGGTCTGGAACCAAATTTGCAATATGGCAAGAGCATTCCTTTATTGTGTTTATAATATTAGCATAAAAATCTCTGTAAAGATGTCAGCAAGCAATTGGAAAAGAGAATCTAAAATTTGCAAGAAAAGTTGGAACTGGATTCTTAGATCTAGAAATTATTACCTTAAAGAGAAGAGCTGAAGTCAAGGAAATGGACGAGAACCTAGTTTCTACCTCAGCTCTGCCATTGAACAACCACAAAACAAGCTACCCACCAAGAGATACTGGTCATACTGAATACATAAGAAAAATGGACTAGATTCTCTTAATTTTTATTGACTCACATACAAGACAGAATTTGCAACTCTAATCCATAAATAATATGCTTTCCTTGGTATACCTGCAACAATAAAACTCAATATTCCTATTATACAGATCTTGAGTAATAGGAAGCATCTTCTACTTCAAGACATATTGCTATTAATTCAGTGCTGTGTTGTGAGATTTTGCAGATTTAGCATAATGTATCTTATTGTGCCCTATAATGTCTTTTCCATCTACATTTGGCTTTATAACTTTAACAACAGCATATATCAAACAAAAATTTTCCCTCTCCTCCAAAAAGATACTACCTCTCTTTCATAGAATGGCAAGTACTATTTTAAGAAAGTTATTCATATTAGGTAACTGAGTTTCACATTGGTTAGAAGGCTTGTTCAATGTCATTAATTGATGGAAATTTCAGCTCCCTGACCTATAAATTAGTGTACTTTCCATAATGTCAATATATGGGTGATAAGGAGATAGTAAAAATTAATCAATTAAAATTTGCTGGTGACTTTGTGCATCTTATCTATTTTACCTTTTAAAATAAAAATTAAATGAAACAGGTATTATTAACTTTATATCTATAGACAAAGAAAATAAAATTTTAAAAGTGTACCAAAAGATATCGAGTAATATGCTTAAGTTTATATATTAAAAAATAAACAGGAAAATCAGCATTTAAACCATGATCTGAATGATTAGAAAGCTTAAGTTCTTCTAGTGATTTATGTTAATAAAAATGAAAACTAATTTCAAAAAATAAGAGAATTAAAGAGTCTATAAATTTCAAGAACTGTATAATTGTGGTGAATTTCTGAGAATATACTGCTTATATGCTTTATATTTTTCACTTGTACATGCATATAATATACATCACATAAATTACATATATAATGGGCACAATGTGCACTTCATAGCAGACATACATATACCTGCATCAGTTAAGTGCTACAGTTAAAAGAGCAAGTATACAAGATTTCACCACAAAATGGTGCCATTTATTGGCTAGAAAACTACAAATTTTCATTCAGAATTTAGTCTAATTTGATAATCAACTATTGAAAGTTTTTCCTTATGCCACACATTTTAGTAAACAATGGGAAATAAAGATGAATAGGAACTTATATGTAGGCATAAGTGTATAAACAATGTAATAAGTACAATTGTAAAGTGCACTGGGAGCACAGAAGTACCAGGAAGAAAAAGAGCTTTAGAGAGGAGGTAAGATTTGAGCCATACTTTAAAGCTGACAAGGTATTTACCATGTAAAGTGGGTGAAGTGGTCCTCTCATCAGAGGAGATCACAGGAGCGCAGGGGTGGATGCCTGCATGTGGACAGCATGCTGTGGGGGGTGCTCAAGAGCCCAGGCCCATCATGCATGCAAGAATGGAGTTTGTAGGATTTCCTCATTTCTGGCTTCAGCTGTGGCCTGAAATATACAGTAATAAAAGCGATGAAAATAAGCTTAAGAGAACAGGAGGAAAATATGGACTCTACTTGAATTTAACTGTATGTCTCACTTTTTTCAACTCTCTTAAACTTAAATTTCAAGTTCGACCTTTACCTATAAACCCAATAAAATACAAGAATGAGATAAATCAATTATTTTCCCTAATTATCAGTTTTCATCTCAAAGACTTAGCAGATTGGTATTCACGATTCCTGAATTCTTTTCTCTTCCTAACATTTGATAGTCACTTCTTGTTCTTTCTCAGAGGCCAATGACCAGTTAGAGCAGTCATCTATTTACTTCACACCTCCAACCCTTACTTTAAATTTCACAATGGCACTGGGTAAATAAACTTTCCCTCTGCCTTCATTCTCATAAGCTTCAACCTTCCTCTTTTCTGTTTTAGATAAATCTGAAGTGATTTTGAGACATGTTTGGTTCTCTTTCCTTTATCCTCTTTGAATTTACTTTAGAGGATAAATCACAGTTTCTCATGCCTTATGGCAGTGTGTCATTATAAAATATTTCATACCTGATGACCTTTGAGCATTTCTTATTCAAAGATTCATGAAAGCTTAGCATGAGGTGCGTCTAATGATCCCTGTATAAACACACTGAAAGCTCCCTCCTACAAAGGCACAGGCAGGTGGAAGACATATTTTCGACACTCTGTCTTCAATCTAAGCGTCACTGGCAGTGCCTGACAGGTCTCATTTGCTAAATAAAGTACAATGTGTCAATTTGAAATAAATGTAAATTATCACCTTTCTTCCTTGTTAATTAAGGTCTGATTAATGCAATACTGGCAGTTGTTGAGAGTACAGTAAGAGAATGGCTTTTGTTGCAAAAACAAAACAAAAACCCTCAAATATAAATCATGGTCTGCCTCATCCATTGAACTTTGGGTTAGAAAGGTTATTTGGAATGATTTGTTCTGTTGGAAACATGGACAGATGTTCACATCTCAGCCTCTTAATAAATGAATCCCAAGGAGCAGATAGTAAAAGGCACTGATGCTTTAGAGGTAAGAGGTAGCAGGGGAATGACCTAGACTTATGGTAAATCACAAAGGGCTGAATTCTAGGCTCAGTTTCACAAAGAAATATCCAAGAAGTCTAACTCAAGAATTATGCATGTTATTTATGCATAGGGTAAAATTTAAAAATGTTTTTGATAGGCTAAAATATGAATTTTTACTTGGGCCCCCTTTTTCTAGAGGATTAAGAAATGATGTATGGGTGAATATGAAAGGGCTTCTAAATAGAAATTAACAGAAGCTAACTTTAGAAAGAATATCACTAAATGAGGAAACAATTCATTATACCCTCAAACTCCATTTGGTTAGTGGTATAAATCCAAATTAGCTCACAAAGCACACAGAAAGTGTTCTTTGAGTCATGAAATTTTTAGAACTAAAGAGGAATGTGGAAATCATCTAGCTCAATCATCTGAGGTTACAAAAGATAACACTATTTTCATAAAAAACACAGCTAGTTAATGGCATAGTTGAGTATAGGATGCATGCTTCCAGACTCAAAAGTATACTATTTTTGCTAACTTATTTGTAATTTTTCTGTCTCCTTCTTTTATAAATTTTCTTCATATCTGTTGATTTTCTAAAATAATACTGTTGAAAAACTATGGGAGCCTTCCAACCTTTTACCAAAACATGTTCATATATGAATATACCAGGTAATTTCTTTAAACATGAGATTTAAAATACAGTGGTTAATAGGTTTCATTATTTGTTAATATTGTTTTCTTGGCTAAAAATGTAAATCTATAATTTCACATTAATATAATCCTGGGAATTATGGTCATATAATTATGATCATGTAAGTAAGAGAGCCAAATCTGTATTAATTCAAAGCTGGTAGAACAAGTGGTCTCACTTCAATTAGAATTTGCCGTGCTTTTGAACAATGAGAAGCTAAGCAATTTATTCACTTATTCCTTCATTCAACAAATAGGGCTTTAATATCAGAATGATAAAAAAGGTTCTGAGGTTCTAGAAAATAATCAGTTGTAATATTAGAAATTCTTTAAGGTGCACAAATGATATTATACTCTATAGCAATATTAAATTGACCCTTACTACATTCCTTGTGTGCTTTCCCTAATAGCAGTTAGTGGTAGTGAACATAGAAATAATTATCATAAGTTACACAGAAAGATATGTATACAATTATGGTGACCTTATAATGAGTCCTTCTTTGGTTGCTTCTTATTAGGGGCAGAGATATAAGATGTGAAATTAGTCACAGATTCAGAGTTTGCTATACTTAGAAGCTGGCTTTTCTTCTGTAATGGCACCAGACTCAATAAGTAAGAAAGTTGCTAGTGCCTTTAAAGAGTCTATTAATAACAATGTTTGAAAGTGGTAGAGATTTCATCCAATGAACCTGAAAAGCCAATAACCCAACTGGAGTGACTACCAAAAAATATTCTGAATGACTCAGAGACTGATAGTCAAGAGAATTTATCCTATGCCTACCCTTAAGAATCATCTGGAGCCATGCGTGATGGCTCACGCCTGTAATCTCAGCACTTTAGGAGGCCGAGGTGGGAAAATCACTTGAGGCCAGTAGTTCAAGACCTGGGCAGCATATGTGAGACCCTGTCTCTACAAAAAAAGAAAAAAAAAGAATCATAAAATAGCATGGTGCTTTTCAAAGAGTACAGGCTATAAGGTAAGAGGCACAAATGAGGTACTGATGCAAAATCCTCTCCAACCATGGAAAAACTAGATCCTCAAGAAAATTTCCTAGAGAGGAAAAAAATAATCAAATAGGTGCCTGGAACGTCACACTTATTACAATGTTTAATGTTCTAAAACACCCTGTTACTGGTAGCATTATTCACATTTAAACAGTAACATCACTAAGGTTTAAAGGAAATTTAGTAATTTCAGTCAAGCAAGTTGGAGAAGGAAGGTTCTAACAGTTCAGAATCTATCTTTCCTGGGAAAATTATTTATTGTGATTGTCTTTGCAAAAGAAAGAAAATACCACCTAATTCTAAAGATTGTCATAGGACTAACCAAAAAAAATGCAAGTGATACATGTTAATATCCTTCTTCTCTTTGTCAATCTGCACTTAAACCCACTTCCCTTGAAGAAATGTGCATTTCAGTAATCACTTGATATTTCAAATGAAGGGCTGTCTGTCCCTGAGGACAAATGTGTGAACTGAGGAAATAAATAAGAAAGAATATCATGTTAGAAATTGTCAAGATATAAAGGCAAGAGGGAGCAAAACAAAGAAATGTTTTATAGTAGCCAAGACTCCGAATATGGTTGAAAAATGTATATAGAAGAGCTAAAGCTCAGGGGCTGAGACAGTGTCCTGGACAAAGAACAGCAAAAGTAGTTTGACTTTTATCTAATATGCTGGGCTTCTGTTTATTAAGCACCTACTGTGTGGGAAATATTTCTTACAAAGAGCAAAAGGACACGCCCATTTTCTAAAATGTTCATATTATAACCATGAAGCCAAAAGTAAGTCAAGATAAATCTATAAAAAACCACTGAGCTCCAATTCTGGCTATGACAAAATAAATATGTTGGATATACACATCCACCAACTGTAAATATGAACACAATATATAAGATGCTGTTTTCAGGCATTTCGCATCAGACAGAACAGAAGAGTGACCCTTGTGATACAACAAAGAAAACATTCATCCTACTTTTCTAATTGGGGTTAGCTTTTCTACAACAGAAAGGAAGTGGAGCCCAAGAAAAATCATAGTCTTCTTGAGCTAAGGAAGAAAATATTGGACCTGCTGGAATTCGTGAGTGAGGTATTAAAGAAGGGACAGTTGGCAAGGGTAAAGAGTATGGAAGACTTCACAGGGGTTAGCTACATGTATTTTGCCAATGTCTAGGTTGCAAATGTGTAAGTCAAAATTCTACACAAACTAGCAGAGTAAAACTCAGACTGGAACTGAAAAAAGATACCAGAGATCCCACAGTGCTGGGAGATATTGGAGTTTTAGTTCTGCAAGAGTAAAGAGACCCCTGTGAGCACCTTGTGTATTCAGTTGAGACTTCAAAAGGCTAGACTTAGAAGTAAAGAACGTGTCCTATAGCACAGGACAAACTAGCAGTAAAAACAAAAGTGAAAAATACTCTCATAAAGAGTAAAACCAAATCTCCCAAGGTGAAAAAAAGATCCTGGGATGTTAATTTCTTTTTAGAACATAATTCAAAAACCTTTAAAGGAATATGATATAATTCACCCTCCTTACAACGTAACATTTGCAATGGCTATCATAGAATAATTATTGCATGTGAGAAGAAACAGAGAAAAGTAACCCAAAATTAAGAAAGAGGGTCATCAATAAAAAGGGATGATAGAAAAGAACTTTGAAACAGTTAATATAAATATGGTCAAGGGCTTAATAAAAACATACTAATTACGTTAAGCCTATATAATTGGTTCCTTTATGTATGTTTATGTTTATATGTTTGTGGGTAAAGTGAAAGTTGAGAAGAAAGTCATGCCAGCGTGTCTGCATTGAAAAGCACAATAGTTCTCCATTTCTTTATTTTATATAAAATAAAATCCAGAAAAAATTTAAATCTAAAGAGAAAAATAAATTGTAAATATATGGGCATGTATTCTCTTAATTAATAAAAGGATAAATATTTAAAGCCAAAAATAACTCTTATGATCTGCATGTTTGTGTCCCCACAAAATTCATGTGTTGAAACCTAATCTTGAATGTGATAATATTAAGAGGTGGGGCTTTTATGAGGTGATTAGGTCATGAGGGTGGGGCCCTCATGAATGAGATTAGTGCCCTTATAACAGAGGCCAGAGAAGGTTTGTTTGCCCCTTCCATCATATGAGGACAAAACTGGAATATCAGAGAAATAGGCCCTCCTCAGATATAGAATGTGCCAGTACCTTGAATGTGGACTTCCCAGGTTCCAGAACAATAACAAAAATATTTATGTTATTTATAAGCTACCCAATTTATTGCATTTTGTTACAGAAGCCCGAACAGACTAAGACAATAATATATTATGGAATTTATAACATATATAATAATAGGACAATAGGGCACAAAGGGTAGCGAGTTACACTGTTGTAAGGTTGTTAAATTTTACAATACAGATTGTAAGTAGAATGTGATAAATTATGGTAGCATGTGCTAAAAGCAATCTCTCTCTCTCTCTCTCTCATGCACACACACACACACACACACACACAGTTACAGGTTAAGAATAATAGAAAAAAAATCAAAATCGAATACTAAAAAAGAAAAATATTCAAGTAATCCAGAACAAAGCAGAAAAGGAGGAAAAAGTAATCGAACAATTAGAAAGCAAATTTTTGAATATCATTTCCAATAGTATCAAAAAACATAAGTGTTCAGGGATAACTTCACAGGACCTCTATCTAAAACCTACAGAGTAATACAGAGAGGAATTTAGAAAAAATGTAAATTTTTTCCCTATTCACTGACTAGAAGACCAAACATTATTAAAATGTCAATTCTCTCAAAATCAATTTATAGATTTAGTGCATTCCATATTGAACTTATAAAAGATATTCTATAGAAATAGATAAGCAGACTCTATGAATTAATATAATAATGCCAAAAAACTAAAATAGCTAAATATTTTTGAAAAAGCACAGAGTTGGAAAACTCATCCTATCATATTTTAAGACTCAATGTAAAACTGCACCTATCAAAAAAGTATCATATTGGTTTAAAAATAGACAGATAGATAAATGGAACACAACAGAAAATCCAGAAATACACTCACACACATATTGTCAAATGAATTTCCTCATTTATCAAGGCCAAACACTGAGAATGGAAAGTCTTTCCAACAAATGATACTGAAGCACCAAAATAAATATATGGAAAGAAAGAAATTTTGAATGCTACCTCACACCAAAACAAAAATTTATTTGAGATGAATCAGAAAACCAAACATAAAGCTAAATCTATAGTTTCTAGAAGAAAACCTAGGAGAATATATTTGTGACCTTGAAATGGGAAAATATTTCTTAAATAGGTGACAAAACATGTATGGAAAATGATGGATTGGATTCCATCAATATTAAAAACTTGTATTAATATTAATAAAATATGAGCACTAAGAAAATAGAAAAGGTTTTGAACAGAATTAGAGAAAATATTTTCCATATATACACCTGACAAAGGGCTTTTATCCACTTTACATAAATAACTTTTGCAACTTAATAACGAAAAGACAAACAACTCAATAAGAAAACATATGAAGATGAAGAACAGAAGAAAACAGATGACGTGTATAGACACTTCACAAAAGAAAGTATGTGAAAGGCCAATGAGTACTAGGAAACGTGCTCAATATCATGAATTCCAGAGAAATGCAAAATTAAAACCAAAATGGGGTACCAATTCACTAGAATGGCTAAAGCTCAAAAGAGCATTAATACTAATACCAGAGCTGTTACAGAGCTGGAGCAAATAGCACACATTCCTAATAGGAATGTAAAATGACACAAAAACTTTAGAAACAGTTTGCAGCTGTTGTCACACATACACTTACCCCATGACCCAGAAATTTTCTCTTTTAGATATTTATCTAACAGAAATAAAAATATATATCCACAAAAATACATATCCAATAATATTCAGATCAGCTTCATTCGTTATAGCAACAAACTAGAAACCATCCAAATGTCTATCAATAGCATGAATACTCGACTTGTGGTATATTCACACAATTAAATTCTACTCAGACCAAAAAACAACTACTGTTATATGTAACAATGTGTATGAATCTCAAAAATATTTTGTTCAGCAAAAGAAACCAGATGTAAAAGAACATGAAATACATGATTGCACGTAAATAAATTTCAGTAAAAGGCCGAACCAACCTATGGTGATGGAAATCGGATCAGTGGCTGCCTTAGTGTGCAAATGGGGCCTGGAAGGGCATAAAGGAACTTTCTAAAGAATCAAATGCAAATGTTCTATATCTTCATCAAAGTATGGTTACATGTCTCTATACATTTATCAAAAATCATGGAATTGTATACTTCGTGTCTGTGTATTTCTCACTATGGAAATTTTATCCAGATTTTTTGAAAGTAAAACACTGAAATACTGAACTATGTGATATGTGTGCTAAAGAAAATAGGAATTCAATAGTAAATGCTAATATATTCAGGAAAGATTTAAGCAGAAAGGAATTACGCTTTTCAAGCATGTTTATAATAAACTCTGAAGTTTTGAAGAGCTACACTAGGGGAAAGACAAGAAGACCCCAAAAAAAGTAAAGATTGATGTCCAACCCTCACTTCTACCACAGTAGCTTCAATTTTATGTCATTTGTGTGTTTTTCTAAAAATACATTTCTCCTATAAAGAAGATGAAAAAGAAATTCCAGTGGATTAAAACTGATTTGAAAATATCTAGATGAACCTCTTTTTGCAGAACCTTCATGTTGAAGCATTGAGGGTGCATACCAGTATTCACATCTTCGAAGACCCTGTTGCTGAACTGCTCCTTCAAGAAAAAATTTTGTGTCTGAACCCTGAACCAGACCATGAACCCTGAACCAGACCCTGAACCTGAACCAGTGTAGGTCAGCAATAAGTTGAATCAAAATATTCCTGCTATTTATGCATATATAAACTGCTACAATCTTTATATCCATAAAGATGAGCTTTTATCTAAATGTCCCTACCTGGCAGACTTGTCAGCCTCCAGAATTTAATCTACTGAGCTAGATCGCTGTTAGATGTTGCCATACCTCTGTGGTAGATCAAATTAGTAGCCCTGATTTTTTTTTATCATTCCAGAATATTATGGGGTACAAATGTTGACGTTACATATATTGCCTGTGCGCTGACTGAGTCACAGCTACAAACGTGCTCATCCCCAGATGGTGTGTACTGCACCCATTAGGTGTGAATTTATCAGCCCCTCCTCCCCCCTCCTTCTTGCCCAACACCCAGTGATTGCTACTTGCATATGTGCACATAAGTGTTGATCAATCAGTACCAATTTGATGATGAGTACATGTGGTGCTTGTTTTTCCATTCTTGAGATACTCCAATTAAAAGAATGGGCTCCAGCACCATCCAGGATAATGCAAGAGGAGTTAGTTCACCGTTGTTTTTTGTGGTTGAGTAGTACTCCACGGTATACATATACCACATTTTATTAATCCACTCATGTATTGATGGGCACTTGGGTTGTTTCCACATCTTTGCAACTGTGAATTGTGCTGCTATAAACATTTGAGAGCAGATGTCTTTATTATAGGATGACTGACTCTTAACCCATTCCATCATATGCACCCTTTCCATGGCTCATTATTGGATTTGGCCATGTGACTTGCTTTGGCAAAAGGAATAGAGTAGAAGAGACAATATGCCACTTTTGAGCCTTGGCCTTAAAAAACCTTGCAGGTTTCTGCTTGATTTATGCACCTCTCCCATCACCAAAAAAATCTTCCCCAACTATACTGCTAATCCCATGTGAAGAATAAGAGACATATGAAGCAGAGTTGCCAGGTAGATACCAGTCAGATGAGCTGTCCTCTAGCCTCCAGAGCCTAAAGCACAGCCATGATAATAAATTATTGTCATTTAAAATTACTTAGTTTTAGAGTAGTCTGTTATGTAGCAGTACTGTGGCAATAGTTAATTGAAATATCCTTCCTCAGAATAATGCATACAGCACTTATGCCCATCTGCCAGAAAAATGGAAATATATATTACCACTACCCCATTCTATAAGCTTAATTCAAAGACACAGGGATGATATACAATCCAGAAAACTGGACAGTCATAACTCTGAACTCTGTTTAAAGTGACCAGAATACAGATATTCAGGATGCCATTCTCAACACACTAGCTGTGTAATTTTTGTGAAATGATTGACCTTTATTTTCATCACAAAATTGTCTTTTCTTATTCTAAAATTGCCTACTTCCTGGATTCTCACATGTAAGATTTTAGCTTTCCCTTTAAATAGTCTGGCAGCAGACCCATACCCAACTGAATTCTTCAAAGTCTTTGATAATGTTGTATTGGATTTTCCACAACTTCCTGGGAGTCACCACTATGCTGAGGGAGTTTTCTTAGCTCTGGCCTTAGCAGTGCAATCTCTTATTTTCCCACCAGCTGCATGAGTGAGGTGCTGGGAACTGCATTCATGAACATACCTCCATTATGGTAACATGCACCTGGAATAATGGAACCTGTTCTAGTTATCTTTTGCTTTGTAACAAATCATACTAAATATAGTGAAATAAAACAACAATCATTTTATTAAGCTCATGGATTCTGTGGGTCAGTAATTCACATAGAACATAGTAGGGATTTCTTGTTTCTGCTCCACAATGTCTGTGGTCTTAGCTAGGAAACTTCAAATGGCTGGGAGTGACTCATAAAGAGTTCAGAGTTACATCCATTTGGTGTCTTCTTCACTCATTTGCCTGGAACTTGGGCTGTGGGTGGAGGTTGAGAGTGGGAGACTCAGCTAGAATTATCAGAGTTTCTGTACCTGGTCTCTCCAGATGAATAGGATTTCCTTGCAACATGGCAATCTCAGGGGAGTCAGGCTTCTTATATGATGCTGTGGGTTGCAAGAGTGAATATTTCAGCAACAGAAGTCAGACACTGCAGACCTTTTATGAGTTGGACTAAGAAGTCACATAGTGTCACTTCTACTGAACTTTATTTGTCAAAGTAGTCACAAGCCCATCTTAATTCCAAGACAGAATCTATTGCTTGATGAGAGCAGTTCAGAGCATTTGTGGCCAAGTTTTAAAAACCACACAGACACTATAGGAATGGATAGAAAAAAGAGGAAATAAATTCCATGTGATGAGTACAGAGTGGACAAGTTACATGACCTGGGCAGGTATTCATGTTGTTTTGTGTGTCCACCTGCAGTCCATTCTCTGCCCTCAACCACCACTGCCCAGGTCTGGAACAGCACATCAGCTTTCCTAGGGAGGAAGCTCCTCTGTTATGTGAAAAGATTCCACTTACCAAGCACATTTATTTGACCCAGAAGGGGAAACTTGACTGAAACTTGGTCAGTTTGTCTCTTACCCAAGATCCAGTGATGTGCTAGGTCAGGATGGTTAATACCGGCTTGTGAGAGTAGATTGTATGACCTCTTCCCAACTCCATGTTTGGTGACATCATTTTGGTAGCTGAAATTGGCCATGGTAAAAGTATTTAACATAGAAATTTAGAAATGCCACTCAGGGCTTTTTTTTTTTTTCCATCAACACACTACTGCCAAGATCCATCTCTCCTGAGGCGATTATTGTCATAAGAAGTTTGAGGCTTTGGGAATGCAGCTACCATGTAGACTAAGAAGAAAAATTCTGTCTGCAGCATGTGAGAGAAGAGAAATGAAACATGCTGAAAGAGAACTAAAGATAAGAGGCTAAAAAAAAATATCCAACAAGATTGGGAAAAGGATGGTGTCACTGAAAGAAAGAGTATGAATAAGGAACTGCAGTTAAACACCATGGCTAGCTCCTGTCTCTCTCAACTCACTAAAATATCTCTGAAGACCCAACAAAAGATTAACTTCACAAGACTGAAAACCATACTAGCAGAATAAAAAAGCTGTGAAATGCCATTAACTAGAACACCAATGGAGCTCATTTTATTTTGGTCATTTTCTCCATAGCATCTATCATTAACTGACATAATATTATGTACATATTTGTTAATTTTGCAGCTGTTCCCCCATTAGAATAAGGGCAGAAATTTTGTCAGACTTATTCACGAAAATAATGTCAGCACCTGGACTATATCTAGTACATTGTAGATGCACAAAAATATTAGTGGAATAAACAAGTGAAAAAAAGAGAGGTTTTTTACATAGAAGATAGGTAAGTGTTCTTCTACCCAACAGGTCAGTTACTAGGAGGAGAAAGTTTGGTTATTGATAAGAGATTCAACTTTGATCCTGCTGGCTTTGAGATATAGGTGGGAAAAGCACTGGTGGAGACACACAGAAGACGGTCAACTCTGTGGCTTAGACTTTCCAGGGAATACCCAGAGATGGACATGTAGATTTGCAGCATAAGTGATAGTTGTTGACTAAAAAGGGATTTTGGCCAACTTCTTTGTTCACTGTTATTTTATTTGTTCTTATATCCTTCAAGAGAACTTTGAGAAAGCCATATCCACCTAAGCCTAGGTTTTTGATCTTGTTTAATTAAAAGATAAAAAATATTTCTAGCATACACTGATGTGAGAAAATAGCTATCAAGTGATTCACTGAAGGAAACTTTTAAAAACAAAGACAAGGAACAAGCACACAGATTCATGGAATTACCTGTTTTCAGTGAACTCTGGAGAAAAGAGACTACAACAGAATCTCTGATACTGCCAGTTTGACCTTATTCCAAAAGTGATAAAATACTGTTTTGAAGTCGCCTGGCATTTTCTTTAGCCTCAAGTGAGATTGTTAGCATTCACTTCTGTCATAACTTCACTTCTTAAAAAAGAGGTAATCAAAATCTGAGAAAAGATAAAGTTCCAAATTTCCCAAAGATGTGTAATAAGCAATAGTTCAGTGTCTCCTGTTCCTCGCTTCCTACATAATCACCTCCATTGTATATTCCTCAAGAAAAAAATCCTCTACCAAGAAAAAAAAAGATAAACCTTATTGATCTTGAACTATTTTTTTATTGTTGTTTGTTTTCTTTCAGTAAAAAATTATCAATTTCTCCCCAAATAAAAACTGTCTCCAAAAAAAAGAAAAAAATTTGGGATGGAAACTTTCATCTTGAATAAATTAATGATTGTCTCGTATTCAAAATACAAATTTTTGGGGGGGAAATATGTAAGTTTAATTATGTATTGGTGGGCTTGTGCTTTTTATATCAACCTAACAGAGATAGGGTAAAAAAAATTTATATCTGAGGATTCATTTTATCCCCTATATTCACAATGGTGAAGAAAGAAAAGGAACTCTGTAGACCCTGTGTATTTTTTCCCTTTTCCTACTCAGTAGGCAGGGTCAGAATCGGTGGATGTTAGGGGTCATATCCAAGGCAAGTTCCTGGGAAGTTTCACATATGACAGCTCATCTAATCCTCACAATAAGCATGCAAGGTAGTCAGTTAGAAAGCATGTCAAAATGGTGGTGCCCATTGATATATTTTTCAGGGAGGGAGATGGAAGAGACCCAGGAACCTGAAGCAGGAGCCCTGAAACAGAGTTTGGACCACCAGCTGCTGCCACTGGGGAAACATAAGCATACAGTACAGTGGACAATAAAGAACATGTATTTTTCTAGCTGGACTTTAGTTCCACATGCCAGTATGTTCCCTAGGGTGAGCTAAACGAGACCCATGTAGGAAAACCTTTTGCCTTAAGTAGATGCACGAAAAGAACAAGCCAGAAGGAAAGCTTCTCTATAAGTCTGTTTCATAACTGGCTTTATATTTGACAGGTTTTTGGAGCTCTATCAGGCCCCCTTACCTAAGTATTTAGGAAGGCATGAAAAAAAATACAAAAAGAGGTAAAGAGGGCTGGGCTTCTATCCAGGAAGAATCTCTGGCTCACCTCTTCACCCTCACAGAAGTAAGAAGAGTATCACCATAAAGGGCAATGACTGTGCCATTTCTGAGAAAGAGAAATTTCTTCCTCTAGCTTCATTAACAAAAGAGCATTAGAAAAGTGAAACTTCCATATGAGCCAAACTTTAGCTCTTTCCATTAGCACAAGGGTACATAAAATTATTTCAAACTTATTTTATCTATATATTTTGGATTATTTTTATTTTTACTACAAAGCAACATAATCACTGGATTACTGAAATTAAGAAGAGGACATTTACGAATTCAATGGAAGGACGCTGAGGTTTTACACATAGCTAACTAAGACTCATGAAAAGAAGGAACTGGGCTGTTTTCTTAATACCCCAGTACAACTAGAGCCCATTCATGATCTAACTTTTTCACATTCACACTTTTACATTTTTCTCCAGATTAGTGGAATTTCCCATAGCACTTCAGTTGTTTAATACATACTTCCAGCCATTGGACTGGCCCTTGGCCTTTTCTCCCCTACTTTTTCTGCCCTTGCTAATACCTATTCATCATTCAAGCACGAAGACATATACTACGTCACCTTTCAGAAAGCCTTCTGTGATGCTCAACCTCCCATGTTCTTTCTCTTATCCAGTCTCACTATATGTATACCTTTATTATACAATGATTAACACCAATATCAACAGTAATGTAGACTAACCTATTATATGCCAGGTACTATGATAAACAGTTAATTGAACTTATCTAATCTTTACATCTTTGTGTCTCTATTACTATTGGTATGCCCACAGATGTTACACAGCTACCCAAGGTACATAGCCCAAAGTGAGAGAATTTAGACTACTAACTCGGTTGTGCTGATGCCAGAGCTTGGACCACCAACTACTATGCTATATTCTCATTTATCACTATGTATTACAGTTTTCTGTTTATTTTCCTGTATCCACTAAATTGTAATAAACTTAAATGCATAAAATGCCTTTGATATTTGAATTCCCAACACCATGAAAATTACCTTGTTCAATAAGTGATCATTAAAATATATGAAGTGAAAGGGAATAAATAAATCATATTCTATTTCTTGTGATATCCATTGATTCAACTATTCCATTAAAGTGCCACAAGGAGGTAGTGAGAACAAATGATAATTACTTCGGTAAAGGCAGCAAGATCCAGTATCAGGATTCATGTATGGAATAGCAGTACTTAGCACTTTCTTTGTGCCCATCACTCTGTAATCATATGTTGGCACACTGGTACACTCAAGCAGCTCAAATATTGGATTTATGTTCACACAGTCCTCACTCCTGATTCCTTCCCCATTCACAATTGTTTAAAGTTATTGAAGATTTAAAACTACATTATCAGATCTAATGGTATGCATTGGACTCCACTATACAGTGGCTCCAAGCTAGGACATGCCTTAAAACAGGAACTTTACCAGAACTATTTATGGAGTAGCAGCAGAAAAAACAATTTCTATTAAAAGGTCACTTTTCAGAATTTACCATTATTTTATGATTATCTTAAAGCTAATTAACCCACATCTGGTAGGAGGTCAGACTACCTTAGTATTACTTGGGGTGCACAGCCCTGAAAGTACAGCAAATGATACAAGCAACTATAAGTATATTCTCACCACTATGCAAGAAATTTCAATCCTACCACTAAAATTAGGTGAGTATCACACAAATGTAAAAATTTTATGAATTTCTATGTAATTTTGAGAATGTCAAAAATTCATAATTCAAAACATATGCAGAATTGCTGCTCAGCAAATTGTGGGGAAAATTCTTCTAAAATTCCTAAATAGAATGAAGTAGAATCACTAACAAGAGCATAAAAATTTGACCTACTATGTGATTTTAGATGAGTTACTTCATTCATTCAAGCACATAGATATGTACACATATATTTATCTTTTTCCCTCACTAAGAAGCAAGTTTCTTGAGGGCTTGGACTTTGTTGGGTTTTTCTTTTTTTCACTACTATATTGTAGTGCCTAGAAGATGTCTGGTACACAGTAGGCACTCTGTAAACATTGACAGTAGACTTCCTGCCTTTAGGGAAATGCCAAAATATGAAATGGAAATAAATTAGCAGCTAAGGTATTGGCAATAGAGGGCCAAAAGGAGTGAAGGACAGTGTCGGCGTTAACAAGGGGGTGCGAGATCAAGACCACCAAAGAGGAAGGGGTAGAAGAAAATGGGAACTTGAGGGGAGGGCAAGGAATCAGGTTTTCCATGTACATTTCTGTGTAGGGGACCAGGGTAGTCTAATATACTTCTGGTGAATGGTGTCTTGTTATATGAGGACATTGGAATGTGACAGACAAGTATATATCTGATCCTATGGTAAGCTATCTGAAGGGACCAGCTTCTGGTCAAGTTGATAACATAACACCAATATTTGGATTTTGTCTTTTCAGTATGAATACTCTGATCACTTATTTCACTTTTTTAGAACTGTCAATTCTTAATTTGTCTAATTGGAATTATAATATGTGTCCCATTACCTAATAGAACTAATTTGAGGTTTTTCCCATTGTCTTTAAAAATCCTGTTTTCTTCATTAATAAAGTTCTTCCTCAATCCCACCTAAATAATATATTTCCATCTTCTCCTTTAAGCTTTTGAAAGAGTTATCTCTCTTTCCCAACACTGTGTTATCTGACCCTATAATTCTACAGAAACAAGAGCCTTGCCAAGGTCTTCATTGATCTTACATAATGATCCCCATGTAATTAAATTCAATAGCCATGTTTCAATTTTTGTCTCACATGACCTTACATTGGACAATTGCAACCATTCCTCCCTTACTTACACACCTCTTTCCCTTGGTTTATCTGATACCAGGCTTCTTTGGTTTTCTTCCCATCTGTTAGGCTACTTTTTCTCAGTCTTCTTAAAAGACCCATCCTTTCCTACCCAGCCATTAAATGACAGTGTTTCTCAAAGCTAAATCTCACTTCCTGTTCTGTTTTTACTTATATTTTCTCAGAGAGGCAATTTCATTAAGTCCCATTATTTTAATTACCACCTAAATACTACTGACCCCTAAATTTATCTGTAGTCCAGACCTTTCTCCTAAACTCTAGACCCATATATGTAAAAGCTTACTTACCATCTCCGTTAGGATGTTTGAAAATACCTAAAATTCAACATATCCAAAATGGCTCTTAATAATAGTAATTTGTTAAGCTCTTGCTGTGTGTCATATAATGTTCCAGGTAAGATAGGTAATGTGATCATCATAATCTTTCCCATTTTATAGATGAGGAAAAGGAGGCACACAGATATAAATCATCCATGTCCATACATCTAAGTCTCAGACCCAAGAGTTAAACCCAGCCATCCTGGGTCCAAAGATCAGTTTCTTAACCACTGTATTACAGTGCTTTTGAATCTTCCTGCCTAAACCCGGTCTTTCAGTGTTATCCATCTCTGTGAATGGCCCTTTACTGGTCGCCTATCATAGGGTACAATGAGAAACAACTGCATTCTTTCCCCATCCCATTTGACTGTGGTTCATATATACCCTGTACAGGAAGTTTTTCCCTCGCTCTTTTGGAAAAATCTTCAGTGTAATCTGTATCTCATCTGCTCACATAAGGTAAAAAAACAACCTAATTTTACTACTTAAAATACTAAGGCCTATGTAATAGTTCAAAATCCAAAATCCATTCATCCACTGCCATCCTCTTTTACACCTTGGGTCAAAATAACATTCTCTCTTACCTTGACTATTGCTCAAAAGCCTACTGCTTTCCCTACATACATTCTGGCACCCTTAAATGTTTTCTAAACTGAAGATGAAGTCTTTTTTTAAAACCATAAGTCTGATAATATCAGCTGCTACTTAAGCTATTTCAACAGATTCTGTCTGTTTTTAGGCCAAACATCAAAATATTTAACCTGCCCTGTGTAGTCTGCCATTTATCTTTTTCTACAAGTTCATCACATTGTTCTCTGTCTGGATTCAATCAAATTTCTTTCAGTTCCTTGAACTGATTATATTCCCTTTTATTTGGGGACATTTGCACATATTTCCTCATTTATGTGGAATATACTATCAAAATTCTTTACCTTAGTTAACGCCTAGTCATCTTTCAGATCTCTGAAATTTATTTCTATTATGAGAAAACTTCCTTTTGTCCTCAGTATAAGCAAAGTTCCTTTGCTGTTCTAAAACCAGATTCTTGTCTTTTAGGGCCTTTTCCTCAGTTTTAATCATTCATTTCCTATGTTACTAGACTGTGAGATGCATAAGAACAGGGGGCTTTGTTTTACTCGCCTATATATCCCCAGCACCTAGCTCAATGCCTACCATATTATAGAAGCTAAATGAATATGTTAGTTCAGTGAGTGAATTAACAATGGTAATATACTTTTCATGCTATAAAGCCAATTAATATGCTAATATTCTACTTATAAAAATGTATCCTTAAAATTATCCTAATATGTCTACTTATAAAAATGTCCTTAAAATTATCCTAATAATATCCTATTATTATCATAATAATATCCTATATCCTACCTCCACATGTTATGAATTATAAAGAAAAAAGTTATATATTTTTATAAATATATTTAGGAAAATATATGAATATACAAGTTATATTTTATTATGCTCATAAACTTTGTTAAGGATGCAGTGAGTCTTCTTTTAAGTCATAACATCTTGATAATCCCCATATAGATCAATCAGTATTATTCTTCCATGACCTCAGTTCACACCATCTGTCCCACAAACATGTGGCCTGGGCCCTAGGGAAGACAAAGTGAGTCACTTTAAATGGATTAACACAGAATTAATTTTCATAACTTGAAAAATCACTGGTTAGTGTTCAATCATATCACATTATATAGAACATTCTAATAACGTTGTTTCACTCTGTAGAGAGGTAATAGGATGACAGTATAGGAGAGTATAAAGAACGGGCCTGGGGCTCAGAGAGATCTGGGTTTGAATCTTGCCTCTGGCGTAGACCAAATTTATGACATGGGCAAATATTGTAATATTCATAAACCTAACTTTTTATCTGCAAATATGGGAATTATAAATACCTTCTCCATATGGTTTCCACTAACCAAGAAATTGCACATAGTAGTTTTACTGATCCTGAGTCAATCAATAATGACCTGTAAGCTTGGTTTTATTTGAAATACTCAGTTTTTCCCCATCTGATAATTTTCCAGTCTTTCATGTTTATTTGTTCAGCAATAAAGCTCTATTTTATATCTTAAATTTCCAAAGATTTTGTTCATATTTTTACAGTGATTTCTTTTCTTTAAATAACCTTATATGTTTCTCTCTTTGCAATATACTACCCATTGCTAACACATATGGCAAGCAGTCTCTATACAATATTCATACCAAAAAAGTATAGGAATATCACATTTGTATTTGTTCAAGCATTAGTGGGCATTCTTACTCATTTGGAATTCAAAATTTGAAACAATCAGGCAATTTGGTTTCTGTGAGGTGATTCTGTTATCTTTTCTGTCTGGGGAATTTTGCAGCCTGAAATGAGAGGAAATTTTTGTAAACTGTACTTTAATTCCTTAAATATATAAAGTGAAATACTTATCTAGTGTATCAGACTTTTCTGTATTTCTTATTATTGTCTTACATAAAATCAGCAGTCTCTAAGTGATAAGTAATTATCTGCCAAAAAGGAGATATCTTGTAATTTAAAAGAAAATATATTTTTCGGTTCAGACTCAGGTATCAATTTTTACTTGATGGAGTTAATTTTTTCTTCTTCTTTCACATCAATTTAAAATTAGAGGCAAAATGTTTAAATGGAGTGTTTACAAAGGAACTCTTATTTTTCCACTGTAATTCACATATGATAACCCAAAACCTAAAGCTAGTACAAGGAACTTGAAACCAGAAATAATCTTCTTCATGCCCTATGATTACCTCTCCCTTTTCCTTCAGAAAACTTAGTATTCTGCACACAATTAGCACTAAATAAATATTTCATGAAAAAGCAAGTGGATGAGGAAGAGGAAAATGCTATAAATTAAATGCCAGAATAATCTCTATCATAACTGTACTGAGCTGGATTGGCTTAGTTTGTCCTCAGAGGCTACTTACTTCTTCCCAAAAGCCTATAGCTAAGAATTGTGATAAATATCTCATTTTAATGGTGTCTGATAGTGCAGTTCAATTACTTCTATATCAATATATAGTGGAATAATAGGGTTGGATGTAGCTGTATAAAGTTTATTCAATATACTTTGAAGATCACTAATCATTTAGTCATTGTCAAGCCCCATTTGGGAAATTTCATTTTAAGATGAAGATAGTCGCAGGTCTATGGCTAGCATATAAATAGGGATTTAGATGTCAAAGGCATAGGAGTAGTTAAGATTAAGTAGAATAAGAATAGAAGGGGATTAAGAGGAGCCCTGTGGAACACTTAACAATTATGGGGTCAAAACAGAAATTGCCTTCAGCAAAGGAAGTGAAAAAGAACTAGCCAGACAAAAACAGAGAAGAGTGAAGAAAGAAAATTGAGAAAAAAGTGAATTGCACTATTTTGCAAAAGGCAGTGATTCTGTCTGCCAAATGCTGCTGAGGCCAATAGGATGTGGACTGAGAAGATCCATTGGCTTTTACAGTGAGGATGTCGTCAAGACATCACTTCTCTTAATTTATATTTAAAAAAACACAGTGAGTCCTCACTTAATGCTGTTCCTAGGTTCTTGGCAAGTATGACTTTAAGTAAAATGATGCATAATGAAAGCAATTTTTTTTCCTCTTCAGCATTATAACAAAACAATGTCGAAAATAATGACATTATTCAAAGACCTTAAAGTCATGGTTTCCAAGGACCTATCAACACGGTTAAGTGAGGACTTATTTTATTTTTATATGTATTTTTCAGTTTAATCCTCAAAACAACCCCACAAGATCAACATGATAGCATACTAAAGCCATTTTTATGAATGAAGAAACTAAGGTTTAAAGAGACCAAATGAATTGTGGGATGTTTTACAGCTACTAAGTGAGAAAGGAAGGACACTGCTTTATTTGTAATAAAAGTGACATCAAACAGCAACTAAGATTTAATGAATGCTTACATTTAACAAATATCAGGTACTGTTGTTAACATATTATCATCTAATTCATCTAATTTTACACTTGCAAGGATCTTATGAGCTGTATTTTTTTATTCCCATATCACAAATACAAAACCTTAGGCCCCTAAAGGGTAACTGACATCCCCAAGGTAACAGAGCTGGTAATTTAAAGTGCCAGCTATTTTGGGCTGGGTGCAGTAGCTCATGCCTATAATCCCAGCACTTTGGGAGGCAGAGCAGGGAGGATTGCTTAAGGACGGAAGTTAGAGACCAGCCTGTGCAACATGATGAGGCCTCGTTTCTAGAGTCAGGAGTTTAAGGTTGCAGTGAGCTATGACTGGGCCGCTGCACTCCAGCCTGGGCAACAGAGCTAGACCCTGCCTCTTAAAAAAAAAAAGAAAGAAAAAAGAAAAGAAGAAAGTACTAGGCATTTTGATGGGGCAGACAATGCTGCTTTTCCAAATTCCTTAGTCTCTCCAAGTCACCTGTCTGATACTGCGAGATAGAAACATTGGTTATTTCATCCTGACAAAAAAGTCTGTGTTTATTCTGCACACTTTAAAGATCATGTGAGTTTAGACATGTGTTTGGGCTTTTTCTTTAGCCTACTAATATTTTCCAAGCACCAATCTAGGTCAGAGAAAAAGCTTCCAGATTCATGTTAACCACTATCATCAAATGTTTTATAACTCAACTTCGATATGTGTGAGAATTAGTTTAACTGTTCCAGTGGCTTGCCCTCTGTTCATGTTCTCTATCATCTAAACAAAGCTAAAAATACATTTCCCCTTTAGTTTCCATCCCTCTTGAATACATTTATTTTTTTGATTGGGCTAAGATGAAATATGCATAAAGATATTTGGTTGATGAAATCTTATTCAGCTTAGTATGGGCATTGGAGTTGGACCCCAATTTTTGCCCTCACAAAAAACGTAAGCTTTGACAAGAAATTTTTCAAATTTTTCATATTTCAAAACTTTTGTAAATTTTGCTTCTTTATTTAAATGGAGTAGATGAGACCTTTGTCCATGAGGTTGCCATGATAATTAAATAGTATAGTACTTCCAAAAATGCCTGACATGTATCAGGAGCTCATTAAATAGTTAAGATCTAACTCCTTTGCTAATATTGCCAATAAATTCACAAAAAATATTTTTCTACACAATTAGATTTAAAGAGTGGACCAATGATTCTCCATTAATAATTTATTTGTTGTATCATAATTTAAGTATATTCTTCTGGTGCAGTCTCAAAAAAATTAAGTATAATATCTTTGCTTTTAATATTGAATACATTAGTAAATATGTGATAGGATTTATTCGTTCATTGTTAAGACTCACTAAAATTTTATTTCAGCATCAGAATTATGTGCTTCCACTGCTTCCCAGTCATATTAAATAGAAGTTTTAATTTGACCACTTTGTTCTTTTGGGGTTTTCCTTCTGTTTAGTCTCAGTTCTTAAGCACACTGACTAGTTAGTTAGTGATTGTAACAGAAGGATAGATGTGGCGCTACAAATTTTACTGGGGCAACATATAGCTAATTTTACTGGAGTATACACTACAAATTTTACCGGAGTAGATCTTATCATTGGAATCAGTGCGTAGGTCAATACCACATTTTGTTTAACTACTTAACCTTTACTTCTGCAGGCAGCACATGTCTTCAACAATTAAAATGCCTTTTCCAAATTATCAACCCCCTGCGTGCCTGCCCACCAGATGTACCTTGAGAAGCAGAGTTACATATTCAAATCTGTCAAGACCTCTCTTAAGATTTCCAGTACACATATTTTCTTTTTCTGTGACCTCAATTAACATTTAAAATCTCACTTGAAGTAACGCTAATTTAGAATATTCTCCCTTCAAAAAATAATGTACATTGACCATGAAATTTGTTATTTTGTGGGGGAAATTATATGCTCACATAAGTGAAACCTCCAGAGGTAGGTCTGGCTGCTAGTAAAGCTCGATCTAATAGTTCAAATTATAGTATCAAGACCTCGCTTCTCATGACTCTCCACTGACCTTATGCTAAGTCTCCACACTACAGACTCTTAGCTGCCATCTCCATGGGAGGGATATACCAGTAAGCTGGCTCTCCAGAAAAAAGAAAAGAAAAGAAAAAGTTTTAAAAGCCCTTGTTTGTATCATTTTTATTTTCCAGGGTGTAAGTACTCCCACCATGGTCAGTTTCAAGCTGCCAACATGATGTCACTAAGTGCAGAGGTGGTTGTACAACTTTCACGAGCCACAGCTAAGGGTAGCTCCAGCACACCTCTGGCAGTTGCAGCTCCAGTGTTCACATTTTCACATCACCAAGTCCTGGGAAACAGACAAGAGTTTCCTCTGGTAGGTCCTGAGGAAGAAGGGGGAAATGTCTTTTCCCCAAAACCTTCCACTAATATTTGCCAGTATCTCATGAGTTCTGATTGATTTATATACCCATTCTTGATGCAATTTCTGGAGTAGTAAAATGTATTAATCTGCTTAAGCCAGTCCAGGGCTTACCTTTTGATTTGTGGACCATCCTGGACAAAAGTTTCCCCATTTGCTTAGAGTGGAGCAAAATCCCATTCAGAAATGCAAGAAATGTTAATTTAAAAAATAAACATATATATACACATATCTATAACTATCAATCAATCCATTTGCCTGTAAGAGAGTGTGTGTGTGTGTGTATGTGTGTAATGAAAATGAATGCCTGGGAAGAAACAAAAACATGCCACCGAGCACTTTTAAAAAAGAAACAATTCAGATCGAAATTTCACCTCACCACTTGATTTCACACACTAGCAGGGGTATTTCTGTCCCCGTCCTTCTTCTATTGGTACCACCTAGCACCATTTCTGACAAATGATACGTGCTCAATAAATGCTTGTTGGATGTAAGTTAAATAGTAGGCACTCAAATATTTTTGACTGGATGAATAAAGTCAAAAATTTAAACAAATAACTAGGTAGGTTGCTTCTTATTTTTAAAATTCACCTTGGATTTTGATACATGGACCAGTAGCAGGGTCAATAGTTTTGTCAACAGTTCTACTACTTAGAGTAATTCATAATTCACCTCCCTAAAAGTGACTCAGTGCCATTATATTAAATTCTAACCTATAGTAGGTTATGCTGAAGCATTAGGGTATGTTTCTGTTTTTTGTTATGAGAATTGGCCCACCCTCATTGCACTCAACAATGTTGTAAAAGAATCCATTTTAGCATTTTTACTCATTTACCATCCAACTTATGTTTCATGATGTTGAATTGTACCACAGTCAGCCATGAGGTTGGAGAAAACAAAGATCAACCAGATAAGAATTCATCCCTGTGTTGTTCATCCACAGGCACTGCATCAATGTTAGCAGGTCATTATTGATTAATTTTAAAGTTTTTCTATCTTTGGGAGATTTGAAATAATATAGGTGTATTGCAATCAGACAAGCATCTTCTTTTTATTTCCTCTCCATACAGCATTTTGCAAGTGTTAAAATAGCAACTCGATTGTTTTCTCCCTAGTGTCCTGTGTATTTTGTGGACTATGTGGAGATTAATAACAGCCTGAAATAATCTGTTGTCCTTTGCGGAAAAAAACCATGCTGCTGTTTCTGGAAAGAAATAATTGGTACGTGGCTTATGGAGTCAACGTCTGAATTTAATGGAGCATAAAGGGGTGGTATTTCTCATGAAGGAGGCATATTATCCATTTAAACAGCTTTCAGTCTTGCACATAAATTAGGCCTTCGACAAGCTTTGGAAAAAGAGAAACCACACAGTAATGAATTAACATGCTTGCATATTCCTAACAAAGAAACCTTAGCTTTTGAAAAGAAGAGAAAGCTCCAGTGTCTCTGTTACATTTGGAAATCTGAAATTAATTATTGACTTTTCCATATTGTTTGCAGCCACTTTGTTTGTCCATTTATTGTAAAATGTGTATATGGTAATTGTTTTATGAGGGCTCATAAAACTCAGACTGCAAATGAGATAATGTATGACCAATTTATCGCATATGCCCTTCAGACATAGAGCTAAACTTGGTGTAAATGAAAAGTGGTCAATGCACACTTTGTCAAGGTCTTTTCTTAAGGCATTAGGGAAAGAGAGAATTGTATAGACTATTTATGGTGAAATGCTCAAATAGCTGCAATTGAAAACTATTTTATATTTTTCTCTAAAATATACCCCTTACCATTTAATAAACTAATTTGCAGTGGTTTCTAGAATCTATCTCGGTAAATATGTTTATGCTAAAAATGCCTTATAAATGTGTAGAATATGTACCTTGACAAACTCCTTTACCATCTAGTATATGCAATACCAAAATTTCCATTGTCTGAAAAAGAAATCTGTTGTTATACTTGCAGTAAATTTAAGAAATAATTAATATAATATAAAGCAGAAACTTTTCAAGTTATCATTCTTTAAGTAGTATAGCAGGTATGTCAGCTAGGAGGACCCCCAATTCAGTTAAGCCCAAACCCTGAGGTAGGACTGCCCAACACCGATAGAGGTATGTTGAAATGGAGATTCCACACCTTTCGTAGCTCATTCCAGCAATTATAGTTAATGACTCATTCTACCAAGATCTTCTTTCCTCTACTGAACTAAAACCTTCCTACCTCTCCATTGGGCCATCTGGTTTCCTCATGTCATTTATAGTAGTTACCAGGTAGATAGCAAATTTTGTTGAGGCCCTTTTTCAGAAGACCCTACAAGATATAACAGAATTTGATTAAATTTTCAGTGACTTAATAATAACCCAATACTTAGAGCCGTAGTGTGAAAAGAGGTTTATTTATACAGAAAATGTTTACTTAGAATATTAGGAAAATATCAAGAGGAAACTCTCATAATCAACACTAAGACAAGATGACAAATAGAACTCTGCAAATAGAGAAAGGTCCAAATGCAAAATTTTATACCAATGACAGGTAATATAATGCAAAAAAAATTACCTACAATAAAATTAGTTTTTAGAGAGTAGTAACCATGAAGTTCAAATTCAACTAAGAGTCTCCTCCCTTAACTCTCAAATTTGAAGAGAGATCTGTTCCTACAAGGACCAGATTTAGAACTGAATCTAGTGCCACATTTAGGCCACAATGCCTCATCTGCTAAGTGTTAGTTTTCCAGAAATACGCCAGTTCATTAGGCGCAAGGGCAGAGAAAAAAATGAGAATTTGGTAGTTAAAAGAACATAAGTAGGGAATCTGTCAAAATAGGGTAGAATGCAAGCTCCACCACCTGAGAGCTCTGTGGTCTGGTATAAAATGCTCCAGAACTCATTCTCAGTTCTGCCACCTCTAAATGGGAATAACAGGTACAACCTCTCAGCATACAGATTTTATAAAATCACACATGTACAAAATATAAAACAATATTTGATATAGACTACGTGTTCAAGATTCTACTTGCCCTTGGGACTATTGCATTCTTACAGTGTTTTTATTATTGTAATTTCATTTCCTTTGAATGTGGGAATGAAGAAATACTATATATAACTGATATTTATTTAAGGTAAATTAGGTTAATATCTGTGCCTTTTATATGCAATATTAAAGAAAATTGTGAGTTGCAATCAACAGGTAAATATTCTATACAAGTAATTGGGAGGTATTGTTTTTCAAATCCTCTATACAAGTAATTGGGAGGAAGGGAAAAAATGAATCAGGTATGGGGAGAAAAATTAAAAGATGGTTGGAATTACGGACTCCATTTATTTAAAAAAAACTAATGGGAAATAACAACACAACATCTTACTTTTCTCACAAAAATCATTTCCTTGCATGTCCCTATTCTTGCTAATTTGAGGCAATGGTGACAGCACCTTGGATTACCCTATTCAGGAAACATTTTGGTGTTTTGGAAGCAACATGGATTTGAAGGCAAACAAGTTTGTGTTACATTCCCAAATCTTTCCTTTCCTGGGTGTGTGATCTTCAACAAGTCCCTTAGTGTCTCCAAACATCAGGTCTGTATTTTATAAAATGGAAATAGTAATGCACGCTTGTCTCAGAAATGAAATATTATGGTGTTTATGTCGCAAGGTCACACATTTATTTACATTACTCTCAGAAACACAAAGGAGACATAGCTTCTCCTTACTCTATAATTGGTCTAAGCTTTCTCTGCACATCTCATTTCTTACTCCCCTGGGGAGGAAAAAGGCAATAGTAGCACAATATGGTAAACCTAATCTTACCCAATAATTTAGGGATTTTCTTTAGGTAACTACATTTCTTTTGGAACAATCATTCTTTCATATGTCCTTCCCCTTCCCTGCTTCTTTCCAAAAGATCATATAGGAATGGGGAGGTGGGGAGCTGATGTCAACTCATGGTGTGGTGAAGTTGAAAGCGTTCCGTGGATTGCACACACAGAAAAGTTTTCTACTTACAGCAACGACTGTCCAGGAGATATCAAAACTGTTATGTTTCATCCCAACTAGTTCTAACCTCCTGAAACTAATAAGAAACCATGAAGTTTGAGTGATTCTGGGATGCTAGACCTTTCTTGAGCCTGGATGAAACACTTTCCTAATCACTGCAATTCAGGCTTGTCTTAACCAAGTATATGTCCAGCTATGGTCTCAATCCATCTTACCCAGCATGATAAAATGGTAGTAAGTACCACCACCATGAACTCTCTCTCTTTCTGGAGGGGAGATTAAAAACTCCTTTCTCTCCTCAGTAAACTGTACAGTGAATTTCTTCCCTGATGTGTGTTTCCTTGCCTTATAACACTTTTTAAAAACTTTGATGATCTTTGCTTTGGTTTTTGACAATGTGTTTGTCTCTTCTAAGGTGAAGATACCACCTCGCCATACCATCTCTGTACCTTTGTGTGGTGTTAGCTGGGAAACCCTGTATGTGAAGCACTTTAGCCTGCTGTTGCTCAATTTTGTCAGGGTCTGGTGGTCTTTCCTATGATCTGGCCCCATGAAGGCCCTGAAGCTTGCTGCAAACTCCATTTTCTTTCCTGACCTGGTGGTCTGCTCTCTAGCTTTCATACAGGGTCCCTTTATCAGAAAGATTGATGATACAACTGGCAAGTTTCCTAGTCAGATCCTGAGTTCATGTGCACATGCTTCCCCAACAGCCAGGAGAACCCTCTTGGATCTACCACACCACATGGGAACTGACATTGTCTCAGGAGCACCTTCTATTAGCTAATCCTGTCATGCTAACACATTTCCTCAGGTATAGTTGTCCACATGTGTGCACCTGGTGTACCCTTAGAAGTCCCTAAAGGAAACAGGGCAAAAGCTCATATTCCCTCAGAATTTCCCTTAACCTATTTAATAAGTCTCCTCTTCTTGAACCCTAGCCTGGAGAAATGAGGCTATGACACATATCTTCTGCTTCCACTACCCCACTTGCCTCATTCTTCCCACAATCACTCCAATGTAATTGGCTTTTCTTTTAGTCCATTTCCTATCAGATAGAGATACCTTTTAAGTTTTTCAGGCTACCCAATAATTTACACAATCTTATGAATTTTCCTAAAGGATGAGTAGAAAATAGGTACAGAAATTGGCTTAATAATAATAGAATATAAATAAGGAGGTAGATAGAAAGTATTAAACTTATTTTACATGTTAAATGCCTGGAATATAGTAATTATTTCAACTATGATTTCTCTACTGCCTAGAAAGATAGCTTATAACATAGCTGGAAATCAAGTAATGGCTTCCTAATCTCAGATTACAGTCGGGAATGTGATTAACCTCACCTGACTACAAAAGTTATCTGGATTATTTGCCAAACTTTTAAGGAATCCTGTGAAGCGATAGAGATAGGAAGCAATACAGCAGGGCTCAACAAGGTAAATAATCCATCAGAAAAGGGGCTATAAGAAGCTTGAGCTATAAAGATTCATTATATCTATTTGTGGATCTGGGAATGAGTTCTACCATAATTTCTATTATTAGCTTCTTGCTCTTCTTTATGAAACTTGGTTCTTCAAATTTTATACCTCAGTGCATTATTATATGATTTGTAGCAAAGGCCAAATGCTACAAAACAACTTATTCTAGCCCTTACAAGTGGATTCTCTCATCACTAGTGTTATAGTACAAAAACAACTGCCCACGAATACCTCATCTTCGTAAGAACCACAAATGAATAAATATATATTTGTTATAAAATTATGAATACCTGTGCTACTATGTATCTGCTATATTATTTTAAGCAAATAAATAGTTCAGCTAGCTATTCTGCAGACTTGTACAGAGTATAAATCATATACCCTCATGTCAATCTAAACCAAATACCAGCATCATCTATCTGGGATTTGAGTTTTAGCCTTTTGCCTCCCAGACACAAGTATTATTACTATAAATAATATAATCATTATACTATTAATCAATTTCCAGAGAGTTCTTCTTTCCCAAAGCTCAAATATTTTACATTTATGAAATTCAAAGAACTATCTCATGATAACTGTGGTTATGTTCTCATATGCTATGCATTTCATCACCAGTACCTTCAGAATGCTCCCCCTGTAGGTTCCTGAACACTACTGGATTCTCATTCATCACTATTTATTAGTTAATTATTGTTTCTAGTCTCCTGGGATCTAGTCTTTCTATGAGAAATCTCTCCAGACCCGGTTAGTGCTGTTCTGTCTTTCAATAAACCTCTGCGTGCACCTCTGCCTTCACGATCAGCACACTATGTTGTTACGTGCTTACAGTTTACTCTACGAGACTGAGATGGCTTTTGTTGTTGTTCCTCTCATATGTTCCCTTTAATTACAAGTATTACCTGTCTTACTAGGAAGTGACTTGCCTTTTTCCAGTCTTTCCAAAACTACCTAAAAGCCAAGTTATTTTTTTCTCTCATTCTGAGAACCTGGATTAAAAATTAAGCTGGAGGGAAAAGGCAAGAATAAAAATGGTAGATGAGCCACTAAGTCTGGATCACAAAAATGTGCCATGGAATGAGGTTGAATTATTCGGTAATGTGGTGGTGGATTCTCTTTAAACTGTCCAAGTGAAGGTATGTATCACTGACTGGAAAATATTAACATCTATAGCATATATCTTCTCTTGAAGAACAGATTGTCTTCATACCTGGCCACCTGTCTGCCAAGTTTCTTAGCCGCCTTAGTCTCCAACGTTGGTTTCTAGAGTTAATTTAATCCCATTAACTCAATTGCCTTAAAACTTCAGCATGGAAACATCCTTTGGAGGATCCTCTAAGCATGAGATCATCTAGCCAAGGGATAAAAAATCATAGCCCAGAGACGCCAATTTTAAGCCATAAGTCAAATCAAAAGATTTGTATTTTCCCTTTATCTCCTAATTTTTTAAATTCCAAGAGATTATTTCTGCATTATCTCAGACAGTGGTTGTTAAGAGGAAGTGAAGCATATAGAGTTTGGAGTCAGACAGACATGAGTTTGAATCCTGAGTCCATACCACTAAATTATTCTTCCAGGGAGCATTCTTTCACATCTGAGTTTCTTATCTATAAAACAGAGATAAAAATCTCTCAAAGGATTGCTCTGTGTGAGGACTTGCAGATAATCCATCTGAAGTGTTTAGCACAGTATCTGTCAGACGGTAGACATAATTCATAATAATTCTTTTAACCCCTCTCATAATTTTCTACTCCACGATTATCTCATATCTTACATCTAAATTCTACCACTAACTCTCTAGGATGCCAGTGTCTCTTGGTTTCCAGGAGGTCACAGTCATACAAGCAATATATTAGAAAAGGGGTGACCAGTGCTCTTAAAATTCTGTAAAGCAGCCCACATTTATTCAAAGAACAAAGAATGTTCTTACTCAAACAGCCACAAACTGAAACAAGAACATGTATGTTTGGCCATCTTCCATGTAAGTGGCCTGAGAGGGCAGCCCATGATAACTGTAGTTATGTTCTTATATGTTACGCAATTCATCATCAGTATTTCAGGATGCACCTGCTAAAGGACCCTGAACATTACTAGATGCTCACTCATCACTGCGTGTTCCTCAATGCTTGTTTCTAGTCTCTGCCTCCAGACTCTTTATGAGAAGAATGCTATGAAAAGATTACAAAGCATGGCTGGAAGAATCATTCTACAGACAAAAACAGCCTGAAATTTCTGAAAATTATCAATTACAGTATATTAAAATTATCAATTATTATTATAGATAAATGCCCATACTTTAATTCTCAACAATACTTCTATCCGTAGGGACTGGGACCCCAAGCAATTCAATATTCTTGATTTTTCTTACTGCCTCTGTAGAAGTAGAGTTTTGGTTAAACAATCTCTAAGGTCCTCTGAGAGCTCTTCCACCATCCATCTCTGTTGATATACTACTCCAAAGGTCAGGAGAGGTGTGGGAACCTGCTAAGGATACAAATAAGTGATAGAGTTAAAGAGGTACTTTCTCTGAGACATCTCCCAGCACAGAACTCTGCCTGTGTGATCTCAAGACTTCTCTCCCCCTTTGTGTTCTACGCTCAGAACTCAGGTACCTGCTCCCCAGCTGGCAGCTCCCTCTCTCTGGAATGAAGGATAAGAGTCAGAAAACAGCTGAAGATCTGTAGGGAAATAAGAGTGCCTGAAAGTGGGATGGAAATGGAGGGACAGGTGGAGTCAGACCATCCAGGACAAGGCTCTCGTTCCTGGATTTTTGAAGGAAAAGGAACTAAGTGAACTAGTTGCCATGACAACCTGCTGTTGGGGAAAGGGCCAGGATATGGGTGACCTGTGGCTACTCTTGCTCCTGCCCCTGTCCCTGGCAGCCTTCCATGGGGTCAAAGGCTGTTTGGAGTGTGACCCCAAATTCATAGATGATGTTGGGGCCTTGCTGTCAAAGCTGATACCCCCAGAAGTCCCTAGCCAAACTCAGCTGCTTGAACGGCAGAGTAAGGAGATGATCCGTTTAAGCTACAAGGTCTCCCACAGTGACAAGATGCTTCGGGTGTTGGGTGAGGGAAGCTTCAGTCCCTGAGAGTTTTGAAGGTTAAAGGGAGAAGGGAGGCAAGGAAGAGAACATCTGGGTCCACATAACTTGCTCCACAGATAAAATTATTCCCCCATACATACCTTTCCCCTTCCTCTCTAGCTGTTCAAAAGGTTGTCAAGTTGAGAACATGGCTGAAGAATGAATTTTATAAACTGAGCAATGAAACATGGAAAGGTGAGGTACTGTTTCAATATTAAAAGTTTGTATTGCCCAAGCAAGTCTGAGAAAATTTGGCTGGAGAAAACAAGGAAAACAGCTAGAATTAAACTCTGAAGGGAAGAGCTACCCCTATTTTCTGACATCTCTTCCACGTCTTCTTAGGTGTCTTTATCCTTCAAGGCAAGCTTCTCAAGATCCGCCAAAACCTGGAATCCAAACTCAAGGAATTATTAAAGAACTTCTCTGAAGTTGGTAATAAAAACTTTCTATCTGAAAACACTGAAATTGTGTGAAGGAAATAGAAAATGCGGGGTGAGAGGAGGAACGTGGGTTCACAGCAGTCGTTTAGAATAAGTGGAGGAGTAGCTGGAGCTTAGTGGGTAAACAAAGACTTCTCGGGTATAAATATGATAAACTCTAAGTTGATTTTAAGCTCATTAGAACTTTCTGATTCTCTTCTAGCTTGTTCTGAAGATTGCAGTGAGTACAGTACATACGACGCCATGAGGTTTCAGACCATATTTTCCCATCTCCTTTGCTCTGTGTGGCCCTATCTCTCCCACCTGTTACAATGGGAACCCAATTCCTAGAGCTGTGGTTATAGCTAGGGAAGGTCAATGATATCTGATAACAAAATCTAGCTCAGACACCCACAGATTTTGGAGGTACTCAGAGGCCTCCTAAATAATACTTTACAATCTATTTTCCCAATATGGGCTGAGCCATCATTTTTTCCATATTTTTCCCCAGACATTTGACTTAAACTACAAATTTTGACCCATTAAGAAACTTGATTGCTAGGGAAAGAAGGAATTCACAGCAACACAACCTTAAGAGTCCTGGGAATGCTTGGGTTCTAATCCATACTTGATTTGTGAGCTAAAGAACCCCCATGCCATGGCCCCATTTTTGATTATCTTTCTTCTCTTTATTAGCTGTGGTTGAAGGTCCCATCCTTGACTGTTGGACCTGTCTTCGCATGACCACCAGATGCCTCAAAGGAGAATATTGTGGAGGTAAAAAAGATTGTGGTGTGGCAGTTTGAGGGTCCAGGGATCAAAAAACTGGGTTGTTCATTGATTTTTTCAGTAAATGTTTGTTGAGTACCTTTATGAAGGTCATGATAATGCTACAAAATAAGAGACAAAGCATTGGGAAAATTTTGGACCAGTATAAAGAATTTGATACAGGGCCAATTGAAGGGCTAAGAAATGAAAACGCTGGACTAAGGGTGAAGAAATTAGCCTAGAGGAAACAAGGGCAAATGTTTTTGGGAACCTAAGGGTCTAACAGTAATAAAGATCAGAATAACCAAGGGACAGTGATAAAGTAGTGAACAGGACAAACTGTTTAAGGTTAAAAGAGTCTTCTAGATAAAGGTCCCAAGTTACTATTTCTTTTCTCCAAAAATTGCTTTTTTTTAATGCCTTTCCTTCCAGATGAAGATTCTAGGAAGGCTGAGAATCGAGAGATTGCACTGTTTCTGATATTACTGGCAACAGCTACAATACTGGGAAGTGCTTTGTTACTGTGAGTTTTCTTCCCTCCAAATAAACACTAAGTCAAACATTCTTTTGGCAAAGAGACAGCCCAAATTTCCTCCTCCTCCCAATGAAAAAAAGGGAAAAGCAGTCATTTCAAAATCTGGGGTATATTGACAGGAATGAAATGGATGGAAGTTTGATGGGATAATAGCACATAAGGAAATGAAATAGAAGTATCCAGAAAAGGAGAAAACACTGTACACTTGTTTTAAAGAACGGGGCTACTAATACTGAAGTTGGGATTCATTTCTTTTCCTATTCTAGATTCCATATTTGTGTCTCTCATCGGGGGAAAATGAAGGCAATACGAAGGTCACTAAAGGAATATTTGAAGAATAAACTTGAAGATTTATTGGGGATGATAGATGAAAAGAAGAGAGATTTTAGACCCAGAAAATAAATACATAGACACAGAAGGAGATCTTCCATTCTAAATTTTGAATCAGGGTAGAAAACTGGGAAATTAAGCTCTGTGGTCACAAAATCATAGTATTTTAAAACTGAAATAGAACTTGGAGTTTGTCTAGTGAAGAGCCTTATTGATATCCTGAGACAATGGAAGCAATGAGAGGGCAAAGGATTTACCCGGAGTTGTACCAAAAGTAACCAATGCTGGTATGTTGCAATGCACATAAAAGATGATATGCTGTATGATAATAAAGAATGCATTGGTAGTAATTCTCATTAATGGCTGTAATTAATGGTTCCTTAATGGCTAAACTTTACATTTCTATTGTTGCTTTTTATTTCTATCTTTGTTACTGTTTCCACATTTATCATTAGGTTAAATGTGGACAATTTTCCTTGATAATATATAGCATTTAATTTTCTTCATTGTGTCTCACACACACACGTGAAAAAAAATCTAAAATATTGGTCCTGAGTAGCTGAGGTTTTCCCCAAACATTTCCCCCAAAATCTATGTTCCGAGACTGAGTTGGATATTAAGTTTTTAATCTTTTAGTTGTTTACATTGAACACTTTTAAATACATGTAGCACCCTAGTTAGTGTTTTACATCTATTTTCTAACTGAATTCTCACAACACCCTTGTGAGTAATATTGCTATTACCTCCATTTTAGGGATGAGGAAACAAATATCTCTAACTCAAGGTCACACAGCTAACTATTCTAGCCTATAACAAACTCCTCTTGCGGCTGACCTCTGCTCATGCAGAGTCTGGTTGGTAGTGACAGCTCTAAGCATGTAGTTGTGATGGATTAATGGAGAGATGATCAATGTGGCTTTATTGTCTTAACATATTCTTGATTACACACCTAGTATGTGCAGGGCTTGGAATAAAGCTAAGGGCTGGTTAACTCTAAAGTTCATGACCTTTCCACCCTATTCTGTTCTCTTTTATTCTGGAAACTTATTTCAGAAGATGAATAAATGCTACAGTTGAGCAGCAAGGAATAATAGTTTCAGGAGTTTTGCTTCAGTAGTGGGTAGAGGTATTTGAAAATCTTTCACACACAGTAGATCTCTAAGTGCTTGCTTAATGTTGTTCTTGTATTAGTGAGACATTTAATGAATAACAGTGTACTTGGGGAAGACCTACACACTGATACCTCTCAGGTGCTAAATTTGAAATTCATGTTAAAAAATTCCCAGATAAGAGTGTTGTGGGGCATCTACCATTCCCCAATGATTTAAGGTTCACCTCTCCAAATATCTCATTGAGGCATATTAACTTCATTTACAGACTTAATTAAATTATTGTCTTTATATTGTTTTATTTTTCATTATAGATAATTATATAAATAGGATAACATACTTGCTAGATTTTGTTTTAAGGTTTTTTGTTTTAATACAGACTTTTACTTTTTTAATTTTATTTTTAATAAATATATTTAAGGTGTGCAACACAATGTTTTGATATCCTTATACATAGTGAAATGGTCACTATAGTCAAGGCAATTAACATCTTTGCTTGTTGCCCCTTGCCTCTCCTCTGCTACTCCAGTCTTATAACTCCATTCTAGGAAATCTTGGATAACAATTTAGGATATACCTTTCATTACTTTTATCCAAGCCTAAATACTCATAAGTAAATAGACACACACATACACACAAATACATTTACAGATGAAATTTTTCTCAATTAGAAAATTATGAACACTTTTCTGCATGTTGATTTTCACACAAATACTTTGTGGGAATTATTTTAAGTGATATAAGACTAATTCATTCTTTTGGGGGGTTATATACAACAACGTGGTGCGGGAGCACCATAATTATTCCAATATTCCTCTACTGATGGACAATCTCTTCATTTCCTTTTTTATGTAACTATGAATAATGCTGCAATAAACATCTGTGTACATATATCCCTACTTACTGAACTTTTATTAATAGTTATAAGAGATAGTGTTACAGAATCAGCATATTGGAAGTGAAAGTTATATGTACTTTGAAATGTAATGAATGTGACAGAAATGTTGTAATAATCTGCATGTATACCAGTAATAACCAGTCATCCATGTTTGCCACATCCCCACCAGCAATAGGTTGTATAGCTTTTTTAAGTTTTTCAGTCTGATGAATATGATAAATAATTTACTTTTATCTACTAGTGAGTCAGCATCTTTTCATATGATTCAGTGCCATTGGAATTGGCTGAACAGTGAGTTGCCTATTCGTATACTCTGCTAATTTTAATTTGAGATTTTTTTTGTCAATTTAAAAATGGTCCTTCCATAACATAGACATTAACTCAATTTTTACGGATGTAAATATTTTTCCAAATCTGTCTGTCAAATTGAATATTTAAGGTACTGTTTTAGCTATCTATATATCTACCCACCTATCTATTTCCACTCCCAGGTCTTTATTACCTATATAAACAAAATAAAGAACCATTAATTTTTGCCTGTTCATCTTATATCCAGCCTCTTAACAAATTTGTTTTTTATTTTATTTTTTATTTAATTTTATTTTGGTGTTTGCTGGAGGCTTTTTATCCATTTATTTTATTTCAAAATATTAAGGAGGTACAAATGTTTTTGTTACATGGATACTTTTTATAATGCTTAAGTCAGGGCTTTTAGTGTGCTCATCATCAGCACTGTCCATTGCCCCCGATAGGTAAGTTTTCATCCCTCACTCCCCTCCCAGCCTACCCCCTTCTTGGCTTCCAATGTCCCTTACATCTCTTTGTGCCTGTGTGTGCCCGTTATTTAGCTCCCAATTATTAGTGAGAACATGTGGTATGTTTGTTTTTCTATTCCTGAGACACTTCACTTAGGATAATGGTCTCCAGTTCCATTCTAGTTGCTGCAAATGACAGTATTTCATTCCTTTTTATGGCTGAGTAGTACTCCATGGTGTGTGTGTGTGTGTGTGTATACATTTTCTTTATCCATTTATGAATTGATGGACACTTACTTTGATTCCACACCCTTGCAATTGTGAATTTTACTGCAACGAATATCCTAATGTCTTTTTGATAAAATGCTTTTTTTTTTTTTCCTTTGGGTAGATACACAGTAGAGGGATTGCTGGATCAAACAGTAAGTCTACATTGATTTCTTTGAGGAATCTCCATACTGTTCTCCATAGAGGTTGTACTAATTTGCAGTCCCACCAACTGTGTATAAGCATTCCTTTCTCTCTCCACCCACAACAGCATCTATTGTTTTTTGACTTTTTGATAATGGCCATTCTGACAGGGGAAAGGTGGTATCTTTTTGTAGTTTTAATTTTCATTTCCCTGATGATTAGTGATGTTGAGCATTTTTTCATGTTTGTGGGTCATTTGTCTATCTTCTTTTGAAAAACTTCTGTTCATGCCCACTTTTTGATGGGGTTGTTTGTTTTTTTGTTTGTTTTGTTTTGTTTTGTTTTCTAATTTGTTTGTGTTCCTTGTAGATACTCGATATTAGTCCTTTTTCAGGTATATATTAAATAGTTTGTGAATATTTTCTCCATTCTCTAGGTTGTCTATTTACTCTGTTAATTATTTCCTTTGCTGTGCAGAAGCTTTTTAATTTAATTAAGTCCCATTAATTTATTTCATTAATTTATTTTTGTTGACATTGTATTGTTTTATTTTTAATTATTATGGGTACATATTAGTTATTTTGAAACAGGTATACAATGTGAGTTAATAAAGTCAGGGTAATTGGGGTATCTGTCACCTCAGGCATTTATCATTTCTTTTGTTAGGAACATTCAAATTCCACTATTTCAGTTAAGGTATACCTTAACTTATTGTTGATTATAGTCACTTTATTGTGCTTATAGTGCTAGCAAATATTGTTCATTCTATCTAATTATCTAACTATATTTTTGCACCTATTAACCACCCCCACTTAACCCCCTCCTCCCTGCTACCTTTCCCAACCTCTGGTAACCATCATTCTACTCTCTGTCTCTATGACATCATTGTTTTTAATATTTAGCTCCCATATATGAGTGAGAACATGTGAGATTTGCCTTTCTGTGGTTGGCTTATTTCACTTAACATAATGTTCTCTAATTCCATGTTGTTGCTGATGGCAGGATTTCATCCTTTTTGTGGCTATATAGTATTCCATTGTGTATATGGACCACAATTTCTTTATCCATTCATCTCTTATTGGACACTTAGGTTGATTCCAAATATTGGCTATTGTGAATAGTGCTGCAATAAACATAGGAGTACAGATATCTTTTCAATATACTGAATTCTCCTCCTTTGGATATATACCCAGAAGTGGGATTTCTAAGTCATATAGTTCTAATTTTAGTTTTTTGAGGAACATCCATCCTGTTCTCCATAGTGGTTGCACTAATTCACATTCCCACCAACAGTGTACAAGGGTTTCCCTTTCTCTACATAGTTGCCAGCATTCGTTATTGTCTGTCTTTTTTATAAAAAACATTTTAACTGGGGTGAGATGATATCTCCTTGTAGTTTTGATTCACATTCCTCTGATCACTAAAGATTTTGAACACTTTTCCACAATCTTCTTTTGAGAAATGTCTATTCAGACCCTTTGCCCATTTTTTAAGCAAATAATTTAATTTTTTCATATTGAGTTGTTGGAGCTCCTTATATATTCTAGTTATTAATCCCTGGCCATATGGATAGTTTGTAAATACTTTCGCCCATTCTGTGGGTTTTTTCTTCATTTTGTTGACTGTTTCTTTTGCTGTACAGAAGTTTTTTTAGCTTGATATCGCATTTGTGTGATTTTTCTTTGGTTGCCTGTGCTTTGAGGGTATTACTCAAGAAGTCCTTGCCCAGACCAATGTCCTGAAGTGTTCCTCAATGGTTTTTTTTTTTAGTAGTTTCATAGTTTCAGGTCTTAGATTTAAGTCGTCAATTGATTTTGATTTGATTTGTGTATATGGTGAGAGTGAAGGACGTAGTTTCTTTTTTCTGCATATAGATATCCAGTTTTCCCAGCACCTTTTATTGAAGTGACTGTCCTTTCCCCACTGTATGTTCTTGGTACCTTTATAGAAGAAAAGTTCATGATAGATGTATGTATTTATTTCTGTATTCTTTATTCTGTCCCATTGGTCTACGTGTCTGTTTTTATGCCAGTACCATGCTGCTTTGGTTACTATAGCTCTATAGTATAATTTGAAATCAGGTAATGTGATTCCTCTAGTGTTCTGCTTTTTGCTCAGGATAACTTTGGCTATTCTGGGTCTTTTGTGGTACCAAATAAATTTTAGAATTATTTTTTATATTTCTGTGAAGAATGTCATTGGTAGTCTGATGAGGATTGCCTTGAATCTGTAGATTGCATTGGGTAGTATGGACGTTTTAACAATATTGATTTTCCCAATTCATAAGCATGAAATATCTTTACTTTTTTGTGCATCTTCTTCAATTTCTTTCATTTTTGTTTTATAGTTTGCATTACAGACATCTTTCACTTCTTTGGTTAAGTTTATTACTTGGTTTGTTTTTATTTGTAGCTATTGTAAATGGGATTACTTTCTTGGTTTACTTATCAGATTATTTGATGTTGGCATATAGAAATGCTACTGATTTTTGTATGTTGATTTCGTATCCTGTAACTTTAGGGAATTTGTTTATCAGTTCTGATAATTTTTTGTGGAGTCTTTAGGTTTCTCTAGATTAAGATCATATCATCTGTAAGCAAGGATTATTTGACTTCTTCCTTTCCAATTTGGATGCCCTTTATTTCTTTCTCTTGTCTGATTGCTGTAGCTAGAACTTCCAGTAATATGTTGAATAATAGTGGTGAAAGTGGTCATCCTTGTTTTGTTCCAGATCTTAGAGGAAGGGCTTTCAGCTTTTCCGCATTCAGTATGATAGTAGCTGTGGGTCTGTCATATATGACTTTTATCATGTTGAAGTAGGTTCCTTCTACACCCAGTTTTTGGAGAATTTTTATCATGAAAGATATTGAATTTTATTGAATGCTTTTTCAGCATCAATTGAAATGATCATATGGTTTGTGTATTTTGTTCTATTGATATGATATTCACATTGATTGATTGCTATGTTGAGTTATCCTTGCATCCCTGGGATGAATCCCACTTGATTATAATGAATAATATTTTTAATGTGTTGTTGCATTTGGTTTGCTAGTATTTGTTGAGGATTTTTGCAACAATGTTCATCAGAGATATTGGTCTATAGTTTTCCTTTTCTATTGTTGCTTTGTATGGTTTTGGTATCAGGGTGACACGGGCCTTGTAGAATGAGTTTGAGAGCATCATCTCCTCCTTGATTTTTTGCAATAGCTTAAGTAGGATTGGTGTTAGTCTTTCTTTGAATGCTTGGTCGAAGTCAGCAGTGAATCCATCAGGTCCTGGACTTTTATCTGATGGAAGAGTTTTTATTACTGCTTCTATCTCATTCTTTGTTGTTTGTTTATTCACATTTTAGATTTCTTCCTGGTTCAATCTTGGTAGGTTGTATGTGTCTAGGAATTTATCCATTTCTTCTGAGTTTTCCAATTTATTGGCATATAGTTGCTCCTGGTAGTCTCTAATGATCCTTTGGATTTCGGCAGTACCAGTTGGAATGTCTTCTTTTTAATCTCTGATTTTATTTATTTGGGTTTTCTTTCTTTTTTTCTTAGTGTGCCTAAAGAGTGTGTCAGTTTTATTTCTCTTTTCAAAAAACCAACTTTTCCTTTCATTGATCTTTTGTATCGCTTTTTTGGTTTCAATTTCATTTATTTCTGCTCTGATCTTTACTATTTATTTTCTTCTACTAATTTTGGGTTTGGTTTGCTCTTGTTTTTATAGTTCTTTGATATGCATCATTAGGTTGTTTATTTGAAGCTTTTCTACTTTTCTGATGTAGGCACTTATCGCTGTAAACTTTCCTCTTATTACTCCATCTCCATATCCCAAAGGTTTGATGTGTTGTTTTTTCATTTTCGTTTGTTTTGAGAATTTTTAAAATTTCCTTCTTAATCCCTTCATTGACCCACTTGTTATTCAGGAGCATATTGCTTAATTTTCATGTGTTTGTATATTTTCCAATGTTCCTCTTGTTACTGATTTCTAGTTTTATTCATAGTGGTCAGAGAAAATATTTGGTATGATTTCAATTTTTTTTGCATTTTTAAGACTTGTTTTGTGGCCTAACATATGGTTTATCTTGGAGAATGATTCATGAGCTGGGGAGTAGAACATGTATTTTGCACCTGTGGGATAAAACATTCTGTAAATGTCTATTCATTTGGTCTATAGTGCTGATTAAGTCCAATGTTTGTCTGTTGATTTTCTGTCTGGATGATCTTTCCATTGCTGAAAGTGGAGTATTGAGGTCTCCAATGATTATTGTATTAGGGCCTCTCTCTCTCTCTCTCTCTTTAGTTCTGATAACATTTGCTTTATATATCTGAGTGCTCCAGTGTTGGGTGCATATATATTTAGAATTGTTATATCCTCTTGCTGAATTGATCCCTTTATCATTATATAATGACCTTCCTTGTCTCTTTTTACAGTTTTTGTCTTGAAATCTATTTTATCTGTTAAAAGTATAGCTGCTCCTGCTTTTTTTTTTTTTTTTTTTTTGGTTTCCATTTGTTTGTAACATCTTTTTCCATCCTTTTATTTTCAATCTGTGTGCGTCTTTATAGGTGAAGTGGGCTTCTTGAGGACAATATATGGTTGGCTCTTGTTTTTGAACCATTCAGTCACTCTATGTCTTTTGATTGGAGATTTTAGTCCATTCACATTCAATGTTATTATTGATATGAACTTACTCCTGCCATGTTGTTATTTAATTTCTGGTTGTTCTGTGGTCTTCTCTTTCATTCTTACTTACTTCCTGTCTTCCTTTGTTAAAAGTTATTTTCTCTGGTAGTGTGTTTTAATTTCTTGTTTATTTATTTTTTGTGTATCTGTTGTAGGTTTTTTGATTTGAGGTTACCATGACTGCTGTTGTATTTGCCTTTGTGTTCTTAGTCATAAATTCTTCACCTAGGCCAATGTCTGGAAGAGTTTTTCCTATGTTTTCTTCTAGGATTTTTATGGTTTCATGCCTTACATTTAAGCCTTTTATCCATCTTGATTTAATTTTTGTATATGGTGAGAGATAGGGATCCTGTGTCATTCTTCCACATGTGGCAATCTAATTTTCTCAGCACCATTTACTGAGTAGGGCATCCTTTCCCCAGTGTATGTTGTTGTCTGCTTTCTTGAACATCAGGTGGTCATAACTATATGGTCTTATTTCTGGGTTCTCTATATTTTCCATGGGTCTATGTCTCTGCTTTTATACCACTACCATGCTGTTTGGGTTACTACAGCCTTGTAGTATAATTTGAATTCAGGTAATGTGATGCCTCCAGATTTGTTCTTTTTGTTTAGGATTGCTTTGGCTATTCAGGCTCTTTTTTAGTTGCAAAAGAAATTTAGAATTATTTTCTCTAGATCTGTGAAATATGATGTTTTTATGTTGATGGGGATCGTGCTGCATCCTTTCTATTGCCTGACTGCTCTGGCTAGGACTAATAGTACTGTGTAGAAGTGGTGCCAGTGAGCACCCTTGTCTTGTTCCAGTATTTATGGGGAATGCTTTAAACTTTTCCCCATTCAGTATGATGTTGGCTGTGGGTTTTTCATATATGGCTTTTATAATTTTTAGGCATGTTCCTTCTATACCTAGTTTGTTGAAAGTTTTTATCATGAAGGGATGCTGGATTTTATCAAATGTGTTTTCTGCATTTATTGAGATGATCATAAGATCTTTGTTTTTGCTTCTGTTTATGTGGTGAATCATATTTATTGATCTGCATGTGTTGCACCATCCTTGCATCCCTGGGATGAAACCCACTTAATCATGCAGAATTATCTTTTTGATGTGCTATTGAATTCTGTTTGCTAATATTTTGTTGAGGATTTTTGCATCTATGTTCATAAGGGATATTGGTTTGTAGTTTTTTCTGTTTTGTTGTTTTTGTTTCATTTCCTGGCTTTGATATCAAGGTGAAACCAGCTTCATAGAATGAGTTAGGGAGGATTCCCTCCTGCATGATGTTATGGAATAATTTCTGTAGGATAGAAACCAGTTCTTCTCTGTGAGTCTAGAAGAATTCAACTGTGAATCTGTCTGGTTCAGGGCTTTTATTTTGTTGGGAGATTTTTTATTGTTGCTTCAATCTCACTCCTTGTTATTGTTCTACTCAGGATTTCTACTTCTTTCTGATTCAGGCTTGGGAGTTTGTGTGTTTTCAGAAATTTGTCCATTTCCTCTAGGTTTTCTAGTTTGTGTGCATAGAGGTTATCCTAGTATTCATGGATAATATTTTGTACTTCTGTGTTGTCAGTTGTAATGTCTCTTTTTTCATTTGTGATTGAGCCTATTTGAGTCCTTGCTCTTCAATTTCTGATTAATCTGCTTAGTGGTCTATTGATTTTGTTTATCTTTTCAAAGAACCAAATTTTTGTTTGGTTGATCCTTTCTTTTTTTTTTTTTGGTTTCCATTTTGTTTCGCTCTTTGTTATTTCTTTTCTTCTGCTGACATTGGGTTTGGTTTGTTCTTCTTTTTCTAGTTCCTTGAGATGTGGCATTAAGTTGTTGATTTGTGATCTTCTTGTCTTATTGATGTAGGCATTTAAGGCTATCAACTTTCCCCTTAGCACTGCTTTTGCTGTATCCCATAGATTTTGACAGCTTATGTCCCCTTTGTAGTTCAGTTCAAGGAATCTTTTGATTTCCTTCTTAATTTCATCATTGACTCAGAGATTGTTCAGGAGCAGGTTGTTTAATTTCTGTAACTCTGTGTGGATTGTAGAGTTTCTTGGAATTGATTTCCAGTTTTATTCCACTGTGGTCTGTGAAGATACATGGTATGATTTTTTAATTTTCTTAGACTTGTTTTGTGGCCTAATATATGATCAGTCTTGGAAAATATCCCATGTGTTGATGAGAAGAAGTATATTCAGTAAGTTTGGGGTAGGACATTCTGTAAATGGTCCACTTGTTAGGTCCACTTGTTCTAGTTTCTGGTTTAAGTCCAGTGTATTTTTGTTGATTTTGTGCTTGGATGATCTCTCCAGTTCTGTCAGTGTGGTGTTGAAGTCCCTGGCACTTATGATGCTACTGTTTACTTTTTTGCTTAGATCTTCATGAATCTGGGAGCTCCCGTGTTAGTGTGTACATATTTAGGATGGTTATGTCTTCTGGTTGAATTGCTTCTTTTATTGTTATATAATGACCATCTTTGCCTTTTTTAACATTGTTGATTTAAGGTTCATTTTATCTGATACAAAAATGACTACACTTGCTCACTTTTGGTTTCCATTTGTGTGGAATATTTTATTCCATCCTTTTCCCTTAAGTCTGTGTGAGTCTTTGTGAGTTAGTTTGGTTTTTTGGAGACAGAATTTACTTGGGTTATGTTTTTTCATCCATTCAGCCAGTCTATGTTTTTTAAGTGGGGCATTAAGACCATTCACATTCAGTGTTAGTATTGATATGTGGGTTATTGTTCTGTTCATCATGTTGGATGATATCTTGTTGTTTTGTTTTTCCTATTGTGCTATTGTTTTATAAGTGCTGTGAGCTCTAACTTTCGGGCATTTTTACATTAGTGGGTATCTATTTTGCTGTTCCGTGTATAATATGCTTTTGAGCATTTCCAATAGGTCATGTCTAATAGTGAAACATTTCCTTAATGTTTGCTTACCTGGAAAAGTCTTTATTTTTCCATCATGTATGAAACTTAGCTTTGCAGGACACAAAATTCTTGTCTGGGAGTTGTTCTGTTTAAGAAGACTAAAAATGGGTCCCCAGTCCCTTCTGGCTTCTCTCTGCTAAGAAGCCTACTGTTAGCCTGATGGATTTTCCTTTATAGGTTAGTTGTTGCTTTCATCTTGCAATTTGTAGAATTTTCTCCTTCATTTTGACTTTGGCCAGGTTGATAACTATGTGTCTTGGAGATGACCTATTTGCTATGAATCTTGATGGTGTTTGATGATCATCTTGTATCTGGATATCTGAGTTTCTGGTGATGCCAGGGTAGTTTTCCTCAATAATCCCCTCAAATAGGTTTTCCATGTTTTTTTGTTTTTTCTTCTTCTTCTTCAGGGATTGCCATAATTCATACATTGGCTCACTTCACATAGTCCCATATTTCTATGTGATTGTTCATTCTTTATTCTTTATTCTTTTTTCTGGATCTTTGACTGAATGGGTTAGTTCAAAAGCCTTGTCTTCAAGCTCTGAGATTCTTTCTTCTGCTGGGTTTAGCCTGTTGTTGAAGCTTTCTGCTGTATTTTGAAATTCCCTACATGACTCTTTCATTTCTTTAACTTCTGTTTTATCCTTTCTTATGTTTTCTTTCTCTTTGTCAACTTTTTCATTTTTTTCATTCATGTCCTGAAATATCTTTTTGGCTTCTTTTTGTTGGTTTTCAATTTTCTCTTCAATCCCATTCATCTTATTTTCCTTCCACATTCTGAATTCCATTTCTTATATTTTGACAATTTCCTTTTGGTTGTAGATGTATTGTGATCCTTTGAGGATGGAGAACTAGCTTGTTTTTTCATGTTGCCAGAATTCTTTTGCTGGTTTCTTTTCATCTGAAACCTTTTCTTTCAGTTCAGGCCAGATAAGTTTGTGGCACACCTGTTCTCTTTTGCTGGGAACTCTTCTACTTGGTGAGAAGAAGGAGAGGTCCCTAGATGGTGCTTTTGTGTTCTACTCCCAAAGACTGACCTGGCAGGAGTGGGGCAGATGCACTGGCAGCCTGTATTGCAGCTGTTCTTTGTTGTCCTGTTTGCCTGTGATTGTCACAGTCCAAGCCAGGGCTGGATGATCTATGTGTAGAGTCATGAGTTGTTTCCCAGGCTGCTGTTCAAAGTTCAGATGGGGAGTTGGTTGAATCCCCTTCCACAGAAGCTGGAGTTGTGGAAGATTGCTCTGTCCAGGTCTCCCCACAGCAGTGGCAGTGGTAGCTAGAAGAGGCTATCTAGGCAGTGGTCATGGGTGTCAGGGCTGCAGGCATTTGCTTCACCTGGGTCCAGGTGCAATGGTGGCACACAGCTAGCAGGTCAGTGGTGGTGTGTTGAATTGCAGGGGCAGGCCCCACCAGGTGGCAGGTGGGACCCTTGGGGCAGGGCTGCAGAACTGGGCCATGGCATGGGAGCCTCAGAGGTGGTGCTGTGGGGCCAGGTGGCAGCTGGGAGCTTTGGGGGTGGGGCTGGGCCTCCAGGACACTGGGGCTGTCTCCATATGCAAGTCTTGCTGAGTGTGGGGTTACTCAGGTGGCGTCTGCAGTACCTATTCTGTTTGAATCCTCTGTGGGGAGGAGGGAAGCTTGGCTTCCAGTCATGGAGCATGCAAGAGCATCTCCTCTTCCTACTCCCTCCCTGGCCCAGCAGAGGCATTGAAGAGGCAGTTGCAGCAAAGCAACTGTGTCTACCAGGTGCTCTGGATGCAAGAACTCAGAATGGCATCAGTTGCAGTGACCCAGGAAGAGAAACCACTGGGTTCTTGCTATACCCACTCTCCAGTGCAATGTCACTGAACAGTGTCAAAGCAGCTCTCTGATCAAATCCTGAGGTTTGCAGTGGTGGTGGAGGCTTTTCACAGCTTGAGTCAGTGTCCGTGGGGGTAGCGTGGAACCCCAGGGCCCTCTCCTCCTGTCCTTTCCCACATATGGATGCCTCCCCCAAGTACCTTCTGATGTTGTCAAGTGGACCACCCTGTCTCCCTCTCCTTCACTCTGTTTCCTGCCACTTCTCTGATGATTTACAACGCTGCCTCCAATAAGGTACATCCACACGTGGGCATCTACTTTCAACTTTTGATCCTCTCCTTGAGAGCAACGTGTGTGGGCTGCTTCTAGTCCACCATCTTTGCACCATCCCTTAATTTTATTTTTTTAAGCTAAATTCTCTTATATTTTCTAGGTATCAGTTGTAATACTATCCAACACAAATGTTTTATATTTTCTTTTCTACTATTTATACAAATTATTTCCCTTTTTTATTCTAGAGCATTTGAAAGAACTTCTAAGATACTGCTGAATAATAATCAACATAGTTATTATTTCAAAAACAATGACAACTCAATCATTACATAACTATAAGTCTTTAAACTGCAGCTACAGGAAAAGTTAACACATTAAGTGCCTCAAGTAAATTATGAATTATTATATTGAAATTATTACATAGAAACCAGAAAGTGTTTGAATGCTCATTATGGTTGTTGTTTTGGAGTTAAGAAATCTAGTTCCACAGAGAAAAATTCTGATGTGCAACTGTCTTTAGATAACATCGCTGCCTTGAGAAGGTCAAATCTTAAAACCCTTCATGAATTGGTTATAATATTTCAAAAGAAATTACATAGATCCTTATCAGTAATATGGTTTCTTTGTCTCGTTGGTCCCAGAATATACACAAAATTGTCAGGAACCAGAAAAAAAAATCTTGAAAAATAAGGAAGAAATACCCAAGGAACTATCACAAGTAAGAAAAACTTTTCCCCTCTCAACACTGTTATTGATCTCATCATGTCTCCTTATGGCATGTGATTTTATGCAACAAGCAGGGAAAGGATGTAAGAAGCAAAATTTCAGAAAGAATGTAAACAGATATTAATATTACAGTTAAATATTCACAATAAAATAAAACAAGTTTTGTGTCTAAAAAGCAAAGGGAACTCCATACATGTATAAAGGAAGAGGAGACTAAAAGTGAATGAAGATGAGTAAGGAGGTTTAAATAAAAACGATAGTTGCCAAGGCCCTTGTAAGACACACACACACCCCCGATAACTTTATACTTTGTTATGAAATGTTGGAGTATGGCTCTTAAGGGATGAAAATAGAACATATAACATCCACATTTTCAAAGAGAAAAAGAGAGGATAAATAAAATTTCATTAATACAACAGAAGCAGGTAAGAAGAAAAAAACAAAGAAGGTAGAGTATAGGGAAAAAACTGTATAAATGAAATAAATACATCAATCAGAAGATCAACGATTAGTTTGCAAATTTAAAAATCTAATCATAAGCTACTTATGAGAGACAAACCTAAAACAATGTGACAAGCTAAATGTTAAAATAAAAGAATACCTAGCAAAATCTACCCAAAATAAAGCAGGTATTATATTATTAATATCAGTCAGAAGATAATTTAAGCCAAAGCCCATCAAACAGAGCAAAGATTGATATAATCATAAAATATGAAATTGTATAAACGTAACAATATAGTCTTGAGATTTTAAAAAAGGGAAACACATTTCCACAATCATGATGGGAAAGTTTAATACATCTTTTTCAGAATCTGATAAATCTAAAGACAAAATGTTGATAAGGCTATAGATTTATAGAACACAATGAACAACCTTAAACGGCATGTATTAAATCCTGTACCCAGGATAGAACATATATAAAAATTGATGGCATACTTGGCTTGGCAGATATTAACTGTTGGTTTTTCTCCTAAGTCCCTTTCTTTCTGGACACATGATTAGATTGCATTTCCCAGTCATCCCTACAGTTAGATGGACTATAAAACTGAATGTTGACAAATGGAATATGGATACAAGTGATGTAACTGTTTCCAGGTATGTATAAACTTAAGGGACAATCCTCCAGACTCCTTCCCTACTTAATGATGGGATGTCAATATACAGGGATATCTTAGAATATTGAAGATGCCTCTTATTTGGAGCATCTGTTTTGGATTTCATGTGAGTGAAAAATAAACTATTATTTCATTAGGCTTCTGAGATTTTAGGCCTAGCATTAACGTATCTAATACACAGGCCAAAAAGAAAATTTCAACAAATTCCAAAGAACTAATATTGTAAGGAACAATCATTCAGACTATGGACAATAAAATTAAAAATTAACAACAAATGATAAAATATATTTCATATATCAGGAAACCAAAAATCTTATCTCTAATTCATAAATTAAAAATGAAACTATAAACCAAATTATGAAATACTTAAAACTAAACAATAAAAATATTACCCAGAAAATCTTGTGAAATATGGCTAATGTATATCACTTATACATAATTATATATACATTTATGTATATAACTTTCTAATCATCATATAGCAAAAAGATTTTTAAAAATATGTGAAAATATTGAACAGGGAATTCAACCTAAGCAGTCAGGAAGGAAAGCCGTTAGCCTTTATTTGCGATGCTAAGAGGGAAAATTAGAATACATCATCAATGAAATTTAAAGCAGAAAATATAAAGATAACTAATACCAGATGCTAATAAAATTCTCATCCACACTGAACAGATTTTTTTAAAAGATATATTTTCGAAAGAATAAAAAAGAAACAAAGCTCCAGATACATTTGTTTTATATCTTAAGAGACTCTTTTAAACTACATGGCAAAAATATGTAAAACTTAGATGAAAGGGATATTTTTTAATAAAAATATAAATTACCAATATTGACAAAAGAAGCAAAAATAATGCCAATGCTCTGTAAAGAAATTTTAAAATGGTATAAACTAATGCCATGCTTAACGAAAAGCCTAGAGTGAAATGCAACATGTTAACTGATTTTACCTGGATGCTGGAACTATGGTTTCCCCCGAGCTTAAGTCTGGAGCTTGGTTCTATCCTTAAACAGGAAATCTAGGAGGACAATTAAGTTTAACGGAACAGGTCCAAGTTCATTTTTGAAAATTCTAAGTATGAGTTCTATTGGGATATCAAAAAAAGATATGCCTTCAGTGTTTGGATTTGCATATATGAACATAGCAAAAGTATCCAATCTAATGAAACACCTCTCAAAGAAATTATGACACAATAAGCAAAAAAGCTGAAAATAACGACTGAGATCGCTCAGGTAGAGGGTAGAGAAGAAACGATGAAGACCAAGGACAAAATACTAAAGAACCTTCCATTATGATAAAATTAAAATATAACTCTAAGTGGGCTGAGAGGAGCAGCCAGAAATATAATATTTTATTAAGATACTTATAATATGAAGATACTCCAAACTCGAACCTGTTCTATGCAAACTTTCTCCTTTGAAAGCCTTTATTTGCGATGCTAACTTTGGGTTGAAGTCCCATCAGCTTTGGACTATGTTTTTCAAATGGATGATCCTTCTATCTGCACAATTTACTGCAATTACCTTATAATATAAATCTAGAATCTGGACTTTATCACTTCTAGAATCACCAGTACAAGGAGAAGCTAGTTGTTTTTTGCATTTATGTGCTTATAATACGATAAAATGAAGATGATCTAATTAAACTATATGTTCATCTAATAGGAAAAGTCTTGTGGTATTTCTGTTTTGCATATGTAGGCATGATACAAAATTAATTGCTTACGATCTTAATTTAAGCTTGAGCTAACAGTTAACATAACAAAACAAGGATATGTAAAAACATCCTTCTAACAAGCAAATGCTCAACCAAAATCTCATGTATAGCAATAAAGTAATAATACATATCATTTTATTATTGAAGGAATTTATCAATTTATTATTGAAGGTGAGGTTTCACTCAGCTTTTCTTGAGTAAAAAAAATCCAATAATTCATTTTTAAAGATAACATTAAAATATGCTAGCCTGTCTAATTAAGGTACTCAAAACATAAGTTATTAGAACATAAAAAATAAAAGCTAACTGATTGGATAAAACAACAGACAAGTTAATACTGGAAGCTTCTTAATTTCTAATTATTATTGTTTATTAAACTTTCTCCCCTACATTCTGATTCAAAGGGAATTTCTGCCCTCTTTCATCTTAGATTAATGATTTCTCTTGTGTTTTCTACCTCCTGACCTGCAGACACTTCTAGAACATTCCTTCATCATTTATCTCCAATGATTTTTCTTCCTCCTCTTTCTCAATAATAGGTGTTCATTCTCATTGTCCATTACTGTAAATTAAAACCGCTTCATCCCGTATCCACTTCTCACTACCAGCCCAGCCCTCTATGCCAGACTTCTTACAAGAGCATTCTATTTCCCACGACTATTTCTTCATTTCCACCTCTCCTCAGTTCGCCACAATCTGCAGTCATCTCCTTACCATCATATGGAGGATTGTTGTCTCCAAGGCCACCAGTGATCTCTTAGTCGCTATATTCAGGGTTTTCTTTATTCCTCAAGTTACTTGTTAGTTCTAAGATTTGCCCGAGTGTTAATGGTTTCCTTCTTAATGTACCCTTCTTGTGGTATACTAGGCAGATTTTGTTCTTATTGCTGAGATTTTCTATTTTTTAAACAATGTTTTGGTTGCTTTTTGGAGCTCTTCTTTTCTTCTGCCTACCTATTAAATACTGGGTACCAGAGAACTCACTTCAAATGTTTTCTCACTTTATACCTGGAGGAATCTCATCCACTCATGTGATTTCAACTACTACCTAATGATTCTATCTCCAAATTCTTAGGCTTAAATTTACACCCCCTCCCAAGTTGTCGACCTCTATTTCTGAATACGTACTGGATATATCCTTCTAGACAGACAATACCAACTTCAAACTTGGCATAATTAAGACTAAACTCATCTTTAAACCATTTCTGATTCTATAAAATTTATCCTAATTCAAGGTGTCCTTCAGTTCTCATGAAGAAAATATGTGTTGAATATACATTATGTGAAAGGCATTTTGCCAAGTATTTTCATACTTATCTTCCCAAGAATTCCACAAAATTGTTTTAAGCCATTTTTGTATAGATGAGAAAACTGAGGCTCTGTGCATTTAAGTGAATTCTTCCAAGCCCCATAAATCACAGGTGGTGGAGCCAAGATTCAAACCCCAAATCTTAAGCTTTTCTACCAGCTAGCACTGGCTCCATGGATACCATGAATTATCCAGAAGGTAGAAATCTCAATACAGTCTACAGTCCTCTCTCTTTGTCATCTATCCTGGCCAGTCGCTCTTCAATTAGCATTGATTTTCACTCCTTAATATCTCTTAAATCTCCCCACCTACTGCCACAGTTGAGGTCCTTCCCTCCTCTCTCAGGGCTACTGCAAGGTCCTCCTCATCAGTCTCCCTGAGCCCAGACTCTCAGGAGCCAAATGCATCCTTCCTTTTGCACTTAGAATGATCAGTCTTAAAGCACAAATCAATATTAAACCCTTGATTAAAATACTTTATTGCCTCCTCCACTCCAAAAAAGAGAAGTATAAACTCTTTCATGTGATGTTTTACATGCCTTAAATTTTACCAGCCTGTTTTTTAATATAATTTCACCTTTGGCCAATTGCCTTCTCAGGCCTAACTCTCTACTTAACAGTTTGCCAAATGTACTAGGCTTTTTAAATAATTTTTATTTTTTTACTCCTAGACAATACTTGGTATATTTTCCAGTCTTGATTGCCTGATAATCTTTCTCAGCCTTCAAAAGTATTGTCTTTCAAAACTCACATCTAAAGTCATTTCTTCTCATATAGCCTTTCCTGAGATGGTTAGAATTAATCACCACAACCTCTGGGATCCACTACAATTCATATGCTTCTATAGAGTCCTTTTCACAGATGACCATTATTATTGCTTTGCATATCTCTTTCCTAGACACGAACTCCTTAGGGATAGGGACTATGCCATGTTTCTCTTCATATTCCCAGCATCTAGCAATGTCTCATAGACCTTTCCATCAGCTTAAATGTCACTTTCTCAAGGAAGATTTCCCTGAATCCCCATATTAAGCTAGCACTTCCGATTATACTGTATCATTGTCCACTCTTTTTTTTTTTTTTTTGGCTTTATAGGAATTAAGGGATAATATATAACTATAAATTAATGTCTGACTCCAAGAGGTCAGAAATTATGTTTACTATTTGTTCATAAGTGAGATACACCTATCCCCAGAGTTCTACAATGACTGGCACAGATAAGATGAATATTAGTTGAATGAAAGTATGAATATGTAAATGAAAGCATTGATGAATTCTTCCATTTGGAATTGAGTATATCCCAGATATTCTTGCTACCACCACATATCCTTTGTCCATCACATTGCCCACTGTGGCCTGTCCTGATCTTTAAAATCCTATGCAGCTTCATGGCCAGCATTTTTATGAAATAAATGTTGTACCAAGTTCCCAAATCAAGCACACAGATTCTCAATGTTTAATCTAGTTCAAGGGCACTTATGGGAAGTTCTCAGCACCTCCACTTGCACCTCAGGGGAGCTTGATTCTGCCCCTCCAAGTTGCCTTACCACCAATTGGACCAGAAAACCAAAGAAACCTCAGATTTTCTAAGAATTCTAAGGACTTTGAGCATTGATCTAAATCCAGAAATTATCTCAGAGATCAAGAGTCTACACCATATTCCCCCAAGTTATCCTGATTATAGGGATGGGGTGGGAGTCATGTAAGGGTCAGTAAAGCAGAGACATTGGTATTTAGGGGCCTAATGGTTTTAAAATCAATAAACACAGGAGGTTCTGTAACCTTACACTGAGTCTTTGTTTTTCCTAACTTCACAATGCATATTTTTATTTTTCAACTGGCCTAGAGATAGGTTAAAGAGCAACAGTAAGTAAAAGGACAATAGCTAGGGTGAAAACCAGAGAGAATGGAAGAAAATATCTGAAGAATTGCTGAAAGACACTTTGCACTCCACTTCATCTCAAGGAGTCTACCTAGCTCCAGGTCCTTGGGTTTGCATTTCCAGATCTAGCATTGCTAAATTTGCAGAGTAATTTTACACTTGGGTGCCCATCTTCCTCTTAAAGAGGGGGGAAAAAAGCTTCCTCCAATCAAAAGGCAGCATTGGCAGGCAGGCATGTTTGTCCAGCATCCACATTGGACTGTTACAGGGTTTTCTGTGAGGGATTACTCTTGAAACACTTGAAGCCTTTACCTAACGAGGCTTCGTCAATCTGCTGATGAGGTGACCTTTCATGATTTCTGCTGAAAGTACTAATAAGCACAGGCCCTTCAGGATTCAGAATTCATGTTTCCTCTTTCATCCGTACTCTCTTTATCTTACTAATAGTGTCGGAAAATGTTCAACAAGGTTTTCTAGTGAATAAAACACATCCTGGTTTTATGTTTGGTGCTTCAGAAATCTATGCGAATAATACTTTCAAGCCAACAAGACATCATTTGTTAAGTTGCAGTTCTATAACTGATAACCTCAGTCTGGTCTATGAAAACAGTCCAAAGAGAGTTCAAAGAAAAGGGTGAAAAGTATTAAACACAGAGTTTGTGATGCAGTGCTTATTAACACATACTGAACCCTGCCTAAAAACCAACTGTGTTTCCTTTAAGAAAACACAAGGAAAAATTACAGTCATTATCTCTGGGTGGTGTAAGTTGCAAGTGATTATTGTTTTCTCCTTTTTGCTTGTTGGTACTGTGATTTTTCTATAGCGAGCTTGGATTTTACTAGTGTAGGGAGAAAGACTATTTTAATTCAACATGAGGGCAGTAAGACTTCCATGGCAAACACAATGTAATAAGATTTGTTCCAAACTGTCCAATGGATTAATTTAATCCAGTTCTTAGCTATGGAGTAGATTTTATGTAACAAAGTGCCCCAAATTAATGTTCCATTAGATTTCTACCCTGGGAAATGAAATTTGTTTTAACGTTCTTTTTTTCTGTCCTTTAATTCTAATGAATATCTTTTGTTTTAAAGGTTACTATAATAAAATCCTTTCTATGTCTTTATATAAGGCATTCAATATCATGTGGGAGGCTGAAAGAAGATTGAAATGCAATAATAGTTTTTAACAATAAAGCTCTTAATAATTAAATTTGTTATTATTAAAGCAACAGTATGTTTGTCTGTTTGTCATTGATCATAAGAAAGGTACTAAACACTGAAAAGTCATGTTCTCAATCCTGAACCCTAAGTCAGTTCAGGCATCAGAAGCTACTCATCTACCAACACAGCAAGGTTAACTAGGGAACTGCTTCTCTTTTGGTCCATTTGCTACTCACTCTCACTTTCTTCTCACTAGTTACTCTTGTCATCATATCCCATTTACAATCTTAGTACCTCAAAGATATTTCCATGTATTTTCCTCTTTGGTTTAACCAGCACTGTCCAATCAAAATATAGTGCGAGCCCCATATATAATCTCAAACTTTCTAGTAGCAACATTAAGAAAATAAAAAGAAACTGTTAAAATTAATTTTAATAATATATTTAACCCAAATGTCCAAACTAATATCATTTCAATGTGCAGCCTATATAAAATTACTAATGACCTATTTTGTTTATTTATTTTAGCACTAAGTCTTCAAATTCTGCTTTGTATTTTATACTTTCAGCACATCTCAATTGGAACTTTTTGATTGGAAATACTTGATCTATATTTAGATATCATAACATGTACAGCTGAAAAGTAAATCCAAAGTTGTTCCAAATATACTCAAATGTTTTCTAATCACTGAATCCAGTGTCAGTTTTTAAATTTAAATTTACCTTAATTAAAGTTAAATAAAATAAAAAATTCAGTTTATTTGTCATGTTAGCTACATCCCAAGAGATCTCTTAGCTACATGTGGCTAATGGCTACTGTGTTGGGCAGCAGAGGTTTAGAATTCACAGGCTGTTTCTGCTTCAGACTTTCAAATGTAAGATACTTATTTTTGCCAGGCCCAAAGGGACCAACCCTCAGGATTGGCCCACACACCCAAGCCCAGCAGTGTCCCTTACAGACTTACAGACACCTTCCACAGGAGGCATATTTAGAGAATAACCCCCCCACACCCCAAACACATACACACAGGAAAAACCCTTCAGAATACATCCCTTCTGATACCGACTCCTGGTGTATGGTGGCTCCATTCCTCGGGAAACAACTATTGCCCTTTGAATTTATATGGAAATAATTCCTGGAAGAGGCACATATTTTTAAAATATAAATGAATGGCTATTCTTAGAAAATGCAAATGAAAGCATAAATGGCTCACTTTGTGATATATATGCACTCTAAGAGGTAATAAAGATTAATTTATTAAGTTATCAACCCAAAGCCAGTCTATTATAGTACCCCAAAGCAATAAATATTGAAAGTCACAAATTGGATAGCTCTTGTTTATGACTGCATTTGGGTCATTTCCCTTCTTTAATTGATCCCCTTCTTGACAAATATGTACCTTAGAAAAGAAAAGGAGGTATTTTTTATGGTTTCTGGGGGGATGGGAAGTACTGTTTTTGTTTTGCGTTTGCAAGGATAGGTGGGAGTGGCTTGGACAAAGATTCTTACATAATCGATTTGTACTGATTTCTGCATTTAAAATTCTTCAGTGAGAAAATAAAGTTTCCACAAACTTTCAGACCATATGGGGGAAAAGTTTCCTTTGTAATCACAGTGTCTCTATTAATATAATAAAGGAATAATGCAAGAATCATAGAGGGTGTCATACCTTTTGTATAAGAACATGAACATAACATGTTTCACATGAGAAACATGTAACAAATGGATATTTTGTGTTTTAGTTTTTGCATGTTATCTTTCCACACATATATAATTCTATCCTATTTTTCTTGTGGCTTTTTTAATGCATAGTATATTTTCAATTATACGGTTTATTTACAACCATGTATACACAACCTAAAATAAACAAGTTTTATGGTAAGAATATGAGTCATTTTAATGTGGTTCTAAGGAGGTCAAGATTCTTTGTTCAGAATTTTAGTTCCTTTATCAGTGGTTTACTTCATGAATCACATAGAACAGGACTGGCAGAAACATAACACAGGTCACAAATGCCAATCACATATGTAATTTCAAACTTTTACTCTCTATATTTAAAAAAGTAAAATAAAGAAACAAGTGAAATTTATACATTTCATTTGATCTTTTATGTCCAAGTGAAATATTTTAACTTCTTAAAAAACCAATTGAGGCATTGAAATTTGATATGTATTTTATACTTACAGCCCATATCAAGTCAGATTAACCACATTTCAAGTACTTAGTAGCCATATGAGGCTAGTAGCTGCCATATTGAACAGCACGGGCAGAAACAATATTTACAGCAAATCTGGTATAGTTTGCTCAATATATGTTACTTTGTCAAGGAAATTGAACACAAGACCAGGTCAAAATTATTTTTTAACTATCTCTTAAATTTTAAATATGCATATTTACTAAAACAAAATTAAAAGAAATCTGTAATTCTTCTCTGAAAAAGTATTGTCAGGTCTAGAGAATGTAGCACTTTTCTGTTCTTTCCTATTTGTGCTACCAGCAAATTTTCAGGGCAGGCTCCTGGATCCATATAGCACAGACAGTTACATATCCTTGATCATAGTTTAAATTGGTCCTTGAAATTACTTCACATAATTACCTGTCAGTGGATTATATCATTGGCTTCTCTTTTTTTAAGATATTTTAAAATTTAACATCTTCAGAGTTCCCTTATGAAATTCAATGAAATATTGGAATGACATACTCTGAGTGAAAAACGTTAATTTCTATCTCACCCTTTCTTCTATTCAAATGTGTAATTTTTTGCAGTGTTGAAAAATCTGCAGCATTAATCTCTGTGACTTAAAGAATAACCTTATTTTACAGCACAATTCAGTAAGACACTGGATATGCTGCAGACGTATTTACAGAAAGAATATATCCACAAGCTATTACACTGTCATACATTGCAGCACTTGTCTGCCTATGTGATATTTTTCTCCATGTTCAATGGTGCATATCAAGTTAACAACCACAATTTATTATCTAATGTATTGTGTGATTAATGGGATAGCTCATATTTTAATCAGCCATTGATTTCTTCTCAATGAGGTCTACTTGCTTTAAGCACAATGTAGTCATAGAGTTTTAACTTTTTACAATAGTTTTTTGTCTACTCTCTTTTCTATTTGTTTTTAACAAAAGAGATTATACATGAATGCTTCTAATGGATATAATAAAACATTTCATGATATCCCTGTATTTTAAAAGATCTATTTGTTTAGCTCTGCGAGAGTGCTTTGGATTTGGAATCAGCAATAGCAATGGTAAAAATGATAACTATAGTTTATCAATCACCTTCCACTAAGTTAAAAGTTATCTCCCTTTTCTTCTTACCACCAGAGAATTTTTTCCTACTCTATTTTACCTACCACAATTTTACTTTATATTACATTCATTTGTATATAGCCATTGTATCTCCTGCTTGCTTATAAGCTATTTAATAAAAGGGATTATGTTATATTAATTTTCATATTTTATAAAAACTAGCAGAGTAACTTCCATATTAGATACTTTATAAAAATATGTGGACTCCATATGTGAATCACTATGAGCTTGTGACTCATTAGTCTAACAAATGAGGTAAACAGTCCAAGCCAAAGCATGGAGTCATAACAGCTACATTAACTATTATATATTATACTATAATAGGCATATTCAATGGTTATTCTGTTGTAGATATTATATACATTAGGGGTAGTGTTTTATTTAATTCACTCCTATAAAGTGAGTTAAATGCTATGAGGTAAGTACTATGAATAGCCCTGCTCCACAAATGAAGAAACTGAGGTTCTGAAAGAAAAAGTACTTATTTCAGAGCAAAAAGTGGTGAGTTAGAGTTCAGACATTTGTGTGTCTGATGGCAAAAGTGGAGTAATTACAATTACTATACAACATTGCCTCTTGAGGCCTCTGGTTCTGGGAATTGTAGATGTGAAGGTCTTTAAGCAATAGAGTTCCTAATTTTAGGGACGCTTCCACTGAATGACATGCATTTGATATATTAGGCAAATAAAAGATAAAATACGTTATTCATAAGTATAAGAACATTTATACCAAATGTTTGGTATCTTATCTTCAGCAGTAACTTTGTTACTTGTATTTGGTGATGTTGTCATTATTTTTTCTGGTAGGCTTTATGTACTTACTGTGAAACATCCTAATACTCTTTGAGGTTTTGATTCACATATTTTTTCCATATTCTGACATATTCGCTTTCGACTGAAAGAATTTTTGATCTTTGAAAATGTGTTCAAGTTTGTTGGCTTCTAACTATAGTCAAATTTGGAGTGGCTACTATTGATTTTTAAACTTGACTAGACAATTGAATTTTCTCACTGACCAGAGGCTATTAAGTGTTTATTTGATTTGAGTTACTTGCATTCATTTTTGTTCTGGTTGGAAAGATCACTTACTATCAACCTGCCACATCTGCTGAAACATGTTCCTGAGGAAAACAACAAACTAAATTAAACCAGTAAACACACACACACACACACACACACAAATAGAAAGTAATTCTCCTATACTTTCCTATTCACATATTTATCAAACTTGTTTCTTTGAAAAGTCACAAAATGCCCTTCTTTTTCTACAGTTGTGTGTGTGTGCGCGCGCACACACTGGATTTGAATTGCTTGAACACTGGGGAATTCATACTTCAAAACTATGTCAGAACATAGGTTAAAAATTAAGGATCATAGCAAAAGCAATCCCTACATATCATACAGTAATGCCTGGTCTTCAAATTACAAGCTCCATTGGTTTGTTCTAGGGATCCTAAAAGCATGATTCTTTTAAATGCCTCCATCTGGACTAGAAGGAAAATTAGAACATCCATTTTCCACATCCATTTTCTGCTTTATCCCTCCGCATCCCTTGCCAGTTCCAAATTGAGCAATGCTCTTGAATTCTGTATTCAAAGAGGTTTTTAGTTCCCAAGTACTTTGGTTTCCTTTAGCTAATGTAGAGACAGAATTGAATCTGGAAACATATTGGCAGCTTTTTGGCGTAATCGGCTTCCACAAACTGAACGAACAAGTGGTTGTGACCAAATAAGTGTTTCCAAGTGAGTATAAAGTGGTTTGCTTGCCAAAGTTCAAATTTCTGTCAAATAGGGCCCTTATATCAATTATTAGCCACACTCTTGAATAGGCCTCCAAGGGAAAAAAGAAAAAAAGGAAGCAAGGAAGAAGGAAGGAAGAAGTGTAATTTGTATTTCTGATTAGAAAATTCTGAAATCTCCCCTTAAGTAATGGCATCTTTAGCATGCAAGTAAAAAGAGAAAGGAAGGATGAAAGATCCAGGGGAATACCAGTGTTTCCTGAGAATAACTATTTTACCCAAAATGTCATGTTCTCACTCTGAGAAATCTTTCAGCCAGGCTCATGAACTAATCCAGCTGCGTACGCCCCTTATCTCCTGTCTGATGCAAAGTGACTTCAGATTGACTTCATTGCTCAGCACAGGGAAACAAGTTCAAGAAATATGTGAAAAGGAAAGTACAGGACAGTTGTTTTCTATTTGTGTGTATGTGTGTGTATTTTTACTGGTTTAATTTAGTTTGTTGTTTTTCTCAGGAACATGTTTCAACAGATGTTGTGGCAGGTTGATAGTAAGTGATCTTTCCACCCAGAACAAAAATGAATGCAAGTAACTCTAATCAAATAACCTAATTGTTTCCTGCACATTCTTTTTTCTTTCACAGTGTTCATCCTTGAATCACATATCATCAGCAACTTCTCAGAGTGTTGAACTATAATTCTTTAGAGAAAGAATTATACTAGAACTAGAATTCTTTAGAGAAACACATTCCATATGTATTTATTTCAGCCCCCTTCTGGGAAGTTTTTTGGCCCCACCGACCCTCTTTTATCATATTGCTACTTGGAAGTTCACCACTATAGTGCTCTTGACTAGGTATCTTACATGTATTATCTTGAATCTTCACCAAACTTCTGTACCATGGAACTTATTGTGACTCCAATTCTACAAGTGAGAACTAAGGCTCATAAAGTTTAGTTAAGTATCATGAAGCTCATGAGTAAAACAGTTACACTCAAGCTAGATTTGCCACTAAATGTCGGTGGAGGCACATTTTTACCCCTTTTTATAATCAGAGACAGAAAAGAAATTGAAAGTTCTAGTCTCTAGATACTCTCCATTGTTTTAGACTGAGCCCCCCGCATAGAAGTGTTGGAATGTAACACTATTTGAGACACATTCCAGAATCACTCTGCAATTGCTGATTTCAAAAGATATCTCAGAAATGCAAAACCCACCCACACGTACAGTTTATGCTACCCCATCTCCCATGCCAGACAATACAATGAACCACAAATGATTTGGCCTGTTTCCTAAAGGTGAGATTAATTTGAGAAGAGAAAAAAAGAATCCTGAAGGAGAAAAACAATAACCATAACAACAAACCAAGCCACTTAATCTGAATTCAGAGGTTCTGGCTAGTTCAAACAACTAATAAAGAAAATGGGAAGAATACAATTTGCAGCAATTTTGCAAAAGAGGAAAAAACCTTACTTTACAAATAGCTCTGGCTTCATATCTAGCCAAGCAAGCAGCAAGGCAGAGGCAGATAATAATGTGATTACTCTGGTAATGATATGCATTAGATACATTATGGGAAACAATAATGCTCCCTACTGAATGCAGTCAATCCAATTATTGATTTTTCTTAATGTTAAAAGCGCTACTCTAAAACTGAAAAGAGATATCTTTTATTTATTCTCTTTCCCTTTCAGTTTCCATGTCCATAGATCCTTTGATGCAGAGTAGTATACCAAGATAATGGAGTAATGTATATCTAATCTGACACCTACTGGGCCAGGCTAATGTTTCAGATAAAAACTGCTAGGATACTGCTGCTCGTGGAAAAAAGCAATGTATGATAAGACCAAAAAAATGGACTTTCCTTTCATTTTTGTTTGGCTTTGTTTTCTAAAGAATCCTTGCAGACCAAGCATATTTTTCTTTTAAAGCAGTATGGGAACATATTCATTAGTCTACACACTAGACCCAGCTGACTGGCCTATATTAAAAAGTTCTTCTCCCCAGAATATATGTTTCATGTATTTAACCTTTTAATATTATACATTATCATTGTAAAGGGAACAGGTACGGTACATGTGCAACTGGATATAGTTCCTTCTTTCTATGTTCTACATCTACTGTTCAAATCACATTCCTGTACATAAAGCCACACCCACTCATGTGTCCCTATCCTATCTTGCCCTTATTCTGCACTTTATACTTCCTCTTAATTAACACTCAGTAGCACCTGGAACCAGGTATTTCTAATGAACGTCAGAAAAAATATTTCAATAAATACGAGGCAATATGGTATATCCTGACTTTTTTTTTTCATTTCACACAATAGGGAAGTTTTTAAAATCTTTACTAAATATTATTTTTGCTCTTTGTCAAGTGAATAATTAAGCAAAATAATAAATAGACTGATGTCAAAAGTCCCTGTATGACTGATCAATTTTATCAGAAAAATCAAACAGTGTATTTGTACCAACCTTTTGGCTGATGTCTGATACTCATTTCCCTCATTCATCTCATGTTCCCACTACCTTTTTTTTTTTTAACTCTAGAGGAGAATAAAAAGCATTTCTTCTTGTCATTTTCACTTGGCCAATTTCATTTAAACTGCCCCCAGAGGATTTGAAACAGCATGTCCAGAGCAAGAGACCTACGATCACTAACACAGAAACTGAAAAGCATCTCAATACCTTTCTCTGTTTAACCAAAGGAAAGCACATGTGTATTTCCAATGAAGCTTTGATCTAATATATTTTAAGAGTAGAGAATAAAAACTAAAAGGTAATTAGATTTTATTAATGTACTTAATGAGATCTCTAAGTATCTTAAAATTAATTATTAAGAAAGAAAAAATTGCCTAATTTTTAAAGATCTTTCCACATGACAAACTTTTCTTTTGGCATATCGACTGCTTGGCCTAAAAGCATTTAGGTGAATAAAATAAAATGTTTTGCCCTGATATAGAAAAACAAATAGCAACAGAAATTAATTATTCAGTTTTTCTAAATGGCTCTAGGTCAAGTTAAGATTATTTCTCCCAAATTTTAATAAGGAGATGTGAAGTGTAAAGCACTTAAAATGAAAAATAGTTCCTTTTTTCTCAGTCCACCAAGACCACTCTTGCCCCTTTCTACCCATCAGCCTTTGAGAGTGAGCAACTAATTCAGGTATCTTGTCATTTAAATGGTTTTCTATGGAGAATCTTTTTTGTGTGTTTTCTCTCCCACTTGAAGAAAATTATCTTCAAAAGAGCTTTCCGTGAACTTTTCTTTGGAAAAAAGAATTTTGAAGCCCCTTATTTACGTACCCAAATTGGCCAAAAAAGCTTGGGTATAAGAAGCATTCTTTATCTTGTTTCTTAAACATTTGCCAGGCCTGTGCTACACATATTAGAAGACCTTTATACAAGAGGCTTATAAGTCAATATGCTTATCAAATATACAAAGTTAATTTCAAAGGGCAATCAAAATATTGGTGGTAACTGATCCTAGTTTCTCTTTTGCTAAAAAAAAAAAAATTAAATTAAGTAGATCTGCAAAAACTCCATTACACAAGCCTGAGATATTTAGGAAATTTTTGCTTTCAAGTTATTACATATCTCTATGAAAAGTGAAGACCATAAACTTATCAGCAATCAGATAGTACCAATAGTAATATATCCAAATGAATTATTTTGGTTTAACTTATTTCTTATCTATGCCTAAAGTTATCATAAAAGTGGAGAAAGTAACCTAATCATATATTAGTTCCACCTAGCAAATTATAGGATGATTTATTAAAAATAGCTATTCATTAATTTTATTGCTATTTTGATGATTTAAAAATATAATATCTTGTAGTTAAGAGTTTTATATCTTTAATATTTATTTCATACACTTTCATAGGGCTGAATTTCATGAGTCATGAACTCTTTTAACTGTAGTTTCTTAATCTGTAAAATGGGAGTAGTAATAGCCATTTATCAGGTTGATAAGAGGTTTAGATAATATATGCAAATTACTTGCAGCAATGCATGCTCAGTCATAGGTGTTAGTAAATAATAGGTTCCTCCCTCTTCCATTAATCTTCACCACTCCTGAATGAAAAATAAAATTGATATACCTTAAAGTGAGAAAAATGAAATGCAAAAATAACTGCCAGTCTTGCCTATGTTAATACGGTGAAGAAGGACTGGAACCCAGTTATTCGGCTCCTAGCCCAATTTGTTCACTGATTTAATCCATATGCTATAACTTCTAGGGATGTACCAATGATATGTAAAGGGACGAAGTTCCTGCTCGCATGAAGTTTATGTTTTACTGGGAAGAACAAAAACAACTCAATACGTCATGTGGTAGTAATGCAAAATAAAGCAGGCTAAAGGGATGAAAATAGATGTGGGTAAGAATGGAGGGGCATTTTATATAGGACTGTGGGGATGAGCCTTTGTGAAGTCTTATTTGAGCAGAGATTTGGAGGAAGTAAGGGAGTGAGGCATGCTGGTGTCTGGAAGATAGTTCCAAGCATGATCAGTGTGTTCTAGAGAGCAGGGACGCCAGTGTGCCTGGAGTAGGATGCGGTAGGAAGATGAGATTAGGACGATGGGGTAGGGGATCAGATCCTGTAGCACCCCCAAGACTCTTGTTCTTACCACATTGCTGTCCTGCTCCTCAGATTATCAGTATAGTTTTTACTTTGAGTTACAGGAACTCTTTTCTAATACTCTTCTTTTCTTCCACTCAACCATTAATTAGTAGGCTTTATCACTGCTTCAATAATAATTATGAAAAATGTGAAGTTTATGATATTCCTCCAAAGATATTACTTATCCATCATTACAGAGAAAGTGTTGTCAATAACATGTCAGAGATGAGGAAATGGAGATACTAAAGCACAGACTGCTTTGTCCAGAGCCATAACACCAGAAAACATTATAGCTAGTTGTATCATGCAGCGTCTACCACACTTCCTGCCTCTCAGTACGCTCTTTGAATTACAGCTCCAATTAGAATCTCTGTGACAGTGAAAAGGCTTGGTTCAGAAAGATGTCACATCACAAAGTAACCAAATGCAGCTAAATGTAATATATGTGAAGTATTATGTATCAAGATGCTGAGAAGAATAATATTCGCTTGGGGAGAAAACTTTACTAGAGCTACATTTTTAATAGAAAATATTCCAGTGTTACTATCTTAACAAAAATCTGCCTCATTATATGGATTTGATGTGGTTCTTTTTTAAGTTTACTTTAGGGAATATGATTCCTAATTTTATACACACACACACAAGGAAAAAGAGAAAGAAACAAGTCTCATTAAAAAGTAAATAAAACACCCATCTAATTCTTATATATCAAATTAGCTTAAAATGAAACACCTGTAAAAGTACATTTTATAACACCTCTCCAGTAACCTTGACCATGTGGTATTACCACACCTTTTTTGATTGGCTGTTAATAGACATGAACCACATAATGGCAAGGCAACAAATAAAATTTGTTCTTCAATTCTAACATCTAAAATTAGAAAAGTTGGGTGAGTGACATAAATTAGCAGGAACTTCCACACATATTTTGTCCACAGCTAGAAAACATTCAGATTTTATCTATAGCAGGAATAATCTACATGCTGGCCAGCCGTCACACTTAATTAAATTTGTAAGGGTCACATCAGAGGTAAGGAATATTATCCACACAAGTAATGCAATAGGAATACTAATTCATTCAAAGGGGTCTCAGTTGCCCTTTCAGTTTCACCCTTTCTTATAGAAATTCTTATTATTTGTCAGAATAAAAATATCAAGCTAAGCAGATCTACTAACTCATAACTCTTGTTTGAGCCTAATTTGAATGTCTCATAAAATCATCCATTACTATGGGCAGTAAGTACATTGAAGCTTCATCCATCTGTTCGCATCCAAATAGAGGAGGATATTGTTTGTTTACAGGAAAAAATTGTATCCCAAGGAAATGTGACTTTGCCATTTGCTCAACACAATTAATACCCAGAATACAGTAATTTTGGTGTGCTTCATAGTTACAGGGCAGGAGTTACCGATTTAAATATTACAATTAGCAACTGTAAAAACCCTTATCAAAATTCACCACCATACTCTGATAATTCCTTCAAGCAGGTTGTCATTTTATGATACCTTTTTCCTGTCAACCTGCTACTACACACAAGTTAGTTCTTGATGTTTACAGCTCAGGTTCTACCAAGGCTGATCATAATTTTCTATTGAACAGATTAAGCTCACTTATATCTTGAAATTGTCAACATTTGCCAATAGATTATTAATGTTCTAGAACTCCTCTGCACTGCTTGATTTCTTAGGCAGAGAGTCAATGAGAAAGAGCATGGAGCTGTGGAAATGTGCAGATTTCAGTTAAAATTCTGAATCCTAATAATTGTATGATATCATGCAGATTGCTTAATCTTACTGAGAATCAGTTTACTCAATGGTTTAACATGCTGATAATATTCCCTATCTCAGAACTGTTGTTGGCTTAAATGACAATGCACATAGTTATTGATACTTGATAGGTGTTATATATATAAACTTTATATTATATATGAATGTATAATACATTATAATACATATATAATAAGTTTTGTTTTATATATACATAATACTAATTATATATATACACACATACACACTTATACAGGCAATCCCCAGGTTACAGACAACCTGATTTATGGCATTCTGTACTTACGAATGGACCCCCAAGGCTTCCATAGGGATAATTTATAATTAAATTAATAATTTGGGAACTGGTTTCTTCTGCATGTGTAAACAAACCCACATGGCATTAGCGGTTCGTTGACACAGCGTTTTTCTTCTAGTGGCTAGTCTCATTGTTTATAAGGTCACTTACACACAGCATCATTTTTGTCTTAACTTTTTTATTTGATTTTGTGAGTCTGTGTTTACCCTTATGACCGTGCCTCCAAAGCAAATGTCCACTGCAAGTCCAAGTGAACCTGCAGTGAAGAGAAAGGTGATTAGAACGGAAATGAAAGTAGAAATAATTAAGCGTTCGGAGAAAGGCCAGACGCCATATTCATTGGGAAAGCATCAGGCTTCATTTGCTCAACTATTAGAATAATTATAAAGGATAAAGTGAGAATAATGGAACATACAAAAGGCAGTGCTCCAATGGAAGCATCAATTATTACTAAGAAGAGTAGTGGATTAATTATTGACACGGAAAAGTTATTATTGATTTGATTAGAAGATCAATATAAGTGTAACATTCCTATTAGCCTAGCATTGATGTAACACTAGGTGTGTTAACCTTTAATATTCTTTCTTGAAATTCCTCTTATCTCCTAACTATTTGTATGAGATTTTTTTATGTTCTGCTTGTTTGAATTAAAAGAAAGAGCACAATAGTTTCTGCAACTTATTATTATAGTACAGGGGTATTATTGTTATTACAGTATTACCTTGTATTATTCTTACCACATATGAGTCATTATAGTATTTTCATTATTATTATTATTATTGTATATGCACTGTTCATCAGGGATCCAAGTTGCATACGAATCTGACCTAAAGACATTCTCAGGAAAGTATCTCGTCTCTAACCTGGGGACTGCCTGTATATACATATATTTCCCTTCTATTTCCCTAGGATACATATCATCTGAAATGTCACACAAAATAATCTTAGGTCCACAAATTCCAAATGGATTGATTTAATATGATCCTAAATCATTAAACCTAAGTCAAACAGTGAGTTGAAACAGTTACTACATCCATCAGCTATCTTGGCATTAACTTCCACATGCATTAGAAAATTTAGTTTTAAGTTTGGCTCTTTGTTTTTAACCTAGATCATTCATAATACCGATTTCCATTCCTACTACACTGCCATAAAAATATTTTCTCTGTCCAATTTAATTTGACTCAATAAATATAAATAGAGAATCAATTTTATACAAGATAGTACTAAGTGCTAAAGAATAGAAAAAAATTAGGAAAACATTTTCTGCTAAAGATAAGTAATTCTACTTTAGAATTGTTTTGCACTCAACTTACCCTACTATTTCACATCACTAATATTAAAGGATTGTGCATATGGACAAATGTTTATCATAATTCATCACCCAAGCCCCTTCATATTGATTTCAAAGCATTGCTTCAAAAATGAAACAATAAATAGTATAATCAATCTGTCGACACAAAAGAATTTAAGCTCTATCATTTTACTGCTCTGTACTTCAATTCATCCATTTGGAAAATAATGAGCTTGGAATATCCAATTTATCTTATATTTTTATCTATAAATGTAATTGTTTTCCTTTAATTTTCAAATATTTCTTCATTAAAATGTAAATTTGTTAGCTCTTGCCTAGTTAAATATTAGAGTATTCCAATCAAATATGTTGACTGGTTATAATGTTTTGGGACTGAAAACAGTTTATTTCTGGAAGTAATCATATAACAAGTTTTATTACAAAATTAATGAAGACTCATTAAAAATACAAGAAGAGCAATTAGAACTGGAAACTAGGGTATTATAAGATTTTTTTCCTGAAAAAAAATATTCAATTTAAATACGTTGAAGTATTTCCTGCCAAAGCATAATAAGAAATTTTTTTTCTAAATGGTTATAATCATAACTGCTTTATACAAAATATTTCCTAACATTTGCTTTGTAATGATCTAACATTTGGGAATTAGAATGGAAAAGATGTGCTGGAAATTTTCCTAGTTAGAATATATGCAGGATAAGAAACATATTGAACACATTTTAAGTGTAAATAAATAAGTTTACTGGAATTTGCATTACTATTCAGATAAAAGATGTTTTAAAATGTCTTTTTCAGTACTCACAGTTCATTTTTAGAAAAGACAGTACAAAATCCTAGTACAAAGTTAAGGATAAACCTACATAAATTGACTTCTAATTAAAATTACATTCTTCCCCAAACACTAAATGTACCACACACAAAGGGTACAAAATTGTGAGTGGGAGAGTATGTATATATGGGAGTAGGGGTGTGTGTGTGTGTGTCTGACTCATGCTTGATGTAAAGAAAAGATAAAACTGCCAGGAAAAAGTCTTTACTCATAAGCTTTGGGTAAAGAGAGTGACTATTTCATTATACTTGCAATTGTCATTTCAAAGCCCTGTCTCTAGTTTCTTAAGGCTCTGCTAGCTCTGTGATATAACTAGATGGAGATCATTCTGCTGTGACCAAGTTACATCTCAATACAGAACCCTCATTTTTCATGTCTCCTGCTTAAAAACAAACAGTGAGCTCCAGAGAAAGACGTGCAGTTATCTGATAAGAACCTAGGCTAGAACAGTGGCATTTTCAGAAATAAAATGAACAATGCTCAAAGGATTCATATCTTAAATTTTTATCTGCAAAGAGCTTTCTAAAATCTTGCTCTTTGAGATATGAATTAGTTTTTATCTTCCAAGGCAGGTCAACACTAAGCTGTTTGTGCTGTTGGTTTAAATGGCAATTTGGGGGGTGGGGAGGGGTAACAATTATTCTTTTTGAATTTCTCACCTAATAGCTAAATTTCTTACTTTTCACATGAACATTTGTGCTTAAGATTTTTATATTCAACAAGTAAAATTTCAAAAGCAATTCATTATATGAGCTAATAATTCACGTGTAATCAAAAACTGCACAAGAATGACACCTGGGATGTGATCAAACTGCAACTTTATTTATGCCTCCCAGTGCCCCTTTTAAAATTTGTCCAGTGTGAAAAGCAACTCCCTTTACATTTTGATAATAGATAGTTCTACAATAACTTTATGTTAGGAAGCCCTGTCTTGATTCAGTAATTAGACACATCCAATCCAAGTTAGTAATTCAACATTTCAATCTTTTTTCACTTATTTTTTTCCACTGGAGCTAAGGCCTGTACTTGGTAACCTGCTGGCCTCCAGGAAGAGGATGTAGTTTACTCCCGCTCTCTTTCTCTGCTCAGCTTTTCCATCTCTTCCTTAAATCATCTGCTGCTTTTGAAATCTCACTAAGGTCAAAGAGTTCAGGGAAGAGAAGTCAGGACAGGAAAATCCCTGCTTGTTCTCTGGGTCAGGCAGATGTTAGAGCAAGTATGTCTCTTCACGGAGCTCCACAGTGAGCTCCTGCTCCACCTCTCTCACTGCATCCTCCTGGCCACTCTTCCGTCCTTATCCCTGGTTCTCCAGTTGTCCACAACTTATACTTGCGATTGGAGTCCTCTGACACTCCCAGAAGGGCCACATTGGCAAGATTAAACCCCAGTTCAGATCACTCTCTACCATGCTCAGTGTAAGTGTGGTTACTTCCTGAACACAGCCTCCTGCTTTCACACTTTGCCCAGCCAAATTCAGCTTTAGCTTTCCCTGGCACAGTCAGGCATCATCACAGTGTTCCTCAGTTGCAGGGAATGCATATCAAGCCCTCCAAGAAGTCCAGCTGAAGCTCTCTATCTTTCAAGATAAAGAGATGTTAGGCTCTCAACCACCCATTCTGGGAAGAAATCTCTACCCAGGAGACATGGAAATAATCCTTATACATCCAATTTGATGATTTTGCCAAGGTGGTCTCACACTCACTTAAGGATTTGACAATTTTGTTGTCTTAGTGCCTGAGCTGAAACTGTAATTTTATCTTGTTACAGTTGCACATGTAAAATATATCTGACATACAGGAAGTGATACAATATCTGACACATGGCATATGCTTACTTAAGGCTAGTTGCCATTATTATGCTTATCACCACCATCAATTCTTGTCACCTAGGGGGTAGTATATCTTATTCATACCTTGACTGCTGACTTATACATGGATGTAGAAGCTTTATTTGTAATTGTCAAGAACTGGAAACAATCCAAATGGCCATTAACGGTAACAAGATAAAGAAAGTGTTGCATAGTCCTACAATGGACTACTATGCAACAATAAGAAATGACTATTGATACATAGAACATAGATGAATCTCAAAATAATTCATGAGTGATAGAGGCCATGGTCAAAAAAGAGTCCGTAGTATATGATTCCATTTATATACATTTCTATGAAATAAAAACTAATCTGTAGTGATAGAAAACAAATGAGCAGTTGCTTGGGGAAAGGGGAGCTGGCAGAGAGGGGAGGGTAGGTAGTATTACAAAAGACAGAGGGAAACTTTTAGGGATGATGGATGTGTTTATTATCTTGGCTGTGATGATGGCTTTGTTGTATAAACATACTGGAAAACAAAATCATACACTTTAAATGTGTTCAATTTATTGCATGTAAATTATACCTCAATAAAGCTGTTTTTAAAAAATTTAAACAATAACAACAACATAAATGGGCACCCACTAAATGGTACCAAAATATTAATACTATCGTGCTTTCATCAGAGTGTTCTCAAGCTAGTTTATGATCATTATATTTAATATCAGGGACTTGGTCTGCCTCTCCATTGATCCAGTCAAGTTTCTTATCATATAAAAGTTTGATTTCTTATTCCATTTATTTCTAAGCATTTTTACATATTTTATTGCTAATTTGAATATAATAATTTTCTTAAGATTTTTCTGTCTGATATATGTATTTTATATAAATATCACTGACATTGTGTATTTATTTTTAAATTTTCTATTTTGTTGGAAGTTCACATGAATTCTGACAGCTTTTCAGTTGATTTTCTTGGTTTTAAGGGTAATCTACCTGAAATTTTAATCAGTATTTTCATTAAAAGATGAAAAAAGGTGTTTCAATCATTGCTGTGCTCCAAAGTTTGGCTAAAAATCCTTTGCTGTGTATTTAACATCATATTTATATTCCTATAGAAAAACTACAAAAAGGAAAATATATTTTCCCCTATGTGATAAATATCTATACTATTCTACACTATTTTTAAGACCAAGCCTCTTATATCCATATATGTTTCCATGTGTTAGACAGAAATTATAACATAAAGATCTCCCTTATATAAAAGTTATGAAATTTAAAGTGCTATTTTTAAAGATCAGTGCATTTTTAAAAGAAATGTTAAATAATGTTTCTGCTTTTCATTTAGTTTTTAGATTACAGTTTACTGTGTCAAACAAAAAGTTTAGTTAGAAATTGTTTTTAAGGAAATAATAAACTGTATTTTTCTGGCTAGTAGTCAAAATTTTCAAAGTGCTTTCACACATATTATCTAATTTTTTCAACAGAATATCCTTTTGTGAGCCACAGATAACAAGATCTAAAACCACAGTGCTATTAAAATGAGAAACTTCTGATTCTGAATTTCATGTTATCTCCACCAATCTCTGGAAGTGGTAGTAGTTTAGTGTATGCCCTAGTGCTGGACTGCCTCATCTTAAATCCACCTCTGGTTGTGTAACATTGGGCAAATTTTTTAACCTGATCAAGCCATGTTTTTAACATCTTTATAACAGGCATAATGATATCTTCCTCATAGGAGTGCCATGAGAGGAAGGGAGATAGTACACACAAAGTTCTTAGCCTAAAGCCCAGAACGATGTGTGCTCAATAATTATCAGATATTTTACTCTCATATTTTAAATGTATGGACAGTAATAATTATTTTGTAAGTGCTTGGAAAAAGATGGAAGGAATGCATCAGCTGTCCAGCTATGATTATGGTCTATTTTTTCTGGTGATCTGGGTTAGCAAGCATGTGATTTTAAAATGGAATAATTTGAATATATGATAAATTTACTACAGGATAAAAATTAATAGATGCTATCAAATAGAATTTCATTTAATGTTTCAAAGAAAGCTGATTTTCTTTGATAAGTTATTTAGCATTGCATTGTACTAGAACACATCATTTGAACAGCAAAATTCCACCATTTCAATGAGAACTTTAAAAAAAGTTGAAAGATATTATAGTGTATCAAGAGGGGTGCTATCATTGCAGCCCCAAAAGCCTGTGCAATACACCATGTAACTATGACATACAGACATACAGATACACCCCCCCACACACACACATACAATGAAAGCACAGAAAAGAAAAATTATGTGTTTGATGTTTGAAACTGAATAACTCAGATAATCCTTCAGAAAGCTGCACTGGGAGATAGGCTGGTCAACTCAGCCTCAATTGCTTCATCAGTGAAATAAGGGAAATATTACCTACCTTAAGGGTTTTATGTCTGGCTTAGAAAATAATTGTTACTGGCACACAGTACATGCCCCTAGAATCCTCCTTCCAGGCCTTTTTGAAAGCTCTAGCTCCATGCCTGCCTGCACAAGCAACTGGTACAAGACTACTTAGCATATTCTTAACCAAAGATCAAGTTGCTACAAACTTGTAACCATTTGTCCAGAAGATTATATATTTCTTTACGAGTAGATAAAGACAGTGATCCTAGGGTTTGATGGTAAAGAAATGAGACAAAAATTCTTGGGGAAAAAAATCTGAAGAATGCTAACGTGGTAACTCCACAGCTAGGAATAGAACGCAAAACAATAATCAATTCCACGACTTGACAGATGTCACCGAGATGGTGAGTAGGCCAATCAGAGGATCTTGGGAGTGAGACAGCACAACAGAGAGAGAGAGAGAAACTTCTGCCCCATTTTATTCCCTCAGGTATATTTCTTCCTAACAGGGAGATCATCTTTACAAAGAAGCTACCTTCTCAATGAGGCTTTCTCTGACACCCTATCTAAAATTACACTTCTCTTCCCTCTCAAATATATTTTCGTACTTATAATCATCAATTTTACTTATTTAGGTTGTTTATTATCTAGAGCTACCAAAATGTGAGCTCTATTGAAGGCATGGATCTTCACGCTTTATTTGCTATTGTTTTGCTACCACCTACAACAATGCCTGACAAGTGGAAGCTCCTGGTATTGTTGAGTTAGTGATGAATCATGACATTGAGGGTGAGCCTGAGGGAGCTGAGGAAGGAGCAATGAGGCTAGACTTGTGCTCACTCACACTTTTCTGTGTCTGGATGCTGATAAAAAAAGAAAAATCGAATTATGGCACTCTTGGCAAAGCTGATCTCCGGGATGGTATTTCCAAGAGAAACATTCACTTGCTGCTAGATTAAAAACCATACATTTCCCTAAATCTTAATCCTAACTACAGCCCTATTCCTTGAGGAAAATCTTAAACTCATGGTAGGAGCTTCACAACTGAGCAATTTCTGAGTGTTGCCTATAGAATGGACTACTGGAAGTTCCAGATTGTACTGGTTTAACACCAAGTCAACTTTTCAGGAATGTCATTTTTGATTCTTCCTAAAAAGATACTTAAGGTTGCAAATACTTAAAGCCACTCAGTTCTGGGACTGGTACTGCAGTGTGGCAGGCCTTGGAGGTGCGATTCCATTTTTTCTTCACTAACCTCTGAAAATGGTAGTTCAGCACTGTGACTTTGTATAGGCCTCAGACATGTACTGCCTCGGTCTTCATCCCAGATCTGGCGTTTACTAGCCTTGGAACGTTAGGCAAGTTATTTAATACTTCCAAGCCTTACCTCTAAAATGGGCTTAATAACAATCTTCCCTTATAAAATCACCATTAGCATAAAATGAAGTAATACATGTGACCCTCTTAGCATAATAATTGGCAATTGTGTGGCCTCAATAAATATTAGATATTGTTGTCTACTTTTTAATGTATAAAAGATAAAGATTTTTCTTAAGACTGGGTAAACAAGAAAACTGCTGTGACAAATGTATGCATTAGCTATCCAACTCTGACTGCTGGCAATATTCTGATAACCTTGGTTAGCAAGCCTGTGATTTAGAAAGGAATAATTTGAACTAATATTAGATTAATTACAAGATAAAGGTGTCTTGGGATATTGTGAATTTTATTTTTAATGCCTTTTCTTGAAATGTACATATATAAGCTAAATCTTTTTCTTTCTCCTCCCCTCCAATGTGGAGAGCAAAGAAGGCAAAGCCAGAGAGAGATCAGGGAAGGGTGGGTTTGGTCAGGGGAGACTTGACCTGAGGAGGAGCATGCCATGCTGAATTCTGTAGAGAATGATGACTGCATCCACCTTGGAGAGTGAGTGGGGTGAGGGGAAGGAGAGGAAGCATGGGGAATGGCCGAAGATTAAAATCTCTCAAAGACCCCAAAGACAATATTGTTCCTGAGCTCAATAAAGTGGTAGCAAAATTCTTCTAGCCGTTCTTTAATGATGTGAATTATTCTGAAGCTCAATCTTCCTAACTGTTGCCTTTGTCTGATATGAAAAAGAACTGGTGACAGTTTTCTTTGCTTAAGGCTCCATCTCTCAAAGTCATGCCATGTTGGAGAGATGAAAGAACAATGTCAGATTATGCCACTTTGTAAAATGTCATTCTATTCTTTGAAAAGAATAGAGGTTACCTACATTGGTATTCCTCAAGGTCTGGTTCTCCATGTGAACCCGGAGCAAACACTTAGCATCAAGCCCTTTCCCTCTTGTGCCACCTGAGCTTGCATCACGACATATAAAATAGCAGCCCCTCTACTCACAGTGCTCTGTCCCCATTACCCTGCTTGATATTTCTCGTGGCACCTATCATCAGTGGACATAATATGCAATAATTTGGTTCTATTTATTGTCTATCTTCCACACTCAAAGGCAGTCTTCTTAAAAGCCTGTGTCTATTTTGTTCTTTGTCTTCTTCCCAGTCCCTAGAAGTGTATATGGTGAACAGTAAAAGTAGGCATTCAATAGACACATGGACATGAATTAACATTCTGATGAAATAGGAGAAGACGACCCCAATCTTTGTCTTCAGAAGGAAATAATTCCTATACTGTCTCAATGTTTTATCTAAAGCTAGATAATTTATGAAGGAATCGTTATGGTACAAAGTAGAATGAAGCCAAGAGCAATAATAACACTTAGGAAAAATTTTTAAATAATCAAAAATTCAAAACTAAAATGTGTGGCTCCCTATCAGTACCCTCATTCAAATCATCCACAGAAGAAATGAATTTAAAATTTCAGAGGAAAGGATCGAAAAACAATCTAGTCATCGTATTTGCTTTCTTACAAGATCTGGAATATCCGGATATTTAGAAACATCTGGAGAGCTTATAGAGTCTTTCATTTTTTCCTAAATAAATGAAAAAATGACTAGAACTATTCTAATAATATTTTTGTATTTTGAAAAATGCATTTCTCTAAAATTGGTCATGCTAGTAAATCACCACCAAGAAGAACATCTACATTTTTTCTCCATTTTTCCTTTCCCAACAAACACCAGGGGGAAAAAAAGGCCAATCCGTCTTGTGAAAGGCCATGGATTTGCAAGAAAGAACAGTTATTTTAGTGAGATCAATCCCAATCTGCTTTTCACAGAAGTCTCACACTCAACTCTCGAATCTGTCCTTTGTCTGTGCAGTGGGATTTAACATGTGCGGCTCCATTAGCATTAGTGGCTGTTCTGCACACATCGATCCCCATCCTGTCAATGACAGAGCAGACCCAATAGCAGACACTTGTTGAACAGACGAGAGGATTGTGCCGAAGTTGTCCTCTACAAAATGACTGATACCCTTTCATTTTTCCCCTTTGTGCTCAGAAAGTCAATGGCTAGAGTCTTATTGCAACAAACATACAGCAGTGGAATCTGAGCCCATCTAACTTTTCCCAAGACACATCATCCATTTGGGAGAGCTCTCTTAGTACTTCCACAAACAATATATTCCCAAATCATAGTCAGCTACATGGAGCTTAATAATGGGCTTTGTCAAAGGAGCCTCTATGACCCAGGCTTGCCCTTGATGCTCTGTTTTTACAAATATTAAATATTTCTATTGAATATTTGCCTCAGTTCTTTTATTCAAACACACATACAAAAATAATGCCACCTGTCATTCCAGAAAGTCACATCACATGGAGGTGCTATATGGAAAAAAGCTAAATTCTATTTTCCAACAGCTACTAACAGTAGTAAGAAAACCAAAGCATAACCTTAAAATTATGTTTCTAATATTGATCTTTTAAGGTTAAGCTTACAAAAAAATATGAATGTGAACCATATATAAGAGAACAACTCTAAGGGAAATATACTACTACAGAAAACAAAGATATGTCTGATCTCTCCCGTGTCTAAGAAAACCAGATTTTAATGAACAATCCCAACATTAGAGGTTTGCTAGACAAAAATGTATTCATTAAAGAAATGTTAAGCATGCAAACTTTTGAGCATATGTGTATGTAATATTCATTTTATAGCATATACTTAAATATACTTCAATCACTTATCTTAAAATATATATTCAACAAGAGAAGGTACATGGCAGTATTAAAAGACTTAAGACATGGGTTACAATTCCTGGTTCTGTAATATATGAGCTTTGTGACCTTTGGGAATTACCTAACCTTTCTGAGTCAGCTTTCTCACTTATAAAATGGAGGTAAAAGTATAATCAAAACTTTATGTTTCAATGTCTGTCACAAAAGACTCTTCATACAAGAGAGATTTTAGCATTTATTATTTAGTCTCCATTAAAGACATTATAAATAAATTTTTGAGTATTTTAGAGAAAATAGTACATAATATATTTTGCATATATAGATATATACACACCACAAAGATATGTGTATGTGTGTGCACATGCACATGTACATACCTAAGCATGTAGCATGAGAAACCCATTTTTAAATATTTTGAGTTTCCATTATATGATAAGACCTGGAATATCAAATATGAGAAAATTATAAACATGTAAGTAAAAATATCAATTACTTTTTCAAAAACTAAACATCCAAAATATTGAAAATAAAAAAATTAAGTGCTTTTTACAATAAATTGAAATAAAGTTTTTAATTCCACATCTAAGAAAAATCACTGGGAAGCATTAAATATATATTTTATCCACATTTCTTTCCTTCTATTCATTGTAGAAGACTTTGACATTGCTTTCTAGCAGCAAGTTTCAAGGGAAAAATATTTTATTAACACACCATGCCAAGTAATTTCTCACTTTGTAAATCAGCCATTCATCTCTTCATAATTCTTTGCCCTAAAATTGTTTTTCCTTCTCAACTCCTATCCTGGTAAGCATTTCATTCAAAACCAATGTGCTCCCAGCACTGATGTCCCAGGGAGCAATTTCATAACAGCCATGAATCCCCAAGGTGGCTTGAACTTTGAGTACCAAAGTGCAAATATGCTGGTGCACTTAAGCCTCATGACTGAAGCCTGCAATCCTGATTATGGTACTGGTCACCCGTCTGTAATTAACTCAGTGTTGGTTGATTTCCTGTGTTTGTCTTTCAACAGAAAGGAATATAATGCAATAGCTTGAAAAATGAAAGACCTTCTCATTTACACATGAAAAACCATCTTATGTGGTAGCTCCATGGGGCTGTCTGCAAAGCTCTGTGTATACATTGCATTTAAGGGCTTAGATCTCTCTGCACCTGCTGCGTCACTACAGACCCCCACTAGTTCGAAGCCTGTTAAAGCAGGGACTTTTCAGGCTGTGTCTACAGGACGCCAATACAGATGGTCAATTCAATTCATTTGATGAGAGGGGAGAAAAAACTCCAGTAGGGGGAAAACTCATCAAGCCCTTTCTTTAGTGTTGTGTGGACAAATAAACAGGTTACCTTCATTTTCCATTTTGCCATTTGATCTGTGGGGTTGTATAGACCCAGCTCCAGGCTCATCATTTGTTTTAATCACACTAAATGCAGCATTGAATCAAGTTTCCAATCAGAGAGCTGCCATCTGCTCAACTCCAGAGAAGAGATTTAGAAGATGCTACCCAGTCGTAGCCCCGCAGGGGCTTGAGGCAGCTTTCCCAATGAAAAATTCAGTGCTGGTTACTGTTTCTGTGAGACTGCCCTTAAGAGACAAAGTATTTTGTGTATTACTATATAAAGAGATTTATGTCACTGACCAGTTGTTTATAATGGGGATGTAGTGGTACTGAGCTGATAAAAGGACAGTAATCATTATCCAGTTAATAGAGTTATTAACTAGAGCTAAATCGGTTCAATAAGCTGAAAGCAACAGGGAATAGCTCAGAAATTCTTTCATCACCCACACACTGCGAAAGACTTTAAGGGTAGTCACCTAAATATTCTATAGAAAAGCAGAAATCATCAATAGTATAACACACAGCCGATGCACTTTTTATGCATTGGCTTGACTGTGATCCACTTGGAATATACATCTCTTGAAAGATTTCTTCTCAGCAGTCGAATTACTGGTAAAAGCTCCTGGGAGCAGAGAAGTTATCTTTGGATGCTAACACATTAACTAAAGTGTGATATTACTTAATATAAAAGGTAAACATATATTATAACCTATGTTTCATATTTTGCTTATATTACATAAAGGTATTTTATATTTGTGTAATAGAAGTTTGTATTTATTGTATATCTAAATTCTATATAAATCATATTTTCTACAGGAACATGTGTTCAAAATCTAGCCATTTTGTTTTCAGGAAATAAGGTCTTATAAGTGTCCCTATATATGCTGTTGTTTATACTTACATAAGAGAGAAAAAGAATCAACAGTAAATATCAAAATCATTCAGCATTAAACTTACAGTTTGATTGGATGACTAATAATATAGTCCTATAGTCACGGCAATGAACCAAAATAAGGAAGTTCCAGGAAGGTAGTCTATTCCAAAGGGTAGAAGGCTATATTAGTAAGACTTCCAAAGGTCAGTAAATGGCCAAATTGTCTTCACATTTACAAGATTCAAAGGGACATTATGCTGCAGAATTTCCACATCAGAAGACTACAATTGGTGAAAGTCATGGGTTGCTTTCAATTAGCATTCAAACTATAGTCTTCTTTATTTTGCTTTAAAGATACCATGCCATGTTAAGACAAAATTTCATTTTCACCATCAGTTTGAAGGAAGCTTGATTAGAGAGAGAAAAAGATCGAGAGAGAGCTCAAGAGAGAGCAAGTGCAGGCATTGGCCAGCTGGTCTCCATAACAAAGCACCAAAAAGGAAAAAAATAAATGGACTTAAATAGCAATTGGAGAGATTTAACTGAGACATAATGAAGAAACTCTTAGCAGTGGGGAATTGTTAAGTGTTAGAATTGGTCACATAGGTAAGAATGAATTTTCTTGTAAAAAGTAGATTTTAATTTGTCTAGAATGTTTAAGTGCAATTCTGCCAGAGGTAAGATTCTAAATTCTCAAGGTCTTGCTGGCTAATTAACAATTTGCTTTAGCAAAACTGCCAAGTAGCTTAGCAATATAAATACGCAATATTTATTAAATATGAGATATCTGGGACTTTTAAAATAGGTACTCCAGAGACCAAGTCTCTACTTTCGATAAGCATGTATTCTTCCAAATACAAGGGTCAGAAAATGATGTTACACCACTAGTGTTTTCTGATATTCTAAAGCAAATGACTACTTAAGAAAATGAATGAATGCTCTACACAATAAAAGCATTGTATCATTTGGTAGGTGCAAAGATTGGGGCTGAATACAACATAGAGATGAAGTTTGCAGGAAAGAACTATAATCAAATACATGAATCAAGCCTCTTTGTTTAGCACTGAACTGAGTCATCCATGCTGATTCCAATCCTAAGTGCAGAAATGAATGGAAGGAGCAAGAGTGAGTGAGGTTAATTTATTTAGTCCTTAATTTATCTACGTACCTATCATTAATCTCTCCGAATCCAACTAAAGGTAGAACTTTGAAGCTCTCCACAATCCTATATTCCTCAAGGAGAAGTTCCTGGGAAATCTGTCAATTCTATTGTTTCCAGCAGTCCTTCCTCCCAAAGCCCTCTGTTCGGTGTTCTGGACTGATTCTCCTCTGCGTGAGCTGCGCATGTCTCTTGCTGGGACTTCCTTCCACCTCTCTCAAAGACGTACTGTAACTCCTGTTTGCTCAGCCTAATCTGCTGTTCTTGTTGACTCCCCAGTTGTGGTAGGGCTTATCTATAGTAGCTTTTCAAGAAAGGGTACATGGAAAGTAAATTTTTATCATCATGTATGTCTGGAAATGTCTTTATTCTATCCTCAGATTGATTGAAAATTTGGTTGCATGGAACATGTTTTATTCCAAATTTTGAAGAACCATCTTCTAACTTCCATTATTGCTATTGAGAAGTTCTATGCCAGCCTGATCATAATCCATCATGTGTAACCCATTGTTCTCTCTAAAAACATCTAGGTCCTTCTCTTTATTTTTGACATTTGGACATGTTATTTTGCCTTGGAGTGGGTCTTTTCTTAACATTTCACTGAGTGCTTGGTGGGCCCTTTCATTTTAGGAAGTCATAACCCCCACTTCCGGAAAGGGTCTTGCCATTTCTTTAAAGTTGCCATCACCTGATTCTTCCCTGCTTTTTCTCTTCTGAAACTCCTAGGGTATTAGCTTTACCTCTTTGTCTTTTTGTTCTGTAGTCTGGCAGATTGCATCAACTTTTTTTAACACTTTGATTTTTTTAGCTATTATATTTTTAATTTCAAAGAAATATTTCTCATTCCCTGAGCGTTTCTTTGATTAATAGCATACTGTTTCTGTTTGATGAATGTGACATTTCTCCTATCTCTCTGAGAAAATTAATCATAATTTTATGATGTTTTCTTCCATTCACTGTGTTTCTCTTTGTTTTTGTCTCTATTTTTAACATCAACATTTTTACCCAAATTCCTAGTGGTCTTTGTTCACTCATATTAAGGAGTAAAAAATTTAAAAACTAATCTAGAACTCTGTACATGGACTGGGCTCATTAATTCATGGGCTGCCCTATAAGTTTATAGAGTCCCAAGCCAAAGGAAGACCCTCAAATGCCTGATTCTGACAATGATAATCTACCATTATAGGGGTGAGACAAAGTAAAGAGATGGGGCTTTCCCATCATTAGATATGCAAGCTATCTATGAGCCCTCTGCTTCCAGGAAGGAAGCTTATCTCTCCTCTGCTTTGCCTGGGGTCCCTGATTCAAAATCCCTTCCCAGGTCCATTTCTCTGAAAAAATAGACATAATTTCTCCTTCAGGGTTAGAAAAGAAGTAGTTAGTTGTCTTGCTGTGAGAGGTAGGAGAAGGCACCTGACATTTCTAACTGCTTCTTTTACAAAAATAAACCAATCCTGATTATTTTCCTCCCCCAAATTTTGCCTTTCACAGAACCTGGTTCCCCTAATTCCTTAGAGCCTGAGGGACTTTCCAAGGCCCAGTAGGAACAAAGTGACCTTCTCCTCTCTGGTAGCCTTCTCTACGGGCACCTAGGGTTCCACTTCTGTTCTGCCAGTTCATTCATTACACACCCAACTGCTTTCCACCTGAAGTTTTGTGTCATCTCTCAGCTGCTGTTGTCTTCACTGCTGTTTGTCCCTGTAAACTTTTACCTCTCTTGTTTTTTTTCTGTTATTTTAGTTGGATTTCAGAAGAAATGGCATGCTTTCAAGGCACGGAATTTAACCAGAAACTTCAACTCTGCTTCTTCAATTGTGAAATGAAGAGAGATGATATCTAAAGATAGACAGATATCACTTTTGATGCCAAAGTCTACATCGCAGATGTAAAAGAACATTATATGTAAGGACAGCTTGAGTAGTGTTTATATATGGAACAGACAGAGAAAGAAAATCTATAGAAATGATCACTGTTGTCCTACACCAGAGAAAGGAGCAGCTGAAGTAAAAAAAGTTTGACCTCCAGGAATGTAAACTACTCAGACAGAGGCAGAGTGCCAGCAGGGAGAAAGCAAGGGGAAAGATTCAAGGAAAGCCAGGGAGACAACTCTGAATTCATTAGCATTTACAGTGTTCCCTTTAGCCCAGGTTCAAGGACAAAGGAAGTTCCAGGTCCAGAGGAAGCATATGATCTGACTGAAGAACATTATAAAAAAATAACAGAAATGAAGGGGTCAGGAACAGAAATGATTTACAAAAATAGTTGTGGCAGGGCACTGTGATTCTGGAAAAAAACATAAAAACAAACAAAACTAAAGGAGACATCAAAGATTAGGAACAATCAATTCTAACAATGTTAAAGCCCAAAAGTTAGAGAGGTGAATATTCAATTTTTGAGAAAAGTCAAAGGATATTTTTTATTCTAGAATCTAAACAGCTAGGAAGAAGATTTGACAATACTCCAAGGTCTGCATTTGGAAGAGTTACATGTGGTTATTTTAATGATATTTTCTCTTCTTTTCCATTACAAAACATGCTCAATTTAAAAACTTCTAGCTGAAAACATAAAATATTTTATCTAGTCCATTTATTTGGCAAAACACATGTAATAATTAACAAGGCTTTGAAGAGGCAGAATTGTGTTATAAAAGAGTTTTTCTGCAGATTCAGGGATGGTTTATTTGCCAACTCCTTAATTCTATCACACAATATTTTTTGAGTGCCTAATCTATGCTAGGCACAAGGAATTGAAACATTTAAATTTTTTTTTTCAAATTTCGAGAGAACTCACCATTATTTTCACAGTAGGAGGAAAAAAGCACAAAAGTAAGGCATTCCTTAAAATGAATAGTTATCTTTAAGGAAACATACCAGTTGGAATAAATAATTCTTGTACTTAAAAATCAGGTACAAAATTCCTTATAACACAATTCCAGTAGGAACTTTGTAAGGAGGTATTCTGCAGGAAATTCTTTGCAACCATTTTCAAATGCATATATAAGGCACCTTTGCATTTTAAAAGAGCCAGCTCCAGTATGGACACAAGTTTATACACTGGAAAATTGGAAGAGAAATAGCCAGAGAAAAACAAACTCAGAAGATGGAGCTGTGTATGTCAGATCAAAAATCTCTGGGCTTCAAAAATGGAATATTTGACAATTACAAACAGAGAGAATGACTCTCTAAAATAGTACTTTATCTCTGATACAAAGAAGTGACCAGCACCTAGCCCAGTGAAGGAATAGATCAAATGTTTGTTGGGTGAATAAATGAATTAAATATGAATTCAGTAGAAATTTGTGTAGACCACTGGGGTTAAAGAAGTACATCAAAGAATCATGTAAATTCAGAATCATACAGGCTTAACATAGTTAGTTTTCTCTAAATTATTGTCACCATAACCTGGTGGCTAACATTAAACCCACAATATTTGTGGTTCCTTCATACATACTTATGTTTAACCAGTTATCTAAATAATATATTAATAACAGGCCAGGTACAGTGGCTCACACCTGTAATCCTAGCCCTTTGGGAGGCCGAGGTGGGAAGATCTCATGAGGCCAGGAATATGAGACCAGCCTGGGCAATATTGAGACCCCCATCACTACAAAAAATTTAAAAAAAATTAGCCTGGTATGGTGCATGCCTACAGTCACAGCTATTTGTGAGGCTGAGGCAGGAGGATCACTCGAGCCCAGGAGTTTGAAGTTTCAGTGAGCTGTGATGATGCAGTGCACTCTAGCCCAGGCAACAGAGCAAGGCCCTATCTCAAACATAAAATTAAATTAATTAAATTAAATTAAATTAAGTTAAATTAAATATTTTTTTCATAATGTGGGATCCCTTCAATAAATTCTCTTGGAATCTTTATAAATGTCCAAGTTAAAAGTATTCTTTCAGTTATTGTTAGGAAGTGACTTCTGAATTTGTAGGCTTGCAGACATTTAGAGTTAGAATCATGTAGACTAGAAATTTTGATCTAGTTGGACTTCAATGGAATGTGGGCATTTGCCCTTCACAAACAAAGTGGTCTGAGGACTAATTTTGAAAACACTGCCTACAAGCAGGAATAAACCATTTAGGTGTCTCTCCTTTTAAACTTACAAACTCTCCAAAAAATATGATTCAGCCAAAATACCAATAAAATGGTTTTAAGAATGAATTTAATTCCAAATTTTGGTTATGCTAACATGGAGGTACAATAGGTAGATAAAGCAAATACTAGTCTGTAGAATCAAATTGCTGTGTTGAGAAATCATAGGAGTATTCCATCTTAACTATGCAAAAGAAATTTATTTTGCATCATTTTTTCATCTATAATTGTGATGTCATCCCTACCCGTGTGTGATAAGGTGTGACGCACTCCTGCTAAGAAGGCACAGGAAGGAGGTACTGGGTGGCTAGAACACAGTATTTAACAGCACTTTATTCTTGTGGGCTTGAGTTCCAGTTTTGCCCTTCCAAGCAATGTAACTTCATTTTTTTCTTTGTAAAAGAGGAATAGCATGAATTAAATGAGTAAAAATGTAAAATATTTAACAGAGTACTAGTGCCAGGTGAGCTAAAATACTTCTACTATCTATGAGGTACTACAGTTAGTAGTAGTAATAATCGTAGTACCCTATATAAACCATTGTGACATTTACTTTGTGATGAAGAGAGCAACTTATAAATTTCTATTCATAAAAAAGCAATAATTATCATGGAATGGAAAGGGAAGTGGGCTTTCCAACACTCAAAATGTAAAAGGAGAAATTGACATTAAAAGCAGAAAAGGGATTGAGCTGGGAAATAATTAGCTTTTTTTTTTTTATAAAAGATCAAAACACTGTTGAAATATCCAGTGTCAAAAATCCTCTAAATCTCACTTCAGAAATCTCACAGGATGTAGACCACTTTAAAAAAAATTTACTGGTTTATCAAAATAACCTGAACTATCTCATTTCCATACAATGGAAATAACTCACTGCCCACCTTACCCTTGGAAACATTACATCAGGCTCCATTCATTGACTTTTTTTTTTTGAAACATTGAATACCTACAATTTCCAAGCCCTCTGCTCTTAACTGGAGATACAATGGAGAAACACATTCCTACTTTTGTGGGAGTCTAATTCTAGCAAGCAAGTACACAAATAATTATCAAAATACTGCAAATTATGACAAGTAGAAATATAAGTATTCAGGATGGTGAGACAAGAATGAGCGTGGTTGGAGGAGGGAAAGGGACTACATAGGATGATCAAAGAGGTCCTCCCTGAGGACATTCTGTCTACTTCCAAGCTGAGACCTCAATAAGAAGCACCTACCAAACACATTAATATCAAGGAGAGTAGAGCGTTCCAGGGCGAGGCCTGTGAGCAGGAAAGGGCGAGGACAAAAGAAAGGAAAATCATGTAGCAATCAATATACGTATGCAGATTCAAGATATATACTAGAAATAGAACCAATAAAATTTAAATTGTATTGGGAGTGTTAGGAAAAAGGAATAATCAAGGATATCTCCTATAATTTTGGTTTGATCTATTGAGTAAATTGTGGTGACACTACTGACATAAGGAAGACTGAGAGCAGTAGTTTTGGGGGACTAGAAATCTTGCACTCTATTTTGAACCCATAAAATATTAAGTGCTTAATGGAGATACCAGATTGGAAGTTGAATATTCATGAGTCTGGACCTCAGGGGAAAACTCTGGACTAGACGTATACATTTGGAATTCATCATTGTCTAGATAGTGTTTAATACCATGTGAATGGATGAAGTCTCCTAGTGACAAAAATAGACAGAAATGAGGATCTGAGAGTGGGATGTATAACAAGCCAACCTTTCTTTAAAGGATCTGCAGAGGAGGAACAGCCAACAGAGTAGAGCGAGAAGTGGTTAGTGCATGCAGGAAACCAGGAGAGAGTAGCATTCATTTGGTGACTAAGAATCCTTTTTTGGGACTTTCCATACCAGTACTTCTATGACTTAGACTTTCATTATTGCCATTCCTCAGAATTACAAAATAGAGTTAGTCTGTTTTGTTATTGCTGTCCTTTGGCAGGCTGCTTAAGTTCTCTGAACTCTAGCTCTTCATCTATAAAGAGGAGAAAAAAATTTGGATGGCTGTGAAGATTAAAATAGATAATGTATGAAAAGCACTTAACACAGTGCCTGGAATATGATAAGCACTCAGTAAATTACAGATATTGTTATTTGAATTTGTATTATTTCTCTCAAAACCTCTCTCCCCAACTAGTATAAACTTGATCACTGTCATGGAAAAACATGCTAATATAATGACAATATAAAATAATCTACTTGAATAAAGGACGAAGAAGTACAAATGAAAGAGTTATACGTAAGGATCATGAAAAAGAATATGCAAGGGCAGCTACCTCCGGCTCATACCTAAACATATTACAATGTTTCCTAAACAAAAGAAAGAGAAGAAAATAAAGAGAGAGGAAGAATAGGAGGAGCACAAGCAGAAAGAATTTGCATCAATTTTGCAAGGAAAATAGGACTGTGTCTCAAAGAAAATTATAAACAAAAACTTTTCTCTGGTTTGTTGTGCAACAAAAAAGTAAGGAAGAATTCTTAAAAGATATAAAAGCTCTACCTTTGAGACTCTAGATAAAATAAATTTTAAAAGGTGGGGTATAAGTAAGTGACAATATAATGTAGGGAGACTGAACTAAGACAGTACTCGAAGAATGTGACTATTACTGACAAATGAATTTATCACAGAATTTCAAGTTTTAAAGGAAGACTTTGGCAACAGTTATCAATGGAATTCTATTTTAAAAAATATTACTTCAGGACACAGGGCCTATTGATTATTGTGTTTACGAAAGAGCAGGGCAAGACTTCAGAAATTGAAAGCTCTTAACGCTATTCAATTCAGACCATAAAATATTTGTGGGGATTTTATTGCAAAGACAAATGGTTATATCCATCAGAATGATATGTGGAATCCAAATCTGTGCAATAAAAGGAAAATAGCTGACTGCCTAATCTTCTCTATAGAATTAGCAGAACACACTAAAAGGGTAAAAAGTTTCCGTTACCTAGTAAGTCTACATTAGGAGAATACTTTTGACTAGAGACAACATTCTATATGTTCTGTAATGATGCATGTATGCAAAGCAGGATCTATTCAAATGTGTGGGATATATGAGAATAAGGTATATTGATGTAATTAGTAAATAAAAATGGGTGAATTGACAGGACAAGAAAGAAATAGCATGCCTGTGAAAGATACAGATGTACGGATGTGAGTTTCCACTGTACCCATTGGCAATAGAAAAAGATAGATAACTTTTTACCCTGGATAATCCTTAAATGATTATGGAATGACACTGATCAAAATATCAAAATCCATGATAGATATTTGGTGGCCAATATTCCCTTTGCATTGTAGAAACTCTCTATAACCTCAATTACTTACCTAAAGACAGATTTATAATGATTAATGGCATTTTTCTAAATGCCAGGTAAATGACAGTAGAGAGCAAGGGTCAGTACTGGCCGATAGTGGGAATTCCAGTGTTTTTCTACACTCACAAGGATCCTGCAAATTATAACATCCTCTCTCAATCTCTGGATTCTGGTCAAAGGTTCTAAAAGAGAACATGCCTCACAAATCACTTCTGTGTCAGAACTTTACCAGTTGCATTCAGGCGTCCCAGATGTAGCTTCCAGCAAGAGGCACAGCCAAGCATTACCAAGCTGTAGGCTTCTAAAACACACCTGAACCCAGAGAAGACAATTTGGGCAAGAATAAAACCTCTCTGCCCGACTCATTTCAACTCCAAACCATGAGTCTACTTAACAAATGTTTATTGAACATCTAGTATATGTCATGCGTTTTGCTAGAAACTCAGGACACACTGAGTGAACAGCACAGGTGCTATCTGTAGCTTAATTCTAGCCTTGTGAAGGAAACAGACACACAGAAAGAAATTCTCAATACAATGTGACATGTTCCACGATAGCAGTGATCACAGAGCGTTTTGGGTGCACATAGGAAGAGTTATTAGCCTAGTTTTAATTGTCAGAGAAGGTTTTTCTCATGCACAAAATATCTAGGCTGGAAGTAAAAGGTTGAGGAGTGAATCAGACAAGACAATTGAAGCAGGGAGAAGTATTCCAGGCATAAAGAGTAGCACATGCAAAAACCTGAGAAGTGAGAAAGAACAGACATATAAAAAGAGCTGGAGTTAGTTAAGTATGGCTTGAGCATAGCCTCAGAGGGCAGCTGTAGTAACTTGAGAACTGTGAGGAGCCACGAAATGTCTCTGAATTCAAGTGAGAGCTAATGGTTGATTACACACAAACATACACACACACACCCTTACTCAAACACACACACACACACCCTTTCTCTTAAAATACATCACCAGTTGCCTTTTGTCTCCAAATATATAATATCATCACAATATTTTGAGGTCATCATGTAGTCTCAGAATACAATATCTAAGAAAAGAAGCATGATATCAAATCAACATTAGACCTTCAGAAATAATATCTTTAAGTAAACTTATTGTCAGGTCTAATACTCTTCCATCAAGTAAATTATTTTTAAATATTTTTTTGGTGGGTACATATTCCTACTCCCAACTGTTAAGTGTTCTATCTGTTTTGAGCCTATTGTTTATGTTTTATAAATAATTTATTGACTATTTAATGTGGCCAGTTGTAGTGAGGGGTAAGGAAGAATATCTAGAAGTACGAGGAAGGTTGAATTGTCATCCTTAATCATCACAGTGTAGGGAGTTTAAAACAACCATAGGAACTATTGGAATTACAGCCGGAGCTGAAATGTTCAAAAAAGAGATAAAATGAGCACACCATGAAGATTCAAAGGAGGGGGATATCACGAGGAATCAAGAAAATATTCATGAAAAATGGAACATGAGAAATGAATTAAAGGAAAATAAAACTTTGGCAGTTTTGGAAATGATGGAACTTGTAGGGTTATTAACTGTCTGGTTTACCCAGGACTATTGGGCAGGATGCAGGACTTTCAGTGCTAATACCAGAAGAGTTCTGAGTAACCCAGGATGGTGAGTAAACCTAAGTAGATGGAGCAACATCAGCAAAGTGATAAAGACAGAAAAGAATGTGCTATGTATTGCAAGACACATGAGCAGATTTCAGGAGTAGAGGACCTGGTTTCCAAATAAAATCTTAAACTGTCTATATATCAGAGGAAAGCAGAGGTAGAAATGCTGAAGGGAACCCCTTGATTCAATTTGTGTTGTAGCCCAATGGCATTTTCATGGAACTCCTAACTGTCCACACATAACAGGCAGAAGAAAGGTTTTCCTAAGTAAGAAAAGTTGCGTTCTTTTAAGAGTTCTATGGCCAAAATTGTTTGGGAAATACTGGAATATACTAAGCAAAATAGGTTCTTTCTATACAGTCATGCATCCCTTAATGGCAGGGTTATGTTCTAACAAATGCATTGTTAGGCAATTTCATTGTTGTGTGAACATGACAGAGTATAGTTACATAAACCAAGATAGTACAGCCTACTATATACCTAGGCTATATGGCATAGCCTATTGCTCCTAGGCTATGCCTAGTACAGCATGTTACTGTACTGAATACTGCAGGCAATTGTAACAAAATGGTAATAAGTATCTGCATATCTAAATGTATCTAAAGGTGGAAAAGGTACAGTAAAAATACAGTATTATAATCTTATGGGACCACTGTCAAATATGCAGTCTGTCATTGACCAAAACGTTATGTTTCATATTTTGTGTTTTAGTTTATTTTGTTTTGCTGTTTGTTTTTATGTCAGAGATTCTTAAAGTTGTTAGCATATGAATATGTACCATGAAGCTCCAAGGTGGAGTTATAGCATGGTTTGGTCATGAAATTATGGATTCTTTCTCTCTCTCTGAGTATTTTATGAGGCTGGCATTTGGCAAATTTGCTCTAGAACCTTCCTTTTAAATGTATAGTCTACAAACCAAGAGCATTTATATCATGGGCACTTGTTAGAAATTTAGAATTATTGTCTTCACCCAAGACTAAATCATTAAACTTTCAAAAGCACAGGTCTAGAGCAGGGGTCAGTAAAGCTTTTCTGCAGAGGGTCAGATAGAAAACATTTATGGCTTTGCAGGCCATACGTTCTCTTTCACAAGCACTCAGTTCCATCATTTTAGCATGAAAGCAGCCATAGTCAATATGTAAATTAATGGGCTTGGCTTTGTTCCAATAAAACTTTATTAATAAAAACAGGTGGCAGCACAAATTTAGTCCTAGGTTTTTTACCAACCCCTGGATTAGAGCATATGTTATGTTGAAAAATAAGGGTCATAAATGAAAAAAATTATGAATAATTCATTAAAGTAATAGAAAATAACATATGAAGGAGTATAACCAATATCTCAGTCTAATGCTTCAGCAGTTAGGATGGAGAGATGCTGCAGATGGGGTACCAGCTTGAAAGCTATTGCAGTAATTTGAGCCATAAGTAACATGGGTCTGACTTAGAGCAAAACATAAAGGTAAGAATAATAGGAAAATCCTGTAGGTGAAAGAATCTAATTAGATGTAGGATTAAGCCAAGTTTATGGAATATAAGAGATCAAAGTTCTTTTTAGCACCTAGGAGAATAGGGGTATCTTTGGCAGGGACTGGATTATCAGAAGAAAATGCTGGTACTAAAGGGAAAAAATGATATTTTATATGTTGAGTATAATTTGCAGGGACTGGACTATCAGAAGAAAATGCTGGTACTAAAGTGAAAAAATGATATTTTATATGTTGAGTATAATTTGCTGATATAGGGGCTAGAGATGCTATGATAGGTAATTGCAAGGACAGCTTAGATCAACCCAGGCATAAAATATAAATATTGTCAAATAATCCTCTATGAACAACTCCTAGTCTCTAGGATCAACAGGTTTATATTGTTCAACAGGTTCTTGAAATTAAAAAGAATTAGAATCAAGATGGTCTTTGCTGTATAATGTTTTCTATTTTGAGTTTTTATTAAAAATGTGCATTTTAATCAGGTGAGTAAACAAACATCAATTTATAAATGGTGCAGCCAAATTTTTCTCACTAAATACTTTCTATCTTTTTCTTAGCAACATAATGGATTGTGCACATCAACTACTAGGCTGTGGCTAATCAATACTAAGTAACTAAGATTAGAGTATGAGCTTTCTTGCTTGGGATTTTCAATCAGATATCATATATAGCTAATGTCATGTTTCATTTGTTTTTTGCAGGTAGATACATCATCACTCTCTAGTTGACATCTATACTCTAGTTTTTTACTATACAAACTGTAAATGGAATAATAATAATAATAATAGCTAACACTAATTAAGTGCTTATTATGTGGCAGGAGCTCTTAGAAGATCTCTACATGTATTAACTCATTAAAAACTGAACTTTGCCAATAGAAATTATTATCTGGAAGAGCCTTAAAGATCATCAAATCTTTGACTGCCTTGATTTTTCTTTTCCATACTGTATTGGCTCTGTTCAGGGGATTCAGCCCAAGCATCTTGAGATCTGGCATGGCATTTGCTCAACAGGTTCTGGCCAGTAATACAAATGTTTTGCTGCTTATATGTTGATCAATTCAAGCCCATGAAGCACACATGTAATTGGCCAGTTCAGCTTAAGAAATCATCATGTTCACTTTCCCAGTCTAGTTTGATTCAACATCTGCAGCTTTTAAGGGGATGGAAAGATGCCCCGAAATAGCCAAGTGAATGAAAAAAATGAACAGAATTTAGTTTTATTCTTACCTGTCTTCAGTTAAAAGTGCTACTAAGTGCCGACAAGCTTTGGAAATATCTACAATGGTGACTGAGAAATAGAGTATTAAGGATATTAACAAATATACCTAGTGCTGATGTAGATGGAGTTTTGGAACTATTAGCTAAGCACCCATCACCACACTAAAAGATTTCTTCCGTTCGCATTTTATGTTTGTAGCTAGTCCCCACAACAACCCTTCTTTATGTTCTTTTCTTGCTAAGATCAGAGAGGGAGCTTTATTGCCTCTGTTCCTCAATCAGACAGTGCATACACCATAGACACTTGTTTCCTTTGCTTCTGTATGCACATATATCAAACCCTGTATGACAGAAACAGACTTTTGAAAAACATCACTGATCCTAAAATAAAATGCAGGTGATTTCTACCCTATCTTGCCCCTTACATCTGTGATCTATCATTTCCCAGGTGCTGGTTATTGACTAAAGAAATAGAAACACGTAGTAACACTTAAATAATGTCTTTTCAGACTTAATTAATTCACAGCAGCAAGGAAAAATGTATATTAAAAGATCAGTTTCCATTTATATAGAAGTTTGCTTTTCAACCATACTAAAGACACAAAAACAAAAACAAAAGGCCTATGTATAATAAATGCAGTTTTGATCCGTCTAGATACTAAATTGTCAGGGAAATTCAATTCATTCTATAAATTATGACGTAGTATATAACACCTATAATTTTCAGTTTTCTTTAAAGATTAAAAGAAGAGAAACCAACATTAAAATATAGGGGGCTACACTAGGGGTATTTGCATATATTAGCTCACTTAACGCTCACATAAACCTTGTAAGATTGCCATGATAATCCCCATTTTATAAAAAGAGAAGAATGAGCTTCAAGGAAGTGAAATAACTTGCTCAACACCATAAAGCTGGTAAGTGGCATGCACAGACTTTGTACCTAAATCTTCTGGCTTCATCTTTCCCCTTGGCCATTCTTCCTGTGAGAAATAATTCTCTGTGCTGTACTTGCATATGTAAAGAAAGGCTAGAAGGAGGAAGTGGCAGAAAGACTGAGATGCAGAGAAGAGACATTTTTAAGAGAAGGGAATTGTAACCTCGAACAAACAATATATTCATTTTCCATTTTCTGCACTATTTAAGTACAAACTAATCTCACTGGTGTCATGGGCAAAATTTAGTTCGCATGATTACAAAAATGTTTCTGTGGAGACTTAGTGGGACAGCTGCTTTAATTCTAAACTGTTTTCTACTATGTTTACTGGGTGGCAGATATTAGAAAAGCTAAGTATACAGCAGTCACTGACTTCAAATTAAGTGGTAATGAATGCAGATTTCCATGAAGATTCCACGAGTTAGTAATTACAGTTTTATTGCAATTCGAAATGGTGAAATAAACTCAGTCTCCACTGTCCCATACATGTAATTGATGAGTTAATTTGTCTTCAGCACTCTCGCTGTTCTAATATTTCTCCATCGATGCCATGAAAATTAATAGGATGCAAAATGTATAAAATTATATCCACTAAAAAAAAACACTGTACAGTACCAGGGAGGCATATTTATTTCATCTGTGGATGGTACAGGGTCACCATCTTTTTTTCCCCTTTCCTAGTGACATTTTCAGATTTGACATTCTGTGACATTTTCAGTTTAATATTGCTAATACTCTGGCTGCAGAATTAAAAGTACACCCCAAGGAAGGGTTGAATGCAGATATATCGGGAAAGTGTAACTGTTCTTTTCCCTCTCTAACAAATGTTTATAGGTAAACAATGTACACATTAAGAGGCAAGGAATAACTTTTTTTTATCCCTAGCTTTTTTATTTGTTTATGTTTTTTGCTGGTGAGTAGTGAGATCCATTCTAGGTTCCTAAGGGCATGATTCCTTGTGAGAATCTTGAAGTGCAAAGAACCAAAGTGAGATCTTACCAGTGTGTTACCAAGGGACCATAAGATAAGTGTCTAAAATAGAGATTAAGTGAAAGGTGTTTGACATACAGCAGGTGAGACATCCTTACCTAGCTAAAGACAGCTGAAGAAAAGTCTCTACAATTATAATTCAGGAGCCACAAGAGTCCTTACACCATATATCCCTAATTGATGAATAAGCCACAATGTTAATTGAATGTTGATGTTCGCTGACATTTATATAGGGTTCTGTTTGATGAATGAAAGGTTAGATTCATTTTTTTTAAGTGTAGTTGATAAGTTCTGACTGTCCCTTGTGATACCTGTGGATCCCTGTTGCATTCCCAGGATACGACACGTCACCTCTCTAGCCCCAGCTCACTCACTGCTTGCTTCCTTTCATGTGTGAGCAGTGCGATTGTTCACTGGGAAGGAAGCATCCTTACAAGATTCAATCATTACTATTGAGTAAAAGAAATATGGGTAACATCTTAGCTATGGTGTTTGGCTCTGTTTATCATTTTTCCAAGGTCAAATTTAATATTCACCCACCATTAATCCATTCTTTCTGTTTCCCACCTTTACTACTGCACAGTTGATTTGAGGAACTATTTCTCCACAACCTCCAAATATGGACATTTACATGAGTGATATTTGGACATGAGATGGAGACAAAGGACCTGAGGTAAACTCACACACAGGGCAACTAGAAACTACAAAATCAAGTGAAAAAAATGATACAGTTTTTAGAAATAAGAATTTGTACCTAATCCATTTTTGTGTTCTAGGAGCCCCTGGTTTGCCTGTTCTCCTTTAGGTCCCCAAATTGCACCTTGGTGCCGACACAATGTCCTCTCAGGCAAAGTCAACATATGCCAGATGCTAAGCACTATCCCAGGGAACTTCTAGAGGCAAACAATACCACAAAAAGACTGCAGCGCTGGAGGCACTTGAGCCTGCTGCGGGATTCATTCTGTTGAAATTTCAGATTATAAAAGTCATATAAACAAAGCAGTGACCTTTCAGTCTGCTAGATGCTGTGCCCTATTGGTCATAATGTTGCAACCAAAGATTTATGGAGAATGGCTGTAAGGGTGCAGATGAGAATGTGCAGCTCCTTGCCACTGTCGGGAAGCTTGGGTTTAGCATTACTAATGTTTCTTTATAAATAATAATAGGCATAAACTCATGGTTATTTTCCTTTGCTGCATATTTTTTGTTTGTTGTCATTGTTGTTGTTGTTTCTATTGGTTAAGCTATGTGATTTGCAGAGTACAGGTTTGAAAAGCTCCCACTAACTTGTTGTGATTTCACTAAGTGTCCGAATGTAAATGATAGTTGGATTTTTTTTTTGTCCATCAGCATCAGTCTTTTGTCTCCCTCACTTTTTGTTTGTGGCTAGTATAATCTGACAGCACATGTACTTCCATCTATTTTCATTATTTGGCAATTGTTTTTCTTTTACACCTATTTAAGATATACTCAATATTAAATGGTATAGAAAATACATTTCTTTTTTTTTTTTTTTTTAATTTATTTTTTTAATTTCAGAATATCATGGGGGTACAACATTTTGGCCATACACATTGCCCCTGTTCTGCCCGTGTCAGAGCCACAATCGTGGTCGTCTCCCAAACTGTGCTCCCCACATCCATTCAGTGAGAGTTTTTCCCATCCCTTCCACCCCCCTCCCGCCCGCCCGCCCTCTGATGAATGTTATTGCCCTGTGTGATGTACATGTTCATCAGTTAGTACCAGTTTGATGGTGAGTACCAGTGATGCTTGTTTTTCCAATCCTGTGACACTTCGCTTCGAAGAATGGGTTCTAGCTCCGACCAGGATAATACCAGATGTGTTAATTCACTATTGTTCCTTATTGCTGAGTAATACTCCATGGTATACATATACCACATTTTATTGATCCACTCGTGTATTGATGGGCACCTGGGTTGTTTCCACAACTTTGCAATTGTTAATTTTGCTGCTATGAATATTCGAGAGCAGTTGTCTTTATTATAAAATGTCTTTTTTCTTTTGGATAAATACCCAGTAGTGGATTGCTGGTCAAATGGTAATTCTACTTTTAATTCTTTGAGATATCTCCATATTCTTTTCCATAGAGGTTGTACTAATTTGCAGTCCCACCAGCAGTGTATGAGTGTTCCTACCTGTCCACATCCCCGCCAACATTTGTTATTTGGGGATTTTTTGATATGAGCCAATCTCACTGGAGTTAAGTGATATCTCATTGTGGTTTTGATTTGCATTTCCCTGATGATTAGAGAAGTTGAGCACTTTTTTATATGTTTGCTGGCCATCATTCTGTCTTCTTTGGAAAAGTTTTTGTTCATGTCCTTTGCCCATTTTTTAATAGGGTTGTTTGATTTTTTCTTGTTGATTTTCCTAAGTTCTGTATAGATTCTGGTTATAAGCCCTTTATCAGAGGTGTAGCATGCAAATATTTTCTCCAATTCTGTAGGTTGTCTGTTCACTCTAGTGATAGTTTCCTTGGCTGTGCAGAAGCTTTTCAATTTGATCAGGTCCCATGTATTTATTTTTGTTGCTGCTGTGATTGCTTTGGGGGTCTTCTTCATAAATTCTTTGCCTAGGCCAATGTCCATAAGAGTTTTTCCAACATTTTCTTCGAGAGTTCTTATGGTTTCATGTCTTAGGTTTAGATCTGTTATCCATTGTGAATTGATTTTTGTGAGAGGTGAGAGGTGTGGGTCCACTTTCAGTCTTCTACATATGGCCATCCAATTTTCCCAGCACCATTTGTTGAATAGGGAATCTTTTCCCCAGTGTACGTTTTTCTGGAATTTGTCAAAGATCAGGTGACTGTATGAGGTTGGTTTTATATTTGGGTTCTCAGTCCTGTTCCATTGGTCTACGTGTCTGTTCTTGTGCCAATACCATGCAGTTTTGGTTACTATAGCCTTGTAGTATAGTTTGAAGTCTGGTAGACAGATGCCTCCCAATTTGTTCTTTTTGCTTAAGATTGCTTTGGCTAGACGGGGTCTTCTCTGGTTCCACACGAAGCGTAGAATTATTTTTTCTAGATCGGCAAAAAATGATGTTGGTATTTTGATAGGGATTGCATTGATTCTGTAAATTAATTTAGGTAGCAAAGCCATTTTTACTATGTTGACTCTGCCTATCCAAGAGCATGGTAAGGTTTTCCATCTATTTACATCCTCTGCAATTTCCTTTCTCAGTGTTTCATAATTCCTCTATATAGGTCTTTGATCTCCTTAGTTAGATATATTCCTAAATATTTAATTTTCTTTGTTGCTATTGCAAAAGGTATAGCATCTTTAATTTGTTTCTCGGCTTGATTGTTATTAGCATATATGAAGGCTATGGATTTGTGTGTATTAATTTTGTATCCTGAGACTTTGCTGAATTCATTTATCAATTCCAGTAATCTCTTGGTTGAATCTTTGGGGTTTTCTATGTATAATATCATATCGTCTGTGAATAGTGAAAGTTTGACCTCTTCTGCCCCTATCTGGACGCCCCTGATTCCTCTGTCTTGTCTAATTGCTGTGGCCAGGACTTCCAGCACTATGTTGAAAAGAAGTGGAGATAGTGGACACCTTCGTCTGGTGCCAGTTTTAAGGGGGAATGCCTTCAATTTTTCCCCATTCAGTATGATATTGGCTGTGGGTTTATCGTATATGGCTTTAATAGTTTCTAGGAATGAGCCATCTATGCCTATATTGTTAAGAGTTCTTATCATAAAAGGGTGTTGGATTTTGTCAAAAGCCTTTTCTGCATCTATTGAAAGGATCATATAATCTTTGTTCTTGCTTTTATTTATATGGTGAATTACATTTATAGATTTGCGTACGTTGAACCATCCCTCATCTGGGAATAAACCCACCTGATCATGATGGATTATTTTTTTGATGTACATTTGAATTCGGTTTGCAAGGATTTTATTGAGAATTTTGCATCTATATTCATAAGGGATATTGGTCTGTAGTTTTCTTTTTTTGTTGTGTCCTTTCCTGGCTTTGGTATCAAGGTGATATTGGCTTCGTAGAATGAGTTTGGGAGGATTCCATCCTTCTGAATATTTTCAAATAATTTCTGCAGTATAGGCACCAGTTCTTCTTTGTAGGCTTGGTAGAATTCAGGTGTGAACCCATCTGGTCCGGGACTTTTTTTGTGGGTAGATTTTTAATTACTGCTTCAATTTCGGTGCTTGATATTGGTCTGTTTAGAAATTCAGTTTCTTCCTGGTTGAGCCTAGGGAGGTAGTGTGTTTCTAAGAATTTGTCCATTTCCTCCACGTTTTCGTGTTTGTGGGCATAGAGATTTTTGTAGTATTCAAAGATGATGTTTTGTATTTCCACGGTATCAGTTGTGACTTCTCCTTTTTCATTTCTAATTGAGCTTATTAGAGTCCTTTCCTTTCTGCTTCTGGTCAACCTGGCAAGTGGCCTGTCTATTTTGTTTATCTTTTCAAAGAACCAGCTTTTCGTTTCATTGATCTTCTGTATTGTTCTTTTGTTCTCGATTTCATTTAATTCTGCTCTAATTTTGGTTATTTCTTTTCTTCTGCTGGTTTTAGGATTGCTTTGCTCTTCCTTTTCCATTTCCTTAAGATGATTCATTAGTTTACTGATTTGTGACTTTTCTGTCTTTTGGATGTGGGAATTTAGGGCGATAAATTTTCCTCTCAGGACTGCTTTTGCTGTATCCCACAGATTTTGATAACTTGTGTCCCCATTATCGTTTAGATCGAAGAATCTTTTGATTTCATTTTGAATCTCCTCTTTGACCCAATACTCATTCATCAATAGATTGTTTAGTTTCCAAGTTTTTGGAGAAGATGTGAGTTTCTGTTGGAATTGATATCTAATTTTATTCCGCTGTGGTCTGAAAAGATACATGGTATGATTTCTATTTTTTTGAATTTGTTTAGATCTGTTTTGTGGCCTAGGATGTGGTCAATTTTAGAGAAAGTTCCAGAGCTGATGAGAAGATGTATTTCAGTGTTATTTGGTGGAGTGTTCTGTAGATATCTGTTAGGCCCAAATGTTCTAGAGTCCTGTTTAGGTCTTTTATTTCTCTATTTAATTTTTGTTTGGAGGATCTGTCCAGTTCCGTCAGTGGGGTGTTGAAGTCCCCTGCAATTATGGCATTCCTGCTTATTATGTTGTCTAGATCTAGCAGCATTTGCTTTATGTACCTGGGTGCTCCTGTGTTGGGTGCATAAATGTTTAGGATTGTTAAATCCTCTTGTGAAATTTTTCCTTCACCACTATATAGTGTCCATTTTGTCCTTCTTTACTTTTATTGCTTTAATTGATGTCATCTGAAATGAGGATGGCTACTCCAGATTTCTTTTGGTTTCCATTAGCCTGAAAAATTGTATTCCATCCTTTCACCTTGAGTCTGAATGCGTCTTTGTGTGTGAGGTGTGTTTCCTGAAGACAACAGATACTTGGTTTGTATTTTTTAATCCATTCAGCCAGCCTATGTCTCTTCAATGGGCAGTTCAAGCCATTTACATTTATTGAGAGAATTGATATTTGGGGTAAATTTCTGATTATTCTGTTGGGTGGTATCTTTTGTTTTACCTCTTGCGTCATTGTGGAATCTGGTTTCTGGGGTTTTAGCCTTTGCATAATTTTACATAGGTGGGTGTCTGTTGCGCTGGTTAGTGTATAATGCAGGTCTAAGCATTTCTTGCAAGGCCGGTCTGGATTTCGCAAATTCTATCAGTGATTGCTTATCTGGAAAGGTCTTTATTTCTCCCTCATATAAGAAGCTTAGTTTGGCAGGATACAGAATTCTGGGTTGACCTTTGTTTTGTTTTAGGAGATTGATGATGTCTCCCCATTCCCTTCTGGCTTGTAAGTTTCAGTTGAGAAATCTGCAGTTAATCTGATGGGTTTCCCTTTGTAGGTTACCTCCTTTTTTTGTCTTACAGCTCTGAGGAGTGCCTCTTTTGCGTTTACTTTGGTCAGTCTAATAATTATGTGGCGTGGTGAATGCCTTTTCACGTTGACTCTCCCAGGAGTCCTGTGTGCTTCTTGTACTTGGATGTCGAGATTTCTGGCTAAGCCATGGAAATTTTCCTCTATTATTCCTTCAAATAATTTTCCAGCCCATGCAAATTTTCTTCCTCTCCCTCAGGGATACCTATTATCCTTATGTTTGGCCTCTTTACATAATCCCACATTTCTTGTATGCTTTTTTCCTGTCTCTTGTTTTTGTGTTCTTTCTCTTCAGCTGATTATTTAGTGCATAGGAGCTGTCTTCTAGCTCTGAATTCTTTCCTCTGCATGGTCCAGCCTATTCTTAAGGCTTTCCACTGTGTTTTGTAGATCCTTGAATGCTTCTTTCATTTCTAGGATTTCTATTTGATTTTTCCGTAATATTTCTATTTCTTTGGAGAATTTTTCATTCATTTCTTGCATTTTTCTGTGGTTTCTTTGTGCTGGGATTCAATTTTCTCTTGAATTTCATTGAGCTTTCTTATAATCCATAAACGAAATTCCTCTTCTGTCATTCTACCCATTTCATTTGGGTTGGTATCCATTGCTGAGGAACTGATAATTTCTTTTGGGGGTGACTTTTCACTCTGATTTTTCATGTTCCCTGAGTTCTTTCGCTGGTTTTTTCTCATCTGGTCTCTTGGTCGAGAGCTGGGGGTGTTAGAGCTAGTTTATGGCCCTGTCACCAGGCCCACAATTATTGTTCCTTGGCAAAGCCAGGGAGAGAAGTAGTGGCCTGTATTGCCTTAGGTGTATTTTAGCAAGTTTGTTGGATCTTGAGTTAACTCTGACCTGTGGTCTTCTCCTCTTCCCAGTGGAGTGTGGTGAGAATGACCTCCCAGCTTGGGCTCTGAGCTAATGGATTGTACTTGAGAATATGAGTCCTCCGCTCCCTATTAGCTAGGTATTCTGTTATGTCCGTAGCAGACTCTGATTCCCCAGTTGGGGTATGCGAAAGCCCTGTGCTTTGGGAGGGGTCTTGTAGCTCCTAGGGGTTACTTTGACCCTGCTCTTCCTGAGGTTCTGGTAGAAACACAATTTCCTTTGGCTGCAGTGTGAGAGCTGAGTTGGGAAAATTTTACACAGCTCAGAGGTTGCTCATCTAGCCACGTGTGGCTGCCCTTCTGATGTGTGTCTCCGCGTGAAACTGGTTGATAGGGGGATCTCCAATTGTGTACCCCTTTTCCACCACTAGACCTCAAGGCGAGGCAGGTGGCCGTCTCTATCCCCAGCAGTCTCCACCGGGGGATGTTCCCACGGGGAGGGGGGAGTAGTGGCAGCTGGAAGCACTCTTGGGTGGCGCAAAATTCCCTATTGAAGTGGGCAGGATTATGGGGAGCTGCTCTGGTTCAGCCTGTGGCTCTTGAGGTATTTGGTTGTCATGGGAACCAGCAGTTATACCAAATGAGTCACTATGGCCAGCAACCTTCAAAATGAGCGATCTCTGGGGTACAGGAGGGCTGGGACCTGAGGGGCGGGCACTAGGACCGGCACGGAGCGGAGTTGTCGGAGGCCAGAGCCGGGGTAGCAGAACCAGATGGACGAGCTGCAAACTGTTTCCAATACTCAAAGGTCCCACCTCTACAGTTCCGGGATCTCGTCCCACCTGGAACCCACGGATGCCGCTGTCCCTGGCCACCACAGGCAAAGCCTGTCTCGCCCCAGCGGATGAGCCCTGGGCCGGGGCGGGGCGGAGCTAGAGACGCGGCTCACAGCTCCGCGCGGGCGGCTGTAAAGATGGCGGCCGCCGCCAGCCTGGCGCACAGCTGTGCTCCGATCGCGCCGGGAGCGCAGTTTTTCTCCGCCGGTAGTTGTAAGCAACCTCTAAGGGCGCGTCCCGCTCTCCGATAAACTCCTGGGCCCAGTCCCGCTGACTTCTAGTGGCGCAGTGCCGGCCTGCGGGTTCCCGCGCACTGTCCCGGGAAGCTGAATCTCTGTCCCCGCCCAGTTCCTCCCCAGCCCTTGGCAGTCTCTGTATATCGTAGCTGCTAGTTGTGTCTGGCTCCGGCTACTTCCTCCTCTCCACAGGGCTCGCCGGCCCGAGCAACCGCTCTGTCCCAACTCTGGGCTTGTCCCTGACTGCGTGTATGGGGAGGCGCGTAACCGCTTGGGGGGCAGGTCGCGCTGCGCCGACCTGGCGAGCGCGTCCTTCCCGCGCTCTGGGCTCTATTGTGCTCCGCGCGCCCTCCGATCTTTGTGAAAATTTTGTACCTGTTTTCTTGGGCTGGGCGTTCGGCGTTGTTTCTCTGTCATTCGCAATGCTGTTTTTGGAGTGAGCGGTCCGTGTTCGCCGGCAGCCGCTGGCGTTCTTCACCTCCTTTCCTGGGCGCGGTATGGTGGGAGGACCCTATCACACCGCCATTTTTTATCAAGATCGAAAATACATTTCTTAAATATAGACTTTGTATAAGATAATCATTTTGAGCGTTCCCTTATTTTAAGTACTCTAATTTGAAAGAGATGATTTCAGGATTCATATGTGAGAGTTAGGGGTAACCATCTTAGGCCATAATATTGTTCTCCATTTTTTTTCCTATACCATGACACAGAGATGATTGCTATGAATATTTATCCCAATCATACTATAGTGATATATCATTGCATTATGCCTGCAGGATTATATGAAGCAAATGCATATTTATTTAAACACAAGCACAATATGATCATTGATGTAGTAGATTTTGGAATTAAGAGTTATATAATCCACAAAAGATGTTCTATCAAATTATTAAATCAGTAACATCTTTCATAACCTGTTTAAAAAATGTGCTTTTTGTTTACAGTACAAAGTTAAAATAGTGGGGATAACATTTGTTTGAAAGGGATTAGCTAACCATAGAATGTAGGTAGATAGATATTGGGGAAGGTAAATGAAGGAAACAGTTCAACTCACTGAATGCCCTGTATATAGCAAAATAGTGAATTTGGCCATATAACATATAATAGGTTATATGCAGGAGTGAAATGTTTATTTGCTTTTCCTTAAGCATCTTGATATGCTAAATACAATGATGAATTTGCAGAGGATGAATATGTAGGAATGAATAACTTTGTAAACCTAGACAGGAGGAATGTATTTCTAGCTTTTAATTATACATACTGAATATATACACAGATAGGAGTTTTATAAACATTCTATATGTATGACAGGACCATGGCTCAAACATTAGATGTAATTAAATTGACATGGACATCTGGATTTGTAGTACCTCCACTTTCAACCTTTTTTCTTCCTTATTCCTCTGTGTTCTCATGTCCTAGTTAGGCATTTTATATGCTTACAAGGTGTTTACTATTACGAGACACTGGGGAATAGAAGATGCATAAAATATGATTCTTCACCTGAAAAAATTTCTAATCCAAAGTGAACATCCAAAATAAAACAATGCACAGTGTGCAGAAAGTAAACACAGAGGCACAGACAAAGGGCTAAGGAGGTGATGATTCAGAGTAAAGGTGGTATATAATCTGTGTTTGAAGAATAAGATGTCTATAGGTAGAAGGGAAGTCCAGAGAAAAGAAAAACCATAAGCACAAAGAATTTCCAATGTCTACATATAAGGTAAGTAACAACTTTGTAAGCTTCCTCCAAATCTTTTTGGTATAGATTTCATATAAATCAAAACAAATGAATAAAATGTAAATAGTGACTACAAACTGAATTTGGCCATGGTCTTAGGGAACAAAAGACTGATGTCAAGGTTATCTTGAAACAACAACAAAAACTTATGAAGTAGGTGACAACAGAGCACAAACAAAAATAAATTGGTAAAGGTTGAAGGTGAAAGGTAGATAGTAAAAGATAAAAGACAACAGAGAATATGGTGGATGACAGAATAATTATATCTTTATATCCTTTCTTCTCTTCCCATGCTTTAGACATAGCTGAGTTTCAAACTTATTCTATCAGCAAAACTATAATTAAAAAAAAAATTCTCAAGAGGAGAAATGTAGATGAAGAAATTATAGAAGTAATGGAAGTGAGTGGATTACTAAATCTTAGGGAAAAAAAGAAATTGCCAAAAGATAAAAATTCTCCTTAGTGTACCTTGGTTTAAGAAGACAATGAAAACAAGAAAATATTTTAAAATTATTATAAACATTTTATAACATTTTATATATATATAAAATATTTTTAAAATTATATTTTAACATTTTATATAACAAATTATTATATTATAACATTTTAAATTATATATTTTAACATTTTATATTATATTTTAACATATATCCAAACTTGTAGGATGCACGTATCCTAATTTTACAGAGAATTTTGTAATTTTAAATGTGCATTTTAGAAAAGAAGTAAGATTAAAAATCAGTTATCCAAACATCCATCTTAAAAAGTTGGAAAACAAATAGCAAATTAAACTCAAAGATGGTAAAAAGAAAAAACTGATAAAGAAAAGAACGAAAATTGACTAAATAGAAAGCATACGTACAACAGAAAGGATCAATAAAGCCAAAGAGTAGTTTGTTTGCTTGTTTGAAAAAACTAATAAAATTGATAAATCATGGTGATACCGATAAAGAAAAAGGAAAGAAAACACAAATGTCAAGAATAAAGAAGGGGAGATCATTATAGATCCCATGGATAATAAAATAATCCTAAGGGGACATTATATACTAAAAATTTGAAAATTTAGATGAAATGGACAAGATCTGAAAAAAGTACAACTTAATAAAATAGATTCAAAATAAAACATAAGACCTAAACAGTCCTATGTTTGAAAAATAATATTTAACCTAAAATTAAGAATCACCTCACAAAACAAAAGAAAGTCTCTGCCCAAATGGCTTCCACACACATTCTACCAAAGATTTAAGGAAGAAACCACGTCAATCTTTCACCAACTCTCCCAGGGAATAGAAAGAGAAGATAACTTGTCCAAATTATCTTTAGAGAGCAGCATGATTTTGATACCAAAACATAATTAGAAGGAAAAATTGATAAGCAAATCTCTCCTATGAACAAAAATACAAAAACCTTAAACAAAGCATTAGAAATTCAATCCAATATTACATAAACAGGCTAAAATGTCATGAACAATTTGTGTTAATTCCATGAATACTAAGTGGATTATTTATTAAATCAATCAGAGTAATTCACCACATAAACAAAGAAAAAAATAGCATGTGATCACGGTAATAGATGCTGTAAGGCTTTCGATAAAATTCAACATCAATCTTGAATTTTTAAAAAAATCCTTAGTGGCAAGGATGTGAAGAAATTTGAACCCTTGTGTGCTGTTGGTGGGAACGTAAAATGGTGAAAGGGAAGGGAAACAGTGTGGTGGTTCCTCAAAAAAATAAAAATACAAATCCAGGCAATCCAGCAGCTCCACTTCTTGGTATAAACCCACAACAATTGAAAGTAGGGAAATGAATACACCCGTGTCCACAGTAGCATTGTTCACAATAGCCAAAAGTTAGAAGCAACCCAAGTGTCTGTCAATAGACAGGTGGATAAACAAAATATAGTGTACACCTACAATGGAACATTATTTGGCCTTAAAAAGGAAGGAAATTCTGGAACATGCTATAACATGAACGAACCTTGAGGACATGCTAAGTGAAATAAACTTGACACAAAAGGACAAATACTGTACAATTCCACTTATTTGAGATACCTAGAGTAGTCAAATTCATCTATGAAAGAAAGTATAGGGGTGGCTGACAGAGGTTGGGGAAAGGGAAATGCAGAGTGACCATTTAATGGATTCAGAGTTTCAGTTTTGTAAGATGAAAAGAGTTCGTAAGATTGATGGTGGTGATGGTTGAATGATGACGTGAATATACTTAATACCACTAGGCTGTACACTTAAATATCTTTAAGATACTAAATTTTTATGCTATGTTTATTTTACCACATTTAAATTTTTTTTAAATAAAAATTCTTATCAAACTGAGAATGGAAAAATTCTCCTTAATTTGATAAAAGATGTGAAAAAAGACTACATAAGCATTTCATGTAATGGTAAAGTATTGGAAGCTTCATGAAGAAAAACAAATCAAAATTATAAGAATTGGAAAAAAAATCAAACTCTCATTATACACATATAAGTTGTCTGTGTTTAAAGAAAAACCCAAAGATTCAACCACTAAATTACTAGCATAAATTACCGAGTTTAATAAAGTTGCTTATACAAAGGCAATATATAAAAATTGATGGGATTTCTATGTATCAGCAACAAATATTCAGAACTTAAACATAAAATGATGTCATTTACAATAGCATAAAAATATCCAATAACTAAGAATTAATCAAAAGATATGTAATACCTTTACACAGAGAGCCATGAAATATTATTGAGAATAAAACCTAATAAACCAATGAACTATGTTTATTGATAGAAGATTCAATACTGTAAAGATATATATTCTCCCTCTCATCTATAAATTCAATCCCAATCAAAATCTCAAATGGTGTGTGAATTTTATATATTGACAAGTGGATTCCAAACTGTATTTGGGAATACCAAAACACAGAATAGCCAAGACACTATTTAAGAAGTTTGATGAACTTATTGTACCAGCTGTTGCAACTTATTTTAAAGCTATAGTAATTTAAAAATTTCTTTTCTTTCTGCACTAGTCCTTATTATGATGGGTTTACATATACACATTTAAAAGGTAAATCTAAGCATTTACATTTAAAGATGCATTTATCTTTAAAAGATGTGATATTTTCTTTCAGTGAATGAAACTATTTAAAAAAGAAAGAACTTAGTAAGCAAGAATGAAAAAATGTATTTGGGAAAAGATAGACAATATAAAAACAGAATAGAACAGAGAGCTTGGGACCAATACATGAAAAGATAGATGTCTATTGTTGATGAGAGTGAAAATTTGGTACAACCACTTTGGAAAACTGTTTCATCACAGCTAATAAAATTCATGATATGCATACTCTATCAGCTAACAATGACACACCTGGTTCTATACCCAACAGAAATTTGTACAATTGTGCATCTTGGGACATGAATAAGAATGTTCATCGCTGCATTGTTTGTAAAAGCCCAAAACAAAAATGATCCAAATATTAATCAATGGTATAAATAATGTTTTAAATGTGGTATAATCATACTAAGGAATAGTATACATCAGTTACAATTAAAAGTTACATGTGACATCATGGACAATCTCATGAGGATAGCATATAGCAAACTAAGCTAGACATAAAAGAATACATACTGTATGATTCCATGTAAATTAAATCCAAAAAATATGTAAAACTAAACTCTAGTGTTTAGTAATGCGTGATTAGGTGATGAAATTTTAAAAAGGAAGTGATTAATATTAGTGAGGGGGAGACATGCACTAGTGATCAGGCAGAGGTGTGAGGTCCTTCTGCTGTCTTGCCAGTGTTCTATTACTTGACATTGTTGGTGTTAAGGGGTGATGGCTTCATGACACACAAAGAGTATATATTTTATTTAATTCATTTGTAGTATTTCACAACAAAATGGTTAAAAATTAATTGTAGAAAATATGTGCTATTCAAGTTAAAAAGATGTTAAAAGAATGCCTAAATATTATCTAAACAATATGCGAGAATGTTAGCTTCTTTTACTAAAACCTTTTGTTATATTTTATTACTGGTCCCCCTGGCTATTAGAAAGCCTGAGAGACACTAGCAGGGATTTATTGATAACTGAAAAACACTAAAAGTTCTAAAATGCCATCAATTTTCACTCCAGGAATAGAGTTAATTTCACAGTAAATTACTGGGAAGGAAAATTTAAATGTCGTCTTCTGCTGTTGCTGCTTCCTTCAAATTTCTTAATTGTGAACAAACATTCCTATTTCAAGGTCCAAACAGGCGACTTTGGAACCTCTTCACTCCTCTTCAGTATGCTACAACTTTCATCCCCAAAGCCACTTGAGGTGGGTGACTCCTGTTCTTGGTTTGCAGAGAAGTTTACAGACCTGGGAAGTGCACGGTGTAGGGAACTTAGCTTACACTGAACCATGTAACTCCTCAGGCTCTACACACAATTGACAGGGGTGGTACAAGCCACGAACAGTGGAAAAATAGAGAAATGGAGCATTATGATGCCACTCAACAAATCCACTTTATCGCTCATCTCCCTGCCAACGTGGAAAGAGTTTAGCTTGCAACACCAATATTCCACCCACTGACAGCTCTCAAGGCTCATCGCCTCTGGGTCTGCTGGTATGAGTCTTCCTCTGTTTAGTACAAGTCCACATCTTAGCACTACTCACCTTTCACATCACAGGTCTGCTCAAATGGATGTTCACACATCATCACGCTGCTGCCCAGGTGAAGAGAGGCCAAACACTTTTATTCACAAACCAATGGGTTGTCTCCAACGCAGAAAGATTCACTGAGGCTGTCCTAAGCTATGAAGAGAAATAAGGATGGAAAAACCACAGTTTTTAGTCAATAAGAATAAATTCATGAAAACAAAACATATGTGTATGTGTGTGTACATATTATGTGATGTGATATGCGATATGGTGTGGGGGGAAGTACAACAACAGAAATTGATCACAGGCAGCCAATCATAGACAGAAGCTGGTGGTTTATAAAAATAGAAATCATTTTAGACAAAGTGGAATGGTGCGTGATTTAAATTTACAAACCCCCAGGTCCACTCTGTATTCTGAAACAATAGGAGGGTAAAGTCAAGTTAAGAATGCCTTCATTGGTTTAACAACCAGAAATATATTCCTTTCTTCAGGGCAACCCTATGGAGGGTGAAGCTCATCTGCTGTGCTGAGCAGACAGAGGGCTGCTTACTCACAGCATCTGCTGGGGGCCTGGGAAAGCTGTTTTCTCTTAATAGATACCATTTCCCATTTTTATTTCTTGTGGCGTGTAAACTCTTAAAGAAATGATGCATCACATGGAAATTCATCCACAGCTGAGAGTGCAAATAAGGGAAGAAAAACAAAATCATAAAAGACATTAAAAGGTACATTTCAGAAAGCAAGTTTACTCAGTTTCTTAGGCAATGAAGCATTCATGTTTTCAATTTTAACAGAGAGGCAGAAAATATGAAAACAAAGTGATTCCTAGGGAAAAGATATTCTTTACATGGCTGAGAAAATTTGGTTATTTTTAAACTTTTCCCCTTAAGAAAAAGGGAAATAGTGCAGCTGTGGATTTTACTTCTCTCCTGAGAGAGTCGGCATTCTTGCAGTTGGTGTGTAGGAGGCAAACGTTTACTAAACTATTTGGGAAAGAAAGTGCATCTACGATAAAGCAGCAGGAAGCATGTATTGTATTTGCCATCCCATAGTTGAGAGTTCTTTGTTACACTGAGGTACTTCCACTGTGACGCACTGATCGATAGTGGTGAGCTATATTTTGAGAAACCAGTGGCTACGGTTCAAAACTAATTCTCTGAAAATTGGTATTTGTTGCTGACAATGTATACCTTTTTAATGTTTACATATATTTAGATGTTTGATGTATAATTATAGCATGTTGGTCTCCGGAACACTCGTCTAAGCAATTCCTTTTTTGCCAGAGAAATGAGGTTGATGAAATTTCCAGACATTAAAGCATTTTCTCTGCACCTACTAACTGATGCATAATGATTTGGAATTCATTGATCTCAGCAAAGCTTAAACATAAAATTAAGAACAGTAAAATATCTCCTTCAATCTTTGGTTGCAATCTTTCAAATACATAGGTGACCTTCTTCTTTTTTTCCAACTAAAAATACTTTAAACACACACCCACATTTATGGCATAAAGTGCTAACGAGAAGTCATTGATTTTCAAATCGGTTTTAATTGTACTAGATGTGAATATCTAGAAATAAATGTTGAAGCAAACATTCTCTGTAGGTAGCTTTTTAAAAATTATATTTTCTGGATTAATAGGTTCCATATTACAAGAAAGTGTATTAATTTTATTTACATAAATAATTAGTAATATCTTATGTAAGCACTTTGTTGTATCTGCTTTATTTGTGCACTTGGGTCAACTAGGTTAATGTGGTTTTTTGTTTCACATGAAAGCAAAGTGTATTCAAGTAATAACAGCTATTTATAAATGACACTGATGTTTATTGAAAGCTTATTATGTGGCAGATACTGTGCTAAGAGTTTTGTGTATATTATCTCAACAAATGTGCATATTAATCCACTAGGCACATTATTCCCTACTTTAAAGTTTAATTTTCCAAGGTCAGCATATAGGCAGTAGTAGAGCTGGAATGTGAACCTAGATTGATTTGATTCTAGAGCTTATGTTCTTATACTACACTAAGTTAAGAAAATAAAGCTCTTGTCAGGGTATAAACTTGCCCTGTTATGAGAAGAAACTGCACTGGGGGCTGAGTGGCCACAGGTAACAATGTGACTAAAGCCAGCCTCATGTCATTCAGATACCTGAAGTACGCTGAGGGCACCCTCTGCTCCAAGAAGAGGAGCCAGTGACATTTATAGTGTGGGTACACATCTGTCTTTAATGATCAACTATTTATTCAGAAAAATAGAATTTTTTTTGTTCCATTAACTAGGACAAGTACCAAAGATGAGAATTTATACTCAGGGATTTGGTGAGTAGTCCTCAAACTGTCTGGTCTTGGCACGGGTTGTGAAACACTTGGAGCTTCAGCGATATTCTAATTCCTCACATGACATATAAAATCTCAACAAACTCAAGTCCAAATTACCAGAGTGATTTGATATCCCTCCTACTCTAGAAAAAGATAGTGGTAAGGAATCAAATAGGCATCAGAGATACGTGTTTGACTCAATGTTCCACATCTTCTGCATCTTCTACTTTTACAGTTATTCTTATTAAACATTTCAAATCTTCAAAGTAACACTATATTACCTCTATATTTTGCATTTAAAGAGAAGAAAGTAAAATTATTCATTCTGGAAAAAATTATAAAGCCTATAAGAGCTGTATAGAATTTTTTTCTTGTGGCATTTGTTGATATTAATCCTCTTTTTATAAAGAGTATTTGGTTAACTAGAACATCTCCTTTCCCACCAATAATGGTTATTATATTTAACTTTTTGTTGAAGTAAAAATGCACACAAAAAAGTGCACAATTCATAGGTGCACAACTCAATAAATAATCACAATAGAATATGGGCATGTAACTACTACACAGGTTAAGAAAGAGTGCACCACTACCACCCTGAAGCCACTTCCTAGACAATCATTATTTTAACTATTAACTCAGATTATCTTGGTTTATTTTTTAAATTTTATATAAATGGAATTATACAATATATATTTTTTCTATGTCTGGCTCCTTTGGCTTAATATTGTGGAATAATTCAATGTGGTGTTACATGTTATTCATTCATTTTTATTGCCATATGTTATTTCACCTCCATGAATATACCAAATCTCCTTATCTATTCTGACATTGACTAAAAATATGAATAATTTGAGTGGTTTCCAATTTGGGGATATTATGAATAATGCTGACATAAATGTTATTGAACATGTCTTTGGTATGTAAGTATACTAATGTAAGGTGTGTGTACAAAGAAGCAAAACTTCTGGGCCACAGATTAATTATTTTTCCAACTTTGGTAGATAATGCCAAACAGTTTTCCAAAATGCTTGTACTAATTTATACTCCACAAGATCCTGAAAATTCCAGTTGTTTCATATTCTCACTTAGCAGTGTTAGTCTTTTCAATGCAGTTTAAAGTGTAATGCTATCTTATTTTAATGTCTATAGATAAAAAGGTAAATTTAGGATTTTCCTTTTAATATATTAATTTATAGAGACAATCACCATAATAAAGAAACAAACCTTAGTGCTTGGAAGTACAGATTGGAGGATCCGATGCCATTTGACCCTGTCTCTGCTGCTTACTATATTTGTGGTGGTCAGCACATTTCTTTGCCTTTCTAAGCCTCAGTTTTCTTGCCATAAAAATGGAAATAATACCTAAAGGGGTTGTTGTGGATTAAAATAGTCAATTCACATGAAATGCTAGGCATAATACCAAGAAAACAGAAATCATTGCAGTCCTATTATTCCTACTGAAAAGCACTCTGATATTGGCTGAAACCTCCAAGCAACCAAAGGGAACCCAAATATTATGCCCATAAATCCTCTGTAATCCTAATTTATAAAAATCAAGAAAAGGGGTAATCTTAATGTTTTTTCTCATTCTTGGAAGTAAAATTTATTAACCATAGGCTTAATTATATGTCAATAAATATATGATGGTATTCCACAGAGGTTAAGAGCAGAAACTCTGGAGCCAGAGCACAATGGTTGAATCCCAACTTCACCACCTATAAACTGGGTGACCGCAAAAAGGCGTTTGACCTTGCTTTGCCTCTGGTTCTCATCTATAGAATGGGAATAAAAGTAGAACCTCTCTTATGAAGGTTATGTGGGTTATATGACATAAACTGTCTGCAAAGCACTTAGAATCTAAAACATAGTAGGCACTCAGTAACAGATAGAGCTAATTCTATCTTCCAGTAGCTCACTCATTTTTAACCACCTAGTACTGATAATAAAGGACAATCAGTGGAATCTGATTCAATAAGAGCTGATGTCTGGAAATTCTCTTGTGCCTTTTAGGTGTCAAGATAAAATTTTCTACTCTATCAAAATGATTTTCATAGATTATGGTTTAGGAAACTATATAAACCTTATAATGGTATTAGTATGCTGTAGTGTACAATAAAATTCCTTCAAGAATGGTTAAAAATTAGTATTATGAATGGATGGTTCCAAATTCATGGCATAATGAAAAAATAGGTCAAGAAAGCAGCACGTCTTACGTTATGGTACGAAAAGGCTGATGTGCTCCTTTTGCATCCTATGCTCTGTGATTTAAAAACAAAACTGGATTTCGAAGTTCTTTTGTCCTCCTTATTCAAAATTTATAAAATCAGAGCCCTATAGAATCTAAACAAAGAAGTTCTGTGGCCCATTTCTTTGCCTTCAAGTAGACAAATATCTGTATCATGTAAGATAGATAATTTTTTAATTCCTTCACAATGTTATCTATAAATATACCTATTTTCTCCACTAGAGCATAATTTGCTTAGTGATATTCCCCCCCTACACAACATAAAGATTTTAAAGAATGTTCCACATAAGAAGTAATCAACAATAGTTAATTGAATTGCATCCATTTATTCATATCATAAAGCTCCAAGCCCCAAAATATACCCACCACAACAAACACATGTTACTTTGAAGCACAAGGCAAATATAGAATTCTCTATAAATGCTGATAAGAAGTAGAGAGGTAACTACAGCAATCAAAATAATGAAATTTAAGAACTACTAGACTGCTAAGTCTTTTATAAGTCTCTCATAGTTTCCCAAACTTCTTTATTTTCCTAAAAGCTAGGAAATTGTGTTTTGCTTAAGATAAGCCAACATATTTGGGTCTGTTTCATAATTCTGCACACATGAATTCTAAGCAGCTCAAAACTGGCAGAACATATCCTTCTGTGTCTGATGCATCACTCCTGTTCAATGAATGAAGATCTAAATAATCAATGGAGGGCCTTGTGTTTTGCATAAAAGCAGAATGGGGAAGAAATAAACCAACATGAAGAAGTTCCTTTTTCTTCAATTTTATTTCTACTTATCTTTCTAATGAATACTTTTTATATAAAAACACTTTTATTATATATATGAATTATTTATTATTCAACAAGTATTTATTATCTACTCTGTGTAAGGTAATGATCCAGGTGAGTACTATGGGGATGTATCAAGTAAATTCCATGCAGCCAAAAAAAAAAAAAAACCTCACATTGTAGAGGGGTAGATAAAGCATGCATTTAAATAAATCTGATTCAAGAAACAAAAAATATAGAGGAGAATCACAGATAAGATCCTATAACAAATCAGAGAGATCCTCTTTCACTGAGGAAACTAGGAAAGATTATCTGAAGAAGAAAATATTCAACCAAGGTCAAGAAATATAGAGAAAAGCTTTTATTATATATCCACCCTACAATCTTTCTCTAACAATGTAGATTACTCTAGGCTTCCCCACCCAAGTAAATAACTCAGCATTTTGCTTTTTGAGCAACAATCATAAATGATGCTGTGATTTGTTAGGGGAATTTTATTTGACCCTGATGCCCACTTTTGAAAGAAAAGTATATTTCACTTGGTAACTAGGCTTGTGTTTGGTGAGTCTGATAATGCACAGTAAATGAACAAACGAGTGTATGAAACAAGACTATACTTGTGGAAAAATTACTTACTTAGCAATTAATGAGCCTATTTTCATTGATGCCTGAGGCACTTGAAAAAATGATGGGAATAAATTGAGGCAATTTATTTAGAAAATGCAAAATTGTTCACATGGATGGTATTTGTTACCTACTACCTTTTACAATGAGACTCACTCAATACACTTCAGAATATAGTGAAGTAGGCAATATTTGTAGAATGAAAACATTAGAAAAAACTCAGGAAGAATTATGAAAAAAGTATTTGACCTAATATTCAGAACCCAGAAGCTGTAATGCAATGACTGTGAAAAAGAAGAGTCCTGCATGTGGTAATGCAATGGAGAAGGGATGGAAAAGAAATAGGAGAATTTGTAGGGAGAGCTTTTCCCTAGACAAACTAAAATGTATAATAATATACAGTACAGTGAAGAAGAATGAATAGTATTTAACTATCGTATGCTTAATCACAGCTTAGAAATACCCATGGATATTGGCAGGATGGGTAAAGGAAAGGCTGAGGTAATGGGACTAAGCACACTGCTATACACATGCCCTAATCACTTTCTACATACGTTTTGAAAATAAAAATGGTTTTAAGAGAATCATTTCTAACATCTAATCTAAAATCTGATTCATATTTTTTTTCTTCTTAAGGACAGCATATTCTTCCCAGAAGTTGTCATGAGATAGGTAAATTATATAATCCAGCCCCAGTCCACAGCAGCCAGGAATAGATAGGTTCTAGAATGCTTCTCAGGGGTGAATCATGGCTTTTTATGTTTGTGTTTTTGTTTTGATATTTTTGATAATGGGAAAAACAACTTGATGTCTTAGTCAATCTGGAGGTTGACATCTCCTTGCAAAACTCAAGATATGGAGATAAAACCCTACTGCCTGAAATGGCACATGAGGAAATGTCCCATTCCCAGATATTAGCCAAATATTTACAGAATACATGTCAAAGAAGTGTTTAGCTCCTTGGAATCATATAATTCCTTAATTATCAGCACTGCATAGATTAAGCTCCAAGAAATCTGAACAGATATAACTAAAACTCCAAATATAAAGTAGACAAAATCTTTGAAATTAGAGAGCAGTATGGCCCTGATTCAAAAAAGTGATTGCTCCAACAGAGATTACCAAAAATATGGATAAATTTTAAACACAGAAGGGGATCAATAAACAAACACGACAGAAAGGGGATCAATAAATAAACTCCAAACTAGAATGCTAAAAGCAGAGAATTAAGAATATTAAACTAACACTGACAGACACATTTCTGTTCATTATTTTTAGATAAGAGTTTACCTGTTACTAGGACCTACCACTGAAATAATATCAAGTATCCCACTGTTAAAATACGTACATATGAATTTTAGTTTACTTAGTATGCACATGTACAAGTATAAAGATATATCCAAGAGATAGCAGTTTAGAAAAGCAATGTTTTAGGTCCATTGGCAAAACTCTCAAACACTAACTCATTGCAAGTCTGTTGGGGGAAAATGTGATACTTGGGTGAAAATAGGTAAAGGGTTTTCCTCCTATCTGAACAAATATCTTTTCAACTTCTTGATTACATTGGTTAATGTTAAAATAGTAAATCTATTATTTTGTGATCACTGAGGAACGTATTACTGTGTATGAACAGGTCAACCTGAAGGTCCAAGAATCCTAGAAATTTGTTCTTTCACCAGATACAATTAGGAATCAAACATACTGCTCTCATCTATGCAAAAGTGAGTAAATTAACCAATGAGAGGGCCCAGGCAAGTAATCCCTACCAAATTACACAGTAGTTTCATTGCTCTTGATTTGTTGCCACTGGACACAGTAGCAATCATCAAGACAACATCAAAAAATTTTAGTTATGTTTCACTGTAATGTTTTAGGAGTTATATTCCACAGTGATATTTACAGATTTGCATATTTACAAATGTTTAAAGGACACATTGTTCAAAAATGTCAAGAATAGTGAGAGTCACATGAAGGTTGTAAGTGTATAAAATGCAAAATTATATTTGTAGTCAAGATTCTGATGCTCAAACCTGTCTAGCTAGGTGAACAGCAACCTTTAGAGGGATTTGGCTAAACCAGGCTCATTTTTAAAACCTTGCTCCTTATATTTTACTCAGATTCTAAAGCAGCCTGTAATATGTAGAGCCCAACCACTCAAGAGCCAAAGCAAAGGACACATGTCGATTCTGCCTTTACTATTCTTTGTGCCTAAATATCTGCCACTGATAATTTATCTTGTGCCCCTTCTAGAAAATAATCAGATATATAGTGGTATTGAAACTGAAAGCCTGCCTGTACATTTAATATAAAAAATTTAGATTCTTAGATACAGAAACAAATGGTATAGTAAAAGCATCAGGGCAAGAAACTTTCACTCTTCAATAGCTGTAGAATTTGATGGTGCATTTGAGTTTTCCCCACAAGATTTTCATCTATGCTTTTCATCATAAGCAGGATGAGCAAAGCTACATCCACACTTTGCCACAACTATGCCAAAAAGGCAAAATCATTTAGCTAAATTCTATACAATTTACAAGGATTTGTTTTAAAATGTGGGTGATAATTATGGTGGGTGCAGGCTAGCACTCCTTGCCTTTTCTTATATAGCTCTTCCTTTCTTTCACCCACGCCAGATGTTAGGAAAAAGAGGATGCTCAAGGGTGTGTGTGTTCTCCTCCATGAAGGGATGCTTATGACACTATTTGATAGTCACAGAAGTGGATCCTGGCAGGGCCACTTAGAGGCATATCTTATTTGGACAAATTTCCCCTGACTAATGGTGATTGGAGCCATAATTGGCAAGCCCTGGGTTTCCATTCAATTCTTATAATCTGGCTTATGTGGAAATTGTTCATAAGATGTTGATGGTGTACCAATTTGGTAATGTGTCTACTGAGGCTCTGTGGTTATACTTTCTGTTAGGCAATACCTAGTGTCATGCAACATAGGTCTCTAGAAGATAAAAGACTTATTTCCAATTCCACAAAAACTGCCTATTGACTTCTAGTTACAAATGCAAATTTAGACATGCTTGAAATATATTTCCCTTATTTTTCTTTCCTGCTGTAGCTAAAACATGTGTTTTCTAAACATCCTTTTCTTTGCAGCAGCATTTGGTCCTGAAGGTATTATCAAGGAATTCCCTCCAAACTTACATTCTAAGTGTCAACATCACCCAGAAGACTTGCCACATAGGTACATTTGAACAGCTGAAATAGAAGTATCTGGTTAATTTCTCAGATTCTTTCTCATAATACCTAAACAAAACAGAACTCCAAGAGATAGTTCAAATAAGCAACCATTGCAATAGAAAGTAATTAAAGTAGTTTTCACATATCTCCAATAAGATGAAAAGAGGGGAAAAGACATACAACTTTAGATATTTGCAATCTTATTTCAATATTTGTTCAATATTCATCCCACCATATTTCAAAATTACAAATTGAAATCATATTTGAATTCATTTGGCAAGGCATAGAAAATAATATCTATATCTATGAAAATGCAACTCCATTTCCACAGATAGTCTAAAGTGATTTTTTCAAACAAAATATACAGTTTTATCATGTTCAATACAAAGAAGACTACTGCCATATTTAAGCAAGATATTAACTAAGTCAATGTCAAGTTATAAAAAAAAATTTATCTTAATCTATTATCTAGCCCACTTGATATTTTACAAGATGTGATAAAGAAATATAATTGTTTATGAATATATTCCTGCAAGAAAGTCTTTAATACACATTAGCAAAACCTCAATTTGCTAGTATTTCTAATTAAATAATCAGTAATATTTTTAAGAGCTTATACATAAAATACTTGCCTTAGACTAATCCATCTATCCAAGTTTAACAGTTTATCTATGGAGGGACAAAATATCTATTTTCTGTCCTCTGAAAAGATGTACAAATAATTCTAGTTTTAGTTTAGGTATATAATTAAAGCCATATATTAACTTACTTTATTAAAACATTAAGACAGCTGAATAATTTGTTAATTCTTAGAACATTTCTGTATAGCAGGTAATAAGTAACTTAGCTATCTACTTTCTAATTGACAAAGATATTTCAGGAATTCATGCATAAAAATGTCCTCACATACTATGTTTGAAGCTAAACTTTTCCCTTAAACACAATTACAGAGTGTGGTGAAGAATAAAATTTAGGAATTTTTCCAGCAATATGTTAATAGTAGACTACATATACAAAGAAACCACCTCTCCTGAATTCTGGATAAAACGTCAAAGACATTTTTCTAAAGTATGGGTTTAACGTGGATAAAGAAATGAAAAATGTAAGTCCAGAAATTACACAGAAGTTTCATTCTGTATGAATAAGCATTTACTGAAGACAGTATTTGCCCTAAGGTTATCAGTCAATTTCTTGTGGCTAGAGTTTGACTTTTAACTACCTACAGGCATAAAGGATTAGGAGACAAGCCTGAGTTTTTACTGGTAGTCTGTAAGCTATAAAACACACCACACACACACACACACACAAATCAAGTGAACTAGAGGGAAAAAGTCTTCTCTCAGTTTGGCTCTGCCTAGAATGGCAAAAATGAAATAGTCTTTCATACGATTTCCTAAAACCACAAGGAACACACTAATAAGAATTTTCAGATAAGAATTTAAACTTCTTTTATTATGACTGAAAAACTCTCAGCTGAGGTGTTAAAGTATTCCTAGGTTGGTACTGCACTCAGTTGTCTGTCAGAAGTAAACATATTTCCTTGCTCAAAGATAATACTTTTAAACACAGACCTCAAGAATCCCTACAGAAATAGTTTCATACAACACAACTTCACTTAAAAAAGAAAATTACTCCATGAGTCCTCTATAAACATTGACTAGCAGAAAAAAACTTATTGCAAAATCACACCTACAAAAATAATAACCACTGAAAATAGATATAGAATATAAAATATTCAAAGAAATAAAAGAAATTATTCAAATTATGATATAAAAACAAATGTCTTTAAAAATTGGCCAGGCAGAATGGGAAAAAATAAATAGGAGTGAAAAATGTAATAGATGAAAATAAAATCTTGATCTATGATATGAATTAAAATGGATATTAGAAACAATTAAGAAGAAAATTCATGATCTGAAAGATAGATCTGAAGAAGTTATCCAACATGGAGAGTGAATTCATAGAGAATAAACAATGAAAAATATGAAAGAAAGGCTAGAACATGTGGGAGATAGAGTGAGGAGGTCCAACATACAACTAACTGTTGTCTCAAAAGAATCGAACGTGTAATATCTGAGAAATTTCAAAAGATTTGTTGAAAGATAACAACTCTCTGATTCAGGAAGCTCAACAAATTTCAATCAGGATACAATTTAACAACAAAACTTAGACATTTTATAAGTAAACTACTAAAAACAAATACAAAAATAAAAATCATAAAAACAGCCAGAGGGGGAAAAGATACAGAACTTGCCTACTACAAAGGAATGCAAATTTGATGCTGGCTTCTCAGCAGCAAAGATGGAAGACAAGTAACAATAAAATATCTTCAAAATACTGGGGAAAAATTCTGTATTCAGAGATACTGTTTTCCAATACCAAGATCTAATTAACAATTTCTAAAGACAAGCCAAAACTAAATAATTTCAAGACTCTACCAAAGAATAAATATATAAGACAATTTGCCCTGCCAGATATTGAAATTTATGAATAAGCTAGATAATTTAAAGCATACAATACTAGCACAGGGATAGACAAATGAGATGCAACAGACAGCACAGAAACAGACCCATTCACAGAATGGAGTATTCAAACAATTATGCTGGAGTCATTTATAATTCATATGGGGAAAAATTAAATTAGATTCCTTTCTCATACCTCATATAATATAATTTGCAGATGAATATATGACTTAAGTATAACAGACAAAATTAAAGTATTATAACCACAATGTAGGAAGCTATCTTTTACCCTAGGTTAGAGAATTTTGCCTTAAAAAAGATATAAAGACCATTAACCACAAAAGAAAAGATTAAAAATATTCAAATGTATATAAACTAAGAACTATATTCTTCAAAAAACTCCATAAAATTGACCAAAGACAAGTCACATAGAGGGAAAAAGTATTTGCAACTCACATAATGGACAAGGGTCTATTATTCCCACTATATGGAGAACTTCTTCAATTCCATAAAAGTCAGACAATCCAATAGCAAAATGGGCACAAGCTATTTCACAGAAGAGGAAACATAAAGGACCTAGAAGCATAGGAAAAAATATTCAACCTATTTAAGAACCAAGGATATCTCAATTAAAAAAAATTAACTCAGCACTATTTTACTTTGGGGAAAAAGTAAAAAGTATTGTAGAACCATCTTTAAAAAAGGTTATGAAGCAAGAGGAGCCTTTATACACTGCTAGTGGAGTTCTCAGTTGGTTTAATCACTGTTTGGCATTATCTAGTGAAGTTAGTTCTAGACCCAGAAATTCTACTCCTAGACATATTCATAGAGAAACTTTTATACACATTCATTCAGAAATGTTCAAAAATACTCAAAGAAGCATTGGTCATATTAGCAAGATCTAGAAACAACCTAAATATCCTACCATATGCAGTACTGTATATTCATACAATTAAATACTATACAGGCAGTGAAAATGAATGCACTATAGCTACAAACATCAATGTGGATAAATCTTAAATACATTATGTTGAACGAAAAAAGAAAATTACAGAAAAATGCAAGCTTTATGACACTTAAAATTTTAAAAACATACAAAATGAAACAATATATTGCTTAAAGACACATGCATATGTGGTTACTTACAAAGGAAAACAAGTAAGCCATTTTCACAAAATTAAGGAATTTATTGTTTCTGCTAGGGAAGATGGGGTATATGATTAGGAAGTTGACAAGAAGTATCAAATTTTCTCACATTGTTCTATTTCTTAAGCTAGGTAGGAGGGACACAGGTATTTATTATTATACATTAAAATGTATGTGTATTATGTACAATTTATATATTATTATTATAAAATAATTTTTCAGAGAATATAATGTTCAGTTTGAGTTGCCCATGTCTTTTCTATTCCTTCTGAACTTGGGATTGCAAATCATGATACAGCATTTAAAAATAGATCAATTTAATATTACTTCTCAAATATATTGGTATTATGCATTTCCACTTAAAATCAAGGGTCAATATTTTATAAAGCATTTAAAATACATACTTCTTGAAATTTTAATGTGCCTTGAGCTATATTGCATTATTAACGAAGTGTGCTCTGATACATGTAATTCCACATTTCCAATTCTAAAACTTTGTCAATTAAATATAGTAATGTACTGTCTACTTTTCTAAGACAAAAGCTCTACACGTTAGAATATATTTTTGTTGCTGAACTTAAATATGAGGAGGATTTCTTTGTAAAAACAATTTTAGAATCACACATACCCTGGCATATCTAATAAAACTAGCAACTCTGAATTCTTACTTCATCGTCTAGACTCTTCTGTTTTTCTTGCCCGTTATCTTGGAAAAATCACAATCTTGCCTTCACTGGGTGGTCAAAGCCCACAGAATTGCTTCCACAATGATGATTTTAATAATAATAGAGAATCCACTCTATTATTTAATAATAATAGAGGACACAATCAGGATTTACATATTCATGTCTCCATTTGTAGAAATTATTATTGAAGCAACATTTGTGTGTGTGTTCATGTGTCTGTGTGTGTGAGTATACCTTATATTAAACTACAAGGACCTTGATCAGGGCTTGACTTTTTCTGTAAAGACCCAGATAGTAAATATTTTAGGCTTTGGAGCCATGGACTCTTTTTCATTACTACTCAACTCTGCTAATGTAGCACAAAAGGACTATAGATAATACATAAATGAATAAGCATGGCTGTGTTCTAATAAAACTTTATTTACAAAAACAAACAATGAGCTAGATTTGGCCTACTTATCTAAACTTGTCATTTTGCTAAAAATACAAATATATTACATGTGAACTATTCATTGATTGGCTGCTCAATAATTTCAATTAAACCTTCTTGGGTTAACTGAGCCCCTCACTCACTCTACTCCAAAAATGCTGGCCTTTTAATTCCTCAGACTCAGCTAGTTCTTTCCTGACTCCTGGCTGTCACTCACTGACATTAACTATTCTTTCCAATGGAATGTTCTCTCCTAACTTTTTACCTAATTAACTCTGGTTACTCATTCTTAAGGTTTTGATTTGAATGTCACCTAGTTAGAGAGGGCTTGATAGTATTCACCCATTTTTTTTATTTATATGCATGAGTTGTTTATTATCTAATATTTTCCCCTACTAGACTATAAGCTCCATGCGGACAAAAACTATACTTACTTTCCTAACCTCTGTGTGTCCAGTACCTATGATAATGCTTAGGAATAATTAGACAATAAATATTTATGGAATGAAAAAAATAACCTGCTTTCAGAGTGATTTGTTCTAAAATAATATCATCAGTTGTTCACTTAAAATTACCCACCACCTTCAATTCCTTACACAGGAATGTACAAATTCCTCAGCATAGCAAAGGGGACCAGTCTCTGAGGACACTTCTATCCTCATGTCTTGCTCCAACACAGTCTCCTTGCTTCCCAGTTTTAACCCCATGTTCTACCACAGTGAAGAATTGCTTACAGGGACCAGATCCCCAAAAATGTTTGCAACACAGAACACTTACTTTTTTGGCTTTTTACCCCTTCTACAAGGTAAGGTCTTCTGTACACTTCCTCACATTCGCTAAACTTTCCTCTTATTCCCTTGACAAAAACTTACTTCTCTATCAAAATTCCATAACAAGAAGAGTTCTTCCATGTGGCTGACTCACTACCTACATCCCTCTTCAATTTCCCACTCTCTTCTTTGGAATCACTTATGAAACCAACACAGGTTGCCCTTTACTGCTCTCAGATATTTACTCTTTTGTTAATTTGGACCATATTCTAAGTCCTCCAGGGGACTCAGATCTTGATTCACTTATCTGTGAAGCCCCAGCACATAGCATAGTGTCTGTTACAAGAATAAAAGACAAATCATCCCAAACCTCTCTCAAGGAAAAAGCTAGCATTCTGGATAAAATGCATAAGCAATTTTATGATAAACTTTACTAGAATTATAAAACTTGTTCTGAGAGGCTAATTACCCATCCCACCCAATCAGCTGTCAGCCAAAAGTCTAATCTTTGACCAAATATACATTCATTTTTGTATTTAGCTTAAATATTACTATGCAGTCATTCTATTTTCTTTAAAATGTTCCCACCAAGAATGAGTCTTTGAATTGGTCTACTAGAGGCCCTTACCATTGCAGCAATTTTGCAATGATGTGATGTTAACATATACTCTTAACTAAACGTTCTGAAGAGTTTCTTAGCAGAAACTCTTGGTAGGATCTCAATAAACATTTGTTGAACAAGTGAATATCATCTCTCTCGTAAACAGAACTAGTCTAAATTTACATATATTCTCCCCCACAAAAACCTAGGAAACACATTAAAAAAAGAGAAAAATTTTTAAAGCTGCAGAGCCTTGTGTTACATACTCTATGGAGATGATGAAAGGCTCTTCCTCATTAGAGACAGCAGCATTCATTTACAAATGACCCATGCTCAACAGCATAAAACATTGTGCCAGTGCTTGTGGACAAATCTAGATGTTCAACTTAAATTCAAAAAGCATACCAAATCCAATTACTCTATTAACTTCCTCACCTTGTAAAATTGTTCTTATCAATATTTTAATTTCACTGAGTCTGAATGCGAGGGAAATGTAGCTGCCTAAGCAGATGGCTGTCACAGACTGCATACCACAATTAAGAATTAGTATACAAGCGGAAGCATTCTGATACACTATAAACAGTTCATAAATACCAATGCCACTTAAACTTAGCCTTAAAGAATACACAGGACCAGTTGGGGAAATAATAGATTAGGCATTTCAATGGTCACCTGAAAACCTTGTCTAAGTAAATCAACATGTAGAATCTAGATAAGGGGGGAATGTTTGCTTTCTTTGATTTCAAGTTCTGCCCATCTGTGCTGCCTGTGCTGTCACTGGCTGTATAACAGTGTGGGGGCCCCCAAGGGTTGCCAAATGTTCCAGCATATGCAGCAATTGGTATATCTAAGGAAGGGCATTCCATTGACACAGCATGGATGCCAATCAATACAGACAAGTTGTCCACAAAATACCCCTGAACTAAACGTAATGTAAGTAAAGTCCATTTTCTCCATCACCTGAATCACTATTCTTCACTTTTAGCCTTCCTTTGAAGGGTGAAACCTCTGCCAGCATACCCTGCCTCTCTCTTCAAAACAGGCATAAGGGAAAAGATCTGAAGTCAGGCCTTTGCAGAAGTCTCAGGTATTGTGTCCTCTCCATCAGAGGTCTTTGTTTTTAAGCCTTTTTGCTAATTTGGAATGAAAGAAGAGAAAATCCCTTCATGAACACATGGCATGATTAAGGAGTAGTAGAAGGAATTTTTCTGATATCCTTGAAATCATATTCTGCCTAAACTGTTCAGAATACATTCTGAATTTTACTCTAGCATTTATTCCATTTAAGATTAAAGTTAAAAAGGTTCTCAGAAACTCCATTTTTCTTTAGGATGAGATTCAGAAATAAATCTCTTCAAACAGTTGTATTACATCATGAAAAATATGTTTATTTCAGGAGGCTTCAACTCTAGCCCCTTTGTGGCTGCAAAGGGAACCTGAAGGCTTTGAACATGTAATTGTCTCTTTCTGGGGTCCAAGTTTACTCATCTAAATTGAGAAGAAATGTACCCATTTTAATTACTTCATTGGCTTGTGTGATAATACTTAAACACAGATAATTCATAGGAATAGATTTTAAAGTGTATAAATTACTAAGTCAGTGTGAGATGTAATTACCATAGTGTCTCCTTTAAGGAAGGAGTAAAAACTAACATTTGAAATTAAGTGGTCTCACCTCCATCTCTCTGGCATATGTAGTTTTCTTAAAAACCCAGCTGAACAGCTTTTTTCTTTCTTATTTCCTAGTGAGATCTATGCTTTTGGGGGGGAGGTACCTTTTTCTTGCTGTGACCTTATGCCATTATACTCACATCCGAACATAGCAACACGCCATTAGGAACATCTCAGGAAAGTGAGAGGTGGTAACAGTCTTTTGGCCCTTAGTAAAATGCTTGTCTCTGTGTTACAGAGGTGGCGATTAGAGGTTCTTCCTTCTGGCTGTACCATTTTTAACCTTGTTAAGAATCAGAGCAAGTGAGGTGGGTTTAGGTGACAGAAAGGGAGATAGAAAAAAAAAATAAGGTTGCTAAGGAAGTACATTCTCTAGAAATGGGAAAGAAAGGAGATCTTGAGAGCACAGGTTCAATACCTTGATAACCTTCAGACATGAGCTGGCCGCATAGTCTTCATCTCTCCACTGAAAATTATTACACAATGGGGCCCAATGTCTAAATTTAGAATTCTTGAAAGAAAATTATAGCTTAAAGAATTAGAGTACCTGGCAGAAATGACTCTCACAGGACATTCTGTTCATTTCCTCCCTCTGGACAGAATGATTTGGTATTTAATTTCCAAAAAACTTAATAGGTTCATGTGGGAGGAAAAGGGTAGGGTTCGGGAGGACATAATCTTACTCTGTTATAAAACATGAGTCCCACAGACCAGGTAATCATTTGCTAAGGTCTCTCTCTGCAGGAGATGCTATTCACGAAACTGTCTAGACTCTCTTATCCAAATATTCTCTCTGATAGACAGCATTATCATTGTTATTTAGCATATATATTGCTCTTTACAATCATATATTGCCTAATCTTAGCAACACATCCCCAGTGAGCATTATCATCTCTATTTGCAGATGAAAAGAATACAACACACAAAGGTTAAATGACTTACCCATCATGAAACAACCATTCAGTGCTGAACAAGACACAGAGCTTAGGACTACACTATAAAACAACAGGCATCCCATCTACTAAATTGTAAATAGGGGGCTCACTTTTTAAACATATTAGGAGGGACTCAAGTTTACCTTTTTTTTAATGCCTTGTCTCAAAGGGAGAATTAAATCATTAAATCTTGCCTCATTCTTTCCTCTTTTTCAAGATATCTCTTTTGATCCTGCAGAGGACTGAAGTAGTAATGCTCTCAAATCTGCCACACATAGTCACCTGCAGGTTTAGATCAGACTTGTTTCTAAAGGCAACATGTTTCTCCATCCCCTGCAAAACTCATCACTCATGTGCTCCCTGAAAGGCACAGTCCTCATTCCACTACGTTGTCACTGATAAATATCAACCATCTCAAATTGCTTCAGAACTCAAACACCTCATACATGAGAGCTCCATGAATATACATGTGTGCATGTGTGTCTGTCTTATATGTTTCTTGGAGGAAGGGGATAAGGAAAGGAGTCCTTTTGCTCTTACTTACCTCTCCCATAAGACTATGCAATTAGTAAAGGTAGGAATTATATTTCTAATTCATAGTAAAACCTTATGTTTTTTTAAGGCAGACTGTGAATATGTAAATGAATAAAGTTTTCCAGTTTCTATTCAAGTTATTCTTGGGACTTAGTTTAAGCTTTTCATTCAATAATCCTCAATAGGGTCATTGAATAAGAGACAAGTTCAAACTCGGCAACAAAGGCCACCACATGATTGGTTTGAATTGACCTGATACATTTTGGCGAGTTCTAATTTCTAGCAGTTTACTTTGTCTGGAAAAGTGATTCCCTGGAATCATGAAGTTAAAAGGAAATTCAAGGGTCATCTAGTCTATTTGACTTTTAAGCCAGTATAAAGATTGAATTATATTACCTTTAGTTTATCACTGAGCTAGTATAAGTTTTAATCTGGTGACAGATATTCTCCAATCTTTTTAATAATCCCTGTAAAAGGAAATAGTTCTTTGATTATGTCTAGAAAATATAAGGTCAAAATATTTCACAATATGCATTTGTGATTTATATTTTTAAAATTCAACCAATAATTGCCATGATATATTACATTATCTTTCTAAGTGGTTTCCCACAAAGATATGGCTTTGTGATTTACCATCAAACACCACCGGTGATACTGGTGTACTTTTGGCAGAAAGCCTTATTTCAAATCTCAGGCTCCATATATATGCTTTTAAGTGGTCCCATTAGATGGGTAGGTATTAATTCCCAAGAAAAATGGCTGTTTCAATATCTATCTCTGGGTTTCAGGTAACAGGAACATAATGCTACAATAGAAAAAGACACATGGATTTTTTTTTTTCCATCAAGTGAGAGGCTCTTGAATTTTCAACAGGAATGCACAGTACTATCCCCCTGGTAATATCAAGGAAACAACTTTAGTTTGAATCTATTGATGGATTCGAGAATCAAGAGAAGAGCAAAATAAACATTTTAGGACCTGCCATTAATATAAAAAGGCCACAATGTGCACATCAATGTGTTAAAACCTCTAGCATGAAACACAAGTAACCCTGTATCTTTTTGCCTCAGCTATCATATTTAATAACAGCTGATTTACCTGATTTCAACATTTCAATTGCATCCTGATGAGCTTTGGAGGTGGTTTTGTGAAAGGCTCTTTTTCCTTGGGAAAAAATAACAGACATACACAAATGGAGATTGGCCAGCAGACAGAAATGATCTGTTAAGTCTTCCTGGCAATGTTTTCCCTGCTTCTTAATTTCATAAAGGTCAGAGACACTACTTTAAACAGGAGCCTATTAAAATTCTGCAGGATAGAGCCCACTCATCTCAAATACCTAGGTGGTGGGTGAGGGAGGGGAAAGAAGAAAAAAAAATTCCACCACATTGTGCAAGGTTAGATTAGGGCCTGTGTACATATAGCTGTCTGAGGGGAGGATCAAGCCCTAAAGATTTTAATTTCAGTGAAGTCATAGAGAGCTAATGGAGCCACTGGCGATCAATAGCTCCCACTCTCCTGTGAGAAGGAGAGATTTATTGAGCTCTCCCCACTGATCCTGCATCAAGTACAGCCAGCAATACTGATTGCTGTGCCCCCTAATTCCTGCAGTGTGCAAATGACTGATTCCATTCATAGCAGCAGCTCAGCTTGCATAGCCAATGTAGAGTTCCCTGATAATCTCTTAATATGTCCATTGGAATCATATCTTTATGACATTTAGGGTGAGGGCTAAGAGAACCAATAAATTACTTATCTCTCTCCCTCCTAGTTCAGACCCAATTCCAGGAAAGATACGGGAGTCAAGATCACAGTAATCAAAGTAGCAGCTTTATTGCCAGTTATCTACACCTGTGATTTCAGTCAGGCTCCATGTCCCTTCTCTAGTCCTTTGGACCCAACTGACAGTAAGATTTGGTCTGTAGCACACTTACCCAGCTAGTTGCCTCATGGTCAAAAACAAAACGTGGGACAACGGCTGTCAGACTCTTACTTCACCAATCAGATAAAGAAATTTTTTCAAGTAAGGGTGGGAAGAGAAGCCAGAAGTATATCTTAAATATTGCCTCTCCTAATAGTGGAGGTTATCTCATAGAACAGGGTTCTCCATCTACTGAAATCAAACCTGTGTGTCTGGTCTTATTGGACACTTTTGAGACACTTATATTTGGAATTATCCATTTATTAAATGATAAATATAATCACTTATAAGCACTAGAGAAAATAGTAAGGCTTGTTCCTGGCCAGTTCATTCAATGGTGATTATTTCTATGGGTAAACTGTTGCTTTATTCATTGGCTTCCAAAATCAGGAATTCCCTACTTATTCCAGAGATAAGCATTAAATGATGGCAGATATTCAAGTGGTGGTTAGCAACTGTTCCACACTGTTTATAAGTAACCTGGGTAGTGTGCTGCTCTTTGCACATGAAGAAGTCAGCTTGGGTGTTTGCCCCTCAAATTAAATCAGATAACAGTTTTCAAGAGCAAAGCTGAAATTTGACAGTCCCTGACTTAAAATACTATTGTGACTAGTGTTCATTGAGCCACGAGAGAAGGACAATGGAAGTGTCAATCAGCAACCAGATGGCTTCCAGATCCAAATACACTTGCTTTATCTATTTTCTTTCCTTTATCTATTTTCTTTCCTTTATATATACTCTTACTCTCTGTTTCTGAAGTCATACACTCAATGCTACATAATCAATTAAATCAGACTTTCTAAGTAACTTATACTTATTAACAAATTTCATTCCAGCTTTTGTACATCTAAAATGCTTACCTAACTTGAACTTACTAGCAAACTTACTAAAGTCAGTTTCTCTAATTTTCTCTGAATCACAAATCTCTAAAACAAATGAAATAATCAACTTTTTTGGCTTGAATCCAAAATGAGTGCCTTGATTTCTTTTTATTTTGTTTTTTCCATCATTAAATTTGCAAATTCAAATTGACATTTTAAAAGATCAAAGAAAGATCAGATAGTCACCTTGCGCTATTCCAGCAATTAAATACTTTACATCAATGTGGTATCTATTTCTGAAATGAAATCTTCAGATCAGGGGCACGTTCACTGAGCAGAGGACTCAGCACACCCTAGGCATGACAGCCTACAAATATCATATAATCAGGTATACAAATAGTGTATTTTATTATTTCATTTACAGATAAATATATGATACATAGACATGAATTTCCTAGGAAAGCAGAAAGATAAAGAACAGGGTTAAATTCTCAATTCTCTAAGAAAATAACTTGTAAACTTCTTTGTGTCTACTATCTTTTCCCAAGTTTTCTCAACTCTAGAAACAATGAGAAACGTTTCATGATCTTGGATCTCATTTTTACATTTCTGAGCACAGTTAAGAAAAAATACTATAAAAAGATGAGCTTGTTAATTATAAAAAAAAAATTCTTTTAAGACTCCTTTAATGTGCCTTTGAGCTCAAACTCTGGTAAAAGTATTTTCTCTCTGGCTGGGAAGAGATTCCTTCCATTATGCAAAGTACTTTGGGTCATTATCTGAAAAGCAAAAGTAGAAAGAGTTTCAATAAAAAACATTATTATTTAATGAATGATTGTATTGTGTATTAGACACTGAGATAGGCATTATCCCTATTTTGTAGATTAGGAAATTGAAATCCAGAGAGGTCATATAACCTGTTATCATAGCAAATAGGTGGTAGAGTCAAGATTTAACTCCACATCCTTTGATTTCAAAGCCCAGGTTACACTGACCATTACACAAGGTTGATTATTATCAAGCTGTTGGATGGCTCATTAAGTGAGGTTCCTTCTGTGTTTAAATTACTCCAGAGGAGGAGTAAGAAAGACACTCTTAGGAGTGGTATAAACTTTGAGAATTAAAACATATTTTTAAACATAGATCTATGCACATTGAAATACATAGTTATGTATATTTCAGAAAATAATTTATAGAAACAAATTTAGTTTTTGAAAAAGATGTATTAAGTCATTTAGTTTTCAATAAAGGAGAGAAAAGTCTATAGATGGAAATTATCATTTCTTGAAGACCTACTTTGTACCAGGAGCTTAAAGTCCATTATCTTATTGAATCCTCATGTAACTTTATTAAACAATGCATTATAATCATTATTTAATAAAAGATAAAACAGAGACTCAGAATTATTAATTAGACTGAATAACACATAGTGAAGGGGGAAAAACGGTATTTAAATCCAGCTCTGTTGACTCCAATGCCTAACCTTTCTTCACCCCACCATGCCATCACTCAACAAGCATCATATGAAACATGCACAAGCACATGTGTGCATATGACCCTTCTCACTGGATTAAAGGTAAAAAAAAAAAATTGTGGCAAATAGCCAGCTTACAAATTTCCAACAATAACTGAAATATAATAGTTAATATTTTTTACTGAGTAACATTTGTAATGATCCAAATGAGATATAAAGATGACATTATAGTGTAATGTCTCTGCCATTTCAAAGAAAAGAAATAAGGCAGATAATTACATCTCACTTCAAAAATGTATATAGCTGCCAAAGCACAGTAGATATACATTTTGTGGAAGTAAAAATTACTCTAGGTGGCACATACATTAACAAAGTTTTTGTTTAAATTGTGTTTTTATTTTACAGTTAACTTTCTTATTATGGTCAGTAATATTAATTTTCCTTTTATGAAAGTATTTAATTTTTCTTTTAAAAGAAACTTCTTGATTAACCACTTTGGAATACTATTTAATACTAAGACTGAACATATGTATAAACATCTTATGACCTAGCAATCCTATTCCATAAATGTATACACATGTATACCAATAGACAGACATGAGAATATATTAATTGCAGCATTATTTTCTCTGAACCTAGAAACTAACCAAATGGTTATCAACAGTTGAATGGTTAAATAAATCTTGACATATTTATACAATGAGATATAATTGAGATGAACATGACTACACAAAACCTGGATGAATCTCACAAATATTAAAAGAATGGAGCCATACATAAGAGAACATATACTTCTAATCCATAATCATGATATATCTCCTCATTTGTCTTCTTTAATTGATTTCAGTAATGTTGTACAGTTTTCACTATTAAAGTCTTTCATCTGTATTTTTAAACATATGACAGCTTGATAATGACCAACCTTGTATAATGGTCAGTATGACCTGGGTTTTGAAATCAAAGGATGTGGAGTTAAATCTTGGCTCTACCAATTACTTGCTATGATAACAGGTTAGGCAACCTCTGTGGATTTCAATATCCTAATCTACAAAATAAGGATAATAATGCCTATGTCAGTATCTAACATACAACACAATCATTCATTTAATAATAATGGTTTTATTGAAACTCTTTCCACTTTTGCCTTTCAGATAATGACCCAAAGTACTTTGCATAATGAAAGAAGTCTCTTCTTAGCCAGAGAGAAAATACTTTTACATTTTTATTTTTGGCATACAAGAGAATATATGCCAAAACTACAAAAACTCATCAAAGCTGTTAAAAGTCAGGATAGTGACAGGAGCATAATGCCTGAAAGAAGGCAAAAAGGAGGCTTCTGTGTGATAAAAATATTTGTTTCTTAATCTAGGTGTGTTTGTTTTATGAAAATTCATCAAGCTATATACTTAAGATTTTTGTATTTCTGTATGTCAGTAAAAATTTAAAAAAATTGAAATATAAATAAGTTAATTGAGTTGATTTAAAGGAAATATTCAAATAAAGAATAGTTCATGGATTTGTGACAATGACAAAAATTTTAAAAACAGTTTGCAGATGAAAAACAGACATTTGAGAAAATGTAAAGTAACAGCCACTCACAAAGAGAAGCAATACAGCATAGCGGGAGGGGCAAAGGCTTTGACATCCAGGAGACCTGGGTTTTAATCTTGATCCTTCCATTTACGAACTGTGACCTTCAGCAAATTATGTAAACCCTAAAAGGTTTTTTTATCATCTGTAAACTGGGAAAATGATGCCTGATAAAAGGTATAGCTCCTAGAAAATTGTAAGCATTCGATGCATGTTCATTTGGTTTTTGTTTAGTATTTGTAGTATTGTTGTTATTATTACTTATTCCCTCACCACCTGTAGAAAAACTCTGCCTTTACGTAGAAGCTTCATGATACTGTCCCATTAGGACACTCGCCACTTCCCTACAAGGAGGGCTGCTGCTGTGTTGCTGATTAATGCCTTTATATCAAACATTGTATTGAGTGGAATAACTAAGTTAACTTAGCACATATGCTGCTATGGCCTTTTCAAAAGATCCTATCAGATGGGTAAGATGGGCAGACAAGCTTCTCCCTTTCTCTATTGCGTCCTTTTCTGCATTCCTTACGTTGGAGAGGTAAAAATCCAAGGTGCACATGGAAATCATGAAAGGTAGAACAGTTAGATCAACAGTAAATAGAAGAAAATAACAAACAGCATAAAAAATTCACAAAGCTCAACATTGGTTCTTAAAAAGATTAATGAGATTGAATAACCCACAGGAAAGCAGGTCAAGGAAAGAATAGAGGAAACACAAATGACCAAATCAGTAATGTTAGAGAAGACATCCTTACAAAACCTACAGATACTTAAAAGGATAATAAGGAAATATTATGGACAAATTCATACAAAAATTTTAAAAAACAGATACAATGGACTAATACCTTAAAAATCACAACTTATCAAAATTGATAAAAGAAATTAAAAATTGGTTTAATCCAATATTCATTAAAGGAATTAAATTTATCATTGAAATCTTTTATAAGGAAAACACCAGGCATATATGGTTTTACTGATGAATTCAATCAAAAACTTAAGGAAGAAATAATACAAAATCTATACAAATCCAGAAAATTAAAGAGAAGAAATTAAAAGAAGAAAATACTTCCACACTAATTTTTAAAACCAGAGAAAACCTGACAACTATATTACAGGAAAAGAAAATTATAGACCAGTACCCTTCATACACAGACTCGATGATACTTAACAAATAGCAAATTGAATCCAGCAATGTATAAATCACATAATATATCATAACCAAGTGGCATTTATCCCAGAATGCAAGGTTAGTTTAACATCCAAAAAAAGTCAATCACTATGATTCATCATAGCATCAGAATAATGTAAAAAAAACCTGTGCAATCACTTCAATGAATAAAAAGCATTTGACAAAATTCAACTCCTATGCACAATAAATACTTTCAGAAAATAGGAATAGAAGATTTCCACAATCTGAGAAAGGATGTCTATTCAAAAGTATTGAAAAACTGGATGCTTCCCACCTAAAATTGGAAACAAGGCTAAGATTATAACCTCCATTTCTATCCAATATAATACTGCAGTTCCAGTTTAGAGCATTAGCCAGGGAAAATAAATAAAAAGCATTAATCTTAGAAAAGAAGTAAAATAGATATAATAGTTTACATAGAAAGATGTAATAGAATATATAATAGTTTACATAGAAATTCCTAAAGAATATACAAAACAATTGCTAGAATTAAATGAATTATGAAGGCAATGGGATACAAGGTCAATATACAAAAACCAAGTTTATTTCAATATAGCAATGACAAACAATTGGAAAATAAAGACATTTTAACATTCCATTTATCATAGTGTTTCAGCATTCTTAATAGTTTTTGAAAATACTTAAAAATAATTTTAAAAATACAGATGAAAGACTTCAATAGTAAAAACTGTACATTACTGAAATCAGTTAAAGAAGATAAATAAAGGAAGAAATATATCATTACTGTGGACTAGAAGACTTCATATCATGAATATGTCCATGCTTCCCAAATTTATCTATAGATGTACTACAACCCTAATGAAAATCAGTAGGCTTTTTTGTAGCAATGGACAAATTGGTTCTAAATTGTATATGGTGAAGCAAGAATCTGTATTAGCCTAAATAACTTTATTCAAAAAGAAATAATGCTGGAAGATTGATCATAATATTTACTATAAAGTTATAGCAATCAAGACATGTGTTATTGACATAAAAATAGACATGTGGATCAATAAAATAGAGATCCCAGAGGAAAAAAACTTGCAAAAATATTCAACCAATTTTCAACAAAGCTCTGAGGGTATTCAAAGGGGAAAAAGAGAATCTTTTTAATGGTCCTGGAATAACTTTATAAATACATAAGAGAAAATGAAACTTGACTCCTACATCAGACCATATGTAACTATTAATTCAAGATGGATAATAGTGCTAAATACAAAAGATAAAGCTATAATTCTTCTGAAAGAAAACATAGAGAATGATTTTTGCTACTGCGTGATAGGCAGAGATTTCTGAAGAAGATACTAAAAAAGCCAATATGAAAAAGAAAGTTGTTAAATTGGATTCTATCAAAATTAAAATTTTCTAGTCTTCAAAAGACACCATTAAGAAAATGTAAAGGCAAGCTACAAATTAAAAGAAAATATTTACTATAAATATTTCTAACAAAAGATTTGAGTCTAGGATATATAAATTCCAACAAGTAAATATTACAAAAACACACAATCCAATTTGAAAAAAAAAATCTTGGATTAAGGTTTTGAACAGACATTTTACCAAAGGAATGGGCAATAATCTCTGGGAAAGGCATTCAATGTAATTTTTACCTTAAGAAATCCCAATTAAAACCACAAAATAATAATATTTTATATCCACAAGAATGGTTATAATTTAAAAGACAAACAACAACAAATGTTGACAAAGATGTATAGCAACTACAACTTTCTCATATTGCTAATGAGGTTTAAAAATTGGTCAACTAGTTTGGAGAATTGTTTGGTAGTTTCTTATGAAGTTAATCATATACCCACCTTATAACCAAGCAATTTTTTTCCTAAATATTTACCCAAGAGAAACCAAAACATATGTCTCAAAAAGACTTGTATCAGAATTTTTATAGCAACCTTACTCTTAGTCCCAAACTTGAAACAACCCAAATGTCTATCAATGGTGGAATGAAAAAGAAGTTGCAGTATATTCATATGACAGAATATGAATTGGAGGAAAAAATGAATGCTCTTCTGACCCATGCAACAACACAGAAGAGTCTCAAAAACATTATGTTGAGCAAAAGAAGCCAGACACAGGAATATTGTTCCATTCATATAAAGACTCAAAAACAGTCAAAACTGACCTAGGTTGTTAGAAATCAGCCGTGGTGGTCTGTGGTACAGATGTCTAGAAGGGACACAAGAAAACTCTCTGAGGAGATGGAAAAGTGGTATATCTTCATTGAAGTTGTGGTTGTATGAATTTATACATTTATAATACTCCTTGAATCATATGCTTAATATCTGTGCATTCCCTTCAATATTTTTAATTTAATTTTAAATATTAACCTGATTCTAATACATTACTCAAGGAATTGCAAACTGATATAAGGACTCTGAAAAATGATTTGTCAGTCTCTATTGAAGCTGACTATATCCATATATTAAGATATGACAAGTCTACTCCCAGATATATAACCTACATAAATGAGTAAAATTTTTCACCAAATATAAATACAAAAACTTTCATAACAACATTATTTATAATATCCAAAGCCAGAAGAAATCCTAGGTCCATCAACAGTATGGTGTATTCATATAATGGTATTCTAGACATCAATGAGAATAAATAAGCTATTGTGGGTGGATGCCACAGTGTCAAATGAAAGAAGCCACACACAAAAGAGTACAAGTTCTAAGACTCCATTTTTAAGACAAAATAGACATCTAGTTTTAGGAATCAAGATAGTGGTTATCTTTGGAAGGGATTAGTGACTAGAAGAGCCACAGGGAGCTTCTTGAGGCTAGTAATGTTCTATTTCTTCATCTGAATTCTGGTTACACAGATACTCTTGTGAAAATTCATTGAGTTATACACTGTTGCTTCATGCATTTTATACATGCTGTTCTTCAATAAGAAGTTTATTAGAAAAAAAGATCTGTTGTAAATAAAAGAATACATTTGATGCTTTGGTCATGAGGTGTCACTCACAGCTGTCATGAAACAAGGTTGCATGAATTTATCAGCTAATAATGGTGAGTAAAGGTTGTAGAAGAGAGGTGTGATTTTTAAAATCTTGTTTGCCATGCACTTCAGAAATAAGTTTCTTTTTATTTGAGCATCTGGCCATTTCAGGTGCCCCTGGGGCAAGACCAAAATTTATAGTTCTGTGGTTATATAGGCCACTTGTTTATATGGAGAATTTTATGGCTTGGTTCCCTAGGCTTATGTCAGTAATGCTGTTTGAGTTTTCTCTGTTAATTATTCTTTGGGACTTCAGTATGCACACAGATGTCAATTCAGATGGGCCAGCGTGTATCTTTCTGGAAGCAATGGGCTCTTAGTTTTAACCAGATGGTTGAGGCAAGTTCCCTTAAGTCTGAGCTCATTCTAAATTTTGTCTATGGATTTAATTTGTGAAATGGGTTCCATTTTCAATGTGTAATCTGATTAACCCAGTCATTAGCTCCTTATAGTTTTTCCTTATAACATTTATTTTTAATTTCATGATAAATGCCTAGATACAAGAGTTAAACTTTTTAAAGGAATTCACTGTGTTTCAAGCACTGTCCTAAATCTTTTACATGTTAATTAATTGAACTAGTCATTACAACTAATCTATACAATAGGAACTATTAAATTTTAAAATAAGGAAAATGAGATGTAGAGAAATAAAAATCTTGGCCAAGGTCACACAGAAGATCAAGGATTTGATTTCAGGTAGGGAGGTTCTTAGCTATGCTCTTAACTATTATGCTACGTTGTCCTCAAGACAACGGTTAAGTATTTATGAATGTGTAGAAAATGTGTTCAGCTATCAACTTTCATTGCTGCAAATCTGTGTTCCACCTCAATCAACTTACTTATTATCCATAAGTCTCAGATTCCTTATAGTGTGGATAATATCAGAGTCTAAATAATAGCATCAACTTAAAGATTAAATGATATAATGTATGTAAAGCACCTCACACAGACCTGGCACATATTTAAAACAATAAATATTAATCATCATTATTAATACCACTATTCTCATTTATGGTATTAAATTATAGTACTTGGAACTAAAACCTCTGCAATATTATTTACAAAGGAGGCAGCTAGAAAGAAATTTGAGTGTTGAACCCCAGTAAAATTTCCTGAGTCATTAGACATCATAAACAATGGTTGGGCTTCTCATCTTAAAGTTCACCCATTGCTTGATCATGAGCTGCCAAGAGGACCTCTGGAACCTTTAGTTCTGTACATCCAGTTCCACCAACCATGAACACCTGACACCATCACTGTGCCTATGTGTTAACAAAGAAAATGAAAAATCTCAGAGACCTTTTACCAGAGTTCATACATTTTTTTTTTTTTACTTTGGACTTTGGATTATTTTTCAACATCAGGAGAAATTAAAACCAATGAACAAATTTTTGTCACAACTTAAATTCAACCTTATGCAGAAAGATAATTCACCATGAAAATTTATGTGTAAACAAGATATTATGAATCTTCTCTCCTATTAACTGTACTTCATTGAAAAATAAATACATGCAACTTTTTCTTTGGATTAAAAGTTGGTGATACTGTGGATGCATTTTTACTAGCTATAAATGATGTGCTCGGGAAAAATTATCAGCCAAATTCACAGATAGTACAAACAAGACTGTTAATAATGCTGATGTATTTCTAGACAGACCATGAAATTTACCTTGCCCAAGAGTCTACTGGACTTGAGCTATATATACCAGCCGTCAAAGTGCAATGGCAATAGTATGGATGGTTAACATTTTTCTCCTGCTGTCTTTCCCTATTTGTTATCTTAAGTTTCACTGAAAAAGCTAATAAAGCAAATAAATATATTTTCCTTAAACACTTTCTTCAAATAGTTTCATGAATGATGTCAAAAATCATATTCCTTCTCCCCTTACATGGCTGGATATCAAAGAAGCACTTCATTGCTATTGTTGTTGTGATTATTACTAATTTCCAGCTGTTGGGTATATACAATACTCCATAAATTGTGTCATATGTCTACCTTATACACTGTTTTAATGTGATGTTCACAATAACCCTAATAGGTTATTGCATTAAACATTTGAAGTAACTAATACTCAGAAAGGATATGTGACTTTCTCAGATGCCATAGCAGTAACTGGAAGAGATGGGTTATGGACCTAGATTTGCTTGATATCAAAGAGAATATATGGATTTCCCACTAACCACCCTTCTCTAAAACTGAAGTTTGGGTGAGTATCAATGATATTGCTTGTGTTAGAATAAAGCATTCCTAATTCTGACCAATGGATTCCTATTTTTTCTCTCCCACTCGATTTGTCATTGTCCTTTTCTCAAGGTGACTTTAGTGGAATCCTCTTTCTCTCTACTTATGGCCCCCTAGAGATGGGTTACCATCCTTAAGACACCAAAGCAGTACTGTATGCAGCTTTCAAGTGGGACATCTCCTTCCTCATACTTATTGCCAGAGGATTTAATCAGTGTTGTTATTCTAGCCTTATCCCATATTTTGTGTCTTACAGACCTCTTCGTGAAAACTTATCCTACAAGTTATACCTCTAACCACTTGTGATGAACTTTATCTTCTGTAGCTGCAGGGCTGTTATTGCTGAAAATCAAATGCAGAATCTCATCTTGTGACTGGCTGAATTAAACACAAGTTGAACTCTCAGACTCACAGAGTGTCTACTGTTAAAATAAGGGCATTGATTGGGAAAGAATGAAATTATAAAAGTTAGGTTGGGGACATGTGGGAAGATCATGATAAATCTGGGGACATTGAACCCCTAAATTCTGATAAGTCTTTCTTTACCAGTGAGAGAAGTCTCCCCAGTCTGAGAGGAATTGGCTTCCTCAACCCAAGCAGAAGGGGCTTCCCTACTTGCAGTGGCAGTGGCACACTCACCCCCAGTGGTATCAGCCTTTCCACTCACAATGGTATTGTCCTTTCCATCTCTGTCTGAGGGGATTAACACTGCATTGCCTGAGGAAACAGCAAAGGCTTCCACTGAGGCAGTCACCATACAAGACAATGCTGCTTCTCCTCTGGACCCACCCCCAACAATCCTCTTTGCTTCTAGAACTACAACCAGACTTAAGTCTCAGTAAGTCCCTGCAAATGAGGTCCAGTGACCTATGAGTAATTGAGTTACACTTCTAAGGAACTACTTGAGTTTTCTAATGTATATAGAAAGAAAATCAGGGAATATGCGTGGGAATGGATACTTATAGTGTGGGATGATGATGGAAGGAAAATAAAGTATCAGGCTGAATGTATTGATATGGGTTCACTAAGCAGAGATTCTGCATTTAATGTTGCAGCTCAGGGAGTTAGAAAAGGCTCTGACAGTTTGGTTGATGGGTTGGCTGAAACATGGACCAAAAGATGACCCATCATGACCAAATTAGAAATGCCAGGCATGCCTTGGTTTCATGTAGAGGAAATGATTCAAAGGCTTAGAATATTACAATGTTTAAGTGGATTTGTCACTTAAAACCTACTCACCCACATTGGGAGGGTCCAGAAGACCTACCACTCACCAATAAGAGTTCTGCAAGTACTCTTCTCAGTAGGCCAGACCTCCCAGTGGGAAATGCAATCATTGAATTAGGAAACCTAAAAGAGGAACTGGATCCCAGAGTGGCAGGGGCCAAGTGGCAGCACTCAACCACCAAAGATAAGGTGGTCATGGTTACCATAATGGACAGCAGAGTCAAAGCGGCAATTAGAATAGTGTAACTTATGCAGAATAATAGCACTGGCTAATTGATCATTGTGCTCCTGGAAGTGAAATAGATAAGAAGTCCTCTAAATTCTTACTTGATTTTGTAAAAGCAGAAAAGTTCTAGGTTAAGTGAACAAAAGTTTAACATGAATCATAAAAATGGAGAGTCATTGTCCCTCTATCCGTTCCCAAACTTAAGCCAGTTTATAGAGCCAGAATCCCTTGAATGAAAGGGAGGCCAGGTCCCCTTTTGAAAGGACACTGCCAGGATATTACCAAAAATTTATACTGCTAATCTTTCTCTCAGCTTTCACCAAAGGTATCTATAGCCTTTTATCATGGTAACTGTACATTAGGGAAGAGAAAATAATTAGACCTTTTGGGGACTACTGGCCACTGGCTCTGAACTGACACTGATTTCAGGAGACTCAAAACATCACTGTGGCCCAATAGTCAGAGTAGGGGCTTATGGAGGTCGGGTGATTGATGGAGTTTTAGCTCAGGTCCTTCTCAGAGTGGGTCTAGTGGGTCCCCAAACCAATCCTGTGGTATTTTCCCAGTTCTAGAATGCATGATTAGAATGGATATACTTAGCATCTAGCAGAATCCCCACATTGGTTTCCTGACCTATGGAGTGAGGGCTATTATGGTGGGAAAGGCCAAGTGGAAGCCACTAAAACTACCTCTGCCTGGGAATATAGTAAAGCAAAAGCACTACTGCATTCCTGGAGGGATTGCAGAGATTAGTGCCATCATCAAAGGCTTGAAAGACACAGGGGTGGTGATTTCCATCACATCGCCATTCAACTCTCCTATTTGGCCCGTGCAGAATACAGATGGACCTTGGAGAATGACAGTGGATTATCGTAAGCTTAACCAGCAGGTGACTCTAATTTTAGCTGCTGTGCCAGATGTGATTTCATTGCTTGAACAAATTAACACATCCCTCGTACCTGCTATGCAGCTACTGATTTGGCAAATGCCTTTTTCTGCATACCTGTCTATAAAGTCCACCAGAAACAGTTTGCTTTCAGCTGACAAGACCAACAATACATCTTCACTGTCCTATGTCAGGGATATATCTACTCTCCAGCCTATGTCATAATTTATCCTGCCTTTCTCTCCACAAGATATCACACTAGCCCATTACATTGATGGCACTCTGTTAATTGGTCCTAGCGAGCAAGGAGTAGCAACTGCTCTAACTTATTACTAAAACATTTATGTGTCAGAGAGTGGGAAAATAATACAGCAAAATTCAGGGGACTTCTACTTTTGTGACATTTCTAGGAGTCCAGTGAGGTGGGGCATGTTGATATATCCTAAGGTGAAGGATACATTTTGGCATTGGTCCCCTCCTATAACCAAGAAAAAGGCACAATGTGTAGTGAGCCTCTTTGGGTTTTAGAGGTAACATTTTTCTTATCTGAGTATGTTACTCTGGCCCATTTACCAAATGACCCGAAAAGCTGCTAGTTTTGAATGGGACTCAGAACACGAGAAGGCTCTGCAACACGTCCAGCCTGCTATGTGAGTTGCTTTGCCACTTAGGCCATATGATCCAGCATATCCAACCTTGAACCATCAATGGCAAATAGGAATGCTGTTTAGAGTATTTGGCAGGCCCCTGTAGGTAAAATGAAGCACAGACCTCTAGAATTTTGGAGGAAGGGCCTGCTACTATCTACAGAGATGTTCTCCTCTTGAGAGACAGCTCTTGGCCTGCTATTAGGCCTTAGTAGAGACTGTACACTTGACCATGGGCCACCAAGTTGTCATGCAACCTGATCTGCCTATCATAAACTGAGTGCTATTTGACACACCACTCTATAAAGTTGGGCATGCACAGCAACACTCCATCATCAAATGGAAGTGCTATGTGATCAGGCCCAAGGAACCCCTGAAGGCACAAGTAAGTTACATGAAGTAGTAGCCCAAATGCTCATGGTCCTCACTCCTGCTACACTGCCTTCTCTCTTTCAGCCTGCACCTAAGGCCTCATGGGAAGTTCCCTACAATTAGATGACAGAGGAAGAGAAGACTCACACCTGGTTTACAGATGGTTTTTCATAAGATGCAAGTACCACCCAAAAATGAATAGCTGTAGTGCTATAGCCTCTCTCTGGGACACCACTGAAGGACAGTGATGAAGGAAATTCTTCCTGGTGGACAGAAATTTGAGCAGTATACTTCGTGTTCACTTTGCTTGAAAGGAAAAATGGCCAAACATACAATTATATACCAATTAGTGGGCTGCGGTCAATAGTTTGGCTGCACAGTCAGGGACCTAGAAGGAACATGATTAGAAAACTGGTGACAAAGAAATTTGGAGAAGAGGTATATGGATAGACTGCTCAAATGGGCAAAAAAGAAAAACTGAAGATATTTGTGTTCTATGTGGCTGTTCATCAAAAGGTGATTTCTGTAGAGGGGGATTTTAATAATCAAGTGGCTAGGATGCCCCCTACTTTCCCCTGCCACCCCTGTCATTGCCCAGTGAGCTCACAAATCAACTAGCCATGGTGGCAGGGACGGAAGTTATCCATGGGCTCAGCAACATGAATTTCCATTCACTAAGGCCAATCTGGCTGTAGCCACCACAGAATGCCCATCTGCCATCTGAGACCAACACTGAGCCTCTGGATTATATAAGTAAGTTTAACTCTGGTGCCATTAAACAAGATTGGGAATTCAGGAAAACAATGAAATGTGTCAAGTGGTGAATGGTAAGATAGTGAGTCTATAACTGGATGAGATATAATTGATTTTTGAGATGCCCGTGGGATATTTGGGGTAGAAAATCCAGAAGCTTAGGATACAAGTCAAGTCTGGAGAAGTGAATCAGGAGTCATGATCCCTTATATGCTGTTGGAAGCCAGGGGAGTAGACAGCATGGTCCAGAAAGAAGGAAAAGCAAAAAAGTAAAGAGCAGCAAAAGTAAAACTAAAATCTAGATTACTCATCTCCTGTTTCCATATACCTTCGACCAAGCTCTTCAAAGGGAGCTTCATTCCAAGATTGAGGTAAAAGTGTATGTAAGTATTAAATCATTAATGGTAGAATCTTAGACATCAGTAAATAGCCAGCCAGTCTTCAAAACATACTTCTCCTCCCTGCCATGTATTCCACTGAATTACAAGCCAGCGAATTATCCTTCCTACTTTATTTTCCTCCATAATACTATCACTATACGATATACAATACATTTTACTTAATGCTTTGTGTAGTCTATATCTCCCCATTAGAATAAGATCATAATAGAAGGGAATTTTTTTTTCTACTCTGTTTACTGCTTAGAACAGTACCTGAAACATTGTAGGTACTCATTAAATATTTGTTTCAAAAAAAGAGAAAGAATCAAAGGGAAAACAGAATAAAAATTGCTCTCTACACTTGGGTAGCAAGTAGTACTGAAATGTTATATAAAATTTAACCAAACTGGTTTGTCCTGTCTCATTTCAACTAGAGTGTTAGAAAGATAAACTTGTAGAAGCAGTTAAACTACATCTTATTAATGTTGAAACATACAGTCAAAAGTCATTCTATTACACAGTTTCTATATTCTAATAGAGAAGCTATCAGAACATAGATAAAGAGAATTAGCTGGCTTGTAATTAGACTTCTGGGACACTAAAGGATAACTGTTTCAGTTTCAACAGCCTATACTGAATGTATTAAATATACTGTATTACATTGACATAATGAAAAAAAGTGCCATTAGCATGCACTTAAGCAGTGCATGTTTGTTAAGAATTTCCCTGTTCAGTGATGGTACAAGCTGTTTACATAGCACTTTTACAAAATATCCCATCATAATGCACAGCACGGATGGGAGACATTCCTTGAAGAAACTGGCATTCTAGAAGCAATGTTTCTAATTGGTGATTATCCACAATATTGACCCATGCACTGAAATGATTAGAAGCTGTTTCAGGTAATTCTAATATACTGATTTGTTGTTGATGATGTTGTCTTTTAGTTCAATATGCTTTTCTTTGAAAGTGGCTGGGTGTGAGGAGGATCAGACTGCATTTTCTGACATCTTCTCACTCCCCAGGGTTCACCCACTAATCTCTCCAGCCAGCTTCAGAGGCCCAGGACCATTATTCCAGAAGTTTCAGCCATGTAGCTGACAGCATTTCCAGGTAGAGAACCATTCTTGGTACATTCACAAAGAGCTCAGAACACTAGATTCCTCTCAGCTAGCTGGGAAAGTACAGTCGTCTCTCAGTATTCATGGAGGATTGGTTCCAGAACATCCTTCATATACTAAAATCTGAGGATGCTTAAGTCCCCAATATAAAATGGCATAGTATTTGCATATAACATTTGCACATCCTCCTGTATACTTTAAGTCATCTTTAGATTACTTATAATAATACAATGTAGATGCTAAGTAAATAGTTGTCGTAGTGTATTGTGTTAGGAATAAAGACAAGGGAGCAAAGTCTGTACATGTTCAGTGCAGAGTTTTTTGTATTTTAATTTTCATATTTTTAATCTGTGATTGGTTAAATCCATGGATGCAGGACCTCACAAATATGGACAGCCACTGTATTGATGCCAGGCGAGTAGAACTACATTTCTACCACCTGCAGAGCTACTAGCCCTGCCCAAGCTTTCATCTTCTTCTTGCACTTCTGTGTTCTTCATGATTCTGTTTTTGCTCCCTATAGTCTTTTCTCCAGACACAGAAGCCAAACCTGTTACCATGTTCTTTAAACCCCTGTGAAATGAAGTCTCAATCTATATGTTCAATCTAAATCTCCTACAGCTGGGTACTCAGAGAACCTCTGACCACCTTGTTGATCCTCAAATTTAGAAAAACTCATTCTTGCTGTGAAGATTTCTACATTTACTGTTTCTTTCCCCTGCATAAACAAGATTCTCACTACCTATGATCCAATGGAACACAGTCCATAAATTACCCTTTATCAGTCACTATCTTAGGCTTTGCCTTTTATACCCTACCTCTGATCACCCAATTTCAGGAGATGAGATCTTTTATCTCTTGCTTCCTAGGAAGGAACAGAGAGACAGAGAAGGACAGAGACAGAGACAGGTGAGGGAGGGAAAAGAGGTGGAGGGGTGTGGGGGAGGGAAAGAAGGGTGAAAAAAAGGAGGCGAGGGAGAGGGGAGGGGAAGAGAGAGAAGAATCCTTCCCTTTCACCCTCTAAGGATCTTCTCCGCCCTGTTTCCTCCTGCATTTGAGCCCAATCTTTCTCATTCTCTACAATCTTTTTCTCTGTCATCCTGTCAGTTATTTTCTAATTCTAACTTTCTCATACAGACTATACCCTTACACTGTTTCTTTTGGAGTCTGTTATTTAACTCTCTTCTTGATGATATCTGGTTTCTTTCCTATTATGCTCTAAAAATAATAATCCTGTCTACTGGTACCTAGGGAACTGTCAGGTCTTTATCTTTTTTGTTCTTTTTTAGATTTTGTTATGGAATGTTATATTAGTTTCTGATACTATGAAACAAACTGCAACAAACTTAGTGGTTTAAATCAACACTATACTTCACCATCTGTGAGTCAGAAGTCCAGGCTAGATTCTCAGTTCAGAGTTTCAGTGAGCTAAAATCAAGGCATTAGCTAGGGCTGCTGTTTTCATCTAGGTCCTGAGGTTCCCTCCCAAGCTTGTTGGTTGTTGGCAGAATTCATTTTCTTGTGGTTGTAGGAATGAAGTCCCGCTGGTTATGCTAGCTGTAAGCCAGGAATTGCTGCTCCTCGCAGATCCTTGCCTGTGTCCTTCTTTATCTCAGCAACAGAGAACCTCCCTCCCTGGCATTGAATCCCTCTGATTTCCTCTGTGACAAGACTGAGAAAATGCTCCAGTTTTAAACAGTTCATGTGATTAGGTCAGGCCTAACTTATCTCCCTGTCTTAAGGTCAACTGTACCATATAACAATTTAATTATAGGAGTAAAAGCCATTAAAACCACAATCCTGAGAATTATGCAGGGAAATCTTGGGGGACATCTTAGAATTCTGCCCAACAAAGATGTGACAAGTCCAAAAAGAACCTTTAATTTTCTTATGAAATTTGTTATGAGTCCAGTGAAACTCCAATATACATCCTTAAGGAGTCTTTTTTCTCTTACCTCTCTGCAAGTCATAGCCCAACTTAGGAAGGACCTACACATCTAGTTGCTAGGGCAAAAATCACTAAAAATTAGCATTCTTTTACTACGTCCTCTACTCTCTCATAGCTTTGCTTTAACAATGCTTCTTTAATGTGGTCTTTTTATTTTTTTTTATTTATATCAAAGTAACATATGCATATCATTTTAAAAATCAAGTATTACTTCAAAGCTTATAATGAAAACGCCCAGTCCTTGGTCCTATACTATTCTCACCCTTGAATTTCACTCTGAAGGGAGAATAGCTTTTAATTCTTTTAGCTAGTTTGTGAGTATGTGTGTGTGTGTGTGAGAGAGAGAGAAAGAGAGTGAGATCATTACTTCCATATTTTTTGAAATTTAAAAAATTCATTATATTATAATAATTCATATATTAGGATCTTAAGATTCAAGTCTCTTATACCTCCCTCAACATACATGCCTCCCATCCCCTACCTCCCCAACATAACATACAAAGAAATGTTTTTTGGTAAATTGTTTTTAAAGATTTTATTTTTAATTGGCAAATAATTGTATATATTTATGAGATACAATGTAAGGTTTCAATACATGTATACATTGTAGAATGATCAAAGCAGGCTAATTAGCATATCTTTCACCTCAAATACTATTTTAAGTCAATATTTGTTATCCATATTAATATAACTAGGTGTTGAAATTTATTATATGCCAAAATGTACACTAGGATTATATTTCTCTTCTTATAAAATTCCTATTTTTCTTAGCTGTAATTATCTTTTTTTCTATTTCCTTAGTTTTGTAAGTATTTATCGCCAATTTATCCCCAAACTCTTAAACAGAATGCCAAGACTCATTTCCATTTGGTCAAACAGCTTGAGATTTTTTTTTTTTCCTTTTGAAACATCCACCCTGGAGCCTTCCAATGTCCTGTTGAGATTGCTTTTTCTCCTGGCTTTCCACACAGCCATTATCCTGGGAGTCTCCTTCAAGATCATGTTATAAAATATAAATGATGCTTTTTCCTTTCACTTCTTTGTTGGATCCCTCCTTTCCGGGAGCAATTTCCAAAAGAATTTTCATTAAAATTCTGGATTATTGGGGCCCAGCCTGGTGGCTCACTTCCGTAATCCCAGTGCTTTAGGAGGCCAAGGCGGGAGGATCACTTGCATCTAAGAGTTCGAGACCAGCCTCAGCAACATAGTGAGATCCCACTTCTACAAAAATGTTTTAAGTTAGCAAGGTATGGTGGTGCACACCTGTAGTCCTACCTGCTCCAGAGGCTGAAGCAAGAGGATTGCTTGAGTCCAGGAATTCAAGGCTGTAGTGAGCTATGATCAGGCCAAAAAAAATTATAGATTTTTGAAGATATTGCTTCATTGTCTTTCAGTCTCCAGTTTTGCCATTGAGGCATCCAATGTCATTGTAACCTTCATCCTTTATATGAAATCCTGTTTTGTTTCTCTGATTGCTAGATTAACTTCTCTAGAAGGTTTTGGGATCTTCCTTCTGTTTATCTCTGGTATTCTAAGAATTTAAAATGTTGAACCTTGTTATTCGTTGTTCTAGGCATTTGGCTGGCCCTTATAATTCTAGAAATGAATTATACTTTCCCCTTTACTTCTAGGAAATATTTTTTTAAAATTTTACTTACATGTTTATTTTATGATTCAATATAATTTTTATCATTAGTTGGATGGCATTTTATTCTAAGCCAAATCCTTATGCACACAATACTGGGAAATGAATTCCTACCTGCTCATGCCTTGCCCTGTTGAGAAGAAAGAATATGCTCAAGCACACAAGAACTTCATGTTTCCTGGCTTCCTTTTCAGTCCTAAGAGCTTAAGATGTTTGGCACTTGGTGCCATCAATACAGCATGCCTGGCTTTGCACTAATGCACAGCAAATGGATGTTCAATTCAGTGCTCAGAATCCTTCCTAATAACCTGCTTCAGTATATTCTTGGACTCAGCCCCACAGCACAGAAGCATTGGTGGGGAGAGGGTGGAGGATGTGCTGAAACAGCTTTCCATGGGACCCCACATCCCTGAGTTTGCTGACCTGAGCCACTCTTCCTGGCACCAGAGAGTGCCATCGTCTTGGGTCCCTTGTATCACTTTTTTTTAAACTACATTTTTTCTCTTAATCATAACTATATTTCTGTTTATATCTTAAGGTGCTGACCTAACTGTATTTTTTTTCAAATACTCTTATGATTTTGATGACATTTAAATTCATATGTAAAATAGTTTGATTTTTTCTTGGAATTGTACTATGCTGCTTTTAATTAATATGACATACCTTATATTTTTAGCAAAATTTATTATTCTACTTTTTCCTGAAATTTTTAGCTGTTCCATACTTTTTGGCACTTCCAGATAAACTTATCTAGAAAGGCTTAATTCAAGTTCCACAGTAAATTTCATCTTATTTTTATTTTATTTATTTATTTATTTTGTTACCCATGTTGGACTTGAACTCCTGGCTCAAGGGATCCTCAGCCTCCCAATTAGATGGGCCTACAGGCACATGCCACCATGCCCCAAAATAAATTTAATTTGGATTTTTATTTAAATTACCCCCTTAATTTGGAGTTATTGATATTTTTCAATACTTAATACATTTTTCAAAATTTTCAATACTCAGTTTTTTCTATCCAAAATTTTTTCTATGTCTTATTTGAGGTACCTCAGTGTTTTTTAGTTTTTAATTTTCCTTATATCAGTAACAAGTCTCTTAAAATCTATCTTTTTGTTATGATGAATGGGATTTTTAATTGTTATTGTATTTTAGGGTGTTTATAAATTGTTTATTCTGGTTACTTGAGCTCTAATAGTTTCTCAGTTTATTTTCTTTTTTCTAGTAAGCAATTATACTGTTTATATGGAGCAACAAGATGGTACCATCCTTCCTAATAGCTTGTCTTATTTCCATATGAATCACTAAAATTCGAGAGTAACATTCAATAGTAAGGTATTCTGGTGGGAATCCTTAAATTGTTCCTGATTTGTGCCCCCTCCTCCAAATTCATATGTTGGAATACTACCCCCAAGTCGATGGTATTAGGAGGTGGGGCCTTGGTAGCTGATTAGGTCATGAGGGTGGAGCCCTTGTAAATAGGATTAGTGCTCTTTTAAAAGAGGTTTCAGAGAGTTGCTTTGCCCCTTTCACCATGTGAGGACACAGCTAGAAGGTGTCATTTATGAACCAGAAAGTGGGCCTTAACAAGACACCAAGCACTCCTTGATCTTGGACTTCCCAACCTCCAGAACTATAAGAAATAAATCTCTGTGATTTACAAGCTTACCCAGTTTATGTTATTGTAGCCTGAAAGGACTAACATAATTTTTTACCTTTTAATATTATTAAAGCTTAATAAATGATGGGTATAAGCCTATTATTGCATTTCTAACATATTCACATATCAATATACCATTAAGTGTTATTTACAAGTATATTATTTGGTAGTTTATACCTTTTCAATCTGTAAAATTTTTTCTTCCTTCATTGTGTTAATGTTTAACTCACTGTTTTGTTTGTTATGATAGAAATAAGCTATTGAAAGTTATGAATTTGTGTCTGATATAAAACTTTTAGATTTTAATAACATTTATATAAAAGGATCCATTTTATGTTTTTGCCTTGAATTCCTTGTTTATATTAACATATCCTTATTTTGCCTTATATTTAGTCAATATTTTGCCCACTCATTTACTTTTAAGCTATCTTAATCAGTTGGTTTTGGTGCTCTCTCTCCCAAACAGTATGCAATTTGATCCAATCTGAAGGTCTTATTTTCAGTTAGAGAATTTAACATATTCATATTCTTTGTCAGAATAAATTTATTTTTCTTTCATCTTATTTTCCTTTTGTTAATGCTTTCTTGATTTCTATGTCTTAGTTTAGATTCTCCCCCAAAGTCCCCCTGAGCTGTTTTTCTGGGAGGTGATCACAGAATGTACAAGTGAGGAAATGAGAAAGTGAGACTGGGAAGATTTATTATTTAAAAAAAAAAGCAGTCAGAGTCATGTGAACCTAGGCAGGACCTGTGTGGGCAAGTAAGGCTCAATCCTGTTTAAAATCCTCCGAGGAACATAATGATTGGGTCTCAGAATTGTTCCTCTGAGGGGCAAGGAGTTGGGAATTTTATCCATTGATTTGCATCCCTCATTGGATAAGTATTGCCCCTGGGGGTTTTAAATTCCTGGCACTCTTGGGATGCCTTATGAGCAGGCTAAGAAAGTTCCTGTGGTTCCAGAGAAAACCATAAAGCAAGGTGGGCAAAGGTGAGAGACAAGGGTGTTGGTGGTAGAAAGCTGTCAGCTTGTGTGGGAACTGTCCACTGCAGCTGTGGTGAACTCGGCAGTAGGCCAAGAGGACATGAGGCACTAGGAGGTCTCTGCTACACGAGGCATCAGCATTAGCAGCATCTGCTACATGGGGCTATGGCAGGTGCCTTCTCTTTTTACCCTACTAGTATAATATGTGAGCATCTTATTTTAACCCTATCAATATTTATCATTAATATTTAAAAATACTTGACTGTATACATTTTCCAATTGTCATCAGTAAAACATTAACTTTGGCTTTAAAAGAATACAACCAAAATATGTAGGAAGCATATTTGAATTCTGTCCACTTTGCTCTCTGCTAGACCTCCCTGTTTTGGAAATAGGAGAGAATATAACCTGGAATTTTAAACCATTTACTATCGGTATTATTTTAAATTATGCAGCTTCCTCATCCATAATTATTTGTGATATGTACACCATGTTAAATAATCATAATTGCAACAATTCAACCTAATTCATTATTCTTTATTTTATTTAGTTTTCAGTTGGCAACAATGTACCTACAAACATTTAAATAAAATGTCTTATACTGTTTACAAGTTTCCTTATATGCTTTCACATATAAATAGCACTCTATATACTTTTGTTGTTGTTCATAGCACTATTACTTCATATTTACATATTACTTGATATCTCTCATATTTCAACATAGTTATTAGACCAAATCTATGACTCTGCTTTTCCTACCTTGGTTGATTTTTTTCCAACATGAATATCATATATATTTTTTAAAACCCAGAAATCTAAAAATTTCAGTAACATAATCTGAGACATAAATACCTTCTTTAAAAAAAAATCAGTATTGACTACCATGTGATGAACTGCTTCAAAATTCAGGGTCATTTTTTTGTTTGTTTGTTTTAATCTCTGGAAAGTTTTCTTTTAGTGTATCTTTCTATATAGTTTCTGTCCTTTTTATTTTGGCCTTTTCATCAGAATAAAATAATTATTCATATTTTAGATCTTTATTATCTGCCTCTCCTCAGCCTCCCCTCTGCTTATTTTATCTTTCTATTTCTTTCTTTATGCATTTTCTGAAAGCTTATTAAGCTTGTTTTCACATGTAAGTCGTCTGATTTTCTCATCTTTATTGTTTCTTTTTTGGCTTTTAATTCTGCTACTGTAATTTTGCTTCTGTTGTTGTTGTTATTCTTTCCTTAACTATACCAGCTCATTTTTTCTTCTTTTGATCTGGGTCTGAGTTCTTTTAGAGTCAATACTCCTTTGATTTAAATTAAGAGCACAACATGAAATTGCTTTAAAAATATTTCACTCCAGTAATTTTTCTTTTCAAAACTACTCTCTTCCTGTACCTCAGATGTTACATTTATATTTTATATAGAAGATTCTGTTCATTGTGGTTTTGTTTACACATAATTGAAGAGAAGCCATATTCTAGACTTGCAGTTACAAAAATGTATTTCACTCTGATCCTCTTAGTGTTTTCCTGGAAACTATTTAAAGCTCATTTCAGAGCTCAAGCTGAAAATCAGTTTAATGCAAGTTTATGCCTTTTGTGAGCTAACTGCCTGCCTCATTTAGAGCCATTGTCGTATCGTCCTCTCTTATTGGTGAATTTCCTGTGATAGGAGCTAGTTTTTTAAATTATTTTTCTCTGGTCTATTCTCCATTTTACACATGGTGTGAGTGTCCTTCTTCCTGGGTGTGCTGTTTCCCACCCCTACCACTTTCAAGTCTGGAAATACCCTATAATCATTCTGTTTGAAACAGACCTGTTTGCTCTTTTTTTCCCTAAGTAACCTCATTCTAAATTCTATTGATCTCTATTAGTAAAGGATGCCTAACATATTTCTTTCCTTATGTCCCACAGCCTGTCTTAAACTACAGTCTTAATATATCAGATTAGGGAAATATTAAGTAGTTTCTTCCATGATTATTTTTCTTTAGTTCTTATAATACCATGCTACTTTCTCCAGAAAAGGATTATAAGGGATTCCCCATTGTTTTCATTTAATATTGCCCCATCCTTGATGATTCTGGCATATGGATGGTATCCTTCCATATTTCCCATCAAAAATGCTGAATTTTCTTTCTGTTTTTATATTTTTTTGTTCATTTGATGGTGATTTTAAGAAAAACAACAGAAGATTTATATACTGATGCTCAACTTGCTTCTCATCCACAATTCCTGTCTATTCCATATTTTAGATGTCACCATGCAGATGTCTCCTTAAGTCTCCATCTGCTTCTCATAAAAAGTCATTTTCCTATATTTGGGTTTTTTTCTGTATGTCTTCAGAGAAATGTTCTCTTTCTCTTTTGTTCGCATATTTCCCTTTTTAAAAAAACTTTATTCCCACCCTTTTGAGTGGGCAAAATCTATATTTGTCAAGGGTTTGATGACAACAGCATGAAGAAAGTGTCACTTTTCTACTTTACTTTCCACATGGGAGACATTCTGACAGTTTCTGGATCTCATATCTTACCTGAGCATCAAGTTGCTCTGCATAGCATCCAGTGAAATTTATGAAATCTAACAAACATTCAACAACTGTTGCTCCACAAGACTAAAACTGGATCTTTTCTTGTTCAAAATGGCAGATTATCTAAGCTAGAGAGTAAGATGAAGTTGTTCCATCTCTCAGCCATATATTAATAAAACATGCAAGACCTTTCCTGGCATATATAATCCCAGAATTCTTCTTTGCCATCCCTGTTTCTGAAGCTTTTTAAAATGTGATTAAGCATTCAAGTATGCAGGCTTTCACTCACCCCCTTCCCTATTTTTTTCATACTGAGAGGTTAGTCTTTAAATGAATATAGACAGAAGTGAGCTGCTGATGATAATGGACCAGAAAACTTGGCTTTAACCAAAGTTAGTTTCCAGTGAATTCAAAGTTTGCTAGTTTATCAGGTTATGGTTCCTTTGCATCTTGAGTGTTTTCAGTTTTTTCTTTGTTTTGTTTTGTTTTGTTTTGTTTTTGTAGAGATGAAGTCTAGCTTTTGCCCATGCTGGTCTCCAATGAACTCCTGGCCTCAAGCAATCTTCCTACCTCAGCCTCACAATGTGCTAGGATTACAGGCATGAGCCACCATGCCAGACTGTCTTGAGTTTTTTTAGACCTCAGACCATAGTTATGACTCAACACAGTTTCTGTATTTTCTTTTTACATAGGTGCTTGAATTTACTTGAAAATGCTGTGACTATTTTTTGCTTATTTATGTGTTTTCATGGAAAGTCAGTGCTAATTGTATCAATTACATCTAGTCTGTTCTATGTAAACCAGAATTTTTCAACTTATTCTTTATTTCTTTATTACTTCATGGTTTCCTCATTTAGCCATTATTTTAATCACCTGAAGACTTAACTAAATAACTATTACATATCCTGTGTGTGCTATGTTCTGGACATATTAGGACAAAGAAGATATTGCCACTTCCTTTAAGGGACTTGGTCTAGTTGGGAGAAATAAATAAGCTATGTGCACTCACTGTGATATAGTTCAGTATGTGAAGTTTTCAAAAGACAAAGGGGTCACTTTTCCTAGGTAAGAGTCAGGAAAGAGAGGCAACATTTAAATTTGAAAAGATAAGTAGGTACTAACAACCAGACACAGTGGGGACAGTTGTGGTCAGAGTCAGGGAGGATATTTGAAATGGTAAGAACAATGTCTGGCATGAAACTGCCTACTGTATTGGACGAACTAAGAGTAACTTGGCTGAATTATACCATGTGAGAAACAGCAGCCATTGTTAAGGTTGGAAAAGAAGGGGCCCATTGAAAATGTGAAACAGCAAGAACAGTCCAACATAAGATGATTACATTCTGTGTCTAGTGCTATTAGAGTTTTGCACTTCCTCTTGAAAGATTGAGCTATTATAGTTTCTACCTACATTTTTATAATCATTGTCATTTAGCAAATATTTGCCATATAATTCATACTTAAGAAATAATTTAAATATTTTCAGTTTGTCAGTTTAGTTTAAATAACTAAAATTTCCTCTATTACTTTGCTCTTCTTTTACCTTCCAAAAATCTAGAAATATTAAAATGGCCTAAATCGTTTCGCTCTGGTAAAGTAGGTCACAGATATTTAACTCAAATATATAGCTATATATATTCTAGATCTAAAATAACACAGAATCATAATTTTTCTCTGCATTGAGAGACAAATGTTATTCATTGACTGAAGTGTCAAAGCACAAATGTGTAGCATATGGCAGACAGTTGAGAAAATTAAAAGTACTTACACAGAGAGGAGGTCATAACTTAGTGGGCATAACAAGAACCTAGAGGGCTCATTCCATTACTGGAATGTCAACCAAGAGAATGGTAGGAAAGCGTATTATACATCAAAAGTATTTACCATGCCAGAGAGATACAATTTGACAATGAAGAGTAGAAATGGTAAAGCACTTCAGCTAACAATGCAAGGAATGAAAAACATGGAAAAAACTATGATGGCTATCTGCAATCAGCACAAAAGGACCATCAGTATGAAAGGTGAATGATCATGAAAAACTGTGAGTTAACATTTTGTACGTTCTAAATTGCTCTTTCTCATATTCAAAGGGAATTTCCAACTCCCCTATGTTTTCATAGGGTGAGGTTAATAAATAATGACAAACAAGCAGTATCAAAACATTCCTAAATTATGTACAAGACAAATTTATGACTCATAAAGCAAAATATCCTTAAAAAAAGACTGTATTATATCTCTTACATATCAAGAAAAGTAATATTAGTGCTACTATCCATAGGCTGCTATAATTGAGAGTGGCTTTAACAAAAACCTCATGGCACACCTTTGCTGAGGACCTCCTATGAACCTGGCACCATCCTAGGCATGTGGCATGTATCAATGACCAAAATAGATAGTCAGTCTGTCCAAATGGAGCTTCATGCTTAGCAGGAATAGACAGAAAATAAACAAGTATAATGAATAAGTAAATTATATCTCATATAAGCAGTGATAAATGTTGTATAAAATGAAAAAGTAGATGAGTTTAAAGGGGGGTTAGAGTGTCCAGGTGGGGGCAGCATGGGTTATAGTATTAGGTTTGCTAGAATAGGTTTTATTAAACATAATGGATTTCAGTGAATATTTCAAAGAGGTAAGGAATTAACCAAGTGAATATTGGTAAAATATGAATATCAGTAGAACCGAAGGCCATAAGGTATACCACGAATGAGGAACAGAAAAGATGGAAATATTGCTAGAGCACATGAGAGGAGTAGGAGATGAAGACAAAAAAAAAGGTGAGTAAGCCTCAGTATATTTAGGGTGTTGTGGGCCATTCATTGCAAGAATTTTAGCTTTATTTTGAGTAAAAATGGAGAGCAATTGAGTTTTTAGCATGGGAATGAATGATATATCTTATGTTTTTAAAGGGTCAGGTGGCTGTTGTGCTTACAGTAAACTGTGGGTAGACATATTTAGAAGCAAGGAGAATTGTTAGAGGCTATTTCAGTTACATTAGGTGAAAGGACAGTAGCCCGGCCAAGAGTTTCCATAGAGCTTGTGTTTGCAGTCCAGATATATTTTGGAAATTGAGTCAACACAATTTGTTAGTAATATGAGAGGTGAAAGAGATTAGTTAGGATAACTGCAAGTTTGTGAACAGAAGGACAGAAAAGGTAGAGCTTCCATTACATGGTATGGAGAAGGCTACAGATAGAGCTGATTTTGGAGGATGAAGGGTACAAATAGGGGTTTGGGATTGATTTTGAGATGTGTATTAGATATCCAAGTGCAGATGTTACATATGCAGTTAAATGTTCTAGTCTGTATTCTGAGGTATTCTAGGTGGTGTATATAATTTTGAGTATCATCAGGAAGTAGGTAGGATGAGACAGGATTAGCTCACTAAAAACCTGAACATCCAAAGAGAAGAGGACCAAGGATTGAGCATTGAGGGATTCAACTGTAAAGAGGGTATGGTGAAGAGAAGAAATTAATGAAGAAGACTGAGGAGTAGTAACTATTAAGATAAGAGAAAAACAAAAAAATCTGTGGTATCCTAGAAGATAAGTGAAGAAAATGTGCCAAAAAGGAGGGAATAATCAACTTTATCAAATGTTGTTGATAGCTCAAGTAACAAGAAGGTGGAAAATTGACTATTTGATTTAGAAATGTGAATGAATATCATTATTGACCTTGATGTGTTATTTCTCCAGAGTGATAGAGATGAAAGTTGGATCAGTGTGGGTTAAGAGAGAATAAAATATTTGTAAAAAGCAAGTATAGACAACTCTTTTAAGGAATTTTGACTCAAAGAAAAGCAGTGAAATGGGGTGGTAGCTGGCAGAGAAATTGAGATTTTCTTCCCTTAATACTAGAGCAAAACAATTACATACTGCATTAGTCAAGATTCACTCAGAAACAAAACCATTAAGAATATTATACAATAAGTGATTTTAGGATTAAGACCTTACACATTCATGAGAGGATCTGAGAGAGTAATTGTCTAAAAGGGGAAGTTGGAGGGTCAAATAAAAGTAACTAAATTACTAACTAGTCTTCCTGAAACACTGAGGCAGGTTCTCAACAATGAGAACTTGAGAGGATATCTGGAAAGCCAGGAATGTCCAGCTGTTGGAGTGGGACCACAATGAAGAACTAATGGAGAAGACAATGATGAAACCTACAGCTTCTGCATCTGGTGTTGGGCCTGGGGTAACTGTTGGTCAGCAGGGATGGTAGCTGAGAGGAAGTACTGAGAAGGGGAGAGGTAAGAAAACCGGAACCTGCCAGAAGCTCTTCATCTGTTTCACACCACGAGGGACAGCAGAGAAAAACTGAAACCTACTGGTGTCTATGCACCTGTCTCTCACCACATCTATTCCTAATGACATTCAGAGGGTAATGTCTGGTGCTACACTTCAACCTTTCAACTCCCAAGCAAATTTCTCTTTTGGCCAACTCTAACCTGGAGCTATACAAAGAAGAGGTTTCTGAAAAATTTATTTACAGCTTAGCCAAATTGATCCAGTACAAAACCATACATATGTTGACCCATTAGAGAGGAAAAATTGATGAGGTAGGCACGAAAAAAGGAGACCTGTAGTGATGTCCTTGAGTAGGCGAGAGGACATCATAGATAGTACACATGTAAAGGAATTACATTTAAAACCGAGCAAAGGTGTTTGAGTTTATGAAAACTTATTTCCAGGAAATGGCAATCATCTCTGCCGAATGCACTGATAACAAGTATTAAGATTAAACATTAAAATCATCAGGTTAGAAAAATGTTAGTGTATTTTAGGAGATAATTACCACTTAGCTGACTACAAATCTTCATAGGAGAAGGTTAGTCACTAATAGCAAGAAATGTGTTTGTTAGTGTAGCTCAATAATCTTATGGCATATGAAATGAAAATGAAGGTATGAAATGAATAAAACTCTACATTTATTTAGTTTCAAAGATTAAATAATTTCACATGGTCCTGACTTCAATTGCCATCTATATTCTCATGAATTCACTTGTTTTCATTTTTTTCTCTGCTGACAGTCACTTTTCTGATAAGTGTATCTGATTGACTATTTAACAACTTGACAACTTCACCCCTGAATTCTCAAAGGCAACTCTGATTCTACCTGCCTAAAATTAACGCATGGCTTTGCATGCCATACCCCACCCACTCTCGGTCCTTCTCTAATTCTAATAATCACTTTTTCCAACTAGAATTATGATAGCATTCCTACCTTTATCTTTCTCACTATTACTCAATCTCCATTTAATTGCTTCACCTTGTTTCTTTTATCCCCTATACTGTTCAAAATCTGTTCACTTATTTCAATTTACACCTATTATCACCCTAGACCATGCAACCTAAAACTTCCTCCTGGATTATTAAAATAGCCTCATTATTGACCTTCTTAATCCTGTTCCCCTCACTCTCACCCTAGACCATTCTCCTCACCACATCTAGTAACTTCTGTTTGGTGTTTGCTTTGTTTTAGTTTAATGATTGAATCATACCCTTGTTCATAAATGGCATTTTTCAATGGGTTTTTATTACTCTCAGAATAACTTCCAAACTCCCTAACAAGAACTACCAGTTTATGTGTGATCTACCAGATAGAGACTATAAGTCTACCTCTCCAAACAGGGACAGTGGGAGAAAAGTGAGGTTGCTAAGTTTACAACTATTTGGTAAAAGATATAACCAAGTCATAAGAAGATAGGGTTTTTTTTTAATTATAGAATGGGAAATAATTGTCTTTTAAAATATATATGTGAAATCAATTTGATAATTAAGAAAACATTTTTTCACAGAATTAAAAACTAGCAGATTCTAAAGTCTACAGAAGACATTATCAGATGCTTTGAAAAGAGAAAAGGAAGGTTAAGAAAACATAAAATGAAGGTTTACAAAGTTAAGTTAAATGGGTTTATCACAGGACATTTCATTTCAGATCTTATAACATGCTAATATTTGTTATAAATGTCAAAGAAACATATAAAGTATGTAGCACTTGGCAAATTTAGTCTTGAAACTTTTTTGTTGTCAGAGTCTGCCATAGAACAACTATTCTATAGAATACTTTTAGGAACACTGTCCTAAACATTTAAGGAAGAAATGTAGGTCTGAATAAGTTAAGGGAGAAGTAGTCCAGACAGTATACCAAACAGAGCTTGAATTTTTCTATGGTGTTAAGAGGAAGAATCCCATGTGAATTGTACAGTGAAGAAAAATTTGTGGACAAGGACAGTAAGAAAAAGGGGCATGAAATAAGATCATAGGGAAGAGTTGAAGATGTGTAATATTATTGTCCTAGTCATGGAAAGGGAAAGGATTAAGGAAGATCACTGAGTACTCTCTAGGTCTTTATGAAAAGAAAGTGAAGAGTTTTGGTTCCTGGCTATTTAAGTTTGACACTTGGTTTTATGACTTTCCCATCTGTATAAGTTCTAGCCCTTATGTCCATTATTTTATAACTGGGTGGACCAAACCCAGATTGTTTCAAACTAACTGACATACTTTGTGTGTGTGTGTGTGTGTGTGTGTGTGTGAATCAAAGGAATAGCAATGTAATACGATTTTAAAGAGGACAAGCATTGCATACAGCGAATTATAATACAGAAATAAAATAGGAAAATAAAAAAGGAACTTGGACATTTGAAGACCTTGTTTTAATATATTAGAAAGGAAAAGATAAGAACAAAACCACTTTTTACTTAAGCAAGATATTACCAAAATACTGTTGAAAAATAATTTGAGAACTTCCAGTTTTCAATGTCATGTATCCAAAGAGAAGTACGGACCTTGTAAAATTCCGGTGACCCTTCCAGAGAAGTGAGTTGTGTGGTCTTCTAGAATATTCTCTGATTATGTCCCTAACTTTTACAATAAGGATGTAGTGTCACATTTTTTAAATATTCATGTATGAAAAATGAACTTCAAAGGACAAGAATTCTGACAAAATCTTCTTCACACCACAGTAGCCAATTTTGTAATTCAGAATCTAAACATGAAGAAAAAAAAATCCCTATGTTTATTGTGTCTCAAACGATTTACATAGAAAAAAAAGTAGGCACAGCTTTCTTCACCATTTCTTTTTAAATTATCTCATGAATGATAAATTACAGCTTTCTTTGGTGTTCAACAATTCCCATTTTCACTACATTTGAGGTCAACTCGATGATCATTTATATCAGAAAGAGATACAGCAATTTCCTCCCTCCAATCAGAAGACAAAAAACAAAGACATGTGTGTTTTTTGTTATTATTTAAGCACACTCTTTATGTGTGTCCAAAATAAAAATTCACAACATATCTTATCTCTGCTAATTGTAACAAGTTATGAAAACTAAGTTATGATAGGGACTTCCACAGGATGGAATAAAGTTCCTTGAAGTAAAAGACAGGTCCTTTGGATAAAAATTTCAAGAAGGGCAGTTCTATTCAGCTCACCATGCTCTCACCAAATCTTCCAAAGTGCATATGGGTTCTAGGATGATCTTACCACAAGTACAGTATTTTTTTAACTTATCAAATCACATGAACTCAGGTGTCCTTGATATTAAAGAAGGTACATTTATATTATGTGTTTTAAAATTATTTTTATGAGAAAAAAAGAGACATTTTGTTTCTTTAAATAATATTTTCTATGAGGAAACTCTGAATGTTCTAAGATAATTGATGATAGAAGGAAAAATAAGTATAACCCACATATAGAGAGCACAGTCCAGACTGTATCCTACCAGTTTTTACTAATCACATTTCCCATGAAACCTTTTATTGGGCTGCTAACAAGTACAAAATGACCATCCTGAGTTTCACCTTCATTGCCTTCTCAAAGTTTTTTTTTCCCTCCAGACACTCTAATGAGCAGTGAAATGGTGCAAAGGTAGACATCAAGAAGTAAGAGGGGAAGAGGTAATGGCCTGTATAACCTGAAAACTATAGAATCAGTTCCTGGGTAATTGAGTGTTGGTGGGACTTGGCAAAAAAGAGCCACTGGCTATAATTCATTCAGACTTAAAAGAAACTCTTCTTCCAATATCAAAGCATAATGAAGAACCGAGTGCAAAATGCATTGCCAATTTATGATTATAGCATTCAGTGATCCATCCAAGGACTAATGCTATCCAATCATGAATATTAGAGAAGGGCATATAGTGGGTACAAAGAACAATTCTAAAGGTAGGTCTACAGGAGACAAGCAATTACAACCAGATTTTATGGATTGGCATCAAAAACACTTTTGCCTATAGTGGTGAATCAATTCAGCAGAGTCCATCCTGTTAAGGCGGCATTGTGCTTTGAGGGTAAGAAGATGCATTTTTGCTCTTGAGATTTTAAAATATAGTGGAGGATATAAACGTGTACTTAAATAACTTCAGTAAAAAGAACATTTTAAAAATACATAAGAGTGAGTGATTAATTTGGAAAACTCCTGTACTAGTAATGATACCTTTCTATGTACTTGCCAGAAGAGTTTGAAGGCCCAAATTTCATATGTTGTAGCTTAAAATCCTGGTAAAATGCAGGGTAAAACCATAAGCAGAAAAATTATCAATCCATTCATTAAAAAATAATTTTAGTTGAGCATTTACCACACGCCATGCATTCTGCTAGACATCGGGATACAAAAGGAACAAGATATCACCTTTCATATCAATGTTGTATTTGTATAATAGAAAAAATGAGACAGGCAGAGATATATACTGCCACACAAATAAAATGGATTGCAAATCCTATAGAACATCCCTTTTAATGTTTGTTTTATTTAATTGAATTTCCTATATAGATATATACAGAAATTAGAGAAGGGCATACATAAGTGAATTGTATAATTTTATTTTCTATAGATTGAAGAAGGTATAAACTTATGATAATTTATAAGTAGTGAAGACTGTACTCTACACATTTCCAGGAATTTCTCTGTTGGGGCCCAGAAACTTAGTCTACAGTATGCAGAGAAGAGACTGTATAGTCAATGGTACACAAAAATGGTTGCAAATCAGAGATCTTTAGGGAACTTCTAAAAATTACAGTTACCTTCCCCCTACCATATTCACTCTGTTAACCACTTTGCAAACCACTGGCCTAGGCCATGTGGAATGTCTAAGTTTCAGCAAAAACAAAGAGTCACTACTGAAAAAATGACTGGTTTATGGAGTAGAGAGGGTCAGAAACCATGGGGGAAGGAAGGCTGTCATAGCACATTATCATCTAAATTCTCCCATTCAAGTCTGTCCCTACTGCTTCTAGTCCATTTCCTATATCTCTTCTATTTGCCTTCTCTTCTTCTGTGGGAGATCTGAGAACCACACTTCATCTGGAATTAAAAGAACAAGATGGCAGTCCAGGTTAATATTATTTCTATATACTAAGAAAGAACACTCAGGGAAGAACACTGAGTATAGGGATTCACTAGGGGTAAAAACAGATATAAGAGATTATCCCATGCCTTTCAACTAACTCACTTGGAAAAATCATGGACTTACTAAAAATGAAAGAAAGAGAGTCAGATTAAGGAGAAAAAGTCAGCAACTGCAATTCATGAGTTCTAGATTTTAAAATTCAATTTGACAATCATTTTTTAGCATCTCTTTACACCAAATTAAATATTAATAAGCATTACAAAAATAGGAAGACAAACATAGTGTTAGCATGATCATATTAATCCCTGTGTACTTGAGTTAATATTTAATTTAATCTATTTTTATTCTTCCATTAAACAAATAATAGGTATGATCATGTGCCAGGTCTTGTGCTGGGGATAAAATATCCAACAATTCAGACATATTTCTTGCTTTCTTGGATAATACTGTTTGAGAAAGGATAAAGACAAGTACAAAAACTACAACATAGTGCTGTAGAAGTGGAGAATGCTGTGGAGGATCATTTCAAGGACACAAAAAGCCAACTTCATGAGGGCGAGAGTGGTAGGACAGTCAGTGAAGAATTTCTGGAATTTTGGCATTGAAACAGACTTGAAGTACGTACAGGTGCTATCCACTTGAAAAGGAAACAACAAATGTTCCAGGAAAAGATATGCAAAGTTTTGGAGGCAAGGTGATGTGACACATTCAGGCAATTGCTATGTCATTCATAGCAAAGTACCTTGTGCATGGTGGAGAGAGATGCAAACTAGAAGAGCCAGATTTTAAGAAATGTTAAGAAGTTGAATTATATCTCAAGGAGAGAAGGTTTCAACCACGAAGAGAGTAAACTGGTCTGTCTTTCAGTAAGTTCACTCAACCTTCCAGGTTGAGAATAGGATGGAGAGAATCAAGACTCGCACTAATGAATCCAACCAGTTAGGAGGCTAATCCAGTAATTCAGGAGAGTGATGGCAGAGGGTATGGCTTGGAGTAGTGAATAAGAAGATGGAGAAAAGTGGTTGAAACTGAGCGCTGTTAAGGAGATAGCATAGAAGGGACTTGGTGATATTTTGCACGTGAGTTTGAAAGACGGCAAGTTGATGGTTTCAAATAAAAGCATAAGAAGAGGAAGATGTTAGTGAAAATATTTTGAACATGTTGACTTTTCAGTGAACAGGCAGACATCCAAGTTTAGATATCAAATAATCAGTGGAGTGCGTGGGTCTAGACTAAAGCTCAGGAGAGACAACACACTGCAGATATAAGTTTGGGGAACACTGATGCATAGATAGCAATTAAAGCCATGGGAAGGGACAATATTGCCCAGTTTTAGTTTGTAAAAGGTGCAATATAGAAACAAACAAGTAAAAAAGGTGACAGAGGAAGAAGATCCTCAAAATGACTAAGAAACAATAGCCATAAAAGTTAGGAGAAAACTCAAGAATGTTCTTTAGGGAAAGCCAAGGAAAGTTATAAAGAAAGATGGAGTGTTCAACTGTGCCATATATTGCCAATATGTCAAACAGGAAGACTGAGTAATTGCCCTCTGCTTAGCATCAATACTCTCCCTTCTTTTCTGGTACATTGAAGTGCATACCTACGCCTCCTCTAGTAGTCAGAAAATGTTTTGTTGTTGTTTTATTCTGTTTTTTAAACTTTAAGTGGATTATTTGCATGATTCCTATTCCATAATAGAGGCATTACTTTATACCCATTTAAAATTGGGTTTTTAGTAATGCCTATTCTACGCCAACTTAACAGGAGGGACCACAGTCATAGGACTTAGGTAATTATTTCTCCAAAAAAATGTACATTTGTCTACCAGTTAGACATTCTAAACCATGCTGAAACCCTGATATAAACGTATGACACTGAACTATAGGCTCTGTGTGGGCAGGAAATGAATTTAGTTTCTCCATCATTTTATGTTCCAGTACTAAACATTATGACATTATGATTGGCACAAATTAGTTGCTCTAACTATATTTCTGATTGAATGAACAAATGAAAGAATAAAGCCCCCAGAGCAAAAGCTAGAATTATGTGATATTTTTATTATATAGGTTATATAATGGAGATTTTAGATTCTGGGGAGAAAATCTAATGAAATGCAAAAATAAATATTAACTGATCTTCTGAGAAAAATGAAGGAAAGTTTTATTCTAATTAGCAAAAATAAAAATTCTTCTGTCCAACTCTTAGATGTGTTCATGCATATATTATCCAACAAAAGTATTTAGCTGACTAAACTCTATTAGGTTTTATTAGAAAATACAAGAGAGCCAAAAATAACTGAACAAGTGACTAATGTGACAACAAACAAAATCAGCCCCGACAAGGGCAAAATAGTGCAATGTGGAAGCAACAATTTAAATGACTCATTCATGATAATATGTTGTGAATTAATGGTAGGTCCTCAGTAAATCATTTTAGTCACTTTCTTTAAAGCATAGGTTACTAATCACCACAGAGAATGTCATGTACTCGCTCTCCTCTTCTCTGCTATGAAATGTTATAGATAATAATTCTATTGCTATGATTACAATCATTGAACTTTAGTTTTTTGTTTCTTTTATAGTCTATGCAATTAAATGTTTTGAGTACAGGTATATGCATGTTTGGAGTGGTCAGAACTACTATTCCAGGCTACAACAGGGAGCCACTAAAAAGCCACTCCCACTCAACCAATCACCCAGTTCCCTCACCCCGAAACAATCTTAGAGGAGTAATTGCAAGCATACTGGAAGCAGCCCTAGGGCAAAAATAAAATGATGCCACGAGTGAGCAAGTAGCCAGAGATCGAGGAATTACAACCCTTTCAGCCAAAAGCAGCAAAATAGTCAATCAAAACAACTTAAACAACAAGTGAAATTGTCTCCCACAACACAAATCCAAAGGCAGGTCATTCAGAAATTAACTTAATGGCCCAGGGATCCAGGCTTTTTATCTTCCCTGTCTGCCATCCCATTGGATTACTGTCTAAATCCTTTGTCTTGTCTACTCATGTTGCAAGATGGTTGCCACAATTTCAGAAATCTCATGTAAATAAAATATAGTTTAAGGGAATTTTCCCTTTCTCTCCCCTTTATTCTCCTTCTCTCTCTCCTCCTCTCCCTCTCTTTTTTGAGGAAATAAATATTTCCCAAAAGCCCTCAGAAGACTTTTCCTCAAGTTTTATTGTCCAAGGTGTGGGTCACTCACTAGCTGCATTCTAGACTCAGGCTCTGCCAACATGGAGAGATGGAGAGAGGGAGAGCAGAGGCAGCAAGCAACAGTGTCAGTCTCTTTTATTGGATAGACTCCTCACAGCTAACGCACTTGGTATTTTCCTTCCCCAAGCTCATTTCTCACTCTCAAGCTTTCTAAGCTGGTTTCATTGTCTTTTACATAAGCATAAAGGGAGTATTTTTTGGTCTTACATTTTATGTATGACTAGTATTGAAATTTCCCTGGGTAAAGTATTCCGTCCCTTGGATTTTAGGATTTGCAATTGATTGCATTCACAAATAATGTATGAAAGTAAGAAGGTTCAATTTCACAAGGGAGACAATTGGAGAAATTTTGTACATAAAATTTGATTTCTTCTGTTGGCTAAATGGACTGCAAAATTTTTCAGTTATTTTAACAATATTTTATTTACAAAGTATTAATTTTTTTGGTATCAGGAAGTAAAAGCTTAATGTGTTTGAAGAATAAGAAAGACAAATTCTTATCCACAGTCTTGCTATTTTAAACTAATGACAAGAACATTTATGCTACATTTTTGACACAATAGCATTGCTTTAGTTGCTAAAAACTGAGGACTCCTTCATGCCTATTCTCACTAATGATAGTCTATAAAGCAGAGAAGTTTTTTAACACAAGAAAAAAACATGATGTTGAAAGTGCTCTACAATCATAATTTTAAAATTTGGAAGTAACTTTTAGTGTAAATCCCTTATTTCATAGACAAGAAAATGGAGACCCAGAGACAAGAGATGACTTGTTCAGAATCACTTGATAACTAAGAAAGAGAACTGAGATTTAAATTGTCTTGCTGAAATTTCTACTTTTGTTCTACTTCAGCACTGCCTCTTACACTAACATTTAAGTAAATTCTTAAATCACAAGCTAAAACCTAAAATGCTCATTAAACTAAGGCAATTTGGTTAACTAGCAGTTAATCAGAATATCCTTTTCATTTTAACCCTGACCCTGCCAAATCTTTCCAAAATTTATTTACTTCCTTACTTGTCTTATTGAAAAAGTTAGACTGATTATTTAACATTCTCTTTTATTATTTTTGATAGGGCAGCACCTTGATATCTTCATAAGGGGTACTTTTTTATGGTCCTGTAATATAAATTTTGAGTTTATAAATTTAAGCTGAATTTTTTTTATTACTGACCCTAGATCATTTCTTGGACAATGGTGACTTGATGAGTTTTATCTTCATGTGGTTGTTTCTAAATACGGGATATGAGCTCTTTTTGTCCAGATGTGCATCTTTGTGTTAAATAAGATGTCAAGTACAGGAAAAAAAAGTTCTGACTGGGAATATTTGTGTACTTTTATTTTGGTCTTTTTGTAGTTCTAATATCTTCCAGTTGTTTATAAGAAATCTCAGATCAGTGATGAATGATTTGAGGATAGGAAAGAATTAGCCACTGTTCTTCTAATTCTCTGATCTGATGACCCAAGCCCTTCCTAAAGAAAAGGCATTCATTGAGGGAAAGAAGAGAGCTAAGACCACAAGCAGCCCTTTAACTCTGCTGCCCTTAAAATTAAGCCAGTTAGAAGAGCCTTTGGCTATCTTTATACACATAAACTTGAAAACGTGGAGGGAAGGGACAAATTCTTAGAAACATACAGCCTCCCTAGGCGCAATCAGGAAGAGATAGAATTCCTGAAAGGACCAATATGAAGTACCAAAATTGAAGTAGTAATAAAAAACCTTCCTAAAAAAAATGCCCTGGACCAGGTGGTTTCACACCCAAATTCTACCAGACCTACAAAGAAAACTGGTGCCTATCCTGCAGAAATTATTCCACATTGAGAAGGAAGGAATCCTCCTCAACACAATTTACAAAGCCAATATCACCCTGATTCCAAAGCCAGGAAAGGACCCAGGAAAAAAAGAAAACTACAGACCAATATCCCTCATGAATATAGACGCAAAAATTCTCAACAAAATGCTAGCAAATAGAATTCAGCCACTCATCAAAAAAATAATCCATCATGTTCAAGTGGGCCTCATCCCAGAGATGCAGAGATGGTTCAACATATGCAAATCCATAAATGTAATTCACCACATAAATAGAAGTAAAAACAAAGACCACATGATCTTCTCAATAGACACAGAAAAAGCATTTGACAAAATTCAGCACCCTTTTGTGATAAGAACTATTAACAAAATAGGCATAGGCAGGACTTACCTCAATATTATAAAAGCCATGTATGACAAACCCACAGCCAACATCATATTGATGGGGGAAAAATTGAAAACATTCCCACTTAGAACTGGTACCAGACAAGGTTGCCCTCCATCACCACTTCTATTCAACATAGTGCTAGGAGTCCTAGTCAGAGCAATCAGACAAGAGAAGGATGCATCCAAATGGGGGCATAAGAGGTCAAACTATCACTCTTTGTGGCTGATATGACCTTATATCTAGATAACCCCAAAGATTCTGCCAAGACACTACTGAAATTGATAAATGAGTTCAGCAAAGCCTCAGGTTAAAAAATCAATGTACACAAATCAGTAGCATTCATATATACCAACAACAGTCAAATTGAGAACCAAATCAGAGATTCAACACCTTTCACAATAGCAACAAAGAAAATAAAATACCTAGGAATATATTTAACTAAGGAGGTGAAGGACCTCTACAGGGAGAATTATGAAACACTGAGGAAAGAAATAGCAGAGGATGCAAACAGATGGAAAACCTTACCATGCTCTGGATCAGCAGAATCAACATTGTTAAAATGTCTATACTACCCAAAGTGATGTACAAATTCAATGCAATCCCTATTAAAATACCAACATCATTTTTCACAGGTCTAGAAAAAATAATTCTACACTTTTTATGGAACCAGACAAGACCTTGTATAGCCAAAGTAACCTTAAGCAAAAAGAACAAATTGGAAGGCATCAATTTACCAGAGGAACAGAGACATAGACCAATGGAACAGGACTGAGAACCCAGACATAAAACCATCCTCATATAGCCATTTTATTTTTGACAAAGAAAACAAGAACATACATTGGGGAAAAAGAATCCCTATTCAATAAATGGTGCTGGGAAAATTAGATAGCCATATGTAGAAGACTGAAACAGAATACACACCTCTCACTTCTCACAAAAATCAACTCACAATGGATGACAGACTTAAACCTAAGGCAGGAAACTACAAGAATTCTAGAATAAAATGTTGGAAAAACTCTTATAGACATCAGCCAAGGCAAAAAATTTATGAAGAAGACCCCAAAAGCAATCACAGCATCAACAAAAATAAATAAGTGGGACCTTATCAAATTAAAAAGCTTCTGCACAGCCAAACTATCACTAGAGTGAATAGACAACCTACAGAATGGGAGAAAATATTTGCATGCTATACATCCAATAAAGAGCTAATAACTAGAATCAATATAGAACTCACAAAAATTAGTAAGAAAAAAATCAAATAACCCCATTAAAATGTGGGCAAAGGACATGAACAGAAATTTTTCAAAAGAAGATAGACTAATGGCCAAGAAACATAAGAAAAAATGCTCAACATTTCTAATCATCAGGGAAATGCAAATCAAAACCACAGTGAGATATCACTTAACTCCAGTGAGAATGGCTTTTATCCAAAAGTCCCAAAACAAGAAATGTTGATGTGGTTGCAGAGAGATAGGAACACTCATACACTGCTGGTGGGACTGCAAACTAGTACAACCTCTATGGAAGGTATTATGGAAATACCTCAAAGAACTAAAAGTAGAACTGCCCTTTGATCCAGCAATCCCACTATTGGGTATCTACCCAAAGGGAAAAAAAGACATTTTGTAATAAAGATATTTGCACTCAAATGTTTATAGCAGCACAATTCACAATTGCAAAGATGTGGAAACAACCCAAGTGCCCATCATTACATGAGTGGATTAATAAAATGTGGTATATGTATACCATGGAGTACTACTCAGCCACAAAAAACAACGGTCAACTAATACCTCTTGTATTATCCTGGATGGTGCTGGAGCCCATTATTCTAAGTGAAGTATCACAAGAATGGAGAAACAAGCACCACCTGTACTCACTATCAAATTTGTACTAATTGATCAACACTTATGAACACATATGGAAGTAACATTCATTGGGTGTCAGGCAGGTGGGAGGGGGTGAGGGGGACGAGTAAATGCACACCTAATGGGTGTGGTGCATGGTGTCTGGGATGGCCACACTTATAGCTCTGACTCAGGTGGTGCAAAGACAATATGTGTAACCTAAACGTTTGTACCCCCATAAAATTTTAAAATTAAAAAAAAATTATTTCCATAGACCAACAAACAAAAAAAGAGCCTTTGGGCATTCTTCTAAAATGTAAAAATTATTTTCATAATCGTGCACCATCATTTTCTATGGTTGTTAGTGAATCAGTTGTGGAGATACATAGGCTGATACTTTCCAGGGCTGCAGATTCAGAATTAATTTCCCTTCTCAAATTCAACTCAAGGTTGGGTAGAGTCAGAGTGGGTGGGACAAGGTAAGATAGGGCAGGACAAAGTAGAATATAAGAATTTATAAATAGGGAAGTATTCCAAAAGCTATGTTCACCAAAACCTCAAAAAATATTTTCTCAAAATGCGTAATTTAATCAAAAATAGTATTTAAATAAGCATAAATACACTTATTGCAAAATATTAATTCCCTGTTAAAATTTTGCTCTCCATAATTTTGCTATGGGACTAACCTATAGATAAGATTGTGTTAAAAGTGATTAGGTCTTCTTGTTATTTTAGTTACAAAACAAAGTATAAAATGCAACTGTTTTGGACTAATTCCAGCATAAGATGAATAATGCTTCAGTAGCTATGCAGCATATCCCGTCCTTCCGTGAAAATGAAGGATGATGGTATCTCCGTTTCCAAACTACAGTTAACGTGACTAAACTCAAATGTGACTGAGACATCATCATCAGTTTAGGTGATTGAAGACCTAGTGAGCCCTTGATATTATTCAAGATATCATAAGTTCTGCAAACTATGACTTTACTTCTAAATAGGGCCTCAAATGAACTCAATAGGATTCATTGATGTAGACCTCCCATTAACTCTACTATTTTTGGAAGTTTTGTTCTACTTCATAGAAGCTCTAATTGTCCATTTCCAAGAGCATGTGCCAACTTACAAGTTTGCCTTGCATATATTGGTGTATTGCATATATTTTCTAGCTTTAGTGTTATATCTCTATCTCTATATATATTTCTATCCCATATTTCCTGGGTACAGAGACATCATTGATTATCAGATTAGATATACCATTAATAACAGCTTTGGTGAAAAAATACCACCCCCAATTTTAAGATACTTCCCTTTTAAGAATCTTTAGAATGCTTTATTTTTGAAGTGCATCTTAGTAAAAGGCCATATGCATGATTGTGCCTCCTCATCTCACCCCCATCCCTGGATCAATTTATTTCTGAAACAATATTGGAACAAACTAGTAGAGTAAATCTATAAATAAGTCTCATTTGAAAACTAGAAGTTACAACTCATTCCCTAAAAAGGAACAATTTCTCCTCTCATCACAGATATCAGTAACTGTCATTTCCAAGAATGACAGGCTAGATTAATGATGCCTTATCAACAATTTGATGGGATTAGAAGGTTTGGGGGCCAATATATGGGCAGCTCAGGATGGTTTTCTATCTTTGTACTTGTTCTGAATTGACAACTAATGAGTAGTTGTCCTCACTACTTTTTTATATTTTATGTAGGAGCCTAGAAAAAGTAAAAAAATATATCAGAAGCAGAAAAGTTTTATTTGCTACTGTCGATAATGTTTCCTGCTTTTTCCTCCTCAAGAAGGAAAAGTTATCCATCTTGTTCACTTAATTTGAGGCAACCATATTCTCACTATGTGTCTGGCCATTTCCTCAAACATATTTCCTCTGTGCTGTGTTGATCTGACAACACAGCATAAGAAAGTTTTTTAATCATTGATATGGACCTGGTGGGGTACCTCATGTATATAAATACTTTTAGCTTGTGCAGAGGGCTTTCATATTTAATATTCTATTTTATCCCAGAAACATTTTCAGTATTAGAGCTAGAATGAAGTTACAAAACCAAGAAGCCCAATTACTTCTATTTTTAGCATCATCTCAGGTCTAACCAGCTCAGTGACTCTCGCAAGACTGAATTCAATAAATTTATAGACCCTTCATACCAAAACACAGCCTATCTGTGGACACAGTACTAGTTAGAGAATTTAATTGCAAGCAACAGAAAGCAACTTTACCTAACTGAATTTTTTTTAAAAAAAGGAGTTTATTGGAAAAAATATGACATAGCTCACAGAAGCAAATGAAGAGCCAAAGAACTAGATCATGTAAAGAAAAAGAACACGGGCAATCCTAGTGATCTGGATAACAGGAACTAATAACAGCTTCTCTTCAGATGCTTCCCCTAGTCATGAAAGAACTCCTATAAGTTTTGGTTTATGTGTCTCGGTTCAAGTTTATAATTCCAGGTAATTCCAGTTATACATTTCTTGAAATTTACTAAAAATGGGTGGGCCATGTTTTTTTGACAATTGATATCACAACAGTATCTCACAGGAAAGGTGTTAGGCCCAAAGGAAAAACCCAGGTGCTGATATCAGAAGGAGGAGGAAGGTATGCTGGTTAAGCCAAAACAGCATTTGCCTAAAACAAACACAACAGTTAATCTTACGTCAATCCCATAAAGTATTTCCAATAGCTATTATTACCAAAGTTAAAGATAAGGACACCGAGAAAAAAGGGGTTAGAATGTTAGAAAAATAATCAGGAAAAAACATAGAGTTATACCAACTTTCATTTTTATGTTCTTTCCAGCATACGATTGGTGCCACGATATACAATAATAATGTTTGGCACAATTTGTAAGTGCAATTCAGATTCTTAACATAAGAACTAGAACAATGGGAGGAAATTTCACTAATCCAGGAAAGTCTACATTAGTAAAACATCTACTTTAGAATATTTATTTTATATCACTGTCAAATACATAAATTTGATTCAAATCATCATAATGAATGGAGGTCTAGACAAAATTTTTTCTCTGATGGTTAAACAAGGCCCAGAAATAAAGTTTTATATTACTAACAAAGAGTAATGATCACATCGCTAATCATAATTTAAAAAAAAACAAATAAAATATTCTAAGTACTACTTAAGCACTTTATGCATACTAAACTCTTATCATGCACAATTCTATGATACAGGCTCCACCAGTACCACCATTTAATGGATGAAGGAGTTGAAATACCAAAAAATAGGCACCATTATTATCACTGTTTTACAGACAAGGAAATTAAGATCACACAGCCAATAATTGAAAAGGTACAGATAATGATCTGAGATAATGCTTTTCAGCCTAACAGATATTTTCAATGCCAGTATATGTACTTTCTCAATCAAAATCTCTCCAAAAATCTTACTAAAACTGTTATTTTGTTCATCAATCTATTTCTTTGAGTGATAAGAATAAGTAAACTTCAGCCGATTCCTTTTAGAAATTGTCCCAAATCAAGAATCAGCAAGGTCTGAGCTAATGAAGTATTACTGCATTTGCAACCACCACCTAAAGCACCAACAGCACCAGAGCAAATATAAGACTAGGTCACAGATAACAATATTGTTGACTAATGTCATAAAACCATCCAAAGAAGTAATAATATTGCCAATAAATTTTTTTCTGGTTAATGTATTTCCTTAAATACCACTGAGTCATCTCTTAAGAGATGGTTACATATGAGTCATCCTGGCTAATAAATCATGACATCCATAACAAAATTCTGAATCAAGTACAAGGGCAATGATGTGTCCTCCTGAAAATTTGGGTGCAAGCACGGTGGAGAAAACAGCTATGAACTCTCATTCACTGGAGCTGATAGTGTTTGAATTAGAAGGAAATCATATTTTTTGACAAAGATTCAGGAAATAAATTGTACAGAATGCCTTTGCATAATGTCTGGTTTTTGAACAGTGAAAGTTGTAGAACTTAATGATCCCCAAGCTATGCTTCTTTGAATAGTACCCTCTTAGTAAGATCTTCATGGCCAGTAGTTTCAGGTTTCAAACCATTAGCTAGTGAATAAGGTCTTGAATACCAATTATTTATTTACTGGTACTACTGGTGATGCAGAGAACATAACTGATTGCCACATATAGCTCATCTCACCCATCAATAGTTTTCAAGTACGTAACTGGGAAGGAAGGCTGAGTTTTACTTAGTATAACTAGTGAAGACAATTTCGAGCCTTTCCTTCTAATGTACACAGGCCACTTCTCATACTCAAGCTGTCTGAAGTCAACCTAATTTTCCTTTTCGTATTCAAGACTACTAGCCAACATTAAGAGACAGATGGAGGACATCAATAAATAACATAGAATATTTGTTTGTTTGAGCAGTTAATTTTCTTACCCCCAACAGTCTGAAATTTCAAAGTAAAAACTATCATGTGTTAAAAAATATGGTTAAAGCAATAAAAATCATTATTTCAATGATATTATAACAGCATTTTTTCTAGTAACTCTAGTCAACTTGAAAATAAAGAATGACTTTCTCTGCCAAAAGGTACTTTCCTTTTATAATTGTAAATATTTCAATGTAAAATAGGTTGTGTAATTTTTCTAAGTGCCAAATGCCTAAAGAGCTTATCCTTTTTTCCTTTCCATTTTTCTTTTTTTTTTTATGCTCAAGCCCTCTTACTGGTCTTGATGTATAGCAGGTTTTAAAAAATATATTTGTTGACTAAATGAAGATAAGAATATGTGGACACAACTAATTATGCATAAGTAAAATATGTCAATATTGCAAAATTGTTATGCCTAGGCAAGTATCTAGTGCAGAAAGGGGATGGTTGTTTTTTAACTCCCACCTGCTTCCACCTCAGGCTAATCTACTGCTCAGTAGAGATTGTTGAATGGCTAGGAAGCTGCACATGTTAGTAGAATGCTTCATTATGTTGGCTATATATTTCTGTCTTTTTCCTCCTCAACCAAAATTTGTAATAGAAGAAAACACATTCATCCAGGCACAGTAAACCCATGCTATGGAGAAAGAACCAGTGGAGACCACACCCATCTTTTCTTCCTTACCCGCAAATGAGAGCGGGAGAATTCAGATATCTAAATTGGTAGTTTTCAAATGATGTTCCATGGACCCCTGGGGGGCAGCCTCAGCAAGCTAGGAGAACACTGAGGAGATGACATGTGGGCCATTACCATCCCCCTCCACCAAATTTCAACAAGAAAAATATCTGTTTTGTATTTAATATATAAGAGTCTAGGTAAAATTGCCTTGGGAACAAAAAAAGGGATAGTAAAAATTTAAGATCACTTATCTAAATGAGTTCCATTTCCTTTAAAGTAACAAAGGTGAACAATTATGCATTTATTGCACTGTTGCAGCCACTCAAAACATTTTGGACACTTCTCTGGAAAGTGTCTTTAGACAGGGTGGTGCAAGCTTTTGAATTTCTTCTTTGATGAAAAATCTTCAACTCATAAAGTGGACAGACTTACAAAGCAGTCAGTTTATTGAGACTAGTTCTGATGTTCAAGATAGGAGATTAAGCCAGATAATTAATATCATGTTTGATCAAATGTAACTATAAAGCAATGAGATGTGCAATTTCCATATGGACAAGGGCTAGGGAGGTGTTGGAAGATGGAATGGGTGTCATTCAGCATTGCTCATATATTTATGCAGATCAAAATCTTGAAAAGGATAGGAGAGTTTGCTTATAATGTTTATATGACCAAATTATTCTAAATCTTCTGCTGACTTAACATATTAGAAAAGAAAGAGAAAGATCCCTATTTCCTTCTCTACAACCAGAAAGTATTTAGCCTTTGTTATCCATCCTCTCACTGTAAATGTCATTAATTCCTTCTCTGAAGGGCTCTTAAAATCCACCACTTCCTACCAATGGAATCTTTTAACTTTACTGTCCATAGTCAAGACTATGACTAATGACCTTCAGATATAAAAACAAAGTGAAGCAAAACTTGTGTAATTTGAGTTTGCTGCCAATGCTCCAGGAATTTTCAACAAATTAAAGGCATTTTTAATAATAGGAAACTTAGTTGCTATGCTAAAAAGCATTTAATTATTAATTTGTATTAATTAATAATGTGTGTTATTAGTAGCTTCAATTTCGTGAGTCTCTACTCAATGTCATGCAGTGGGTCTTTAAACACATTGTCTCATTCAATCTGCACAACAAAGCTGGTCCACAATCACATGCCTTATACATGGTGGAGACTCTAAGTGAACTCATTCACATTCTCCCTTCATTCGGGTCTCTGCTCAGATCTTTCCTTCCTGGCTTCTGGCATTCTCTGTCACATAACTTGTTTTGTTTTGCTTTTCAACACTAATCTCCCCTAACAAATTATACACAGACGTGTCTCCCTCCCACCTCTACACTGTAAGAGCAGTACTTTTTCTGTTTTATTTCTTACCGAATTTCTAGTACAAGGTAACAGTGCCTGGTCCATAATAGGTCGTAAGAATCTGTTGAATAAATAAAGGAATGAATAAAAGCTTGGTGAATGAGTGAATAAGTGAGAAAATAGACATAGATTCCTCTCTTCTTCAATGCCAGATGTTTTTACTACACCATGCTGCTTCACAATTTCAAAGAGATTTTATTTCTAAAAGCAGCATATTTATTTCCACCTACGACCCTGAAAACCCTTATTCATTGCCCATCCTATTAATAACACAGGCAGGAAACCTGGATCTCTAACTGGAGGCTGTAGGTTAACACTGAGTGTCCTATTGAGGTAGAAAGCCAAAACAAGGATTGTGGCAGGCAGCTGCCCCCTGAGAGGAGTCCTCACACCTCCTAGAACTAGAAAAATACAAAGGAAGGTTGCCCCCTAAGAACAAGAGCGATGCCTGGGTAGAGAGGTTGAAAAGCACTCTATGGTAGGCAAAAAAGGGAGTGGTGAGCATAATCCTTAAGCTCACCAATATCATGATTTTAACCCACCCAACAGATGGGAGGCTAGACCATCTGTTGTTTCCTGGAAATATTCCAGAAGATAAAGGTAGACTTATAAGGAAAAATTAAGGGACATTTAAGAAGCATAAGAAATATTTTAGAAGACAACAAAGAGAAAAACTTTTAATGAAGGAAAATTAAACAAAGGGTAGGAAGAGTACAGAAATTTAAAACAAGTTAAAACAAAGTAAAATATACTCAAACAGAAAAAGAAGCCTATTTATAATATGCAGCCAGACAATCAGATATTTATAAAATGGAGATAAGATTTTTGAAATAAATAATTCAAAGGAATAGCAGAATAAATACACCCAAAGTTACATTATTGAACTGAAGATTGGATCAGAAATAGAAGAAAACAGAGAAATAGAAGAAAAAAATGAGGGAAAAAAGAGAATAATGCTTGAGAACGGAAAAAGTGTCAAAATCTATTCAGTTGGAAAACCAAAAGAGAGAATAAAGAGGGATAAAACAGTTGTTAAAATTATAACCAAGAATCTTTCCAAAGTCAAAGAAGGGTTTATGTTAGGCCTCAATTTGGAAGGGCTCTGTGGCAGAGAAAATTCTCTGTACCGAACTGTTTCACCGACCTCCATTCTTCCCCTTGCATCTACATGGAGCTAAATGACTAATTCTAGGTCAAAGGAGCCTGGGTACCTGAATGGTCATGTGGACAATGACAATACATCACTCTCAAGTTGTTAGAATAAGCAGAATTATTTTCAAAAATAGAAAATGTTAAAATATCACAGACAGTGAGCTTACTCTTGTGAGTTTGTGTACAAAGAGAGAGCAGGAGAGGGGCAGTGAGGGAAAAGGGGGAAGAAATTGAGAATAAAAGAGAAACCTGGACCAATAAACACTGAATAAAATTTATTCTCCTGTATACAAGAAACATTCCAAGAATCTGTCATGTAATAATATACTACAAATAATGTGCCAGTGTATCCCAAAGCATCCACATCTTAAATGTTATATACTTCAACCACAGTGCAAAAACACTGGAGACAGGTTACAAAAGGATAGCTTGAAAACTACCAAATGTTCAGAAATTTCTAAGATATATACCACTAATGGTGAGAGAGGAACCTAAGTGTTACTTGATGATGACAGCATTATATCTCAAAATATGTGAGATGTGACTAAAACAACAATTTAAGGGAGATGTATTGTTGTGAATGCATTTATCAGAAAATAACAAAGATTGAAAATAAATAAGCAAAACAATATACCAAAGCTTCTAGAGAAATTAAATCAAACTCAAGAGAAAAAAGAGCAAAATAGTAAATGTAAGGAATTAGAAAAAAAACAACACAGTAAACTCAAAGAAACCAAAAAGGAAAAAAATAATAATAATAGCAAAATGTAATGAGTGAATAAAATGAAGAAAAAATAGAGATAATTACCAACCAGAAGCTAAATCTTTGAACATGATAGTCAATTCTCTGATAGGATGGATCAAGAAGAAAAGACAATAAAATTAGAACAAAGTACAAAATAGTTAATATAAGGGAGATTTTTAAACTGAAGAATATTATAAAAAACAATGCAACAATAAACTTGAAAATCAATAAAAGAAGTTTGTGGAAAAAATATGAAACACCAAGATAGTACTCAATAATTAATAGAAATTTGAAAAACAGTAATATAATTTAAGAAAATTAAATAAATTAGTATTTCCACTCAAGCCATCACCACCTCCACACAAAAAGCCGGTACCCAGCCTTTGAAAAACTAAAGTCTACAAACATTAAAGGAACAATACTCCCTAATTTAGATAAATTCTTTTATAAAATAAAAAAACTTTTGAAACTAATATAATCTTAATACCAAAATATCAAAGATCATTAAAAGAAGATTACACATCAATTCCTCTTATGAAATAAAACAAAAAATAATCCTAAATGAAATACCAGTTAACTGGATTCAACAGTATATTAGAAAACAACGAATCATATCAAAAAGTTCCTATCCTAAGAACACAATGATTCAAATATCTAAAAATGTATCTCATCATATTAATATAGGTGACAAAAAGAAAAATTCATAATTATCTTAGAAAATATAAAAATCATTTATTAATTTCATCTATTCATAACAAAAACTCTTAGAAAATTTGGAGAGAAAGGAAACTTGCAAAACCTGATTAAAGCTATCTACAAGGAAATCTCTAATAATCACACTTAATGGAAAAATTTATAATGATTTTCATTAAAATCAAGAACAAAATTATTGCACCACTGAAAGTTCTGTTAAATACATAAGACAAGAAAAATATTCAAGACAGATACAAAGTGAAGAAACAAACTTGATATTATTTGCATATGATCTGATTATTCACATAGAATATCTAAGAGGACCAAAAGGAAACTTATTAAAATTCACAATGAGTTAGCAAGGATGAAGGAAGCAAGATCAAAATTTTAAAAATCAATAATATTTCTCTATACCAGAAATAACCAATTACAAAATGAAATTATTAAAGATACTTTCTATAATAAAAAACTATATAATAATTTAATATCTTTTATAAAGAATCTTTTTGGGATGGGGGACCTTCACTAAAGGATCTTAAAACATCTAAATAAATATACTATCTTCATCCATCAGAGAAGTTTATATCATAAAGAGACTAATTCACCCAAATTAGTTAATAAGGATAATACAGCTTAAATAATACCTCAGTAATAATTTCCCCAGAATTTATGGAAGTATAAGATCTAATAATAGATAATATAACATTTTTTAAGAACAAAAAGAAAGGACTTGCCCTTTTTATCTTAAGACATTATAGAATAGAGTAAAACAAATATACTGGGACAAGAATAGATTTTTAAAAACAATATTAAAACATAATAAATGATAGAGATGGCATAACAAATAAATTGGGAAAGGATATTAAATGGTGTAGGAAATATTTTTTAACACTTTTTGAAAAAGAAAAAAAGATCTCTACCTTCTACTATATAAAAAAATAAATTCCAGATGAATAATGCTTTAAACGTGAAAGATAAAGCTATATAAGAAGAAAATGTAGGAGAATGTTTGTATGACTTTGATATGCAGAAGAATTTTTTAAAAAGACTAGAAGCATAAAAAGAAAAGAAAGTCGGTTTTACAAAATCACAATTAGTTTCCTCTAGTAATAGACACTATAGACAGATAAGAAATCTTACAGGAGATACCTGCCACATGAATTACCCAGGGAAAGAACAATATCTGTAAAACACATCACTTTCATAAGTTGGCAGGAGCAAACCAGGAAACTGAAATGAAAATTGCAAACAAAACAAAACAAAAATGTAAATATGTAATGCAAATAAGTGCAAGGCAACAAATGGCTAATAATTACAAAAAGCAATGTTCAGTCTCATTAATAAAAGAAATGTAAATTAAAATAACAATGGATACTTTTACATCCCCAAATAGGTAGAAATAGTGTATTAAATAGCATCTATTAGTGAACATTTGTGAAATCTTGCCCATGCCCTGCTGGTGGGACTGCAAATGTATGCACTCATTTTGGAGTATAATCTGTTAGTACTTAGTAAAATAATGCATGCATATAATGTATTATACACTAATCCAGTCTCTGGGTACTTGTACCAGAAAAACACTTACACAGGTACCCAGGTAGAAAGAAATCATGGGAGGATGTTAATAAATAATATGTGCTATATGGATATAGTAGAAAGCAATGAATCAACCAAAGGGAATAAACTAGATCCACATATAGTAACTAATATTTTAGGAACCTCTTTTTGAGAGAAAAGTAATAAATGAAATGAAGTTTAGAATACACTACTATTTACAAGATTAAATATACATACAAAAAATGATTTTATCCATATTTTTATAGATACACACACAAACCTGAAATAAAAGACTAAAAAAACATACCTCAGATGCACAAGGGATGAGATCTATAGAAAGAAGGTAAGGGAAATAGCCTTAGTGATAAAATATGGAAGAAAATAATAAATTAAAATTGTATAAAGTATTCTTGCCTAGGCCAATTACTATTCTGTGCCTTGAATTGAATCAGCATCTGAAATCTCTTAATCTGTTACCTGAATAGAGAAAATAAATAAAATTTGCAGTAGTCAGGCAACACTTACCGTGACTAAAATATAAAGTTGTCTATTGAAAGAATATTTTAAAATAGAAAGTCAAATTACTTCTATTTTAGAAGTCATATTTATTTATGAACTAAATGCCCAAATGCTAGTCTGTTGGAAATATAGGATGTTTTAAAGCATAGTGTCAAAGTTTTCCTGATGTTTTCCATGCCAAGAACCTTGAATAATCACGACACCCAAAAATCAGAATCATCGGAGAAAGCATTACTCTTTGTGATACAAATTTACAGATATGTGAAGGATAACTTCCTGCGTGCAAAGCTTTCTATTTTTAATAAAAACAGATGTCAGAATCTGTCTAATACAAACTACATTATGCTCTGCTTTCTTAAATAAAGAGAAATTGTGGAATTTAAAGTCCATTACTAATTTCTACTCTAATAGCCTGTAAGATAGTAATAGGTCCATTTGCCATTTTTCAGTAGAACTCTTCCTCTGTCCCCAGACTTGATTACAATTTTTTTTATCATCAATGTCATGGTCACTCTGTTACCATTTATACTAGTGGCGAGAAACATTTCTCCTGCTTTTTCTTTGTTCTATTTTGTTCCCACTTTTCTTCTCTCTACATTTCTGTTCTTTGACCCCTGGATCCAATGACACTTTCTCTTATAGTCCACGGCTTTTGTTTCAAATGAGTTGGCTTTTACAGCCATCAACAGTCAATTTGGTTAGCAAACCATAAAATCAGACGGTGCTGGGAGTAACCACCACGTTTGGGCCTTCTCTAGGGAAGCACTATTCAGAGCACCAGAATTGGAGTTGGAAAAGAAATGGACATTTCAGTTCTGCAACTTAATATCCAGGTAAACTTAAGCAAATTGATTAACTTCCTTAAAGCTTGTGTTCTTTCATCTTCAAAAGGGAATAGGAGGGTAGAGCAAGATGGCAGAATAGGACTCTCCAGTCATCATCCCCCCAATAGAAACAGCAATTTGCACAACTATCCATGCACAGAAATACCTTCACAACAGCTAATGAATCCAGGTGAGAGATCACAGTACCTGGTCATAGCATAATAATAAGAAAAGAGGCATTGAAGAGTGTAGGAAAAACAGTTTCATATTCCCGTGTCTAAGAATAGAACTACCATATGATCCAGTAATGCCACTAGGTATATATCCAAAGGAAATGAAATCAGTGTGTTGAAGAGATCACTGCACTCCCATGTTTATTGCTGCATTATTCACAATAGCGAAGATAAGAAATCAACTTTAGTGTCCATCAATGGATATATGGATAGAGAAAATGTGGTATACATACATAATGGAATATTATTCAGTCATAAAAAGGAAGAGAATCCTGTCATTTACGACAACATGGATGAACCTGGAGGACATTATGTCAAGTTAAATTAGCCAGGTACAGAAGGACAAATACCACGTGACCTCACTCATATGTGAAATCTAAAAAAGTTGCTCTCATATTAATAGAAATACAGAGTGGAATAGTAATTACCAGAGTGGAATAGTAATTAAATAGTAATTATGGGAGTAGGTAGGGGGTTGGGGAGATGTCACAGGATACAAAATTACAGTTAGATATAAGGGATAAGTTCAAGAAATCTGTTGTGCAGCATGGTGACTATAATTTACGGTGATTACTGCATTCTTGAAAAACGCTAAGAGTGAATATTAAGTGTTCTCACCACAAAAATAACTATGTGAGATAATGCACATGTTAATTAGCTAGATTTAACCATTCCACAATGTATATGTACTTCAAAACATCATGTTGTACATAATAAATACATACAATTTCATTTGTCAATTTAAAAAATAAATTAACTTTAAAAATGTTGAAAGAAAAAATTAGAAGGGACTAATAATTATACTTATCTGTAAAGTGCTCATCTCAGTGCGTAGTTTATAAAATACTTAATATTCATTTTTAGTATTATTCTTCTCAATAAATTTTATACTTATTTTCAAATGTTCTTTATAATCTACCAACTATGCTATTTTTTCTGGGTTCCATAATGTTTTAAGTTTTAAAAATAGCCAGATAGCTACCAATAAACTGAAATGTTCTAGGTAATTGAGATGTTAGATTTTAGCTCTAAACTTCAAAATCCTTTTATATCTTTTTAATAAAATTAGAAAATGTATAATTATCTTGAACTTCCTTTCAAGTTGCCTGTCCTCTAAAATATATTTACCAATAAGAGTAAGAAATTGCAAAAATAAACAAATAAATAAAGTACTATATTACCCAAATATCACTAGGGTGATGATTGTATATTCTTTGGGAGTATGTAATGTTTAATACTTTAGTCTATGGTCTTCTAAACCTTTATTGCAGTGAGTTGTATACATTTATTCCAGTAGTACATCCAGAATTATTTTTATTCTTAGAATGATATTTTCTAAATAACATCTGAGAAAAACTATAATTACAGGATATAGACTTAATCTAAAATGCATGGTTGGGTTTGAGAAAGAATTTGTGATTTGCAAAGTTGGCAATTGGAGCCATCTCCAACTTAAACCCTGGCTCAATTAAAGTTTATTTCCCCTCTATATAATATTTAGTATTGCACAGAGGAGAAAACATAATTTTATTTTTATCAATTAATGCCAATCTATTGTTTGGGGCAAAAATTAAAATTAACTAATTTTAATGAAAAACTTCCAGACATCTGAAGTTCAAAATATCTTTCTCTGATATTTAACTTCATAAGCAGACAATATTTCTCCAAAAGTTCTTGTCTGTGTGCCAATAGAACAAAGGTCATAGATATACCAGCAAAGAGAAGACTGAAACAAAGTAAAGACAGATCGTACTCTGCACTGAACATCAAGTTTCATACATTGGGATACGCTTGGTTCAATTTTGAGGAAACATGCCCTAATAAAATTCCAACACATTATTGGTAATTTAAGTGGAAGATACAAGTTTTATAGGGCCTGTTTCAGAGCTGGTTCCTCCAAAAATCAGATCTAAAACAAGGGTTTGTGTGTGAGTAGTTTATTTGAGAATGCAATCCCAGGGAGCAGGAGTGAGGGACAGGGAAATGAAACAGGGAAGTAAAAAAAGCAAGACAATAAAAGTGTACAGTTGTTCACTGCTACACGAAACTATTTGCTCCATCCCTCAATAATCACCCCAGAAGGTTAAGAAATGTCTCTAGCCACCATCTGTCCCCTGGAAGAGAGAGGCATCTACCCGTCAGCCTCCACCCCTACACTTAAGCTGCACATGCATGAGCACAAAGTAGTCCCCGCAGGTCACCACTGGTGTGATGTCAGAGAATGCCTGGACCAGGAAGTTACAGGCAATCAGCTCAGATCTGACACTCTGAGATGCAGTGGCAAAGTGCTATCAGGTTCATTCACATGAAGATGCTGGAAGCCTACATAGCACTGGTTGGTGCAGCAGCGTTTGAAATAGAAAGAATGGTCAGAGGATTTGAAATGATGCACAAAAGGTATTTATTAACCATATTCAATTGAGGAAATAGATAACTTTCCTATAAGATAATTACTTTTCCAATCTGTCAATTTGCCAACAGAATAGTTGCCAAGAACAGTCTTATGTTTGGAGATGTCTGTATTTGAGACAAGGGGGAAAGAGGTGGGCAGGAGGTGGTTAGAACATAATATAACACCTTGCTCTTAGAACTTTAATATTATTGCCTTGAGAGATTATCAGTAAAATGAATTTACTTCCCTATTGTTTAACTTCGACAAAAGAAAACTTCCTGGAACATTGTTCAACTGTATTTTAGCCTGAGTTTTTTCCACATATGAATTTATTAGTGGATATTATATTTTCACTGAAACTCTCTTCTGTGCTGTTAATTCAAATCAACATATTTGATATTGAGTAGTCTGTGTCAATTTCATTTCTGAACAACTCAGCAGCTTGGAGCAAAGTAATAATCAACCCCCACCAAGAGGAAAAATTAAATAAATAAAAAGAAAAACAAAACTAAATAGTAATCCCCAATGCCTCGGTTTCATAATTAATATAAACAAAAACATGTTTAATCTGTTCTCAAGTGTAAATAAAACCAACAGCATATTCACAGCTCACAAATGCAATTTGTGAAATAATTTCACAATGAAAGAAGAAAACAATTTCATCACAACACGTTTTATATTTCAAAAAGAATAATTTGCTCTAACTTTAAGAAAGGCAATTCAGAAGACTTAAGTTACAATGGGAGGAATACAATCAGTTCGACGTCCAAGAAAAATTATAGCAGTAACCCTATTATTATGTTTAATGATATTTTTAAAAAATCTAAAGGGCTTTTAGTGAAATATTTCTCCTCTCTTTCCTTTTCATTTAAAAGATATAGATTATTTCAATGGAAAGAATGCATATATTCATATTAACTTGAAAGAGTGACAAATTGAATTTATTGATATAATTGTTACTATCATTATTTCCGGTGGTTGATAGCATTTACTGACATACGTTTGGAGAGAATTTAGCAAATAATATCACTTTCAGTCCACAAGTAACCTACAGACTCAAATTCTTTGCCATCCTATTCCAGTGGGCTATTCTGGTTTGAAACAGTTTTAAATAAAACTCTGCCTAGGATAAAATTATCTCTGGTACACCTCCCTCTGTTTGTGTTCCCTTCATCATTGTATGCTTCCTTTTCTGATAGAGCTGTGGTCCCCGATCCCAGGCCGTGGGCCGGTACGGGTCAGTGGCCTGTTAGGAAACGGGCCGCGCCTCACGCCTGAGCTCCGCACCCCGTCTCCACAACCACGCCCCCAGTCCGTGGAAAATTGTCTTCCATGAAACTGGTCCCCGGTGCCAAAAAGGTTGGGGACCGTTGTAATAGAGGATAAGCCAGACATCCCTTTGCCTAGCAATGCCCTGTCTGGCCAACTATCTTCTCATGCAGCTCCTAGAAACTGTAATTGTCCTTCTTATATGCCATCCCCTCAGGATTTAAAGACATAATTTACAATAAATTAAGAGGTCATTGTGATGGATTAAAGATGGCTGCAAATTCTGTAACTCTTCTCTCATTGAGAGAAGAACCTATTTTCCCTCCCCGCAAATCTGAGCTGGCGGCCGGGCGCGGTGGCTCATGCCTGCAATCCTGGTTTCTCTGGGAGGCCGAGGTGGGTGGATCGCTTGAGCTCAGGGGTTCGAGCGAGACCTTGTCTCAAGAAAAAAAACAAACACAAAACAGCCGGGTGTCGTGTCGCGCGCCTGTAGTCCCAGCTACTCGGGAGGCTGAGGCAGGAGGATCGCTGGGCCCAGGAGTTGGAGGTTGCGGTGAGCTGCAATCACGCCACTGCACTCCACCCAGGGCCACGGGGCGAGGAACTCTTGTCTCCACAAAAAAAGAAGAAAAAAAAATCTGAGCTGGTTTGTGACAGCTTAAACCGACAGACATGAGTGGAAGTGGCACATGCCAGATTGAAGCCCACCCTTAAAAAGGACTGTCAGCACGCGAGAGCCCTGCGCCACCACATAAGATGTTCAACTCCCTTGCTGGAAAGACCACAGGGAGAATTGCTGAGACTATACGGAGGGGAAGAAGGGCTCTCCTGTGCCCACCAAGATGCCAAGTACATGAATGAAGATATCTTACATAATCCAGATGAAACTAGACTCCAGTGAAACATCAAGCGGCCCTAGCCAATGCCAGATGGCACAGAAGAATCCCCCAGCAGAAACCTGCTTGAGTTCATGACTCACAAAGTTATAAGATATAATAAAAATGGTAAGACACTGCATGTCAGGATAATTTGTCATTCTGCAATTAATAGTCAGAATACTCACATAGCCTTTTTCTTCCCATGTCTGAGAGATTTACCTCAGCATCACCGGGAAAAGAGAGTTCTTCTTGTTATTACTGCTATTTTAATGTATATTACTTGAACCCATTCGTAGAATGTTCTTATTCAATAGGTCTAGAGCAGATCCCAGAAATACACATACATCTTATATTCTAACTTGACAGTTATCTATTCTCTGCTTGAACATTCCAGTTTTAGAGATATATCCATCTCACAAAGTAAACCCAGTCTTAATTATGAAAATGCTTTTGCTGAGGGCAGAAGAGAGTGACTCATAGGTCATGTGTCTCTGAAAAAATCCATGACAGGAATTCATGAGCTACTAATGCTGTGCTATTAATCCGATTCAACTGCATTGCATGTTTTTTTTGTGGTCCAGCATTGAACTGGGACTCTTGGATCAAAAGCTTAAGAGAAAGAATCCATTTGGGTCAGTTCATTTATTTTGGGCAGAGCACTTTATGCCAAACTTTGTCAAAGACAGTTGATCAGCCTGGAATCGGTTGTCCCTAAGTAAAGTGCCCACTGTGGTCCAATAAGCTGTGGCCATGAAACTAGGTCACATCCTCCAGAACATGACAATTTATGGTAGTAGAATATTAGGGCAGAGAATCTCCAAGGAGGAAATACAAAGAAACCAGCACTGTGAAATATATCTAACATCTTTCCTTTCACATTCAAGCCTTTAATATCTGAAAAAACCTGTCAATTTCCCATACTCTATAATCTACTCATGTGTGGTTGTGACGATCAGGGGCCAATCAGAAGACAGAAACAACTACACAAGCTTTTTTAATAGAGAGAATTTGATTAAAAGGATTGTTCCCCAGGTATTAAAAAACTGAAAAAGCAAAAGAGAACACTAAAGGTATCAGAGAAGTAGTAACTGCAGCTACCATTCTAAGGCTGGGGAAACAAAGGAAAAAGATGGAATTATTAAAACTTAGAGCTTATGAGAGGGATTCTACAAAGCTGGGACTCAGACCTCTGAGGAAGGGACACAGCATTACTGGTACTGATGCCTCAGGAGCTCAGAATAGGGAATGTATGGGACTAGGACGCACACCTTTGACAAGGAGGTACTCTGTGTATTGCTAGATTAGTGCAGCAATAGAACTAAATAAATAAATCTAAATAAAACTAAAAAAAATAGAACTAGTGCATCATTTGTTCAAGCAAATGTGTTCCTATCATGGATATGGTAACAACCATGCCACACCGTAAATTTATATTGAGCTTTCAGTGAACACTAGAACCTGTGTTATTTTTTTAATATGACTTGCTACTCTAATAGGTTTTACCCAACCTTTGTTTAGGTAGCTGAATTTTTAAACTCAGGTGCTAGATTACAATTTATCCACAAAGATATATACATTCTTAATTTTTTTCATTCTACTCAGATTTTTTCCTTTTTTTTTTTCTTTTCCTTTTTCATCTCTAATCTGAAACACACATTGTCTCCCTCAATTGAATTCATTTAGGGCAGGTTGGTGCTCATTTGCTGGATCCTCACCTACTGTCCAGTTTCATTTCTCTGCACGTGTTTGGTAATGGTGAATAAAAAAGCAAACTAGGTGTTAGATCAAATTTTTCGGAAATTTTTCCATGAAATGAACTTCTTTTTTTGTTCTTCCTCACTTCTGGACAGAGCTATAAGATATATTTTGTGATGTCCTCACCATATTTTCCCATGCCTCAGTCCCATTCTGTAAATGCAGTTTGCTGGTTTGTGTTCTTCTTTAGCCTTCATCTTTGCTTGGCTAGACATCCTTATACTCATGTATCCTATACTTATTATTAAAAACTGATTTTTTAATTAATATCGCTCCAGAAAGGAAACAGGGAGACTTATAACCATGAAGGTAGGTGCTAGTTAAATTCAGCAAAACTAGAAGGGAAGTTGTGGTCAAGTGTTTGGAATTCAAAGGAGAGATATTTTAACCAAAGGCATTTATATGAATGACCAGAGGAGATTTTTGTTGTTGTTGTTGTTTTGATTTGTATATCAAACATATCTGGAACACCATTGAAGATCCTAATTTAATTGGTAAGGCCCTGGGTTATGTGTTTTTTTTTGGAAAAAACTCCCAGGTGATTCTTCTGTGTGCCCCCAATTAAAACCAGAACTTTAGTGTGTCTCAGATCACCCTTTACAGAAAACCACTTTCACCATATCTAATCTCAGAAACTCTTTACCCCAATAACCTATGAAAAATATTCTATCCTATCAAATGGTTCTAAATAAACATTTCTATCTTAAATAATTAACAAAATTTGTCTCTAAGAATAATTCTCTTTTAGATAAAGTAGTAATGTAGAAACATTTTTGTTATCAAAGTGACTGTGCATTCTTGCTTAGTTCTTTGGTTCAATAGTTGAAAAAATTAATGAATGCCTATCTGTCCTGGGCACTGGATGTGCCAATGATTTATCAGTTTATTTATCTGTAAAAATGAGAGTAATGAACATTTTTCATATTTTGGGTATTAGATAATAAATACTTATTAAAAATATAAATGTTTAATAAAAAGTAATTCCCTGTATTCTAAGTATATATGGCTAAACTGAATTGAAATATAAGTTTCTAGGAGATGCAGAATTTTCTGTTTTGATTATGTAATGCTATGTGTAATACTATGACCATATATTAAGTGACAGGCACTACAGAAGAAGCTATCATGTGATTCTTGCCCCTAAAAATACAGTCTCACGTGAAATGGAGACAATGGAAGATTAGCCCTGTCTCTGAGTCATGCTCTCATGAATTCCTCGGAAGTCCTAAATTCTGGCATTTTAATTAGTACCGTTCTACCTCTAAAACAGCACTAATCACCCTCCATCCCTTGGGCAACCAGAACAACTTATTTTCACAGTCATTTTTTCAGTCAGACTGACCACACGAGCTACCTGATCCACACATCTGTGAAATCACTGGCATGTCCCTGAGAGATGGCTGTACAAGGTTAGGATTGTCACCTGAACACAAAAAGCTAACTGGAGAGCTAACTTGAATATACCAAACTCAGATCCATTCTTTGCCTCACTAGAGCCTTATTAGCAAAACATGAGCTCATAAGCCACAAATATCAAGTCTAGATATTACCTAAAGAAAACCTCAGGATGACTAGGGAGATTTGTTAAGATGCATACTAACTATTTCTTTACTGCATATTTTCTGGGAACAGTTAGACAAAAAAGCTAATAAAAGCAGCCATGGACAGTGCTTTAGCATTTACTGATTCCTCTGTTAACTCAATCTTTGAGTCCTCATCACAACCTTGTTGGTGGGAATTTAAAATGGCATAGTCACTTTGAAAAACAGTTTGGCAGTTTCTCAAAATGTTAAACATAAAGTTACCATAAATACAAAATTATCATGTGAAGGAATTCCACTCCTAGGATTCTACTAAAGAGAAATGAAAACATATGTGCACATAAAAACCTATACACAATGTTGATAGTAGCATTATTCATAATAGTCCAAAACGGAAACAATCCAATGTCCATCAGCTGATGAATGGATAAACAAAATGTAGCATATTCATACAATACAATATTATTTGGCTATAAAATGAAACACTATTGCATGCTACAACATGGCTGAACCTTGAAAACATTAGGCTAAGTAAAAGAAACCAGTTAGAAAAGACCACAAATTATACGATTCCATTTATTATGAAATTTACACAACAAGCAAATCTATATAGAAAGATAGCAGACTGGTGTTTACCTAGTGCTGGGGGTGGGGTTTTGGGGAGAGAAGATGGGAGTGACGAGTAGTCATTGCTAATGGCTACAGTGTGGGTTTCTTCTTGGGGTAATGAAAATGTTCTAAAATTGCATTATAATGATCCTTACACAACAGTGTAAATGATCTGCGGTTGGTTGAATTTGTGAATGCAGAACCCATGGATATGGAGGGCCAACAGTATACTAAAAATCATTGAATTGTATACCCTAAAAGGGTGAACTTTATGGTAGGTACATTATATACC